>OW203751.1:8814638-10146337 GCA_934045075.1 Yponomeuta sedellus | reverse complement strand
TGCAGGGGGCGCTGCTGCCTACCCCCCGCTTTGTGTCCCTTAGTCGCCTTTTACGACACCCGCGGGAAGAATTTGGGTTGGTGCTATTCTCTAGGCTGACACCACGCAGACCTTATATTCTTCTTCTTCTTCAGGCTATATTAGTCCACTGCTGGACATAGCCCTTCCCTAATGAGCGCCACATAGACCTTCTATTGCTTCTACTTAATCAGATTCATTTATGCAGCGTCCAGTGTCATCTACTCACACTAAATAGGCGAAGGAAGTACTCGGACGCTGCAGTGCTTGGCTTTAGATGGAGCAGACTTGCTTAGGACCTGTACAGGCTAATTATAGTCTCTAATTTGTTCCCAGGACGTAGAGGAGCGCATAAATCGCGCGCACGGCGGCGCGGTGGGACGCTGCGCGCTCGCGGAAGCTGCCGAGGCGGCGCACGGGAAGAAATGGAAGGGGATATTTCCTCAGGAGAGACTACAAACGCTACTCAAGGTAACTGGAAAAACTTTGTCTCCTCCCTCGATGCATATGCTCGACATAGCTCAGAGAATCAGCAAGCTGAAGTGGCAGTGGGCTGGCCATATCTCGCGAAGAATCGACGACCGTTGGAGTAAACGTGTTCTTGAGTGGAGACCACGACTCGGCAAACCTAGTGTAGGACGCCCTCCGACCAGGTAGAATAACGATCTGCGAAAGACTGCCGGCAGATGCTGGATGCGGCAAGCTGAAGACAGGGCGCTATTGCGCTCATTAGGGGATGGCTATGTCCAGCAGTGGACTACATAATATAGCCTGACGAAGAAGAAGAAGACCATGCATACTTTCGTGGAACTGAGGTCAACCTACATGCCACTAATTTCGTAATGTGAATTCGGCTTAGTGATACAGAATGCTAATCAAGAACATAACGTTCTCTCTTTCTGTCGCAGGAGGTTCTAATGTACAAGATCGATACCTCCGTCTCCATCTACATGACGGCCATACTGGAGCATGTCAGCGGGGAGGTTCTCAAACTGGCAGGGAACTACATCAAGAAGATATCGCAGCGGGGTTCCTACAGCTTCTTGTCTTGTCGAGATATCAAGACGGCTATGTGTGCTGACAAGGTGAGCGAGCTTCGTCTAAAAGACCAAGTGTGTGTGTGTACGCACACACACACAATTAAAAATACACACACAAAACACACACAAGCACACAAAGTTTACGAGTACCTAAAATATTGTAGTGTGGTGTCGGCCTGGAGAATAGCACCAACCCAAATTCTTCCCGCGGGTGTCGTAGAAGGCGACTAAGGGACACAAACCGGGGGGGTGGGCAGCAGCGCCCCCTGCAGTACAATTCCACCAAACTGCGATCCCCAATCCGCATGCCCAGCGTGGGGATTTTTTGGGCATTACCCCCCCAATGATGGCACAACCTTGCGCTATGGCGCTCATTAGGGGAGAGCTATGTCCAGCAGTAGACTAATATAGCCCGAAGGAGAAGACGAAAATATTGTAAAATAAAGTTTAAACCTTTCTGTCTAACACTGTGTACATTATGAAATTTCAAGAATTTACTCAAAAATGTAGTTACTCTCACATCTTGTTAACGATTTTTATTTCACGCGTAGCAAAATATTCTCTTAGTGAGGATTGGGAGGGCTCCCAATACTGAAAATATTCTCATTATTGGGAGGGCACTGATACCTGCAATACAGGATTTTTCCTAGCACATATATCAAAAGCACGCATCAAAAATGTATGTAACTCTAATTAACGTCCTACTAAATTGTAACATGATGTAATTTTGTTTTGTATGTGTTTTGTAAATAAAGATTATTATCATTATTAACTCTTATGGAAAAGTTAGTTGGCCTGCGACTTGGTCTGCGCAGGATTAGTATTCCGAGTAGCTTATATTAGCGTGGCGTAAAAAAGATTTTAGAAGCGCACGCCAGAATAGCTCGCAGATGGTAGATTTTTTTCCTTCTTACTTGACACTTATTTAAAAACCTATTTAGAGGCTAAAAATTCCACCCATGCCGGGATTCGAACCCGCGACCTCTGGCTATCCGTGCCCGCGCTCTTTCCAACTGAGCTAATGGGCGACTCACCGGCATCAGTGAAATTTCTAACCTCTTTACAATACTCTTTGTATTACGTACAGACAGCGACACTTATCGCCATATTTTTATAATTAACACTCCAAGAGAGTCGTTCTAATGAATGTTTCAAATTGAACTGATCTTTGTAACACAGGTATTTACCTAGCTCAGAGATCAGGGACTACACAAAATAACTTGTACAATTTTTATGTTGAATAAATCTTTATCTTTATCTAACTTTTGTCCATTTTAAAATCTAGATCATTTTGGAGAAAACTATGGTTTCGCTGTAAGGTTTTAAGATATCTCATTTAAATGACCTCGTGACCCCCCCCCCAGGTGTTAATGGGCCTCTTCTCCGGCGACCCGGAGCTGGCGGAGGGCGCCCCCCCCCCGGCGGGCGCCCCCCCCGCGCACGGGCGCCGCGGCTCGCTCACCTACGGGGAGCTGGTGCGGGACCTCCTCACGGACGAGAAGCACGCGCTCAGAGACCTGCACCTCATCATACGGGTCTTCAAGGAGGAGCTGGAGAGGATACTCGACAAGGACCCCAAGGTCAGTGGGCGGGATCGGAGACCTGCACCTCATCATACGGGTCTTCAAGGAGGAGCTGGAGAGGATACTCGACAAGGACCCCAAGGTCAGTGGGCGGGATCGGAGACCTGCACCTCATCATACGGGTCTTCAAGGAGGAGCTGGAGAGGATACTCGACAAGGACCCCAAGGTCAGTGGGCGGGATCGGAGACCTGCACCTCATCATACGGGTCTTCAAGGAGGAGCTGGAGAGGATACTCGACAAGGACCCCAAGGTCAGTGGGCGGGATCGGAGACCTGCACCTCATCATACGGGTCTTCAAGGAGGAGCTGGAGAGGATACTCGACAAGGACCCCAAGGTCAGTGGGCGGGATCGGAGACCTGCACCTCATCATACGGGTCTTCAAGGAGGAGCTGGAGAGGATACTCGACAAGGACCCCAAGGTCAGTGGGCGGGATCGGAGACCTGCACCTCGTCAGACGGGTCTTCACGGAGGACCTGCAGAGGATACTCGATAAGGACCCCAATGAGACAACGTGCTATTGGAATCTACGTGTGGACTTCGTGTCGTGAAGACCTGCAGACCAGACCCTGCGTGAATAAATCCTGAGAAGTTGTCATTGGCGTTTTACCTCCAGATCTAGAACCCTAGCCCGTAACACTATTCTATGAAGATGTCTAAAATGCAATCCCTATTCTATGATGTGGAGGCTTACACCGTTTACTTTCCATAAGCGATCTCTAACCAACCACCACTTTATCCGCAGACGATCGCTCTGATCTTCGGCAACATTGTGGACATCTACGAGCTGACGGTGACTCTGCTGGGCAACTTGGAAGATGCCATCGAGATGTCGCAGGACTCTCCGACGCCATACATTGGCAGCTGCTTCGAGGGTGAGTCGATATCTTCTTCTAAAGGCTATATTAGTCCACTGCTGGACATAGCCCTCCCCTAATAACCGCCATAGAGCAAGGTTATGCCATCATTGGGGATAATGCCCATAATCCCCACGCTGGGCATGCGGGTTGGGGATCGCAGTTTGGTGGAATTGTACTGCAGGGGGCGCTGCTGCCCACCTCCCGGTTTGTGTCCCTTAGTCGCCATTTACGACACCCGCGGGAAGAATTTGGGTCGATATGATAAGCTGAAATACTCAATAATTTATTGCATTGCACAAGTATATACAGATGACTTAACTAAAAATATGGATTTTGTGAACCCTATAGGGAAGAGCGGGTGATCGGGCTCTTCCACTATAATGGGAAATTTCCCGTCAGGCAGATCGTATGCCTGTGAACGGCCGGTCCAACTATTGTTAGTCGGACGTTATATTTATGGTATGTCATTGAAACACTTTGATTGCGCGATGCAGGAATGTTGGAGATTGTAGTGCGCGCGCAGAGTTGACATGTGCTCGCCACAGACCCTATAGGGCACTGTGTAATCTGGCTGGTTTAAAAGCCTTCTGTAGCACCCAATTTATTTTGGATAATCGATCGATATCAACCCTTGTATGTCCCCACTGCTGGGGCACAAGTATCTTCCTGCATCACAGGAAGGTTAGGCCGTACTCGACCACAGGGGTCAAGTCCGGGAGGATTGAAATATAGAGGCTGGCCTTCCTGGATTGTATTGATTCAAAATTGTTATATTAAAAAAGGCTCTATAGAGATACACAGATACACACACACACACTAACGCAAAAAATTTTTGGCCATTTTTGCCATAAATGTTGTCTAGTCCGTGATCCTATTTTCTCAGTCGTGGGTCCTAAAAATCGCTATTAACATTATGGTCTTCATTGGTTCTGGCTGGCTCCCAAACTATGACTGTTTGTGCTATAGGTAGCCAGACCTCTTCCTGAGTGCTTAATGCGAGTTTTTAAACTACTCGATCGCGTTAACGTAAACTCATATTTCTATGGCATCGAGGAAGCGCCACCTAGCGACAAGTATGGAAATTAAAACTGCTCAGTGCGAGTTGTAATGGTTTACTTTGAGAAGTGAACACTTTATCAGCCAAAACACGAATAAACGCGAGTGCGAGCTCTACTGTGACAGCGTTTTGCCCGTTCGAACGGTTAACTTACTCATACTCACTACTCGATGCTCGATTAACGCGTTAGTAAAGTTATTCGATTGTATCTGCACGTTGTCTCTCCGATAAAGCCGCCACAATGCCCCTTCTCTCTCCGGCAGAGCTAGCGGAGGTGGAGGAGTTCCGTGCCTACGTCCGGTACGCCAACATCGTGACCCGGCCCGACTCCAGGCAAGCTCTGCAGCAGCTCGTGGATGACCCGGCGGTGAGTGCTGCTCGATGATGACGATATCAACCCCTTGTATGCCCCCACTGCTGGGGCACGGGACTCTTCCTGCATCGCACGAAGGTTAGGTTAGACTTAAACTTAGTTTGTTCAAAAGAAAGACTCTTTATTTCGGGGAATTCCCGAACTGTATTAGTAAAATATAACGTTATATTCCATGTGTGTGCGGCGCAGTTTACGATGATGAATAAATATGGCATCATTTGAAAGTCGTTTGACAGTTTTATTGCTCATTTGGTGTCAACCCATTGTTCGTCCCCACTGCTGGGGCACGCGTCGCAGGAAGGTTAGGCCATACTCCACCACGGGGGCCAAGACCGGGTTGGTGGAGGATTTTAACAGAGTGGCGGGTTTCACTGTCAGAAATTATGGAGCTGCCCATAGGGGCTCCGTAAGGCACAGGTGTCGAGCGTCCTCTAATTCCGTAGTTGTGGGGCGCAGATGTCTAAGCGTCCTTTAGTAACGTGGTTGTGGGGCGCAGGTGTCCGAGCGTCCTGTAGTACAGTACTACACATCATAAAATTCCCTTCGGGAATCTACGAGGGGCGGCTGAAAAATTTTGAGCCTAAGTACTTCTAAGAATCACTAATGACTCGCAATGTGCATCACTAATTGCGCGTATTCTAAGTAGTATAAATACCAAGTTTCATGTCATTATCATCATTACGCTTCTAGTAATTGAACATTAAACAACACCATGTCTGAGTCATCCGCGCTTTGCACGAAATTGGAGTACAGAGCTGTCATAAAATTATTATTATTATTATTATTTGTAGACGGGCAGGCAGTTGGAACAACTGATAATTGCCCGCATCCAGTTTCACTTGGTTATTTTTTTCTTTTGGTCAGTGATGTGTTTGTCCAGTAAGTTCTTGAATTTGTTGACATTTGGTGCTGAAACCACTTCTTGTGGTAATTTGTTCCATCCATTCACTACTCTGTTAGAGAAAAAGTGTCTGTGAGGATTGTTGTTGGAGAAACAAGTTTGTAGTTTAAGGTGGTGTCCTCTCAAGCGGGTGTTGTTGTCTCTTCTAAGAATTTGTTTATCAAAATCCTGTAGGTCGTAGTGTCCATTTAGAATTTTGTAGGTTTCGATTAAATCACCACGCTCTCTACGCTCCCGTAAAGAAGTAAGCCTCAGCACTTCCAGCCTTTCTTCATATGATCGGTTTTTTAGCTGTCTTGGAATTTTAGTAAAGCTGCGCTGAACTTTTTCCAGAATGTCAATGTCTTTAATGAAATATGGGCTCCAGACTTGGAAGGCATACTCAAGTAGGGGTCGTATGTAAGTTTTATAAATGGTTAACATCATTTCTGGGGTTAGTACTCCAAAAGCTTTTCTGATTAAATAGATAAAACTCTTTGCTTTTTTTATTATAGTTGTTATGTGTTGCTCCCATTTTAAGTTTTTAGAGATAATTACTCCCATGTCCTTTTGTTCATTAGCTGCGTGAAGCTCAACATTGTTTAACGAATATGTTAAGTGAGGATTGTTGTTTCCTATATGCAGTACTGTACATTTTTCGGCATTTAAACTTATGAGCCATTCCTTTGACCATTTAGTAATTTTGTTCAAGTCTTCTTGGAGGCGATCGTAGTTCACTAATGGATCAGCAAATATTTTAGTGTCATCCGCGAAGATACTAACGTTGTTACTTAGTTCGTCAGGTAGGTCAAATGTGTATATGATGTACAGAATAGGGCCCAATACGGATCCTTGCGGCACTCCGCTGTGAATCTCCCTGTGACTAGAAAGAACATCACCCACTCTTACTTGGAAAGTTCTATTCCGCAAGAAACTCTCGATCCAATTCAATAACCTTCCCCGTATACCAATAAATTCCAACTTATGTAGAAGTCTTGTTGTTGGGACTTTGTCGAAGGCTTTTTCATAGTCAAGATATATCACATCAGTGGGTTTTCTTTCATTGAAACTGTCTGTCCAATATGAGAGGCACGAGAGCAAGTTTGAAATTACACTATTTTTATTTTTAATGCACTAACCCGTGCTAAGGAACAAATTTAAAAACCTATTTAGAGGCTAAAAATTTCACCCATGCCGGGATTCGAACCCGCAACCTCTGGCTATCCGTACCAGCGCTCTACCAATTGAGCCAATGGGCGACTCACGGCATCAGTGAAATTTCGAACCTCTTTACAATATTCTCTGTATTACGTACAGGCAGCGACATCTGACTTAAGCAAATTGCATTACTTACAGCCCCGACCACCTACTTTGCAGTTAGGTTTTAACATCGGAACGATATCACTGTACCCACATGATTACACTATTTTTATTTTTAATGCACTAACCCGTGCTAAGGAACAAATTTAAAAACCTATTTAGAGGCTAAAAATTTCACCCATGCCGGGATTCGAACCCGCAACCTCTGGCTATCCGTACCAGCGCTCTACCAATTGAGCCAATGGGCGACTCACGGCATCAGTGAAATTTCGAACCTCTTTACAATATTCTCTGTATTACGTACAGGCAGCGACATCTGACTTAAGCAAATTGCATTACTTACAGCCCCGACCACCTACTTTGCAGTTAGGTTTTAACATCGGAACGATATCACTGTACCCACATGATTACACTATTTTTATTTTTAATGCACTAACCCGTGCTAAGGAACAAATTTAAAAACCTATTTAGAGGCTAAAAATTTCACCCATGCCGGGATTCGAACCCGCAACCTCTGGCTATCCGTACCAGCGCTCTACCAATTGAGCCAATGGGCGACTCACGGCATCAGTGAAATTTCGAACCTCTTTACAATATTCTCTGTATTACGTACAGGCAGCGACATCTGACTTAAGCAAATTGCATTACTTACAGCCCCGACCACCTACTTTGCAGTTAGGTTTTAACATCGGAACGATATCACTGTACCCACATGATTACACTATTTTTATTTTTAATGCACTAACCCGTGCTAAGGAACAAATTTAAAAACCTATTTAGAGGCTAAAAATTTCACCCATGCCGGGATTCGAACCCGCAACCTCTGGCTATCCGTACCAGCGCTCTACCAATTGAGCCAATGGGCGACTCACGGCATCAGTGAAATTTCGAACCTCTTTACAATATTCTCTGTATTACGTACAGGCAGCGACATCTGACTTAAGCAAATTGCATTACTTACAGCCCCGACCACCTACTTTGCAGTTAGGTTTTAACATCGGAACGATATCACTGTACCCACATGATTACACTATTTTTATTTTTAATGCACTAACCCGTGCTAAGGAACAAATTTAAAAACCTATTTAGAGGCTAAAAATTTCACCCATGCCGGGATTCGAACCCGCAACCTCTGGCTATCCGTACCAGCGCTCTACCAATTGAGCCAATGGGCGACTCACGGCATCAGTGAAATTTCGAACCTCTTTACAATATTCTCTGTATTACGTACAGGCAGCGACATCTGACTTAAGCAAATTGCATTACTTACAGCCCCGACCACCTACTTTGCAGTTAGGTTTTAACATCGGAACGATATCACTGTACCCACATGATTACACTATTTTTATTTTTAATGCACTAACCCGTGCTAAGGAACAAATTTAAAAACCTATTTAGAGGCTAAAAATTTCACCCATGCCGGGATTCGAACCCGCAACCTCTGGCTATCCGTACCAGCGCTCTACCAATTGAGCCAATGGGCGACTCAGGTTGCGGGTTCGAATCCCGGCATGGGTGAAATTTTTAGCCTCTAAATAGGTTTTTTAAATTTGTTCCTTAGCACGGGTTAGTGCATTAAAAATAAAAATAGTGTAATCATGTGGGTACAGTGATATCGTTCCGATGTTAAAACCTAACTGCAAAGTAGGTGGTCGGGGCTGTAAGTAATGCAATTTGCTTAAGTCAGATGTCGCTGCCTGTACGTAATACAGAGAATATTGTAAAGAGGTTCGAAATTTCACTGATGCCGTGAGTCGCCCATTGGCTCAATTGGTAGAGCGCTGGTACGGATAGCCAGAGGTTGCGGGTTCGAATCCCGGCATGGGTGAAATTTTTAGCCTCTAAATAGGTTTTTAAATTTGTTCCTTAGCACGGGTTAGTGCATTAAAAATAAAAATAGTGTAATCATGTGGGTACAGTGATATCGTTCCGATGTTAAAACCTAACTGCAAAGTAGGTGGTCGGGGCTGTAAGTAATGCAATTTGCTTAAGTCAGATGTCGCTGCCTGTACGTAATACAGAGAATATTGTAAAGAGGTTCGAAATTTCACTGATGCCGTGAGTCGCCCATTGGCTCAATTGGTAGAGCGCTGGTACGGATAGCCAGAGGTTGCGGGTTCGAATCCCGGCATGGGTGAAATTTTTAGCCTCTAAATAGGTTTTTAAGTTTGAAATTGTAGATCGATGCGGACAAAAACCATGTTGTTGATCGCTGATGATTCTGTGCTGGGTTAAGAATTTCCTTATGCGATAGACAATAACTTTCTCCATGACCTTACACACAATACTTGTAAGACTTATTGGTCTATAGTTTGATGGCTTCAGTTTGACGGCCTCGGTGGCGCAGCGGTTCGGCACGCTGACTCCGCTGTACCGAAGGTCTCGGGTTCGATCCCCGGCCGGGTCAAACTAGGAAACGAACTTTTCTAGTTTGTCTCGGGTCTTGGATGTTATCTATGTATTTATTGTATTAAATCTATCGTCGAGTTAGCACCTATAACACAAGTCATTTAGTTGTACTTAGTATAGGGCTAACGAGATCTGTGTAATATGTCCATGAATATTTATTTATTTATTATTATTTATTAGTTTACTGCCTTTTTTAAATATGGGTGTCACTATTGCTGTTTTCCATAAGGTAGGTAGTATCCCAGTGTCATAGGAAGTCTGCATTATTTTCGATAGGGAATCTGCCACGTCGCATTTCTGGAGTATGGTTGTAGGGATTTCATCAGGGCCTGGAGCAGAATCTGCTTTCATCTCTTTGATTACTTTTGAAATCATGTCTGGGGTAAATTTAATGTCAGGTATGGATTCTTCTATTCGTAGATTAGGATTCAATGTAGGTATGTCACTATGTGGTTCTATTTGAAAGACTCCAGCAAATTGGTCTGCAAAGGCCTCAGCCATTTCATTTGCTTGGGAAACTGTATGTCCTTGATTATCAGTCAAGACTGATGGAATAGTAACTTTTGAAGTTACTTGTTGCCTTATATATGAGTGAAATCGTTTAGGTCCGGCTTGTAGTAAGTCCTTTTCATAAGTAATGCGAGAGTTTCTGGTTATATTTGTCAATTTATTATTTACTTGTCTATAATCTGCATATGTTTTGTCTAGTCCTGTGATGGTGTATCTGTTCCAGAGTATTATTTTACTCTTTATCAGTTCTTTTGTTTCTTTAGACACCCAAGGCTTGTTTTGAGTTATATTGCTAATTTTAGTTAGGGGTATGTGTAACTGGATGGCTTGTTTGTATGCAGTGAGTAATACGTCAAATTGGTTTTCTGCACAGTTCAGCTCCTTTATGCTGCCTGGTACTGTTTGAAGGATTTCATTAATTTTAGCATAATTTGCCTTTTTATAGTTGCGTTTGTGTGTAGTTATGTGTTGCGGTCTTGCTTCTAGCTGTATTGTTGCCAATAGACATACATGGTCACTCTTACCGACTGGGGCTTCATGCTTAATTTCAGCGATAAGTGATTCGTCATTTGTCAATATCAAGTCTAGGAAAGATGGCTGATTACCTTCACGAAATCTCGTAGGTTTATTGACTAGCTGCTCTAAGTTGCTGCTTTCGTACAAGTCCACAAAGTTTCGTTCTCGTGGCGTTAGATATTCACAGTCTTCGAGAGGCCATTTAACTCCACGATAGTTGAAATCGCCCATAATTAAAGTTGTGTGTGTTTCTGATGCAATTATAATTTGGTTCAGCAGAGCAGTGTCTTCTTCTAATGTAGAGTCTTGTCCTCTATAAATTCCACACATCAGAATATTTTTGCTTCCAAATTTGACATCCAACCACAGGCATTCTGAGCCACCATGTTTTGTGTTATGTTCAGTGTTTAGTTTTGTTTTTAAAATATTGATATTCTGTGCAGCGTATATAGCCACACCTCCACTTCGCATGTCTGTCCGGTCGTCTCTGTAAATGTCATAGCCAGGTATTTTTATTAATGAATCCGGTATTATAGGTTTTAGCCATGTTTCTGTGATTATAATAAAGGTAGGTTTCATATTATTAACTCTAGTGATAAATAGGTCCAGTTTTGAAGTAATTGATTGAATATTTGTGTACAAAATAGTGATAGTATAGAGGGTTGGTGAGAGTCTCTTTACAAGATCGCATGTGCTTCCAGTAGTTATATTTGTCACATGCTGTTGGTTTTCTGCGGTTGCAGAACTTAGTTTTTTTTAGGAAGGTTTTTTACGATTTTGGGCTGCCCCTGAACGTATTTTATTGTGAGGTCCTTTTCTCCCTCGCTTTTGCGTTTTTCGAGTTCCTCGCGAAGATATTTTAAGTATTCACGTTGCATGGGAGTTTGGTCTGCAGTAATGGATGATGGCTTTTGCAGTTTGTGTTTGTTGCGCAGAACCTCCAGTGCCTCATTCTTGCTGCGCATAATCACTTTCAATGGACGCGGTGTGGCACCTGCATCAGCTTTAGGCGCTCCGAGGCGGAAAGATTTTATTTTAGTGCAGTCAGCTTTGTTCGTAATCGCGGTTATCACTTTCGTACATTCCGCTGTGTCGTGAGCTTTCCGTTCTTCCGCTAATTCGCTGGTGGATTCAGGCAAATCGTACATAATAATATTAGTAGATCTATTAGCCCTCTCCAACATCTCCTGAATAGCCGATTCAGTCGCAAGCATGCTCTGGCGAATGCGTAACTGCTTGACCTCCTCTGTGAGCTCGTTAAGTTTCTGGAGAATTGTGGGAAGTTGCACCATTGTAGTTTTACAATCTCCGCAGAGGAAGGTCATGACGCGTACCACTGTCTTTAATTCCAGTACTCTAATTTCAGTTGGTGATAATCCATGACAGTCACTGCACAGCAAGCCTTTACACAGGTCACATGCGACAGATAGTTTGTTTTTGTCGGCAGTTTTGTTGCATTTAGCACACTTGTCCTGCGACTTAGGGATTGCTTTTTTTCCAGACGACATAGTGATTGCGTTTTGTTTATTTTGTTGATATGGGGTAATTTGGTTTGATGTTTTGGCAACACTGAGAGTGAACAAAGAAAAAAAAAAAATAATAATGTCAGTTAAATTTTGGTTTGAGGTGGGTAGGTCTAAAAATTATTTAGCCGAGAAATGTCACTGTTGTGAATTTAGAGTCTTTTTGTGCACGAAATCCAATGTTTTTTGCGTAAATAACACTTTCTCAATTAGTATGCACTGTTTTCTACACTTTAACACTGATTTCACAAGTGATCTCAACAGTTTTCACAATAAATCGATTAAATAGCGCGAGCGCAGTTTTGACGCGTGAACGCCATATTTTCATATCTGAACGCCATATTTTCATATCCTCACCAAGAAGAACAAAACGCCGACAAAAATATTTGAAGAAATGTCTGCAGTTTATGGGGATTCTGCACCTTCATTTGCCACCGTAAAACGTTGGACACGTGAATCCAAACACGGCAGGGAGTCGCTCGAAGATGATCCCAGGTCAGGACGTCCAAACACCGCCGTTACCGAAGAAAATATTGAAAAAGTGAAAAACCTTGTTCTCGAAGATCGGCGAATCAAGATGTGGCAGATAGCTGAATCCATAGGCATCAGCAAGGAGCGAATTGGTGACATTTTGCACAATCATTTGCACATGAAAAAGGTGTGCGCGCGATGGGTGCCAAAAATGCTCACGCCACTGGACAGGCAGCGTCGAGTCACAACTTCGAAGGAGTTTTTGGACATCTGTGGCGATAATCCTGACGATGTTTTTTCTCGCCTCGTCACTGTCGATGAAACATGGATCCGGCAGTACGATCCGGAGTCAAAACAAGAGTCAATGCAATGGATAGCAAAGGGAGAAAAGCCGCCACGGAAATTCAAAGTGGAAAGATCGGCTTCCAAGCTCATGGCCACTGTTTTTTGGGATTGCGAAGGAATTTTGTTCATCGACTACCTTCCCAAAAATACTACAATGAACGGAGACTATTACGCCGTATTGTTGACAAAAGTCCGTCAAGTGGTTGTCGAGAAAAGGAGAGGCAAACTGGCGAAAGGAGTCCTGTTTTTGCAGGACAATGCGCCCGTGGACACTGCCCGAGTTGCGAGACGTGCCCTCGCCGAAACAGGATTTGAAGAAATCAACCACCCACCCTACAGTCCAGACCAGGCTCCTAGTGATTATTTCCTTTTTTCAAATTTGAAAAAGGACCTCCGAGGACGAAGATTTTCCAGTGACGAAGAAATGAAGGCGGCCGTAAACGAGCATTTTGAAGGCAAAGACGGCGAATATTTTTTTACCGGGTTAAAAGCTCTTTTAAACAAATGTAAGAAGTGTATTGAAATAGAGGGAGATTACATTGAAAAATATTTTTTTTATACATTTCTATCAGCATTTTTAATACCTTAGGCTCAAAACTTTTCAGCCGCACCTCGTACGTTCGCACAAACTAGGAAGAAGTGTAACATTCATTCATTCAACATGATCTTTAACCCATACGGTTAAGGTGCAGAATTGATTGCCGCAGTAGCGCTGCCAAACTAATAGTCACCTGCATCGATGACGTTGAATCAACCAATAGCAACAAAGGCGCGCGGCCTGCCGTATAATGAAACTATCTGATTGGTCGATCAACTTGCCGCACATCCAAAATTTGGTCATCTGCGCAGGTACATTCGCGAGACTTATTTCTTGTGTAGCACTGTAACGTGGTTGTGGGTCGCAGGTGTCTGAGCGTCCTGTAGTAACGTGGTTGTGGGGCGCAGGTGTCTGAGAGTCCGTCCTGTCGTAACGTGGCTGTGGGGCGCAGGTGTCTGAGGCCAGTATTACAGAAGCGTACTCAAGCGCCAATCTCTACTTAAGACTAGTTTTGAGTATGGATTTAATTTTAGAACGTTACTTGAGTCGAGATTCATCAAGCGCGACTCAACTGAGTAATAGCTAATTCGAGAACGATACTTGGGTAGCAATCTCTACTTAAGTAAAGATCAAATCTGTATTTACTCAAGTGTGGTCGGAACCACGCTTGAGAGTCGATCGGCCAGTTATTATATTTGTCAATTTGGAATGTTTATTGCAAAATTCATATATTCGAAAACCTTGATTACTATGACGAAATAGTTAATGATAGCAGCAGCCCCTTAGGCATTAAAGGGACGCTCAAGACCCCTACTGCATGGATTCTAATAAGTGTTTATGTGCAAAAACAATTACATTAATACTTGGGTGGTTTCATTGAATAAGTTTCACGCAAGACCCATATCCTGTACCTACTATGATAACCAGGCAAGGACATCACAAACATGAAAGTACACCGAGACTGTGGCCACTTGTACAAATATATAGGCCCACAGTGGGAATCGAACCCACAAGCTCGGTCTTGGTAACCAAGCGCCTTAGCGGCTAGGACAACATGACAGTCACAAAAGGAATAAATAAAATAATCAGTAAAACAATCTCAGCTTTTTTATTGCTCATAAAATTGGAAATAATTGAAACATATTATTATCATATAAATCCGCTGTGTTGAAGTTGACTTTTTATCTTCCTCCAGGAGGATCCTCTTCACTGTGGTGAAGTTGAAGTTTTATGTTCAACGAGCATGTTCTTCTCCACTGCGGTGAAGTTGAAGTTTTATGTTCAACGAGCAGGTTCCTCTTCACTGCGGTGAAGTTAAAGTTTTATGTTCAACGAGCAGGTTCCTCTTCACTGTGGTGAAGTTGAAGTTTTATGTTCAACGAGCAGGTTCCTCTCCACTGCAGTGAAGTTGAAGTTTTATGTTTAACGAGCAGGTTCCTCTCCACTGCGGTGAAGTTAAAGTTTTATGTTCAACGAGCAGGTTCCTCTTCACTGTGGTGAAGTTGAAGTTTTATGTTTACCGAGCAGGTTCCTCTCCACTGTGGTGAGGTTGAAGTTTTATGTTCAACAAGCAGGTTCCTTTCCACTGCGGTGAAGTTGAAGTTTTATGTTCAACGAGCAGGTTCCTCTTCACTGTGGTGAAGTTGAAGTTTTATGTTCAACGAGCAGGTTCCTCTTCACTGCAGTGAAGTTGAAGTTTTATGTTCAATGAGCAGGTTCCTCTCTACTGCGGTGAAGTTTAAGTTTTATGTTCAACAAGCAGGTTCCTCTCCGTTGCGGTGAAGTTAAAGTTTTATGTCCAACGAGCAGGTTCCTCTTCACTGTGGTGAAGTTGAAGTTTTATGTTTACCGAGCAGGTTCCTCTCCACTGTGGTGAGGTTGAAGTTTTATGTTCAACAAGCAGGTTCCTTTCCACTGCGGTGAAGTTGAAGTTTTATGTTCAACGAGCAGGTTCCTCTTCACTGTGGTGAAGTTGAAGTTTTATGTTCAACGAGCAGGTTCCTCTTCACTGTGGTGAAGTTGAAGTTTTATGTTCAACGAGCAGGTTCCTCTTCACTGCAGTGAAGTTGAAGTTTTATGTTCAATGAGCAGGTTCCTCTCTACTGCGGTGAAGTTTAAGTTTTATGTTCAACAAGCAGGTTCCTCTCCGTTGCGGTGAAGTTAAAGTTTTAAGTCCAACGAGCAGGTTCCTCTGCACTGCGGTGAAGTTGAAGTTTTATGTTCCATGAGCAGGTTCCTCTCCACCGCGATGAAGTTGAGTTTTTGTCTTCTACGTGGAGTACCCTCTCCACTGCAGTGAAGTTGACTTTTTATGTTCCACAAGGAGGATTCTTTCCACTATGGTGAAGTTCCTTGTTCTCATTTTTTCACATCTCGTTTCAAAACAGCGATTAATGTTCAAATTAAACCACACCGACTATTTATTTAGTAAACATAAATAAATAGACAGACGTCAAGAGACTTATTTTATCGACATTTGTTACGTTCCGTTCTGTACTCAAAGCGAATAAATAAACAAGAAGCGTGAACGTTTTGCTTCCCTTAAATATACGGTTCATTACAAACTCATAAAGAAACTTTGAACATTTTATTTACGAATACATAAACATTATTTTAGTTTCCTCTGTACATTTGACATAATTTACTAAGTTTCATCGTCACGTTTTTGTAACATGCGTAAAACGGAATAATAATCTACACTTGTATTTTTCTTGTCATAGAAAACAAACTTTGATCATAGACAATCTGATTGCAGTTCTGAATCTCTACTTATGAAGTGATTGGCTGATCTCTACTCAAGAACTGTTTGAAAATAAAGGGAGTGCTTGAGCATCGATTCAGCGCTCAAGTAATGATTGGGCGATCTGAGATCAATCTGTGCTTGAGCATCGTTCTGTAATACCGGCCTGAGAGTCCTCTTATGCGTAGTTGTGGGGCGCAGCTGTCTGAGCGTCCTCTAGTAACGTAGTTGTGGGGCGCAGCTGTCTGAGCGTCCTCTAGTAACGTAGTTGTGGGGCGCAGCTGTCTGAGCGTCCTCTTGTGCGTAGTTGTGGGGCGCAGCTGTCTGAGCGTCCTCTAGTAACGTAGTTGTGGGTCGCAGGTGTCTGAGCGTCCTCTAGTAACGTGGCTGTGGGTCGCAGGCGTCCGAGAGTCCGTCCTGTAGTAACGTGGCCGTGGGGCGCAGGTGTCCGAGCGGCTGGAGACGGCGGGGCGCGGCTTCCGGCTGGCCGTGAAGTACCAGCTGCCGCGGCTGCTGCTGGCGCCCGTGTCGCACGTGTTCGTGTACCACTCCTACGTGCTCGCCTTCCTGCGCGTCGCGCCCGCCTCCGACGACCGGGAGAGCTTCAAGCAGGTCAGTGCTTACTGCTCGCTATTACTCGCTACGAGGCGTCACACTGATGCCCTATCCTTACTCACACACACACCGAGAGAGAGATAGATACACACACAGATGATTATTTTGGAGTATTGCACACCTCCGACGACAGAGAGTGCTTCAAGCAGGTCAGTGCATACTGGTCTTGTACTCGCTATGAGTGGTCAAAGTGATGCCGTCCTTACACACACACACACACACACCGAGAGAGAGAGAGATACACACACAGATGCTTTTTTTAGAGTATTGCACACATCCGACGACCGGGAGTGCTTCAGGCAAGTCGGTGCTTACTAGTCTTGTGCTCGCTATCAGGGGTCAAACTAATGCCGTCCTTACACACACACACACACACACACACACACACACACAATGACACAAAGATAGAGAGAGATACACACACACAGATGCTTTTTTTAGAGTGTTGCACACCTCCGACGACAGGGAGTGCTTCAAGCAGGTCAGTGCTTACTGGTCTTGTACTCGCTATGAGGGGTCAAACTGATGCCGTCCTTACACACACACACACACACCGAGAGAGAGAGAGATACACACACAGATGCTTTTTTTAGAGTATTGCACACATCCGACGACCGGGAGTGCTTCAAGCAGGTCGGCGCTTACTAGTCTTGTGCTCGCTATCAGGTGTCAAACTGATGCCATCCTTACTCTCTCACACACACATACTCACACAAATACACATACTCACTCACTTCGGGGTCGCCTCCAACGACAGAGAGAGCTTCAAGCAGCTTCGTGCTTACACGTACTCGCTATGAGGGGTCAAACTGATGCCGTCTTCACTCACCGTGCATGGTATGGTCACACACACACACACACCCACACACACACAGAGAGAGAGAGAGAGAGAGATATACACACACAGGTGCTTATTTTCCAGTATTGCACATCTCCTACGACCGGGAGACCTTCGAGCAGGTAACTGCTCACAAGTACTCACTATGAGGAGTCAATGATGCTGATGCCGTCCTTACTCACCGTGCATAGTCACACACACACACACACACACACACACACAGAGAGAGAGAGAGATACACACACATACATACACACAGATGCTTACTTTAGAGTATTGCACACCTCAGACGGCCAGGAGAGCTTCAAGCAGGTCGTTGCTTACTCGGTCGGTCGTACTCGCTACGATAGATAGATAGATAATCATTTATTTTTGATTAAAGACACACACACATAAAGAATCACATAAAAAAAAAATACATAAAATAGTTTAAGTACAAATACAGCGTTATCTTAAATACTATCTCACATGCATCGAGCTCTACGGCATTTAAGGCCGTATGTGGGGTCAATCTGACGCTGACTTGACAGAGAGAGAGAGAGAGAGAGAGAAGTACACACACATACATACACACAAATGCTTACTTTGGAGTATGGCACACCTCCTACGACCGGGAGAGCTTAGAGCAGGGAAGTGCTTACTTCTACTCGTTGTGAGAGGTAAATATGATAACATCCTCACTCACCGTGAGTATTAATACACACACACACACACTTCAGCCACGAGGCCTTCCAACAGATAATCAGTAGCCAAACTTTCTGACGAGACCACTAAAGGTCATTTAGAATTGCGAAAAAAGTTTTTGTGCATGAGATAATAGCCGATCGTAATCTATTGTGAAAATATTATTATTTACTAGCTGACCCAGCGAACTTCGTACCGCCTAACAGTGGATTCTTTTTTTTTTCTCTCCGTAAGAACCATCCATACTTCGAGAAATATTCTAAAAAAAGAATCACCGAAGTCGGTTCAGCTGCTCTCGAGATTTGCGCTTACCAACTCATTGAGGAATATTTTTTTATATTATACTCGTAATAAGTAAAACTAGGTACTTTCTAATTTCAAAATTTCCTTTCCCATCTTTTGTGAGCTAAATTAAATTATCGTGTCTCACTAAAAAGTCGATTTGAGCCACAAATATTTTTTTAACAATTTCTGGTGTGATAATTGGACTAAAACTTTATGAATGCAAAGTGCAGCCAATCCTATGTATATCAGGTACCTTTCAGGAGCCAACAACCTACACTAAGGTCGTATTTTGTGATGGATTTTGACTTTTATTTTTGTTCTCAGGTGGAATGCAACCTTCATCCCATAAAGAAAATACTCGCGAACGCGTTAGCAAATGGGCCGAAGCTGTGAGTATTTTTTTTTTTCAAGAAAAAACGGAATTTGTATTAATACTTTCTTTTATGTAGCCTCTAAACGTCCCACTGTGGGGCATATACCTTCTCTCAGATATAGAGTATGGGCTTAATTTAAAAACCTATTTAGAGGCTAAAAATTAAATAATTAAAAATAAAAATAGTATAATCATGTGGGTACAGTGATATCATTCCGATGTAAAACCTAACTGCAAAGTAGGTAGTCGGGTCTGTAAGTGATGCAATTTGCTTAAGCCAGATGTCGCTGCCTGTACGTAATACAGAGAATAGTGTAAAGAGGTTCGAAATTTCACTCATGCCGGTAAGTCGCCCATTGGCTCAATTGGTAGAGCGCTGGCACGGATAGCCAGAGGTTGCGGGTTCGAATCCCGGCATGGATGAAATTTTTAGCCTCTAAATAGGTTTTTAAATATGTCCTTAGCACGGGTTAGTGCATTAAAAATAAAAATTGTATAATCATGGGCTTAATTACCATGCGTGCCCACCGCGGATGAGCAATTTCAAGCGCTGAGGAACCGGAACAAATGATTGTGTTGTATGGAAGTTTTCTTAAAACCTATTTGGAGGCTAAAAATTCCACCCAATCTTTACCACCCAAGTTTTTAAAATTGTTTACAGTATATAATTCCAAAGTGCAATATTTTGGCAACCGGAACCGGATTGTGTTGTGTGGAAGTTTTTTTCAAAGACCTCGACCGAGGTTTTTCAGGTACTGAATTGAATCAGATTACTATTATATAATTCCAAAGTGTATCTTTCATTGAATTAAATCGTCCGTAACGGACGGGAAGGCTCATTATAATGTATGCATGTCTGTCTGTGTGTGCACCCCGCAGCGAGACGCAACTGCCGGTGGCGACTCGCACGCGGCGTCAGCTCGCCATAGAGAAGTGCCAGGAGCTGGCGCGCACGGTGGAGAACTGGGACGGGCGGGACGTGGCGCAGTGCTGCAGCGAGTTCGTCAGAGGTGAGTGTAGGCGCTGTGAGTTCGTCAGAGGTGAGTGTAGGCGCGGTGAGTTCGTCAGAGGTGAGTGTAGGCGCTGTGAGTTCGTCAGAGGTGAGTGTAGGCGCGGTGAGTTCGTCAGAGGTGAGTGTAGGCGCTGTGAGTGCGTCAGAGGTGAGTGTAGGCGCTGTGAGTGCGTCAGAGGTGAGTGTAGGCGCAGTGAGTTCGACGTAGGTGAGTGTAGGCAAAGTGAGTTCGACGGAGGTGAGTGTAGGCGCAGTGAGTTCGACGTAGGTGAGTGTAGGCAAAGTGAGTTCGACGGAGGTGAGTGTAGGCTCAGTGAGTTCGTCAGAGGTGAGTGTAGGCGCAGTGAGTTCGACGTAGGTGAGTGTAGGCAAAGTGAGTTCGACGGAGGTGAGTGTAGGCTCAGTGAGTTCGTCAGATTTGAGTGTAGGCTCAGTGAGTTCGTCAGAGGTGAGTGTAGGCTCAGTGAGTTCGATAGAGTTAAGTGTAGGCTCAGTGAGTTCGATAAAGGTAAGTGTAGGCTCAGTGAGTTCGATAGAGGTAAGTGTAGGCTCAGTGAGTTCGACGGAGGTGAGTGTAGGTTCTGTGAGTTTGTCAGAAGTGTAGGCTTAGTGAGTTTGTCAAGGTTGACTTCGTCAGAGGTAAGTGCGGGCTCATCCTGTTCGTCGCAGGTGAGTGCTGGTTCGACTATGCGTCTGATTTGTTAGAGATGATTGCAGGTTCATCAATGCTTACCCAAATCTGGTAAGCACTGATGTACCCGCAATCCGGCAATTGCGGGTATACCTAGTCGGGCCATAAGTTCTGTCACATAGGTTTAATTTCGAATTTAAAATACTGGCCACAAAAAAGTTATTGGCATTCGAAATTTGAATTTTTCAAGAAAATAAAAACACAGCTTTTTTGGAATTTTCGTCATTTTCCAATATGGAGTGGACGCGCAAAGAAGACAGAGTCGCAGTAATTGCATCGTTGCGGCCAGGCGCCAACTAGGATTTTCAAACTGCTGAAAAATTTGAAAATTCCACTGAGATTTATTTATCGTACTATCAAACGATTCAGGGAAGATTCAAGTTTAGATGATAAACAAAGAAGCGGTCGACCTCTTACTGTTCGGACTCCAGCGGTCATCAAAGCAGTGAAGGCGCGCGAAATCCAACGAAATCCTGTCCGCAAGCAAAAAATTTTGGTCTGTAGATGGGACTAAGCAGAACCACTGTTAAAAGGGTGTTGAATGAAGACCTAAGACTGCGTGACTACAGAAAAAGAACAGCACATCTTCTTACCACACGGCTGAAGAAAATCAGACTCGAAAGATGCCGGATTTTGTTAAGGCGGTACGCAGGTAAAAAATACCGCGAAATACTTTTTTCGGACGAAAAATTTTTTATGTTGAAGAGAATTGCAACAAACAAAATGATAAAGTGTATGCACAGTCTAGTGAAGAAGCGAGCAGACGTGTGCCACGTGTTCAGGGTGGCCATCATCCTTCGGCATTCATGGTTTGGCTTGGGGTCTCCTATTTGGGTCCAACAAAGGTGTTTTTTTGTGAAAAAGGAGTGAAAACCAGTGCCCTCGTATATCAAAACACAGTCCTAACAAACATTGTGGAACCCCTTTCACAAACAATGTTCGAGAATAGGCACTGGGTTTTCCAGCAGGATTCTGCGCCGGCCCATAAGGCGAAAAGTATCCAAAACTGGCTCACGACCCGTGGAATCGACTTTATCAGGCATGAGGATTGGCCCTCCTCCAGTCCAGGCTTGAATCCTTTGGATTACAAAATATGGCAGCACTTAGAGGAGAAGGTCTGCGCTAAACCACACCGCAACTTGGAGTCGCTTAAAGCATCTCTGATTAAAGCAGTCGCCAATATTGACATAAATGTCGTGTGTGCATCGATTGATGACTGGCCTTGCAGATTGAAGGCTTGTATCGAAGCCAGAGGATGACATTTCGAATAGTTTTAATATGGTTTAAATCTGTATTTTGTACCCTTTCCTTTGATATATAAATTGTTGTAATGCGTAACTCATTGTGTCCTTTATTTAACTTTCCATATGTGACAGAACTTATAGTCCGACTAGGTATACTCTAAAAGCGCTGATAACAGCGCTTACTAGATTTGTTATAGATGACTGCAGGTTGATCAGTACTTACCAGATTTATATAAGTGACTGCAGAATGACCAGAGTTTACCAGATTTGTTAGAGGTGACTGTGGCATGATCAAATACTTACAAGATTTCTTAGAGGTGACAGCGGCATGATCAAATGTTTACCAGATTTGTTAGAGGTGACTGTGGCATGATCAAATACTTACAAGATTTCTTAGAGGTGACAGCGGCATGATCAAATGTTTACCAGATTTGTTAGAGGTGACTGTGGCATGATCAAATACTTACAAGATTTCTTAGAGGTGACAGCGGCATGATCAAATGTTTACCAGATTTGTTAGAGGTGACTGTGGCATGATCAAATACTTACAAGATTTCTTAGAGGTGACAGCGGCATGATCAAATGTTTACCAGATTTGTTAGAGGTGACTGTGGCATGATCAAATACTTACAAGATTTCTTAGAGGTGACAGCGGCATGATCAAATGTTTACCAGATTTGTTAGAGGTGACTGTGGCATGATCAAATACTTACAAGATTTCTTAGAGGTGACAGCGGCATGATCAAATGTTTACCAGATTTGTTAGAGGTGACTGTGGCATGATCAAATACTTACAAGATTTCTTAGAGGTGACAGCGGCATGATCAAATGTTTACCAGATTTGTTAGAGGTGACTGTGGCATGATCAAATACTTACAAGATTTCTTAGAGGTGACAGCGGCATGATCAAATGTTTACCAGATTTGTTAGAGGTGACTGTGGCATGATCAAATACTTACAAGATTTCTTAGAGGTGACAGCGGCATGATCAAATGTTTACCAGATTTGAAGTTGACTAGGGGATGGCAGTGCTTACCGGCAGAGCTTGTTAGAGGAGATGAGGGGTTGATTGGTGCTTACCAGGCTTGTAAGAAATAATTGTGGTTTGGTCAATTCTTATCCAGATCTGTTAGAAGTGATTGTGAGTTCATCAGTACTCAACAGAGTTGTAAGAGGTAACTGTGTACTAATCAGTGCTTACCAGATTTGTTAGACATTACCATAGTTTTTTACAGTGGTCCACGGGTCACCAGTTACGAAACACTTGTACACTAAACACTAGTTGCTATAGATAATTAATAGTATGTTTCATTCGGAACAAGTTGCAATGACGGTTCCGCACGTGTATTGAAAACGACAATTTTTAATACAGTTGCGAAAAAATAAGCAATTTAATAAAGAAAAATTATTTGGAAAATGGCGCCAACCGTAAAAAAATATAAGCAGAGATTTTTTTTCTTCACCCATTCTAGTAGGCAAAGGGAAATATGTCCATACAGCCAAGTCTTCAGTAGATTTTTTTTATTGATATGAAACGAAAATGAAATTTAATGAGATGAAATGAAACCTAGCTTAACTCATTCAATCAAATCATTAAATCTGATATTGAAACAAATTAATAGCTCATAAAAACTTCTATGAATTTTTTTAGTAAAAACTTCATGGGTGGTTTTTATTTTTAATAGACATTATTTTAACAGCTAGGAAAGAAAACGCACGAGTGCGGGAAAGGTAAAAAAAAACACGCGTGTGTAATAATAGCCCACGTCCCTGTAATACGCCACTTTTTGAGCAACTGTATTAATAACAATTTTAATTATGTCTAGTGCTCGTGTTAACCTTAGAAAATACTAGGTATAGTTATAGAATAGTTACACCAAGTTTGTTAGTAAGGCTGTTTGAAGATTAAAGTGTTAATGTGTCCGCAGAGGACACGCTGGTGAAGCTGGGCCCGGGCCGGCGCGCGGCCGAGCGGCGGGCCTTCCTGTTCGACGGGCTCTTGCTGCTCTGCAAGCCCGTGCCCGGCGCGGTGAGTGCCCGCCCCCCCCCCCCCCCCACCTATTGAAGAAGAAGTAGATTTATTTACGAACACAATACTAAAAACGAACATAACCGAAACGGACTGATAACAATGAAATTAAACACGAACACAAGTAAAAACAATAGAAACAATTATACGTTAAAAAAAAATAAAAACAACAACCAATTTAGAGGCTAAAAATTTCACCCATGCCGGGATTCGAACCCGCAACCTCTGGCTATCCGTGCCGGCATGGGTGAAATTTTTAGCCTCTAAATAGGTTTTTAAATTTGTCCTTAGCACGGGTTAGTGCATTAAAAATAAAAATAGTATTTAAACAACAGGCAGGATAAGGAAATCGATCGCCGCATCGACAACGCCTGGAAGAGCTTCTGGTCTATGAAAGAACTGATGAAGGGAAAGTTACCACTTGCCCTGAAGCGAAAACTCGTCGACATGTGCATCCTGCCTATCCTAACTTACGGTGCACAAACCTGGTCTTTGACCGAATATCAGAAGGCGAGACTTAAGATTTGCCAGCGGGCAAGCGCAGTATTCTAGGTGTAAAAAGAATTGACAGGATTCGTAATACAATGCTGCGCTCCAGAACCAAAATTGTCGATGTTGGAGCTGCAACCGCTAAGCTGAAGTGGAACTGGGCGGGTCATCTAAGCCGTATGGGCCCAGAGAGGTGGGCAAAAATCGTCACTGACTGGGTTCCGCGCGAGGGATATCGCAAACGTGGCCGACCCAAGCGGAGATGGCGGGACGACCTTACAACCTTTCTGCCGAACTGGCAGGAAGTGGCCATGAACAGGGAGGAATGGAAGACAAAAGGGGAGGCCTTTGCCCAGCAGTGGGACACAATCGAGGCTACATAAAAAAAAAATTAAACAACAGTAATAACGGATATTGGTTTTCAGTATTGTATCCCTAAAGTATCGATGCCCGGTGCCCGCTTCGCTCCTCCGCGGCGGGCTTTTGCCGCGGCGCAAACCCGAGATTGATTGCATTGATTTTTTTTTATAGCACACATACGTCTGAGCGACAGACAGACATACGTCCGAGCGTGATAGACTAAAATCTATCGAAGGGATTTTATGTGATTTTTCCTTCTATTTAAACCAAACAGAAGTTATCGAGCCGCCCACAATTCCTAGCATGACTTAAAGACGGCCATTACATGACGGCCGGCACTGACAGCTTAACGTGCCTCGCGAAGCATGTAAGCGCTCGAAAAAAACCTGACCGCGCCTGTTGCTTAACTCAAGTGATTGATTGAAATCCAATCGGTTTCACTAGGCCACGAGCGCTTCAAGTGAGTCTATCGTGTTTCAAATCAATAGCGTTCTTTTATCTATCAAAATCATAATAAGTATCGTTTGCACCGTACAGACGACTGGCAACAGTACGACGACGCTGCTGGGGGGAGGTGGCGGCGGCGGGGGAGGGGGGCAGCTCAAGCTCAAGGAGAAACTGCACGTGCGGAAGCTGGAGCTGACGGAGCACGCGGACACTGACGGTGAGACTGACACTTGCGCAGGCTGGCGGGGTGGTGGGACTGACACTTGCACAGGCTAACGGGGTTGGTGGGTCTGACACTTGCACAGGCTAACGGGGTTGGTGGGTCTGACACTTGCACAGGCTAACGGGGTTGGTGGGACTGACACTTGCACAGACTAGCGGGGTTAGTGAGATTGACACTTGCACAGGCTAGCGGGGTTGGTGGGACTGACACTTCCACAGGCTAGCGTGATGGAGGGACTGACACTTGCACAGGCTAGTGGGGAATGGTGTGACTGACATTTTCACAGGCTTGTGGGGAATAGTGAGACTAACACTAGCACAGGCTAGTGGTGATGGTGAGACTGACACTAGCACAGGCTAGCATTAGTAGTGAGGGTGAGACTGTCGTTTGCACAGGCAAGCATTGGCACTGCTAGCCTGTACAAATGTCCCACGAATGTAAGTTTCATGGAAGTTCTTGATTCAAACATAAAGCCATGCATTTCCCCCGCAGAGGCGCGCCACTGCATCGAGGTGTCATCGGGCGGCACCAGCCTGCTGCTGGGCTGCGCCAGCGCCGCCGACCGGCGCGCCTGGCTGGCGGACCTGGTCATGCTCAGCACCAAGCCCATGCTGGACCGCGCGCTGGACAGGTATGGCGGGTGGACGGCGGTGGCCGGAGGTGGCTTAGCCTGGCTGACAGTCCTGGCAATGCTCAGCACCAAGCCAAGCCTGGACGATGGCGGCCGGGCCTGTCATCTTGACCTCGTCACGCTCAGCACCGAGTCCAAGCTGGGCCATGCCCTGGTTAAGTACAGCATTCAATAACCCATTTCAAATTAAAACCTGAAGGTATTTTCGATTTAATTATTTATGCACATACAATTATATTCTTCATGCAATCCAATCCATCCATAGATTGTCGTTGTAGGCTACTGGTTGATATAAGAAATCATAGTTGTTTTCCTCTTTTCTAGTTGTGCAATAGTGTTCTCTGTCTATCTCCAAGTCGCTAACGCCCCCCCCGCCCCCGCAGCATCCTGGCGGACCTGGAGCGGCGTCACCCGCTGCAGCTGCCGCCGGCCTCGCTGTACCGCTTCGCCATCCCCGACTCGCCCGACAACATCGTGCTGGAGGAGCACAAGGGCGCCACGCCCGCGCCGCTCATCAAGGTAGGCGCGCTCAGCGGGGCGCCACGCCCAGCGCTCATCAAGGTAGGCGCGCTCAGCGGGGCGCCACGCCCAGCGCTCATCAAGGTAGGCGCGCTCAGCGGGGCGCCACGCCCAGCGCTCATCAAGGTAGGCGCGCTCAGCGGGGCGCCACGCCCAGCGCTCATCAAGGTAGGCGCGCTCAGCGGGGCGCCACGCCCAGCGCTCATCAAGGTAGGCGCGCTCAGCGGGGCGCCACGCCCAGCGCTCATCAAGGTAGGCGCGCTCAGCGGGGCGCCACGCCCAGCGCTCATCAAGGTAGGCGCGCTCAGCGGGGCGCCACGCCCAGCGCTCATCAAGGTAGGCGCGCTCAGCGGGGCGCCACGCCCAGCGCTCATCAAGGTAGGCGCGCTCAGCGGGGCGCCACGCCCAGCGCTCATCAAGGTAGGCGCGCTCAGCGGGGCGCCACGCCCAGCGCTCATCAAGGTAGGCGCGCTCAGCGGGGCGCCACGCCCAGCGCTCATCAAGGTAGGCGCGCTCAGCGGGGCGCCACGCCCAGCGCTCATCAAGGTAGGCGCGCTCAGCGGGGCGCCACGCCCAGCGCTCATCAAGGTAGGCGCGCTCAGCGGGGCGCCACGCCCAGCGCTCATCAAGGTAGGCGCGCTCAGCGGGGCGCCACGCCCAGCGCTCATCAAGGTAGGCGCGCTCAGCGGGGCGCCACGCCCAGCGCTCATCAAGGTAGGCGCGCTCAGCGGGGCGCCACGCCCAGCGCTCATCAAGGTAGGCGCGCTCAGCGGGGCGCCACGCCCAGCGCTCATCAAGGTAGGCGCGCTCAGCGGGGCGCCACGCCCAGCGCTCATCAAGGTAGGCGCGCTCAGCGGGGCGCCACGCCCAGCGCTCATCAAGGTAGGCGCGCTCAGCGGGGCGCCACGCCCAGCGCTCATCAAGGTAGGCGCGCTCAGCGGGGCGCCACGCCCAGCGCTCATCAAGGTAGGCGCGCTCAGCGGGGCGCCACGCCCAGCGCTCATCAAGGTAGGCGCGCTCAGCGGGGCGCCACGCCCAGCGCTCATCAAGGTAGGCGCGCTCAGCGGGGCGCCACGCCCAGCGCTCATCAAGGTAGGCGCGCTCAGCGGGGCGCCACGCCCAGCGCTCATCAAGGTAGGCGCGCTCAGCGGGGCGCCACGCCCGCGCCGCTCATCAAGGTAGGCGCGCTCAGCGGGGCGCCACGCCCAGCGCTCATCAAGGTAGGCGCGCTCAGCGGGGCGCCACGCCCAGCGCTCATCAAGGTAGGCGCGCTCAGCGGGGCGCCACGCCCAGCGCTCATCAAGGTAGGCGCGCTCAGCGGGGCGCCACGCCCAGCGCTCATCAAGGTAGGCGCGCTCAGCGGGGCGCCACGCCCAGCGCTCATCAAGGTAGGCGCGCTCAGCGGGGCGCCACGCCCAGCGCTCATCAAGGTAGGCGCGCTCAGCGGGGCGCCACGCCCAGCGCTCATCAAGGTAGGCGCGCTCAGCGGGGCGCCACGCCCAGCGCTCATCAAGGTAGGCGCGCTCAGCGGGGCGCCACGCCCAGCGCTCATCAAGGTAGGCGCGCTCAGCGGGGCGCCACGCCCAGCGCTCATCAAGGTAGGCGCGCTCAGCGGGGCGCCACGCCCAGCGCTCATCAAGGTAGGCGCGCTCAGCGGGGCGCCACGCCCAGCGCTCATCAAGGTAGGCGCGCTCAGCGGGGCGCCACGCCCAGCGCTCATCAAGGTAGGCGTGCTCAGCGGGGCGCCACGCCCAGCGCTCATCAAGGTAGGCGCGCTCAGCGGGGCGCCACGCCCAGCGCTCATCAAGGTAGGCGCGCTCAGCGGGGCGCCACGCCCAGCGCTCATCAAGGTAGGCGCGCTCAGCGGGGCGCCACGCCCGCGCCGCTCATCAAGGTAGGCGCGCTCAGCGGGGCGCCACGCCCGCGCCGCTCATCAAGGTAGGCGCGCTCAGCGGGGCGCCACGCCCGCGCCGCTCTATAAGGTAGGCGCGCCCAGCGGGGCGCCACGCCCGCGCCGCTCATCAAGGTAGGCGCGCTCAGCGGGGCGCCACGCCCAGCGCTCATCAAGGTAGGCGCGCTCAGCGGGGCGCCACGCCCAGCGCTCATCAAGGTAGGCGCGCTCAGTGGGGCGCCACGCCCGCGCCGCTCATTAAGGTAGGCGCGCTCAGCGGGGCGCCACGCCCGCGCCGCTCATTAAGGTAGGCGCGCTCAGCGGGGCGCCACGCCCGCGCCGCTCATCAAGGTAGGCGCGCTCAGCGGGGCGCCACGCCCAGCGCTCATCAAGGTAGGCGCGCTCAGCGGGGCGCCACGCCCAGCGCTCATCAAGGTAGGTGCGCTCAGCGGGGCGCCACGCCCAGCGCTCATCAAGGTAGGCGCGCTCAGCGGGGCGCCACGCCCGCGCCGCTCATTAAGGTAGGCGCGCTCAGCGGGGCGCCACGCCCGCGCCGCTCATTAAGGTAGGCGCGCTCAGCGGGGCGCCACGCCCAGCGCTCATCAAGGTAGGCGCGCTCAGCGGGGCGCCACGCCCGCGCCGCTCATTAAGGTAGGCGCGCTCAGCGGGGCGCCACGCCCAGCGCTCATCAAGGTAGGCGCGCTCAGCGGGGCGCCACGCCCGCGCCGCTCATTAAGGTAGGCGCGCTCAGCGGGGCGCCACGCCCGCGCCGCTCATTAAGGTAGGCGCGCTCAGCGGGGCGCCACGCCCGCGCCGCTCATTAAGGTAGGCGCGCTCAGCGGGGTGCCACGCCCAGCGCTCATCAAGGTAGGCGCGCTCAGCGGGGCGCCACGCCCGCGCCGCTCATTAAGGTAGGCGCGCTCAGCGGGGCGCCACGCCCAGCGCTCATCAAGGTAGGCGCGCTCAGCGGGGCGCCACGCCCAGCGCTCATCAAGGTAGGCGCGCTCAGCGGGGCGCCACGCCCAGCGCTCATCAAGGTATGCGCGCTCACCGAGGCGCCACGCCCAGCGCTCATCAAGGTATGCGCGCTCACCGAGGCGCCACGCCCAGCGCTCATCAAGGTATGCGCGCTCACCGAGGCGCCACGCCCAGCGCTCATCAAGGTATGCGCGCTCACCGAGGCGCCGCGCCCAGCGCTCATCAAGGTATGCGCGCTCACCGAGGCGCCGCGCCCAGCGCTCATCAAGGTATACTCGCTCACGAGGACGCCACGCCCGCGCAGAGGCGCGGGCGTGGCGTGATGGGCGTGACGAGAGCATCAAGGTAGGCTCAGCGCTCGTGTATGCTGGAGACGCCGTATTGCTGATTCCAACAAAATCTGTGAAGGAAAACATTGTGAGGAAACCTGAGCGTCTAAAGTGCTCGAATAACTCAACGCTTGAAACTGTCAATCCGAAATTGTCACGGGCATGCGTGGTAATGAAGCCCATACTAAAAGAAAGATTTTCTTTCTTTTAGTATTTATTTCACTACTCTCTCCCTGTCTGTCTCTCCCTCTGAGAGAAGGCCGGTGCTCTGCAATGGGACAACCTGACCCCGTCCGCCTTCCCCGCAGGGCGCGACCCTCCTCAAGCTGGTGGAGCGTCTCACGTACCACATCTACGCGGACCTGAACCTGGTGCGGACCTTCCTCACCACGTACCGCTCCTTCTGCTCGCCCGCCGAGCTGCTGGCGCTGCTGGTGGAGAGGTTCCGGATACCGGAGCCGGGGCAGGTCTACGACGCGCCGCACCGTGAGTTGTTTGACCTCCTTTTGACCTCCATTTGACCTCCATTTGACCTCCTTTGACCTCTTGATATTTTTAATTTGACCTCTAAAGCATTGTACAGATAATTCTTGCACACGGAAATTACATGTAAGAAGAAACTATAGCATTCTCAGTAGATTCAAATTCAATTGACCCCCCGATAGATTCCTGGCTCTAAATAACAATGTAACTGTAAGGTCCTAATTTACGTAGCCCTCGGAGATTTCTAACGTTCGATAAAAAAGGTTCTCAGTTACCAATTGTTAGTTATTGAAATTCTAGTTTTAAATTACTTTTTATTCTCGCATCGCTGCTCAGCACGAGTGAAGTGTAAAAAGGACGAAACTGCAGGTAAGTTAACTGTTGTTGAAACTTAAATAGGCATCTCACGCGAAGAAGATTGAATCGCGCGAGGCGCTAATAAGCGCCCGGCAGACAGACAGACAGACACACACACACACACACACTTTTTGCCATAAATGGCAGTGGCGGGTGCTCGATTCGATTCAGTAGCGCGATGCCGACTATTCGATTCGCTCCGAATTCCGCTTCCTATTTTTATACTATTTTTTGTTTTTTAATGCACTAACCCGTGCTAAGGACAAATTTAAAAACCTATTTAGAGGCTAAAAATTTCACCCATGCGGGGATTCGAACCAGCAACCTCTGGCTATCCGTGCCAGCGCTCTACCAATTGAGCCAATGGGCGACTCACCGGCATCAGTGAAATTTAGTCGGGGCTGTAAGTGATGCAATTTGCTTAAGCCAGATGTCGCTGCATGTACGTAGTACAGAGAATAGTGTAGAGGTTCGAAATTTCACTGATGCCGGTGAGTCGCCCATTGGCTCAATTGGTAGAGCGCTGGCGCGGATAGCCAGAAGTTGCGGGTTCGAATCCCGGCATGGATGAAATTTTTAGCCTTTAAATAGGTTTTTAAATTTTTCCTATTTTTATTTTTATACAAATTTCATAACATTTGTATCTTCCATTTTTACTTTTTTTTAATAATTAAGCCCATTCTCACAATTTCAAGTGCTGAGAGATTTAAACACCTCCAACACTCTGGTTGCCTCACGAGGTTTTCCTTTACCGTTAGCGAGTGGTACTCTAACTTCAAAAATGTTTTTATTTTATTAATTTATCATAGCCCACAGCTCAAGAACATTATAAAATAGGTAAATTATTGTAGGTCAATACGGACTAATAGTTTTTGAACTAGTCTCATTTACGAACCACACTCAAGCATCAGAGTTATGTACCTAATCTTAGCTATATTAATGTAATTATAAATTATATTTATCTTTATCTATCTTTTCCCGCAGCGGAGAGCATAGAGAGCATAGCGAGTGACGCCGAGAAACTAAGCAAGAACTCCACCAGAGAAGACTGGAAGCGGTATAGGAAAGAATTCGAGCAGCCCGTGAAATTTCGGTGAGTTGGTGACAGTGTAATATGGCCCTACACTCTAATACTCAAGATAGCATAAGAATATTCTTTATTGTACACACCAAAAAATAATTACAGACACAACAGTTACAAAAGAAGAGGTACAATTGGCGGCCTAATTGCTGATAGCAATTTCTTCCAGGCAACCCTAAATCGGAATGTTTGCTGAGGGAGAAAGTGAGACGCGTAGTTGGTGCTCGTCGAAGATTAATGTACATACGTATACGTAATAAAATAAACTTACATAGATAAATACTATTGTTACGGGCTAGGGTTCTGGATTTAGATGTAAAACGCCAATGACAACTTCTTAGGATTTATTCACGCAGGGTCTGGTCTGCAGGTCTTCACGACACGAAGTCCAAACGTAGATTCCAATCGCAGGTTCAATCGAAGTCCAATAGTATCGCTGAGGTCGTAGGTTATCGCTCGTATCGCAGGTATGTTCACTTGAAGTTCACTCTTCGCTATTCCAAACGGAACTGACAGCGCGCCGCGGCGGCCGCTATTTATATCCGCCGGCCAGGGTTCTAGAACATTCCCGTAACTATGTACCTACACTCGGTACACGCGGCAAGGTCGCTCGAACAGTTACTCATTTAAAGAGTTTTGAACCTTACTCTAGTGGACATACGAGTCATTATTGCTTGCAGCGTTTTATTGTTTACTAAAACGCAGCATACGGCGACTATTCGATAGGCTTCCAGAAGGCTCTATTCTAGATGGTTCGGGATAGGACCGCGACACTGCTCCCCTCTTAGAGATGCTCGTCCCGAGCATCTTCATTACTGCCGTGATAAGAAGCTAAGCGGTCGATGTGAACCACTTTTTGTGCACCTCTTGGCTGCCGTTGAATTCGGTACGTCACGTCATTTAACCGAGTTACCACTTTGTACGGTCCCTCCCATCTTGTCTGCAATTTCGGAGATTTTCCTTTTCGTCGAGTTACATTGTGAAGCCAGACTAGTGCTCCTTCTTCGAAGCCGCTCGTATTTGCTCGCCGGTCATACCTAGTCTTCATCTTTTCACTCGACTCCAATCCGTTTTCCCGTACTATGGCATGAATCTCTCGCATTTTCTCACGTAACTCGGAAATGTAGTCGTGTAGAGAACGTGAGTCGTCAGGAGGGCCTCCAGTCAGCAGATCTACTGGTATTCTCAGTTCTCGGCCAAAATTTACACGCGCCGGGGTTACCTTCGTGCTTTCATGTTCTGCAGTTCGGTAGGCCAGAAGAAATGGCGGTATGTATTTGTCCCAGTCTCTCTGGTGCCTGTCAACGACTTTTGCCAAATGTCTCTCAAGTGTTTGGTTAAATCTTTCTACCATGCCGTCAGATTGAGGATGATATGGGGTGGTCCTAGTCTTATGCATTCCCAATATTTTGCAGAGTTCTTGAAATACTTGAGACTCAAAGTTCCTGCCTTGGTCGGAGTGTATTTCCAAGGGCACACCAAACCGGCAAACTACTTCCTCAAACAACTTGGAGGCAACAGTCGTGGCTTCTTGATTGGGTATGGCGAATACCTCTGGCCATTTAGTGAAGTAATCCATAACTACCATGAAATACTTATTTCCTGATTCCGTTACTGGGAACGGTCCAGCCACATCAACTGCAATGCGTTCCCATGGCGCACCAACGTTATAAAGTTGCAGATTTCCTCGGCTTCTAGTTGGTGGGCCTTTCACCGCGGCGCAAGTAGCACACTTGCGGCACCAACCTTGCACATCTTCTCGACAATGGAGCCAGTAAAATCTTTCTCGAATCTTTGTTAAAGTCCTTTTTACGCCCAAATGTCCACCTGACACGCCGTCATGTACTTCGCGAAGGACATCTTGTACCTTATCTCTTGGGACAACTATCTGAAGATGGAACTCTCTGCCGTTAGGTTTCTCCCATTTGCGGTAAAGTATTCCGTTCCGAAGAATAAAACTGTCCCATTGAGCCCAGTATGCCTTGGTGACAGCACTAGTAGGAGCGACTTCGCACCATCTTGGCTTGTCCTCGCCTCGTTTCTTCCATGCGACAATGAGCCGTACATCTTCGTCATCTTCCTGTGCTTCTTTCATCGCCTCATCTTCCCAAGATCTCGAAGGACTCATTCTTGTCAATCTCAATGGCAAATCCTTTGTCCCTTGTTTGGCACAGTGCTTGCACTCTTCAGGACTCTGCCTTCTTGCCAAATGGTTCCCATTGCATACTTGCGAGAATCTGGTTACTTGGGCTTTCTCTGCTCCAGCCAGTACTCGCCTCGGAATCCTAGCTTCGTTTCCCTGATTCACAGTGGAGGCCGGAGCGTCATGGTTCTTTACTAACTCTTCAAAACGCTGCTCCATTTTGTTGAGACGCGCAACCAGTCTGTCATCTGTTTTGGTCAGTTGCCTCTCCTTCTTAGGACACGTGAACTGCAAATGCCCTCTTTCTCCACACTTGTAACACATGGGCCCGGAGTTCCTCTTGGCCGGTGTCTTGTTCTCTTTGACCTCTTTCGTAACTTCTCGAAGTTTATACCCTTGCCGGATATCATGACGCACGGCTTCAACTTCCAGGGCGTGTGCCAGAGCTTCTTTTAATGAAGAATGGTGGCGAAGCTTTACTGCAGCCCTAATATCAAGATCCCTAATTCCGTCGACGAAGGCTTGCAATATATTCGTATCCACCATTTTACTATCAGCAGAAGGGTACGCCTTTCGAACCAGCTTCTCAATTTCCAACGCCCATTGTTGAAGTCCTTCACCCAGGCGCTGAGTCCGGTCGCGTAGCTGGGCACGAAAAACGTGTTCCAGGTGTCGTTCCCCGTATCTAGCCTCAAGTGCCTCCAGCAGATCTTTGAACTCGCTGCCTGAGGTGGGCAGTGCTTCCAGGACAGATAAAGCCGAACCTCTGAGCGCGACGGTGAGGGCTGTCAGGCTCTGTTCGTCCGTCCACCCGTTTGAAGCAGCGACAGTCTGGAACTGCTGTCGGTAGGCGACCCAAGATGTAGTACCATCGTACGGAGGCACCTTCACTTTAGGCCCCTGGCTTATGCTGACAACTCCGCTCGATGTAACTCCAGCAGCTTTTATACGCCGAACTTCCTGCTCTAGTCCAGTGAGGCCGTTTTTCAGACTTTGTAGGTCCTCCTCTAATTTGGTAACCCGTTCGGTCACTACCTCTACATGTTCATGTAGCTTAGCGACCGTATCACTGAACTTTGTAACTGCAGATAGGATCACTTGTTGATCTGCCTTCTGTTCTTCTCGCAGACTCCGTATCTGCTTGCTCTGTTGTTCTTGCAGGCACTGCATCTGCTTGCTCTGTTGTTCTTGCATGCACTTCAACATTGCCATCAGACACGACATATCCAAAACCTCCATTGTACGTGACGGAGGTTGAATGTCTTCGGTGGGCGTGGCCAGGTGGGCGTGGCTACGAGGCGGAGCCTGTCGGTCGGTTGGTGAAACCTGGTGGTCAAGACCGGTGGGCGGGGCCTGGTGCACGGGGTCGGTGGGCGTGGCCTGGTGGGCGTGGCCAGTAGGCGGAGCCGCTGGACAGGTATGCTGTGTCTCCACTACGCGCGTGGCCTGGTGGGCGGGGCCAGGGGGCGTGGCTTGGTCGGTGGGCGTGGCCTGGTGGGCGGGGCCAGTGGGCGTGTCCCTATGGCCAGTGGGCGTGGCCTGAGGGGCAGTGGGCGTGGCCTCCGCAGCACTTCTGGACCTGGTCCTCACTCCAGAAGTATCCTCTCTCGGAGTCAGTGGCATCTCCAAATCCCCAATTCTGACACCAAATGTTACGGGCTAGGGTTCTGGATTTAGATGTAAAACGCCAATGACAACTTCTTAGGATTTATTCACGCAGGGTCTGGTCTGCAGGTCTTCACGACACGAAGTCCACACGTAGATTCCAAACGCAGGTTCAATCGAAGTCCAATAGTATCGCTGAGGTCGTAGGTTATCGCTCGTATCGCAGGTATGTTCACTTGAAGTTCACTCTTCGCTATTCCAAACGGAACTGACAGCGCGCCGCGGCGGCCGCTATTTATATCCGCCGGCCAGGGTTCTAGAACATTCCCGTAACTATGTACCTACACTCGGTACACGCGGCAAGGTCGCTCGAACAGTTACTCATTTAAAGAGTTTTGAACCTTACTCTAGTGGACATACGAGTCATTATTGCTTGCAGCGTTTTATTGTTTACTAAAACGCAGCATGCGGCGACTATTCGATAGGCTTCCAGAAGGCTCTATTCTAGATGGTTCGGGATAGGACCGCGACACTATTATAAACATGCATAAACATTGAGTTATAATAGCAAGCATGATAGGAAAAATAAATGGGATTTACCTAAAGACAAAAAGAAAATAAGAAATTATTTGGAAAGAAAGAATTCAACTACTTTAGATTTAAATATAGCAGGAGACGAGGAGCGCCTTATAGAAACCGGCAGCTCGTTCCACAGCCGGACCGCTCTTATAGTAAATGAGCTAGCAACGAACTTTGTCGTATGACTCGGTGTTTTCAGCGTCAAATTCTGGTCTGAACGTAGTGACCGGCCGTGGGAGTCACTGAGGTAACTTAAACGCTCTTTGCGATAAAGGGAAATAGCTGGATTGAACAGTACAGAGTACAGCAGGAAAAGAATATGAATACTTTTGTTACGGGCTAGGGTTCCAGATTTGGAGGCAAAACGCCAACGACAACTCCTTAGGATTTATTCATGCAGGGTCTGGTCTGGAGGTCTTCACGAAACGAAGTCCACACGTAGATTCCAATCGCAGGTCTAATCGAAGTCCAATAGTATCCCTGAGCTCGTAGATCATCACTCATTTCGCAGGTATGTTTGCTCGAAGTTCACTCTTCGCTGGTCCAAACTGAATTTCCGCGGCGGCCGCTATTTATATCCGCCGGCAAGGGTTCTCGAACATTCCCGCAAGTACCTTTCCTCAGTGCACGTGCCAACGACTCTAGAACAGCCTTGTCGAAGCCTATCGAATAGTCGCCGCATGCTTCATTTTCGTAACGCTGCAGGCAGGTATGACTCGTATGTCTACTATCATAAGGCTGACAACTCTAATGTCATAGAGTTGAGAGCCTTATGATAGTAGACATACGAGTCATTATTGCTTGCAGCGTTACTAAAACGAAGCATGCGGCGAGGGGACCACGACGCTTTCATAGTATTTCAATAGAATGAAATAAGCACGACAGTGGTTATTATTTGCCTCAATTTGGTAGTCTACAAAGCAGTACAATGTCATTCCAGGGATATCGCCCGCGCAAATTAGGCATCTCTCGTGAAGAAGTAGTCTCGTGAAGTAGTATCTTACAAAATCTACATGCACCGTGTTTGCTGACAAATAAAGACTTGAAACTTGAAGATTGAATCATGCGAGGCGTCAAAAAGACTTGAAGCTTGAGGATAGAATCGCGCGAGGCGTCAAAAAGACTTGAAACTTGAAGATTGAATCGCGCGAGACGTCAAAAAGACTTGAAACTTGAAGATTGAATCGCGCGGGGCGTCAAAAAGACTTTAAACTTGAAGATTGTTTCGCGCGAGGCGTCAAAAAGACTTGAAACTTGAAAATTGTTTCGCGCGAGGCGTCAACAGCGCCCGGCGGAGTGATCAACGTGCTGCGTCACTGGGTGGTCCAGCACTTATTTTGGTCCCCGTCCTAACCACCTCTCTCTCTCTTTCTCCCCGGCAGAGTGACCAACGTGCTGCGTCACCAGGCGGACGACTATTTACTGTAGCATTGTGTTCTTTTACTACTGTGTACCAGCATTTACTGCTCTTTTATATATTTTCCTATATTATTCTTGTCCTCATTTAACTTGGTCCCCGTCCTAACCATCTCTCTCTCCCCGGCAGAGTGATCAACGTGCTGCGTCACGGGTGGACCAGCATTTACTGCTCTTTTATATATTTTCCTATGTTATTCTTGTCCTCTTTTAACTTGGTCCCCGTCCTAACCATCTCTCTCTCCCCGGCAGAGTGATCAACGTGCTGCGTCACCAGGAGGACCACTATTTACTGTAGCATTGTCCTCTTTTACTTTAGTCCCCGTCGTAACCACCTCTCTCTCTCTCCCCGGCAGAGTGATCAACGTGCTGCGTCACTGGGTGGACCAGCACTTCTACGACTTCGAGCGCGACCCGCCGCTGCTGCAGCAGCTCAAGGAGTTCCTCGAGAGCGTCGACGGGAAGCCCATGAAGAAGTGGGTGCAGAGTGTGCTCAAGACGCTGCAGAGGAAGGTAAAAATTAAATGGTTTTATTCAAAGTAGCGCAGATACTGCGGCTTAATGAACGTTACAATTCAAACTAGGTGTCCATTTCAAAATCTAGATCATTTTGGAGAAAAAGTGGAACAAAAAACTCAAAACTTAGTTTTTTCAAATTCCTTAATTAACAGAGTTTACACAAATTTTACAAAACTCATGCATTTTACATGCTTGAATTCCAGACATCATTGCCATCTAAATAATCCCATAGCTCTTTTGGCACAAAGTGTACCTTAGATATTTTTTGAACCGCGCTTCAGTCAAACTTAATATATCTTCAGGGATTTTATTGTAGAAGCGTATACAATTCCCCATTAAGGATGTTTAGGTGCTTGCACGGTTCACACGCCTGCGCACCTGTTGATCGATATATCAATCAATGAATCAATCATCAAATCAATCTATCAAGTATTTTCTAAGGTTAACACGAGCAGTAGACATATTTAAAATTTTTTTTATACGGATTTCTGCTCGTTTATAAATTTTTTTACAATTTTCCAACGTTTCGGCACTTTTTCAGGTGCCGTGGTCCCGGATGACTAAAGTGACGGGTGTCTTTTAGAAAGCATTAACGGTTAGTTTACTACTCTCGGCAAAAATTACAAAAGTTAATGATGAAGTTACGTTCCAAAATAGGCAAACCAATTATTTTTTATACAAAGTCAACAATATTATTAGTAATTGAAGTTTAAATTAATACTAATAATCAATATACTAATAATAATTAATATGTTGACTTTATATAAAAAATAATTGGTTTGCCTATTTTGGAACGTAACTTCATAATTAACTTTTGTAATTTTTGCCGAGAGTAGTAAACTAACCGTTAATGCTTTCTAAATGACACCTGTCACCTCAGTCATCCGGGACCACGGCACCTAAAAAAGTGCCGAAACGTTGGAAAATTGTAAAAAAATTAATAAACGAGCACAAATCCGTATAAAAACAGTTTTAATCAATCTATCAATCCATTAGTTTGGTATTCACAAGTTATTTGCTTACCGTGAATACCGTTCTACACCAAATATGCCAAAATATAAATATATACCTATATTATTTTTAATGCACTAACTCGTGCTAAGGAGAATTCAAAAGCCTATTTAGAGGCTTAAAATTTCTCCCATGCCGGGATTCGAACCCGCGACCTCTAGCTATCCGTGCCAGCGCTCTTTCCAACTGAGCCAATGGGCGACTCACCGGCATCAGTGAAATTTCGAACTTCTTTACATTAATCTCTGTATTACGTACAGGCAGCGACAACTGGCTGAAGTAATTTGCATCAACTGTGAATACGAAATATCCCTGAGACTTTCATTTTGACAGTTGGAAGACCCGGACTCACATTGAGCTCACGGTCATAATCGATTCTCAATATCGGCTTAAGTGCGGGCATGTCACGTGAACCTGTGAACCCCCCAGAGCGCGGCGGCCGAGGAGCTGGGCGTGTGTCATGTATTATGTCGTATTAGTTTTAAAAGATGGTGAGAGTGGAGTTTTTTTTCCGCTGTCTTTTTCTCCACTACAATACGGCCCGAAGGCAGCGGCTTACATTATAAATTGTACATTGACATTCAGCAAACAGAATGTAAATTCTTTACGTTGAAATAAATTGAATTGAATTTGAATTATGTCGCGTGGTTGGGCATTAAAAGTACGGTTTTCTCTGATACTAAAAAAAACTTGTTTTATTGCTAAGGTACACATATAAATAATCAAAGATGAGACACAAACATGTGGTTTTTTAGAAACTGTATCCATCTAGTGAAATTCAAAGTAAAACTATTTATATTCTAAACATCGCGTATTAGGTCTTCCTAATACGCGATGTTTAGAATATAATTAGTTTGTTAGAGAGAGAAAGCGAGACATTTATTTGAAGTCACTAAGATACAATACACATATCACAATGTAACACGATACTAAAATAATACAGACAAATAATTATGAAAATTATGTCGCGTAAGTCATGTATTATGTCACGTATGTCACGTACTACGTCGTGTCGCGTGTGTCACGTATTATGTCGCGTGTGCCACGTATGCTACGTACTATGTCGTGTCGCGTGTGTCACGTATTACGTCGCGTGTGCCACGTATGCTACGTACTATGTCGTGTCGCGTGTGTCACGTATTATGTCGCGTGTGCCACGTACGTCACGTATTATGTCGTGTCGCGTGTTTCACGTGTTATGTCGCGTGTGTCACGTGTTATGTCGCGTGTTTCACGTGTTATTTCGCGTGTGTCACGTGTTATTTCGCATGTGTCACGTGTTATGTCGCGTGTTTCACGTGTTATGTCGCGTGTGTCACGTGTCATGTCGCGTGTTTTACGTGTTATGTCGCGTGTGTCACGTGTTATGTCGGGTGTTTCACGTGTTATGTCGCGTGTTACACGTATCGCACCCTCAGAACGAAAGAGGCCTAAGTCAAAAAATAGTGAAATTGAGTTACAATCATAGAGTCATAAAAAGGTATGCCGTGGACGGAAGATTCGCTATTCTCTTTTTTTACAATAAGTGCCTTTGTTTTACTATTCATCGGATAGAGCATACCTCTCTATGATTGTTAGGTACTCAATTTTTTGAGTCATCGTCAGGCTATACTAGTCCACTGCTGGACATAGCCCTCCCCTAATGAGCGCCATAGCGCCCTGTCTTCAGCTTGCCGCATCCAGCATCCGCCTGCAGTTTTTCGCAGATCGTCATCCCACCTAGTCGGAGGGCGTCCCACACTACGTTTGCCGAGTCGCGGTCTCCACTCAAGGACACGTTTGCTCCAACGGTTGTCGGTTCTTCGCGAGATATGGCCAGCCCACTGCCACTTCAGCTTGCTGATTCTCTGAGCTATGTCGATAACTTTGGTTCTCTGTCGGATGCATTCGTTACGAATCCTATCCTTCAGAGAAACTCCGAGCATAGCTCTCTCCATAGCTCGCTGAGCGACTTTGAACTGGTGGACCAGCCCTTTCGTGAGTGTCCATGTCTCGGCTCCGTAGGTCATGACAGGTAGGACGCACTGATTAAAAACTTTCGTTTTCAAGCATTGCGGTATGGATGACGAGAAGACTCTGCGTAGTTTACCGAACGCTGCCCAACCCAGCTGGATCCTCCTCTTGGCCTCCCTCTCGAAATTGTTTTTACCTAACTGCAAAATCTGCCCGAGGTAAATGTATTCGGAAACGATTTCGAGAAGGTGACCATGTACGACGACCGGTCTCGGATCAATGTGGCCGTTGATCATGATCTTGGTTTTATCCAAATTCATGCCAAGACCGATACGTCGCGAGGCTGAAGCTAGGTCGGTCAGCATCCGGTTCAGCTCCTCTAGCGACTCCGCCATTAAGACTATGTCATCTGCGATCGCAGGTGTGAGATGTAGTCGCCGTTTATGTTAATGCCCTTTCCTTTCCAGTCCAGCGTCTTAAACATATCTTCCAACGCGCTTGTGAACAGTTTCGGGGATATAACATCCCCCTGTCTTACTCCTCTGCGCAGTTGGATAGGTTTAGACTGCTGGCCCTGTACTTGAACACTCATGGTGGCGGCTTCGTACAGACATCTCAACACCTCGATATAACGATAGTCTACTTGGCATCGCTGTAAGGATTCCAGAACAGCCCAGGTTTCGACAGAATCAAAGGCCTTCTCATAGTCCACAAAGGCCAGACACAGGGGCTGATTATACTCTTCGCACTTCTGTATAATTTGCCTCACTGTGTGAATGTGGTCTATGGTGCCATATCCTCCGCGAAACCCGGCCTGTTCCGGCGGCTGGAACTCGTCGAGTCTCCTGGCGAGACGATTCGTGATCACTCGTGAAAACAGCTTATAGACATGGCTCAGGAGCGAGATGGGTCTATAATTCTTAAGAAGAGTTTTGTCACCCTTCTTAAAAAAGAGCACCACCAAACTCCTGTTCCACGCCTTTGGAGTTCTCCCACTGTGAAGGACGGCGTTGAAGAGCTTTTGTAGTTCCTGAATAACAGGGGCTCCTCCAGCTTTCAAAAGCTCTGATGTTATTCCGTCCTCACCGGGGGCTTTTCCATTTTTAAGCTGTCTCAGAGCTAACACGATCTCGTCTTGACTGACGTCAGGCAGTTCGTCGGTGTAGTGGCGTGTCAGGGTGGCTCTGGAATCGAGGTCGTCTCGTTGGGAACGAGCAGCGTATAATCGGCCATAGAAGTCCTCTATCTCGGCGGAGATCTCCGGCTTCGACAATACGGTCCTCCCGTCGTGCGTTCTTAGCTTCGTCAGGTGGCTCCTGCCAAGCTGCTGAGTGAATACTTTGGACCCTCGGTTTTGCTCTATCGCCTCTTCAATGAGGCGTGTGTTGGAGCTCCGAAGGTCGCGCCGTACCATCTTCGCAATTTGCCTGTTCAGGTTTGACCGCTCAGACGAAGTCGCTTGGGTGGTTTCCCGTCTTTTTGTCAGCAACCCGAGAGTCTCAGCCGAGAGTTTGGACTTCTTAACAGTCCACAGCGTTTTGCAGAACTTGATGCCCTCGTCTCTCAGAGTTTCGACCATATTCTGTAGGGTCTCGTCAGCGTCGTCGGTGGGCTCTAAGGCAACAAGTCTGTCCCCGAGTAGCTGCTGGAACTTCTCGGTGCCCGCCCGCCAATTTTTTGAGTATTTAAACTATTTTTTGACTTAGGCCTCTTTCGTTCTGAGGGTGCGGTATTATGTCGCGTGTGTCACGTGTTATTTCGCGTGTGTCACGGGTTATTTCGCGTGTGTCACGTGTTATTTCGCGTGTGTCACGTGTTATGTCGCGTGTGTCACGTGTTATTTCGCGTGTGTCACGTGTCATGTCGCGTGTTTCACGTGTTATTTCGCGTGTGTCACGTGTCATGTCGCGTGTTTCACGTGTCATGTCGCGTGCGCCACGTATGCCACGTGTCGCGTGTGTGACGTGTTGAACCTGCGCCCCCCCAGAGCGCGGCGGCCGCCGACGCGGAGCTGGGCGTGTGCCACGTGTTCGACCGGCCGGCTCCCCCGATCCTGCGTCACCTGCACGAGCCCGAGCGCTGCGACTGGCACCCGCTGGCGCTGCACCCCGTGGAGCTGGCCCGGCAGCTCACCGTGCTCGAGTTCCAGCTGTACCGGCAGGTGCGTACTGGCTGCGGGCTTGCGGGCAGCTCGGTGATGGTTGCTGCTCTACAGGCAGGTCGGTGCTGGTTGCTGCTCTACAGGCAGGTCGGTGCTGGTTGCAGCTCTAGAGACTGGTCGGTGCTGGTTACTGCTCTACAGGCAGGTCGGTGCTGGTTACAGATGTACAGGCAGGTCGGACTGAACGCAGCTTCACAAACAAGTCGGTGCTGGTTACAGATGTACAGGCAGGTCGGACTGGACGCAGCTTCACAAACAAGTCGGTGCTGGTTACAGCTGTACAGGCAGGTTGGACTGGACGCAGCTTCACAGGCTGGTCGGTGCTGATTGCGGCTATACAGGCAGGTCGACGCTGGTTGCTGCTCTACTGGCTGGTCGGTGCTGGTTGCTGCTCTAGAGGCTGGTCGGTGCTGGTTACAGCAGTACCGGCAGGTCCATACTGGCTCCAGGTTTTAAAGCAGGTCAGTGCTGGTTGCTGCTCTAGAGGCTGGTCGGTGCTGGTTGCTGCTATACAGGCAGGTCGGACTGGACGCAGCTTCACAGGCAAGTCCGTACTGGTTCCGGACTTACAGGCAGCTCGGTAATGGTTACAACTGTACAGGCTGGTCGGTACTGGTACCGGCACTACAAAATGGTCGTTACTGCTCGCAGCTTCATAGGCTGGTCGGACTGGGCGCAGCTCTACTGACTGGTCGGTGCTGGTTGCTGCTCTACTGGCTGGTCGGTGCTGGTTGCTGCTCTACTGGCTGGTCGGTGCTGGTTGCTGCTGTACTGGCTGGTCGGTGCTGGTTGCTACTCTAGAGGCTGGTCGGTGCTGGTTGCTGCTCACTGGCTGGTCGGTGCTGGTTGCTGCTCACTGGCTGGTCGGTGCTGGTTGCTGCTCACTGGCTGGTCGGTGCTGGTTGCTGCTGTACTGGCTGGTCGGTGCTGGTTGCTGCTCTACTGGCTGGTCGGTGCTGGTTGCTGCTCTACTGGCTGGTCGGTGCTGGTTGCTGCTGTACTGGCTGGTCGGTGCTGGTTGCTACTCTAGAGGCTGGTCGGTGCTGGTTGCTGCTCACTGGCTGGTCGGTGCTGGTTGCTGCTCACTGGCTGGTCGGTGCTGGTTGCTGCTCACTGGCTGGTCGGTGCTGGTTGCTGCTGTACTGGCTGGTCGGTGCTGGTTGCTGCTCTACTGGCTGGTCGGTGCTGGTCGCAGCTTCACAGGCTGGTCGGTACTGATTGCAACTGTACAAGCAGCTCGGTACTGGTACAAGCTCTACAGGCTGGTCAGTATCAGCCGAACACTTATAACCTGAAGCTCTTTGAAATGCGTGTGAACAGGCTTCTTCTGAGCAAACTCGCTCCATTCTAGACCTCATCTTCACCCTCAGGCGATTTAGAGCAACCATATTTCTTGAAAAAAAAAAATCCCTACCTGATGGTACTAATAAACAATTTGTTTCCAGGTGAAACCTTCGGAGCTGGTGGGAGCCGTGTGGACCAAAAAAGACAAGGAAAAGACCAGCCCCAACCTTCTCAGGATAATCAAGCATACCACGAATGTGAGTATACATTTATTTGGACTTTATAAGCTGAGAATATTCTTCATTGGACACATCAGAAAACCTCGTAGCCTAAATGGAATCAATCACTCGAGTTAAGCAACAACAGGCGCGGTCAGTTACAGGATGGGTGACCGTCCCGTGACTACCGCTAGTGCCATTTTTCCAAGTGCTTCCGTGCTTCGCAAGGCATGGCTTAACGACTGCCATTTCATGAAAACTGTTCAGTGGCACGGGGACACGCGGGTCTCTTCTTGCATCACAGGAAGGTTAGGCCATACTCCACCACGGAGGCCAAGTCCGGGTTGGTGGAGGATTGTAAGACAGTGGCGGGCCTTACAGTCAGAAGTTATCAAGCCGCCCATAAGGCCTCCCACATGGCTTAACGACTGCCTCGCGAAGCAATGGCAATATACCATGTGTGTCTCCCAGTTCTTTGTGTTCGTCTTGGAGGCGTGTCAGTGTACCATGCGGTCCCCCAGATCTTTGTGTTTGTCTTAAAAGCATGTCAATATACCATGTGCGGTCCCCCAGATCTTTGTGTTTGTCTTAAAAGCATGTCAATATACCATGTGCGGTCCCCCAGATCTTTGTGTTTGTCTTAAAAGCATGTCAATGTACCATGTGCGGTCCCCCAGATCTTTGTGTTTGTCTTAAAAGCATGTCAATATACCATGTGCGGTCCCCCAGATCTTTGTGTTCGTCTTGGAAGCATGTCAATATAATATAATATTTAGGTACAAATTAATATCTCCCAGAAGTGATGTTGCGTTTAGGTTTTGTCAACGACTAAGTTAAACGAAAATTGTGCACACTAATAAAGTCCCCAAGATACAGGCCTAGCCTAGTTTGGGGACTGCCGGTAAACATAAAACAATTTTTTGTCATACCCTCCACTGTCTATTTATAAGGTATTTCAATGTGTATTGTCTTCTTGGAAATAAACTATTTTCTTACTTACTTACATGTAAATCTGCAGGTGTTTTTGAGGGTTTACCATTAAAAATACATAAAATTCAATTCAAAATATACCATGTGCGGTCCCCCAGATTTTTGTTTTTCTCTTGGAGGCGTGTCAATATACCATGCGGTTCCCTAGTTCTTTGTGTCTTAGAAGCATGTCAATATACCATGTGCGGTCCCCCAGATCTTTGTGTTTGTCTTGGAGGCGTGTCAGTGTACCATGCGGTCCCCCAGATTTTTGTGTTCGTCTTGGAAGCGTGTCAATATACCATGTGCGGTCCCCCAGTTGTTTATGTTCGTCTTGCGGCCCCCCAGTTCACCCGCTGGATGGAGAAGTGGATCGTGTGCAGCGAGAACCTGGAGGAGCGCGTGGGCGTGGTGTGCCGCGTGCTGGCGCTGGCCTCGGCGCTGCACGCGCTGCACAACTTCAACGCGGTGCTGGCCTGCGTGTGCGCCGCCGGCAGCGCCTCCGTGCACCGCCTCGCGCGCACCTGGCAGGTGAGGGGGGGAGCACCTGGCAGGTGAGGGGGGGGGGAGCACCTGGCTGGTGAGGGGGGGGAGCACCTGGCTGGTGAGGGGGGGGGGGAGCACCTGGCAGGTGATGGGGGGGAGCACCTGGCAGGTGAGGGGGGCTCGCGCGCACCTGGCAGGTGAGGGGGGGGGGAACACCTGGCAGGTGAGGGGGGGAGCACCTGGCAGGAGAGGGGGGGCTGGCGCGCACCTGGCAGGTGAGGGGGGGCTGGCGCACCTGGTGAGGGGGGGCGGGGGTAAGGTGACTGGCGGGTGAATGGCCGACGGGGGTACAGCACATTATTGGAAAGTACTGTAAAGGCCTAAACTATAAGCCTACTAGCAGAGTGTAGACAGTAGTAAAACACTACACTAGATGTTGCTCGGTTAATATATTTTCCGCAAGTGTCGCACATCACTAAAAACAATGGTAACATAGCGATAAATAATCGGTGGCAGTCATAAAGATAAGGCTTAATTGGCCAGTACATGTGCATATATCACCCCCAATACACATGACGGGTGAATGACTGGCGGGAGTGCTTGACAAGTGAGTCGCCGGCGCCGGGGTGCTCGCCCTTCGTACCGTGCTAAATAATGTTTTTTTTTTATTTTGACGAGGCTTTTTCTTCCTTTTTATTCATTCAATTCATTTAAGAAATTTTACAAAATACATATATAAAAAAAAAAAACTTCACTGAAACCTGTAAACCCGCTTTATCAGTAAGTTGAGTTACTCTTTTCTTACAATTAACTTTACCACGTTGAAATTAATTACGGATTTATTGCAAATACTATGCACACAAAAAGCAGATAGAATATTCTTTATTGCATGTACACCAGGGATTACAAAAGAGACTGTACAAATAACCGTACGGTACAAGTGGCGGCCTTATTACTAAAAGTATTTTCTTCCAGACAAACATAATAACAAAAACAAAAAAATATAACGAAAATCATCCCCCCCCCCCAGCTGGTCCCGCCGCGGCTGCTGCGAGTGCTGCAAGCGCTCCGGGAACTGAACTCGGACCACTTCCGGCGCTACCAGGAACGGCTAAGAAGTATCAACCCGCCCTGCGTGCCGTTTCTCGGGATGTACCTCACTAATATACTCCACATAGAGGAGGGGAATCTTGGTGAGTTACCCCCTACGTAAGTTACCCCTTTCGCAAGTTACCCCCTGCGTAAGTTACCCCTTCGTAAGGTACCCCCTACGTAAGTTGCCTTAGTTTTCTTGTCGATTTCGTCTTCTGTGGTAGCTTTACTGCTCCGTGGAGTCTGGTGCTGACATAAGGGCTTTCCATTTATCTCTGTTCATGGCGTGGCAAGTAAGCCCAATAACCCGCCCTGCATCCTCAACCTGTCTAGCACCCTGTATAGTGGCCAATATCCGCAGACTATCATGCAGCTCCCTGTACAGTACAACGCTCAATCTCTGCAAACTACGTCCCCAACTTGGGCCCCACTCTGTACTCTGCCCAATGTCCACAGACTACCTCCCCAACTCTTGCTCTACTCTGTACAGTGTCGAATGTATTGTATTGTTCCATGTCTTATTTCTGCGTTTGCACTTTTACTTGTAATTTGCTGTTCAATAGTCTGTGTATGTGTGCATCTATCTATGAGCCCCACTCTGTGCTCTGCCCAATGTCCACAGACTACCTCCCCAACTCGAGCCCCACACGGCCCAATACCCACAGACTACCTCCCCAACTTAAGACATACTCTGTACTCTGCCCAATGTCCACAGACTACCTCCCCGACTTGAGCTCCACTCTGTACAGTGTCCAATGTATTGTATTGTTCTATGTCTTGTACTTTTACTTGTAATTTGCTGTTTAATAGTCTGTGTATGTGTGCATCTATATATGAGCCACACTCTGTACTCTGCCCAATTTCCACAGAATACCTCCCCAACTTGTGCCCCATTCTGTACAGTGTCCAATGTATTCTATTGTTCCATGTCTTATGCGTTTGTGCTCTTTCTTGTAATTTACTGTTTATTAGTCTGTGTACGTCTATCTAATCAGCCCATAAACAGAGCCCACTGTTGGGCACAGGTCTCTTCTCTTTCATCCTATCCTTTGCTAGTCTTGTCCAATGTGTCCCAGTCGCTTTCACAATGTCGTCGGCCCAACGGGCTGGTGGTCTGAACACCGACCGTCGATCCGTTCTTTGCCACCATCCAGTGGCTACTTTAGTCTTCACTCATGTGTGTCTCTAAGTAAATAAATAATTTATCTATGAAATGAAACGGTTTTATTTAAAGTTGCGCAGAAACTGCGGCTTAATGGACGTTACTGTTTAGATAGGAGGGGTAAAGAGCTTGAAGAGTTTTATTTAATATAGGATTTGGTAATATATAGTAAAAAGATGTTCACTGTCAAGAGTGTATATTCGAAGTGTAAATTTTAAAATATGTTATAAAAATAAAACTTAATTCTAAAGAGTCTAACGCACGACTGGGGCTTGTATCACAACACATACACTTACAAGTCAAACTAGGTGTCCATTTCAAAAACTAGATGATTATGAAGTAAAAATGGACAATAAAACTACAAACTTCTCCCCTTTGTTGTTTAGTACTATGTATTCGTGTGTGTGTGTGTTTGTTGTGTAAATAAATGATTTATCTATGTATCAATGCACACACCAGCAATGCATGCTGAGCTCGTGACCTTATTTTCTTGCCACAGAGGCACAAGCATTTGTAAGAAGATGTTACAGTACTGCACGTCATAAAAGTCCCTTCGGGAATCTTCGCTCGCGCAGACTAGGAAGAAGTGTAACGAAAGTACCCGAAGCTATGAGTACATTCAACATGATCGTTAACCGATACGGTTAAGGTGCAGATTTGATTGCCGCAGTAGCGCTACCTATTTCGCTCACGCTAATATTGCCAAACTAATAGTCACCTGCATCGATGACGTTGAATCAACCAATAGCAACAAGGGCGCGCGGCCTGCCATAAAATGAAATTATCTGATTGGTCGATCAACTTGCCGCACATCCAAAATTTGATCATCTGCGCAGGTACATCCGCGAGACTTATTTCTTGTGTTTCACTGTACTGTCCTTCTACTCTTTCTCATATTGATGTTGATCTTTCCCATAATTGTGTTATTTTTTATGTGCGTGCATTTGTGGCAATTGTAATAAATGTTTTGTTTGTTTCTTTTTCCCGCAGACTACTTGCCCAACTCCGAGCTGATCAACTTCTCGAAGCGGCGCAAGGTGGCCGAGATCACGGGCGAGATCCAGCAGTACCAGAACCAGCCCTACTGCCTCACCGTCGAGCCCAAGACCAGGGTGAGTGCCTCAAACTGCCTCACAGTCAGACCCTAGCGTTTCCGCACTACGTCCGATCCGAATCGTGAAAATACGGTTCTAGAAATCTCGGTCCTAATTCGAATATTGCTTACGCACTACACAGTGAAGCGCTCGTGGCCTAGCCGAACCGAGTGATTGGAAGAGTTACGCAACAACGGGCGCGGTCAGGTGCATGATGGGTGACCGTCCCGTGACTACCGCTAGTGGCAGTTTTTCCTAGCGTTTCCGTGCTTCGCAAGGCGCGTTAAGCTGTTGGTGCCGGCTGTCACGTAGTGGCAGTCGTTCAGCCATGTCAGAGGCCTTTTAGGCGGCTTCATAACTTCTGACAGTAAGGCCCGCCCCTGTCTTACAATCCTTCACCGAACCGGACTCTGCCCCCGTGGTGGAGTATGGCCTAACCTTCTTGCGATGCAGGAAGAGACCCGTGCCCCAGCAGTGGGGCCATACATGGGTTGATATCGATCGAGTTCCAATCGGTCGGATTCGGATCTTGGATTTAGATCCGAATCCAATCTCGGATCTAAATCCAAACTGTCCCATAAACATGATTATTTTCCACTCGCAGGGTAACATGATGCAAGCGTGCGCTGCCGCACAGAACAGAACTAAAGTACACTGACCCAACTATGAGGCTAAGTGCAGAAATTACAGGTCTAACTAACTACGTAGATGCAATGGCCAAAGCTGTATGTACGGTGCAACCGTAAATGTTCTTATCTATCTATCTATCTATCTATCTATCTATCTATCTATCTATCTATCTATCTATCTATCTATCTATCTATCTATCTATCTATCTATATCTATCTATCTATCTATATCTATCTATCTATCTATCTATCTATCTATCTATCTATCTATCTATCTATCTATCTATCTATCTATCTATCTATCTATCTATCTATCTATCTATCTATCTATCTATCTATCTATCTATCTATCTATCTATCTATCTATCTATCTATCTATATATCTATCTATATCTATCTATCTATCTATCTATCTATCTATCTATCTATCTATCTATCTATCTATCTATCTATCTATCTATCTATCTATCTATCTATCTATCTATCTATCTATCTATCTATCTATCTATCTATCTATCTATCTATCTATCTATCTATCTATCTATCTGTCTGTCTGTCTATCTATCTGTCTATCTATCTATCTATCTATCTATCTATCTATCTATCTATCAACCGCACATCCTTTGTACAGTCAGCATTTCCATCAAGTCACCTAACTGGCGCGGAAACAGACTTTAGTTCGCAACTGCCAATCAGCCGCGCCGCGCGTACTCATTAGCATTTCATTAAATCATTTCTATCGTTACTAAGTAGCAGTATAATATGGTGATGGTTTAACATCAATAGAGTGCTTTCATTCCTAGCAGATAGCACCCCAGCAAGCTACCCCATTTAGCTACCCGGTTACAAGACTATAGCTAATCTCGTAACCAACCGTAACAGCCGTATCTGATCATAGCGTGACTAGTAGGCGCTCTTACATTTATGGTCCTTCGTGCCGGACACAAATGTATTAGGATAATATAGCAAGTGTATTGATAAATAAATATTAAAAACCCATTTAGTGGCTAAAACATTCCACCCATGCCGGGACTCGTACCCGCGACCTCTGGCTATCCGTGCCGGCGCTCTCCCAACTGAGCTAATGGGCGACTCACCGCGGCATCAGTGAAATTTTTGGCCTCTAAATAGGTTTTTAAAATGGTCCTTGAAAAGACGTGAACCAGGAGGCAGGGGGTAGGATGGCGAGGGAAAATCGAAACGTGTGATGCGGTCGGCGGTGTATTCGAGAAAAAGGACTTAAAAACTAGAAACTTCTAATTATATTGGTTTCGTACAAAAAGGCAACAGCGCCATCTAGTGGCATACCCCCGAACAAGCTATCACGATTTATTTTATTTATCGTATGGCATTTTACAATGGCCTCACAACCAGACACAATACGTTTATAATTAATAATAATGAAATGTCAAAAATTTGAAGTCAAAATTTACAATTATTAAGGTACGTAACCGAGACGATGAGAGCTAAATATAGATTGGGTTAGGAAATCATGGCGTGAAGTAGTTCGGGCAATCGCCACCAGATGGCGGTACCTATGCTGTCGTTAGACAGTCCTTAGCACAGGTTAGTCCATTAATAAGAATATAAATAAAAATTACTATTTGCTACTTGTATAATGTTCTTCTTGATTTTTTGTAATGGGTCCTATAACCGGAAATGAATTTTTTTAAAATTATTATCTAGTTATTTAAAGGTTTCATTGACCCCCCCCAGGCGTTCCTGGAGAACCTGGATCCGTTCCCCGGGATGGATGACAATGAGATCACCAACTACCTGTACGCGCAGAGCCTGCATATAGAGCCGCGGACGCCCGCCAAGCCGCTGCCCAAATTTGTAAGTACATACAACTATATACAAGGCTCATATTTTAAAAACTTATTTAGAGGCTAAAAATACTACCCATGCCGGGATTCGAACTTGCGACCTCTGGCTATCCGTGCCAGCAATCCCGGCATGGTAGGAATTTTTAGCCTCTAAATAGGTTTTTATAAGGAAGACTGTAGAATTATATATATTATTTATTTACAACAAATTCACAAGAACATAGCAAACTGATAATTTAAAAACCTATTTAGAGGCTAAAAATTTCACCCATACCGGGATTCGAACCCGCAACCTCTGGCTATCCGTACCAGCGCTCTACCAATTGAGCCAATGGGCGACTCACGGCATCAGTGAAATTTCGAACCTCTTTACAATATTCTCTGTATTACGTACAGGCAGCGACATCTGACTTAAGCAAATTGCATTACTTACAGCCCCGACTACCTACTTTGCAGTTAGGTTTAACATCGGAACGATATCACTGTACCCACATGATTACACTATTTTTATTTTTAATGCACTAACCCGTGCTAAGGAACAAATTTAAAAACCTATTTAGAGGCTAAATCTCAAAATTTAGAAGGTAAATTTGTTCCTTAGCACGGGTTAGTGCATTAAAAATAAAAATAGTGTAAACTGATAATTTGATAGACGTCTTATATGAAAACCATAAAGAATGAAAGCTGCCAATGTAAGTCTTCATTGAATATACAAACTCAGAGTAACAGATACATGATGTGACCCCGCAGCCGCGGCGCTACCCCGAGCTGTCTCTGAAGCTGGTGAAGGTGTCTCTGATGTTAGTTGTGTGTGTATCTGATGCCAACAACCATCCCCCCCCCGCAGCCGCGGCGCTACCCCGAGCTGTCTCTGAAGCTGGTGAAGGTGTCTCTGATGTTAGTTGTGTGTGTATCTGATGCCAACAACCATCCCCCCCCCGCAGCCGCGGCGCTACCCCGAGCTGTCTCTGAAGCTGGTGAAGGTGTCTCTGATGTTAGTTGTGTGTGTATCTGATGCCAACAACCATCCCCCCCCCGCAGCCGCGGCGCTACCCCGAGCTGTCTCTGAAGCTGGTGAAGGTGTCTCTGATGTTAGTTGTGTGTGTATCTGATGCCAACAACCATCCCCCCCCCCGCAGCCGCGGCGCTACCCCGAGCTGTCTCTGAAGCTGGTGAAGGTGTCTCTGATGTTAGTTGTGTGTGTATCTGATGCCAACAACCATCCCCCCCCCGCAGCCGCGGCGCTACCCCGAGCTGTCTCTGAAGCTGGTGAAGGTGTCTCTGATGTTAGTTGTGTGTGTATCTGATGCCAACAACCATCCCCCCCCCGCAGCCGCGGCGCTACCCCGAGCTGTCTCTGAAGCTGGTGAAGGTGTCTCTGATGTTAGTTGTGTGTGTATCTGATGCCAACAACCATCCCCCCCCCGCAGCCGCGGCGCTACCCCGAGCTGTCTCTGAAGCTGGTGAAGGTGTCTCTGATGTTAGTTGTGTGTGTATCTGATGCCAACAACCATCCCCCCCCCGCAGCCGCGGCGCTACCCCGAGCTGTCTCTGAAGCTGGTGAAGGTGTCTCTGATGTTAGTTGTGTGTGTATCTGATGCCAACAACCATCCCCCCCCCCGCAGCCGCGGCGCTACCCCGAGCTGTCTCTGAAGCTGGTGAAGGTGTCTCTGATGTTAGTTGTGTGTGTATCTGATGCCAACAACCATCCCCCCCCCCGCAGCCGCGGCGCTACCCCGAGCTGTCTCTGAAGCTGGTGAAGGTGTCTCTGATGTTAGTTGTGTGTGTATCTGATGCCAACAACCATCCCCCCCCCCGCAGCCGCGGCGCTACCCCGAGCTGTCTCTGAAGCTGGTGAAGGTGTCTCTGATGTTAGTTGTGTGTGTATCTGATGCCAACAACCATCCCCCCCCCCGCAGCCGCGGCGCTACCCCGAGCTGTCTCTGAAGCTGGTGAAGGTGTCTCTGATGTTAGTTGTGTGTGTATCTGATGCCAACAACCATCCCCCCCCCCGCAGCCGCGGCGCTACCCCGAGCTGTCTCTGAAGCTGGTGAAGGTGTCTCTGATGTTAGTTGTGTGTGTATCTGATGCCAACAACCATCCCCCCCCCGCAGCCGCGGCGCTACCCCGAGCTGTCTCTGAAGCTGGTGAAGGTGTCTCTGATGTTAGTTGTGTGTGTATCTGATGCCAACAACCATCCCCCCCCCCGCAGCCGCGGCGCTACCCCGAGCTGTCTCTGAAGCTGGTGAAGGTGTCTCTGATGTTAGTTGTGTGTGTATCTGATGCCAACAACCATCCCCCCCCCCGCAGCCGCGGCGCTACCCCGAGCTGTCTCTGAAGCTGGTGAAGGTGTCTCTGATGTTAGTTGTGTGTGTATCTGATGCCAACAACCATCCCCCCCCCCGCAGCCGCGGCGCTACCCCGAGCTGTCTCTGAAGCTGGTGAAGGTGTCTCTGATGTTAGTTGTGTGTGTATCTGATGCCAACAACCATCCCCCCCCCCGCAGCCGCGGCGCTACCCCGAGCTGTCTCTGAAGCTGGTGAAGGTGTCTCTGATGTTAGTTGTGTGTGTATCTGATGCCAACAACCATCCCCCCCCCCGCAGCCGCGGCGCTACCCCGAGCTGTCTCTGAAGCTGGTGAAGGTGTCCCGGCGCGCCGCAGACCAGCAGCCGCCCGACGACAACATCAGTGAGCATCGCACCATACTATTGACACATCTACACCTTGCTGGCATGAAGAACGTAACACAAAGTGCATAGTATGATAATGATACAATATTGCAATGTGCAATGGTACATATTACAAATCCGTAAGTGAATCCGGACTAAAAGTCTACAATATTACAAATGATCTGGATTTTTAAATTGACCTAATATTTTTATTTATTTTTATTTATTTATACCAAAAAACTTAACGCTAACATTACAGGGAGCCCCTATTGCGGTAGCAAGTTCCAGAAATATACTTAGTTATGTGCAATTAACATATATTAAATAACAAAATGGTAGAAAAATATCTAAAAACCTATTTAGAGGCTAAAAATTTCACCCATGCCGGGATTCGAACCCGCAACCTCTGGCTATCCGTACCAGCGCTCTACCAATTGAGCTCAATTGGTAGAGATTTTTAGCCTCTAAATAGGTTTTTAAATTTGTTCCTTAGCACGGGTTAGTGCATTAAATATAAAAAGTGTAGAAAAATATCTATTTACTGTAACACAACACAAAAAGCGTAGCTCTTGTGAATTCGCTCACAGGACAGACGAATAGGGCCACAATCTCGGCAACGCAATTAAGAGTGCGTAAGGCTCGCGTGAGAGGCGAGTTCTGCAGCAGGCAGGTGCGTGCACGCGGCACGGCAATATGAATTGTAACATTCATTAAAAGCCGCAGTTTTTGCGCTATTTTGAATAAAACCCTTTCATTTTATTTCACAATGTGCAATGGTGCAAATGAAAAGAAATTAAATTTATTCAATGTAGCGCAGAAACAGCGGCCTAATGAACGTTACAAATGAACCTTGGTGTACATTTCAAAATCTAGATCATTTTGGAAAAAAAAAAGGATAAAAAAAATCCAAAGTTATGTAGTCTTTTTAATGTCCTTAATTAACAGAGCTTATAAATTATAGAACTCATGCATTGGCTTCAATATTTATCACCTAAATAATTCCTTACGTTATTGAAGCCCTTTTAACAGAAAGCACACCTAACACACTTCTTGAACCGCGTTTCAGGCAAGCGTAATATATCCTCAGGAATTTCGTTATAGAAAATGTTAACATTAATACACGTGATGTCACGGCCTCTTACTCTTCGTACAGTCGCGTGCATTAACTTGTTAACACATTAGAACATTGTAAATTTTCTTACAAACTTAGAAAAAGACGTTAATTAAAGGACCCCTTCGGAATAAGATAGATAAGATAAGATAATTGTTTATTTTTCTGTCCCCAAGTTACAAATTCGAATATAAAATAATGTAATTTGTGGAAGGAAAAAATAAACAATTATCTTACCTATCTTATTCCTAATGTAATTTGTGGACAGAACAATAAACAATTATCTCATCTTACCTATCTTATTCCTAATGTAATTTGTGTACAGAAAGATAAACAATTATCTTATCTTACCTATCTTATTCCTAATGTAATTTGTGTACAGAAAAATAAACAATTATCTTATCTATGTTATTCCTAATGTCTTATCTTAATGTCCTTAATTAACAGAGCTTATAAATTATAGAACTCATGCATTGGCTTCAATATTTATCACCTAAATAATTCCTTACGTTATTGAAGCCCTTTTAACAGAAAGCACACCTAACACACTTCTTGAACCGCGTTTCAGGCAAGCGTAATATATCCTCAGGAATTTCGTTATAGAAAATGTTAACATTAATACACGTGATGTCACGGCCTCTTACTCTTCGTACAGTCGCGTGCATTAACTTGTTAACACATTAGAACATTGTAAATTTTCTTACAAACTTAGAAAAAGACGTTAATTAAAGGACCCCTTCGGAATAAGATAGATAAGATAAGATAATTGTTTATTTTTCTGTCCCCAAGTTACAAATTCGAATATAAAATAATGTAATTTGTGGAAGGAAAAAATAAACAATTATCTTACCTATCTTATTCCTAATGTAATTTGTGGACAGAACAATAAACAATTATCTCATCTTACCTATCTTATTCCTAATGTAATTTGTGTACAGAAAGATAAACAATTATCTTATCTTACCTATCTTATTCCTAATGTAATTTGTGTACAGAAAAATAAACAATTATCTTATCTATGTTATTCCTAATATAATTTGTGGACAGAAACATAAACAATTATCTTATCTATCTTATTCCTAATGTAATTTGTGGACAGAACAATAAACAATTATCTTATCCTTCTTATTCCTAATGTAATTTGTGGACAAAACAATAAACAATTATCTTATCTATCTTATTCCTAATGTATTTTGTGGACAGAAAAATTAACAATTATCTTATCTATCTTGTTCCGAAGGGGGCCTTAAGTGAATATCTTTTTCTAAGTTTGGAATGGTCCGTGTGAGACGTATAAAGTCGCCGCTCGTGTGCAGGTGTGTCGCAGCTATCCCCCACGGGAAGCAGCTTGTGGGGCGACGGCGCCTCCGTCTGCTCGCTGCCCATACACCACGACGACCGAGGTGAGTCCAGCTTCCCTTCTTCTTGTTCAGGCTATACTAGTCCACTGCTGGACATAGCCCTCCCCTAAAGAGCGCCACTTTGTGCTATCATTGGGGGGGTAATGCCCATAATGCCCACGCTGGGCATGCGGGTTGGGGATCGCAGCCTACTCTAGAACCCGAGAAGATGTATTCTAAAAGCTAATATTGGCCTTTTTGCATCTACTTAATGAGATGATTTATACAGCGTCCAGTGGTATCTTCACTCACACTAGATGGGTGAAAGGGACCACTCCGACGCTGTAGTGCCTGGGTCATGGTTTTTTTATAGATGGTGTAAAAGCTAACATACTGTAAATACACATCAGTATTTCATCAATTAACAGAATAATAGTATCATACAGACGAATAATCGTATACCTTGCCAAGAAGAAGATGCCAACCAAAGTATGGTAAGACACCGACTGTGATAACCTCGACGTTCATCAAGTCAACATTGATCAATTGTCTCCCCGTCAGGTTCCCGGTCGGAGGAGCGAGGCTCCCTCATCAGCCCGCGCCTGGAGCGCTCCTCCAGTCACACCTTCAGCCAGCTGTCGCTGCTGGACAAGGGACTGGCGCTCTTCGACAAGACGGCGCGCTCCAGCACGGCCAGGTAACACATCCAGCACGGCCAGGTAACACATCCAGCACGGCCAGGTAACACATCCAGCACGGCCAGGTAACACATCCAGCACGGCCAGGTAACACATCCAGCACGGCCAGGTAACACATCCAGCACGGCCAGGTAACACATCCAGCACGGCCAGGTAACACATCCAGCACGGCCGGGTAACACATCCAGCACGGCCAGGTAACACATCCAGCACGGCCAGGTAACACATCCAGCACGGCCAGGTAACACATCCAGCACGGCCAGGTAACACATCCAGCACGGCCAGGTAACACATCCAGCACGGCCAGGTAACACATCCAGCACGGCCAGGTAACACATCCAGCACGGCCAGGTAACACATCCAGCACGGCCAGGTAACACATCCAGCACGGCCAGGTAACACATCCAGCACGGCCAGGTAACACATCCAGCACGGCCAGGTAACACATCCAGCACGGCCAGGTAACACATCCAGCACGGCCAGGTAACACATCCAGCACGGCCAGGTAACACATCCAGCACGGCCGGGTAACACATCCAGCACGGCCAGGTAACACATCCAGCACGGCCAGGTAACACATCCAGCACGGCCAGGTAACACATCCAGCACGGCCAGGTAACACATCCAGCACGGCCAGGTAACACATCCAGCACGGCCAGGTAACACATCCAGCACGGCCAGGTAACACATCCAGCACGGCCAGGTAACACATCCAGCACGGCCAGGTAACACATCCAGCACGGCCAGGTAACACATCCAGCACGGCCAGGTAACACATCCAGCACGGCCAGGTAACACATCCAGCACGGCCAGGTAACACATCCAGCACGGCCAGGTAACACATCCAGCACGGCCAGGTAACACATCCAGCACGGCCAGGTAACACATCCAGCACGGCCAGGTAACACATCCAGCACGGCCAGGTAACACATCCAGCACGGCCAGGTAACACATCCAGCACGGCCAGGTAACACATCCAGCACGGCCAGGTAACACATCCAGCACGGCCAGGTAACACATCCAGCACGGCCAGGTAACACATCCAGCACGGCCAGGTAACACATCCAGCACGGCCAGGTAACACATCCAGCACGGCCAGGTAACACATCCAGCACGGCCAGGTAACACATCCAGCACGGCCAGGTAACACATCCAGCACGGCCAGGTAACACATCCAGCACGGCCAGGTAACACATCCAGCACGGCCAGGTAACACATCCAGCACGGCCAGGTAACACATCCAGCACGGCCAGGTAACACATCCAGCACGGCCAGGTAACACATCCAGCACGGCCAGGTAACACATCCAGCACGGCCAGGTAATACATCCAGCACGGCCAGGTAATACATCCAGCACGGCCAGGTAATACATCCAGCACGGCCAGGTAATACATCCAGCACGGCCAGGTAATACATCCAGCACGGCCAGGTAATACATCCAGCACGGCCAGGTAATACATCCAGCACGGCCAGGTAATACATCCAGCACGGCCTGGTAACACATCCAGCACGACCAGGTATTACATCCAGCACGTGTGTTAGATACAGCAACTGATTTATTTCAAATGTCTGCTGGATGATAAACTTGTGCTATTTGACAAGGCTACATTATTTATGACATTAAATGAAAAGGTTTTATTCAAAGTAGCGCAGAGACTGCTGCTTAATGAACGTTACAAGTCCAACTAGGTGTCCATTACAAAATCTAGATAGTTTTTGAGAACAAATGGACAAAAATAACTCCTTCATTATATTCACCTCATCAATGTTGTTGCAGGCCTTTTATTTGGTGTATGGTTGAAACACCTATTAAGATAACAAGTTAGTTGATGACGCTTAATATCTGCGCTATAATTATTAATATAGAAAAACTAATCGAAAAACAGGTAATTCGAACACATACTGGTATTAAAACTTTTTTGGTTCCAGCACCTATGTGCTAGATCTATTACATCCAGCAAATAAACATAAATATATGTTTATTTGCTAATACGAAGCAGTGAAATTTGAGAAATTTTATCGCAATTTTTAACTCTTTTGACACATAATGTTATCAATATTGTTGTAATAGACGGCATGTTGAAGTGGTATCTGATTTTATTTTCTTAGATCGCCACTAAACAGACTTTTCGCCTAAACTAAAATCCGTAATTCGACGGAGCGGTTTGACAGATAGAGTGTTACCATGTGTGAGGAAAATAAAATAGTGATGTGATGAAGTTGATCGTTATTTAATTATCGATAGAATATCCGGCCTAAGTATAAAATCGTCGGTTATCTAACAACACCGCTCAAGTCATTTGAATAAACCTTACGGGAGAGGAAGATTTATTTTTTTAGAAGATTTTGGCCTGGATACTAGTCCTTTGGGCCATCAACCATTATTTCGTTAGCAAACAGTGCTGCCAGTATTAAGTAATGAGATATCGTGCCGTTTTTACGGTTTAACAACAATCGATATTTTCTTGCTTACATACGTACATCAAGTCAATTTAATAGCATAAAAATATAACATTGAGCTTGCACATCAACATCTTTATTATTAAATTAATTATTACATTCCCGCTTTAAATATAAAACTCGAAAAAATTTAACAGGTATTTTGTTCGTATCGAACCGAATCGTACATTATCGACGAAACAACACTAGGCTGAACCTGGCAACGTTATGCGATTTTGAGTTGTCAAACCGCTCCTTCGAATTACGTATTTTACTTTAGGAGAACTTTTTCTATTCTGAATTAACTATAGCCACAGTGTCAAAAAAAAAATTTTTTACTAGCTGACCCAGCGAACTTCGTCTCGCCTAACAGTCGATTCTTTAAATTTTTTTTTTAATTTTCTCCGTAAGAACCATCCTCGTACTTCAAGAAATATTCTAAAAAAAGAATTAGTGAAATCGGTTCACCTGCTCTCGAGATTTGCGCTTACCAACACATTCAGCGATTCATTTTTATATTATAGATGTGAATGACTAGATAGTCATGTACATCTATAATATAGGGGCAATAGGGGCAGATGCCCCAGCGAACTTCGTACCGCCTAACAGTCGATTCTTTATTTTTTTTTCTCTCCGTAAGAACCATCCTCGTGCTTCAAGGAATATTCTAAAAAAAGAATCAGTGAAATCGCTTCAGCTGCTCTCAAAATTTGGCCTTACCAACATTTTTATATTATAGATAGTTTTTCCTGTGGGCTAGGCCGACTAAGCTACTAATATAACTCTATTGAACAACTATGCATTTTAGAGATTCGCCCCTCAGAGTTTCAGGCAGTTTCCCCCCTTGGGGGAACTCGGCTGAAACTCTGAAGGGTGTCTGATTCACACCGTGGGCGCACCCGCAGGTCGTCTTGCGGGCGCGACGAGCCCCCCTCCCCGCGCGGGCGGCACTCCCCGCGCCGCTCGCGCCCCCCCTCCGCCGAGCGGCGCCCCCCCGCGCTCTCCCCGCGCGCGCCCATTGTCGACGCGGACCTCTTCTACTGCCAGGACCACCGCTCGGAGGTAAGTGCAGGGGCGCCAAAGTTGCTCTAGTAACTATTGCGAAGGGGCGCCAAAGTTGCTCTAGGCTCAGTCCGCGCTAATCGATACCAATCAAATGAAAATAATATTTACGATAATCTTTATCAAAATAATAATATACAAGTCGAAATAAAACCAATTTTTACAAAACGGAACAAAAACGGGAATTTTCGCATTGATTTTCAAAATATCGTGATTCAAACACATAGATCGCCAGTTGGCAATAGGTAGAAAAAAAAATGTTTATACTGGCATCACGTTTTTGTACGACAAATTCAGTGACAGTCCGCCAATTTCATTATCAAGTGTTGTTGGGTTTCTTGAACATTCATTGTTCAAAAACTTGAATTAATCCGGTAAATGGCAAGGATTTTATTTAAGAATATCTAATGGTTGGAGCTTGGGTCACGCCCGTCACAAAATACATGGAAAAGTTAATATTGCATTCGCTATAAAACTTCTTGTTTTGAGCCAACCTTTAGAAAGTAAGGATATGGTTTTTACCAATGCATGAGAAGCTTTTTGGTGTTTGGGAAACGGTTTTGCACTGATATATAACATGATTTATTTTGGTCACGCCCTTCACATGTCACACCCGTCACAAAACTGCTGGTTGTGCATTACACATAGTTTTAATAAGGGTTTGGTCATAATAAGTCTAAGTTTTGTAACAATTTACGTTTTGCGTGGTATGAATATTTTATGTTTGTAAGAGGGTTTGGGTTATATTTTTTCTTTTTAGAATAGATGCGGCGGTGAAGAAACGGAAAAGTAGGGAGAAGTTAAAGAGTGATCCAGAGAAGTTAAAAGCACACCTAGAGATGAAAAAACAAAGAGATAAAAAAGAATGAAATAAATAGGTCTATCCTAATGAAAAAACAAAACTAAATTTGAAAATATAAGACAAGCTAACAAGACCAAATAACGTAAATGTAGAAAGAAGGGTGGTCGGATACTTATATTATAAACTAGCTGACCGTGACCCAGCGAACTTCGTACCGCCTAACGCGATTCTTTAATTTTTTTATTTATTTTTCTCTCCGTAAGAACCATCTTCGTACTTCAAGGAATATTCTAAAAAAAAGAATTAAAAGAATTAGCTACATCGGTGCAGCTGCTCCCAAGATTTGCGCTTACCAACAAATTCAGCGATCCATTTTTATATTATAGATTTCATAATCCCGTTGACGTGTTTAAGAAATAATTAATTCTTTTAATGCAAGTTTTAATTTTGATTAATAAATAAGCTATTAGGCTCAATTAAAGAAACTTTTTTATTCCATGATTCAACTAGTCACACCCGTCACAATCTCCTGTCACACCCGTCACGTTTTTGTTAAGCAAAAGCAAACAAAATAGGAACCCAACGAATGTGGCGCCAGTGAGAACTAAAAGAATACTGTATTGCCTACATGTTTAAGTACAAATTTACAGTTAAGGGCAAGTACTTTCGCAAAACTTTAGAGATATTGGACTGAGGTCGCATTTCTCTCAATAGTGCGCGTCACACCCGTCACAGGCCTTTTAACTGTTGTATCTTGTTTTGTAATAGCCATGAATGGTTAATTTTTTTACCAGACATATTTAATGTTAAGATCTAAAGAGCGACAGTAAAACTTTGTTACTAACTATAATAATAATTAAATTATGAGCCTTTTTACAACTTGAAATGTCACACCCGTCACCGCGGACTGAGCCTCTAGTAACTATTGCGAAGGGGCGCCAAAGTTGCTCTAGTAACTATTGCGAAGGGGCGCCAAAGTTACTCTAGTAACTATTGCGAAGAGGCGCCAAAGTTGCTCTAGTAACTATTGCGAAGGGGCGCCAAAGTTGCTCTAGTTACTATTGTGAAGAAGCGCTGAAGGAATTTTCTAAGGGCGCCAATTTATCTGAAAGAGACGCCTCAAGAGGCCAGCCCCTCTCACGCCCCAACTCGTCCAGGTGGGCGCCATTCTGGATTATTTTGTTGCCAGGACCACTGAGAGAGTACTCCGCAACTACATTTCAATGAACGGCTCGCAGTGCCTCACTGCATTATTAATGTTGTAGGGCGCCATTGTTTTATAGGGGTGCCATTTTTAAAGAGCGCCAAAAAAGTTGACTTTTTTTATCTCCACAAATGGCTTAGCCGGTCAACATAACACCCCGTCTGTCCGCAGGAGAGAGTGCCCCCGCTGTTGCCTCGCAACAGTATCACAACTAGGTCACTGGTATAGGGCGCAACTGTTTCATCGGGCCCCATTTGTCAATGGGCACCAACTTTTAAAGGGCGCCATACCAATTAAATCTCCACAAATAGCATAGCCGGTCAAGCCGTTGTTACTTCGGAACAGTATCATTACCAGTAACCTAGTTGTGATAGCCTGGTTATCACAATACATGCATTACCGTGCGTGCATTACCATTAGGATACTAGTATAGGGCGCCACTGTTTTAAACTGGCGCCAATTGTCAATGGGCACCAAATTATTTTTAAGGGCGCCATAACTCTTAAGTCTTCACAATGCGATTTGCCGGTCTGCGTAACACCCCGTCTCTGCCCGCAGGAGAGAGTGCCCCGCTGTTACCTCGCAACAGTATCACAACTAAGTTACTGGTATAGGGCGCAACTGGCCCTATACCAGTTGCGCCACTGGCTTTATAGGGGCGCCATTTGTCAAAGGGCACCAAATTTTTTTAAGGGCGCCATAACTCTTAAACCTCCACCAATCCCATAGCCGGTCTACGAAACACCCCGTCACTGCCCGCAGGAGATAGTACCCCCGCTGTTACCTCGCAACAGTATCACAACTAAGTTACTGGTATAGGGCGCAACTGGCCCTATACCAGTTGCGCCACTGGCTTTATAGTGGCGCCATAACTCTTAAACCTCCACCAATCCCATAGCCGGTCAACGTAACACCCCGTCTCTGCCCGCAGGAGAGAGTACCCCCTCTGCTACCTCGCAACAGTATCACAATGCACGGCTCGGACGAGCCTCCCAGAGTTCCTCGGCGGCCTAATGACGATATACGTGAGTATCTCATCACTTTATTGTATGGAATCAGGCGTTTTTTAAATTTTTATTTCCAAGATGAAAGCAAAAAGTTTCGATGCAACGAGTTTGGGACACACAGCAGTTCCATACTCTTGTTTAAAACTTCTTGCTTGTTTAGAGCGCAACAAATATAGGTTAAGTCCTCAAGAGTGAATGAAAGGTTCGATATCTCAATAAAACGTGATAGCGTAGTTATATAAATTCAAAATAGGATTTTGATTCTATTTAGCTTAAGGTAAAGTAAATAGACTCAAAATCCAAATTTCAATTTAAATACTTGTTTAATAGCTTGTTTTAAGCCCTAACTTTAGGGATCAAAATACGTCATTTCGAGCAGATGGAGTAAAGATTGCATTGTATTATTAGTATGAACACCCTGACAGTGTGGTCTCCCCCCGCAGCCCCCTCGCTGCCCCCCGCGCCGGGCTCGGAGCCCCCCGCCTCCCCGCCGGAGCGCCCCCCGCCCAGCCCCAAGCACCAGGACCTCGTCAAGTAATTGCCACTTTATTTTGTATACTAGACTAGCTGGTTTGGTTGCTTTTTTTTTAAACCTATTTAGAGGCTAAAAATTCCACTCATGCCGGGACTCGAACCCGCGACCTCTGGCTATCCGTGTCAGCGCTCTTTCAGCTGAGCTAACCGGCACCAGTGAAATTTCGAACCTCTACATTACTCTCTGTATTACGTACACGTATTACGTGTTTTTTTTTGTTTTATGTAGCGTTGGTTTGGACATGTGGAGAGGATGAAGGAAGAAAGATTGACGAAAAATATAATATATATATATTGCGAATGTGAGTGCAAGGGCTGGTAAAGGACGTCCCAGGCGGTCATACATCGACCAAATAGGGGATGTAGTAGCAAAGGGGGAAGATTAAAAGTACCCGGAACCGGCGTGCGTGCATGCAACTACTAGGTTGAATAGGTATACTAGACTAGATCCAAAGGTTGTCTGGAAGAGATTGCTCTCAGCGACATGACAGCCAATTGTATAACATTGCTTAGATTTAAGAAATGATGGTTGTTTTCTTTTTTCTGGTTGTACAATAAAGTGTTCTCTATATATCTATCTAGCGACTTGGTCTGCGCAGGATTAGTATTCCGAGTAGCTTATATTAGCGTGGCGTAGAAAAGGTTTTAGCTCGCAGACGTTAGATTTTTTAGGGTTCCGTACCTCAAAAGGAAAAAACGGAACCCTTATAGGATCACTTTGTAGTCCGTCTGTCCGTCCGTCCGTCCGTCCGTCCGTCTGTCAAGACCCTTTTTCTCAGGAACGCGTGGAGGTATGAAGCTGAAATTTATATCAATTACTCAGGTCTACTGTCCCTTGAAGCTGTGAAAAAATCAAACTTCTAAGCCAACGCAATCAAAAGATACAGCCGTTTATGCCGCAAATTTTCGACACTTGCAAGGGAATCAAAACCTACAGGGTGCTTCCCGTGAACTCAGAATCTTGAAATTTGGTACGAAGCAACGTCTTATAGCATAGATAAAGGAAAAATTACGAAAACCCTAAATTTTTAGTTACATCACATAATATATATTTTTTTAATAATTTTAAACTTACTACCCATTTCCTCATAAACGCGTAGAGGTATTAAATTGAAATTCATACCAAATACTCAGGTCTATAATACAGGTTTGTACGGAACCCTCGGTGCGCGAGTCTGACTCGCACTTGGCCGGTTTTTTCCTACTTACTTGACACGCCATATTTTCGACTATTCACACAATATTCTCATAAATTGTAGCCTATGTGTTATTCCGATGTATAAACTATATTATTGTAAAGTTTCATTCAAATCCATTCAGTAGTTTTTACGTGAAAGAGTAACAAACGTCCATCCATCCAAACTTTCGCGTTTATAATATTAGTAAGGATGCCCCGCCGAACTTCTTATCACCAGAGAATCTGTTTGGAATGAAAAAGATAAAAAGAAATACATTAATAGGAAATAGAAAGAAAATTCAATGTATGTGTTTTATAATAATTATGTTATCGTTATCAACCCTTGTATGTCCCCACTGCTGGGGCATGGGTCTCTTCCTGCATCGCAGCAAGGTTAGGCCATACTCCACCACGGGGGCCAAGTCCGGGTTGGTGGAGGATTGTAAGACAGTGGCGGGCCTTACTGTCAGAAGTTATCAAGCCGCCCATAAGGCCTCTGACATGGCTTAACGACTGCCATTACCTGACAGCCGGCACCGACGGCTTAACGTGCCTCGCGAAGCACGGAAGCGCTCGGAAAAATGCCACTAGCGGTAGTCACGGGACGGTCACCCATCCCGCACCTGGCCGCGCCTGTTGTTGCTTAACTCAAGTGATTGATTCCAATCACTGGGTTCGACTAGGCCACGAAACGCATAATATTTTAAATCCTTTTAATATGTACCTACTCTCCCCTAATATCGTTAAATCTTTGATTATTTGATACTGTCTTCATGCCTATTGCGTCTATTTTCTTTAGGCTGATATCAATTTAACAATCCGCTGTATTTCACTACATTCTGGAATAATCTCGTTTTCTTTTACTTTGTTTCAAACTGGTGTGATAAGCATTCAGCACAACTGCTATAGAATTACATCGATATCGACAAATGTATGCAATTCGACACCGCTGTATTTACAGGGTGTTTAAGAAAGTAGGGTGTGTTTATAAAATAACTGGATGACCCTGCAAACTGTTTTGTCACATTAATTTCTTTTGTCAACGTTTCTTTAGTGAAACTAACATCCTGACAGTTGCCAGTCAGTATATTATTATTATTATTAATACTTTATTGCACCATACAATTGTACAATGCGGCGAACTTAATGCCATAAGCATTTTCTACCAGTCAACCGCAGGTGGTATAACGAAAACTTGGCAGGCGTGCAAAAAAAAAAGGATAAAGAAAACCTTACACATTAATTATATACTTACACATATAATACACTAAACATGTCGCACCCTCAGGACGAAAGAGGCCTAAGTAAAAAAATAGTGGAATTGAGTTACATATAATACACTAAACATGTCGCACCCTCAGGACGAAAGAGGCCTAAGTAAAAAAATAGTGGAATTGAGTTACATATAATACACTAAACATGTCGCACCCTCAGGACGAAAGAGGCCTAAGTAAAAAAATAGTGGAATTGAGTTACATATAATACACTAAACATGTCGCACCCTCAGGACGAAAGAGGCCTAAGTAAAAAAATAGTGGAATTGAGTTACATATAATACACTAAACATGTCGCACCCTCAGGACGAAAGAGGCCTAAGTAAAAAAATAGTGGAATTGAGTTACATATAATACACTACACATGTCGCACCCTCAGGACGAAAGAGGCCTAAGTAAAAAAATAGTGGAATTGAGTTACATATAATACACTACACATGTCGCACCCTCAGGACGAAAGAGGCCTAAGTAAAAAAATAGTGGAATTGAGTTACAATCATAGAGTCATAAAAAGGTATGCCGTGGACGGAAGATTCGCTATGCTCTTTTTTACAATAAGTGCCTTTGTTTTACTATTCATCGGATAGAGCATACCTTTTTATGTCTCTCTATGATTGTTAGTTACTCAATTTTTTGAGTATTTAAACTATTTTTGACTTATGCCTCTTTCGTTCTGAGGGTGCGATGTATATTAAAATAATAGTATATAAATATATCTGTCACAGTCAAAACTCTTGAACGGTCAAAACTAGTTTTGACTGCTAAAATCAATCAGTAAAATGATGCATCGCTCAATCTGCGACAACAAAAATATAGGTGCGACGAAGCGCGTAGCGTAACATGTAACACCGAAAACCAACTCGACATAGTTGGATACATATTAGAATTTTATTTTTTTAATCTGCAGTCAAAACTGATTTTAGCAGTCAAAACTATTTTTGACCGTTTAAGAGTTTTGACTGTAAAATATCTATGAAAACATTATGTACGAGTACGTCAGGAAAAATATCAGTAACTTTAAAACTTTAGGTAGCCAACACAATGTAAATACTAGTAATAAACATAAACTTTTGTTCCCACTATTTAGGCTGGCAAAGGTTAATACATCCTTCATGGGGCATTGTATACGCTTCTATAATAAAATCCCTGAAGATATATTAAGCTTGCCTGAATCGCGGTTCAAAAAATATGTTAAGCACACTTTGTGCCAAAAGGGCTACTATAACATAAAGGATTATTTAGATGACAATGAGGTCTGTTATGAAAGCCAGTACAATGTATGAGTTCTATGTTTATAATAATTATGTAAACTCTGTGAATTAGGGACTTTGACAGCAGTCTGTTTGGAGTTCTTACTCATCACTGTACGCTTAAGTGCCCATTAGCTCAGTTGGGAGAGCGCTGGCACGGTTAGCCAGAGGTCGCGGGTTCGAGTCCCGGCGTGGGTGGAAGTTTTAGCGTCTAAAAAGGTTTTTAAAATGGTCAATTGTCCTTAGCACGGGTTAGTGCAACAAAAAAGAATACAACCACTGTACGCTGTATGAATCATCTCATTACGTGAATGCTAAGGCCAGAGCACGTTTGAAACACCCTGTACGCTGCAGCCGGCAATTCATGTGATCACCCTATCAGCGCGCGCTGTTCCCATCTCGTTTTACTGGAGTCTGTCTTTTATACAGTGAGCGACAGTTGTGAGCGGCTGGTTCCGGGGTCTGGACTGTAATGTACGTTTTTTTTTAATTAGCATATAATTGTGTTCTTGAGTGGAGACCGCGACTCGGCGAACGTAGTGTAGGACGCCCTCCGACCAGGTGGGATGACGATCTGCGAAAACTGCAGACAGATGCTGGATGCGGCGAGCTGAAGACAGGGCGCTATGGCGCTCATAAGGGGAGGAATATGTCCAGCAGTGAACTAATATAGCCTGACGATGATGGGAACACATTATCCTCTCCTATGGATCGGTATCAACCCTTGTATGTCCCCACTGCTGGGGCACGGGTCTCTTCCTGCATCGCCGGAAGGTTAGGCCATACTACACCACGGTGGCCAAGTTTGGGTTGGTGGAGGATTGCAAGACAGTGGCGGGCCTATGTTCCCATATTATGGACAAAATTAATGCACACAGTTACTCGTATATTGAACGGGTCTAATCGCGACTATTAAGTTAACAATAGGCATCTTCTTTTTCTTCTTCTTCAGGCTATATTATGTAGTCCACTGCTGGACATAGCCCTCCCCTAATGAGCGCCAATAGCGCCCTGTCTTCAGCTCGCCGCATCCACCGTCTGCCGGCAGTTTTTCGCAGATCGTCATCCCACCTGCTCCTGCTGCTGCCTGCTGAAGAAGCGCTCGTGGCCTAGGCGAATCGAGTGATTGGAATCAATCACTCGGTTAAGCAACAACAGGCGCGGTCAGGTACGGGATGGGTGAGCGTCCCGTGACTACCGCTAGTGGCATTTTTCCGAGCGCTTCCGTGCTTCGCAAGGCACGTTAAGCCGTTGGTGCCGGCTGTCATATAATGGCAGTCGTTAAGCCATGTCAGAGGCCTTATGGGCGGCTTGATAACTTCTGACAGTAAGGCCCGCCACTGTCTTACAATCCTCCACCAACCCGGACTTGGCCCCCGTGGTGGAGTATGGCCTAACCTTCCTGCGAGGCAGGAAGAGACCCGTGCCCCAGCAGTGGGGACATACAAGGGTTGATAACGAGTCATCCCACCTAAACGGAAGGGGTCCTACACTACGTTTGCCGAGTCGCGGTCTCCACTCACTATGTGTTCCCATATTGTGGACATAAATATTGAATGTATCGTGATGCGTGTCGCGTGTCCCGCAGTAGTGGCCGCATGCCGACCTTGTCTCCGAAGCGCTCTCCGGCGCCGCAGCCGCCCAGCCCGCTCGTAGCTGCTGACAGGTGAGTCCAACTACCTAATATAGTGTCGCGGTCCTATCCCGAACCATCTAGAATAGAGCCTTCTGGAAGCCTATCGAATAGTCGCCGCACGCTGCGTTTTACTAAACCTATAAACGCTGCAAGCTATAATGACTCGTATGTCCACCCGCATAAGGTTCAAAACTCTTTGACAAGCTGTTCGAGCGACGTTGCCGCGTGTACCGAGTGTAGGTACGTAGTTACGGGAATGTTCTAGAACCCTGGCCGGCGGATATAAATAGCGGCCGCCGCGGCGCGCTGTCAGTTCCGTTTGGAAGAGCGAAGAGTGAACCTCGAGCGAACATACCTGCGATACGAGCGATAACCTCATACGACCTCAGCGATACTATTGGACTTCGATTGGAATCTACGTGTGGACTTCGTGTCGTGAAGACCTGCGTGAATAAATCCTAAGAGGTTGTCATTGTAGTTTTACCTCCAAATCTAGAACCCTAGCCCGTAACAATAACATTTACATACAAGCACATACATTGCTTCTGGCCCCACACTAGGATACTCTGTGTCGTGGGAACCAGAAACAACGACGTCACAAACATGTAAACATCCAAGACCTGGGGTTTTTTTTGTCCCCAGCCGGGATTCGAACCCGGGACCTCTTGCATGGTAGGCAGATGCGCTAACGCTACGCCACAGAGGTCGTCAAAAGCTGAAGCTTTTCGGCTTTTAAGTGGGTGATAAACCATTGCAAAAACTCAAAAAGTTTGGACTTTCAAAACTATAAAAAATAGGTTTGTACTATAAAAAAGAGGACTCAAAATGTTTAAAAAGTAAAATTCTGTTTGCACTTTAAAAACTAAAACTCAAAAAGTTTGGACTTAAACTAAAACTCTGAAAGTTTGTATTATGAGAAATAAGACTCAAAAAGGTTGATGTTTAAAAAGTAACATTCAGTTTGTACTTTAAACACTAAAACTCTGAATGTTTGTTTTTTATGAAATGAAATGGTTTTATTCAAAGTAGCGCAGAAACTGCGTCTTAATGAACGTAACAAGTCAAACTAGGTGTCCATTCCGAAGTCTAGAGCATTTTAGAGAAAAAATGGACAAAAAAACTCTAAACTTTTTAGTGTTTTGAGTTTTCAAAGTTCAGTTTCAAGTTTCAGTTTTGAACTACAAAACTTTAAGTTTCCACTTTTAGAAAACTTAAAATTTTAATTACACTATTTTTATTTTTAATGCACTAACCCGTGCTAAGGAACAAATTTAAAAACCTATTTAGAGGCTAAAAATTTCACCCATGCCGGGATTCGAACCCGCAACCTCTGGCTATCCGTACCAGCGCTTTTTTTGAGCAATTGAGCCAATGGGCGACTCACGGCATCAGTGAAATTTCGAACCTCTTTACACTATTCTCTGTATTACGTACAGGCAGCGACATCTGACTTAAGCAAATTGCATTACTTACAGCCCCGACTACCTACTTTGCAGTTAGGTTTAACATCGGAACGATATCACTGTACCCACATGATTACACTATTTTTATTTTTAATGCACTAACCCGTGCTAAGGAACAAATTTAAAAACCTATTTAGAGGCTAAAAATTTCACCCATGCCGGGATTCGAACCCGCAACCTCTGGCTATCCTCACGGCATCACTGATGCCGTATCACTGATGCCGCATCAGTGATGCCGTGAGTCGCCCATTGGCTCAATTTGTAGAGCGCTGGCACGGATAGCCAGAGGTTGCGGGTTCGAAACCCGGCATGGGTGAAATAATTTTTAGCCTCTAAATAGGTTTTTAAATTTGTTCCTATAGGGAAGAGCGGGTGATCGTGCTCTTCCACTATAAAGGGAAATTTCCCGCCAGGCAGATCGTATGCCTGTGGACGGCCGGTCCAACTGTTGTTAGTCGGACGTTATATTTATTCTATGTCATAGATATACTTTGATTGCGCGATGCAGGAATATTGGAGTTTGTAGTGCGCGCGCAGAGTTGACATGTGCTCGCCACATTCCTTAGCACGGGTTAGTGCATTAAAAATAAAAATAGTATAATCATGTATTATTAAATATCTTTATTTATTTATGTATTTATGTTTTACAATATAAGGTATGGACTTATCTGTCCCATTGAGCATTTCTCACTAGTAGTAAAGGAAGGTAGTGTAAAAGCGGGAGACGCATACTGTTGTTTAACACGCTGGGTTAGGGTCATTTTAGGGGCTCAATACTTTAAACCCCGTCTCGAAAATGAAATCAGGATATAAACGTGTAACTTTTTTCTTTTGTTTTTTTGTGTTCGACAAATATTTGAGAATATCTGTGAATATGTTATGTTTTTAGTATTGTGTCGTTAAATTAATGTTTTATCTTTCTATCTAAAAAAAAATCATCATAATAAACCCAATGTGTCCCCACCGAGGGGCCCGAGTCTCTTCCCTGAGTGAGGTACAGGCCATACTCCACCACGGGGGCCAAATCCGGATTGGTGGAGGCTTGCAAGACTAGTGGCTGGTCTTAACACAAAAAACCTATCAAAGAAATATTGGTATAATTACAATTTCATGGTTGTAGGCATGTATATAAGATGATGTCATGAACATTTTATCATTGCAGGGCGCTGGCGTTCAGCTTCCCCGCGCGAGGCGCGCCCACCCCCTCCCCGCCCGCGCCCCCGCTGACGCCCCACCCCGGTGAGTACATCGACACGACAATAAAACTACTTCTGCAATTGGACTTCATGCGTCTCGCTTGGATATCTAACATCTAAGGCCTGCGCAGACGAGGGACTATTCCCCGGGTACTTTTTTGTCCGTCGATATAGATCTCTTATAAATTGTATCGAATAACGCACACGAAGGACTAAAAGTACCCCGTATAAAAAGTCTCTCAAGTTACCGAGGACATCAAGAGACCGGACTGGACAAAAGTACGGCGTTTTCTTTTAAAACGCCTTTTCTTTTTCAACTTCATGTAAATTACAACACAATGTAATCTCAGAATATTTGTTTCCATAGCGTACGCTTCACTCAATTTCCGGGGAACAAATGACCGCACTCCGTAAGCGTTGAGTCCGCGACAAGTACTCAGAGGACATTTTTTACGATTCAGAGACTTTTTCCCCAAGGGACAAAAGTCCCCCGTCTGAAAGGCCGTCGCAGGCCTTTAAAAAACCTATTTAGATTCTAAAAATTCCACCCATGCCGGGACTCGAACCCGCGACCTCTGGCTAACCGTGCCAGCGCTCACCCAACTGAGCTAATGGGCGACTCACTGGCATGAGTGAAATTTCGAACCTCTTTACAATACTCTCTATATTACGTACAGGCAGCAATATTTGGCTGAAGTAATTTGCATCACTTGCAGCCCCGAGTACCCGGTTATGTTTATGTTTGTTGAATTTTTTGAAGATTTTCATCCAAACCGTCCTCCCCCCCCGCGCAGTGTCGTCGGCGTCGTCCGCGTGCGGCACTCCCCCCCCGCTGCCCCCGCGCCGCCGCCGCGACTCGCTGGCGCCGCCCACCCCCGCGCCGCCCGCGCCCGCGCCCGCGGCGCCCGCGCCGCCGCCCCTGCCCCCGCGGCCCCCGCCGCCGCCCGAGCTGCTGCGTCCGGCGCACTCCACCATCCTGCAGCGGCGGCACCACACCAGGTGAGGACTCAACACATTCATAATAATTTTTATAATAAATAAAACTTTATTTCAGACTATGCGTCCATACAGGCAGGCGGTACAACAAAATTAAATTAAAAGAAAATTTTCTAGATCTACTTACACAACAAAGTAGGGTCAAAGGGTGCATTAGTACTAAGATTACAAGACACTTTTACCCAACACTTGTACGTATCCGTCAAAAAGAGCCTGTCAGACAGCTCTCTTATTATTGAGTTTCCACACGTGGCAACTCTGTCCATAAATGAAGCAACGCGGAGTCTCACGATGGCATTAAACGTGTTAACACGCGCGTCAGCAAACATGGTTGAGGCACTACAGTATCTCTTTAGCCCCATCAGATGTCTAAATACATTGTTGTACTGAACGCGAATGCCATCATGAGTCGCCTTCGTGTATTTGGTCCAGAGTTGGCACGTGTAGAAACTCTGGCACGCTGCGCATATGGAAAAAGCCGCTTTCTGGCCAAGTGTAGACATAAAAAGATGTACACAACACGGGAGGTAATAAAGAAAGCTCTCGATCGCATATTTACGTCCCTCGCTTGCAGCTCGGGCCGAAAACTTCTGCGATCTCGGCCTTTCTTTGTATTACCACCCTAGTTATGTAATGTACTATTAAAATACGTTTTAATGACAGCCTTTCCGCACTTGTAATGAAATATACTAATACATGTCATAAAACGTCATGGAAATGTGTTTAGCCTGTTTGCAAAAATTTTTTAAGGTTTGAGGTTGTCAGTTGTGAGTGTTTAAAGTTTGGAATTATGGGATTTTAAAGTTTTACGCACTTTGAGTTTTTAAACTTCAGTATTGTTGAAATTTTTGTATTAAACAAATGAGTTTTTCTAGTTTACAGTTTTGAATTTTCTTAATTACAGTTTTGAGTTTTGACTATTCAAAGTTCCGAATTTTGGATTTTTAAAGTTAAACATTTATACATATTTTTTGTTAATTACGATTTTACACTTGAGTAATCAGTTTATTTTTAAAGTCGTATTTTCAGTAATCAGTACTCACAATTTTGAGATTCATATCTCAAAATTGTCAAAATTGTTCATATCTCAAGTTTGAATTTAAAGATTTTTTTTGTTTCTTTTAAGGCTTTGAGTTTTAAAATATAAGAGTATATGTTTTAAAAATTTTGAATTGCTAAAGTTATCTGTTTAGAAATAAAATAAAATCCGGAATCAAGTTAAGAATAAATATACCTACAGTGAGGCAAATCTAAGACAAATCCAAAAGGTGCGCAGCGGCATCTCTCGTGCATTAGAATAGAATAGAATATATTTATTTGTCTTCAAGCGAAATAAGACACAACAATCACTTATACTAGAGGCATTAATGACAGTTTAAAGAGACTATTATTTAACAGCTTATAAATAACAAATGAAGACAAAAAGGTCTGTGCCTCGGCTTGTAACTAATGTACACCAATATGCAACTAGTTGCCGATTTTCAGGCAAGGCCTTTTCTTAAACTAAATTATACCTATCTGGGTATAATTATACTAATGTTATAAAGAACACACGCGCATGATGATGACAGATGCAAAAACTTAACATATAGGTATACAAATTCCATCCACTACAGCAAATTAAATTAAATGGCTACTGCAATCACCAACTCGCCTGCGCAGCTGACTCATTCATATTATATATTAATGAGTCAGCAGCGCAGGCGCTTATACAATCAACCTTCCACACTGTGTGAGCAAGCCCTTTGTATAATAGCCGGGTCTGTTGGCAGCACGACCGCCCCGCAGCTGCCGCCCAAGCCGCCCCCGCCCGCCGTCGCCCCCCGCACCTAGCCCCCCGCCCGGCCCGGCTCGACCCAGCCCGGCTCGACCCGGCCCGGCTCGGCCCAGTGCAGTCTGACGCAGCCCGGCCCGACATAGTCCAGCCTAGCGCAGTCCGGGCCCACTCCCCAGGATGTAGGACTCTGTGAGCCCTTTATAATTGAACACGAGCCAGCCCCGCCCAGCATAGTCCAAAATGTGTGATCAATGTGTCCGTAAACAGTTACACATTGATCACACATTTTAAACGTAGGGAGTGAAGTTGAATTATATCAAATTGAATTAAATTATATCTTGAACAGAGAAGTTGTTAAAACATTACGTGGCGTAATGGATGAGACGGTAAAACCGAAATAGATTTTTCCGTCCTACAATGCATACGTCTTGCAGAATAATTAATTTCATTGGCTACGTGAGCCGCCATTTTGCTTTTCCCTGCTCTCTGATTGGCTGGCAGTCCCGTCTCGATGTCCGAGCAATAAGCTTCAATAACTACAATGAAAAAGTCAATGTCTGTGTGTTTGTAATAATAATGTATTGTAAAAATTGTAAGCGTGTAATATAATGTAAATAAATAAATCTATCGTTAGACATTCCAAATGTTGCTCGAGAACAATATATTGGTAATATTTTTTTAAGCAGAAACCAAAAATGTAGAAGTCGCTCTTCGAAGTATTATTTTGTTCAAGTTACTGTATACTCCCGCATTTTGTAGCTTCATTTAAACCCTGTATATCAGTGAAAATTCCGCTACGAATCAAATCAGCTGCCTTTTGAGCATGGGCATACCCGGATTAGATTGTTGCCAGGCCTAAAATACCAAAATCGCCTGACATAAAGGTAAAAATTGCAATCTCCACTCAGTGGTTCTTTTTTCTGAGCAGTACGAACAACCAACTTTTACTAAAGGAATAACTTCGAGATCGTAATGAAATAACCGCTGTTTCATACATTTCAGTGCGTCAAATGTTAACTTAACCTCACCGTCAAATGTTAACTTAACCTCACCGTCAAATGTTAACTTAACCTCACCGTCAAATGTTAACTTAACCTCACCGTCAAATGTTAACTTAACCTCACCGTCAAATGTTAACTTAACCTCACCGTCAAATGTTAACTTAACCTCACCGTCAAATGTTAACTTAACCTCACCGTCAAATGTTAACTTAACCTCACCGTCAAATGTTAACTTAACCTCACCGTCAAATGTTAACTTTATCTCACCGTCAAATGTTAACTTAACCTCACCGTCAAATGCTAACTTAACCTCACCGTCAAATGTTAACTTAACCTCACCGTCAAATGTTAACTTAACCTCACCGTCAAATGTTAACTTTATCTCACCGTCAAATGTTAACTTTATCTCACCGTCAAATGTTAACTTAACCTCACCGTCAAATGTTAACTTTATCTCACCGTCAAATGTTAACTTAACCTCACCGTCAAATGCTAACTTAACCTCACCGTCAAATGTTAACTTAACCTCACCGTCAAATGTTAACTTTATCTCACCGTCAAATGTTAACTTAACCTCACCGTCAAATGTTAACTTAACCTCACCGTCAAATGTTAACTTTATCTCACCGTCAAATGTTAACTTAACCTCACCGTCAAATGCTAACTTTACCTCACCGTCAAATGTTGTCGTAGTAGGCTCACGAACATCAAAGTTGTAGTTTTTCTTTGTAGTTTTGGCGATTTCGAAGTTTTCTCCATCAAAAAGTTACTCGTATTTAACCAGTCGAGCCCGCCATTTAGGAATTTTAAAATTTTGGCATGAAAATTGTTTAAATCAGTTTTCACAGCATATTAATGAAATAACACAAACTAACCCCCCTATTCATAATAGTCTGCTGACTTAAAAAAAATAATTCTCACTCTGTCTTCTTCTATTGACCTAAGTCAGAATGAAAAAGAACTCTCTTTAGCAGCTGCTTTGAGTTAGCGGACCAGTATGAATAAGGGGGTAAATTGTTACAATTATTATTATATGTATATAACAAATACATCCTGGCGTGTAGTAACACATAAATTAATCTTAAGTTTATGCATATCACACAAAATAGACCACAAACTCTTTGTCCTTGAAAACCTGTGCAGTGCCAATATAAAAGTATAATTCATAAGAAACGTATAATATTTATAGACGCTAAGATAGAGAGAAAACAAATATATAGATGCGTTTATTTATAAACTGTTTGTATAAATTATATAACGGGTTATGTACTAATAAACACCTTCGCGGGTTAACTAGAGACAGATTTATAGTAATTTTTTTTTTGCAGCAGATAATTTAGGTAATATTAAATATTACCTGAAGTCGCAATGTTTGCCGAAATGTGGCGTAATCCGCTATTTGACTCTCTTTTCAAGTAAGTCTTAAACGGTAAATAACTCTTCCATTAGACCAAAAAATATTTTAGTACCTATAATATATTTTTTGAGGACCTAAAAGCAACATAAAAGTATGTTTTAAAACTTTATTTTCATAAACAGCCAAAAACGCGGTCAGCCATTTTTGTCTATGGTGAAGTCCAAAAATTTGTAAACAAAGTTTGACATTCAATTTTCTGTAAGTGATCTCTGAGCGTAGTGAAATAACAACAACGCAATCACGATATACCAACTTATACCAATTATCATTACTGCATTGTTCGAGAATGAAAAAACACGTCAATCAAGAGCCCCGGGAAGTTGTGGATTCGTGTACCCAGTGAAATTAACATTCGAAAAACTTGGCTCAAACTTGCTAAAAGAGACTCTTTATCAATTGAAACTCGGGTGAATTTATGTGAAGAACACTTTGATGTAAGTCCTATAATAATCAATGTCCACTGGCTCTGGCTGAAAGATGTTTGTTTACATACTTTAGTTAGATGCTTTCAAGATGGCCGATAGCGTTTTCGCCGTTACGAATTAAACGAGGAAAAAATTTTTTTACTTTGCAAATTTTGCAGCCATCCTGCATACTTAGCAAAATCAATATATTTCGGTTTCTTACGTTAAATAATATAGGAAATATTCATTTATCGCGTCAAATTTGATTCGAGTCAAATAGCGGATTATGGAAAAATTAAAGTTACTTGTACGTACCTATAACTGAGAAGGAGGCCTCTGTTTGCAACAACACGACTACAGTATCCTGAACTAGTGTCGCCAATGGAGTAAAAATCATAACTTGCTTTATAAAGCCGCCTCCAAACGATGGCCCATGATGGACAAAATACAAACGATTATGAACGTGTAGATCAGTAAATTTTATATTGTTTAATATTAAGCTCGCCTATGTGCAAAATTTTTATGCAATAAAGAATTTTAATAATAATAGAGGGCACAATCGTCTGCAATGGCCCATGATGGGCGACGTTGGCGGTCGTGTCGGTTTTTCGGACAAACACCAAAGGAGATCTTCTTCTTGCTATATTATGTAGTCCACTGCTGGCCATAGCCCTCCCCTAATGAGCGCCATAGCGCCCTATCTTCAGCTCGCCGCATCCAGCATCTGCCGGCAGTTTTGCGCAGATAGTCATCCCACCTAGTCGGAGGGCGTCCCACACTACGTTTGTCGAGTCGCGGCCGTGATTGTAAGCGTGTCCATACGATCACCGATCACTCGGCTCGAATTTGCTTACGGTGCGGTGCGGATGCGTGCTTTTTTATAGCTAACTATCCACCTACCTTTGAGACCTGCGATTTTACGCCTTACAATGTCGGAGCTGAAATGGAGCAATGGGGAGACCTTGAAATTTGTTGAGTTATACCAACAGGAGCCTACAATTTGGAATTCAAAAAAATACTTCCATAAAGATAAAAACAGGGTAAGCGGTAAAAAGAAGAATAAATATTATCTTTGCTATGAACAGGTAAATTTTTTTACGTGTCAATCATGGTCCCATTCTGTGATTGTCCGTCATGGCCCACAGTGTAGACGGCTGCGCAATCATGGTGACAATCATGGCCTATTCTGTGATTGTCCATCATGGGCCGTCTGAGGCGGCTAACTTTTTTTTTCAAAAAGTAAACATCAATCAATCTTAATATCTGTGATAACTATTTTCAAAACATATAACCTAGAATGTGGTATGAAAGTCCTAGGTTCTAGATCTAGACAGTAGGTTCTAAAAATAGTTGTCACAGTTGTTAATATTTTTCATGTTCACTTTTATACAGGGTGTCCCAAAAATCAACGTCAAGCCGGAAACGGTTGATAGGCCAGGTGGTGACAGTTATCAGATTTTTTTTTACGTAGCCTCGTTTGTGTCCCACTGCTGGGCAAAGGCCTCCCCCAACTCTGACCAGATGTTTCTGTCTTGTGCCACCTCAGACCACTCCGGCATGTGTCGGTCGAGATCGTCTCGCCAACGTTTTCTTGGCCTACCTCTCCTGCGACGACCGCCTTGTGGCACCCACTCAGTGGCAAGTCTCGCCCACCTATCCGGGTGCATTCTGCTGATATGCCCTGCCCAGCTCCACTTCAACCTTGCAGTCTGGACACCCACATCAGCTATGCGTGTTTTTGAGCGTAGCGTAGTGTTGCGGATATGGTCAATTCTTCTGACGCTCAACATGCTACGCTCCATAGCTCGCTCAGAAAAATAATAAAAAAAATCTAAATAGCCTCTAAATAGGTTTTTAAAAAAAATCTAAGTTAAGTACTTTAAAAATTATTGATATTAAAAAAAAATGCAGAAAATTGTCACCCTGTTGTGATGATCTTTTAAGTACTGCGACTACAAATCTTTACTTTTCATATATTTTGTGAGAGGTGTAACCCTTGGGTTGAGGGTTACACCACTCACAAAAAAATATGTTTAAATTTTTTTTTTAATTTGAAATATATACTAATAATTTGAAAAGTATACTTACACTTTTTAAATATTTTTCTGATAACTGTCACCACCTGGCCTATCAACCATTTTCGGCTTGATGTTCATTTTTGGGAAACCCTGTATACAGACGTATTATAATACAAGTTATGATTTTAATCCATTGGTGTCGCTAGTAAGTTTCCCGAACCACCTGAAGGTGCCAACTATTATGCCACTACCAGGTAAAGGGTTAAAAAACTCCTCAAATGTATTTTAAATAGCTCGTGCTGAAGGGCAATCCTCCCACGGACTATTTGAACTGTCTTCGAGCATTGTTTTTGAACAATCGCCTTTTTACAAGTAGCACGGTCAGCATTTATTTTGTTAATGAATAAATATGCAGAATATAACTATTTAAAAACCTATTTAGAGGCTAAAAAAGGTTTAAAAGGTTTTAAAGTTGTCCTTAGCACGGGTTAGTGCATTAAAAATAAAAATAGTAGAATATAACTATGTTATTGTGAACAATAGGCATGACGAAATATTTTTAAATCCGCATCCATAGTGTGGGGGCAGATTTATTCAATTAAATTCATTTCAACGTAAAGAATTTACGTTCTGTTTGCTGAATGTCAAAGTACAACATGAAAGTGAAAGCCGCCGCCTTCGGGCCGTAATGTATTATTAACAAAAAAACTTACATTTCAGTAAAAAACAGAAGTTTAACGAAAGAGAAAGCCATTTTTGTAAAATTATTTGAAATCTGTGGTAAAGCAGCTCGCAGTGTCATGGCGTCGATTCTGACGTCACGCCCAGGTAAACAAACATCGTGATCACTAGTAGTCACAACAAAGCACGAGTGAAGTTTACCAATGTTAACCTAATGGTGACGTCACGCGATGTGATTGGTGTTTTAGACAAAATGGCTGCAGCAGGATTATTTTTTTTATTGAAAATATTGGTAAACTATTTTATTTTTGTAAAACTAAGTCCTTATCAACCCTTGTATGTCCCCACTGCTGGGGCACGGGTCTTTTCCTGCTACTGCTAGGTTATCTTATACTCCACCACGAATGCCAAGTCCGGGTTGGTGGAGGATTGCAAGACAGTCAATCAATCAATATATCTATTTGTGGCGGGCCTTAAGTTATCAAACCGCCCATAAGGCCTCTGACATGGCTTAACGACTCTCATTACATGACAGCCGGCGCCAACGGCTTAACGTTCATTGCGAAGGACGGAAGCGCTCGGAGAAATGCCACTAGCGGCAGTCACGGGACGCTCACCCATTCTGCACCTGACCGCGCCTGTTGTTGCTTAACCAAGTGATTGATTCCAATCACTCGGTTCACCTAGACCACGAGCGCTTTATGATCTATGGATCAGTGGTTTTAATCCTTTTAATATGTACTCTCCCCTAATATCTTTAACAATCTTTGATTATTTGACACCTTCGTCACGCCTATTGTCTTTCTTAGAGCGTATTTATGAAATGTTATTTTAAACGCGTTTGGTACAAATTGTAATAAAATATACGTACTCTTTTATACTCTTCCTATGTTGAGAAACGTTCAAATATCTAAGTAGTTCTTCCAGTATCTGTATTGTTTCTTACATATTCGTTGCAAGAATATAAAAAGGCCTCTCATTAATTTGTTACTAATGAGCAAGTATAAATGGTTTTATTAAATTACGTTATAAATAAATCAACTTAAGTATGTATTTTTAAATCGAGAAATGAAGTAATAATTATTATAAATATTATAGAAGATGCCATAAGACCTTATACAATATAGATCGTGGTGTTGAAATTATACTTTATCGTAAATTATTGTAAAATAAAAATAGCTAAGTAGTTGAAATTGTGTAAGTTGTAAAATATAGTCTAGAATGAAAAAATGAATTTATCGTCAAACCTTATTCCGCTAAAGTATTAGGAAATGGATAGATTGGTATGTAAATAACGGGCTTAGTTCTTAAATGCCAATAAACTTTTATAAGTTTTCGTTATGTAAAACATATTTCGTTTATTTTTACACTTTCGGCCAATTTGTTTAAAATATATATGTTTTAGATTATTAAAAGAAATATGTTTTTACATATATACCTATATTTAAATATATATTTTAAATAATAATTTGAAAAAAAATTGTAAAAGTATGAGATTTGGTGATAGAATTATGTCTCCGTTTCCCCTTACGTTAGCGGCAATGTGTATAATATATTTTATATACAGGGTTCCATATGATAAGAGAACAAACAACAAACATTGACAATAGATGAAATAAATATATGAAAGACTTTTATTAGTAATTGATAATTATGCTATTGAAATCCCCTTCAACTCTGGGCGCGAGATAAATAGTCGCTTCTAAGAAAGAGTCTTAGCGAAAGCACTTGCTTAAGAATCGACTTGTCTATCATAGACAGTACTTTGGCACTCTCTAAGTCGCAAAACCCGGACTAATTCTTAGCATTGGCCTAAAAACGCTTAACTAAGCAAACGTATATTTTAGTAACGCATTGATACTTAGCTAAGTTAGCCTGAAGTAATGCTTAGGGAAGCATGAGTACGGACTTGGGCTAAGCAACGACTATTTATCTCGCCCTAAGTCGCAAAACCCGGACTAATTCTTAGCATTGGCCTAAAAACGCTTAACTAAGCAAACGTATATTTTAGTAACGCATTGATACTTAGCTAAGTTAGCCTGAAGTAATGCTTAGGGAAGCTTGAGTACGGACTTGGGCTAAGCAACGACTATTTATCTCGCCCTAAGTCGCAAAACCCGGACTAATTCTTAGCATTGGCCTAAAAACGCTTAACTAAGCAAACGTATATTTTAGTAACGCATTGATACTTAGCTAAGTTAGCCTGAAGTAATGCTTAGGGAAGCATGAGTACGGACTTGGGCTAAGCAACGACTATTTATCTCGCCCTAAGTCGCAAAACCCGGACTAATTCTTAGCATTGGCCTAAAAACGCTTAACTAAGCAAACGTATATTTTAGTAACGCATTGATACTTAGCTAAGTTAGCCTGAAGTAATGCTTAGGGAAGCTTGAGTACGGACTTGGGCTAAGCAACGACTATTTATCTCGCCCTAAGTCGCAAAACCCGGACTAATTCTTAGCATTGGCCTAAAAACGCTTAACTAAGCAAACGTATATTTTAGTAACGCATTGATACTTAGCTAAGTTAGCCTGAAGTAATGCTTAGGGAAGCTTGAGTACGGACTTGGGCTAAGCAACGACTATTTATCTCGCCCTAAGTCGCAAAACCCGGACTAATTCTTAGCATTGGCCTAAAAACGCTTAACTAAGCAAACGTATATTTTAGTAACGCATTGATACTTAGCTAAGTTAGCCTGAAGTAATGCTTAGGGAAGCTTGAGTACGGACTTGGGCTAAGCAACGACTATTTATCTCGCCCTAAGTCGCAAAACCCGGACTAATTCTTAGCATTGGCCTAAAAACGCTTAACTAAGCAAACGTATATTTTAGTAACGCATTGATACTTAGCTAAGTTAGCCTGAAGTAATGCTTAGGGAAGCTTGAGTACGGACTTGGGCTAAGCAACGACTATTTATCTCGCCCTAAGTCGCAAAACCCGGACTAATTCTTAGCATTGGCCTAAAAACGCTTAACTAAGCAAACGTATATTTTAGTAACGCATTGATACTTAGCTAAGTTAGCCTGAAGTAATGCTTAGGGAAGCTTGAGTACGGACTTGGGCTAAGCAACGACTATTAATCTCGCCCTGGGGATCGCTTAACCCATTCCACAAGCAGTGCTAGCATACATTTCTCATTCGATATCAACCCTTGTATGTCCCCACTGCTGGGGCTCTGGTCTCAAGCAAGGTTAGGCCATTCTCCACCACGGGGGCCAAGTCCGGGTTGGTGGAGGGTTGTAAGACAGTGGCGGGCCTTACAGTCAGAAGTTATCAAGCCGCCCATAAGGCCTCTGACATGGCTTAACGACTGCCATTACATGACAGCTGGTACCAACGGTTTAACCTGCCTTGCGAAGCACGGAAGCGCTCGGAAAAAATGCCACTAGCGGCAGTCACGGGACGGTCACCCATCCTGTACCTGACCAGGCCTGTTGTTGCTTAACTCAAGTGATTGACTCCAATCACTCGGTTCGACTTTTCTTAATGATTTTCTTTCATTTTATCGATTTTATTTCAAAGTGATATAGTTAAATTTACTGTGGTAACTTTTATTCCACTGCCTAGAGAAGGGTTAAATCAGTAACTGATTACACTATTTTTATTTTTAATGCACTAATCCGTGCTAAGGAACAAATTTAAAAACCTATTTAGAGGCTAAAAATTTCACCCATGCCGGGATTCGAACCCGTACCAGCGCCAATTCTACCAATTGAGCTCAATTGGTAGAGCGCTGGTACGGATAGCCAGAGGTTGCGGGTTCGAATCCCGGCATGGGTGAATTTTTTAGCCTCTAAATAGGTTTTTAAATCAGTAACTGATTGTTTTGACGGACAAACCCCTAAAGGTGTTATTTATCAAAACACGATACCTCTAAAACACGCTTTTGAGGCAGTTTAAATAATCTGCGGTTACCTACGTCTTTCTCTTTACCACAGACTATTTGAGCTGCATCTGAATGGTGTTTTATTTTTTTTAATGTAGCGAGAGGCCTTCTCAGAAAAAGAGAGGTATGGGCTTAATTACCACGCGTGCCCATTCGCGGACTGACAATTTAACGCGCTGAGGTAGCTTGGGTACCTCAGACTCAGGTTTCCTCACGATGTTTTCCTTCACAGGAAGCGAGTGGCAATGCTACTATAAGTTTACAAAATTTACCTATATAGGTAACTTAAAAAACAAAGTCATTCCCGTCAAAGTCATGCCGGGGTTCGAATCGTCAACTTGCCGAATAACCCCGCGTTCTGGGATGCGATGAAATCGATTACAGCGCGAATCGGACCAAATTTTATGGCCCCAGTACACAATGGCCTGTGATGGGCCATGCTTTGCCATTCACAATCACAACTGTAGGCCGCGATCACTTGGTGTTTACACAATGGCGCATGGCTCATTGCTGTCTGGCAAACCACTTGCGATGGACGTGGAAGTAATTGCGGAAGCAGCTTTTAATTTATTTACAAGTATTACAGAAGTATGTACAACAGCAAAGTTATTAAAAAAAATGGCGTAAAAGGCGCAAAAAATAACTTGACGGTCTATCGATTTATCTTCGTTGTTCCGCCATATGTACATTTTGGGCGATTTTAAATACAAGTAGTTTTTCAAAAAATCATCGCAACAAAAAAAGTATCTATGTCTATCCCGGTCAGCGGTTGGTGACGAACTAAACGATGGGCCACTGTGTAAACACGGATGGGCGACCCACGATTCCTTTGAAGTGTGCCGAAAAAACCGACAACTGCTCGATTGCGCGCCACGATAGGCAATTGTCAGCCACTACACACCATTGCCCCGTGTACACAATGGCAATGACGAGCAGTGGGCCAGCATGGGCCATTGTACTGGGGCCATAAGGCCTGCGCAGACGAAGGACAATCCCCCCGGTACTTTTTTGTCCGTCGATATAGACGAAGGACTTCAAGTACCCCGCACAAAAAGTCCCTCAATTTACCGAGGACATCAAGAGACCGGAGTGGACGAAAGTTCGGTGATTTCTTTTAAAACGCCTTTCCTTTTTCAACTTCATGTAAATTACAACACTAATCTCATAATATTTGCTTCCATAGCGTACGCTTCACTCAATTTCCGGGAAACATATGACCGCACACCGTAGGCGTTGAGTCCACGACAAGTACTCGGAGGACATTTTTTAGGATTTAGGGACTTTTGTCCCTCGTCTGCGCAGGCCTTTGGCACGCATTGCGTTTCCTCACAGCGCGATTTTTTCTGCAAAAATCTGTGAGATATGCAAACGTATACAACTTTAGGCGTATGACTTGTGAATTCTACATAAGTCGAGCGACAACCAAAATCTGTGTTCTGAACGATATGCTACATTTTGAATGATATTATAAATGTCTAATTCTAAGCCTTCGAATATTTTGCGTCTACGCTTTCAATTCGCATGGGCGAGAATCGGCTCTCACGTATCAGAAATAATCGAGTGTTCCCATTAGTCCCCTCTAGCCCTGTCCCCCGGGGTGACAGCTGGGAATAGTCTTTCGTATCACTTAGCACTTATGTTTTCCCCTATTATTGTGAGACATTTGACTAATGCCTTGGCATTTAGGGTTTTTAATGGCAATCATGAAATCTTATTATGTTTACATATGGCAACTGATGTATTTGCTTTTAGGATGATTTGAGAAAAGATGGTCAGAGTGGAGTTTTTTTTTCCGCTGCCTTTTTCTCCACTACAATACGGCCCGAAGGCGGCGGCGTACATTTTACATTGTACATTGACATTCAGCAAACAGAATGTAAATTCTTTACGTTGAAATAAAATGATTTAAATTGAATTTGAATTGAATATCCAATACCCAGCTGGCGGGGCTTTTAGACTTCCTAGAAGCCAGCTGTGGCCAAAGGTGTTGGCCTGGGTAAAGTTCACACAAGATAATATCACGCCTATCGTCTCATCACAGTCGTTTTCAATCACTAACCAAGAATTTTAAACAGTTTATAAATAAAGTAAGTAAACGAACATCAACTGCCTTGCAGATACCACTCTAATTGTTCAAAAATCGCCGTTTGACATTTCAATCTGCTGTCGATCGCTGTCAAATAGTTCTACGTAATACCAAACCGTCACATCCAAACGACAAAAATGCATTTTTAGTTCCCCGGTCGCTGTCGCTTTGCAGATGGCGTTGCGATCGATTTATTTGAGCTTGTTGCTGTCGCGTTCCCAGTGGGTAATACAAAATTTGCCTTTGACAGAAGATATTGCGCAATTTTTTCCTGTTGCTTGTAATTTCAAGATACAAATTCAAATAATTTTATTTCAACGTAATGAATTTACATTCTGTTTGCTGAATGTCAATGTACAATGTAAAATGTAAGCCGCCGCCTTCGGGCCGTATATATATACGGCCCGAAGGCGTACGTAATTAACCTGCCGGTTGTCACCCGGGTGAGAATTCTTGCCCTCTATTCCCTTTGGAGGCTGACGAAGGAGGACAACCGGGAGTCTGTTTCTCAGTTGTCACCATTTGTCCCCTCTAGTCAGTCTCCAAAGGAAACAGATGCTACGAATAATCACCTGGGTGACAACCGGGAAGACAATTCCCAACTGTCACCCCGGCGGACAGGGCTAGAAGGGACTAATGGGAACATTCGCGTCCGCGTGATAATTTCGTGACATCATATCTACAGAAACAAATCAGTTCAAAGGTAGGTAAGGTAACACCAGGCCGTGATTCTTAAAACTACAATACGTAGTTTATTATAACATTTGAGTACATTGCGTTAACATTTACATGCAGGCACATACATTGCTTCTGGCCCCACACTATGATACCCTGTGTCGTGGGAACCAGAAACAACGACATCACAAACACGTAAACATCCAAGGTTTTTGTTTGTCCCCAGCCAGGGAGCGAAAGAGACTATTTGTTAACCATAATAAACCTGCTTTATAGAATCGTGATTCTATAAAGCAGGTCCCAGAATGCGTGAAATAACACAGATATTGAGACTTCGAATCATTTTATTATATTCTTTACACAATAAACCTACATAATTAAAATGTCCTTACTCCATTTAGTAGTATAACGCATGTACTCAGTTCAAACAACAAAATTATCCTACAACTGCAGCCAGAACTCCGAGAGACAATTTCAATTTTCGGTAATTAAAATTTATTAGATTATAAATGAACAAGAGCTACATGAAGAATTAACAAAACTAAAGACTGCAGCACAGTTCAAAATTTCAAGCGTAATGTTTGCAAAACTGAAACTGCCAAATTGACCCTATAATGGATCATTTCATTCGAATGTAATATTTGCAAAACTGAAACTGCAAAATCGACCCTATAATAGATCATTTGAAGAATTTCGAGATTGGACTGATTGAAGCTTGAAGTATTTAATTTGACGAATAATAACTTACATAGACAGCTTTTATATTCAAATGCGGCCTTCTCTCCGAGAGAGAAAAACCATGCCCACTGTTCATGGCAACACATTCACAAATGTACTTAACATAAAAGCAAATGGAATCGAACCACGACCTCCCGAGTGTGAGGCAAGCGGACTACAGCTGCGCTACCAGCGCCCGTATATAAAATATGTTAGCTTGCTGCAAGTTTATTTAGTTTAGTTCTTTGCACAAAATGCTCCTAAAATCAGGTTCAAGATGTGGCCGATTATTGATGACCCCGGCTCAACTACTGATTTTGTACCGGACTTACTTTGTAGTACTTACCAAATAAAGCAAGCAAATTATAGGCCACCTTGCAGCAAAAAAAGTCACAATACAGATGCGAATATTGATGAATATTGATGCGAATTAGTTACTGTAACAGGGTTCTTACTAACTCATACTACAAAACCTACTACTTAGTTTTAGTTCGATTGACTGTTCACGTTTTGCCAAATCGCCCATACAAAGTGGACAGTCCTTTACCAATGTTAACCTAAGCGTGACGTCCCGCGGTGTGATGGGTGTTTCAGTCAAAATGGCTGAAAGCAATGTTATAATCTTTTATTTAATTGAAAATATTGGTAATCTCTTCTTTTTTAAAAACTAAATCAGTGTTGTAAATCCTTTTATTTACATTCCCCTAATATCGTTAAATCTTTGATTATTTGACACCGTCGTCACGCCTATTCAACAGGCAGTTCTACACTATTGAAATAGTTTATCAAAAATAGTGTCTCTCAGAGTCCGAGGCTTACTTCACGGAATCCGGAATACTTCACCGGCAAACTTAAATTGTCAATTCAACACTCAAATAATTCATAGAGTTAAAATGTCATTAAAAATGTCTAACAGATCACTGTAACGGCAAAATTAATCAAACGTAACAGTCCATATTCTTAAACAGATAATAAGACATTTGTTTTATAAACAGCATTAGTACAATAAAATTATACACTTCATTAAGTATGCAGACTACAACAGTTTGACCTCCAGATAAACTTACTTTAACAGTCTGATAATCTACTCTGCTCCTGTATTAAGATCAAATCCTGAAGCGTAGCGTCGTCGCGGCGCTAACTAGCGGCACGAACGGAAACAAATCGTATCTTAAAAACCTATTTAGAAGCTAAAAATTTCACCCATGCCGGGATTCGAACCCGCAACCTCTGGCTATAAATAGGTTTTTAAATTTGTCCTTAGCACGGGTTAGTGCATTAAAAATAAAAATAGTAAAATCGTATCTTCTTTTACTGTGTAGTTCTTTTCAGAAACTACTGACTTATCAACAGGTTCTTAAACCTAGGTCCAAGAATCTAGAACTTAAAAGCAGTTTTGTAAAAAACGGCCGTTTTTAGTGGAAATCTATTTAAGTTCTAGGTTGGTGATCCTAGGACATTGTTCGATTTTTTACTGTAGGTTCTAAAAATAGTTGTCACAGTTGGAACAGCACACTATCACCGACTTAATAATCGTATGACCTTGTTTGTCGTATGACCCTTTCTCTGGACAGCGCTACCTACGTTTGCAGATTTATAACTCGCACTTTTTTAAAAAAAAAGTATTATAATCAGGATTTGATTTTTATTTCATTCGTGACGCATGTTAGCGCCTATCCTAATCTTCTGTCAAATTCCATACTTATTGCTATCGCAAACGTCAGGATACAGAAAGGCTTGTGCGCATAATTAGGCCTCTGATGTCACTACCGGCCCACTGAAGGGATCCCAGCTTCCCAAAGTCGAGCAGCCCATATTTTTAATGTAATATAAAAAAAACAACCTCCACCAACCCGGACTTGGCCCCCGTAGTGGAGTATGTTAATATCATCATTACAAAAATATGGGCTGTTCGTCATTGTGTTTTAAGAAATCGTGTTTCCTACAAATACGAGTAAATGACTGAAACATATGATATGACGTCCATAATACACAAATAGGTTTACTAACCAATGAGAATAAATGACTGTCTTGGGCATACTTAAGATGGTATTACACTATACAAATTCTAGGATACAATTATAATTGATTGCAGGATAAAGGACGACACTACTTCCCTTTTATACAATAATAACTTCCAGACTTCCGGTGCATTGTACTCCATTGTGTGCAGCCGAAACATCTCCAAAAGAGCTAGATTGGCTATTCATAATGGTGTGCTGGTCCCAACACTTAAGTTTGGTAGCGAGACTTGGGTGTGACAAAAGAATCAAGAAAGTAGGATTAATTTAGTAGAAATCCTCCAGAAGTATGTATGTGTAGTGTTACTTTGACTATACGCAATAATCTAATTAGAAAACGTTGTGAAATGAAAGATAATGTAGTGAACAGAATTGAGAGAGGAATGCTGCGTCTGTTTAGATATGTGAAGAGGATTTAGAAAGAAACATTGAAGAAACAAATATACATTGCGAATGTGGGTGGAAGGGCCGGTAAGCGACGTCCGAGGCGGACATACTGCGACCAACTAGGGGATGTATTAGCAAAGGAAGACAAAGGTACCCGGAACCGGCGTGCGTGCATGCAACGAATTATGAACGTTGATGAAGCGAAGGTGATCTGTCAGGATCGTGGCAACTGGCAGTCCCTGGTCTCTGCCTACCCCACTGAAATTCAGGCGTGAGGTCACGTTATGTAACTTATAGACTATAACGGCCTTATTGATAAAAACAAGATTCCACTAAAACACTTCAATTATTCTGTGGTTAAGTCGTTTCCTTACAATACAGCGTCGGAGTGGTCCCTTCACCTATCTAGTGTGAGTGAAGATGCCACTGGACGCTGTATAAACCAACTCACTAAGTAGATGCAAAAGGCCAATATTATTATTATGTCGTTTCCTTGTAATAACTTCACTACAGACTTATTTTCTTGAGCATTTTTTGAGTATTTTAAAGAATAGTGTTTCTATAAGGCTGTATTACATTTAACTCACCGATCAGTCAAAAGTTGCTTTTTAACTCATGGATAGCAGGGTATAGCAGGAAAATCATGGAGATTTCAGTAAGTATAATGAAATAATAATAAATCCCATAGAATATAATTACTCGTCCTGGTCCCAAACTAGGATACTGTGCTATGGTAACCAGGAACATCACATACATGTTGCTGGCCGCCGTAGCAGTCTAGGCATAGTTTGAATAATTGAAAGGAAATCGTTGCGTTCTGTTTTAGGTGTCAGTCGTATCGAAACCCGCAGCTAGCTATTGTTACAGTACATATCAAGTACGGCTTCCAGTAGGAATGAGCGAATATTTGAGCTGACCATATATTTATTTTTATCCTATACTAGCTGACCCAGCGAACTTTGTACCGCCTAACAATTTTTCTTTAATTATTTTATTTTTCTAGCTGTAAGAAGAACCATCCTCGTACTTCAAGGAATATTCTAAAAAATTAATTAGCGAAATCGATTCAACTGCTCTCGAGATTTGCGCTTACCAACATATTCAGCGGTTCATTTTTATGTTATAGATTTAATTTACCCGAGAATTAGTATCAAGAACTAGGTCGCCTATTACTCGTTCAATTGTCAAGCCTATTAGCAGTCATCATCATTAACATTATTCAGCCACAAGAATTTCACTAGTATCCTAGAACTGGTACAGTGTAACACCCCCCTTAGACTCGCCAAGCACCTGAACCACGCTCTAACCTCTATATAATACATTCTAACCTTCAAAACTTAGCTTTTTATCCTCAGCTTCTTCTTGAAGAACGGATTGATGGGCGACGGAGTAGAATTGGGCTTCAGGTTAGTCTTCGTAGGCTGCTTCTTGCTGTCAAAGGGTATGTTGGGACTTTGCCGCACGCTCTTGTAGTAGTCCATCGTGCTCTGCATGGAGTTATTCTTCAATACGAACTTCAGCTTTTTTGGCGTTTCGAAGCTCGAGTTCGCCTTCGCTGGGCTTTTCTCTCGCACCTTCTTGGTCATTTTTTCGGATTTCTTCTCGATCTTCGCCGGCGTGGTCTGCTTCTGGAAGTTCTTCGCTTTGCTCGCAACGGCCGTTGTGTTTTGCGCCTTTATCTTTTGCGTGTTCAGTTGCTCCTTCACTTTAGCCTTATCTGGCTTTCCTTTCGCCTCGCTTTCGGTGATAGTGATTTTTAGTTTCTTCAACTTTTTCGTGGAGGCACTACTGTCTGTTTTCGAAGTTTTTGGGCTGGGATCCTTCGTTTTCTCTTTAGTTTTCTTTTCTTTGCCGTTGACGTGGACGCTAAGTTTGTTATCGTCAAGTTTTTGCTTCTTCGAAGGGGAGTTGTCGTCAGTTTCAATGCTGGGCTTACGCTTTTTCGTCTTCTCGACGTTTTCTTTGTGTGAAGAGTCTTCTGACGCGGTCTTTAGTGGCTGCGTGTCTTCTATTTTCCATTTGCCGTTCTGTGGAAAAAAGATTAGACGAAAGATTATATTACACTATTTTTATTTTTAATGCACTAACCCGTGCTAAGAACAATTTTAAAAAACCTATTTAGAGGCTAAAAATTCCACCCATGCCGGGATTCGAATCCCGGCATGGGATTCGAATCCCGGCACCTTCCAATTGAGCTAATGGGCGACTCACCGGCATCAGTGAAATTTCGAACCTCTTTACACTATCCTCTGTATTACGTACAGAGCTCAATTGGAAGAGCGCTGGCACGGATAGCCAGAGGTTGCGGGTTCGAATCCCGGCATGGGTGGAATTTTTAGCCTCTAAATAGGATCGAAAGATTACAATACATTTTTTGCAGTTTTTTTTAATAAATGATAGATTTGATGCCGGCAACCGTCAGGGCGCTATGGCGCTCATTAGGGGAGGGTTATGTCCCGCAGTGGACTAATATAGCCTGAAGAAGAAGAAGATAGATTTGATTATTTTATAATAAACAGGAAGTTCTCAGTTCAAAAAAGATCTTGAACTGAGAACTTCCTCCTACTTTAGAAGACAGTTAAAATTTTCTCTCCCTCCAAAATGGTTGAAGCTAATTAATAATAATAATAATAATAACATTTACATACAGGCACATACATTGCTTCTGGCCCCACACTAGGATACCCTGTGTCGTGGGAACCAGAAACAACGACATCACAAACATGTAAACATCCAAGACCTGGACTTTTTTTTTTTTTCTTTCCAGCCGGGATTATGTTATGGCTGACCACTGCGTTATGCTCGTGTGTCTGGCCGCAGCACTTATGTCTTCCCTACTTTCGTAAGACATTTAACTAATTCTTTGGCATTTAAAGTTACTAACGGCAATCATGAAATCTTATTAGATATATATGTATAGGTGGCAACTGATGTATTTGGTTTAAGATGACCTGAGAAAGGATGCGCAGAGTGAAGTTTTTTTTTCCGCTGTCTTTTTCTCCAATCAATTGCCCTTCCGACTTGAATAGTGAATAAAACTTGTAATACTCACAGTCTGCGCGGTAGCCTTGGGCCTGAGCGCTGCTAGCTCCTCAACGATGCTCTGACCCTCGCGAGACTTGGCCAGCAGGCGCTTCCGGTGTTTGCGGCTCAGACCTGGAACAGAAGCGCCACTCATTAATATCATCTCTCGTATGTCCCCACTGCTGGGGCACGGGTTTCTTCTAGCACTGTAGGAAGTTTAGGCCATACTCCACCACGGAAGTCCGGAAGTGGAGGACAGTAAGACAGGCCTTACTGGTAGAAGTTATCGAGCCGCCCATAAGGCCTCTGATATAGCTTAACGAACATTACATGACAGCCGGCACTGACGGCTTAGCGTGCCTTGCGAAGCGCGGAAGCGCTCGGGCATAATGCCACTAGCGGTAGTCACGGGACGGTCATCCATCCTGCACCTGACCGCGCCTGTTGTTGCTTAACTTAAGCGCTTCTCAATGACATTTAATTTATTCATCATCAATATAATCAGCCGGTGTCAGTCCACTGCTGGACAAAAGCCTCAAGTCCCAAGACACGCCACTGAGCCCGATCTTCGGCTCTTCAATTGTACTTTGTATCTTAACATGTTTTATAATATGTGCTCTGGCGTACAATAAAGAATATTCTTATCTTATCTCCTCTTCTAGTCCCTGCCCACCGCTTTGCGAATGTCATCGCTTCACCTAGTCTCAGGGCGTCCTACGCTGCATAACCTCACGCCTGTATCACGGTCTGCCACGATCCTGACAGATCTATGCCACTCACTAAACGTGAAGGATAACATTGTGAGGAAACCCGAGTGTCCGACGCGTGGGCACGCGTGGCAATTAAGCACATACTCTCTCCCTGAGAGAAGGTCTGTGCCCTGCAGTGGGACGTATAAGGCTACTTATATTACGCTACTCCCGTGGCCCCATCTCTCATGGCGGCTCGCCCCGAGTTATGTTACGCTACTCATGTGGCCCCACCTCTCATGGCGGCTCGTCCCGGGTTATGTTACGCTACTCATGTGGCCCCACCTCTCATGGCGGCTCTTCCCGCGTTATGTTACGCTACTCATGTGGCCCCACCTCTCATGGCGGCTCGTCCCGGGTTATGTTACGCTACTCATGTGGCCCCACCTCTCATGGCGGCTCTTCCCGCGTTATGTTACGCTACTCATGAGGACCCACCTCTCATGGCGGCTCTTCCTGGGTTATGTTACGCTACTCATGGGGCCCCACCTCTCATGGCGGCTCTTCCCGCGTTATGTTACGCTACTCACGAGGACCCACCTCTCATGGCGGCTCTTCCCGGGTTATGTTACGCTACTCATGTGGCCCCACCTCTCATGGCGGCTCTTCCCAGGTTATGTTACGCTACTCATGTGGCCTCACCTCTCATGGCGGCTCGTCCCGGGTCTCGCCGCAGGCTCCTGTCGAGTCTGTCTAGCCGGCGCGCGGCGACGCTTGCTTTGGGCGCCGGCTCCGGCTGCGCGGCCGCGGCCGGCTGCACGCGCAGCGGGTACTGCGACGACGCGAATTGCTCGAACCTGATACACAGTTAGTAAGACCTGAAATTTCCGCACTAAGCCTCATAGTTGGGCCATTGTACGTAGCAAGCGCTGAGGTACGCTAACACATCAGACACTAGGGTTTCCTAACGATGTTTTCCTTCACAGTCGGCGAGTAGTATTGATACTATTCACAAATGTACATAACTTAGAAAACAAAGTCCGGGGTACATGCCGGGGTTCGAACCCAAGACCTTCCGATTGAGAAGCCGGCGTTCTACACCGCTCCGCAACCACCGCTCAACCTGATACACAAAGACATTACCTGTTTTATTTTCCTTATTAAGCAGCACACATTTTGCAGCGGCTACTGCAATGCTGTTTAATTTATATCTACGGAAGTACCCTGCCGGGTTTTTGGTCGTCGTCAGGCTTAGTCCACTGCTGAATATGTCCAGCAGTGGACTCTCCCCTAAAGAGCGCCACGTTGTGCTATCATAGGGGGTAATGCCCATAATTTTTGGTCAAAACGTCGGGAAATAAGGTAATTACGTTTTACCTAATAAATAATCGCGATTTATTTCATAACTTCACTCAGAAATAAAATCCATTTTAAGTTAAATCGGCTACATTGGCTGCAGTGAAGTTCATCGCGGTCATTGTGCTTGTAAGAGTATGTTGGGGTTTTTCGCTGCCGGAGTCGAGAGCCGGGCACTTTAGAATTTCATATTCACTCTCTCTCACCCTCTCTCTAAGAGAGAGAAGGTAGGTAGGACATCTGCGGGGCACAGACCTCGGCCTAAGACCTACATGTTGCTTAAATAAATGATCGTTATCTTATCCTCTTCTTCAGGATATATTAGTCCACTGCTGGACATAGCCCTCCTCTAATGAGAGCCATAGCGCCCTGTTTTCGGCTTGCCGCATGCAGCATCTGCCTGAATTTTTTCGCACTACGTTTTTCGCACGGCAGTTTTCGATTTTTCTACACTACGTTTAGTTTATCTTATCATACACAAAAAGTAGTTAAGCAAGGATAAACTACTTTTATTTGATGAGGCAGCAACTGCGCTGGTGCGGCCACGTTTCCCGCATGCCTGACGAGAGACTGGCAAAGCGTGTTTTTTATTCGGAGCTCCGAAAAGGCAAGCGCAAACGACGTGGTCAGTTTCTCCGATATAAGGACGTGCTGAAAAGGCACATGAAGAGCTGCGACATGGATCCAAGCAACTGGGAGGAATGCGCTGCTGAGAGACCAGCGTGGAGACACCTAGTGCAAACAAGTGTCTTCACTTTTGAAGAGAAGAGACGAACTGATCTCGACGCTAAGCGGGATCACTTAAAAGCCCGACCACCTGCGGCAATACATTGCAATTATGTTAACGGAATTTTAAAATGTGGCACATGCGGACGTAAGTTTACTGCAAAGATTGCTTACGTCAGCCACACTCGGGCACATCAACGAGGCCTGATGGTCCCACTACAGTCGCCGTAGCCGGATCGGCATGGACGACATCATCATCAGCAAGGAGAGCAAGTAGAAATAGCAAGACAGTGCGTGTTACCTCTGCAGGCAGATCTTGGCGCGCGTGTGCTGCTTGCCGCTGGCCCGCCGCAGCCGGGCGCGCAGCCGGCGCGCCAGCTCGGCGGCCGGCACCGGCAGCGACCGGAGCACCACGTCGCCGCGCCCGGCGCGCGGGTCCAGCTCGCCGGGACTGCAACCACGCATTTACCAGTGGTCCCGGGTTCATAGCCCGCGACAGCATGCCGAGACAGCGGCCTTTTTATAACCATCACACACATTGGCATCAACCTGTGTAATATTATAATAATAATTCTATTTTTATTTTTAATGCACTAACCCGTGCTAAGGACAATTTTAAAAAACCTATTTAGAGGATAAAAATTCCACCCTTGCCGGGATTCGAACCCGCCTCTTATTTAGCCTCTAAATAGGCTTTAAAATATTATAATAGTGTGGCGACGCGCCCCACGTAAATTACTATGTATCGACGGACCGGGAGTTAGTCTTTCCCCACTGCGCCTCTCGGTCGGTCAAGCGCACCTAATAAATTTAAGTGTTTAGATTTCTCAAGACTTTTAATGGGACTTTGCTAGGAACACGCACCTATAACACAAGCAGATAAAGTGAGACATATAAAAACCATAAATAGTTATAAACTGTTTGTGTCTGCATGTAAGTCTAGTATATTATTGCAGTCTATGTTAGTTACATGTATTTAAATATTCCGTTCTATGTTGCCATTCATATTGTACGGTCTTTGGTGTTATGGTTTATGAATAAACACTTCTTACTCTTAAATTAAAATACGGTTAAAATATTGTACAGAACACGAATAGGCAGTAGATGATAAATTAATTTAAATAATATAGCGCTGGTACGTTAGCCAGAGGCCGCGGGTTCGATTGCCGGCATAAACGGAATTTTTAGCCTCTAAATAGGTTTTTAAAACTTTATACAAGCTTTAAGTAAACAAACGTGTATACACCTGAAAAGGTAGAGCCGATGGCGACCTAAATAAAATCTACAACAACTGCAAAACGTTCTAACAAAAAAAAATTATCGACACGTTGCCTGGAAGAGATCTCTCTCTCTCTCTCTCTCTCTAAGAGATAAGGTTGTCTGGAAGAGATCACTTTTAGTGATAAGGCTGCCGTCTGTACTCTTAGGTTAAGAAATATCTGTGTAATTTCCATTTTTATGCACAATAAAGTGTTCTCTATGTATAAGTTCGCATTTGCAAAAAAAACTATTGTCTCTTAAACTTTATAAAATAAAGAAAGGCCGCCGCCTATAATTTGTCACATTATTTAACCTAAGCGTTACCATTTCCCAGGCACTACAGCGTCGGAGTGGTCCCGTCACCCATCTAGTGTGAGTGAAGATACCACTGGACGCTGTATAAATCATCTCATTAAGTAGATGCAAAAAGGCCAATATTAACCTAAGAGTACTTAGGTGGAAAAATATCGGTATAATTTTTTTTAGTTCTCTAAAGTGTTCTCTATCAAGAATATAGATTAAGCAAAAAAGATCACACGCTGTCCGAACTTACTCGTCACCATTCTCGCCCTCGTTCTCCGAGTCATCACCGGCAAACTGATCGCCGTTCTCCCCGCCGTCCTCATCATCATCATCGCTGATGGCTTCCAGGGCGTCCGGCCCGCCTTCCGGGCATCCCATCTGCGGAAAACGGCAATAATTGGAAAAAGGCTTAGGTTTTTACATCGGAATGATATCTGTACGTAATACAGAGAATAGTGTAAAGAGGTTCGTAATTTCACTGATACCGGTGAGTCGCCCGTTAGCTCAGTTGGAAAGAGCGCTGGCACGGATAGCCAGAGATCGCGGGTTCGAATCCCGGCATGGGTGGAATTTTTAGCCTCTAAATAGGTTTTTAAAAGTGAAGGAAAGTTTCGTACAAAGCTCCTTCTTCTGCAGGCTACATTAGTACACCGCTGGTATATTCTAAAAGCTGACAGACTGCACTCAAAAACTAGTCGCGTTCACACAGACTCACACAGACTGTACTCAAAAACTAGTCACGTTCACACAGACTCACACAGACTGTACTCAAAAACTAGTCGCGTTCACACAGACTGTACTCAAAAACTAGTCGCGTTCACACCGACTCACACAGACGGTACTCAAAAACTAGTCGCGTTCACACAGACTCACACAGACTGTACTCAAAAACTAGTCGCGTTCACACAGACTCACATGGACTGTGCTCAAAAACTAGTCGTGTTCACACAGACTCACACGGACTGTACTCAAAAACTAGTCGCATTCACACAGACTCACACAGACGGTACTCAAAAACTAGTCGCGTTCACACAGACTCACACAGACTGTACTCAAAAACTAGTCACGTTCACACAGACTCACACAGACTGTACTCAAAAACTAGTCGTGTTCACACAGACTCACACGGACTGTACTCAAAAACTAGTCGCGTTCACACAGACTCACACAGACTGTACTCAAAAACTAGTGTCGTTCACACAGACTGTACTCAAAACCTAGTCGCGTTCACACAGACTTGGAACGTTGTATAACTTTTATAAATAATAATAAACTGGAACGACTTCAGGTGTGGTTTAATTTGTAGATTTAATTTGTAGTAATATTAACAGAAAACTGGATAAAAACGGATAAAAGTCAGATCTGGTCAAAGGGTAAAGTAGTAGTGATGAATAATGAGGGAAATAAAATAATGTGTGACGTAATTTAAATATTTGAAAATGATAGATAGAAAAAGAAATAAAAATGGTGTAAAGAGGTTTGCATCGTCACACTACCCGGGGGCCACAAGTAAAAAAAAAATTTTTTTTTACTCAAAAAACTAGTCGCGCTAGAGTCCTCCTCACCCGCTCCCTCTGCCGCAGCAGCTGCGTGAGACTGTACCCAAGAACTAGTCACGCTAGAGTCCTCCTCACCCGCTCCCAGGCGCGCCGCCGCTGCTCGTACTCCAGCCCCCGCGGGCTCTGCCGCAGCAGCTGCGTGAGCAGCCGCCGCGCCGCCACGCAGCCGCGCAGCTCCTGCCCGCCGCACACGTACGCCACGAACGGCTCCAGCAGGGCCGCCACGCTATCGGCGGGGAGCTGGCCCCGAGACACCTGCCGGACCGAGCGACCAATGGTAGACTCCTACGATTACTATTTTTATTTTAATGCACTAACCCGTGCTAAGGAACAAATTTAAAAACCTATTTAGAGGCTTAAAATTTCACCCATGCCGGGATTCGAACCCGCAACCTCGCACGGATAGCCAGAGGTTGCGGGTTCGAATCCCGGCATGGGTGAAATTTTTAACCTCTAAATAGGTTTTTAGACTCCTACGACACATGCTGAGTTGCGACCATTTTGGTGGCTCAATACTCTAAACCTGAGCGTGACAATATAAAAATTTAAAAACCTATTTAGAGGCTAAAAATTTCACCAATGCCAGGATTCGAACCGGCAACCTCTGGCTATCCGTACCAGCGCTCTACCAATTGAGCCAATGGGCGACTCACGACATCAGTGAAATTTCGAACCTCTTTACAATATTCTCTGTATTACGTACAGGCAGCGACATCTGACCCAAGCAAATTGCATTACTTACAGCCCCGACTACCTACTTTGCAGTTAGGTTTAACATCGGAACGATATCACTGTACCCACATGATTACACAAATTTTATTTTTAATGCACTAACCCGTGCTAAGGAACAAATTTAAAAACCTATTTAGAGGTTTTTAGACTCCTACGACACATGCTGAGTTGCGACCATTTTGGTGGCTCAATACTCTAAACCTGAGCGTGACAATATAAAAATGTTCGTATACGTTTGTGATGTTCTGTGCCCCGAGACACCTGCCACACCCAGGGACTAGTGGTACAGTGCTACACATCACCAAAGTCCCTTCGGGAATCTACGTTCGTGCAGACTACGGTTTATTTACTCTTACTTGTCCAGTTTAGTAAATTTATTGTATTTAAAATTTATTTTTATTATGCATAGCATAGAAATGAACTATTATATAACAAATCGATACGTAGTTATAAGAAACAATATAATGTATGATGATCTCGAGATAATTTTGTGAATAAAAGGCTATTTTATTTTTATTGTATTATTAATTTAGTAAACAAGATTCTAACCTCAAAATTGAGATTAGATGGTCTCTGCCCACCCCTTTGCGATACAGGCGTGAGGTTATGTACAGTGTGTAGCGTTAATGGTGGTCCAAGCTTAAGGGGGTGATACACCATATAATTACCCATCACATACCCAAATTTGAAATAATTTTACTCATACAGTTTATTTATTCTTTCTTGTTCAATTTAGTAAACAAGATTCTAACCTTAAAATTGAGATTAGATGCCTAAACTAGACATTTTCTCGCAAATTCATGAACTATCATGAACTATGTTTATAAAATTGGCAGCGTGTTATCTAAAAGAGTGTTCCAAGTCACTTCATGGAAATCTTCACATCCAAAATTTGGTCATCTGCGCAGGTACATCCGCGAGATTTATTTCTTGTCTTAATCAAAGCATGTGAAATGCATGAGTTTTGTAAAATTTGTGTAAACTCTGTTAGTTAAGGAATATGAAAAGACTAAGTTTGGAGTTTTTTTCTCTCCAAAATTATCTTGATTTTGAAATGGACACCTAGTTGGACTTGTAAGGTTCATTAAGCCGCAGTTTCTGCGCTACTTTGAATAAAACCTTTTCATTCATACATTTAATGGTAGAACTGATTCTCGCTCGGTTTGGAGTGACTTTGCTTTTATTTCGATATCAACCCTTGTGTGTCCCCACTGCTGGGGCACGGGTCTCTTCCTGCACCGCAGAAAGGTTAGGCCATACTCCATCACGGGGGCCAAGTCAGGGTTGGTGGAGGATTATAAGACAGTGACGGGCCTTACTGTCAGAAGTTATAAAGCCGCCCATAGTGTCTCTGACATGGCGTAACGACTGGCGTTACATCACACCCGGCACCAACGGCTTAACGTGCCTTGCGAAGCACGGAAGCCTTCGAAAAAATGCCACTAGCGGTAGTCACGGGACAGTCACCCACAGAACATAAAAAAAAACCGGCCAAGTGCGAGTCAGACTCGCGCACCGAGGGTTCCGTACAAACCTGTATTATAGACCTGAGTATTTGGTATGAATTTCAATTTAATACCTCTACGCGTTTATGAGGAAATGGGTAGTAAGTTTAAAATTATTAAAAAAAAATATATCATGAGATGTAACAAAAAATTTATGGTTTTCGTAATTTTTCCTTTATCTATGCTATAAGACCTTGCTTCGTACCAAATTTCAAGATTCTGAGTTCACGGGAAGCACCCTGTAGGTTTTGATTCCCTTGCAAGTGTCGAAAATTTGCGGCATAAACGGCTGTATCTTTTGATTGCGTTGGCTTAGAAGTTTGATTTTTTCACAGCTTCAAGGGACAGTAGACTTGAGTAATTGATATAAATTTCAGCTTCGTACCTCCACGCGTTCCTGAGAAAAAGGGTCTTGACAGACGGACGGACGGACAGACGGACAACAAAGTGATCCTATAAGGGTTCCGTTTTTTCCTTTTGAGGTACGGAACCCTAAAAAGAGTAGAAGTCGTAAGTGGGCGGTGCCCGCGTGCCTCACATTAGCAATGTATTGCCTATGCGTAGTCGGTGACAGTTTTGTTGACTTCAGTTGCCGTGCGCTTCTAGTAAAGAAAAAAATGGTGAATACTTGATTAAAATGCCTTGTTGTGCTGTGTTAGAGAGCAAAAATAAAAGCTGGGGACTAAAATATAGCGATCATGCCGTAATATTTCATCGGTAAGACGTATTTCATTGTATTTTTAATTAAATGTGTAATGACATGAACACGGAAACCAATCCGAAAATGATAAAGTGAAACCACCTTTATTTACTGGTTAGTAAAGTTAAATTTTCATCGAAGAAAGTGTACCTTCTCTAGAAATTTCTGTCATAATTTGAATTCTACTCAATTACGGATGGGGGCACACATGATAAAAATCTATCGATAATTGTCTATGACTTAGTAACATACTTAATGGTACTTAGGTATTGTAAATTCCAATTCGTCTAAGTAGGTAAAATAATTGTTGTTATTTTATACCTACTTTAGTGCCTTTTCACATGCAACCGGTCGCCGTCCGGTCGCCGGGCCGGGTAAAGTAGTAATGTATGAGCTCCGGTCGCCGGCTGGTCGTTTGCATGTGAAAACTGTCATTGGAGCTCATACATTACTACTTTTCATACAAGATATGACATGAGCACATAGATCGCGATATAGATTTTCTTCACCAGTTTATCAGTGACTGAAATATCTAAGAAACTATCGAAGTAATTTTCATCTTACCCCTTTGACAACAGAAAACCGAGGCAATGTTACAACAACCCTCTCGGAATCAAAACAATTTGGAAGTGAGTTTTCGTTTAGTTTTCTAAGGAACCGGATACGAAATAAAAATGGATGGCAGCGACAGGAAGGCAAAATTGGTTCAAAACGACGATGAACACAATATATTCAAAGCATTTTCATGAACACTTCATAAACACTAAAAATGGTGGAAGGTGGCACTTATGTGATGCAGCAATACCAGAGAAAATGTGCTTCACTTCCAGGAAAGACTCTTGCGTATAAATGAAATATATTAGTACCATCGTCAATAAAATTAGTATAACGTATGAAACATGGCGTACAGATCAAAGTACAGACAAAGATCTGAATTGAGTCGTAGAATACATTATATTTCCCGTGTTATAATTTCGTGTTATAGTTTAAAATAAGAGATAACATTTTAAAATATGAAATCTACCACATTGGTTTATTTGTGCGTCTATGTACCCTATTAGTGTTAATTCTTTTTTAATACAGTTGCTCAAAAAGTGACGTATTACACGGACGTATAGCATGCGGGATGTGGGCTATTACACACTCGTGATTTTTTTTACCTTTCCCGCACTCGTGCGTTTTCTTTTCCAACTGTCAAAATAATGTCTATTAAAAAGAAAAACCAACCATGAAGATTTTACTAAAAAAAATCATAGAAGTTTTTATGAGCTACTAATTTGTTTCAATATCAGATTTAATGATTTGATTGAATGAGTTAAGTTACGTTTCATTTCATTTCATCTCATTAAATTTCATTTTCATTTCATATCAATAAAAAAATTCTTCTGAAGACTTGGCTATATGGGCATAGTTCCCTTTGCCTTCTAGAATGGGTGAAGAAAAAAATCTCTGCTTATATTTTTTTACGGTTGGCGCCATTTTCTAAATATTTTTTCTTTATTAAATTGCTTATTTTTTTCGCAACTGTATTAAAAATAGTCGTTCAGTACACGTGCGGAACCGTCATTGCAACTTGTCGGAACACTTTGCAATGACAGCCTTTCCGCACTTGTAATGAAATATACTATATTGCACAAAAGATAATGTAGAAAAGATGCATTTTCTACCAGTCAACCCGCAGGCAAAATGAAATAGATAAAAATACTTCTAAGTACCAGTATTCATATTCGGCCGTTAATGTGTAAACTGTTTATACGAGTATAATTTGTCGATAGGTTCTCCCTATCGACAAACTAGAACTCGCATTGTCCCATCCCAAACTGAGAATGTACTTGTTTTTCAATTTTGAACTTTCCGTCTTAGTGGGTAAAAGTTCTTTTCGGTCCGATGCGGCGGTAGTTCCATCTAGTGTAGAGTAGCGTTACTACAAAATGTCAACCTTAATTTCATCATTGTCATTTGACTTTGATCATTGTTAACATTACAAAAAGGTGCATATTTTAATTGAAACTTTTATGATGTACACCTTTTCGGCATTGACTTTATTTACCAATGGCAGGTTGGCATTTGTAGTGTGCATTTGGTTTGTAAGTATCAGTTTGGTTACACTGGTTTTCGTACTAATGTGTCATGTCGCTACTTCTACTCTTTTTTTATGTTCTGTGCAGTCACCCATCCAGCACCTGAGCGCACCTGATGTTGCTTAACCCAAGTGATTGGCTCAAATCACTCTGTTAACTATTTTTCCGAGCGCTGCCGTACTACGCAAGGCACGCTAAGCCGCTGGTGCATGGCTTAACGACTGTCATGTAATGACAGTCGTTAAGCCATGTCAGAGGCCTTATGGGCGGCTTGATAACTTCTGACAGTAAGCCCGCCACTGTCTTGCAATCCTCCACCAACCCGGACATGGCTGAGTGGTTGAGTATGGCCTAACCTTCCTGCAATGCAGGCAGAGACCCGTGCCCAAGGTTTGATATGAATAAGCCAACTTGAGCTATGACACTGCATTTTGTGAAATATCTTTGCTGAAATAAATAACCTTATATAAATCCGAACTAACTTACGAAAGGGGCAGAGAAGTGGTGGAACACCGGCTTCTCAATCGTGTGGTCGTGGGTTCTAGTCCCGGCGTGTACCAATGACTTCGTTCCCTAAGTTAGGTATGTTTGTGAAGTTATAGTACTAATACCACTCGCTTACCGTGAAGGAAAACATCGTGAGGAAACCTGAGTGTGTGACGTGTTCACACACCTCAGGGCTTGAAATTTCCAAACCGCGGTGGGCACGCGTGGTGATTAAGCCCATACTCTGAGAGAAGGCCTATGCCCTGCCGTGGGACGTACAGATTGGATTATCATAATTAGAATTTGACGCTGAAAACACCGAGTCATACGACAAAGTTCGTTGCCAGCTCATTTACTGTAAGAGCGGTCCGGCTGTGGAACGAGCTGCCGGTTTCTATAAGGCGCTCCCCGTCTCCTGCTATATTTAAATCTAAAGTAGTTGAATTCTTTCTTTCCAAATAATTTCTTATTTTCTTTTTGTCTGTACGTATATCCCATTAAATTTAATGTTACTATCATGCTTGCTATTATAACTCAATGTTTATGCATGTTTATAATAGAATTTATCTATGTAAGTTTATTTTATTACGTATACGTATGTACATTAATCTTCGACGAGCACCAATTACGCGTCTCAATTTCTCCTTCTGCAAACATTCCGATTTAAGGTTGCCTGGAAGAAATTGCTATCAGCAATAAGGCCGCCAATTGTACCTCTTCTTTTGTAACTGTTGTCTCTGTAATTATTTTCTGGTGTGTACACTAAAGAATATTCTTATGCTATTTTTTAATTTTTAATGCACTAACCCGTGCTAAGGTCAATTTTAAAAATACGTAATACAGAGAATAGTGTTGGCCACGCGGGCCACTGGAAGTCTTCTCAAATATATTGGGTCTTTTCGAGACAAAGAAAACCTCGTAGTCTTCGTACACAAAACTTCTTTGTAATTAGGAAAACTACAGTAAATTCGTTTAAAACGTAGAATAAAATAAAATGATAAATCAAAGGCACGTTGACGTTGGGTGCGGTTCAGAAGAGTGTCGGGGTTCGCAAAAGTCTGGTGACGTAGCGACGGATGGCCATAGACCATTATGGTGGCAAATTCAAAATAGGCTGATGGCGCAGACAAGTGTAAAGAGGTTCGGGTTCGAATCCCGGCATGAGTGGAATTTTTGGCCTCTAAATAGTTTTTTAAAAGAATATTATTATCTTATATTTACCTTGGACAGTTCCTCCAAGAAGCAGTCGCAGATGTGCAGCATCAGCGAGAGAGCGTTGCGAGCGAATGCCGGTGTGGTAGTCGACAATATGCCTGGAGAATAGATAGATTCAGATCAGCATCTGACTAAGCGGAAGCGCTCATGGCCTAGGGAGTCGAAACGAGTGATTGGAATCAATCTCTTGAATGAAGCCACAACAGGCGCGGTTAGGTGCAGACGACCTCTATGGCGTAGCGGTAGCGCATCTGCCTACCATGCAAGACGTCCCGGGTTCGAATCCCGGCTGGGGACAAAAAAAACCCCAGGTCTTGGATGTTTACATGTTTGTGATGTCGTTGTTTCTGGTTCCCACGACACAGGGTATCTTAGTGTGAGGCCAGAAGCAATGTATGTGCCTGTATGTAAATGTTATGTTATGTTAATGGGCGACCGTCCTGGTCGGTTTGGGCCACTAGAAGATGCCGCTAGTGGCATCTTCCAGTGGCCTAACTATGAGGCTAAGTGCGGAAACTACTGGACAAACTGACTAACGTTACTGTCTTGTGTTACGTTGACCGCGTCTGTTGTTGCTTAACTCAAGTGATTATACCAATCACTCGGTTCGACTAGGCCACGAGCGCTTCACAGAGCATGTAAAAAACAACTGGCTACCATAAAAACAAATGTGGTTTAAGAGTTAACGAACGCCCTTTAAACGCAAGACAGACAAGTTGAACTAGAGTCTTGTGGATATCCTAACAAGAGACCACTTTCAAAGCCAGTGTAGGTATCCCACATGTGTCTTTTGTGATTGTATTAAAATGTGAAAATGACTTTGCTAAATTCCGCCAAAAGCTCACAAATGAGCCTGAGATTGCCTCGTGTTAGAGGCGAAACGCGTCGCGTATTTTCTCACACAAGTATTGGTGTCGGTGGTGGTGTGTTCGTGTCTTGCTTCTGCTTGAAAAAGTGGGAGGGAGGGCGGTGCATTAACTAACCGTGGGATTTTGGTCGGAATTTAGCAACTAGAGAATAGCACCAACCCAAATACTTCCCGCGGGTGTCGTAAAAGGCGACTAAGAGACTCAAACCGGAGGGTGGGCAGCAGCGCCCCCTGCAGTACAATTTTACCAAACTGCGATCCCCAAACCTCATGCCCAGCGTGGCGATTATGGGCATTAACCCCTAATGATGGCACAACCTTGCGCTCATTAGGGGAGGGCTACGTCCAGCAGTGGACTAATACAGCCTGAAGAAGAAGAACACCTGATTCCATACAATTTTGTGTTTGTGTTAGGTTAGTATTGAGTACTCACTGTCTTCAGTAAGGGTGGCGCTGTACTGTTTACATGACTCTTCAGACCACTCCTGCTGCGCCACACAGCGTAGCGACGCACGCAGTAAACGGCGCACCAGCTGACAATAAAACAATACTGTTAGAGAATGTTCATTGGTAGCTTTGATATATAAATATATATGTAAGTAACACAGTGATGTTGCTAAAATATTACTTTAAATTTATTTGACTGATGCCAACTCCACCAACCGGGAACTGAGTGATCGGGAAATGCCACTAGCGGTAGACCGTCCCGTGACTACCGCTAGTGGCATTTTTCCGAGCGCTTCCGTGCTTCGCAAGGCACGCTAAGCCGTTGGTGCCTGCTCTCATGTAATGGCAGTCGTTAAGCCACGACAGAGGCCTTATGGGCGGCTTGATAACCACTGACAGTAAGGACGGCCACTGTCTTACAATCCTCCACCAACTCGGACTTGGCCGCCGTGGTGGAGTAACCTTAGCCTTCCATGGCTTAACCTTCCTGTGCGATGCAGGAAGAGACCCGTGCCCATACAAGGGTTGATATGGATGGATATGGATTATGAATATGTTAAAACATAACACTAGTTTAGTCTACATGTTCTTTTGTTCTGGAAGCTTCTTGACATCTTATCTTAAGACAAAGATTTTTATTTGTAAAGCATGAGTTCATTGATAGGATGTATAAAAAAAAAAAGTCAACAAATTAAAATTAAAAATTTCCAGAATAATAAAATATAATGTCAATTTGAAATAGAGTTAATGACAGTTAATGTATTAATGTAATTAATGAAGAAGTTGAATTTTTGTTATATGTCAAATTGTGTAAACAGAACCAGCATGTCAATTTAAAGTACAAATTATATTAGAATGTCAGTCAATGTGTCGAGTTTGCTTGGATAGACATCATAGATCTACACTGTGCTACACCGTTCTGCAACATTCAAATTGATTGTTACCTGTTTGATACACCAATAGAGATAAAACAAATACCAGATATGCATATTTTATGTCTTGCAATGGGCGTCACATGTCTGGTAACGTTGATGATACCACATAAACACAGACAAACATAGCACTAGTTAGCACGGGTTAGTGCATTAAAAAAAATAAAAATAGTGTAATCATGTGGGTACAGTGATATCGTTCCGATGTTAAACCTAACTGCAAAGTAGGTGGTTGGGGCTGTAAGTAATGCAATTTGCTTAAGTCAGATGTCGCTGCCTGTACGTAATACAGAGAATATTGTAAAGAGGTTCGAAATTTCATTGATGCCGTAAGTCGCCCATTGGCTCAATTGGTAGAGCGCTGGTACAGATAGCCAGAGGTTGCGGGTTCGAATCCCGGCATGGGTGAAATTTTTAGCCTCTAAATAGGTTTTTAAATTTGTTGCTTAGCACGGGTTAGTGCATTAAAAAAAATAAAAATAGTGTAGACAAACATAGATTCACTAATATACATTACACTAATAAATCTGATTGATATTATCTGGCCCGAACATTGCCTCAAAATATCCTGAAACAAGATCAAAGCACCAGCTACCAGATCCAATAGTGAACTTGTCAGGGACACACTCTCACTTAAAATTGGCTGGGTCAAAACCTGGTCATCCATTTAGGAAGATTTTTAAAAACCTATTTAGAGGCTAAAAATTCCACCCATGCCGGGATTCGAACCAGCGATCTCTGGCTATCCGTGCCAGCGCTCTTTCCAACTGAGCTAATCGGTGACTCACCGGCATCAGTGAAATTTCGAACCTCTTTACAATACTCTCTGTATTACGTACAGAGTTCAGTGACTAACTAATTCACATACAGAAGAATAAAGATTGCAATACAAGCCTAGCTATTGGCTTCCGTGAGTTGAGAGTTCTATAGTCAACTAAAATTAGACGTAAAACCTACAGACACACTAATGATAGTTATAATCTCACCATAAGAAACTTGTCAATCCGATGCTGGTCGAGTCCGTACCACTCGGTGGCAAGCACCCGGAGTCCAGCCTTGTACATGAGCAGCGCATGCTTATACTGCTCCGTCGGGAACTGGTCCAGTATTGCTGCGATGCTCTCACATAACTCCTCCTGAACAGGAGACGAGGCAGTTTAGATAGATGAAAAACACTACTGATCAATAAGAAGTTTACAACATCGTCAATTGACTTCTAGAATAATATGCATTATAAAGAAGAGTTTGGTGAATTTGTCATTGATCTCATCAACAGAACTGAACCAAAACACAGGTACCTCTGAGGTATTTTATTTTCAAGAATAAAATAAGACAAAGTGGTACAGTTTTGTGATGTCCTATTCTGATTACTATAGCACAAGATATGCTCACACATAGAGACACAGGTTCTACAGATGCGCTGCTGCAGTTTTTTATTTTGGCAAGTACTTATTGTGATTTTATTCTGGTTGCTACAGCACAAGACATACTCACACATTGAGACACAGATTCCGCAGATGCACTAGTAAAGCTTTTCGTTTTTGCAAGTACTTATTAAACTCCAGTGATAAGTGGTTAAAATTAGGTAGATTATATCCTGTCTGAAGCTCCACACCGGGTTTATAAGTTGATTTAGGTATATCAATATCAAGAAATTAATTTTAGCAGGTACACAGAGAATTGACTTAAAATTACTACGATACGTAGTGGTTATATACTCTTTGACTACGATGTTTTGCAAGTTGACTGGCAGTACAGACAGTACAGAAAAATTATCCTTTGAATTACCGAAAAGTCTGTATTACCTGGATTAAGGGCTTGTCCGACATCCAGACCGCGTAGAACAGCCCCTTCCATACACGAATGAAGTCTTCTTCTTTGAACTCTGTCAAAAAAACATAAATTTTGAACCTCCATATGGGATCATGGTATAATTTAGAGGTTAAGTTTGGCACGATTTTCTCTGTGCCAAAAAAGGTTTTTCCATGTGAATATACTGCATATCCTTACCATATTCTTTCTCGAAGCAGTTGTTGAGCCATTTTTTCAGTGATTTGAGCACTCGGTCCCTAGATTTTTTCTCATTTCCAGCAAGCAGTCTCGCGAACTTTAGTTCCTGGGCTACAATCAATACTTTGGCCTTTGGAACGACCTTAGCGTTCTTCTTTGCTTTCTTCGACTTGTTGTTTCTATCTATCTTCATTGTGAAGCAATGCTCTTACGAGATATTGAATTAAAACAATAATAACATGTGCGCAAGACAGAGAGAATCGCCACAGTCAGTTTTGGAGTTTGCGTTCCGTTCCATGAAAACGGACGGACGGATTGCACTGACGACAGGGTTGCCAAATGTGATTTTTCATATATCCCCAAATTGGTTTTAAAAATTCCCCAAAATTATACCGTACTCACGAAAACACTTCTGTCGGAGAGAGAATGCTTTTTTTTACTAGCGAACACAGAACACTACCACTTTGACAGATACACACAGAATAAAACACCTTTACCGCGATGCGTTTTAAAATCACTATTCTAAAGTCCTAACTTTAGAATAGTGATTATTCTGAAACCTATTTCAGAATAATTTTAAACTGTAACCATAATTATGTACTCTATAGCGGTCCATGAGTCAAACTTTTTTTAATTTCCCCATGAATAACAATTCCCCAAAATATTCAAAAACAATTTTTTTCCCCAAAATGGGATGAAAACCCCCAAACTGGTAACCCTACTTGACGACAAAAATATTTTAGAGCTGTCAAACAACTACCTGTCTAATTTGTGCTTAGACTTTAGGACCAGAATCGAACGTTTGAATTTGAAACGCTTGCTAGCGTTGTGAGCGTCGTCGTTGTACCTTAGGCCGGCGCCAGACAGAAGTTCAAACAAGCGATGTGCAAGTGATCACATAAGTCACCATAAGTGTGCACATGTGTGACACGGACTTGGTTTGTTCTGTGACACGGACATTTGTTACACGTTTGTTACTATTGTCAGTTGTCACATAAAATGTCCGTGCCACACAATGTGGACTTATGTGATCACGTGTTTAAACTTCTGTCTGGCGCCGGCATTACACATTATGAACAGACAGACGTTGATTGAGGCCCTTTCTAATTTGTGGTTGAGGCGTTTCGCATCTTTCGGTGCACTGTACTTACGTCAGCAGGATTTTTGTTTCAAATTCATTTGTAACGAAGTCGAATAGTGGTCGTTAGTAAAGCTTGGCGTGCTGTTTGTTTGTTAATCTGACGTACAGATTACAACAATTATTAAGGCGAGTCCGGTGCGTTTTTTAAAACGTCGTTGAAACCTACTTTAAGATGACAGCTCTGTATGGAACTGTCACTTGATAGCAGGCTTGTAATGGGCCAAAAAAACTGACCGAGAAGGCGACTACCATAGCGAAATGGATGCTCATAATTTCGAAAAATGGTAAGTGTTTACCTTAAGTGTGTTACGGTCAATGTTAAGTGTAATTTATTAAACTAACTGTATATCACTTATTGATTGCACCTTTTCACACTCCTTCAAGGTTTGCTGGAAAAAATCTCTTACAGAGATAAGCTCGCCCAATAGAATTGATATGGGCACAAATAATTTTGATTAACAATGTCACTGAAAAAAAAATCTCGTGAACCGGAACGCCCTTTAATGTTACCACATCAGTTGTAACCTAAATTAGCGGAAAATTGGATATTTTTTAAAAACCTATTTAGAGGCTAAAAATTTCACCCATGCCGGGATTCGAACCCGCAACCTCTGGCTATCCGTACGAGCGCTCTACCAATTGAGCTCTACCAATTGCTCAATTGGTAGAGCGCTGGTACGGATAGCCAGAGGTTGCGGGTTCGAATCCCGGCATGGGTCAAAATTTTTAGCCTCTAAATAGGTTTTTAAATTTGTTCCTTAGCACGGGTTAGTGCATTAAAAATAAAAATAGTGTAATAAATTGGATATTGTTGAAACACAGCGAACTTTTAAGCAATCGTTTTATTGTTAATGTATAAAATAATATAAATTACGTAAGCACTTTTTTTATATACATCATGTTACAATATCTTCTTACAGACTATAAAAAAGCGAAACTTTTAAAATGCGTAAAATAAAAACGATGATGCGATAAAATTCAACATAATCTTTAAATGCACTGGGCTACTTTAGTCCACAGCAATCTTTAAACCTCAAATGAGACAATTTTTTTTAATAAAACTGTATTCATTGCCATAACTTTTTTTTTCTTTTGTAAATTAATATGTCAGTTCGAAATTGCTGGGCTGTGGTTTTTTTCTCTGTTGCATACTCGACGAATCAACAATAATCTACAGAATAAAGGACATTAAAAGTAGGGACATCAGAAAATATTAATTTTTTTCTTCAATACTAATCTAACTAAATTGTTTGTAATGAGAGCTACACTGGATTTTATTTATAAACATTTATAAAAACTAAGCGTTGTTCCTTCTTAACAATAAAGATATCGATAAAGAATAATTTAATAAAAAACGGTCTTATTTATTTAAACATGATTTTTCTAAAAAAAAATCCTGTTATTTAGATCATCTGTGGTTATGTTTATCCCTCGACCACAGACTATTTAAACTGCCGCTGAGACGAGTTTTAAGGAATAATATTTTTGTAAATAAGACCGTTAATATTTTAATAATGCATTTGGTTATACTATTGCAGAAATGCGTACCACAGTAATTGATGAAGAAACTATGAAATGTTGACGTAAATCTGATAGCAACCATTTATAAAAACTATTAACAATAACATAGTTAACATAATCTGATAATAAATACTTAATAAAATCTGTAATGAAAAACAATGGAATGTTAACATTAAGTAGAAAATTTCTTACAAATAACAATACTTTACCTACAATTATGGTTAAGATCCTTCATAGTTTCGGAAAAAGGTCTCCTTAGATCATCATCTTCATCCATCCCCTTTTTAAAAATATACAGATGATCCACCATAGATATGCTAGATAATGAACACGGGACAAGTGAAGTGACTGCAGACGCTGCCATCGCGGTGTTGCCAGTGTTTCCATTGAATTGCCACAATACAGGGGATCTATCAAAGTACTTCGAAAGTACCCAATGTGTTGAGTGGCGACGGTTTTAACTTTTTTTATTCTACTCCAGCTGTCAAATGAATAACATTTTACGTTTACATACAGGCACATACATTGCTTCTGGCCCCACACTAGGATACCCTGTGTCGCGGGGACCAGAAACAGCGACATCACAAACATGTAAATGTCCAAGACCTGGGGTTTTATTTAGGCCACAGCCGGGGTTGGAACCCGGGACCTCCCGCAAAGTAGTACCGCTGCGCCACAGAGGTCGTCATAAAATTAATGTTCATAAACATGACATTCATTCATTCATAAAATTACTGAATTAATGTCATATTTTTATATCTCGGACACGTTTATGACGGACAACCCAATAACTACAGTGTACCGTTACATAATCGGCGGACAGTTGTAGCGTGTTGCCATTGCATTCGGCGATAGTGGAGTGTTGCCAGTGTATCTTGTGATTTGTTCGCTATGCGTCATCTTCTGTACCGAACAGAGAGAGCGGATCGTTGAAAACTGTCGCTGCGGTAGCGGTCGAGGTTTTGGGCGGTGGCCGCTTGGTAGCTGGTTGGAGTTCCTCTGCAAATGATGACAAGTCAGTTAACAAATTGTGTACAGTTCAGTATAGGGAGCGCTCGTGGCCTATTTTTCCGAGCGCTTCCGTGCTTCGCAAGGCACGTTCAGCCGTTGGTGCCAGCTGTCATGTAATGGCAGTCGTTAAGCCATGTCAGAGGCCTTATGGGCAGCTTGCCCCAGCAGTGGGGACATACAGGGTTGAAATCGTACAGTTCATATAAAATTAGTTTGCTTGTTGCGTTCACTATCTTTGGCCCTGCGTGAAATCGCTTAGAATTTCCTACATTTAGGATTGCCGGATTCCTTAGAATTACCGCCCCACAGCAGAGCTCATGCCTTCTCTCAGAGAGTATTGATTTAATCTGCATGCCTACCAGTTACCTTTGTACACCTCCTACGGTTAACTGGTAGAAAATGCTTATAGCCTTACGTCCGCCATGTTGCCATTGAATGGTTTTCTTATGTGCAATAAACTTATTAAGGGCTGATTTTTCAATAGTCACATAACTTTTATCTGAGGAATAAAAATAGCGGTTTGACAGCTTATGTATGACCATTATGTCAAACCGCCATTTTTATTCCTCAGATAAAAGTTATCTGACTATTGAAAAATCAGCCCTAAAAGTAATAATAATCACTGTGGCCATGGCAGATTGGCGATATCCAGCGCCGAGGTATGTGAACGCTTAAGACTTCCTCACGATGTTTTCCTTCACAATTAGAGAGTGGTATTGCTACCATAACTCAGCGCTTGAAATTGCCAATCAACGACGGACATGTGTAGTAACTAAGCCCACACTCTCTCTTTCAGAGAAGGCCTATACCTGTGGGATGTAAAAAAATTGTATGACATTACTTAGATTTAAAAAATCAGGGTTGTATTCTTTTTTGAAGCGCTCGTGGCTTAGGCGAACCGAGTGATTGGAATCAATCACTTAGTTAAGCAACAACGGACGCGGTCAGGTGCAGTATGGGTGACCGTCTCGTGACTACCGCTAGTGGCATTTTTCCGAGCGCTTCCGTGCTTCGCAAGGCACGTTAAGCCATTGGTGCCGGCTGTCATGTAATGGCAGTCGTTAAGCCATGTCAGAGGCCTAATGGGCGGCTTGATAACTTCTGACAGTAATGCCCGCCACTGCCTTACAATCCTCCACCAACCCGGACTTGGACTCTGTGGTGGAGTATGGCCTAACCTTCCTGCAATGCAAGAAGATACCCGTGCCCCAGCAGTGGGGACATACGAGGGTTGATAACGATTCTTTTTTGTTGTTGTGCAATAAAGTGTTCTCTATCTACCTATTGGTTGAAAGGGATTATAGAACAATATCATACCTCGACTAGCCTTCCTTTTGATCCCAAATAAATCTTCATCATCGTCGCCTTCATCACCAAAAAGTGACTTTTCGCCGCCAACGCTTTTCAACGCATCTTTCCTGCTGGACGCTTTCGAAGCAAACAGACTTACGTCATCTTCAGTGTCAGAGAACACGTTTTTCTGCTTCGACTTCTGTGCTTTTGCATTGCTGCTAAATAGGTCATCGTCATCGGACAAATCGTCGAAGAGTGATGCCTTTTTTGCCGCCACATGCTTAGCTTCTGATTGGGTTGAATTTTGGTTGATTACAGATGTGTTTTGCACATCTTCAGGACTAGATTCTGAAGGAACTTCAGTTGGTTCGTCTGTTCTTTTGTAGATTCTTCCAATAGTTTGGACTGTAGTTCCTTCGTTCAAAACAATTTTGCTACTAATATCGTTCGATTTATAATCTGTATCTTTTGCAGCATTTTTTTGTTCTTTTACTTGTGTATCCTTAAATATGTAGACGTCCGTGTCATTTATGTTCAAAACCTGCGTGTTTTCTGAGATTTCACTTGAAATTTCTTGGTTTTTAACTTTGCTAGTCACTTTTTCAGCAATATCCATGACTTTTCGTTTAAAAAGATCTTCAAAGTCGTCGGTTGCTTTAATGTGCTTATGTTTATCAATTGCGGTGACATTTACGTCAGTACTTTCACCAAATACATTATCGACTGCAGATAATACTTTATCAACACTTAGTTGTAGGTTTTCGTCTTTAAAATCCTCAGTAAAATGTTTGGCCACATTCGGACGCTTATCTTTCTTTTCACTTGATTCTGAACGTTTAATTTCAATGATGACATCTTTGACAGGATCTTCTTTTTCAGTTGAATTACTAATAGAACTATGTTTGACTTCAGCATTATCATTACTATCGTCAGACTGTTTTTCTGCTTCAATGTTCTTACTATTTCCATCAGAATCTTGACTACCATCATCAGGACCATCCACAAAATCAATTGCAGATTTCCTCGCGGCCTCTTTCCGCGCTCGCCTGGTCGAAGGTCTTCTCTTGACTTGAATTTTAGCTCTGTCTTTAGACAGTTTATTGTCTAGAACAGGTGACTCCGGTGTTTCTTCGAAGCTTGCAGATTTTACTAGTTTAGAAGCCACTTGTTCGGTTATTGATGATGTTGTTGCTTCAGTTATTGGTTTTGAGTTCACCTCTTTGGCCATAGATTCTTGTTTTTGGTGAGGTTCGGGTTCTGCTGCTATCTTAACAACTTTTTTTGGAGATGCACCGGGCAAAAGAGTATTAACGTTAATATTGAACTGCATTTGTTTAAGTTTACCTATAGGTTTGATCGGCTCAGTTTTACTTTGACTGCCGCCGTCTACTTTGTTTAAATCTTTGGATTGAGGCGACGGCTCTACTTTTATAGACTTTTCAGATACTTTGGATTTTAAGTCAACTTTTTCAGTTTCAATATCTGCTTTTTCATCCACTTTATTTGGCTTTTCTATCGATTTTACAAAGTTTTGCTCAGATATGGTCGTGTTCTTAGGTGTATCATTACTTTGTACACCAATATCTAAATCGATAGCTGGAGGCTCATCGTGGAATATAGGGAATACTTTCTCATCGTTAGCCGCAGGAAATTCTACTATTTTATCATCATTGATGACTTCATTCTTCTTAAAGAATAATGATTCGTCATCGGAATCATCGTCAAACAGTGCGTTTACATTTTTTGATTTTTTAGGCTCTTTAGGTTTTTCGAATACTGGAGGTTCCGTGTAAATATCATCAAAAATACTAGGTTTATTAATGTTGGTGTTTGAAGAAGCGTAGGTATCCTTTACTACATTTTCTTTCGTTTTTGTAAATAAAATGTCATTTTCTTCAACGTTTTTATTCGTGTCTAGGTTTTCTGTAGCATTGTCATTTGTGTCAATGTATTGGGTTATTCCAATTGTTGAGATTAACGTTTCTTTTATATCTTCTTCTTTAATTTTTGTTTGATTATTGTCATTAGTAGCTTTGCAAATACTGTCTACCTTATCTTTCTGAGAGTTTTCATGTTCTTTGTTTGAGATTTCCATACTTTTATCCTTTTCAGTTTTTGCGAATATATCGTCATCACTGTCACTGTCGAAAATACTTGGCGATTTCACAACGCCCTGTTTCTTTACTTCAATTCTTTTATTTAGGTTTCCACCAACTACTTTAGTATCTTCTGCTATACCAGACTTTTGAGTTGTTGCCGACTCCTTTTCGACTATTTTCTCTTTAGTCTCTTCCCCTTTACGTCTCTTCTTCGTAAATAAATTATCCTGTTCATCATCATCATCATCGAATATAGGACTTTTTATCGATTTTGGTTGGTTGTCTGTAGGTTTTATATGAATATTTTCATTCTCTTTCGCTGTGTTACTTTTAACGCTATCTGTAGACGTTTGCATTTTAGAATCGGCTTTAAGTGTTTCTGTGCTAGCAGACCATTTTGGAGATTCCACTTGATTTTTTGCCTCTCTTTTAACATCAAGAGAGCCGCTCACGTTTTCAAACTCATTTTGATTATTATTTTTCATACTTTCAGTATTAAATACATTACTTTTCTCTGCTTCTGCCGATTTATTATGAATTTCTAAACTTTGATTTGATGTTGGCGGTTTTATGTTTGAGAAAATATTATTATCGTCATCATCATCATCATCATTAAATAGACTTTTAGGTTCCTTTGTTTTCTCTGGAATGTCAGACACTAACTTAACCTCGGTTTTTACTACTTCTGATGACCTATTTGTATCAGAGAATAGTTCATCATCACTGTCAAAAATGTTTTTAGCCTTAGCATCAGGTTTAATGACGTTTGTCGCAGTTCTATCTATGCCTTCTTGTTTGACTTCTTCTTTATCACTTTTATCACTCTTTTTATTAGAGAACAGATCATCGTCGCTGTCAAAAAGTCCTGTACCCTCTTTCGTATCATTTATTTTCGATTTGTCAACAGCATTAGCTTTAATAACAGATCTGTCCACTTCGCCAAACAACGCATTATCATCGTCAAACAAAGACTTCGTAATGTTATTGTTACCAGGTTTCTTAATCACAACGCTGGACGAAAATATGTCATCAATATCATCGAAAATGTTATCACTGAACAGATCAACCTTTTTCTTTTCATTCTGTTTATTTGAATTAGTTGTAGACTGTTCCTTTTTAGCAGATCTTTCAAACAGATCATCAAATATGTCTCTCTCTTTCGGTCTTGCAGCACTATCTAATACATCCTTGTCTTTTGCACCTGTCGCCTTATTAGTATTCGGATTTACATAAGTTTTAGCTGTCTCGTTACTCTTTACTTTATGTTTACTAGCAGCTTTAGAATTCATTTCTTCTCTGTTTATACTCTCTTCAACATTATGTACTCTACCAATGGAATCAACACCTCTTATTTTTTTCCGATCATTCAAATCATCATCATTCGACTCTCCGGAGCTTGATTTCCGCCGGTTCCTGCTCAAAATGGCCGCTCCAATGCTAGCAGCGCCTTGGTTGTTGCCAAAAAGCGAGATGGCGCCCGCTGGCTTCTGAAATGACAGGAATCCATTTAACCCTTGACCGGGCAGAGCGAGTATACATTTTTTTAATGGTTTTGGATTTTATTTCAAAGTGATGAAGTGGAGATTAAAGGAGACGGGGATTTCTGGGCCCGATTGTAAATAGTTGAGATATGGTTTAATAAAAGCGTTGCTCTAAATTGACATCTCTTTCACCTTTTTACACCCAGGCCCAAGAATGTATGAAAGTGTATCCATCTCCTTTGTGGTGCGAACTATTTTGCCACTGCCCGGTAAATGGTTATTTTTTTTGTGTAGCCTATAAGCGTCCCACCGCAGGGCCCAGGCCGTCTCTCAGCGAGAGATTAGGGGTTTAATTACCACGCTTGCCCACCGCAAATTTTAAGTGGTCAACCTCGGCTTTTACCAATTAATCATCAAATCTTATTATAAGGAAATGCAATGCAATACTATACAACTATGATGAAGTTCATAAGTTTAGTGGTTACCTTATCATTAAGTTTAAACGTATCTTGTTGATGCGCTCACGCGGCACGCGTCAAGATACCCACATTTTTGCCGCGCACATACTCTCAACTCAGTACGGTAGTCATCTCCTGCTACTTTATCCAGCTCACACACAATGCGCGAGAGCGAGATCAACATCGTCTGACATCGGTTACATTCGGCCGCATTTCTCGTCGTAACCAACGAGCGATGAGAGAAAGTTCACCAAAAGAAACATGTGATCTGGATAAAGTAGGGAATTGATAGACTAGACTGACTCACCACTTGTGTCTCTTGTTTCCACACGCACTTAGTTGATTGGACGCCGTATGAGCTAAGACACAAGTGGTGAGCGAGATATGATAGAGATATAGTGTGTCTCGGTGAGCAAAGATATGAGATATAACAACTCCCTCTAAGGACACACTTTGCCCAAGTCTACCGTGTATCTTGTAAAATTGATTCAATAAAAATGTATCTTATCTTATCTAATTGGCAATTTCAACGGCTGAGGTATTTGAACCCCTCAGAAACTCAGGTCGATGTTTTCCTTCACTGTCTCACTTCACGGTACTGCTCTCCACCAACCCGGACTTGGTCCCCGTGGTGTAGTATGTATGGCCTACCCTTCCTGAGATGCAGGAAGAGACCCGTGCCCCAGCAGTGGGGACACTTCACAAATGTTCATGACTTTGAAAACCAAGTCATTGGTACAAGCCAGCACTAGGAATCGAATCTGGGTCTCTCGCGTAAATATTGCTTACAGAAAAAAGCGGTTGCAATTGACGCTTCCTCAAACGTGCGCGATTCGTCCATATTTGTGGCTATTATTTAAATTAACTAAGTATGTAATCAACTTAGTCTATTTTAAGGTGTTTTTGTATTTTTTTTGCGGCCATTTTTCAATTTCGATTTCAATTTAAGATTATTGTACTATTAAATGTTAAAATTACTTAGTTAAATCAAAATAATGCATTTGGAATACTACTAGCGCCACCTGTGTGTCCCTTTGTGTACCTACCTACCTACACTACGCTTGTATCAATATTACAGACCAAAGCAAATTATATTAAAGGCACGAATTCCTTTTTAAAACGAGCAATTCGAACAACAAAACATCTGTCATCATGAGAGTACGGCTGCTGCGCTATAGTATTACATTTTCATACGCAAATAAAATATTTAACAACACACTTTTTAATTTAAAAACCTATTTAGAGGCATGGGTGAAATTTTTAGCCTCTTAATAGGTTTTTAAATTTGTTCCTTAGCACGGGTTAGTGCAATAAAATAAAAAAACCGGCCAAGTGCGAGTCAGACTCGCGCACCGAGGGTTCCGTACAAACCTGTATTATAGACCTGAGTATTTGGTATGAATTTCAATTTAATACCTCTACGCGTTTATGAGGAAATGGGTAGTAAGTTTAAAATTATAAAAAAAAATATATTATGTGATGTAACTAAAAATTTATGGTTTTCGTAATTTTTCCTTTATCTATGCTATAAGACGTTGCTTCGTACCAAATTTCAAGATTCTGAGTTCACGGGAAGCACCCTGTAGGTTTTGATTCCCTTGCAAGTGTCGAAAATTTGCGGCATAAACGGCTGTATCTTTTGATTGCGTTGGCTTAGAAGTTTGATTTTTTCACAGCTTCAAGGGACAGTAGACCTGAGTAATTGATATAAATTTCAGCTTCATACCTCCACGCGTTCCTGAGAAAAAGGGTCTTGACAGACGGACGGACGGACGGACAGACGGACAACAAAGTGATCCTATAAGGGTTCCGTTTTTTCCTTTTGAGGTACGGAACCCTAAAAATAGTATAAACACTTTTTAATTACCTTAACAGTTTTCTTTTCGCTGTCACCACCTCCCTGTCTGTCCAGTTTCTTCTCAAACAAATCCGACTCTTCAGGCTCATCAAATAGAGGCTTATTCTGCTTAACATCCACTTTCCTCTCCACTCCTGCCTTATTCGCTACTTTAGCCTTGATCTCATTCACCAAAGTACTTTGGCCTCTAATCCCATCGACAGAAGCCTTATCTTCCTCCACTTCACCAAAAAGGTCTGCTGTACGATTTTGAGAGTAATTCTTGGCAGGACCAGGTTCTTTTCTGCCAAAGTCATCAGCTGTACTGTGTAGATCGGCAAAGATATCCACGTTTGTGGCATTTTGAGTCTTATTCTTAGCGCTGTAGGGTGCTTTTCGGTTGATTTCGGCGAAAATGTCGTCGTTGTCGGTGTCAAAGTCGACGTCGGAGTCCCGCGCGGGGGGCAGGGGGGGAGGCTCGTCGGAGAATATGGTCGCTGTGGGGAAGCAGGCAGTTTTAGTTTTACATATTTTACACGTTCCGTAATTCGCAAGGCACGTTAAGCCGTTGGTGCCGGCTGTCATGTAAAGGAAGTCGTTAAGCCATGTCAGAGGCCTCATGGGCGGCTTGACCACTTCTGATAGTAGGCCAGCCACTGTCTTACAATCCTCCACCAACCCGGACTTGGCCCCCGTGGTGGAGTATGACCTAACCTTCCTGCGATGCAGGAAGAGACCCGTGCCCCAGCAGTGGGAGACATACAAGGGTCGATATCGATATTTTACGCGCAAATATGAAATATGAGTCAAATTTTGATTGGATGGAATAAACGTTCTGTAACACTATTATTAGATTTAAGATGACTTGAGAAAAGATGGTCAGAGTGGAGTTTTTTTTTCTCGCTGCCTTTTTCTCCACTACACTACGGCCCGAAGGCAGCGGCTTTCACTTTCATGTTACATTGTACTTTGACATTCAGCAAACATAATGTAAATTCTTTACGTTGAAAAAAAATTAATTGGATTCACACAGGATTTTATTGAAAAACTTTCATGTCCAAAACTATGAGGACAACTGTGCCTGCGTGAGTACTGAGTTCCTGCAAAACAGTAAACAAGTTACGATCTTATTCCTCTAAAGCACTCCCCAGAGGCAGTTTTAATAATCTGTGGTAACGTTACCATACAAGGTTTTTCCAAAGTTATGATGGTAATCATGGAATCTTCTCGTACGTATATGTGACAACTGATATTATTATTTTACGTAATAAATAAGTCATATTAGGTTTAAAATGAGAAAAAATATCAAAGAAGAGTTTTTCCCCGCTACCTTTTTCTCCACTACACTACGACCGGCAGCCTCTTATATTGTACTTAGCACGGGTTAGTGCATAAAAAATAATATAATCATGTGGGTACAGCGATATCATTCCGATGTAAAACCTAACTGCAAAGTAGTTACTCGGGGCTGCAAGTGATGCAAATTACTTCAGCCAGATGTCGCTACCCGTATGAAATTCAGAGACTATTGTAAAGAGGTTCGAAATTTCACTGATGCCGGTGAGTCGCCCATTAGCTCAGTTGGAAAGAGCGCTGGCACGGATAGCCAGAGGTCGCGGGTTCGTATCCCGGCGTGGGTGGAATTTTTAGCCTCTATATAGGTTTTTAAAATTGTCCTTAGCACGGGTTAGTGCATTAAAAATAATATAAGCGTCTTATATTTTGCACTGAGCACAGAACACATTCAGCAAGCAGTTTTTTTTTTACATTGAAACAAAATGTATTTGATTTGAGCACTATACATTCTCCTTCAGCAATCTTTCCGATTTAAGGTTGCATGGAAGAAATTGCTATCAGCAATAAGGCCGCCAATTGTACCTCTACTTTTGTCACTGTTGTCTCTGTAATTATTTTCTGGTGTGTACAATAAAGAATATTCTTATCTTATCTTACATTGTCCAGTTTTGTTCTGCTCGATAAACATATTTGACTTTGATATTTTTTTTAATTTAATTCCTTCATACCTCCTGCCTCCCTCCATCTACTAATAATTAATGTTCTTATCTAACTATCAATCGATCTATCTGTTTACCTGACGTCGGTTGGTGCGGCTTATAGACCCTCCTTTGCACAGGTGTCCGGTCCTCCTCGTCATCAAACCTCGCCGGTTCCGGGTCCTGAAAACGAATCGAGCTTTAAATAACCCGCTGGACAAAGTAAAATTACCACGATCGAATCTTGCTCACTCAAGGCTAAAGTACTAGAAATAAACATAAACTTTTGTTCCCACTATTGGGGCTGACAAAGGTTAATACATCCATCATGGGGCATTGTACGCTTCTATAATAAAATCCCTGAAGATATATTAAGCTTGCCTGAATCGCGGTTCAAAAAATATGTTAAGCACACTTTGTGCCAAAAGGGCTACTATAACATAACTTATTTAGATGACAATGAGATCTGGAATTAGAGCCAGTACAATGCACGAGTTCTATGTTTTATAATAATTATGTAAACTATGTTAATTAAGGACTTTTGAAAAGACTAAGTTTGGAGTTTTTTTGTCCATTTTTTTCTCCCAAATGATCTAGATTTTGAAATGGACACCTAGTGTGAATTGTAACGTTCATTAAGCCGCATTTGCTGTGCTACTTTGAATTAAAACCTTTTCATTTCATGCACAAAAGTGTCATATACATGGCACCTTTAGTTTATAATAAATTGCCAGAGACAATTAGAAATTTGAATTGCTCTTTATTTAAAAAAAAACTAACGGAATATCTTATTGACAAATGTCACAAAAAAAAATGTATTTATAAACTGAATTAATTACTGTAATTTACTTTTAATGAATTTAATTTTTTGTAGTAAGTATATTAATTTTAATTTCAATTAATAATCAATAGTTTTAGTTCATGTAAAATATTGGTTTTATAAATTCAATTTTTAACATCAATTACTAATAATCAATATTGTTGACTTTATGATTATAAAATAATTGATTTACGTATTTTGGAACGTAACTTCATAATTAACTTTTGGTAATTTTTGCCGAGGGTAGTAAACTAACCGTTAATGCTTTCAAAGAGACGCCTATCACCTCAGTCATCCGAGACCACGGCACCTGTAAAAGTGCCGAAACGTCGGAAAATGGTAAAAATGTAATAAACGAGCATAAATCCGTATAGAAACAGTTTTAATTATGTCTAGTGCTCGCGTTAACCTTAGAAAATACTATTGTAAGTATATTGTTATAATTAGTTTCTTTAGACATGATATTGTCGCGGTCCTATCCCGAACCATCTAGAATAGAGCCTTCTAGGAGCCTATCGAATAGTCGCCGCATGCTGCGTTTTAGTAAACAATAAACGCTGCAAGCAATAGTGACTCGTATGTCCACTAGAGTACGGTTCAAAACTCTTTAAATGAGTAACTGTTCGAGCGACCTTGCCGCGTGTACCGAGTGTAGGTACATAGTTACGGGAATGTTCTAGAACCCTGGCCGGCGGATATAAATAGCGGTCGCCGCGGCGCGCTGTCAATTCCATTTGGAATAGCGAAGAGTGAACTTCAAGTGAACATACCTGCGATACGAGCGATAACCTACGACCTCAGCGATACTATTGGACTTCGATTGAACCTGCGATTGGAATCTACGTGTGGACTTCGTGTCGTGAAGACCTGTAGACCAGACCCTGCGTGAATAAATCCTAAGAAGTTGTCATTGGCGTTTTACATCTAAATCCAGAACCCTAGCCCGTAACATTTGGTGTCAGAATTGGGGATTTGGAGATGCCACTGACTCCGAGAGAGGATACTTCTGGAGTGAAGACCAGGTCCAGAGGTGCTGCGAAGGCCACGCCCACTGCCCCTCAGGCCACGCCCACTGGCCATAGGGACACGCCCACTGGCCCCGCCCACCAGGCGTAGTGGAGACACAGCATACCTGCCCAGCGGCTCCGCCTACTGGCCACGCCCACCAGGCCACGCCCACCGCCCCCGTGCACCAGGCTCCGCCCACCGGCCTTGACCACCAGGTTTCACCAACCGACCAACAGGCTCCGCCTCGTAGCCACGCCCACCTGGCCACGCCCACCGAAGACATTAAACCTCAGTCACGTACAATGGAGGTTTTGGATATGTCGTGCCTGATGGCAATGTTGAAGGGCATGCGAGAAGAACAGAGCAAGCAGATGCAATGCCTGCAAGAAGAACAGAGAGGCCTGCGAGAAGAACAAAGAGGCCTGCGAGAAGAACAGAAGATAGATCAACAGGTGATCCTTTCTGCCGTTACAAAGTTCAGTGATACGGTCGCTAAGCTACATGAAGATGTAGAGGTAGTGAACGAACGGGTTACCAAATTAGAGGAGGACCTACAAAGTCTGAAAAACGGCCTCACTGGACTAGAGCAGGAAGTTCGGCGTATAAAAAGAGTTACGTCCAGCGGAGTTGTTAGCCAGGGGCCTAAAGTGAAGGTGCCTCCGTACGATGGTACTACAACTTGGGTCGCGTACCGACAGCAGTTCCAGACTGTCGCTGCTTCAAACGGGTGGACGGACGAACAGAGCCTGACAGCCCTCACCGTCGCGCTCAGAGGTTCGGCTTTATCTGTCCTGGAGGCACTGCCCACCTCAGGCAGCGAGTTCAAAGACTTGCTGGAGGCACTTGAGGCTAGATATGGGGAACGACACCTGGAACACGTTTTTCGTGCTCAGCTACGCGACCGGACTCAGCGCCTGGGTGAAGGACTTCAACAATGGGCGTTGGAAATTGAGAAGCTGGTTCGAAAGGCGTACCCTTCTGCTGATAGTAAGATGGTGGACACGAACATTTTACAAGCCTTCGTCGACGGGATCAGGGATCTTGAAATTAGGACTGCAGTAAAGCTTCGCCACCATTCTTCATTAAAAGAAGCTCTGGCACACGCCCTGGAAGTTGAAGCTGTGCGTCATGATATCCGGCAAGGGTATAAACTTCGAGAAGTTAAGGAGGAGGTCAAAGAGACCAAGACACCGCCCAAGAGGAACTCCGGGCCCATGTGTTACAAGTGTGGAGAAAGAGGGCATCTGCAGTTCACGTGTCCTAAGAAGGAAAGGCAACCGACCAAAACAGATGACAGACTGGGTGCGCGCCTCAACAAAATGGAGCAGCGTTTTGAAGAGTTCGTAAAGAAGCATGACGCTCCGGCCTCCACTGTGAATCAGGGAAACGAAACTAGGATTCCGAGGCGAGAACTGGCTGGGGCGGAGAAAGCCCAGGTAACCAGAATCTCACAAGTATGCAATGGGAACAAATTGTCAAGAAGGCCGAGTACTGAAGAGTGCAAGCACCGTGCCAATCAAGACACAAAGGAACTGCCATTGAGGTTGACAGAATGAGTCCATCGAGATCTTGGGAAGATGAGGCGATGAAAGAAGCACAGGAAGATGATGAAGATGTACGGCTCATTGTCGCATGGAAGAAACGAGGCGAGGACAAGCCAAGATGGTGCGAAGTCGCTCCTACTAGTGCTGTCACAATTGAGCCCAGTATCTCAATGGGACAGTTTTATTCTTCGGAACGGAATACTTTACCGAAAATGGGAGAAACCTAACGGCAGAGAGTTCCATGTTCAGATAGTTGTCCCAAAAGATAAGGTACAAGATGTCCTTCGTGAAGTACATGACGGCGTGTCATGTGGACATTTGGGCGTAAAGAGGACTTTAACAAAGATTCGAGAAAGGTTTTACTGGCTCCATTGTCGAGAAGATGTGCAACATTGGTGCCGCAAGTGTGCTACTTGCGCCGCGGTGAAAGGCCCACCAACTAGAAGCCGAGGAAATCTGCAACTTTATAACGTTGGTGCGCCATGGGAACGTATTGCAGTTGATGTGGCTGGACCGTTCCCAGTAACGGAATCAGGAAATAAGTATTTCATGGTAGTTATGGATTACTTCACTAAATGGCCAGAGGTATTCGCCATACCCAATCAAGAAGCCACGACTGTTGCCTCCAAGTTGTTTGAGGAAGTAGTTTGCCGGTTTGGTGTGCCCTTGGAAATACACTCCGACCAAGGCAGGAAATTTTGAGTCTCAAGTTTTTCAAGAACTCTGTAAAATATTGGGAATGCATAAGACTAGGACCACCCCATATCATCCTCAATCTGACGGCATGGTAGAAAGATTTAACCAAACACTTGAGAGACATTTAGCAAAAGTCGTTGACAGGCACCAGAGAGACTGGGACAAATACATACCGCCATTTCTTCTGGCCTACCGAACGGCAGAACATGAAAGCACGAAGGTAACCCCGGCGCGTGTAAATATTGGCCGAGAACTGAGAATACCAGTAGATCTGCTGACTGGAGGCCCTCCTGACGACTCACGTTCTCTACATGACTACATTTCCGAGTTACGTGAGAAAATGCGAGAGATTCATGCCATAGTACGGGAAAACGGATTGGAGTCGAGTGAAAAGATGTAGACTAGGTATGACCGCCGAGCAAATACAAGCGGCTTTGAAGAAGGAGCACTAGTCTGGCTTCACAATGTAACTCGACGAAAAGGAAAATCTCCGAAATTGCAGACAAGATGGGAGGGACCATACAAAGTGGTAACTCGGTTAAATGACGTCACGTACCGAATTCAACGGCAGCCAAGAGGTGCACAAAAAGTGGTTCACATCGACCGCTTAGCTTCTTATCACGGCAGTAATGAAGATGCTCGGGACGAGCATCTCTAAGAGGGGAGCAGTGTCGCGGTCCTATCCCGAACCATCTAGAATAGAGCCTTCTAGGAGCCTATCGAATAGTCGCCGCATGCTGCGTTTTAGTAAACAATAAACGCTGCAAGCAATAATGACTCGTATGTCCACTAGAGTACGGTTCAAAACTCTTTAAATGAGTAACTGTTCGAGCGACCTTGCCGCGTGTACCGAGTGTAGGTACATAGTTACGGGAATGTTCTAGAACCCTGGCCGGCGGATATAAATAGCGGTCGCCGCGGCGCGCTGTCAGTTCCATTTGGAATAGCGAAGAGTGAACTTCAAGTGAACATACCTGCGATACGAGCGATAACCTACGACCTCAGCGATACTATTGGACTTCGATTGAACCTGCGATTGGAATCTACGTGTGGACTTCGTGTCGTGAAGACCTGTAGACCAGACCCTGCGTGAATAAATCCTAAGAAGTTGTCATTGGCGTTTTACATCTAAATCCAGAACCCTAGCCCGTAACAATATTTTAAATAATTACTTCATGATTGACATAATGTAATATATTGTACTATAGAACTGACATTTCATGCTAACTTTTTGACGTCCTCTGTGGCGCAGCGGTAGCGCATCTGCCTGCCATGCAAGATGACCCGGCCGGGTATCGAACCCGGGACCTTCGGTTTAACAGTCAGCGTGCCAAACTGCTGCGCCACCGAGGCCATCGTTGATGGCCACAAAATGCAATGCGATACACAAAGGCACGAAATAAAGTATTTACCAATACAGTGCTGTATCTTTGTAAGTAGTGAATGTTCCTTTTTCGGGTTATTCCACTAATCCCCATTGAAAATCCCCACTGACGGGGATAAATGGACAAAAAGTTACAAATCCCCATCAATGCGGATTTTCAATTGGGATTAGTGGAATAACCCGAAAAAAGGAACATTCTCTACTGGGGATTTGTAAACTTTTTGTCCACAAATCCCCATTGCCGATACTAAGACACGCGAATGGGGATTTGTGAAATTTTAGTTCACAAATCCCGGGATTAGTGGAATAAACCCTTTTTTCTTGGTGTAAAATGAAGAATATTGTTTTTATTTGAAAAAAAAAACTTAAAGTTAACATGACAGGGGATCCCTATTGCGTTAACAAGTTTCAGAATTGCTATCCAAATACAAAATAACCAGGCACAGTACTACACATCATTCAAGTCCCTTCGGGAATCTACGTTCGCGCAGACTAGGAAGAAATGTAACGAAAGTACCCGAAGCTATAAGTACATTCAACATGATCTTTAACCGATACGGTTAAGGTGCAGAATTGATTGACACCTATTGACATCAACCAAGTCTAGTAGTTGACTGAAACAAAATAATAGTCACCTGCATCGATGACGTTGAATCAACCAATAGCAACAAAGGCGCGCGGCCTGCCATAAAATGAAACTATCTGATTGATCGATCAACTTGCCGCACATCCAAAATTTAGTCATCTGCGCAGGTACATCCGCGAGACTTATTTCTTGTGTAGCACTGTACTTAATTTAACTAATTAATATTATTAATATACACACTAAATACTACTTACTATAACACCACACAAAAATAGTGACTTTGGTGAACTCATTCAGAGAACAGAAAATAAATCTGTTATCTCTGCGACCCGGTTTAAAGTACAATCTTATCTTAATTTACCTCAACATAGCCGCCGAGTCGCCTCGCCAGCTCAGCAGCGATGTCGGCTTGGCTCGGCTGGACCGACTGGGACGAGTCCGCCTCGGCCGACTGCGTCAGTTCGCGCTCCGAAGAGCTGCTGCTGGATTGCTGGAGACGGAAGATCGTGTCACGGAAGAAAAAACGGACGACATATTTTAAATATTTTTTTATTGTTTAACTACTTTAGTTTTATTGATTTTGATACGAATATTTCGGACAGTTTTTTCATAAAAGTTACATCAAACATTAACCTAGTCAGCGCAAATTTATAACTACACACATTACACTTGACATAACTCACTTGTCAGGGAGACTAGATCTTCAGGTATCTTGAATTTACCGGTAGTTGAGACCATAAAAACCTATTTTATTAATAGTTTCATGATTGGAATTACATTCACATTGAACTGAAACTCGTAATGAGACTTAAAATACCTGTTTATACTTTTGCTACTGCCTATAATATAGTCGTTTCTGCTGGCTCAGTGAGTCAAAATTGATCATATCATATGAGCTAAGTTTAAAAAAAAATGAAGGGTATTTTTTTATATATGGTACAATTCAAAGTGAGAAAATTTTACACTCTCAACATTTCAACGCAAAAACTCAAATTCATATCTACACACATTACACGTGTTCCCGACTTACCCGGTAGCGCTCCGCCAGCGGGCCGGGCTTCGCCCCCGGCTCGGAGTCAGTCTCCGAGTACTGGGCGGGGGAGGCGCTGCGGCTCGGGACTGAGCTGTCCGGGTCGCTGTCTTCACATACTAAGCCTGAAGACAGTGAAAAAGGAATGGCCAATAAAAAAGATGCTTTTAAAGCGGTGGACGCCACCAATGGAAAAAAAATCATAAATTATGTTATAATACGTTTTTGTCTAAAAGTGAACATGAGAAATATTAACTAGTCTAGCCTACTGGAAAACTATTGCTTTTATGTATTTAATTGTATAAGTATTGATTTTTCAGGTTTCTATGTATATTATTATTTAAATATAATTATATCGTAGATAATTAAAAAGTAATTCTATAGCAATTTGGTACCAATAAATTTTCGAATTAATTATTTATGTACATTGCCGTACCAACTATATTCTTCATGCAATCCACTCCATCACAAAGGTTGTCTGGAAAAGATCGCACTTAGCGATAACATTACATGTACATACAGGCACATACATTGCTTCTGGCCCCACACTAGGATACCCTGTGGCGTGGGAACCAGAAACAGCGACATCACGAACATCCAAGACCTAGGGGTTTTTTTTGTCCCCAGCCGGGATTCGAACCCGGGACCTCTTGCATGGTAGGTTTAAATAAATCTAAATAGGTTTTTTAAGTGTCTAGCCTATTAAGGTTGCCACAGCATGTACCTTTGCTAGTGTTATGTTATGAAAGAAGACATGAATACAGAAAGTATTGTAAAGAATTTCGAAATTTCACTGATGCTGGTAAGTCGCCAATTAGCTCAGTTGGAAAGAGCGCTGGCACGGATAGCCAGACGTCGCCGGTTCGGGTCCCGGCATGGGTGGAATTTTTAGCCTCTAAATAGGTTTTTAAAATTGATAACATCTGACAGTGAGGCCTGCCACTGTCTTACAATCGTCCATTAACCCGGACTTGGCCCCCGCGGTGGAGTATGGCCTAACCTTCCTGCGATGTGGGAAGAGACCCGTGCCCCAGCAGTGGGGACATACAAGAGTTGATATCGATTCCCAGGGACTCACCAACATGCCATTTCGTCTTCCAGTTGTGTGAACCAATGATGTACGGCAGCGGGCGAGCTGCGTAAGGGTCTTTAGGCTTCAGGATAATGCTGGAACAACGATATAATAATAATAATAACTTCCACACAAATATGTCGGGAATAAAAGCTAGATCAGTGCATTAGTACACAGATAACCTCACGCCTTTATCCCAGAGGGGTAGGCAGAGACCGGGGACTGCCACTTGCCACGATCCTGACAGATCGTCATCAGGCTGTACTAGCCCACTGCTGGACATAGCCCTCCCCTAATGAGCGCCATAGCGCCCTGTCTTCAGCTTGCCGCATCCAGCATCTGCCTGCAATTTTTCGCAGATCGTCATCCCATCTAGTCGGAGGGAGTCCTATCATACGTTTGCCGAGTCGCGGTCTCCACTCAAGGACAGAGTACTTAGTGCGAGTTTGACAGATCCAATCGAATAACTTTACTACCGCGTTAATCGAGCATTGAGTAGTGAGTATGAGTAAGTTAACCGTTCGAACTGGCCAAACGCTGTCACAGTACAACTCGCACTCGCGTTTATTCGTGTTTTGGCTGGTAAACGTGTTCACTTCTCAACGTAAACCATTACAAATCGCACTCAGCAATTTTAATTTCCATACTTGTCGCTAGGTGGCGCTTCCTCGATGTCATAGAAATATGAGTTTACGTTAACGCGATCGAGTAGTTAAAAAACTCGTACTAAGCACTCAGATCACCTTCGCTTTATCAACGTTCATAAGTCACTATTGCATTAGTACTGGGTTTTAAAATAATATGTGCCTGTATGAAACTATGTTATGAAAACCATATAATAATATGGTTTTCATATTAAGCCGAAACACGGTTCAAAAAATATGTTAAGCACACTTTGTGCCAAAAGGGCTACTATAACATAAAGGATTATTTAGCATTAAAATGTTGAAATTACTTTGCTAAATTCCGCCAAAAATCCCACAAGCACCATGCGGTTAGTGAATTAATTAGTTAGTTAATTAACTAATCGCATGGTGCTGTGTGGTGTCGGCCTAGAGAATAGCACCAACCCAAATTCTTACCGCGGGTGTCGTAAATGGCGACTAAGGGACTCAAACAGGAGGGTGGGCAGCAGCGCCCCCTGCAGTACAGTACAATTCAACCAAACTGCGATCCCCAACCCGCATGCCCAGCGTGGGGATTATGGGCATTACCCCCCAATGATGGCACAACCTTGCACTCATTAGGGGAGGGCTATGTCCAGCAGTGGACTAATATAGCCTGACGAAGAAGAAGAAGATGGTGCTTGTGGGATTTTTGGCGGAATTTGGCAAAGTAATTTTAACCTTTTAATGCTATTATGTATTTCAGCAAAAGAAACGCCTGATTCTATACAAAGGATTATTTAGATGACTCTCTTCCCGTACAGTGAGTATGCCTCTCTCTCCTCTCGAGAGAGGGTCCAACAAACGCACCGTGTAGGCTGGTCGCTGCCGGTGTCGCTGTCGGAGTCCTCGCATATCGTCACCGGCTCGTGCAGGCTTTCCAACGTGAGGAGACCCGCAAGCGGCGATGGGGCGGTCGCCGGGGGCTTTGGAGTATGCTGTGAAGATAAACGTGTCATATTAGGAACACAAATTTTACAATCTTCGCGTACGTTTACTTTAGTTACACGAAAATATTGCCAAAACGTTAAGCCGTCGGTGTCGGCTGTCATGTAATGGCAGTCGTTAAGCCATGTCAGAGGCCTTATGGGCGGCTTGATAACTTCTGACAGTAAGGCCCGCCATTGTCTTACCATCCTCCACCAACCCGGACTTGGCCCCCGTGGAGGAGTACGGCCTAACCTTGCTGCGATGCAGGAAGAGACCCGTGCCCCAGCAGTGGGGAAATGAAATGAAAAGGTTTAATTCAAAGTAGCGCAGATACTGCGGCTTAATGAACGTTCCAAAGCAAACTAGGTGTCCATTACAAAATCTGGATCATTTTGGAGAAAAAATGGACAAAAAAACTCCAACATATTGTCGCGGTCCTATCCCGAACCATCTAGAATAGAGCTTTCTGGAAGCCTATCGAATAGTCGCCGCATGCTGCGTTTTAGTAAACAATAAAACGCTGCAAGCAATAGTGACTCGTATGTCCACTAGTATAAGGTTCAAATCTCTTTGACAAGGACTTTGTTCTAGAGTCGTTGCCGCGTGCACCGAGTGTAGGTACGTACTTGAATGTTCTAGAATCCTTGCCGGCGGATATAAATAGCGGTCGCCGCGGCGCGCTGTCAGTTCCGTTTGGAATAGCGAAGAGTAAACTTCGAGCGAACATACCTGCGATACGAGCGATAACCTACGACCTCAGCGATACTATTGGACTTCGATTGAACCTGCGATTGGAATCTACGTGTGGACTTCGTGTCGTGAAGACCTGCAGACCAGACCCCGCGTGAATAAATCCTAAGAAGTTGTCATTGGCGTTTTACATCTATATCCAGAACCCTAGCCCGTAACATTTGGTGTCAGAAGTGGGATTTGGAGATGCCACTGACTCCGAGAGAGGATACTTCTGGAGTGAGGACCAGGTCCAGAAGTGCTGCGGAGGCCACGCCCACTGCCCCTCAGGCCACGCCCACTGGCCATAGGGACACGCCCACTGGCCCCGCCCACCAGGCCACGCCCACCGACCAAGCCACGCCCCCTGGCCCCGCCCACCAGGCCACGCGCGTAGTGGAGACACTGCATACCTGCCCAGCGGCTCCGCCTACTGGCCACGCCCACCAGGCCACGCCCACCGCCCCCGTGCACCAGGCTCCGCCCACCGGCCTTGACCACCAGGTTTCACCAACCGACCAACAGGCTCCGCCTCGTAGCCACGCCCACCTGGCCACGCCCACCGAAGACATTAAACCTCAGTCACGTACAATGGAGGTTTTGGATATGTCGTGCCTGATGGCAATGTTGAAGGGCATGCGAGAAGAACAGAGCAAGCAGATGCAGTGCCTGCAAGAAGAACAGAGAGGCCTGCGAGAAGAACAGAGCAAGCAAATGCAGTGCCTGCAAGAAGAACAGAGAGGCCTGCGAGAAGAACAGAGCAAGCAGATGCAGTGCCTGCAAGAACAACAGAGCAAGCAGATGCAGTGCCTACGAGAAGAACAGAAGGCAGATCAACAGGTGATCCTTTCTGCCGTTACAAAGTTCAGTGATACGGTCGCTAAGCTACATGAAGATGTAGAGGTAGTGAACGAACGGGTTTCCGAATTAGAGGATGACCTAAAAAATGTGAAAACCGGCCTCACTGGACTAGAGCAGGAAGTTCGGCGTATTAAAGCTGCTGGAGCTACGTCGAGCGGAGTTGTCAGCATAAGCCAGGGGCCTAAAGTGAAGGTGCCTCCGTACGATGGTACTACGTCTTGGGTCGCCTACCGACAGCAGTTCCAGACTGTCGCTGCTTCAAATGGGTGGACGGACGAACAGAGCCTGACAGCCCTCACCGTCGCACTCAGAGGATCGGCTTTATCTGTCCTGGAGGCACTGCCGACCTCAGGCAGCGAGTTTAAAGATCTGCTGGAGGCACTTGAGGCTAGATACGGGGAACGACACCTGGAACACGTTTTCCGTGCCCAGCTGCGTGACCGGACTCAGCGCCTGGGTGAAGGACTTCAACAATGGGCGTTGAAAATTGAGAAGCTGGTTCGAAAGGCGTACCCTTCTGCTGATAGTAAGATGGTGGACACGAATATTTTACAAGCCTTCGTCGACGGGATCAAGGATCTTGAAATTAGGGCTGCAGTAAAGCTTCGCCACCATTCTTCATTAAAAGAAGCTCTGGCACACGCCCTGGAAGTAGAAGCTGTGCGTCATGATATCCGGCAAGGGTATAAACTTCGAGAAGTTACGGAGGAGGTTAAAGAGATCAAGACACCTCCCAAGAGAAACTCCGGGCCCATGTGTTACAAGTGTGGGGAAAGAGGGCATCTGCAGTTCACGTGTCCTAAGAAGGAAAGGCAACCGACCAAAACAGATGACAGACTGGATGCGTGTCTCAACAAAATAGAGCAGCGGTTTGAAGAGTTTGTGAAGAAGCATGACGCTGCGCCCTCCACCGCGAATCAGGGAAACGAATAAAAGCCAGGACTGCGGGGCGAGTACTGGCTGGAGCGGAGGAAGCCCCAGTAACCAGAATCTCACAAGCATGGAACGGGAACAGTCTACTAATACGCGGTGCAGTGAACAAAATAGAGTGCAAAATCACCCTAGATACAGGAGCTTCTAGAACAATAGTGAGAAAAGACCTGGTGAAAGCTGTAGGGAGACACAAAGGCACCAGTTTATGCAGACTTCTCTCCGCTTCTGGCCAGCAGATACCCGTCCTGGGTGAAAGGTCGGTTACGATATGCGTTGGGGAGGCGTCATATATTCACAACGTAATCGTAGCCGAAATTATGGATGATTGCATTCTGGGCCTAGACTTTATGAAAAAACACAACTGTCACATCGATGTCACTAACGGTGTCTTTAAATGTGGTGACGAGGAGAACTTTATACTTGGCGGTCCCGATGGAAATGTCACGTGCCTGAAGAAAATCGTAATACCTAGACGAGCACAAACTGAAGTAAAGGTGAAGCTGCCTTCGAGTCAGAAGAATCAGCGGAATAGGTGTGTGCTGATTGAAGATACACGAGACAGTGCAGCCAGTCAGAAATTGCTGACAGCAAGAACTCTCGTCTATGGAGGCAAGACCGCTGTAGTTAGGGTTGTGAATATAGGCGATCGTGAGATTACCCTTAGCAAAGGTGACGTTATTGGAAGGTGTGAGGAAGCCGTTTGGATGCGAAGCTGCCAATCATCTCCAAGCTCAAACACATCGAATACCAGGAGTGAAATTATAGTCACTAAGCTCCTTGAGGATTCTAAGAGTAATCTGAGCTATTCGCAAAGCATGAAAGCTAAGAGGTTGCTACTGCGCTTTAGGGATATCTTCTCTGACGAAGGAAATCCTGGAAGAACATCGTTAGTTCAGCACAAAATCGACACCGGACAGGAGCGACCTATTCGTCAGCGAGCGAGGCGCATACCGATTGCCAAAGAAAAGGAAGTACAAGACATGTTGGACGACATGAAGAGAAACAAGATTATAGAACCTTCTGCTAGCCCATGGTGTTCTCCCGTTGTGTTGGTAAAGAAGAAAGATGGTAGCACAAGGTTCTGTGTAGACTATCGACGGCTTAACGATGTGACCAAGAAGGATAGTTATCCACTGCCACGAATTGACGATACCCTGGACACATTGAGTGGTATGAAATGGTTCTCGACATTAGATCTGAAATCGGGCTATTGGCAAGTGGAAATTGATCCGAAGGATAAAGAGAAGACAGCCTTTTCAACTGGCAAAGGTTTATGGCAATTTAACGTGATGCCTTTTGGATTGTGCAACGCGCCAGCTACATTCGAACGACTTATGGAGTGCGTACTGGCCGGATTAGTTGGGGAAGCCTGCCTTGTCTACTTGGATGACGTCATAATCATGGGTACGGATTTTGAGGACCACTTACAAAATCTAGAGCAAGTTTTTAAGAAGATAATGGGGGCAAACTTAAAGTTAAATCCGAAGAAATGCAGTTTATTTAAGAACAAGGTTAGCTATCTCGGCCATGTGATAACCAGCGAAGGCATACAGACAGATCCAGCCAAAATCGAAGCAGTGCAAAAATGGCCTACTCCCAAAGACAAGACTGAAGTGCGAGCATTTTTAGGGCTATGCTCATATTATAGACGGTTTGTTAAGGGGTTCTCTGAAATTGCCAAGCCTTTACACAGACTGACTGAAGACAAGCAGTCATTTCATTGGGATGACACATGTGAGAGTTCATTTCAAAAATTAAGAAAATGTCTTTGCGAGACCCCAATCTTGGGATTTCCACAGCCTAGCGGCCAATTCATTGTTGACACTGACGCCAGTAACACAGCGATCGGAGGAGTGTTATCGCAGATACAGGGCGACAGAGAGGTTGTGATGGCATATTTCAGTAAATCGCTATCGAAACCTGAAAGGAACTATTGTGTGACAAGAAGGGAGCTCTTGGCTGTGGTAAAGACAGTACAGCACTTCAGCAAATATCTCCTCAGCGTGCGGTTTACGCTTCGCACTGACCACGCCGCCCTGAAGTGGCTGTTACAATTTAAAAATCCAGAGGGGCAAGTTGCTCGATGGATCGAACAACTGCAGGAGTACGACTTTATTATTGAGCACCGCAGCGGAAACGCGCATGGAAATGCTGACGCCTGTCAGGAAGGCCGTGTCCGGAAGACTGCAAGCACTGTGCCAAACAAGAGACAAAGGATTTGCCATTGAGATTGACAAGAATGAGTCCTTCGAGATCTTGGGAAGATGAGGCGATGAAAGAAGCACAGGAAGATGACGAAGATGTACGGCTCATTGTCGCATGGAAGAAACGAGGCGAGGACAAGCCAAGATGGTGCGAAGTCGCTCCTACTAGTGCTGTCACCAAGGCATACTGGGCTCAATGGGACAGTTTTATTCTTCGGAACGGAATACTTTACCGAAAATGGGAGAAACCTAACGGCAGAGAGTTCCATCTTCAGATAGTTGTCCCAAAAGATAAGGTACAAGATGTCCTTCGTGAAGTACATGACGGCGTGTCAGGTGGACATTTGGGCGTAAAAAGGACTTTAACAAAGATTCGAGAAAGGTTTTACTGGCTCCATTGTCGAGAAGATGTGCAAGATTGGTGCCGCAAGTGTGCTACTTGCGCCGCGGTGAAAGGCCCACCAACTAGAAGCCGAGGAAATCTGCAACTTTATAACGTTGGTGCGCCATGGGAACGCATTGCAGTTGATGTGGCTGGACCGTTCCCAGTAACGGAATCAGGAAATAAGTATTTCATGGTAGTTATGGATTACTTCACTAAATGGCCAGAGGTATTCGCCATACCCAATCAAGAAGCCACAACTGTTGCCTCCAAGTTGTTTGAGGAAGTAGTTTGCCGGTTTGGTGTGCCCTTGGAAATACACTCCGACCAAGGCAGGAACTTTGAGTCTCAAGTTTTTCAAGAACTCTGTAAAATATTGGGAATGCATAAGACTAGGACCACCCCATATCATCCTCAATCTGACGGCATGGTAGAAAGATTTAACCAAACACTTGAGAGACATTTAGCAAAAGTCGTTGACAGGCACCAGAGAGACTGGGACAAATACATACCGCCATTTCTTCTGGCCTACCGAACGGCAGAACATGAAAGCACAAAGGTAACCCCGGCGCGTGTAAATTTTGGCCGAGAACTGAGAATACCAGTAGATCTGCTGACTGGAGGCCCTCCTGACGACTCACGTTCTCTACATGACTACATTTCCGAGTTACGTGAGAAAATGCGAGAGATTCATGCCATAGTACGGGAAAACGGATTGGAGTCGAGTGAAAAGATGAAGACTAGGTATGACCGCCGAGCAAATACAAGCGGCTTCGAAGAAGGAGCACTAGTCTGGCTTCACAATGTAACTCGACGAAAAGGAAAATCTCCGAAATTGCAGACAAGATGGGAGGGACCGTACAAAGTGGTAACTCGGTTAAATGACGTGACGATGACGTACCGAATTCAACGGCAGCCAAGAGGTGCACAAAAAGTGGTTCACATCGACCGCTTAGCTTCTTATCACGGCAGTAATGAAGATGCTCGGGACGAGCATCTCTAAGAGGGGAGCAGTGTCGCGGTCCTATCCCGAACCATCTAGAATAGAGCTTTCTGGAAGCCTATCGAATAGTCGCCGCATGCTGCGTTTTAGTAAACAATAAAACGCTGCAAGCAATAGTGACTCGTATGTCCACTAGTATAAGGTTCAAATCTCTTTGACAAGGACTTTGTTCTAGAGTCGTTGCCGCGTGCACCGAGTGTAGGTACGTACTTGAATGTTCTAGAATCCTTGCCGGCGGATATAAATAGCGGTCGCCGCGGCGCGCTGTCAGTTCCGTTTGGAATAGCGAAGAGTAAACTTCGAGCGAACATACCTGCGATACGAGCGATAACCTACGACCTCAGCGATACTATTGGACTTCGATTGAACCTGCGATTGGAATCTACGTGTGGACTTCGTGTCGTGAAGACCTGCAGACCAGACCCCGCGTGAATAAATCCTAAGAAGTTGTCATTGGCGTTTTACATCCATATCCAGAACTCTAGCCCGTAACAATATTAAGATAATCAGGGTTATTTATTAGGGACATATTAAAGGTTGATATGGAAATAATCCCCGAGCACGTACCTTTTTCTCAGTGGGCTCCACCGTGATATCATTGTCATCGTCATCGTAAACTCGGCTTTCAATAAACTGACTGTTGCTTAACGCCATGAATCTGAGAAAGAACATACATTTTAACTGCCTTGTTAAAAACTGTACGTTATACAGAGAGTATTGTAAAGAGGTTCGAAATTTCACTGATAAATAAATAAATAAATATTCATGGACATATTACACAGATCTCGTTAGCCCTATACTAAGTACAACTAAATGACTTGTGTTACAGGTGCTAACTCGACAATAGATTTAACACAATAAATACATAGATAACATCCAAGACCCGAGACAAACTAGAAAAGTTCGTTTCCTAGTTTGACCCGGACGGGGATCGAACCCGAGACCTCGGTTTTACAATCAGCGTGCCAAACCACTGCGCCACCGAGGCCGTCAAATGATGATGCCTGTAGTCGCCCATTAGCTCAGTTGGGAGAGCGCTGGCACGGTTAGCCAGAGGTCGCGGGTTCGAGTCCCGGCATGGATGGAATTTTTAGCCTCTAAATAGGGTTTTAGAATTGTTAAAAAGTATTTGCTTTTATGAAGCCTAGAAACGTCCCAATGCAGGGCACAGGCCTTCTCTCAGACAGAGAGTACGGGGCAATTTCAAGCACTGAGGGATTTGAACACTTCCGACACTCACACTTTCCTCACGATGTGTTTCTTCACCGTTAGCGAGTGGTTAGCAAGTGGCATTGCTACTATATATATATATATATATGTAATAAGTAAACCACTGGATATAATTACACAAACCATAGGCAAATTCAAACGATCGCCATTATTATAGCCGAATTGTGCGTGAAGCGGTTGAAATTAAGAAACACAAAAATTTCAATCGAGAATGTGGTTTCAAACTGTCGCAAACGTGGGATCCGGTCATCAAGAATTGTTCGAGTCGAAAAAAGTCGCATGGCTTATCGTCCGACATTGTCAGTGTAGTGTGTCGCAACATTGAGTTTGAGGGTAGTCTGAAACCTTATCAGCCGAAGATGCGAGCGAACACTAGCCATCGGTCTTCTCGTCATAGATCAGTATATTTACTGGCCTTCTCGTGGCCACGATGACTGTAACGTCGTCGGTAAAATAGCCATAAATTACAACGCGATTAAGCTCCGAAAATATTCTTACAATGATTAAAACTGTTTTTATACGGATTTATGCTCGTTTATTACATTTTTACAATTTTCCAACGTTTCGGCACTTTTTCACCTAACCTTAGAAAATACTGTTCTTACAATGAGTCAATTGTAGTTGTTGTGTTTGGCTCAAACCATAGCGTAGGTAGTTGGCTAGTTTTGATTCTGCCCGGCACACTGACCTCTTGTTCGTGGCAACGTCATGTGACTGACCGAACCCAAGCCTTAGGCGTAGGGCGAGCAAGAGGGTATTGTGTAGGGAGTCTTCAAATGTCTCTTTTAGTAATTGTATGTACACTCGCGGTCTGAAAATGTTTACCACCTTAAGGTTGGTAATTGCATGCACAAATCTATGCCACACGGTCGAAGATATTATGTGATTTGATTAGGCATAGAGCATAGAAGAAGCAATAGAGATTCACCCAAGCGAGGTTGCCATGGTTTTACAATCAATTTCTATTATTTCAATCCTAGTATTTTTGATAAATGTCATTGTGAAAAATTCAATTATGTCAACTTTTAAATAAAGAAAAGAGTTTCATCATCAAAACGTCATGAATAATCTTTTTGTTAGAATCGATGCTACAACTATTAAAAAGTAATACGTACCTAGATACGTACCATTTTAGACAAGAATCTAATTTGAAAACTGATAAACATTTTTAGACCGCGACCGTACGTAGCGTATAAGAAAACTTTAATTTGTAAAACCAAGAGCATCCGCCAACAAATTGTAATGCAGTTTGGCAGAAACCAACTTTTGTATTTTTGTTTCAAAAAAAGTCTTAAGTCAATCAATCAAATCAAAAGCAACGTAAAAAAGTAGAAAGCGCAGGCTCCATACAAGCTATGCAGCAACAATGCATTAAAGTAAAAGGAACGAGACTGACTTTATTTCTTGAATACTAATGAACCTGTAATTAGATTTCTCCGCGTCTTATTTTGTTTCGCATTTTACGCTTTCACCTCACCAAATGTAATCTGTCTGCTCTTCTTAACACAGGCTGTGAGGAAACACATTGTGCAGAAACCCGCCCCCATACAGCTTCTAAATTACGCACAACTGTCAAATTCCATTCTTATTGATATGCCGTCTATTATACTCTTTTTTTATACTCAATACTCAAATGCAGGAAGCGCCCGTGGCCTAGTGCAACCAAGTGATTGGGATCAAGTTATCGCCAAGGGACGATCACACATCCGCGACCCGACCGCGCTTAAAGGCGTGCGCAGACGAGAGACTATCCCCCGGGTACTATCACCGTCGATATGGATCTCTTATAAATTGTATCGAGTAACGCACACGAAGGACTAAAAGTACCCAGTACAAAAAGTCCCTCAAGTTACTGAGGACATCAAGAGACCGGAGTGGACAAGAGTTCGGTGTTCTCTTTTCAAACGCTTTTTCTTTTCCAACTTCATGTAACAACATAATGTAATCTCAGAATAGTTGCTTCCATAGCATACGCTTAATTCAATTTCCGGGGAACAAAATGACCGCACACCGTAGGCGTTGAGTCCGCGACAAGTACTCGGAGGACATTTTTTTGCGATTCACGGAGTTTTGTCCCTCGGGGACAAAAATCCCTCGTCTGCGCAGGCCTTTACTCAAGTCTGATGTTAAGCAACTACAGGCGCGAAGACTGATTCCAATCACTCGTTTCGACTAGGACACAAGTGCTTCGCTAGGCCACGAATGTCATTGCCTGGTAACAATAGCACAGGATATCTTATTCCAGGATAAGTGATTGTGTTGTGTTTGAAAGTTATCTTATACTTATAATACTCGTATTTACATACGTTTTTTTGAAATGAACTAAAGAGGGTCAGTTTACCAACCTGTTGTTAACATTCTGCAGTGACACGCTGGCCGTGTCCAGAGCTGCCACCATTTCCTCCAGCTTGTTGCTAGTGTCCTCACACCGGGTCATTATTTTCTGTGAAACGGATTTCCGCATAAGGCAGGCTATTCCGCAGGCTATGTGCAAAAGGAAGGCTGCGATCCCTCGTACATGAAACTTGGGACAGGCAGCTTTAGGTTATGGAGACTGTATAAAAAAGAAACGCCAATAACACGCGCTAACAATACCAATTTTCATTGGTTTTATATTATTTCTAACGCACTAACCCGTGCTTAGGACAATTTTAAAAACCTATTTAGAGGCTAAAAAAATACAGAGAATGTTGTAAAGAGGTTCGAAATGTCACTGATGCCGGTGAGCCGCCCATTAGCTCAGTTGGTAAGAGCGCTGGCACGGATAGCCAGAGGTCACGGGTTCGAATCCCGGCATGGGTGGAATTTTTAGCCTCTAAATAGGTTTTTAAAATTTTCATTGGACTTTATTTCAAGGTGACGAGGTTCAATTTCATGTAGGTACTATATTGCCATTGCCTTATTAAGGCGCTTTGGGGTGCTAACTAGCGCCCACAATGGGAAAAAATCGTATCTACTTTTTTAAAGCACCTTTGAAAAAAGTCAACATAAATGTTATTTATTATTTAATACTAACAACTGTGCCCCAACTGCTACCTACCCGCAGTTTATTAGGGAAAATAATTGATTTTCCCATAGGAATTAGATATTTTCCCGCACACGGAAAAAAAGGAATGCTTAATCGAAGAATATGAATATTCTCAGACATATTGTTTTAATTGAAGTAAATATTATTTTGACTTAAGTAAATATTCTCAAGCCAAGAAACAGTGTTTACTTGATTAAAGAATAATATTATCTTCCTTTTTATTCTTGACTGAAGAAATATATTTTTAATTGAAGATTAACTAATCTCAATTGAAGAATATCACTATTTCTTGACAGTAAACAATAAAAATATTAAACCAAAATAGAAATCTCTTCATTCAAGACAATATTATCTTAAACAAAGAAAAAAAATACTTCCCTTAAAACACTAACAATTGAATCGAATTAAGAAATATAAATTCTTATCTTGAGAAAGTTTTCTCGATACAAAAACATTATCGTCTCGTTTTGATTGACTTTCCTTATTCTTGAAGGAAGACTATGAGAATATTTTAGTTCAAGAAAGCTTGCTTAGTTCTAAGAAAACACTTTTTTTGGTTCAAAACATATCGTTTATTTTTGACATAAGAATCACAGTATCTTCATAAAAGAATATTAATATATTGATCTAAAACTCAATGAATTTTAAATCAAGATTTCATATTTTCTAAAGAGAAGACAGCATTGTTTCGCATAAAAAGAATTTATATTCTCCCATCAAGAAATTGAGATAACTTCCGACCAAATTATATTATTCTTGATTTGTTATTCTTGACTTGAGATTTTTTGTTTCAACAGAAGAAAAAGTTTTTGTTTTAATTTTAAAAATACATTTGTCTTTACTGAAAATAAAGGTATATTCTTGACCAAGAAATTATTTACTTGCGTCCATAAAATACATATTGTTGAGCAGAAATTACCATACACTTGGTTAGAGTTCTTTTTATCTTATTCTCAAGCTTTTAGGTGTTTTAAACCAAGGCTATATATTTTATCAATGCATCACAATACTATTTTGCATGTCAAGAATATATATTTTTCCATCAATAAATTACCAATACTTGGTACCAAAATAAATTATTCTTGAATATTCTTGACTTGAGAATATTCGTTTTGATTGGAGGCTAAGGGTTTTTATTTAAAGAATAATGTTTCTCTTCACTGAACAAATATACATATTTTGAACCGAGACATTATTTCCTAGAGTCAAAAAAATCACCATATTGTACCTATAGCCGAAATAACTAATTATTCTTCGCTAGATAGTTTTCATATTTTGGACGCAAGCTTTAGAAACGTTTCAAACCAAGACCACATTTTTTTGATGTAACACAATATTATCTTACGTTGCAAATATATATTATTTTCCATCAAGAAACTCCCATTACTTTTTACCGAAATAGATTATCCTTGACTTGAGAATGAAGTTTCAAAGAAACAAGGGTTATTTTACTTTAAAATGCGTTATCTCTTCACTGAAAGAACTGATTTTTAACCAATACATTTCTTTTGTTAAAGAAAATCTTTGTGTTCAGCCAAAATTACTACCTACCTACTTATATTCTTCGTTGAATAACTTTCACATCTTGTTTTCAAGCATCATGGTGTTTCAAACCCACACTTAATAGCGGCCGGTGTTCGCGTAGCGTTCGTTAGTAAAATCAAAAATATAAGACAGAAAAGTCATACCTACCTATTTATATTTAGTAAATCGAATGCGATTCTAAAATGTGCACCTTTAAACTAAGGTGCACTTATAGTTTTTCATACGATCGTTTCGGAAGGTAGGTTAGAATTTTAAGGACAAAAATGCACTCATTGGTGCCTTTTTTGATATCATATTTAATTTTAGGGTATTATTAATAAAACTTATTACTACATTTATATTTACATTGTCTCTTCAAAAGACAGCCCAGTAAAAAACAAATTTACAAACACAGGCGTAACTCTAAAAACCCGGCCAAGTGCGAGGCGGACTCGCGCACGAAGGGTTCTGTACCATTATCTATGAAAACGGCAAAAAAATCATGTTTGTTGTATGGGAGCCCCCGTTAGATATTTATTTTATTTCAATTATTTAGATATTTTTAAAGTACATAATATAGCTCAATATTCTATGAATATTTTTTATCGTCTACCTGTTGCCGTTATCAATATTGAGCAAAAAAATAGATATTTGTTGTGCGAGAGCCCCCCTTAAATGTTTACTTTATACCGTTTTTTAATATTTGGTGTTATAGATGATGTATTTCTGTAGCCGCTATAACAAGGCAACATAAGTACCTACATCATCTGTTGTCGTTGTATCATGTAGTTTCGATAATTATTATTTTTTTACGAAGTAATTTCGTTACGTAGTATTAGTGTCGTGAAATCGTCAGTATCGCAGTAACCATGTTACATCGGCATCAAAGCTATATTCTTCTGTATTCAATTTAGTTTTTAAAGAGATGCTTCTATATAGACTTAAAAAAAGACTAGGTATCAAGAAAAAAAACCGGCCAAGTGCGAGTCAGACTCGCGCACCGAGGGTTCCGTACAAACCTGTATTATAGACCTGAGTATTTGGTATGAATTTCAATTTAATACCTCTACGCGTTTATGAGGAAATGGGTAGTAAGTTTAAAATTATTAAAAAAATATATATTATGTGATGTAACTAAAAATTTATGGTTTTCGTAATTTTTCCTTTATCTATGCTATAAGACGTTGCTTCGTACCAAATTTCAAGATTCTGAGTTCACGGGAAGCACCCTGTAGATTTTGATTCCCTTGCAAGTGTCGAAAATTTGCGGCATAAACGGCTGTATCTTTTGATTGCGTTGGCTTAGAAGTTTGATTTTTTCACAGCTTCAAGGGACAGTAGACCTGAGTAATTGATATAAATTTCAGCTTCATACCTCCACGCGTTCCTGAGAAAAAGGGTCTTGACAGACGGACGGACGGACGGACAGACGGACAACAAAGTGATCCTATAAGGGTTCCGTTTTTTCCTTTTGAGGTACGGAACCCTAAAAACACGTTGGTAGAGGCGACAATAGCTTCACGACGCATCTACATTATGAAATTATTTGCATGACACTAACTTCACCAAAAAAATCGCGCAGGACACGAAATTCTTAAGCTGTCGCGAAATTAATGCATGCATTACAAAAGTCCTAAATTAGACGTGAACATATCGATAAAACTCATATCACGACATTAATTTTCATGCCACAAATACGTAATATAAAATCGGCTTTACGGTTCATGAGATACAGCCTGGTGACAGACGGACAAACGGACAGCGGAGTCTCAGTGATAGGGTCCGTTCCGGGTCCTTTGGGTACGGAACCCTAAAAATATACATAGGTACACTTGTTAAGGAATGGGGAAATAACACCAAAAATGAACTTTGCAGCCCCTGTAGGTACTTGATAAGAACAAAATATTCCTACAACATCTTTCTTCTAGCTTCATCTAATCTAATTAAATACCTATAACTATAAAATTCTTGTATCAGTTGTATCACAGTGTTAGGTTCTAGGTACTCGGCCGAAAAGACCTGACCGATTTTGACGAATTTTTATAGGTAGGTAACTATGTATATTCGGTACGTTTGAGAATTAGGTCGTTATGTATCTATTTTGTATATACCCTAAGTGATAATAAGGGCGTGGTCCTCCCAATTTTTTTTTCTTAATATAATTACTAGGTACCTACCTAGTTACCTAGGTACAAATAATTTATAAGGCGAAACAACGTTTGCCGGGTCACCTAGTAGGTATAAAAAGTCAGTTATGTAGGTATATAGAAATAAGATTTTCGCCTTTCCTGTAAAGTGCTTTTCCTGTTTAGATCTAATTAATTGTGCTATAGGTATTAAGCACCTACTTACAGACCTAAGGCAAGCTAAACAAAACACTATCAGTTAAATTCGGTTACTAGACCACCAAGATTCATAGTTTTGACTTCACGTCACTTAAAATCTAATTCAAGAGTACCTATTTCACCTCAAGAAACATATTCTTCGACGTAAACAAAAATTTTTAAATAAGCCAAACGTGTCTGAACGTGTCTGCCTGCACTGCGCCTGTATGCATGCACTATAGACGGCGACGTACAGCGCTGACTAAAAGTGTTGCTAGTTTAAGACTCATCTCCCAGTGAAATGCGTATTTCGAGATGAATATGCCCATTATTTTGCCAAAAAAGAAACATTAGCGTAGCGAGGGATTCACATGGACGAGACGCAAATAACATTGCACATGTGCGAAATACATATCTGTTCATCTCAATTCAGCGAGGAAGGGCGCAAAAATAGTAAGAAATTTAAATTACGCTTTTACTCCAGCTGGTGAAGCTAATAGAGATTCTCTTTCCGAGCCTTTGAGATGAAAAACCTTTTTGTACAATTTGACAAAATAAAACTGAGTAAAAACGGGCTGAACTTTCTATTCTTGGGTTTCCGTAACTCAAAAGACAAAGAACCCTTATAACTTCGAAGGGAGGGTCGAGGTGGATAGACAGGATATACAGTACGTCGAAGAGTAGGTATACAATACTTGGGCCAGATAGTCTCCTTCGAATACAGGCAGAATAATGAAATCAATCATCATAGCGAGATCTCCTGGAAGAGCTTCTGGTCCATGAAACAGTTAATGAAGGGCAAGTTAGTACCTACTTGCCTGAAGCAAACCTTAATAATTCTTGTGTATTACGCCCATCCTAGCCTACGACGGTGAAAAACCTGCTCTGAACGAACATCTGAAAACAAAGTTTAAGGTTTGCCAATGGGCGATGGGGCGCAGCATTCTAGATGCAAGAAGGATTGACCGAAAAAAACACCACGCTCGCTCGCTCCAGAACCAAAATGACTAATATTGGATCTGATGTGCCCGCAAAACTCAAGTGGAATTAGGCAGGCCGGGTGGATCTACTCGAATTGTCACTAATTCGTCATTGTTGTCATTAATCTCTCACAGTTCTCAGCACAACAGAAAAGTACTAAGTATACAGTTATTGTCGTTACAGTATATAAGAATGTCAGTCAACTCCAACTAATATAGAAATAAAAATATCTTTAACAACTGTTGCACTGACAACATATAAGTGTGACACTTCCAAGGACAATGACGCCGTTAATTTGAGTAGGCCACGTAATCCGTATGGGTCCAGACAGATGAGCGAAAATTGCCACGCGACGAATATTGCATAAATCTCGGCAGCTGCTTATGTATTGCAAAAACATAAGCAGCTAATAGTATTATTATTATTAGCTGTTCATAATACTTGCTATAGGTACACACAACAAAAAAAATCATACTGTGAGGGTGTTTTGGCACGTTTAATTGCAATAAACAGTAGGCACAGTCTTCAGCACATGAAATCTCTACAAGCGTTCATGTAAATAAGTAGATATTATTTAACAAATCTAGTGGTTGGCAAAGGAAAGAATATTTTGGGGTTTTTAGGGGTTGTTCTGACGATTGAAACTTACAATAGCAGTGAATTGAATTACTTTTTTTAGTCCTACAAGAAGATGACATTGAATGCAGCCGAGAACGACCGAACGACAACGTACGGCACACAGCTGATGGGCTTATGAATTCATCCATCAATCACAATTCGATTTTGAAACTTTTCTGATTTATAACTTGTAATATTGTGCTATAAAGTACGATGCCGAAAGTGTAAAATAAAAGTACCAACAAAATTCTTTTTATTTCATGAGTGAAAAGTATTTGTTAACCTTTCACTTTTGTTCACATACCAATGAAATGGTACATAGATAACAAATTCAAAAAACCAAAAATTTGAGGTTTTCAGGGGGATTTAAACATTTTCTTAGAGGATTTTTTCCGAAGGGGTTGGCAACACTATGGTCGTTGTTCCGCGCTGCGTTAGCGCCATTTCTTTTTTTCCGCGCACCCGCGCAGTGCATGCAGCGCATCACATGGATTTAATTCGCTCTCGTCCTATTGTAGTAAGAAAGTGAAAATGAACATAGAAAAATTGCTAACGTCATGGGAAGTGGACAAAGACATTCAATGATGGGTTGGTGGGTAAAGTTGGTAAGTTTTTCTTTTTCGTGGCCTTTTTTTGGTATTTTTTTATTCATAATGCGATACTAATCATATAGTCCGTTTTAGATACTCCCAGAGATGATGTTGTGTGATTAAAAAACAACACAGAACCTTGTGATGATGTTATCAAGAAGTGGAAAGCTACTCATGAACTCCGCCAATTGACACAGTATCTATGACGCTGTAGAAGGATTTATCGCAAATTGGCCCATATTTATTTTACCATTAAACATGTCAGAAGCGATGTCTTGGTAAGATTTTTTTAATCTCCATTAATGAATGCGTCACTTTTGTCATATTAAACTTGACGTTTTCATATTAAATTTGACAACTTTACTGGATCAGATACTTTGTGGCATTATACAGACAACTCATTGGTTTTCTTTTTCAGATCCATTTAGACTTCGTGGCAATATATCCTGAAAAATCGAATAAATTTTACCTATTTTGGGACGAATTTATGGAAAAAGTTAAGAATATTAAAAAACATCAAAATTCGAAAGAGGAGACAGTGGCGTTGGTCGAATATATTGACGGATTAACAAATACCGGTGAGTATATACATAACATTTAACGTTTACATACAGGCACATACATTGCTTCTGGCCCCACACTAGGATACCCTGTGTCGAGGGAACCAGAAACAGCGACGTTACAAACATGTAAACATCCTGGGTTTTTTTTGTCCCCAGCCGGGATTCGAACCCGGGACCTTTCGCATGGTAGGCAGACGCGCTAACCACTGCGCCACAGAGATCGTCGATACATTTTAATTATATTTTTAATTAGCCGATTTAGTGTTCCACTCCTGGGCGAAGGCCTCCTCTTTAGCTCTCAACTTCTCCCTGTCACCCCGGCAGAAAGTTTGCGAGGTCGTCCCGCCATATACCTAATTTAATTATAAATCGATTTAAAATTGTACTTTTCTCATAGGGGTGTAACTGTAAATTATTGCTCATTATGCCCTTTATAACCTGCATTAGATAATACGAGCAGAGTAGATAAAATATTTTTTTTTTTTTGTGAAAATCGCCTAAAAAGTTACTAATATGGTTTAGCTTCTAACGTTTGCACTTGACGGGTCTGACGGGGGTTTCGCGGGGCGGGGCGGGAGAGTGCGCCCGCGCGCTCGCCGCCTGCGCCGCAATACCGGGGATTTAAGGTGACTTTCACTAAAAAAAATTTATATTTATTTTTCTTCAGTATCATATAAATAACCACCCCTGAGTCGGATTTAACTGTACAAATCAACACCCTGTAGAAACCAACTTTTAAATTTAGTTATCATCATCAACTCATTATATCCCCACCGAGGGGCGCGGGTGTCTTCCCTGAGGAAGGTATAGGCGATACATACTCCACCATGAGGCCTAGTATGGATTGGTTTTGGATTATCCAATATTTTCCTATTTCAATCCTCCAATCTTGAAATTAGAAAAAAATCATAATAATTAATTTAGTTATTATTATTTTAGATCACAACCTTGCATCGCAAATCGAGCTGCTGTGCCATTTGGTGCTGCCAAAGGGACGGTTGAATAAACGGGAAAAGTTTTCAATAAAGGAATGTAGTGAAAGTTTCATTGTCAATGTAAAGGTAAAAACCGAGTACCTGCACATAGAGTTTTTATAGTTTTAATCAGCTTTTCTATATTTTTTTAAATGATTTTTGCGCTTGTATCTTAATACTTACCATGTTGAGTGAAACGGGCGTTTAAATGGTGACCTTTACTTTCTAGACACCTGGGGATGTACAAAAGAAAATTGACGAAATATTCACCACCGCATCAGGAAAACAAAAGGCCGTCCAGCCGTACATCATACATTGCACTTCCGACGAAGATTTCCACGGTAAATTTTACCTGATTATAGACAAGGTCAGGTACGTCTATAAATCTGCCTATAAGGCCTTTAATACACTATTCAAGTGTTTAATTTAGACAATAGGTATATGTTCAATTTTTATCGATAATAAATAAGTGTTGCCTACCATTAATCAATCTGTTTACTTTCATTCCTGTATGTATAGTATACCTACCATTAGCTGGAGTTTTTTTATGTGAGACGTTTCAACAAAGCTTGTTAATGTTAATTGGATAAGCATTTTTATGTAACCCTCTACATAAAAATGCTCATCAATGCCTTAGCAATAGTTAGCTTAAGAGTTGTTTGTTTTATGGGAATACCTACGTGTAAGAGGGTACAGTCTTGTAATGAGACAATATTCTTTTGGATGAAGTGTCATTGGGATAAACTTAAGCTAGAAAATATTGTCTCAGTATGAAGCATAAAAAATATCCTCTCAAAACGAATGTCTCTTTAGCTAAGAATAGTAGAAGCTTCTCCCAAGATAATATTCTCTTAGTAGGAAACAAACAAGTATTGTCCCAAAATGTATGTCTCTTCAGCTAAGAATATTAGTACCTTCTCCCAAGAAAATATTCTCTCAGTAGGAAACAAACAAGTCTTGTCCCAAAACGAACGGCTCTTCAGCTAAAAATAGTAGTACCTTCTCCCAAGAAAATATTCTCTCAGTAGGAAACATAAGACTCTTCTCTCAAAACAAATGTCTCTTCAGCTAAGAATAGTAGATGCTTCTACTAAGACAATATTGTCTTATTATGAAACAAATTTCTTTTCGGCTAAGAATAATAGTAAGAACATATTGTTTTAGTATGAAACAAAGAAGTTTTCTATCGAAACAAATTTCTCTTGATCTAAGAATGGTACAGTCTTCTCCCTAGAAAATATTGTCTCAGTATGAAACAATGAATTGTTCCTACAAAACACATTTATTTTCAGCTAAGAATATTAGAGGCTTATCCTAAGAAAAAATTGTCTTAGTATGAAATACATTTCTCTTCGGCTAAGAATACTAAAGGCTTCTCCTAAGAAAATATAGTTTTAGTATGAAACAAAGAAGTCTTCTATCTAAAGAAATTTCTCTTGATCTAAGAATAGTACAGGCTCCTCCCAAGAAAGTATTGTCTCAGTATGAAACAAAGAAGTCTTCCTACAATATACATTTCTATTCAGCTAAGAATAGTAGCGGCTTATCCTAAGAAAATATTGACTTAGTACGAAATAAACGAGTCTTCTCTCAAAATAAATTTATTTTTAGCTAAAATAGTAGACGCTTCATCTAAGAAAATATTGTCTTAGCATAAAACATCGAGTCTCGCTGCAAGACAAATATGTTCTGTTTTAAGAATATTAGCAGTTTGAAGAATGAGTGAATGACTGAATGAATGACTGTTCGGAGACAGTTTTTCTTTAGCTAAAACAATGTATGGTCTTCAACGAAAATATATCAAATTCTTGCTTATTCCTGAAACATTATATATTCTTTCATCAAGACATTAGTTTATTTCCGAAATAAAACTTAACTTTCTTGTTTCAAGAATGAGTGTTTTAGATGAAGACAACAAAACTGAGACAGTATTTTACTTCATTCAAGATAATATTGTTTCCGCCATATATGAATCACGGATTGTCTTGACCAATAGGATATTGTCTTAATCTAAGAAATCTTTTTTTTCCGTGCAGTAAAACGTGGCCTATGTGTTAATACAGGGTGTCAGCTAACTCCAAACCAAATTTTATTAAAATCACTCCAGCCGTTTAGACGTGGAGAAGTACATACACATTCACAAACTTTCACCTTTATAATATTAGTGTCACATTTATTGTTGGCAGTGCATTACTGCTGAGTGGCTCGAGCCGACTTACTAGAGTTACATACATACATAACCTCACGCCTGTATCCCAGAGGGGTAGGCAGAGACCAGGGACTGCCACTTGCCACGATCCTGACAGATCACCTTCGCTTCATCAACGTTCATAAGTCGTTGCATGCACACATGCCGGTTCCAAGTACTTTTACCTTGTACCGGGTATTAGTGTCATGTGATTCTATGAATGCAGTTTAAATATTTTTTTAAATGATAATAACGAATACATACATACATAGCCTCACACCTGTATCCCAGAGGGGTTGGTAGAGACCAGGGACTGCCACTTGCCACGATACTGACAGCAATAATGACTTCATTCACAAAAATGTTGCACCTACAATATTCGAGATACGTTCCCTCCGCGGCATGGTTGGCTGCGCACGTATTGGCTAGTCTTTCCTGTGGGCTAGGCCGACTAAGCTGTCAGGATGGTATAGGTGCTGGGCATCCCTACACCATCTAAAACCATGTCCCAGGCACTACAGCATCCAAGTGGTCTCTTCACCCACCTAGTGTGAGTGAAGATGCCACTGGACGCTGCATAAATCATCTCATTAGGTTAATGCAAAAGGTCAATTTATTAGATACTAGCTGACCCAGCGAACTTCGTACCGCCTAACAGTAAATTTTTTATTTTTTTTTATTTTTCTCTCTGTAAGAACCATCCTCGTACTTCAAGAAATATTCTAAAAAAGAATTAGCGAAATCGGTTCAGCTGCTCTCGAGATTTGCGCTTACTAACACATTGGGCGATTCATTTTTATATAATAGATTACGAAATGACCACTCGGAGGTTCCCCCTTTCTAAGAAAAAAAAGGATGGTTGCATCAGACAACGTGGTAAAGAATTACGACCCGAAGGCAGCGGCTTACATTGTACATTGTACACGTCAATGAACGATGTCATGCGAAAAGACCAATGTTCCCTCCGTGTGGCATAGCCGTGGGACGCCCTGTATCGTTATCAACCCTTGTATGTCCCCACTGCTGGGGCACGGGTCTCTTCCTGCATCACAGGAAGGTTAGACCATACTCCACCACGGGGGCCAAGTCCGGGTTGGTGGAGGATTGTAAGACACTGGCGGGCCTTACTGTCAGAAGTTATCAAGCCGCCCACAAGGCCTCTTACATGGCTTAACGACTGCCATTACATGACAGCCGGCACCAACGGCTTAACGTGCCTTGCGAAGCACGGAAGCGCTCGGTAAAATGCCACCAGCGGTAGTCGCGGGACGCTCACCCATCCTGCACCTGACCGCGCCTGTTGTTGGTTGACCAAGTGATTGATTCCAATCTCTCGGTTCGCCTAGGCCACGAGCGCCCTGTATAGGCTACTAAAAATAATGGACGAGCATCACCTGATGGATCTCATGCAGCAGTGCCAGCAGCTGGCGGTCGCCGGCCAGGCTCCAATCCGGCGCCGCGGCGCGCAGAGCGTCGCTGCCGCTTAACTTCTCCATCGCACGGGGTTCTAGGACAAGATACAATGGCACGTTAAGCCTTACGTTCACTACGAGTCGAGATGTAATGCAATTAATCCGGCCCTACAGTCTATTTATTCTTACCTGTCCAATTTAGTAAACGAGATTCTAACCTTAAAATTGAGATTAGATGCCTAAACTAGACATTTTCTCGCAAATTCATGAACTATCTATCATGAACTATGTTTATAAAATTGGCAGCGTGTTATCTAAAAGAGTGGACCAGGTTACTTCATTTATGAAAATATGGCAGTTTTGGACTAAAAAGTCACAGTTTAAGGGTAGAATCTTGTTTACTAAATTGGACAAGTAAGAATAAATAGACTGTAGAGTCTAATATTTACGTATTTTTGCAATATAATGATATAAGCACGACAATGGCTGTCAGTTGCCTCGAATTGGTAGTCTACAAGCAATAGCTGCACAAAGTCATTCCAGGGTATAACCCGCGCAAATTAAATAGGCATCTCACGCAAAGAAGATCGAGTCGTGCGAGGCGCCGAGTTAAGTAGCACTTCTTATACCAGATTACCGATAGTGTGAATGAAACTACCATTACCGGACTAATATGACTTTATGAGCAACTATGCATTTTAGAGACTTCCCACTAGATGTACTAGATGTACTAACTAGCAACTGTAAGGATCAATTTAGAGGCTAAAAATTCTACCCATGCCGGGATTCGAACCCCGCGACCTCTGGCTATCCGTGCCAGCGCTCTATCCAACTGAGCTAATGGGCGACTCACCGGCATCAGTGAAATTTCGAACCTCTTTACACTATCCTCTGTATTACGTACAGGCAGCGACATCTGGCTGAAGTAGATTGCATCACTTACAGCCCCGACTACCTACTTTGCAGTTAGATATTGTTGTCCTTAGCACGGGTTAGTGCATTAAAAATAAAAATAGTATCTGTAAGGATGTTAATTTCTTTGATGAAATCTCCTAAGGAATCCCTACTATCTAGCTCATAAATTTACATGGTCATCGGTCCTACAAATCATTAGGTACATTTCCAGCGGCACACACCCTGATTGACATGATTGAAAGGTTGGTCTGACAATCCGCTACTTGACTCTCTTTGCAAGTAAGTCTTAAATGGTAAATATCTCTTCCATTAGACCAAAAAATATTTTAGTATATTTATTAAGGAGCTAAAAGCAACCAAAAAAATTATTTTAAAACTTTGCTTTGCTAAACAGCCAAAAACGCGGTCAGCCATTTTTGTCTATGGTTTGAAGACCTGAAGTCTTGTAAACAAAGTTTGACATTCAACAACTGTGAGTGATTTGTGAGCATAGTGAAATAACAACGACGAAACCATGATTTCATCGACTTTACATGCAAATATCATTATTGCATTGTTCGAGAATACAAAAACATGTCAATAACCCCCGGGAAGTTGTGGATTCGTGTACCCAGTGAAATAAACGCACGAAAAAATTGGCTCAAACTTGCCAAAAGAGACCCCGATACTTTATCGACTTAAACTCGGATGTATTTACGTGAAGATCACTGTGATTTAAGTCCTATAATAATCAATGTCCACTGGTTTTGGCTGACAGATGTTTGTTTACAACCGAAAGATGCTTTCAACATGGCGGATAGCGTTTTCACCGTTCTGAATTAAAAGCGGTAAATATTTTTTTATTCTGCGAATTTTGCAGCCATCCTACATACTTACTTAGCAAAGTCAATATACACTACACTTTACACTATTCTCTGTACGTAATACATAAATGAATAATAAATGAATATTTCCTGTAGTATTTAACCTAAGAAACTGAAATATATTGACTTTGAAAACCTATTTAGAGGCTAAAAATTCCACCCATGCCGGGATTCGAACCCGCGACTTCTGGCTAACCGTGCCAGCGCTCTTTCCAACTGCGCTAATGGGCGACTCACCGGCATCAGTGAAATTTCGAACCTCTTTACAATATTCTCTGTATTACGTACAGGCAGCGACATCTGGCTGAAGTAATTTGCATCACTTGCAGCCCCGAGTACCTACTTTGCAGTTAGGTTTTACATCGGAATGATATCGCTGTACCCACATGATTATATTATTTTTAATGCACTGACCCGTGTTAAGGACAAAAAAACCTATTTAGAGGCTGAAATTCCACCCATGCCGGGATTCAAACCCGCGACCTCTGGCTATCCGTGCCAGCGCTCTTTCCAACTGAGCCGACTGAGGCGACTCACCGGCATTAGTGAAATTTCGAACGTCTTTACAATATTCTCTGTATTACGTACAGGCTGCGACATCTGGCTGAGAAATAGGTTTTTAAATTTGTCCTTAGCACGGGTTAGTGCATTAAAAATCATATAAGTACGGAAATATAAACCCAGACTGAAGCCGTTTGTACAATATGGGCAGAGAGCTAGAATTTTTCCTATGGCAATAAAGTTAAACATTTGTGCTAGTAACATTCTCCAAAATTATCTACATTTTGAAATGGACACCTATCTTGACTTGTAATGTTCATTTACTGACTGTAAAACCGAAGGTCTTTTTTTTCAATTCAATTTATTTCAACGTAAAGAATTTACATTCTGTTTGCTGAATGTCAAAGTACGATGTAACATGAAAGTGAAAGCCGCTGCCTTCTGGCCGTAATGTAGTGGAGAAAAAGGCAGCAGGAAAAAAAACTCCACTCAGACCTTGACCATTTTGACCATCTTGTCCTCTTAAATCCAATACATTAGATACCACCTATACGCATAAGATTCCATGATTGCCATTAATGACTTTAAATGCTAAGGCATTATATAAATTTTTTTTATATAATGCCTCGGGTTCAATCCCCGGCCGGGCCGAACTAGGCAACAAACTTTTCTAGTTTGTCTCACGTCTTGGATGTTATCCATGTATTTATTGTTGTTATCCATGTAGTTATATTAATGATGTTAATAACTACTTTTAATAACTAAGAAAATTATGTGCATGCAATTATAATTTAATAGATAAATAGTTTAGGTGATGTACAAACCCACATTATGCTTTTGAACAATAAACATTTTTTTTTATTGTATTAAATCTATTGTCGAGTTAGCACCTGTAACACAAGTCATTTAGTTGTACTTAGTACAGGGCTAACGAGATCTGTGGACATATTAGTCCATGAATATTTGAAAAAATTTAAATATTATGTTCGCTTGAACAGCAATCTACACAGCAAATGTTTGAAAGCTGTAGAACGCTTAAACTTTAATAAACTGGCTGTGTCAAATGACAGTAAACCTCAAAGAGTACATACACTCAACCACAACCTTCACTCATTACTCTCTTTTATCTTTGTTACGTAATTTAAATTCCTAATATTGAAACATATGACCTCAATAACTTTGACAAAGTGATGTTTGAGCGGAACACTAATACCCATCTGAGAGGACACTGCTTGAAACTACAAACGACCTCATCAAATAATAACCCACACAAGAACTTTCTCTCCAATAGAGTAGTTAAAGAATGGAACAAACTCCCTGAAGAAATAGTGACAGCCACAAGCATTAATATGTTTAAAAACAAACTGGATAAATATCTAAAGGATACAAAACAGACAAGAAGTTGGAACGTTTTATAACTTTTATAATTATAAATAAACTCTGGAACGACTTCAGGTGTGGTTTTATTTGCAGATTTAGTATAATATTTAAATAAAACAGAAAAAACTGGATAAAAACGGATAAGCAGGTAAAAAGTCAGATCTGGTCAAAGCGTAAAGTAGTAGTGATGAAAAATGAGCGAAATCGAAGAATGTGTGACAAAATTTAAATATTTGAAAATGATAGATAGAAAAAGAAATAAAAATGGTGTAAAGAGGTTTGCACACAAATGTACATCTGGATACAGGCTTCACCAGTTCTATAACTGCCTGCCTGAATTACAAATAATAATAATTAATAAATCACACCCCTGTAACCCAAAAAATGCTACTTGTACCCAAACATAGGCCACCACGATTCAGGCCCGACCTTGTGTGGTGGCTACTGCTAACGTCGTAGTTATAGCTAAATTTATTTTCATTTCATTTCAAAGAGTAGCTATGATCACAGAGGAAAAAACTATTATGGTGAAGGACATAGTCGCTGAGACTGTACAACTGGAACATCCTGCGCAACAATCATCGAGTCCCTTACGCTGTTTGACAAATCCTGTCACGATGTTTTGCCATCGGGACACTGAGAAGAAGATTGTGAGAGGACTAGAAAGCCTAAAATTCTAAATCTCAGTAATACAAATATATTTATTTTTCTCCAGTACCTACACAATGCACTTAAAATTAGTTACTCATTATTATTACAAAGTTACATTATGTAGTAGGAGAGGAGTCCAAAAAGTAATGAATGATTTGCATAATTTCTAGTATGTAATTAGAATGTGCAACAAGAGACTTGCCAGTAATAAAACCAGCTAATTATCGAATTAACTATATGAAACTATTGGTTAAAAAACTAAATTAATTCTTGATGTCTTTCCTATGGCCTCTGCCAATATGAGATTTGGAGATTGCAAGGCGTTTTTTCCTCTTTTTACTACTTTTTCCAAAGTAGAGAATTTTCTCTTATCAGCAGACTTTAATCGGCCTCTGTCTATTCTTTTTGTAGCAAGTTTTGCGTGAGAGCAAATCACTCACAACATTGAACTAATTTTCAATCATACCAATTGGGGGATAAGTTATAGACCATCTAGAAGCAATAACAAGTCCGATATTTAATCAAACGAATGCGATGCTAACGCGTCGCCGCTCAATAAAATAGATAGACGCAAAAAACGACCAATTATACCATTTTATCAACGTTAATCGCCAAGTGTTAAACGACACAAGTCGGTGGTACAATTTACATTTAATTATGATCAAATGACAGCTTTTACTTACTTTCTTCGCCTCACGAATTTCACTTACATAACGGGGTTTGTGTTGAGAAGTGATTCCAGGCGATTTTGGCAATATTTCAGGTAAAAAAATGGGATTATCGCAAAAAATACTGCAGCGAACGCGATCTCGCTACGCCAGAAAAACATTAACTGACAGTGACATTTTTCGCGTTAGTGCTGCCAGGAAATAAATTTTAATTTTACTATATGTAAAAACTAATGGCTACGAGAAAAGATATTTCAATATGACCAATTCGTTCACACGATATTTTCGTACTTTTGAAAAATCTGCTAGTTACATGAAAGAATAAAAATATTCTTATGTGACTAATGTAAACCATGAAGAAAACAGAGTATTTACAAAGGTACAGGAAAATATCTTTGTATAGCTTCGTTCCATATTTTATTAAAATACACATTTGACATAATTTTTGTAACAGTAAAAAGTAAAACTTAACTATTGGGTAGTTTATCTTACTAGGTAGTTTTGTTTTACTTACGGATTAAGGTTTACGCACTGATTTCATAACTATTTTTTTAAAGTAAAAAATTTATTAAAAAAAATTTATTCTTATCTATTCTTATTTATTCTTATCTATTCTTATTTATAAATTTATTCTTATGGAAAATTTATCTTATTTACAACAGATAGAAAGCTGCCCTTGTTTCGTTGTCTTTAATTATGACGCTGTATTATCCAGCCACCATAATTATATTTAACATTATTTTCTGTTTTTCTCGTCACCTACAAAGCTGTAGCTTAAATAAAGCTAGACCAGAGCTAGACTTTTGATGATCTATCATTGAATAAGTAAGATAGTGAGTTCAAACTTACAATTTTGAACCTTCTGGTTTTAGCTGGACCAAATTTTCATAAACTTTTATTTAGAGATCAAATCAGTGAGTATCAGTATATTTCAATATATTAGCTGACCGGCGCAGCCATCTAGTCAGAGTTAAAATTATTTGAATCAAATCGTTACGTTTTGTTTAGGTGTGCTATCTTTAGGAGCTCCCAATATTTTAGGAGCTTCTGAAGATAGCATTATCTGCTGCTACGTACAGCCCAGTTTGACCATTAGTTGTTTATTTGCATCGAAATTTTGGTCAAAACTGAAATTATGGTAATGATAAAAAATATACTATTTAAATAATAAACTTTTGTCTATAACACAAATCAAAGCATCTTTTTCTAAAGAGACATAATTAGTGCCTAAATCGTTTACTTAAATTATAAATTGACATACCAAAGACGAAGCACCAAAACTACAATAGGAAGCGTGTCCTAGTGGAACCGAGTGATTGGGATCAATCACTTGGGTTAAGCAACAACAGGCGTGGCTAGGTGTTGGATGGGGGATCATCCTGTGACTATCGTTAGTGGCATTTTTTCCGAGCGCTTCCGTGCTTAGCAAGGCACCTTAAGCCGTTAGAGCACTTATGGCGGCTTTATAACCTATGACCGTAAAGACCGCTTTTGCCTTACAATCCTCCAACAACACGGACTTGGAGCTCTATTTTTGAATCACTCGTATGAAATTGTATCGTCGAATGCGACATAAGTCACACGTCTTCTAAGTCGCATGATCTCATTTTTCCGTAATTTTGAATCGTTCGCCTGAAGTGTTGCCACTTGCCAGTACCATTTGAAGTATTGTATTGTATTTTATCTGTTCCACGCAGTAATTACAAGAACCGGAAACTACCGTAACGGAAACGGAACGCAAAATATTTCGTTTTATTGGCTGTTTAGATGAAAAATCTATGCCTTTAGTTGCAAAACTAACAAAACACTGTCATAGATGTTAATAATAACACTTTGGTTTGTTTTTATTCGAAAATTTCGAAACGAAAAATCAATTCTACACAAAAGCACAAACTCCTCGATTTGCTTTCGAACACAAATTTTGTCAAGTAATCTATCGATCGACATACGAGACGAGTGGTAAGGACCATTCGTTGCAGTCGAGTGATTCAAAAATACGGAATTTCTTATGTCGAACGAAAATCAATAGAAATCGAGCGCTCGACGCGAGACGAGTGATTCAAAAATAGAGCTCTTGGTACTCCTGCAGAAAGAGAGCTGTGGGGATTTACAAAGGGTTGGTATCATAACATCATACCGGAGACAATTTTCACAACTTGCTAGCTATATCTCTCTCGTACAGAAGGAAAGATAAACCTTTCTTCCACAATGTAGTGAAAAATATATAATAATTTATTTGGATTCCCCTCTCTTAGGCAATAAATTAGAAGGCACATTAATAAAATTTCTATAAAAGTAAAAGGTAAAAACTAAAACTTTAGTAATTGTGTAATTTATGGTAAAATAGAAACAAAAACCTTAGAAAAGCGTAGATGCCTGTTGCCATTCAAATTTTGTATGTTTACAAACTTAAAAAGGAAAAACAAAAAAGGAATCCCCATAAAACAGATTTTTCCAGTCAACTGGCCACCCTATTTATTTTCTTTTTATTGCACAGTGCCAACGACATTCACTTCATACAGCATACATCTTGATTAGCATATTTTGTCGTGTTCAGTACTCCGAAAGCACTTAGTGTACAATAAAATTAATTAAACTATCGTCAGGCTCTATACAACGTGTTAATCAAATAACTCAAAACATAAAATCGTTAGGTACATAATAAAATTATAGGTAAAAAACTAAATGTATGACGAGCGATAAATTATTATATCTCAAGCTGTAATATATATATTAAACTAGCTGACCCAGCGAACTTTGTACCGCCTAACAGTCGATTCTTTAATTTGTTTTTATTTTTGTTTCCATAAGAACCATCCTCGTACCTACTTCAAGGCATAATCTAAAAAAAACTTTGCGTAAGCGGTTCAGCTGCTCTCGAGATTTGCGCTTACCAACACATTCAACGATTCATTTTTATATTATAGATTACACCCTATATTGAAAAGCCGGCTCAAGGGAATTGGAGATACACCCAAAACCTACGGTGGCCTCCAGTGGGACCTTCACTTCACGACCTTTTGTGATCAAGTCAAACTTCTTAACCGTTAGCTAACCAGCCTCCCTAGCTATGCAAGCGGTAATGCTTGCGTTATGGGAACCTTTGGCTTTGGAGATGCCACATAATGGCGGTTTGAGGGAAACAAGGGGCTTAATGTGGATGTGGTGATCAAAGATCATAAATAAATATATCAGAAGGTGGCAATTTAAAGGTGATAAGTTTGTATTCAATTTAGTACACTTACAATGGTTTACACAGGAGGTTACACACAATCTTAGGTTTTACGTTTTAAACTACGGTACTCTAAAAGGTTTCGGGGGCGACTGCCTCAAAAGGTTTCGGGGGAACGACTGGCTGGACCTCAGAATAAGGACTTATTCTGAGGGCTGGACGGACACAGACGTGGCGCGTGATCGTTGCGCTACGTTACTTTGTTGCTCCAAATGTTGACTCAGCGTTCCGAGTCCCTACAGTTTGATTGACAGATTTTATTTTGTTTGTTTTGTTTGTGTGGAAGTGAGAGTGAGTGAGTGAGTGAGTGAGTGAGTGAGTGAGTGAGTGAGTGAGTGAGTGAGTGAGTGAGTGAGTGAGTGAGTGAGTGAGTGAGCGAGTGAGTGAGTGAGTGAGTGAGTGAGTGAGTGAGTGAGTGAGTGAGTGAGTGAGTGAGTGAGTGAGTGGGTGAGTGAGTGAGTGAGTGAGTGAGTGAGTGAGTGAGTGGGTGAGTGAGTGGGTGAGTGAGTGAGTGAGTGAGTGAGTGAGTGAGTGAGTGAGTGTATTTTTAGTTTTATGCTTTGTATGTATGTATTATTTGCAAGTAGTTTTAATATTTTTTGTCTAAAATCTGCGTAGATATTTTTATTTCAAGTATGTAATACCTATAAGCACATTCCAACCTAGCGTTAACCACCGGGCAGGCAATTACATTTGCAGATGAAATATGCACCTACCTCGGACTAAATGAGATAATTATGTTATGACGACTGTGAATCATTAAAATTGCAATCATTTCCGCCGCGTGCACCCGGTACGGACAGAAAATCATTGATTATACATTCTACAAATAAAACTAAAAATTTGTAAATGTGTTCAGATGTTTTTTTACAAAAGTTGTATATCAAGGGATCACTAATAAATTTAAATTAAAAAAGCACATAAATTACAAAAAAAGTGAATATGTTAACTACACTGATTGTCAGCGAAAACCTGTTATTGGCTTTAAATCTAATTCATCTTATTCTCCACTCTATCGAGTGAAGCATTTAGGCGACTCCTAAGTGTCAAAAAATGTCTGCATTTGACAGCCGGAGCAGCTTAAAAAAAGTAAAAATCAACGTCACTCAACTCGGTGGGTACTTACAAGCCGAGGCACAGACCTTTTTTAGATACTGTTAAATAAAAGTCTCTTTAAACTGTCATTAATGCCTCTAGTATAAGAGATTGTTGTGTCTTATTTCGCTTGAAGACATTCTATTCTATTCTGTTCTATTCTGCTCTGCTCTGCTCTGCCGTGCCGTGCCGTGCCGTGCCCTGCCCTGCCCTGCCAGGCCCTGCTCTTTTCTAATGCCCCTGGGTCGCCCTCGCCCTTCACCAGTCTCTTTTTTCAATCGGCCGCGCGCGATGTCGCGGGCCCAACTAGTGTCCTCTATCAGCATTCATTTATCAACCAATAAACAACAGCTATAATTAATTTTGATGCCATATGTGCGAGTAGGTAGATCCCACGCTACATTGCAATGAGGTATACTTTAAGTGAAGCCCTCGTGGCCTAGTGGAGTCGAGTGATTTGAGTCAATCACTTGGGTTAAGCAACAACAGGCGCGGTCAGGTACGGAATGGGTGACAGTCCCGTGCCTTTTTTTAAGCCCTTCCGTGCTTCGCAAGGCACGCTAAGCCGTTGGTGCCGGCTGTCATGTTATAGCGGTCGTTAGGTCATGTCAGAGGCCTTTGGGCGGTTTGAAAACTTCTGACAGTAAATCCCGCCACTGTCTTACAATCCTCCACCAACCCCGACTCGGGCCCCGTGGTGGACTATGGCCTAACATTCCTGCGATGCAGGAAGAGACCCGTGCCCCAGCAGTGGGGACATACAAAGATTGATTATAAAATACTTGTTAGTGTAGTGTTACTGTCGACAGCAGTTCAACGTTGATATTAGAAAGAAGAGATATAAAAAAAAATTTGCTTTAAAGTTGTCATTATTGTTAAGGCGCTTTGGGGTGCTAACTCCGCCAATGGAATAAACTTCGGAACTTGTTTTATAATATGTACGTTTTTTTTTAAACTAAACATCGAAAATCTTAGAACCAGGATTAGCAAAGCAACCTAGGGCTTAAAGCTATTTTCGCCAAAAACCGCCGTTTTACTCCATTTTGCCAGTAGGCCGTTTTGTCGAATCTATAATGACGTCACAGGGCAGTTAGTATAGCGATCCGAAAACCCGAGAGTCGACTTAGCGTTTGTTTGTGTTCTGGCCAGTGACGTCACTATTCCTGTGCGACGCCATATTACTCATGAAAGTTTTAGCGGGTTATTTTTTTTTGCTTTTTAGGGTTCCGTACCTCAAAAGGAAAAAACGGAACCCTTATAGGATCACTTTGTTGTCCGTCTGTCCGTCCGTCCGTCCGTCTGTCAAGACCCTTTTTCTCAGGAACGCGTGGAGGTATGAAGCTGAAATTTATATCAATTACTCAGGTCTACTGTCCCTTGAAGCTGTGAAAAAATCAAACTTCTAAACCAACGCAATCAAAAGATACAGCCGTTTATGCCGCAAATTTTCGACACTTGCAAGGGAATCAAAACCTACAGGGTGCTTCCCGTGAACTCAGAATCTTGAAATTTGGTACGAAGCAACGTCTTATAGCATAGATAAAGGAAAAATTACGAAAACCATAAATTTTTAGTTACATCACATAATATATATTTTTTTAATAATTTTAAACTTACTACCCATTTCCTCATAAACGCGTAGAGGTATTAAATTGAAATTCATACCAAATACTCAGGTCTATAATACAGGTTTGTACGGAACCCTCGGTGCGCGAGTCTGACTCGCACTTGGCCGGTTTTTTTTTTTAGAAAAATACATGCACGATTTATAAAATTATCACTTTCAGAACACTTATTAAACACCAACGAAAAATTACTTAGCAAAATTCTCATTTTTAAAAACCTATTTAGAGGCTAAAAATTTCACCCATGCCGGGACTCGAACCCGCAACCTCTGGCTATCCGTACCGTATCTGGTACGGATAGCCAGAGGTTGCGGGTTCGAGTCCCGGCATGGGTGAAATTTTTAGCCTCTAAATAGGTTTTTAAATTTGTTCCTTAGCACGGGTTAGTGCATTAAAAATAAAAATAGTGTAAAATTCTCATTTCAGAAATTGGCCCTTAGTGGCCTTAATTTTTTCAGTACCCGCAGTATAATAAGCTTCAAGAAAAACTGTAATGGGAAGCCTCAAATCGGCTTAATAGCTGGCACTCGAAAGCCCAAAATAACTTGCCTAGTCATCGCCTAATAACGGTACCATCGGACTGTACAAATTAACTTTTATAGAAAGACCATGATATACTTACTAAATACAGGGTTATTTTAAGGTGCTTCGGGGTGCTAACTTTTTAAACATTTTTACAACATTTTTTTATTTTATTTATTTGTTTAATATTGGGAAGACTAACAGCACATAACAACGAGTAACAAAAACATTAAACATACAGAAGGCCAATTGTAAGTCATCACTTATAGAAAAAAAAATTAAGCACTTAATTAAGCTCTTAAAGCAAAAATCCAGTGACAGTTTAAAACCCTACATAAATATTAAACAAAAAAAGAATCCAGACGATAAATCATTTTAACCAACAAAGGAATCTGAGTGCTTAGTGCGAGTATGACAGATCCAATCGAATAACTTTACTACCGCGTTAATCGAGCATTGAGTAGTGAGTATGAGTAAGTTAACCGTTCGAAATGGCAAAACGCTGTCACAGTACAACTCGCACACGCGTTTATTCGTGTTTTGGCTGGTAAACGTGTTCACTTCTCAACGTAAACCATTACAACTCGCACTCAACAATTTTAATTTCCATACTTGTCGCTAGGTGGCGCTTCCTCGATGCCATAGAAATATGAGTTTACGTTAACGCGATCGAGTAGTTAAAAAACTCGTACTAAGCACTCTGCACTAAGTTCATCCCTCAAGCTTTGCAGTGAACAATCAAACATATCCTGATCGCCTATTTCCTCTTCTTCTTCAGGCTATATAGTCGACTGCTGGACGCCCTTCCCTAATGAGCGCCATAGCGCCCTGTCTTCAGCTTGCCGCCTATTTTCGTCAGTTTATTAAATTGGTTGCAAGACCGCCATAGATATGAGTTTTGCCTATTTCTAGTTGACACTTTTTCCAGATGGAAAACTAGATTTACTCGCCTTGATTTGTTTGGAACATAGAGATTAAGTTGACTAAGCAACTGTGTTGTCAAATCGACTGTCGACTGACCAGACCCAATACGAAGCAACAGGATCAAATCGGATATTTCTCAACGCCTTGGGAGAGGCAGAGGGTGATGCTTACGCCACGAGTCTAAGTAGTTATCCCTTTCACAACTTGTTTTGTAGGTTAAATAACGTAGATAGATAGATAAATAACACTTTATAAATCGTATAAATCTTAAAAAACCTATTTAGAGGCTAAAAATTCCACCCATGCCGGGATTCGAACCCGCGACCTCTGGCTTTCCGTGCCAGCGCTCTATCCAACTGAGCACGGGTTAGTGCATTAAAAATAAAAATAGTACAATCGTATAAATCTTTTTTGGATCATTTCTAAACTCTGACATACACATTGTAAAAGGGATTCCAGACTTGAGATGCGTATCTATTCGAGGCGACTTCTCACGAACGTAGCTGTACAAAAAAAAAATCTTCAATGTTTTAACTGATTTAAAATCCTTGGAGATGCGCATAATAAAACCTTAAGCTTTGTATTATTTTGCGGTACTATCCCACCGCTTATCCAATAGCCGGCCGAAAGGGCGGACTAGCACTAGACCGTTTTAGTGCTAACCCTGTATAGCCATTAAAATAACCTTTACCACGTCCGCCGTGAGAAGTGAAAGTCGCATTAATGGATTAGCCATACGCCGAGCTTAGATACTGATACCATGTTGTAGTGCTTTCGAATAATTACTGTTACTTGCTATGGACAAAATTGACAAAAAATCGCCTGTGGTGATAGGTACGTATCTAGACATAGATTTAGAAATAATTTAATGGTGATATTCATTACGTAATACAGAGAATAGTGTAAAGAGGTTCGAAATTTCACTGATGCCGGTGAGTCGCCCATTAGCTCAGTTGGAAAGAGCGCTGGCACGGATAGCCAGAGGTCGCGAGTTCGAATCCCGGCATGGGTGCAATATTTAGCTTCTAAATAGGTTTTTAAAATATTCATTACAAGTCAAGGTGAAATTTCGTAATAACAAATCTAAAAATAAGAAACAAATTATTTACAAATGGCAAAAAGAAACAAAAACAGTCTTAGGAATATTCTTTTTAATGCACTAACCCGTGCCAAGGACATTTTTAAAAAAGCCTATTTAGAGGCTGCACAAATTCCACCCATGCCGGTGAGTCGCCCATTAGCTCAGTTGGGAGAGCGCTGGCACGGGTAGCCAGTCCCGGCAGCATGGGTGCAATTTTTAAGCCTCTAAATAGGTTTTTATAAAAAATGGTGTAGAGGTTTGCACCGTTACAAGTGCTTAAAAAGAATATAATATCTGGCTTTCTTTCAACTCTTTGGGTCCTTCCCATCCATGGAAGGACCCAAAAATGCAACCTACTTTTCTAAAAGGATGTTGTTTCTTTCGATCTTTACGTAGCAGTTATTGTTTTGCATGACTACCTACCTGGCTGTGTGGTGTCGGCCTAGAGAATAGCACCAACTCAATTCTTCCCGCGGGTGTCGTAAAAGGCGACTAAGGGACACAAACCGGGGGGTGGGCAGCAGTGCCCCCTGCAGTACAATTCCACCAAACTGCAATCCCCAACCCGCATGCCCAGCGTGGGGATTATGGGCATTATCCCTTATGATAGCAAAACGTGGCGCTCTTTAGGGGAGGGCTATGTCCAGCATTAGACTAGTATAGCCTGACGACGACGACGATACCTACCTCCTTGGAGTCGGTGCTCAAAGTGTATGAGCTTTTCTGGAACTTGGCACGGATTTCAAGATATGCTTCTACAATACCTAGGTACCTTTACACGAATTTTAAATTTATAGGTCATATTCCTTTTAATTATTTCCGCGTTTTTAGTGCCTTGTAGTGTACGAAGTCGGTTTTTATTTTTTATTTGAATATTTCTTTCACAATTACTTACAGAGTTACAGCACAGTAGAAGGTATAAATAATTTAAATAACTCCGAGAGTTATGCCAAAAACCAACGAAAACAATAATGCATACCCATTATGAACTGCCAGGTTGGTCAAGCGCCGGTAATACATTTTATGCCACACCTGGCAATAAAGTGGCTTTTTCCGCACGCTGCGCGTACGGAAAAAGCCGCTTTCTGGCCAAGTGTAGGCATAAAAAGATGTAAGTACACAACACGGAAGGTAATAAAGAAAGCTCTCGATCGCATATTTACGTCCCTCGCTTGCAGCTCGGGCCGCAAACTTCTGCGATCTCGGTCTTTCTTTGTAAAAGTGAAAACCCTAGTTGTGTAATGTACTATTATATGTGATTTTATATGTACCTAATTAGATACCTAGGTATTAAATTCCATACTTACTGTGAGTTTAATATTTTTAAGTAAACATTTACGTGTAAGTAATGTTGAATAAGTACCTATTTTTGTATTATTTGTACAAATGTGAAAACAAAATTTGTTCAAATAATGTAAATATGTAGTTTTGTAACTAAAACTTTCGTAGGCACTAAACGGTATAACCTGAATTCCGGACTCATCTTCTTGATTCGATCGGACTCCTACTACAAACAAGCGAATGAATTCAGAATTAAGTTAGTAAATATGTCGTTATTTGCTGGTTTTTTTCAATTAGTTTGCATCTGTCTCAATAATAATATCTATGGAACCTAGGAAAAGTTTATGTAAAAAGTTATATATGTATTTGTTTCGGGGTAGAATAATATTTAGGCAGTAAATTACCCAGCAAAATCACTACAGAAACGGAGCGTTTGGTTCGATTCGAACAGAGAACTTTTTTGAACAATAAAATCATATCTTTAAAAACCCTCCCTTTTCATAGACGTCTCTAGTGTTGTTGTTATTTGTATTTCTGGGACTTCCCCGAACGCATTTTTCATCCGCATCATTCTTCAAGGACTTTCCAATTACCCATAGAACTTAATTTATACAAAATTGTATTGTAGCCCATTTTATTTTTGAGTTCACTCGGCCCGTGGTGAACCGTAAAGCCGAGCGCGTCCGAGGTTAGCCGAGGATGCCCGAGCGCAGCCGAGCTCGGAGTTTGAAAGTGAGTGTTACCAGCGCGAAGAAGATTTGGTGGCGTTTGAGTAACTTGTGAAGATTTTTTATTTTAGTTTTTAGGCACACACTGATTTTAAAATTAAAACAACAACAATGCACGAAATGTATTTTTTTCCGTCGAAAGTGAAACGGTGAAAGGAACCCAAAGTAGTATTTCGTCCACCAAACAACGTTTAAATAAATACTTCATTCATACGTAGTATTATCTCAAAATGCATTGCAGCTTGTGTAGAAATTATAAGTTAGCTTGACAGATATGGTCTAATTGGTCATTAGCTTGAAGATACCTATTTAAACATACATACCAGCAAGCGTTAGTAAAATTATATGTAATTGCATCACTGTTGAATAAATGTTTTGTAATGTGGAAACTCGGACAAGCATTTAACCATAAGTTTCAAGAATATTAAAGACAAATTAAATAAAAAATCCGCGGTGGGCGTGAATGGTAATTAAACCGAATGTAGTGTGACGAATGTAGGCTACGAGTAGGTGCATAAAAAAATTTGAAAAATAATAAATATGCACCGTGGTACGTAACTTTTATACCTTGTTCCCTCTTTATAATTATTAACTTAATTAAGGATTCCTCTTCCAACAGAAAATCAAGTAAGTAAATCAGGGATTAAATTGGAAGTTTGTAATGGTTACGTTTGTTTCCCTTTTTTTTAATTCTCAGCTAATTGTTGACGATTCCTATTGAGTCTCGTAACCAGTGATTAAAATGGGTAGTGTTCAAATTCGTAACTTTTTATATAGAGTTGTTAGGACCATCAAAACTTTGCTCTGATACATGTTTGATTAGCACATTCGCCATGAGTAATTTAACTGCTATGAACTCTATAATAAAGCTTAATATGAAGAGTACCAAAACTAAGTAGTTGCAGTCCTATCAGCTACGGCCTTTCCTACCGAAAACCTGCATTTTATTATGAAAGCAACCCTTTTTCCACAGTGGTAGTAGGATTAGTAGGGACAAAAATAAACGATTTGACCCGCAGCAGCACAAGTTTCACGCCTTAGGTACAGAGAAGGCCTCTACTTAAAAAAACTTTGAAGAATTCTGACACCCTAATGGAATAACCGATTCGAATGATTAATATTTTAATCGAAAGGAAATTACTTAATCATTTGATAAATTAAGATGAAAAAAAAACTACAACTTGTGTCATAAATTTTACATTTTTAACTTAACCGTTGGGGACTGGAATAGATCAGTCTATCCTCAGCACTATTCGACTCACGAGTCAACTTTTATTTTAGAACTGGGAACAGATCAAACAAAAGCAAATAGCCAAGTTAACGTCTCTTTGTCTCTTTGCCAAAGGCAGGTATTTATGCTCTATTTGTGATCACTAGTGCTCTCAGATATGCGTTATAATATTTTTTTATTTAATCTTAATGTTTATTATCATTTAAGTGAAATTTATAGTTAAGAATTTAATTTTTATTTATTGTTATGATTTATTTTAGCATGTCTAATCAATAAATTTAGCTATGTTATAAAATTATTTTAGTTCAATAAATTTCTAAGGAGTATTGAATTGAGAAAGAATTTTCAGTAAGTGAATTTAAACACACCATTTCTGCTTTATTCTTTGCCAAGTTCTATATCTACGCCATTATTCGACTCTACCAAACCTCTGATTTACGGCTTTATTTCCACACACATGACAATAATTTGCCCAGGAATTTGTCCCGCCGCACGCTGGCAGCCCCGTCCTAAACTTTTTCTTCAGTTCGATTGAAGCGTCCGCGCGGTCAGTACGTGCCATCCCGTTCCGAAGCCCAGCGAGTCTACTTTTACGCCGCCGAGTCGGTTGACCAAACCGGTTTGAAAGTGACTAAGGTGTGTCGTGGGCGGTTGCTCTTGCTAGTGCTCGCCTTGGCGTCCCTACAACAGCCTTCCGTGAAAAATACGATCCAGTGCAACTTTTTAACTTGGAAAGTGGTAAAAGTGTGACTCATTCCCGTACAGTTGCATTTGTGAATTGGATTTTCGAGCGGACGCTATCAAGATTATTTCGAGGTGAGATAAGTGTTTTATTTATCGTTTTGTTACACGTTTGGCCAGTTTACTCGGAGCGTGTCGTGTACTTCGAGCGTTTTCACAAGAACAACTGTGTAACTTACCGAAAGCCAATTTCTAGGCATTTAGAATGTTGCCTGGCCTTCTAAAGTTTTTTTTTCTTTCGGTACCGGTCAAAAGTAGGGTATTTCTCTTTAAAAGGAGTCCGACTGACCAATTGAAACCTCTTTCCTATTCAGTGCAATAACCTACCTGCTCTTTTTTGTGTTCACCGCATACGCGCAAAAAAAAAGGTTTCTTTTCAGCCTGCAGCCATCCAGGCAACTATCCTCAAATGGCGGTTAAAAAAAGTTAAAAAAACATGGCCGTCCCGCCGATTACTCCGTTTTTTGGATTTATTCGTGTTTTATCAAGTCGTACATACCTACGCTAATTAAACACCACTCGATGCCTGTTTTGTGTTTGATAGTAATGCAAACTACAAAGAACCTCCTTCACAGTACGATTGTGTATTTCGTATTTTAGTTTTATTTCGCACAACACAAAGTGCCTTCTACCTTGCTTGGCGGAATCTTTTACGATTCGTAGTGAATAGTGATGCAAATGCAAAGTGAATAAAAAAGTGTCTTTTGTCTCGATACCACACACATCGAAGATGTTTTGAAGACCGCTAGTGAACCTAGCTCACTGTTAGACATAAAATAAAGCATTATTTCTCTGGGCTCCTTTCATATACCTACCGGATTGTAATATACCTATTTAGAGGCTAAAAATTCCACCCCTGCCGTGATTCGAACCCGCGACCTCTGGCTATCCGTGCCAGCGCTCTTTCCAACTGAAATAATGGGCGACTCACCGCGGCATCACTGAAATTTCGAACCTCTTTACAATATTCTCTGTATTACGTACATAGAATATTGTAATATACCTATTTAGGTCTAAATATAATGCGAGGCAGAATTTTTTTACGAAAATTCGCCAAGTTAGTCGAGTTTGATGTGGACATTTAAAATCAATTTTTTCATTAATACCTACATATTTGTTGACTTGACTAAATAAACTCCGGAGAAGCTTATGTCACATCCGAAGAGATACCTACGGACCGACGTCATTGCGAAGTTAAAGTCATAGGTCACGTTATTTGTCAGGCATTATACCTATCTAGTCAAGATGATGTACTTACCTCGTTATAGGCTATGGTGACTCGGTATGGTGACTCAGATATTAGCCAACTCCAAATACCTACCTCGTACTACCTCATACCTACTTAGGTACCTTTTTCACAGGCCTCTCAGAGAGGGATAGTTAAGGCTTTATAACCAAGGAATTGTTCGTGCTGCTGTGTGGTGTCGGCCTAGAGAATTGCACCAACCCAATTCTTCCCGCGGGTGTCGTAAAAGGCGACTAAGGGACACAAACCGGGGGGTGGGCAGCAGCGCCCCCTGCAGTACAATTCCACCGAACTGCGATCCATGCCCAGTGTGGGGATTATGGGCATTACCCGCTATGATAGCACAACGTGGCGCTCTTTATTCCAGCAGTGCACTACTTAGTATAGCCTGACGATTAATCGCTCGTAGCTCCGGCTGTCTGAGTGATCTTAAACGATCACGAAGGTTCAGCATCATAGGGCGCGTTGACTGCGTGTGTGGGTGACCGTCTATGACTAACGCTAGTGGCATTTTTCTGAGTGGTTCCGTGTTTCGCAAGGCACGTTAAGCAGTCTGTGCCGGCTGCCGTCGACAGATGGCAGTCGTTAAGCAAAGTCAGAGGCCTGAGGGAGGCTTGAAAACTTCTGACAGTGAGACCAGCCACTAGTTAGCCTCCACCAATCCGGACTTGGCCCCCGTGGTGGAGTAGTGTGGCCTATACCGTCCTCAGGGAAGAGACCCGTGCCCCTCGGTGGGGGCATAATAGCATATACTGTCCTCAGGGAAGAGACCCGTGCCCCTCGGTGGGGACATAATGGGTTGATGATAATGAACCACGCGGCAATTTCAAGCTCTATGATATTTAAACACCTCAGACACAACAGGTTTCTTAACGATGTTTTACTTCACCGCGAGTGCTATAGCAGCTAGTGGTATGTAACAACGTTTAACGTCCAATGCTGTAGTGTAGCTTAGACTAATTTTAGATTAACTTGCACATGTTTTTTACTTAGTTACCATATGCGGAAACTTAATTTTAGCTTATAGTTACAAAGCTGAAAGTTTCCCAAAAAGAAATAATTACTTAAATGTTTTCTATTACATTATGTTAAATTACACTATTTTTATTTTTAATGCACTAACCCGTGCTAAGGAACAAATTTAAAAACCTATTTAGAGGCTAAAAAATTCACCCATGCCGGGATTCGAACCAGCAACCTCTGGCTATCCGTACCAGCGCTCTTTCCAACTGAGCTAATGGGCGACTCACCGGCATCAGTGAAATTTCGAACCTCTTTGCAATATTCTCTGTATTACGTACAGAATCCCGGCATGGGTGAAATTTTTAGCCTCTAAATAGGTTTTTAAATTATGTTAAATGTTTAGTAACTCGTACGATACGCGTAAAACAGTAAAAGGATATGACGTTTGAAGTAGATCATAGTTTGTTTTTTTTATAACATGTTTCTGATTGTCCTTGTTTGATTGGCCAAGTGAAGTGTTTGAAATATAAAAAAAAACACGCGTTTTTTTTAGCTATCGGGTGTATCTTTGTTATCTTACTTTTAATGTCCTCTTGAAAATGGCGAATGAATTCATAAGGCCAGTTTCTGAATTGAGAATTTCGTTGAGTAAATACTTTAACTACACTATTTTTATTTTTAATGCACTAACCCGTGCTAAGGAACAAATTTAAAAACCTATTTAGAGGCTAAAAATTTCACCCATGCCGGGATTCGAACCCGCAACCTCTGGTACGGATAGCCAGAGGTTGCGGGTTCGAATCCCGGCATGGGTGAAATTTTTAGCCTCTAAATAGGTTTTTAAAAATACTTTAACTGTATTGCCATCTCTTCGAATCTCTCAGATAAGAGCGAAAGAAGCGCTCGTGACCTAGGCGAATCGAGTGATTGGAATCAATCACTTGAGTTAAGCAACAAGCGCGGTCAGGTGCAGGATGGGTGACCGCCCCGTGACTACCGCTAGTGGCATTTTTCCGAGCGCTTCCGTGCTTCGCATGGCACGCTAAGCCGTTGGTGCCGGCTGTCATGCAATGGCAGTTGTTAAGCCATGTCAGAGGCCTTATGGGCGGCTTGATAACTTCTGACAGTAAGGCCCTTCATCAAGCGTCCACCAACCCGGACTTGGCCGTGGTGGAGTATGGCCAAACCTTCCTGCGATGTAGGAAGAGACCCGCGCCCCAGCAGTGGGGACATACACGGGTTGATAACGAGCGTGACAAAGCGTTACTTAAGTATACTTAGTGAAACTCTCAATTCAGAAACCGGACCGTAGTCACGCTGTAGGCTAACAGGCAGTAAATATGGACAGCAATATGTGCCAGCGAGAGGTAAATGCCGCTCAAATGCTTTTTCCATTCGACCGTGTTATAAAAATGTACGTCCATTTTGACCGTATCGAGAAATGAAATTGGGCTGGTGGATAGTCTGGGTCGCGTTTCATCAGTGTTCATTTTGGAAATGGGACACGGGGGACTGTTATTATTGCTATTTTTTTTTTAAATCTATTTAGAGGCACCCATGCCGGGGTTCGAACCCGCGACACCTGGCTATCCGTGCCAGCGCTCTTTCCAACTGAGCTAATGGGCGACTTACCGCCATCAGTGAAATTTCGAACCTCTTTACAATATTCTCTGTATTAGGTACAGGCAGCGACATCTGGCTGAAGTAATTTGCATCACTTGCAGACCCGAGTACCTACTTTGCAGTTAGGTTTGTAATAAAACTGTTATTCAAACCATTGTTACTACAACTGCACCAAAAAGAATGCTTGATGATGTTCATATCAACCCTTTGTATGTCCCCACTGTTGCGGGGGTCTCTTCCTGCATCGCAGGAAGGTTAGGCCATACTCCGCCACGGGGGCCAAGTCCGGGTTGGCGGAGGATTGTAAGACAGTGGCGGGCCTTACTGTCAGAAGTTATCATGCCGCCCATAAGGCGTCTGACATGGCATAACGACTGCCAAAGAAATGCCCTTGCCTTTTGAAATATTTCTGTGTCCATTTGTTACAGCTTGGAACGTTTTATAACTTTTATAATAATAAATAAACTCTGGAACGACTTCAGCTGTTGTTTTATTTGTAGAATTGTAGTAATATTAACAGAAAACCGGATAAAAAAACGGATAAACGGAGAAGCAGGTAAAAAGTCAGATCTGGTCAAAGCGTAAAGTAGTAGTTGTGAAAAATGAGGGAAATCGAAAAATGTGTGACGTACATAATTTAAATATTTGAAAATGATAGATTGAAAAAGAAATAAAAATGGTGTGAAGAGGTTTGCACCGTTACAAGCTATACTCGTACTTATTGTACAGGATGGTCAGGACAGCTGTTTGCGAACTTACAGAGAATCTCCCAAAACTGCAGTTCGTAGTTTATTTTAATGACTCTTAAAGAAAAAAATGTCCACCGAGTACTTGTCGCTGACTCAACGCCTACGGTGTGCGGTCATTTGTTCCCCGAAATTTTTTGTGAAGCGTACGCTATGGAAGCAAATATTCTGAGATTAAATTTGTTAATAATACTCGTAACATGCAGTTGAAAAAGAAAAGGCGTTTGTAAAGAATACACCGAACTTTTGTCCAGTCCGGTCTCTTGATGTCCTCTGTAACTAGAAGTACTTTTTGTACGGGGTACTTTGTCCTTCGTGTGCGTTATTCGATACAATTTATAAGAGATCTTATATCGACGGACAAAAAGGTACCTGGGGGATAGTCCCTCGTCTGCGCAGGCCTTAGTGATCACACATCTTTATACATATAATTCTACTGCGTGCGTAACTCGTCCTAAACTGCTGAAGAGAATTGAATAGTTATTTGTTATACAAGAGTGCAAAGTTGCTTTTTAACCGCGTGTTCAATTTTGATGACCGAGCAAGCGAAGGATTCTAAAATTGAATCACGAGCGCAGCAAGCGAATCAAAAGAGCACGAGGTGAAAAATCTTTGCACTCGAGTGCAACACGTAACTTTTCATTCCACCTCAGCGAGGAAATGACTAAATGCAAAAAAAACGTTTACAATCACAAGATACAGTGCGTTCACGTTAACTTGACGCGTGAGAGAAATGGTAGCACTGATATGTTTAGTGTTACCATGTTAAATAAGAAATCATTCCCATTACTTGGGGAAAATAAAAGGATTGAGGGCTTGTTTTACCATCTTCCGATTATGAAATGAATGAAATGAAATATGAAATGAAATATGAAATGAAATATGAAATGACAAACGACACACAAACGAATAATCCTCTAGTTAGTAACCGATCGTGCCGAAAGCAAGATGGCGACTGAGCAATCAGTGCTACCAATTCTCTCACGCGTCAAGTTAATGTGAACGCACAATAGGTACACTTTTTAATTCACAAACTTAGTGCACACAATGTTCTAAATTCAATTTACTTTATCCTCTAGAGAATAAAAACGGCTTTCCCGCTCAGATATTGAAGATTAAAAATACTCTTTCCGAGATGGTGGGATGAAAAGATTTTTTTTATACGTTTGCGTGGCGTCCTGGAAGGTTTAGATCTACAAATAAGCCCGTTAGATGGCAGCGCGACCTCTGGCTAACCGTACTAGCGCTCTCCCAACTGAGCTAATGGGCAAGTGCCGGTTGTTTATCCCCAGCCGGGGTTCGAATCCGGGACCGCTCGCATAGGTTTGTAGACTACAGATCGCAAAAGTGCACGAAATAAATTTCGATATCAATCCCGGTATGTACCGATGACTTGGTTTTCTATGTTGGGGTGGTATTACACTTATCAAATGTCTTGGAAACACCGATATTTGATCAAATATTAAATACACTTAAATTAAAATGGCTGCAAACAAGATATCGTGGACGATTCCAATGACATTTTTTTTAATAAATACTTTTTTTTTGTTTTGACTTTTGGTTTTTCATTTAACATAACGATAATAATAGCACCACTTAAAGACGCAATAGCAGCACGTGAAGACGCTCCACGTTCCTCCATTTTCTTAAGACTATGCAAAAAATATGGGACGCAGTTATTGGACAAGTGGAATGGGCTTACCTCAAAGAAATAAAATATTTGACAGCAAAATTGGACAAAGATATTTGATAAGTGTAATATCACCCTTATCTAGACTTGTGAAGTTATAGTAGCAATACCACTCGCTAATTGTGAAGGAAAACATCGTGAGGAAACCCGAGGATCTACCGCTCCCCTACTACCGCTCGTAGCCGACCGGTAAGAAGCTAATAATGAAGAAGGAAATAATCGTTCAAGATACCAGAGTGAAAGTAGTCGGCGACTCGTGGCCGACATGTAGCCTTGTATGGTCGGCCGGCCGACCCAGATGTTTCGTGTGAGCGGAGGCATCGCTACATTTCACTTGCCGAGCTAATAAAAACATTATTGATTATTATTTGACAAAGATGTTTTGAGTTAAGAGCGATTTATAGTCCGTAAAACATAGCTTAGAACATAGAAGCGCTCGTGGCCTAGTCAAAGCGAGTGATTGGAATCAATCACTTGCGTTAAGTAACAACAGGCGCGGTCAGGTGCGGGATGGGTGACCGTCCCGTGACTACCGCTAGTGGCATTTTTTCCGAGCGCTTCCGTGCTTCGCAAGGCACGTTAAGCCGTTGGTGCCGGCTGTCATGTAATGGCAGTCGTTAAGCCATGTCACAGAGGCCTTATGGGCGGCTTGATAACTTCTGACAGTAAGACCCGCCACTGTCTTACAAACCTCCACCAACCCGGACTTGGCCCCCGTGGTGGAGTATGGGCTAACCTTCCTGCGATGCAAGAAGAGACTCGTGCCCCAGCAGTGGGGACATACAACGATTGATATCGAAAACATAGCTTGAGCTCCACGACAGCGGTCACATTGACAGGGCTAGGGATAAAACTATGTCGACAGTAAATGTCACTTAAAGCGAGTTGATGACGTCGATGGAAAGAAGAGTTTCGAGAAGTTGGAAATATGAAATAAAAAACGAGAAATATTACTTCACAATGTTTTATTCAAGTAAAGGTGTACATCCTAAAATCATTTTCTGATTCGAATTCTGAATCAGAGTCACTGACATCACAGTAACACGAGTATATTGTTAGATAGGTTTTAACTAAAACAATATTCACCCTTTAGAGGAGAGGAGAGATGAGAATAAGAGGTTTATTCGCTAACAATTATGATTATTGTAATTAAATTTGATATGTAATGCTTTTCAAACAAATAAACTTCAATTCCAATAGTAAACCAGCAGTTTAGATCATCCATCACCAAATCATCGATAGTTTGTAATTTGCAGTTACGGTACTGGTTAGACATCACTATCTGTGCAGTAAGTACGGAGTTTTCGCAGTACAAATATTTTGTGATAAAATTCAAAACATAGAATATTTTCGGGGCTTAATCGCGTAGTAATTTATTGCTATTTTACCTCGACGTTTTGCGTGAAGCGGTTGAAATTAAGAAACACAAAATTTTTTAATCGGGAATGTGGTTTCAAACTGTCGCAAACGTGGGGTCATCAAGATGTGTTCGAGTGGAAAAAAGTCGTATGGCAGTGTAGTGTGTCGCATCCCTAGTGTTTTGTGATAGCTGATTGAGGGTAGTCTGAATCAGTCTTCTCGTGACCACGATGGCTGTAACGTCGTCGAAACGTCGAGGTAAAATAGTAATAAATTACTACGCGATTAAGCCCCGAAAATATTCGAACTATGTGTACAAGTCGCGAAAGTTTAAAATATGTTAAAATTCAAAACTTCATGAACGTAATTTAGATGACAGCTGTCGCGAAGCTTAAGCTATATTTTACAGACTACAAGTCATTTTAATGCGTGGTTTTAGATTAATACTATAGTATATCAACCCTTTGTCGTTAAGCCGAGTCAGAGGCCTTAGGGCGGCTTGAAAACTTCTGACAGTAAGACCAGCCACAAGTCTTGCAAGCCGCCACCAATCCGGACTTGTCCCCGGTGTGGAGTATGGCCTGTACCTCAGGGAAGAGGCCCGTGCCCCTCGGTGGGGACCAACTGCGACCTCCGGCGTGGTAATCAGGCTTAATGCCGCTAAACCTAGAGACAGTTAATAATAGTTAGGTATGCATTCTCGTTCTACGCTATTTTTTTAAAACTCTCGTAGTTCAATAACTAATAATTACCCGGATTTATACGTTCTGCTGTAGGTACTTATGAAAAACAATAACTTCTGCTAAAGATCGAAAATTGGGCAGACAATACCAACAATAACATTGTGTTTATATAAAAATAATACTTACTATAGGATTATCGATATCAACCCTTGTATGTCCCCACTGCTGGGGCTCTGGTCTCTTCCTGCACCGCAGGAAGGTTAGGCCGTACTCCCCCACGGAGGCCACGTCCGGGTTAGTGGAGGCTTGCAAGACTAGTGGCTGGTCATACTGTCAGAAGTTTTCTAGCCGCGCATAAGGCCTCTGACATGGCTTCACCGGCTGCCGGCTGTCATGTAATGGCAGTCGCCATTACATGACAGCCGGCACCAACGGCTTAGCGTGCCTTGCGCAGCAGGGAAGCCCTCCGAAAAAATGCCAATAACGGTAGTCATGGGATGGTCACCCATCCAGCACCTGACCGCGTCAGTTGTTGTTTAACCCTAGTGATTGATTCCATTCACTCTGTTCCACTAGACCACAAGAGCTTCGTGAAACTATCAGATAAAAGTGCTCTGTCGTGTCCATCGCTATCTTATCCCGATTATTTGCAGAGTCAAAGTCAAAACTTTTAACTATAAAAATAAATGTTTTATTTACACTAAGTTTCACAATCAATAGATAGTAATAATATTTATTTCAGAAAGAAACTCCACATTTATTCTTTTCTACACACAAATTTGACTTAATTAACAGAGTTTACAACTGAAACTTACACTACAAAAAACACTTTTGTTTGTAACAGTCGGGTAAAGCAGCGGTCTGCTTTCGCCAACCCAGAGAAGGTATTCTATAACAATGGTTCTTGAATCTTAAGTCATTGGAATTGCCTTGGAATGCCTCTAGGGACCACCGGTGGACCGCGGACCACCGGTGAAGAACCACTGCTCTATAATAAGTTTTCCCACAAACCCAAATTGAAATGTACGAGTCAATTTGGATTCCCATCTTAATTCATCCAAAATTCATCGCCCGGAACCGCTAAAAACTACCTACACCTCTCGACTGATTGGACAAAGCTCGGAATATCACTCGCAATAATTAAATTGTGTGTACAAAGTGAATCGAGACTACGGAAAACTAATCAAGTAATGGTTCGGTAATAAAATCACTGTTATATTGGAGTCTAGCTTTTGAGTGATTCTCTGTCCGCCATTTTGCATTACGGGGTGCTAGCTCGCGCTAGCCATGGAATAAAAATTATAACTTGTTTTATGCTTCGTTTTTTCATATAAAATTATCTACTGTGAAAGAAGGTAAACCAAAAATTTTGAGTTGGTTATATACTACAAAAATTACGTATAGCTAATGGGTATACGGATCTCTGGCTATCCGTGCCAGAGGAATGGCATCGGTGGAATTTTTAGCCTCTAGGTTTATATAATAGGTTTTTTTAAAATTTATATTTATACTATTTATGGCGCTAGTTAGCACCCCGACACGGAGAAATCAAGAGTTCGTTCACTCATTAATTATTAATATTAATTCATCATTCACTCAGCCATCTTCATTCACTCAATCTTGCAGTCGATATCAACCATTGTACGTCCCACCTACCGGGGCACGGGTCCCTTCCCGCACCGCAGGAAGGTTAGGCCATACTCCACCACGGATTCCAAGTCCGGGTTGGTGGAGGATTGTAAGACAGCGGCGGGCCTTACTGTCACAAGTTATCAAGCCGCCCATAAGGCCTTTTGATATGGCTTAACGACCTCCGCTACATGACAGCCGGCAGCAACGGCTTTGCGTGAATTACGAAGCACGGAAGCGCTCGGAAAAAATGCCACTAGCGGTAGTCACGGGACGGTCACCCATCCTGCACCTGACCGCGACTGTTGTGGCTTAAATCAATCTTGCAGTATTGCTAGCATTTTAGGCCTCCAATCCCTCAAATCCAAAAAAACTTATTTCGTTATGTTATTTGTCGAACTTGACGTTTGTAAAGAAGTAAGTATTGTTTGTCGTTCAGCGAAAGTAAGTGGGTCCTTAAATCTGTCATTTTACACTGAGTGGTCGTAAACAATACCGAGTTTATGTTCTGTTTGTAAAACTGGCCGATACCTTCTTGAGTGTTTGTTTAAACACAGTTTAAGAGGAAAGGAAAGACTTGAATGCTGAGAATTTTATTATGATAATAATTATTATTATAAGGTCGCCCATCATCATCAGCCCGGTAAACCCCACTGCTGGGTATAGGCCTCTTCATTTCCATAAGGTAGCCCACTGTACCTTTTTTTATTGTACCGTTAACGTACTAAGGGACACAAACCAGGGGGTGGGCAGTAGCGCCCCCTGCAGTACAATTCCACCAAACTGCGATCCCCGACCCGCATGCCCAGCGTGGGGATTATGGGCACTACCCCCCAATCATGGCACAACCTTGCGCTATGGCGCTCATTGGGCAGGGCTATGTTCAGCAGTGGACTTATATAGCCTGAAGAAGAAGAAGGTGTGTGTGTGTGTGTGTGTGTGTTTTTCCTTGTATGCAATAAATATTTTTTTGTAACCTATAAACGTCCCACAAGCCTTCTCTCAGAGAGAGAGAAAGAGATGTCTGTGTTTCTTTGTTCCTTGTATATGTACGATACAATACACAGCAAGAAGGTGCATGGCACACGCTAAAAAGGTTGATTTGGTAAACTTTTAGTCCGGATCTACTTACGGGCGTTGTTATATCGGAAGAGTCCGACCTGGTTTCGCTCCGATTCGCAGAGCTTAATCATGGTGAGCAGAGACGGAGCTCGCGTCTTCGGTTGCTCGTCTCATACTACGGGCAAGCGCGCGGACTAAAAGTCTACAATGTGTTGTGCTTACGAAAGTTTTAGTTCAAAAAGTTCCATTTTCTTTTTATTTTAAATAGTTTCCTTTTATATTTTTTTTTTTAATTTACTAACCCGTGCTAAGGACAATTTTATAAACCTATTTAGAGTAGCGGAACTACAAAAGAAAGAGTTATTGTCAAAATTAATTTCATTGTTGTCCATTGATTTCGATCTTTATTTACGTAGCTAAAAGGTTCATTTTTAACTGGAACTTTTATGATATAGACCTTTTTGGCACTGTCTTTATTTACCAATGGCAGTTTAACATTAATAGTGTGTGTTTGGTTTATATGTGCGAGTTTGGTCACACTGGTTGTACGCCCTCCTCGGCCTCGAGGGGGGTCGCTCCCGATATGGGTTTAGGGGTCCTTAGGACCAAAACCAGTCCCAAGGTGGTGTTTAGGGGTAGGCGCACTTCTTGTGAGTCCCACCTTGGCAGCACGGCCGGGTCCGTGCTGTTATGCATGAGCATTCACCACCTCTCCCCCCCGTGTCCTCCGGAGGGTGCAATATAAAGAGCTAAAAAAAAGAAACACACACTGGTTTTCATACCAATGGGACACGTCACTACTTCTACTCTTTTTTATGGTCTGTGGCAGGGTTCGAAAGGTTAAATATCCATGATAATTATCTTGATAAAAATAGCTCGATAATTATCAATTGATAATAACAAATATTTCTTTTATGCAAAGCAAACAAAACCATGCAGCAAGATCGTAGTTGGCTATTAGCATTAGGTCAACAAATTAGTTCTACTGTAGCAACACAGCCAATGGAAATAGAATCATCATCGGATGAAGATATTCCTTTGGCATCTTTGGTCAATCCAATTTAATATATAGATAGATAGATAGATAGATAGATAGATAGATAGATAGATAGATAGATAGATAGATAGATAGATGGATGGATGGATGGATGGATGGATGGATGGATGGATGGATGGATGGATGGATGGATGGATGGATGGATGGATGGATGGATGGATGGATGGATGGATGGATAGATAGATACATAGATAGATAGATAGATATTTCGTATATTTAGAGTGTCTAATCTGATGGACACTTTTTACTTTAATGAATGTTAATAGTGTTGGATTTGAAATGAAAATCATAAAATTTATTTGTTTTTGTTAGAATTGGCCAAATTATAATGCATTTGTTATGAAACAATATAGCAAATTAATTTCTTACACGGGTGATAATTATCAAGCAGCGTAATTATCTTTATAATTTCGAACCCTGATCTGTGGGTACAACCGTCTGAGAACAACTGCTATAATAAAATGGATGGTATTCATCTGTAAAAATAAAATACCACTAGACCGCACCAGAAACGGCGGAAGCCACGAAAAAAAACTCAACGCACACGCGTTACCAACATGGCCTCGCTTTGATGCACATTTTTATCTTTCGAATCTAAAATACGTTAGGAAAGACTCAAGAAGTGCGCAAGCGCAGGCGGACTCTTTATCTTCACGCCTCGTGGCTTACGAGGGTAATTAAATAGATCGCTGAGCTACAAAGAGTAGTGTAATGTTTCTCAGTGATTTTTAATATGAAATGAAATGAAAAGGTTTTATTCAAAGTAGCACAGAAACTGCGGCTTAATGAACGTTACAATTCAAACTAGGTGTCCATTTCAAAATCTAGATCATTTAGGAGAAAAAATGGAAAAAAAACTCCTATGAGTTCCGAGGGACCCAGGTTCGATTCCCTTTGCGGGCATGTACCAATGTTTTTGTGATATTCAACCAATCAACCTACAAGTTGTCACAAGAACAAGAATATATGAATATACATATATTTGTGTAGGTACCTCTGTGGTTGTAACCTATAAGTTACCTTTTGAAATGAAATAAAAAAAAATCGTAAAAATCGGATTCTGTGGCGGTGCGAAGCTTGCTTAAACAGTTAGAATGTTCATAAAGGCCTGCGCAGACGAGGGACTTATGTCCCCGAGGGACAAAAGTCCTTGAACCGTGAAATAATGTCCTCCGAGTACTTGTCGCGGACTCAACGCCTACGGTGTGCGGTCATTTGCTCCCCGGAGATTGAGTGAAGCGTAGGTACGCTATGGAAGAAAATATTTTGAGATTACGTTGTGTTGTAATTTACATGAAGTTGAAAAAAAGGCGTTTTAAAAGAAAACGCCGAACTTTTGTCCAGTCCGGTCTCGGTAACTTAAGGGACATTTTGTACGGGGTACTTTTAGTCCTTCGTGTGGGTTATTCGATACAATTTATAAGAGCTCTATATCGACGGACAATAAAGTTCACGGGGCATAGTACCTACCTCGTCTGCGCAGGCCTTAAATAAAATACTAAGTCCGCATATTTTGACGGCCAACGCGGCCGGTTCTCACATCAACTTTCATTGAACGTAATCGTTACAGGTAGTTTATTACTGTATTCTAGAAGTCTACTTTCTCTCGAAGGGAAGTCTACACTTTATCATATCGAGGCATGATAAAGTCGACTGCAAGAGAGTGGAGTTTACACCAGTCTGGCGTCAGTTCAGTCCGTGACCTTGATCAAGCTTTGATTGATGCCAGACTGATGAAGCATCAAAATATTCGACCATCCGTCAGTCTGGTCCCTCAGTCCACTGAATAGACAATGAGTCTGCCGTCAGTCTAACCAGACTGAGGGAATTGACTGACGTCATACTGGACTCAATTAAGTGGTCATAAAATGTATAGAAATGTATTTTTATGACTGCCGAATGTACCGCTTTACCTTTAAAGCATAGAAGCACGGTCACAGCCCATACATCGTGTTGTATGGATGTATGAAGGAACCAAACAAAAAAGTATTATTATTATTACGTTTATTGGACGTGAAACAAACTGATTTTAAGTTTATTTTTCTCATTAATGAAGCGAACCGTAAGTTCTTTATAGGAATAAACATCGTTGAACCGAACCCAACTAAAACTCTGGTATCATACGCGGCCGAAGGGTGTTTTTTTTTACCAACAATAGACTTTGGTAAAAATCACTTCTATAAGATAAGAAAGACAAGAACAGTCTTTGTACCGGGAAATTGTTACAGAAACAGCAGTTTAGAGAAGATTAGATACAATTGGCGGCCTTATTGCTAATAGCAATTTCTTCCAGGCTCAAATCGGAGAATTTATTTTATTTATTTTATTTATTTCAATTGATTTACAGACAACGTGGTCCAGTGTTATATTAGTAACAATAAATATAGAACTTAGCCTAGGGTTAGTATTCAATATATAACAGTGACTTGGTGCGATTTATTAAAATCCAAATAAGTGGATTATCCAGCCGTGATGCAATCGCGTTCAGAATTTGCCGAAGGAGAAATAGATACGGGTAGTCGGTAAAAATACGAATATTAATAGACATACGTATACGTATGTCTATTAACTTACATAAATCATACTTGAATACGATAAATAAACCAATACCTTATTCTTCACTTCCCTGCTCCAAAATATCGACCAATTCAACTAAAACCGATTTTTACCAACAATGGACTTTAGTAAAAATCACTTCTATACCTTATTCTTCACTTCCCTGCTCCATTCGGTTGCAGTGAGAGTGTTGTAAACCCGACACATCCTTTCAGAAACAGTGTTGCTACAGCTAGGTAGAATAGAAAGACCGTTCAGAGAGTGTAGAAGTCGTGATGGTAAAAAAATATTGTCACAAACACAACTTTTAGAGTACTCGAATGAGGTTATTTAATTAAGGCAGCATTTTTAAGGCAGCAACTTTTAGAGTACTTTCACGTGTAGGACGCCCTCCAACAAGGTGGGTTGACGATCGGCGAAAAATTGCAGGCAGATGCTGGATGCGGCAAGCTGAAGACAGGGCGCTAAGGCGCTCATTAGGGAAGGGCTATGTCCAGCAGTGGACTTATATAGCCTGAAGAAGAAAAAGTTCTTCCACGATACCGGAATCTCGCTCGTAGCAAAAACGCAAATATGGCCTAAGCTGTAGAAAATAAAATTAATGTATAAATGTATTATTTATGTTACTAGTTGATGAGATTCAGAAACCACATGGCGATGGAACATAACTTTTCTTTTGACTATCTTGGTAAAAAAATTACTTACAGAAAATTTTAAAACGGCCGTAATTTTTCCCGCATTCAAAGTCGTTTATAATGTAGTCCTTTTACAGTTATTAAATAAAGAATCTTCGAGCGAGCGGAATACCAGACGAATCTTCTGCATTACTCGCTTTGAGTAATATTTCTCTTAAAATGTTGGCCAACCTGTTGCTTTTTTTTCAGGGCTGTTTTTTTTTCAACGTGCCAGGCAGGGGTTGTGAACGCAACCTTTTTTTGCCGCCGTTTTTCTGACGTTAGAAGTGTGCTGGCTGGTGTTATTACTTTTGAACAAAAAAAAGGTCGTGTTTTGTAGACGCATTTAATAGCCCAGAGATTTGGGGAGTCAAAATAGCATTTTTAACGCCACAAGTACAAACTGTATTCTATTTTGTCTTTCAAATGGTTCCAAGGCGAATTGGAGCTTAGGTAGTTGGTTAGTATTAGTCGCGACTATAGTTTAGTACATTAATTGTCAAATTCTGACATTTAGCGCCAGGTAAAACGCGTGACTTGTGCCATCATACTGATTCTTAAATGAAAAAGATGAAAAACTTGAGGCCAGCAAATAACTCTATATTCTTTCTATATTTACCAACGGTTTGTTTTTATCCCAGATTTTTACTCTCACTAGATACCCATAGAAGCTGCAGCGATTTTACTATAGAAGTATTTTTTATTTAAAAGTAACAAATTGTACCAATACGATAATAATTCTGTTTCACTCCTCTTTTTTGCGAAGCTTAAGCCAGCTCGTATTTTACATCAAATAGTACATCATCATTTTCAATGCACAAATCGTAATTTACTTCCTCTAGTGACAAAAATATTTTGCGTATGAAAAATGAATTGTTTTGTGTGCCATGTTCACTCACAGCCCAAAGGTTGATCATCTTCTATGCAAAATGGAGAGAAAGTGAAAAAGAAACGCCCGTTCACTGTATTAATATGATACCCTACAAAAACTGAGATATCCGACCATAGCGCAACAATTAAATACAAATTACATAAGCTATATATTACGCGGACATGCCTATGATTTAATTATACAACACTAGCGCATAGAGTTTTTGTGTTGTCTGTTTATATCATACAGACAATGATTTTTCTCGCGGCTGTGGGAAATGTTGGCAACACCAGCCGTGATGGCTGAATAGCTGATTGTCATTGTCTAAAAAAGGTAATTTATGAATTGATGGCTTGTATTTTTTCTTAGATTGGTACAACTGCTTTCCTATTTCCTAACCTCCTTCTTCTTCTTCAGGCTATAATTATGTTAGTGCACTGCTGGACCTAGCCCTCTCCTAATGAGCGCCATAGCGCCCTGTCTTCAGCTTGCCGCATCCAGCATCTGCCGGCAGTTTTTCGCAGATCGTCATCCCACCTGGCCGGAGGGCGTCCTGCACTACGTTTGCAGAGTCGCGGTCTCCACTCAAGAACACGTTTACTCCAACGGTTGTCGGTTCGTCGCGAGATATGGCCAGCCCACTGCTACTTCAGCTCACTAATTCTCTGAGCTATGTCGATAACTTTGGTTCTCTGTCTGATGCATTCGTTACGAATCCTATCCTTCAGAGATACTCCGAGCATAGCTCTCTCCATAGCTCGCTGAGCGACTATGAATTTCCTAACCTAAGTTAATCTAAGTTGTTTAGGACCACTTATTTGAATTAGTCATTCTCTTAGGGTTTCATACTGGAAGCCGTATAAATTTTATTACGCTTACCATCCATCTGTTCCGTTTGTTTGACTGTTAGACCTGTATCTATTGAACAGTCATACGGTATGACTGTTCACAAGTCTACTGACTTTGTTAGTTTTTTTAAATTAAGTAATAAATTAATTAACCCACGAAGTTAATATGGTTTGGCTACCTATTTACAATTTCTGGAGAAAGCGTTTAATTTACGACGTTCATGATATATCTCATTAGCCCACCTAGTCCCACAAATTATCTTAATACTTAACATGACTTATCATTCAATGAACGGAAATGCAATTTATACTATTAATTAAAGAACGTAGAAGTTTTTACTCTTGATTTCGGGTAAGTATAAATTTACTTACCCATCCCCCATCCCCGACCTTTATCGACCTTACTTTGGACTCTCGACTTTAAATTTAAATTATATAATGTAACTTGACAATATTTTACATAAAGTTTTTTTTTTATAAAAATAAATATATTTAAAAAAAAAATTTTACCGGTTGCCCCCGGATAGTGTAAGGGTGCAAACCTCTTCACACCATTTTTATTTCTTTTTCTATCTATCATTTTCAAATATTTAAATTACGTCACACATTATTCGATTTCCCTCATTTTTCATCATTACTACTTTACGCTTCGACCAGATCTGACTATTTCACCTGCTTATCCGTTTTTATCCAGTTTTCTGTTTTATTAAAATATTACTACATATCTACAAATAAAGCCACAATTGAAGTCGATCCAGTGTTTATTATTATTTGTAAAGGACATACAACGTTCCCAACTCAAGGGGTAAAAACGGATATTTATCTTTCTTACTCAGTAAATACTATTTAGTATTTTACTGACCGCCATACCTCAAACACAGACCAGCCAGTTGAAATTTTCCAATAATGTAAATAGGTATGTTAAGGTGCTTCGGGATGCTAACTAGACCCATCAACGGAAAAAATCAAACCTTCGTTATTATACGTTTTTATTTAAAAGTGAACATGAGAAATCTTAACAACTGTGCCAACTATTTTTAGAACAGGCGTCTTTTTGAAAGCATTAACTGTTACTTTGCCGAGGGTAGTAAACAGTAAATGCTTTCAAAAAGACGCCTGTCACCTAAGTCTTCCGGGACCACGGTACTTGCAGAAGTGCCGAATCGTCGGAAAAATGTAAAATGTAAAATTAAACGAGCAAATATCCGTGCAAATACAGTTTTCATTATGTCTAGTGCGCGTGTTAACTTTAGAAAATATCATACAAACCCGTTCGGTTTCCTAACCTAACCTAACGTTATCTGTATTCGCTTAGATATTTGAATAAAATATTCCCTAGACCTTTTTTTCCTTTAGCCTTCACTAATTACTTTTTAACTTTGCCAACAATTTATCTTACTTTTCGGGCTCCCAAAGCTTAACCTCAAAATAACTTCGGAAAGTATTTAGCATAGGGTACCTTGGAATAACTTTCGGAGTTATTTTTCCAGAGTTTCGCTCGCCAAACCTTTTTTGGAGGAATTCGTTTAGAGATGTCCCACCACGATTTTAAGGTCTATCTATCTATCTATCCAGCCAATGAATGAAGCCCACTGCTGGGTATAGGCCTCTTCCATTTCACGCCAACTCTCCCGGTCCCTAGCCAATCTCGACCACTTACCCCCGGCCGCTTTTTTAATGTCATCCCTCCAACGGGCAAGTGGTCTACCCACCGAACGACGACCGGTTCTTGGCCACCACTCCGTGACTGCCCTTGTCCACCTTCCGTCATCCCGTCTCATCAGGTGTCCCGCCCATCTCTACTTCAACTTTGTGATCCGTGTGCCCACATCTTCGACTCTGGTCTTTTGTCGGATTGCAACGTTGCGCACTCGATCAAGAAGTGAAATGCCTAACATGGCTCGCTCCATGGCTCTCTGTGCGACTTGGATTTAAGGTCATTACTTAATAATTAGAAGAAGAAGAAGAAATACATTTATTTATCGCCACACAGACATATACAAATCGTAAAATTGAGACTATATATTAAAAAAGTAATAAAAACAAACAAACACGACAGAACACAGCAAGCGGATACATACGGGCTATGTCCATGCGGCGGTAAAACGGCCTCAGGCTCAGTACTTGCTGCAGGATTTTTGCCCACAGCACCGATTTTCAGCAAGGGCCTGGTGACAGTGACTCACGGAAAGTAGCGACGAGACCCACGACGTAAGATTACTTACTAAGAAGTTTTAGTGTTAAAAATTAACTTCACACAAAATAACATCGTATAAAAGTACAAAACGTAGGTATAAAAAGAATTAAATAATTCTTAGGCATTTTCAATTAAAACTTAATATTAAGTTAAAGATTAATCACGAAAATACATTACATTTTCAGTTACAAATACCGCTTATAGGATATTTATTTTATACAATACAACACTACACTACACTACACTATACTACACTACACAACACAATACAATACTAGACAGCACAGCACAACACAGCATAGTAATACTACACAACACAATATAATGAAGCGATCTCGAGTTATATAAGGGAAGAATAGACATAGAAGGAAGCATCTTATGCTAGGGAAAATTATTGTTAGGGAAAACAGGACACGACGTTATCGACATAGCTCAGAGAATTTGCAAGCTGAAGTGGCAGTGGGCTGGCCATATCTCGCGAAGAACCGACAACCGTTGGAGTAAACGTGTTCTTGAATGGAGACCGCGACTCGGCAAACGTAGTGTAGGACGACCTCCGACCAGGTGGGATGACGATCTGCGAAAAATGTTGACTGACTGTTGACTGCTATGTCCAGCAGTGGACTACATAATATAGCCTGAAGAAGAAAACAGGAAAAGAAGCCTCAGTGTCAGAGGTATTCAAATGACTAAGAGCTTAATATCGCCTATATCCGCTTTGGGCACGCGTCGTAATTAAGCCTTTGCTCTGTCTCTGAGAGAAGACTTATGCCCTGCAGTGAGACGTTTATAGGCTACATCATCGTCATCATCCACCCATTATGTCCCCACCGAGGGGCACGGGTCTTTTCCCTGACGAAGGTTTAGGCCATACTCCACCACGGTAGCCAAGTACGGATTAGTGGAGACTTGCAAGACTAGTGGCTGGTCTTACTCCTTAAGGCCTTCGACTTGGCTTACCGACTGCCATCTATCAACGGCAGCCGGCACCAACTGCTTAACGTGCCTTGCGAAGCACGGAACCCCTCGGATAAATGCTACTAGCGTTAGTCATGCTCGTTTGTTGCTTAACCTTCGTGATCGTTTAAGATATTTATATTCTTTTTTGTTGCACTAATCCGTGCTAAGGACAAGGGACACAAACCGGGGGGTGGGCAGCAGCGCCCCCTGCAGTACAGTGCCACCAATCTGCGATCCTCAACCCGCATGCCCAGCGTGGGGATTATGGGCACTAACCCCCAATGATAGTATAAGACAGGGCGCTATGGTCATCATTAGGGGTGGGCTATGTTCAGCAGTGGACTACATAATATAGCCTGAAGAAGAAGAAGAAGGACAATTTTAAAACATTTATCATAACATTTACATACAGGTACATACATTGCTTCTGGCCCCACACTAGGATACCCTGTGTCGTGGGAACCAGAAACAACGACATCACAAACATGTAAACATCCAAGACCTGGGGTTTTTTTGTTCCCAGCCGGGATTCGAACCCGGGACCTCTTGCATGGTAGGTAGATGTGCTACCGCTACGCCACAGAGGTCGTCCTCTAAATAAAAACCTCTAAATAGAGGCACCCGCGATCTCTGGCACGGTCAGCCAGAGGTCGCGGGTTCGAGTCCAGGGTTTAAGATCACTCCGGCAGCCGGCGCTATGAGCGATAGGCTACATAAATGTATATTAGTAGCTATAAACATCGAACTTCAGAGCACAGACCTTCTATTACACTAAGGCTGCCTTGCCATGTTTTCCTTCACGGTTTCCTGTTTTCCTTAATAATAATTAAGAAGTGATTACCTCAAAATCATTACACTATTTTTATTTTTAATGCACTAACCCGTGCTAAGGAACAAATTTAATTACTCAAAATCATTGTCAGACATCTCTAAATGTAATCTTACAAAAATGGTTTATTATTTACTTTAAAGCTACATCGTTTTGCCAGGTCAGGTTAGTGAGATCATAGGAAGTACAGACTATACAATTCTTGATATACTTGTTTACTTATACAAGACAGGGCTGAACCGGTGTCTACTTCCATATTCAACATACGATTTTGTACCTTAATTGCAATACATACCGGTTTGTATTTATTTAACGATAGCTGGTAAATAGGCTCTTCTTCTTCCCGGGAGTTGTTGCGAATATCGCTGTCACTGGCAACATCGTCGTCTTCTTCCAGCAAATGGACCGGTGGGGCGCGTTCCCGTTCACCCTGTGCCGCGACCCTCCATCCCCGCGAGGTCTGTCCGCCCGCTCTCGCCGCAGCTCCGCGTCCGCGTGATAATTTGTTTCTGTAACTACCGGCAGGTCCCGCTGTTTTCGCTCGTCTCGCATGGTTGTGCTGCATATCCCTGGCCCTTTTTGGGCACATCCGCCTTAGGTGGCCATACTCGTTGCACGCGCTACATAAATAATTCTTATACCAACATTCGCTAGCTCTGTGCCTGCTGTCACCACAGCTTGGACACTCCCTCAAATTTAATTTGTGTATTCCTTCCGTTGTTGGTAGTACACTCCCTTGCTCCACTGCGCTCGCATCGCGTTCGGCAGCCTCTAATGATAAGGCTAGTCTAACCGCTTGGTTGTACTGAACGTTTTCCTCGGCGAATAATCTCTGTCTTACCATTTCACTTTTTATGCCACACACAAATTGGTCGCGTAGATTGTCATCCAATGTAGTTTTGAACTCGCAATTCCTAGACAGTTTTTTTAGTTCTGTCACATAGTCAGATATAGACTCGTTAGTCAACTGCCGCCGCTGACGAAACTTGTAGCGTTCCGCTAAGACTGACGGTTTGGGCTGCAGATGAGCAGTCAATAGCTCCACTGCCTTGGCGTAGGTCAGTTGTGACGGCTTGGATGGACTGGCCAAGGTAGACAATAATTCGTAAGTTTCCTCGCCAATAACCGATATTAGTGTAGGTAGCTTCATATCTTCAGCAACTTTGTTAACCAAAAAGTACATTTCGAGCCGTTCCACATAGCCCGTCCAATTACTTGTTTGTAACACAAACTCTCTCATTTGTCCCACCGACATTATAACTGGGATCACTGCACTGATAAGTCTATTAATTTAATTTTGTTTCCGCGTTCGCCACTGATGAATAAAAGGCGTGTCTTGTGGGTACAACCATTTATTGCAGACTGGCGGCACGCCGGTCTCGCGCATCTACCTACATACACAATAGTATCCGCATGTCATTCTGTACAGAAAAAAAAGAAGAAAAATAAAATTTAAAGATTCTTAGAATCTTTCTGATTTTTTGCTTTTTAAGATTTATTAATATTTTTAAGATTACAATTTTTAAGATTTGTAGGGAAGATAGTTATAGGCAGAGTTACGGCCTACCCGCTAACATCATCATCATCATCACCACCACCATCATCATAATCAGACGATGTCAATCCACTGCTGGATATAGGCGCCAAAGACACACCAAGATAGGCCTTACACACAGCAGTGCAAAAGCACTGACAGAAAAAGAATTAAGATTTAGATTTCCGATTTAGGTTTTTTAGTGGCTCAACCGCAGGCAAAAAGCCAGTCGACCAACCCTTTCGCCTCAAAGGCGGCCATTTAATACCGGCAATGGCGGATAATGAGTAAATAAGCAAATACCCGCAAGACCACTGCAGTCGGATCCCGCGCGGAGCGGTTAGCTAAGGGAGGCGGCAAATTTGCTATTCGAATTCATTAAGATACCCCTCACTTGGACTTTGAGCTTGGCGCCCATGGTCGAGTATGGCCAAACCTTCCTGTGACGCAGGAAGCGACCCGTGCCCCAGCAGTGGCGACATACACGGGTTAGTATTTAAGATACCCCTCACACTATGTAGAGTTATTCGAGCGGCAGCTTCTTTATAGCGTCCATCCAACGTTGACGCAACGCTAACGCAGCGGCGCCGCAACGCCACGCCTGAGCATCTACCGCAAGTCTAGAGTCACAACACTTTATTGTACATAAAGGCGATTGTACGCGTGAATCTGTCTGTGAAGGTACCTACTTAGGTGCAGAATAATGGACTTATGCAAATACTGAAGGGGCTGTAAGTAATGCAATTTGCTTAAGTCAGATGTCGCTGCCTGTACGTAATACAGAGAATAGTGTAAAGAGGTTCGAAATTTCACTGATGCCGTGAGTCGCCCATTGGCTCAATTGGTAGAGTGCTAGCTGGCATGGGTGAAATTTTTAGCCTCTAAATAGGTTTTTAAATTATGCAAATACGTAATACTCAAATAACAAATATTCAGCAAACGTATGTTTTTCATTGACGTAGGAAAATTAAGTGACTGACTGCCGTCACTCATCCTCAGATATACTCCAGGGTTGTACATAGACCTTAACTCCAACCCTGAACGCGCTTAGTTACCAATTTATTCTATAAGCATAACTTTGTAAGCTGATGATTCTCCAATCTGAATAAATCAATAAATAGCAAAGGAAATTACACAGATATTTCTTAAATCAAAATACAGACGGCGGCTTTATCACTAAAGATAAAAAATTAAGATAAATTAATTTTAAGATTTTTAGATTCTTTACTTTTTTTAAATTAAGATTAATTTATATTTTTTAAGATTTTAGTGATGAGAGGAATATGCACACCTGACGGCCAAGCTCTAGTAGTGGAGGCACTGAAAGAATACATCTAAGATTCGAGGAACCCCAGCGCGTCCAGAGACAGATAATGACCACAGTCCGTGCTCTGTGGTCATTATGTAGTCTGTGACAACAAAAAATTAAAGAGGTCTAAATGCATCTTAAGTACACAAGTTCACGGTCGCTGTTCAGATCTCATTTCTTACATCACGCACACCAAGCTGATTGCCTGAGGTTAGGACACCTCAGGCAGTCAGCTTGGTGTGTGACAACAAAAAATTGAAGAGGTCTAAATGCATCTTAAGTACACAAGTTCACGGTCACTGTTCAGATCTCATTTCTTACATCACGCACACCAAGCTGACTGCCTGAGGTGTCCTAAATTACTTCACTGATTAAAATAGCCGATCCGGGGTTGGCGCACGTGATAATTAAGTCCATACTCTCTATCTCTCCCTCTCTCTCAGAGAGAGGCCTGTGCCCTGCAGTGGTACGTACTCGTATAAGGGCTACTATGAACAGTATACCTACATCGCGGCTGATGCAAGACCTTTTCCGCCAATCTTTTATGTCTGAAGGTTCGTGGCGAGCCTAATCCATCAAAAACCCTTTCCGCGGCGCCGACTTCCTTCCTTATTATGAATAAATTAAACCTTTCGCTGGAACTTTTACGGAATATAAGCCACGCTTTACATTTCCAGCCGTTGACCAACTCCGGAGGAGTTCGATTCAAATATTTTATTTTCGTAGCCGTGCGACTTAAGAAAAAAGAGGATCTTGTTTAATCGAAGGCCCTGTTTATATAATTCAGTATTACTTCGTAATATATCGTAAAACGAAATGGTTACATAATTACTTGAACATGTAAATTTAGTTGGCAGTTTCAAGATTAATGGATTCACGTGGAGAAGAAAGTATCAAAGTAACTCCATATTCGTTTCCACAAAAAATTAATCCCATTTCTCATATTTATCAATTATGCGATCTAGACGATAAAGTCACGTAAATAACAAAATCGCGTAAAATATAAACTAGAAAACAACCTAAAAATAAAGTACGCAAAAATTACGTAATAGTAGGCACAAATGAAATACTATAGAGATAATTAATGCGAAAATAAGAAAATGCACTTTTAGTATTTTCTAAGGTTAACACGAGCACTAGACATAATTAAAACTGTTTCTACACGGATTTATGCTCGTTTATCTCGGATGACTCTGAGACCACGGCACCTGTAAAAGTGCCGAAACGTCGGAAAATTGTAAAAATGTAATAAACGAGCATAAATCCATATAGAAACAGTTTTAATTAAAATGCACCTTTGTCTTATTTCTCGGTTTGTACGTGCATTATGTGGTCTGCTATAATACACAAAGTCTGTAAAACTGCAATTATGCTGAGCCGCTGTCCTCTTCATCGCGCAATCTATTCTGAGGATCCTTATGTACCTATTTATTCAGAAACTTATGTATGTATAACTTGAATAATTCGGAAATATTTGAATATGTGAGGAAAAATACCAGCAATTTTGAAAATATTAGTAAGCATCATAATATGGATATGACTTGTCATTTCCACGATTCAGAGATGCAAAGATTCATACGTCCTTTAAACGTTTCTGCAATAAGATTCCTCAACATATTACCACCGACGCGGTTGAAAAAATGTGTTAAGCATACTCTGTTCAAAAAATCCTAAGGAAGACAAAGAAGCCTGGTATTAAAATAATATTAACGGGGACGATTATCTGAACTTTAAGTTGAAAACTCTGTTAATTAAGTTACATCCTGAATATAGTAAATGTGGAGTTCCATCTCCACATAATCTACTAATTGTGAAACTAACAATTTTGACGAACAATAATTTTCACTATAGAAACCAAATGTTTAATAATATGGTTGTCTGGAAAAATTGCTTTTAGTAATATTTGTACTATATTTTGTACAATATTTTTGTCTAAAATTTGTTATTTCTGTGTACAATAAAAAATATTCTATCTTTTTTTTCTTTTGAGTGATGAATAAATCCCTATTTTTTTTTTGTTTTTCCGTACCGTCGCTGCTCCCTCCCGCGTTACTGAACAGCCCTTTGAGCAGGCCCTTTAGATTGCTAAGCATCTTGTAGCTCACTCCACCAGCGCTGAATAAACAGCGATGAAGACGTGAATAACTTAATAATTAATAAGCCAGGACACTCAGTGGGTATTCCAAGATTCCAAAAGATAGCGGGCTTGTTATAAGATTCGATTACATTTTGTGTCCGTTTTTCTCCAAAACGAGCTAGCTAGATGGAATGTTCTTTATTGTATACAGAAATTACAGTAACAGAAATTATATTAAACTAGCTTTTCTCCGCGACTCCGTCCGCGTGGATTTTAGTAGCTATAAAATTTTGAAACTCCATCACCTTAAGGGTTAAATTAAAAATTAACGGCGAAACACGTGTTCAATGAATTGTGTTAAAGCGTATTTGTTTTAAGTTTAAAGAAAATTAGACAACATTCTTTATTGTAGACTTTTAGTCCGGATCTACTTACGGGTGTTGTTATATCGGAAGAGTCCGACCAGGTTTCGCTCCGATTTGCAGAGCTTAATCATAGTAAGCAGAGACGGAGCTCGCGTCGTCGGTTGCTCGTCTCACGTGTTGTGCTTACGAAAGTTTTAGTTCAAAAACATTCTTTATAACTCCCATAATGAATTGAATTTAAAAAAATCCGGTCTTATTCCTTGCCTACGTTATATATAGACTATCTGTGCAAAATTTCAGCTTCCTAGGTCTAACGGCTTGGGCTGGGCGTTGATGAGTGAGTCAGTCAGGACTTTGAATTTTATTTATATAGATTATAGTACAATACAAGACTTGACGTGTCTGCGAAACACGGAAGCGCTCTGAAAAATGCCATTAGTATTAGCTGCTGTTGTTGCTTAACTCAAGTGATCGATTTTAAAAACCCGTGCCATGGCACGGATAGCCAGAGGTCGCGGGTTCGAAACCCGGCATGGGTGGAATTTTTAGGCTCTAAATAGGTTTTTACAATTGTCCTTAACACGGGTTAGTGCATTAAAAATAATATAATCAAGTGATCGATTTCAATCACTCGGTTCGCCTAGGCCACGAGCGCTTCATTACCAATTAATAATAATAATTATGTCGTACGTAATCTTAACAAGTTTTTTCTTATCGTTTCAGGTAATTTAAAACTCCCGTTTATCCCGCCTTCCTGCAGTCAAAAGGACAGGTAGAACTAATTGCTGTTTAATAGAGGGTATACTGCGAAAAACGGCAGATGCTGGATGCGGCAAGCTGAAGACAGGGCGCTATGGCGCTCATTAGGGGAGGGCTATGTCCAGCAGCGGACTAGTATAGCCTGACGACGACGACGACGACGACGACGAAGAGCGTATACACCAGTCTACGCCAACCTACAGTCTGTTAGCTTTTAGAATATACCTCGGCTACCATCGGATAGAATCGGATATATATTCGTGTAATAGAAATATCGGAACTAATAACCACATAATTATACTATTTTTATTTTTAATGCACTAACCCGTGCTAAGGACAAGTTTAAAAACCTATTTAAAGGCTAAACATTTCACCCATGCCGGGATTCGAAACCGCAACCTCTGGCTATCCGTGCCAGCGCTCTACCAATTGAGCCAATGGGCGACTCACCGGCATCAGTGAAATTTCGAACCTCTTTACACTATTCTCTGTATTACGTACAGGCAGCGACATCTGGCTTAAGCAAATTGCATCACTTACAGCCCCGACTACCTACTTTGCAGTTAGGTTTTACATCGGAACGATATCACTGTACCCACATGATTATACTATCGCCCAAAGTTATAACGTTAACATAACTTTTCAAAATAGCGAAGAAAAGTTTTATACAGAGCAGGAAGTAGTATTACACTCGTGTGCTTTTGGCGAAAACCGAAGCCTACTCCAGAGCCCGAGGTATATTCTAAAAGCTACCAGACTGTATGTGAACGTCTCATACACTTGGATTTCCTCGCGCTGTTTTTCCACACAGGCCATTGGTACATACGTACTCTTTACGAATGCATCTGCTTTACGAATTAGACTTGGGCAAAGTGTGTCCTTAGAGGGAGTTGTTATATCCCATATCTTTACTCACCGAGACACACTATATCTCTATCATATCTCGCTCACCAGTTGTGTCCTAGCTCATACGACGTCCAATCAACTAAGTGCGTAAATAAGAGACACAAGTGGTGAGTCAGTCTAGTCTACCTATTCCCTACTTTATCCAGATCTCAGGTTTTTTTTTGGTGAACTTTCTTTCATCGCTCGTTGGTTACGACGAGAAATGCGGCCGAATGTAACCGATGTCAGACGATGATCTCGCTCTTGCGCATTGTATGTGAGCTGGATAAAGTAGCAGGAGATGAGTACCGTACTGAGTGGAGAGTATGTGTGAGGGAGCCAGATATAGTTGACATCTCTGGGATATGAATGGGACACACTTGACAGCGAGGGAGTTGCGTGTCCACTCATATCTGGCTCTTGAGTTACCCAAGGCTATTACGAATCAACTTTAAATTCTTCACACGCTTCTATAAATCACTTGAAAAGTTAAAATGAAATAAATTTCATTCATCTTACTGTGACCGCGGCCACAATCAGTTTCGTACCTTCACACCCTCTTATAATTAAGTGGTAGGGTAAACAAACAATTCACGACCCTCCCTGATAAAGTGTCGCCTCGGATTTTATGACTGGCACTTAATGGGGTAAGCAGAGTTAATAAAAAGTCGGGGATTATGTTAACGAATGCCCTGGGGGCCTTAGATTGTGTTGAGATGTCTTTTTTATGTAGCTTTAAAACGTTCCACTGCAGGGCACAGGCGTTCTCTCAGAAAGAGAGAATGTGGGCTTAATTACCACGCATGCCCACCGTGAAATTGCTAATACTTACATAACTTCACGCCTGTATCCCAAAGGGGTAGGCAGAGACCAGGGACTGCCACGATCCTGACAGAAGTAGGACTTATCCTTTCCAGGCTAATGACCGAATGCTTGGTTGAGCATGAAAGTTTAAATTCCTGACTTCTCTGATGCCTACTTCAAGCGCTGAGGTATTTGGACACTTCAGACACGTCTCTCTAAAAAACGGTCCGTGCCCTGCAGTGGGCCCTTTAAAGGCTACATCGATATCAACCCTTGTATGTTCTCACTGTTGGGCACGGGTCTCTTCCTGCATCGCAGAAAGGTTAGGCCTTACTGTCAAAAGTTATCAAACCGCCCATAAGGCCTCTGACATGGCTTAACGACTGCCATTACATGACAGCCGACACCAACGGCTTAACGAGCCTTGCGACGCACGGAAGCGCTCGGAAAAGTGCCACTAGCGGTAGTCACGGGACGGTCACCCTGCACCTGACCGCGCCTGTTGTTGCTTAACTCAAGTGATTGACTCCAATCACTCGGTTCGACTAGGCCACGAGCGCGAAAGGCTACATAAAAAGACCAAAATATAATAACCCATCGCGGGGCACTAGCTTTCTCTCAGACAGAGAATACGGACTTAATTACCTCGCATAGCCACCGCGAAGCATTCTGAAGCACTGCAGACACTCAGGTTTCCTGACCACGTTTTTATCATCATCAACCCATTATGTCCCCACCGAGGGGCACGGTCTCTTCCCTGAGGAAGGTATAGGCCATACTCCACCACGGGGTCCAAGTCCGGATTGGTGGAGGCTTGCAAGTCTAGTGGCTTCTTCGGTCTTACTGGCAGAAGTTGTCAAGCCGCCCTAAGGCCCTCTGACTTGGCTTAACGTCTGCCATCTATCGACGGCAGACGGCACCAACTGCTTAACGTGCCTTGCGAAGCACGAAAGCGCTCGGAAAAATGCCACTAGCGTTAGCCATAGACGGTTTTACCCATCCATGCACTGCACGCGCCCTGTGTTGCTTAAGCTTCGTGATCGTTTAAGATCACTCAGGCAGCCGGGGCTACGAGCGGTTCGACGACGGAGCGGTACGACGTTTCCCTTGACTAAAATATTTCACCAAAAACTTGTCCGTTTAGTGAGCACTATTTCGCGTCATAAAGTTCCCCCTCCTGATAATCAAACCTGTGTACCATCACGTGGAAAAGCCTGACAAATCCCGCTTGGCCATTAACGTGGTTTATTGACGTAACAGGGATATTACTAGCAACTACAGACATACATAAATTCACACTTTATATCCTGGCGGGGCTGACACGGACCAGGCTTTGCCAATTGCGAGTGCTTTTGTAATACGCCATACAGATTCACGCCGAGAATCCCCGAGAACACCCGAGAAGCCCGAGTGTGAGGAGTTTCTCGCTGTCTCGTTCTCGCGCTCGCCTGTTCTCCGATGGTTGTCGGTATTTTTGGCCGCTTCAAAGGATTTCTCGGACGAGAAAAGAGAAGACTATCACACTCACGTTTTCGCAAGTCCACTCAGAACCAAACCTGCTGCAGTTTGAATAGTAATGTCGTCCATACCGGATGGGAAACAGATCACGAGTGAGAAAAAATGAGAGTGTGGATAAATTGAAAGTTCTCGCGAGAAGTCTCGGCCAAACTTCTCGCCGAGTCCTCTCGCCATGAATCTTGATGGGTCTTAGGGATTTTGTTACTTGGTTTTATATTAAACGGGTCCAATCGCGATTATTTCTTAGGTAAAACGTCGTCGTCGCTGCCGAAACGTCGGGAAATAGCGTAATTACGTTTTACCTAATAAATAATCGCGATTAGACCCGTTCAATATATAACTATGTATGAGTGTCGCGAATTATTAGGAAATACAATTGTATTACTGCTCAAATTATATGTGCACACTGCCATATGCCACGAGCGCTTCCAGAGCCACGAGCGCTTCTCAATAATAGTAATAATAATAATATTAATAATTTTTCTTTTAATAATAATAATATTTTCTAACAAAGGATCCAAATAATTACCTTAGAAGCTCGGGTTTCCTCACAGAGCTTTCCTTCACAATTAGCGTAACGTAGACTACTACTAGAAAGGTTGCTAAATGTTTTCACACATAAAGAAAAAACTCTTCCTTCATTCCTAAACTTAGTACCCACATTTCTAATTACCACCGGTTATTTTAGCACGGTAGCGCTAATTGCCCCTGCTAGCTCCCTTTGTGCGAGGCGTAATGAAGCTACAAGAAGGGCAAATTGACTTTATGCTAATGCAAAGAAAGGTTTGTCTGTCTGACGGCTGCAGTCCGTTCCAATTAAGTGTTGTGCGCGTGTAAACAAACTGGTTCATTATTGACCAAGCATTGCAAGTGATAGTTAGTTAGACCTGAGATTTCCGCACTGGGCCTCATAGTTGGGCCATTGTACGCAGCAAGCGCTGAGGTACGCTAACACTTCAGACACTAGGGTTTCCTTACGATGTTTTCCTTCACAGTCGGCGAGTGGTATTGCTACTATAATTTCACAAATGTACATAACTTAGAAAACAAAGTCATTGGTACATGCCGGGGTTTGAACCCACGACCTCCCGATTGAGAGGCCGGCGTTCTACACCGCTCCGCTACCACCGCCCCATTGCAAGTGATACTTACTTCAGTCAGATGTTGCTGCCTGTACGTAATACAGAGAGTATTGTAAAGAGGTTGGAAATTTCACTGATGCCGGTGAGTCGCCCATTAGCTTAGTTGGGAGAGCGCTGGCACGGTTAGCCAGATGCCGCGGGTTCGAGTAATTTTTAGCCTCTAAATAGGTTTTTAAATATTGACCAAACACTTTCACATCGATCACAATCGATCGATTACAACTGCATTAAGGCAGCGGCTTATATTTTACATAGTAAGAGACATTGACATTCAGCAAACAGGATGTAGATTCTTTACGTTGCAATAAAATTGATTTTATTTAAACATAATTAAAAATCCATTAAAATCATAAATAATCGAAACGTAAACGAACTTTTCTAATTTCTTTATGTACGTATTTATTGTATTAAACCTGTAACACAAGTTATTTTGTTGTACTTAGTATGGGGCTAACGAGATCTGTGTAATATGGTCGTGAATATGATATATTTTTTTTTATAGAACGTCACTTCACTTCATCGTTACATCGCTACATCACTACGTATTGACTCGCGATGTTCATACATACTCGTAATCAATCGGGGATTAATTTAATTACGTTTTACCTAATAAATAATCGCGATGCAACACGTTTAATATATAACAATGTCACAAAATGGAGCTGTAATTTTTTTTTAACCTGTATAGGTCTGGGCACAGGACTTCTCTCAGAGAAAGTATGGGCTTATACTATTTTTTTTATTTTTAATGCACTAACCCGTGCTAAGGACAATTATAAAAACCTATTTAGAGGCTAAAAATTCCACCCATTCGAACCCGTGACCTCTGGCTATCCGTGCCAGCGCTCTTTCAAACTGAACTAATGTTTTGAAAGAGCGCTGGCACGGATAGCCAGAGGTCACGGGTTTGAATCCCTCCGTGGGTGGAATTTTTAGCCTCTAAATAGGTTTTTAAAGTATGGGCTTATTCACCACGCGTTCCCACCTCGGATAAGCAATTTCAAGCGCTTGTCTTTAAACATCTCCAAAACTCAGGTTGCTAACGATGTTTTTCAAGTGGTATTGCTACTGTATTTAAAGTTTTTTTTTTGATTGATTAATCATTTATTTACACTTACACACACACACACGCAATAAAAACAATATTAAGCAGACTATACGTACAAGAGAAGAAAAGCAACAACACATACGATACACAATGAAACACAGACACAGAGCATTTTCCAGTGTGAGTACCTACTGTGGGTGTGGCAAGTGCAAAAGGGCTCTGACTCAGCATAAGCTGGAGATATGATACTCCAGCGCTGGTCTTCCGTCAGTACCCGTGAGGCGGCATGCAGGCCTCGGAGAGATACCTAGTACGAACCTGAACAAAATCGTAAATAAGATTAAGCAAATAAATAAGAGACAGTGAGTTATTTACTATAAGTAGCGAGTCAAACTTTGAGTTAACAAAGTGGACTGCTGGATAATGTTAGCTGAATGTCAGTTATGGTAATTGCATAAATTGTAAAAAGATAATTAGGATACAATTGATAGGGCAATGTCGATATTATATTATATTATATTATATTATATTATATTATATTATATTATATTATATTATATTATATTATATTATATTATATTATATTATATTATATTATATTATATTATATTATATTATATTATATTATATTATATTATATTATATTATATTATATTATATTATATTATATTATATTATATTATATTATATTATATTATATTATATTATATTATATTATATTATATTATATTATATTGATAGTTACGATAGTTGCATAAATTGTGAATAGATTAATAAAATAGAAAAATTGTGAATTGTATATTGATGTCAACTATTTTAATTTAAATAAATGTATTATAAGTATGTATATGAATACATATAGGTAGGTATATAAAGTCACAGCGAAAGTATGAATTGATTTGGCCGTACATAATTATTTAAGGAAGCTGCTTTTGGAGGTCAAGACGAAATTTCTTGTAGCTGTTTTTAAAGCTATTTTTTGGTTGTATTTGCCTAATAGGAGGAGGAATGTAAATGACTTAGAAAACAAAGTCATTGGTACAGGCTCGCACTGGATATCGAACCTTGTCTTCCGCTGTCCATTATTCTCCCCACTAGCCTTCCACCGCTCTATCAAAAAAGCTGAATAAAAGTAATAGTTGAATTGAATAAAAAAAAATCATTTCACCAGAATGAAAATTGCCGCGAAATATTTTCCAGCCAATATTGCCTATCGAAATAGGTGTCAGAAAATCTCTGTGTGCGGAAATAGATAACAAACAATGCAAAACAACTGTCGAACACCTTTTATAAATCGGTCAGAGAATAGCTCTCCAATATGGCGTCTGAAAAAAGAGAAATTGTTTAAAATTCCCGCCAAATTCTGTTTTGTTCATCCATCCCCGGAGTTTCCAATTTGTGAGTTTGAATATATTTGAATAATTAATTAGTTAGTCCCTGTTTCGGGACAAATTGTTGAACACGAGTTGTTTTCTGTGACTTTGTCGAAGTCTACATTTAAATAAAGATAAGACCTTCACTAAGGATGGATGAGGACAGGAGCGGATTTTGGGGACGATACTACCAACTTTAAATCATGGTCTTTGGCTAGCCTCTAGTAGGCAGGCTTGTGTTTATGTAAATTAATGTATAATAGATTTATAGTACGAAGTGGGGTGCTTATGCCCAACCGTGGACTAATGCATTCGCCGGTACTAAATGTTACGTTTTAAGAAGCGCTCGTGTCCTAGCCGAACCGAGTGATTGGAATCAATCACTTGAGTTAAGCAACAACAGGCGCGGTAAGGTGCAGGATGGGTGACCGTCCCGTCACTGCCGCTAGTGGCATTTTTACCGAGCGCTTCCGTGCTTCGCAAGGCACGTTAAGCCGTGAATGCCGGTTGTCATGTAATGACAGTCGTTAAGCCATGTCAGAGGCCTTATGGGCGGCTTGATAACTTCTGAAAGTAATACCCGCCACTGTCTTACAATCCTCCACCAACCCGGACTTGGCCCCCGTGGTGGAGTATGACCTAACCTTCCTGCGAAGCAGGAAGAGACCCGTGCCCCAGCAGTGGGGACATACAAGGGTTGCAATCGAAATGATACGTGGAAACTTTAATTTTATTTATTAAAACTTTTATTGCCCTTGAAAAATGTGCAATGCGGCGGAATAAATGCCTTAAGCATATTTTACCAGTCAACCAATCATTTTTGAAATCAATCAGCCAGAATAATTGAAATCAAGCAAAGTTTAGCGTAAAGCGTGCACTGTTTTAAAATTCGTGTGGCTTTGCTACAAAAAAAAAGGTAGACGTTTATCAGTCTTAGACAGTACCGTAGCGAAACCCTTTAGTGGCCATTAGGCACTGAGCACAAATTGTCGAATTTCCGCGCTTGGCTGATCATAAGAACAAAATAATCATAATGGCGAACAGTGGCCCTACTCAGGATTTGGGTGTACCGATTGTTACTAAACGAAATTAAATGGTTTTATTCAAAGTAGCGCAGAAACTGCGGCTTATTGAACGTTACAATTCAAGGTAGATGTCCATTTCAAAATCTAGATCATTTTGGAGAAAAATGGACAAAATACTCCAAAGGACATTGTTCATTTTGGGCCAAACGTGGACAGAATGTAAGAGAAAAATCGAAATAACCCCTGATTATAATTAATTTCAAAACGAATATTTTTGCTTATCTCGTTGTATCAATCGACATTTTAAACAGTTACAAACTAATAAGAATTTTATCTCAAATCCAGTCTTTATTTTATCAACCAGCCTTGATTTTTATTTCAGTGTTGCAATTTAAGGAATACAAATTGCACAGAAAACAATTTGGAGTTTCTAATGCATCGCGTTTTAGTATTATTTGGGTAAAAAATAATGCACACTAATTTAACGGCATTAGAATACTTGCTAGATATGTCGTATTCAATTATTGGTGTGATAAAATGATTAAAATAAATAATCTCGATTTGAGGGTAAACTATTTATGGCAACACTAGAAAAAAAAAAGTTGTTTGAATTGTAATCGTCACCGGCTTAAAAACAAAACGATTCATTCATTCAATGTTTTTGCTGTTTCTTTGCTTCTCGTGGATATTGTTTGTTTTATTAATACTTTGGCTTGTTAAAAATGGATCCCGATTGTTCGTTTATTGATGACCCCGGCTCAACTACGGTACCGGACTTACTTTGTGGTAGGCAAATAAAGCAAGCAAATCATAGGACACCTTGCAGCAAAAAACTCACAGTGCAGGTATATTGATGCAAATTAATTACTGTAATAGGGTTCTTATTAACTCATACTACAAAACCTAGTACTTAGTTTTAATTCAATTGACTGTTCACGTTTGGCCAAATCGCCTATACAAAGTGGACAATGTCCTTTAGTCTTTTCAAAGTCCTTAATTAACAGAGTCTACAAAAAAAATATTTAAAATTTTATGATAAAAAAAAAACATTTATATAAAAAATATGTTATGCACACTTTGTGCTAATTATGTAAACTATGTTAAATTAGGACTTTGAAAAGACTAAGTTTGGAGTTTTTTGTCAATTTTTTCTCCAAAATAATCTAGATTTTGAAATTGACACCTAGTTTGAATTGTGACGTTCATTAAGCCACAGCTTCTGCGCTACTTAAAATAAAACCTTTTCCTTTTAATTTCATATTATAAAACACTAGCTGACCCAGCGAACTTCGTACCGCCTAACAGTTGATTCTTTATTTTTTATTTTTTTTCTCTCCGTAATAACCTTCCTCCTACTTCAAGGAATATTCTATTCTAAAAGAAGAATTAGCGAAATCGGTTCAGCTGCTCTCGAGATTTGCGCTTACCAACACATTTAGCGATTCATTTTTATATTATAGATTCTAAAAAAAGAATTACCGAAATTGGTTCAGCTGCTCTCAAGATTTGCGCTTACCAACACATTCAGCGATTCATTTTTATATTATTGATGATACATAGAAGTCATGCATTGTACTGGCTTTAATTCTAGACATCATTGTCATCTAAGGCCAAAGCCAGTCTGTACAGCGCACTCGTAGGCCCGTTGTAAGCAGTCCCGATTCATGCAAGCGTTAACATCCAAGAAAGTAAGCGTTGCCTCAGTAGCAGCCAAGCCAAGGCATGTCATCGCGGCCATTTTGGTTGGAGCATCTGCCGTCGACACGACAGGCGGCGAAAAGACGTTCCTTTTTTGAAATTCCCTCCTTTACAAAATGTTTAGGTACATTGTTTCGTGTTACTACGAAGAAAACCACAACCCGTACTGCCAGTTTCTTTATTTATTTAATTATTTTTGGGAAACTTGCAGCTTACATAAAATGGATAGATCTTAGTGTAAGCTAAAAATTAGTTTCCCCATATGGTAGCTTTGGCCCTCGTGGTGGAGTATGGCCTACTGTATGGTATTATTTATTTCGAATAAGTAACAATCCATAGGTTGTTAGTAAAATGACACTCACTTTTCAAACTAAATATGTTAGTGAGATCACAAGCCATACGTAAATACTAAATAAGGATATTAAATTAAATTTTAAACTATATTTAAAATTTAGGACTTGAAATTAAAATTTAAATTTTTATGTTCAACTCCAAACTTATACTAAAACTAAACAAACTTAAACTATACCTTCCTCAGGTAGGAGACCTGTGCCCTTCGGTGGGGACTTAATGGATTGATGTATGCTTAATGCTTTATTTGTTCGTGGTCTCCACTCGAGAACTTTGAACCCCATCGACCATCAGTTCTTCCACATATGTGACCAGCCCACTGCCACTTCATCTTGATAATCCTACAGGCTATGTCAGTCACATTAAAGTCCGTTTTTTAATTCGATGCAAAAAAAGAAAAGAGGCAGTGATACCACAAAAAAATATTAAGTTGGCCCAGGTAGATTTTTTAAAACCTTGTGTAAACAAAAACCTTAGGACATCAAAGACATTTATATTTTAATACTCACTAAAGAGAAGTATTTAAAAAAACATCAACGTAGCACACACAATATTTTCTTGGAAGTAAAATAGAAGTATTAGTTTTTTACGTAATGACAACATTTCTGTGTTGACAACCTTAGTTTGACACATCAAGAAGACATCATTCATTCCGTTTCTCTTGGTTACGCGCAAAAGTGCCATATTTCCTTAAATTTAGTAACCCGGGACGCTATTTTAGATAACACGTTGCCAACTTTATAAGCAATGTTCGTGAACTTGTGACGGTGCAAACCTCTTTACACCATTTTTATTTCTTTTTCCATCTATCATTTTCAAATATTTAAATTATGTATGTCACTCATTCTTCGATTTCCCTCATTTTTCACACTACTACTTTACGCTTTGACCAGATCTGACTTTTTACCTGCTTCTCCGTTTATCCGTTTTTATCCAGTTTTCTGTTAATATTACTACAATTCTACAAATAAAACCACACCTAAAGTCGTTCCAGAGTTTATTTATTAATTATTAAAGTTATAAAACGTTCCAAACTTGCGAGAAAATGTGTAGATTAGGCATCTAATCTCAATTTTAAGGTCAGAATCTTGTTTACTAAATTGGACCAGTAAGAATAAATAGACTGTACATGGTCTCAAAAAACATAATGCTTAACCCTTGCGCAAGAGGCAAAAAGAGGAATCCCAAAGTTTGACGTCATCTGTGAGGGGTGCCATAAGGCAGATTGTCTTTTTTCCTCAGTTGGAAGGAAGCAGCATTTTTATCATGTCACTGCCTTGTTTTATTTCAACGCAGGAAAGATTACATGTCATTTAATTTTGTAGCTATACGAGCTCGTGGGAGTATCGCGCCAGTTACACTGGAGATTTTCGCCAGGGTTCATGACGAATGGCAAAGTAGTCTGTGGTTGAGATTTTACAAGGAACAGATAAAGTTGACGATCTCGGTGGCGCAGCGGTTTGGCACGCTGACTGTAAAACCGTAAGTCTCGGGTTCGATCCCCGGCCGGGTCCAACTAGGAAACTTTTCTAGTTTGTCTCGGGTCTTGGATGTTATTTATGTATTGTATTAAATCTATCGTGCAGTTAGCATCCGTAACACAACTCATTTAAAAGGCATAGACCAGTCATTTTTAATTTTCTGTGAACAGGTTCGAAATTTCACTGATGCCGGTGACTCGCCCATTAGCTCCGTTGGAAGAGCGCTAGCACGGATAGCCAGAGGTCGTGGGTTCGAATCCCGACATGGGTGGAATTTTTAGCCTCTAAATAGGTTTTTAAGATTGTCTCTTAGCACGGGTTAGTGCATTAAAAATAATATAATAGGCTACAGTCTATTTATTCTTACTTGTCCAATATAGTAAACAAGATTCTACCCTTAAACTGTTATTTTATAGTTCAAAACTGCCATATTTCCATAAATGAAGTAATCTGGAACACTCTTTTTAGATAACACGCTGCCAATTTTATAAACATAGTTCATGATAGTTCATGAATTTGCGAGAAAATGTCTAGTTTCGGCATCTAATCTCAATTTTAAGGTTAGAATCTTGTTTACTAACTTGGACAAGTAAGAATAAATAGACTGTACATTGCTACCCGAAAATCGCTATTCCGTCAGCAGATTCCTTACAAGTCCATTGTATACGTTATACAGTTGTTAGACAATTTCACAGTTATCTGCGACAACTAATCACTGATCAGATCACTGTCAAGCTGAGCCTGCAATATATTTTAATCGAGACCACGAAAAAATCAAACCCAAACAGAAGAATGGACGCTCAAAAAAAACCACGAAAAAAACATCGAATTACCATCTACCTACTACTACTATAGACAATGGTTCCTCGCAGACATTTAACGTTGCAAATTCATTCAATCCCCTGGAGAAACGAAATTAAACCTTAACCACATTAAGACAAGAGTTATAGTAGTTGCAAATGTAACTTCGCCAAGACGCAAGACTATTGACCAGAAAAAACGATCCGGCGACCCCTGTTTCCATATTTAAAAGTTCAACCAATAGGTCACCGTCAACATCACCGACGATAAGGTCTTTAACCTACTATAACGCGCCAATTGAAGGCAAGACAAAGCGGCAGCTCTTACTGCCGTGTGAATAATGTCTAAATTGGCTCGACAGGTAGATGTTGGTAAGGTTGTCAAGGTAACGGCACCGACCGTTAAGTTTGCAATCGTGGTTCGGGAAAAAAAAGCATTCGCAGCCAACGATCTTGCGACGTAGTCCTTAAGTAATAAAAAGTTTGCGTAAAAACATAAGCTGTATTCACATACGCTGGTCAACAATGAAGTATTATATACTACTAGCGTCCGCGCAGGATTAGTATCTCGAGTAATAATATATTAGCGTGGCGTAGAAAAGAACTATCATTATCACATTCTCTTCTTCAGGCTATATTAGTCCACTGCTGGACATGAGCGCAAGGTTGTGCCATTATTGGGGGGTAATGCCCATAATCCCCACGCTGGGTATGCAGGTTTTCCTACTTACTTGGCACTTATCGTCATAGTTTGGACAATTCACACAATATCTTTATAAATTGTAGCCTATGTGTTATTCTGATGTATAAGCTATATTATTGTAAGGTTTTATTAAAACCCATTTGGTAGTTTTAACGTGAAAGAGTAACAAACAAACAAACAAACAAACAAACAAACAAACAAACAAATATCCATACTTACAAACTTTCGCGTTTATAATATTATTAGGACTAGCTGTGGCCCGTGGTGTTACCCGCGGCTTATCGATTTTCCCATGGGAATACGACATTTTCCCGTGGTAAAAAAGAGCCTATGTTAACACATAACATCCGTTAACTTCCAGGGTGTCAGCTAACTCCATACCAAATTTTATTAAAATAGCACCAGCCGTTTAGACGTGAAGAAGGAACAAACATACACACTCATAATCTTTCGCCTTTAGAATATTAGTGTGATTTTCCCGCAGTAAAACCTACCCTTATACACGCATGCTCTGGCACGGTTAGACAGAAGTCGCGGGTTCGAGTCCCGGAATGGGTGGATTTTTTAGCCTCTACATAGGTTTTTAATTAACATAGCTTACTCCCCTCTCTTTCTCTCTCTGGGAGACAGCCTGTGGCCAATGGTGGACGTATAAAGGTTAAAGATAGGTATATCCCCTTATTCATATTAGTCTGCAAACTTAAAGCATTGCTAATTCTCACTCTGTCCTCTTCTATTGACCTAGAAGACAGAATGAAAGAGAACACTCTTTAGCAGGTGTTTTAAATTAGCGGACCATTATGAATAAGGGGGTTATTTATTTGCTAAAACATGTGTCAGTGATTTACATAAGCATGCTTTTTTGATATTAAATAAAATAACTTCAGATCAGTGTACAATTAGAGTGACGGAATGTGGACACGGTTTCAAACATATCTATTAATTGCACTTAAAAAACAACATAAGTCGCCCATTAGCTCAGTTGGTAAGAGCGCTGGCACGGATAGCCAGAGGTCGCGGCTTCGAATCCCGGCATGGGTGGAATTTTTAGCCTCTAAATAGGCTTTTAAGATAAGTTACGTAAAAAAACAACCATGGGTTGGTCTCTAAAGAATTTGATGTACAACTGATTTTGTAAAACCACAATTCTTATAAATCGTCGCCGAATACTCTAATACGATTAGCCGACTGGGCTTATTTAGAAGTGTTAAAGGTATTTATTCGTAGCTTAAGATTACACCTTTCTAGTTTCTTAGTAACAAGAAACGCTTGACAGAATCCAGAGAAGGTTACGTATACTTGGTTCCGCAAAAATGTTCCTTTATTGTAAACAAGCTTGATAAAAATCGTTACATTGCGAAATTTGAAATTAAATATAATGAAAAGGTTATATTCAAAGTAGCGCAGAAACTGCGGCTTAATGAACGTTACAATTCAAACTAGGTGTCCATTTCGAAATCTAGATCATTTTGGAGAAAAAATGGACAAAAAATCTCCAAACTTAGTCCTTTCAAATTTGTCGAAGATTCGCCGGTGCTACGTCATTTCATCATCATCATCATGAGGCTAGTCCACTGCTGGCCATAGCCCTCCCCTAATGAGCGCCATAGCGCCCTGTCTTCAGCTTGCCGCATCCAGTATCTGCCTGCATTTTTTCGAAGATCGTCAGCCTACCTGATGGGCATGCGTGTTGATTAAGCCCATATTCTCTCTCTGAGAAAAGACCTGTGCCCTAGAGTAGGATGAATATAGGATACATTACTATTAATAGGTATATAAAAATGACTCCAAATAAAATTTTATTTGTACGTACCAAAATACATACGCGCTTCTTAAAATGGTCCCCGACGAAATAACCCTTTAGAAATAACTTCTTGACTGAACGTATTTTTAAAAAAAAGTTTGTTTACAAAAAGGGAAATCGTCCCTGGGACGCAGTGCACGTTTAGAAACGCGTCTGAGCATTCACTGGTTAACCATTAGCAAACCAATTACTTGTTCTGATTGTTTCTTTTGTTATCATTGCTCAATGAACGTTAATTAGGTGTTTTATGGTTTTCTGGTGTCAAGAATTAAGTGTTGTGAAATACTAGTATCGAAATAGGTACATAGTAAGATTCGCTTACTAGGTACATAGTAAGATTCGCTGTTAAATAATACACCAAACAAATATATAAATGAATCGTCGTCGTCATGTCCACTGCTTAACATAGCCCTCCCCTAAAGAGCGCCACGATGTGCTATCATAGGCGGTAATGCCCATAATCCATAGTTGTTAAGCCATGTCAGAGGCCTTATGGCCGGCTTGATAACTTCTGACAGTAAGGCCCGCCACTGTCTTACAATTCTCCACCAACCCGGACTTGGCCCCCGTGGTGGAGTATGGCCTAACCTTCCTGCGATGCAGGAAGAGACCCGTGCCCCAGCAGTGGGGACATACAAGGGTTAATATCGATCGATCGATGGGTGGCATGGGTGGAATTTTTAGCCTCTAAATAGGGTTTTAAAATACTACCACCTGTTTAAGCTGCTCTGCTTAAGTGTAACAAGAAGGTCCCGCTCAAAATGGATGCCTCCTTACGCAACTTTTAATACTCAGAATAATAACTTTTCGCAAAGGCAGCGAAAGTTGGATCGTTACCCGCCTTTTGTCTTAAATCGGTCAAAAACAAATGCTTGTTGCTTAAAAGAAAAATGAGAGTGGGACGCGTTTGTTTTAAACGAAGACACGTACGCGGCGCGGAAGAGACAAAAGATGTCCGACTTCCGGGTACGAATTGGTTTGTTCAAGAAGATCATTCTTTCATCTTGCTGTGTGGTGTCGGCCTAGAGAATAGCGCCAACCCAAATTCTTCCCGCGGGTGTCGTAAAAGGCGACTAAGGGACACAAACCAGGGGGTGGGCAGCAGCACCCCCTGCAGTACAATTCCACCACACTGCGATCCCCAACCCGCATGCCCAGCGTGGCGATTATGGGCATTACCCCCCAATGATGGCACAACCTTGCGCTATGGCGCTCATTAGGGGAGGGCTATGTCCAGCAGTGGACTAATATAGCCTGAAGAAGAAGAAGAAGATCATTAGTGCGGCGGGAGTAAACAGTGCGGGAGTAAACACCGGTAATGGGTATCCATTACCGGTGGTTACATTCGTCGTCAAGCTATACTAGTCCACTGCTGGACATAGCCCTCCCCTAAAGCGCGCCACGTTATGCTATCATAGAGGGTAGTGCCCATAATCCCCACGCTGGGCATGCGGGTTGGGTATCGCAGTTCGGTGGAATTGTACTGCAGGGGGCGCTGCCCACCCCCCGGTTTGTGTCCCATAGTCGGCCTTTTACGACACCCGCGGGAAGAATTGGGTTGGTGCTCTAGGCCGACACCACACAGCAAAGCAGGTACTGAGTACTAAAGTTTTATCCTAAACTAGCCTAAAAATTTAGTTTTTTTTCAGCCATGTCTGGAAAAGAAGACATTTAATGCACAAAACTAAGCTCTGTTTTTTTCGAAAGTATATCTTGTGCACATAAACAATATCTGCCGAATGAAATAGCCTACGAATTTCAGTGGCCTTGGCGTGATTCTAGTTGAGTCTAGCAATTCAGTTCATCTAGCACGATTCGGTTGCGTCTAGATTTCCGACAATGAATTTGCAAGCAACCATCATTGACAAATATTGGCGTATAATTACTACAGGCGTCTTGCCGACCGGCTTGTTCTGCGTTTAGATCAGGATTTTATCCCGTCCACTCGGAGCATCGAATCCTTTACGCTGATTTGCGATCCTTTCACCACAATGGCACGCTAAGAAGACGAATATATTATATTTAAATTTGGTATATTTTGTGCCTTATAGAGATGTTGTCTGTATGAGGCTGAAGTGAGGCTGCTATTGCAAATACAAGAGTGATCATCAACCCATTATGTCCCCACCGAGGGGCACGGGTCTCTTCTCTGAGGAAGGTCTAGGCCATACTCCACCACGGCAGCCAAACCCGGATTGGTGGAGGCTTTCAAGGCTGGTCTTACTGTCAAAAGTTTTCAAGCCGCTCTAAGGCCTCTGACTTGGCTTAACGACTGCCATCCATCGACAAAGAATACGAGAGTGAATTTAATTTAACGTATACATAAGTATCCGTCGCGTGGAACCCAGTCAGTGACGATTTTTGTCCACCTGTCTTGGCCCATACGCCTTACTTGGTTAGTTCCAGTGCAGCTTAGCGGTTGCAGCTCCAACATCGACAAGTTAGGTTCTGGAGCTCAGTATTGTTTTACGGATTTCGTCAACCATTTGTGCATCCAGAATACTGCGCTAAATTGTCTCCTGTGGCCGACCCAAGTGGAGATGGCGGGACGACCTCACGACCTTCTTAACAGGCTGGCAGGAGGTGGCCGTGAACAGGGAGGAGTGGAAAGCCAAGCCTTTGCCTACCAGTGGGACACAATCGAGGCTACATAAAAAAAGCATAGGAAGTATCAAGAACTTCGGTCACTGAGCAAAGATCACTTCATAGCAAAATACCTATATCTTTGCCGGCAAAAAAACACGGTCCCCATTCAAACTGATCGATTTGTGTACATTTAGATTCGTTTTCTCAACTCTCTTACGTCATCTCATAATCATTTGTAATATAGGTGAAGCAACTTGTATCGAACTCGTGACGTGAATATCATACCACAAATTGGATCGTTATAGAAGTTTGCACGTGCATAAAACTTAATGTGCTCATACTATTTTTATTTTTTATGCACTAACCCGTGCTAAGGACAATTTTAAAAACCTATTTAGAGGCTAAAAATTCCACCCATGAAGGGATTCGAACCCGCGACCTCTGGCTATCCGTGCCAGCGCTCTATCCAACTGAGCTAATGGGCGACTCACCGGCATCAGTGTTTCGAACCTCTTTATACTATTCTCTGTATTACGTACAGGCAGCGACATCTGGCTGAAATAGATTGCATCACTTACACTTAATGTGCTGTCTACTCCTTTCATGAGAGCCATCAGATTCATTTATAAGCTAGGCAGTAGATATTAGTTAAGAGATTTCTTTAAAGATACGCGCTTTGCAAATGTCGTCAGTCGTCACTCAAGTTCAAGTTCGTTTATTGCTTCATGTGGTACAGTATAGGTCTTAACATATAGTGCGCAACATGATCCCTGTAAGGGCAATGCAATTTTGTACATAAGTAGCTTACTTATTGGAAAAATAAGTACTTAATGAGTGTCATGTATTTTTAATACAATTAGTTTATACACTGTTACTTATATCTATTTAAAATACTAAAAGGCTAATTAAAAACTAGATAACACCAATAGAATCATTAACATTACTTACACCAGCTTCATCTACTGAGTAATTATCTTTATTATTAATACTATGGCTTTCTTCCCCTGGTCAGCACTGGTCAGGCAGCAGCGTTTGCCGATTCACCAAGCAGGAACCAGTCAGTCAGCATAAGATTGTGATTGTTGTGTCTTATTTCGCTTGAAGACAAATAAATACATTCCTATTCTATTCTATTCTATTCTATTCTATTCTATTCTATTCTATTCTATTCTATTCTATTCTATTCTATTCTATTCTATTCTATTCTATTCTATTCTATTCTATTCTATTCTATTCTATTCTATTCTATTCTATTCTATTCTATTCTATTCTATTCCTATTCCTATTCCTATTCCTATTCCTATTCCTATTCCTATTCCTATTCCTATTCCTATTCCTATTCCTATTCCTATTCCTATTCCTATTCCTATTCCTATTCCTATTCCTATTCCTATTCCTATTCCTATTCCTATTCCTATTCCTATTCCTATTCCTATTCCTATTCCTATTCCTATTCCTATTCCTATTCCTATTCCTATTCTAATCCTATCCTTTCCTATCCTATCCTATCCTATTCTATCCTATCCTATCCTTTCCTATCCTATTTCATTATCCTTTATTTTTCTATCCTTCAGGTTGTGCAATAAAGTGTTCTCTATCTATCTATCTGTCCCATCCTATCGTATCCTTTTCTATTGTATCTACCCCAACGGTTATCAGTCCGAAAGTGTTAATTTCCCGAAATGAATCCAGTTGTAAACCTTTATGGCGTGTTTTTATAACCTTTTCAACTGCCATAAACAGTTTTAAAGTATACAACTTAAACGCTGCGTCGTTATTCGCGGGAATTTGCCTTTGTTCGTTTCTTTAATGGGATTTCCACACGAAGTCCTGCATTTGGATCGGTATAGGTTTTTTACTGGTATGTTAGCTCCGATTTTGATTGGCGACCTCTGTGGCGCAGCGGTAGCGCATCTGCCTACCATGCAAGAGGTCCCGACTTCGAACCCCGGTTGGGGATAAAAAAAACCCCAGGTATTGGATGTTTACATGTTTGTGATTTCGATGTCGCTGTTTCTGGTTCCCATGACACAGGGTATCCTAGTGTAGGGCCAGAAGCGATGTATGTACCTGTATGTAGTTGTTATGTTACGTTATTTAGACGAGTAGGTATGCTTGAAGGCTTTTTATTAAATAATTATAATCTAGACATAGACATATTTATTCATAATTATAAGTTACACGTCAATTCATTACATTTGATAATTATTCCAGATAAAAATCGCATTTATATATTAAACATTAATAAATTCGGCAATTAATAACAGAGGTAATGTTATTTTTTAAGTCTATTAGTCCAGTTCATCCAAAGGTTGTCTGGAAGAGATCACTTTTAGTGATAAGGCCGCCGTCTGTTCTTTTAGGTTAAGAAATATCTGTGTAATTTCCATTTTTATGTACAATAAAGTGTTCTTTCTCTATCTATCTATCTATCTATCTATCTATCTATCTATCTATCTATCTATCTATCTATCTATCTATCTATCTATCTATCTATCTATCTATCTATCTATCTATCTATCTATCTATCTATCTATCTATCTATCTATCTATCTATCTATCTATCTATCTATCTATCTATCTATCTATCTATCTATCTATCTATCTATCTATCTATCTATCTATCTATCTATCTATCTATCTATCTATCTATCTACCTACCTACCTACCTACCTACCTACCTACCTACCTACCTACCTACCTACCTACCTACCTACCTACCTACCTACCTACCTACCTACCTACCTACCTACCTACCTACCTACCTACCTACCTACCTACCTACCTACCTACCTACCTACCTACCTACCTACCTACCTACCTACCTACCTACCTACCTACCTACCTACCTACCTACCTACCTACCTACCTACCTACCTACCTACCTACCTACCTACCTACCTACCTACCTACCTACCTACCTACCTACCTACCTACCTACCTACCTACCTACCTACCTACCTACCTACCTACCTACCTACCTACCTACCTACCTACCTACCTACCTACCTACCTACCTACCTACCTACCTACCTACCTACCTACCTACCTACCTACCTACCTACCTACCTACCTACCTACCTACCTACCTACCTACCTACCTACCTACCTACCTACCTACCTACCTACCTACCTACCTACCTACCTACCTACCTACCTACCTACCTACCTACCTACCTACCTACCTACCTACCTACCTACCTACCTACCTACCTACCTACCTACCTACCTACCTACCTACCTATCTATCTATCTATCTATCTGTCTCTTATGTATTCGTAATTCCTGATGTACATACAATAAAGAATATTCTATCTATCTGTCTATCTTCAGTCAATTATTGAATGAATTAATGAAGAACCATTTATTGCGAAGAACAAATATTTTTTTACACTTGTAAACTTAGATACTAATTTTATCAGATTATATTTTAAGCAAGTACTAGAGTAAGTAAGAGCTTAAAAACATATTTAGAGGCTAAAAATTTCACCCATGCCGGGATTCGAACCCGCAACCTCTGGCTATCCGTGCCAGCGCTCTACCAATTGAGCTCAGTACCAACGTACCAACTCACGGCATCAGTGAAATTTCGTGAGTCGCCCATTGGCTCAATTGGTAGAGCGCTGGCACGGATGCATTAAAAATAAAAAATAGTGTAAGTAAGAGCTTGGCACAAGGACTGGACCCTCATCGTATGCTGCGGGATGCTAGGCAACCTACAGCGCTGATTTTCAGCGGAGTCCGAATCTTACAAAATATAATAGTGTATTAGATTAAAGGTAAATAAAAGGTAGAACAATGCAACCAATTAAAAGACTATGTTTGGAGTTTTTTGTTCATTTTTTCTCCAAAATGATTTAGATTTTGAAATGGACACGTAGTTTGAATTGTAACGTTCATTAAGCCGCAGTTTCTGCGCTACTTTGAATAAAACCTTTTCAATTTAATTAAAAAATAGTGTGGTGTCAGGTGGGTTGACGGTCTGCGAAAAACTATGGTGCTCATTAGAGGAGGGCTATGTCCAGCAGTGGACTGGTATGGCCTTATAGATGATGGTTTTCCAAACTTCTCGGTCTTGTGCCGCCGGCGTCCAGAGACTCCCCGCCACCGTAACCAGGTCGTCAGACCATCTGGTGGATGGCCTGCCCACGCCTCGGCGTTGTCCGTGGTCACCAGGTCAGAACTTTTTATCGTCACCAAGGAACAAAAATTCTGAAAAACCAACGTGGACTGCAAACAGCCCATTATACAACGGTGTCGCAGCTAACAATTCACTTCACGTAATAGTCGCCGATAAACATCAACCCAGTTCTGAAGCGTTATGTGTTTACTAACCGACTTGAACTTAAAACTGCAGGCAGGTGCCCAACACAATTCAAATACTAGAAATAAACATAAACTTTTGTTCCCACTATTTAGGCTGGCAAAGGTTAATACATCCTTCATGGGGCGTTGGATACGCTTCTATAATAAAATCCCTGAACATATATTAAGCTTGCCTGAATCGCGGTTCAAAAAAAGTGTTAAGCACACTTTGTGCCAAAAGGGCTACTATAACATAAAGGATTATTTAGATGACAATGAGTCAAATCTGGAATAAAAGCCAGTACAATGTATGAGTTCTATGTTAATTAAGGACTTAGACTAAGTTTGGAGTTTTTTGTCTATTTTTTCCCCAAAATTATCTAGATTTTGAAATGGACACCTAGTTTGAAGTGTAACGTTCATTAAGCCGCAGGTTCTGTGCTATTTTGAATAGACCTTTACATTTCATTTCATTTCGAACATAAAGTGTAATTTATAACTAGTTATAAGTTCGTCTATACTGTATAGCCATAATTCCTTACTTTTTATGATTCAAGCGTATTAATTGCGAAACTAACAGCTTTGACGTTCATCAAGTAAACATTTTGATCTTATAGTGAATTTTGTTTTTGCGGTTTGAATTTGTAAATCGATCTAAAAAACGCCTAAGAACGTGACTACCGCTAGGCGCATTTTTCCGAGCGCTTCCGTGCTTCAAAAGGCGCTTTAAGCCATTGGCGCCGGCTGACATTTAATGGCCTTGTGGGCGGCTTGATAACTTCTGATAGTAAGGCCCGCCACTGTCTTAAAATCCTCCACCAACCCGGACTTGAACCCCGTGGTGGAGCATGGCCTAACCTTGCTGCGATGCAGGAAGAGACCTGTGCCTCAACAGTGGGGACATACAAAGGGTTGATACAAATATATTTAACGTGCTTTAAACCAAGATCAGATAAGAATATTTTTTATTGTACACACCAGAAAATAAATACAGACACAGCAGTTACAGGAGAAGAGGTACAATTGACGGCCTTATGGCTTATATTTGACGTGCTAAAATCTATATCAATCTTCGATATCAATCCTTGTATATCCCACAAGGGTTGATATAGAATATTGATATCGATTTTTGCAACGGCATCTCCGGCACTGTGAACTTGTTCATTAGAAATTTCGTCTGGAAATGTCATAACATCAAGTCTGCTAGTCAATTGCACACACCTTTGCTAGGATTTGATTTGCGTACGCAAATTGCGGGTTGCATGTGTTTCCACCTTTCCATTCGTGTTGCATGGTCCCCTGACGTAACCAACACATTTGGAGTGCATAAAAGTTGGTTAGCTGTCGAAATTACATAGAAACTGCACCTGTAATTTGCAGAGCGTTGATTACAGGTGCAGTATAATGTATATACACTTTGTATAATGGTCTGAATCGCTCGTAGCTCGGGCTGCGTGAATGATCTTAAACGATCACGAAGGTGAAGCAACGTAGGGCACGTTCAGTGCATGAGTGACCGTCTATGACTGGCGCTAGTGGCATTTTTCCGCGCGGTTCCGTGCTTCGCAAGGCACGTTAAGCAGTTGGTGCAGGCTGGCGTCGATAGATGAAAGTGAAAGAAAGTGAAAGTGAAATGTTTTTATTGCCAACAAAAAAAAAACCAAGGTACAATAACTGAGAAAATGTCTTAAGAACTAAATTTGGCAAAAGGCCTTATGCTCAGCTTAAAGTCGCCAGGAAACATGCTCCAATGCCGACGCTGATTTTCAGCAAAAGCCTTAGAACTTTAAGTCAAGGGATACAAACTTAAATTACAGAGTCGCTGAGCGCAAAATAAAAAGATATAAAAAACTGATTTCGTGTTGTACAATTTTTTAAATTGAGTTTTTAAATTTAAAGTTTCACCCAGATTTTTTCACCCATTAGATGGCAGTCGGTAAGCCAAGTCAGAGACCTTAAGGCGGCTTGAAAACTTTTGACAGTAAGGCCAGCCACTAATCTTGCAACTCTCCACCAATCCGGACTTGGCCCCCGTGGTGTATGGCCTATACCGTCCTCAGGGAAGAGACCCGTGCCCCTCGGTGGGGACATAATGGGTTGATGACGAATCTACAGAGCAGTGCTAACAATCTCATATTGATTGCCCCGTGATTCCTGGCTCTAGAAGTAGGCATGAGTTATTGGATAGCAAGTCTGAGGCGGTGGCGAAGGCTTGATTCAGACACTTGTAGACAAAGAGCTTTTAGCAAAAATTTATTTCAACTCAATACGAAGGTGAATTATTTTAACGACAAAGTGAAGGTTATATGTCAGGATCGTATCAAGTGGCAGTCTTAGTGTTTGCCTACCCCTCAGGGATAAAGGCGTAAGTATATGTTATGTTCTGTTTTGATTCAGGATAGAAATTTCGGGTTCTTCCACGTAGTCAAACTATTTTGTCCAACTGATTTGACCACGTGGAAAATTCGTTCCTCGTGGTCAAATTAAAGTAATGATCTTATAAGATTCTACATGCCAAAAAGTACAGTCAAAACATAGTCAAACTATTTTGTCGAACTGATTTGATCACGTGGAATTATGTTTCCGCATACTCAAACTAGTAAAATGCCCTTATTCCGTGCCGACCAACTAAACTGATCAACTAGTTGTTCCGATCGGAGCTCAGTACGTGGTTTTATTCCTGTCGGACTAACTACTCAAATCAACCATATTAAGCTTATCAGTCAAACCAACTACGTGGAAGAACCCGAAATTTCCGAGGCGATGAAGTGACGAAGGCTCACAGATATGTTTTCCTTTGCCTAACATCCTAAAAAATATAGTTACAAAAATGTCATTTTATTGTTAAAAAAAATAAAATAAAATAAATTTATTTCTTAAACAAAACATTTTCCAAACAGAATTTACAAGGTTGAGATCTCCTTTTAAGTGTACAACACCTGTGCCAGGAGATCCCGCTCTTCCACAACTATACGTTTAGATTTTTAATAACGTAAAGTTCTATAATACATTTATTGTGTGTTTGTGGATGTGTGTGTGTGTGTAAGTGTGGTGTTTGTGTGTGTTGTTATAATCAGTCCTAGTTTGCAGTAAATGCTGAGGCAAGCGAATTGATTTTATATAAAACTGTTTCACACTTGTTTTGTCAGAGAGTCGACCCATAACCTCCGTCCGACATACACGTAAATTTCTAATTGTAGTCCGTGTGTTGTGCAGTGAATGAATTTTGGTTTTAGCAGTAATAAAATCTTTTTTTTAAAAAGGTCCCGCGGACCGCCGTCCTAACAAATTTGGTGTCAGAAGTGAGGGATCTCAGGAAAATCCTTAAGTACTGAGATTTAGGTGTTAGGCGTGTCGCGAAAAACGGATTTCCGCCTGACATCCTTTTTTATATGGCTCCGTGCCTCAGGACCTTACATATCCTATTAAACAGTGCCAGTGGTCGACGATAAGCTTTGGGCATCCGCCTAAACCCGCATCGCTGCACTCCGAGGTCGACGTTAAGTCTCCGCCACCAGGCGCGAGCCCGCATCTCATCCTGGATACAACCTGCTACTGCCGTGGTCGACGTTAAGTCTCCACTTTCGAGTGAGAGCCCGCATCACAAGTTCCTGCACCACCATCGACTCCATCTTCGGACAGTTGACTCCCATATCATCAACTCGCATTGACTTCCCACGCGTGAAGTCCAATCACGAACAACGCAACGTGACTTCGAAGTACTCCGCAATACGACTCCCTGGGTCGCCGGACACTCGACGCTCCCGTTGACGTCATCGCCGCGCTGCTGCACCTGCATCGCGCTTCGCGTTCTCACGGTTTTTGGAAAAAGCCGTTCTCCAAAATGTTCGTGAGTGCTGTCATCATCCTGTGAGTTACTTTTATCATTTCACGAGCTATTCCTAACTTTCAAGTTCCAAGCTCTCTTTTTTAGTGAAAGTGAAATTTTATTTTATACACATTTTACAATTTATTTTTACAAATTTTTATATGCTGTTTTACTACATTTCGTGTATTTTACAGTATTTTTGTGTTTTCTGATGACCTGTACTGCACTTTAAAATCATAAGGTCAAATAATTAATGTCTACTAAAAAAGAAGTCAAATTCGAAGAAGCTGAAGGATTTTTAGCTTCAGACGCCTCCTCTTCAGACGAGCAAACACAAGACCCTTATTCCAAGGTCACGATTAGGCAAAAACCCAAAATGGCTGAGCCGATTAGCCTTTCAGTTTTGACCAAGTTTATTAAACCCTATAATGGGAACCGCGAGTCATTGCCTGCGTTTTTGACAAATTGCGAAAATGCAATTTCGCTAGCCAGTACAGATCAACAGAACGTTTTGTGCAAATATATAGTGTCACAACTCGAGGGCAAAGCACAGCTAGCTTGCTGTTTAAAGAAATTCAATTCCTGGCCCGAAATCAAACAATTCCTTAAAGCTACTTTTGGAGAAAAGAAGCACTCGACCCATTTACTGGTCGACCTTCAGAATTGCAAGCAACTACCTATGGAAGATGTGACACAATATTCCTTACGCATTGAATCATGTCTCACGCGAATTCAATCAGACATTCATTATAGCTGTGAAGACGATAAAGAACTTTTAGGCAGATTAGCCGCCATGGAAGATTTGGCTTTGAACACGTTTTTGTTGGGCATGAATCCCAGCTTTTCACACATAGTGCGCTGTAGGAATCCCAAGAGCCTTTCCGATGCAATCACTCATGCAATTGAGGAAGAAAAGCTCTATAAGCTTTCTAAATTAGCTCAACGCTCATCCAGTGCTCTATCTGTCAAAAGATCGGACACACAGCCTCCGATTGTTTCAAAAATAAACCTAAACAGTCAAGTCCGAATCTTCACAACGTAAACTCAAATCAGTCGCGCTCTTATTCAAATAAATCTTGCGCTTATTGCAAAAAACTTGGACATGTGATAAGCGAGTGCCGCAAGTTAAAGTATAAAAATGGCACTAATACTAATACGCGCCCTGATTCCAGCAACGCTGCACTATCCGGTGCGCATGCACCTGGTTCAAGTAATGCGACAAGCAATAATCGCTCTAATGTGCATGTTGTTAGCTCCTTAGAAGATCACGATAATTTAAACTAAAGTCTGTTTCGGTTCCGTGTCTGCCGGAACACAATAGTGATCTAAATGACACGAAAACTACTAACCTTTCTAAATCCCGTGCTCTTAAATTCCCCCCAGCGCGGATGAACAAAAATCAACGAAAATGTGCTGATAATAAGCCTTTATCCACTGAGTTCTCTGCTAAGCTAAAAGGTAGTACCTGTGGTCAATTCACGGTTGCACAGGATACTAATGTGCCTTCTACTCAGTCTCAAATTCTTGATAAAGGACTTTCTAAGCCTTGTGTTCTTAAATTCTCCCCAACACAAGTCAGCAAAAATTCGGAGACTCCTAAGTTAGATAGTGAATCAAATGTCTCCAGTTCTATTCCCAAAGAGGATTTTAAATGCAATTCCCTACCTCGCGAAAAGCCGAGTTTTTCTCCTAGGAATTGCTCACGTGAGAAAAGTTACACGATAAATAACGTTAACTACAAAATTTCTCTCCCTCACGTTAACTTAAAAAGTAATTTAAACGAGAAGCCCTTGTGCTTCCTAGTCGACACTGGTTCTTCAATATCAATAGTGAAGTCATCTAGCCTTAAGAACCCAGTGCTTGGACCGGAGATAGTCACACTCAAAGGTTTAAGTGACAACGACTCATCTTGTGAATCTCTCGGTACCATAGAACTCGACTTTGAACATAGAATCTCTCCAAAGAGTAAGATAGTGTTTGGTTTCGTATTTCAGGCGATAAGCGACGCAATCAACCTACACTACGATGGTATTATAGGTAGTGACTTTATACAACATTTTAAGATCGACATTCAGTACTCTACAGATACGCTGAATCTGCAAGGTCACTCTCTACCTATCTGTTTCAGTAAACCATCTTATGTCATACCTCCTAGGTCAGAAATGGTTATTGAATGCCCAGTCTCCAACCTTTCAGAAATTTCAGGCCGAAAAGAAGCCTTAGTACTGGATCATAAAATTAGCGACGGAGTGTTTTTGGCTAATTGCATTGTAAACATTAAGCCAAACAACAGAGTCAATGTCTCTGTGCTAAACACTACCGAATCTGACGTAGAAATAAATAATTTCCAAGTTCAAGTTTCACCTTTTGAGCTCTCGTCATCAACCTCAGACGAAAAACCACACGAGCTCGTTCACAACCTTAATAGCTTGAACAGTGACCGATCTAAAAAGGTCCTTGAGCAAATTCGATGTTCTCATTTAAATCCACAAGAAAAGAAAACCCTTATGAACTGCATTTCGCAATACACCGACATTTTCCACCTCGAAGGTGAATTTCTGACTCACACAAATGCAATTCAGCACTCCATAAATACCGGAGATGCTCCTCCTATTCATGTGAAGTCTTATCGGTTTCCTGAAATTCATAAGGACGAAGTCGAAAAGCAAGTAAAGAAAATGCTCGACCAAAATATCATTCGCCCTTCAACTTCTCCTTGGAATGCACCGGTTTGGGTGGTACCCAAAAAGCTTGACGCTTCCGGTAAGCAAAAATGGCGAATTGTCATCGACTACCGACGACTTAATGATGTCACCGTTTCAGAGGTCTATCCTCTCCCTCTTATAACTGACATCCTAGACCAGTTAGGTCACTCAAAATATTTTAGTACACTCGATTTGGCCTCTGGGTTTCACCAACTTTGTTTGGACCCCAAAGACACTGCCAAAACAGGTTTCAGTGTTACCACTAATGGTATTTCAGGTCACTTTGAATTTACACGAATGCCTTTCGGTTTAAAAAATGCCCCATCCACATTTCAGAGACTGATGAACACAGTTCTCTCGGGATTGCAAGGTCTCCACTGTTACATCTACCTAGATGATTGTATCTGTTATTCTCACGACCTTGAGTCCCACATGAAAAAATTAGAACTCATCTTTTCCAAATTCAGACAGGCTAATTTGAAATTACAGCCTGATAAATGTGAGTTTTTGCGACGTGAAGTTGCTTATCTTGGGCATACTATCACAGACAAGGGTGTGTCACCTAACCCTGACAAGGTCAAGGCCATTTCTCAATTTCCTACACCCAAAAATGCTAAAGACGTCAAGTCCTTTTTAGGTTTGACAGGCTATTATCGCCGTTTTATAGAGAATTTCTCTCACATAACTAAGCCCCTAACTTCCTTATTGAAAAAAGACACAGTTTTTCACTGGTCTCACGATCAAGAACAAGCTTTTAACCTTCTTAAACAAAAGTTAATCTCAGCTCCCTTACTACAGTACCCTGATTTTACGCAAACCTTTATTGTAACGACAGACGCATCTAACTATGCCGTAGGCGCTGTCTTATCACAAGGCGAGATCGGTAAGGATAAGCCTATAGCTTATGCATCTCGAACCTTAAATAAATGCGAAGGAAATTACTCAACAACTGAGAAGGAGCTGCTCGCTATTCTTTTTGGTGTTAATACCTTTAGACCATACCTGTATGGGTATAAGTTCAAAATTGTCACAGACCATCGTCCCCTTACATGGCTTTTTAACGCTAAAGATCCAGGCGGACGTTTACTAAGATGGCGACTAAAGTTAGAAGAATATGATTACGAGATTATTTATAAGCCAGGCCGAATAAATTCAAATGCAGATGCCTTATCTCGTAACCCAGTCAATGCCATAACTCACTCCAGATTAAACAAAACAACTTATGAGCAATTTTTCAAAAAACAATTTACCAAGTCTATCTCTAACGATACTCAGATAGAAGAGCACAATCAGAGCCTTACTTTGGCAAAACAAAAGTCAATAGCATGTCCACTCTCGCTTGACTTTGATAGTTCAATGCCGCACTGTGAACAGCTGTTGTCGATAGTACCTAATTCCGACGAACTGTTATCAGCGGAACGAGAACCCGACACCGTGCAGTCGGTTGATGCTAACAATAAAAAGCTCTATTTCTTATACACTAAGATCCATCATTGTGACGAGACGAGCTATAAAGCTATTTATAACCTTTTGCGAAAATTAAGAGATCTAATAATTTCCACAGATGAATATGACAAAGAATTAGCTATTTCAGACTTTTCAGAGCCTTTTACTAAATTGGCCTATGTTAAAATCTACAACATTATTTCGTATTTATTTCATGGCACCGATATTAAGGTCCATATATACAAGAACCAAATAAAATATCCTACCCCTGCCGAAATTACAAACATTCTCAAAGAAAACCACGGGACAACCATAGCGGGTCACCCGGGTATTACGCGCATGTACAACAGAATAAAAGAATCTTATTATTGGAAGAGTATGCGCGCCGACATAGAACGATTCGTAAAAGACTATCGGCTATGTCAAGTAAATAAGCCCTTACGAGCTTCTAATAAAGCACCCATGATTATAACGTCGTCTAGTACCAAGCCATTCGAAAGACTAGCTCTCGACATTGTCGGAGTTCTTCCCGAAGCTGGCCTTCAAAAGTTTAAGTACATCTTAACTCTTCAGGACGATTTAACTAAATTTTCATGTGCTTATCCAATGATTACGTCAACAACAGATGAAATTGCACGTAACCTAATACATTTCTTTTCGTTATTCGGATTCCCGAAAATGATCCTTACGGATCAAGGCACTAGCTTTACATCTGAGCTATTTAAGCAACTAACAGAAATTCTTAAAATAAAAAGCCTTCTCTCTACGCCCTATCATCCCCAGACAAATGGTGCACTGGAGCGTAGTCATGCAACCCTTAAAGAGTATTTAAAATCGTTTGTAAATGACAATCAAGACGATTGGCATTGTTATGTCGCAACTGCAATTCTCTCTTATAATACAACTCCACACTGTACTACGAATTTCACTCCTTTTGAGTTATTATATGGTCACAAACCGACCATACCTAGTAGTTTATTTGACTCTAGCGATAACACAACTTATCAAGAGTATATCCGAGCCTTGCAGTACAGAATGAGGTACTCTCGCGAAAGAGCTCTAGAAAACATTCAGAGAAGCAAGGAATCCTCGAAGCGATACTATGACGCTTCTTCTAGTTCAAAAACTTATAAAACTGGTGACTTAGTATACGTCAAACACCATCATAGGTTGCGCAAGGCCCTCTCTCCAATCTGGAAGGGACCCTATAAAATAGTTAAAGTAAATGGAAAAAATAACGTCACCCTTTGCATCAATAGAAAACACGTGAAGTATCACATTAATGAGATTAAACCAGCATGAAATTGTTCCAGATCAACCCTCGGATCGAGCTATTCAGAACCTATTCAATCAATTTCACACAGTCCAGGACTTTACTTCGATCCGACTTCAGCAGTATATTTTTACAACGACTACTGGAATGTAGTCACTCATGTAGAGGGTTTTCCCATTGAGCCCTACCTACATAAAATTGAAGGATCACTCGCAAGCATTTCTAGCTTTTGTGAAAAAGTACAAAATGTAGCGATTGATATTAATTGTAAAGACGCTATAAACCCGCTGCAGATCCTAAATAATGCTAATAAGCTTAAATTCGATTCATTATCTCATCTTATTTCGGATTCAAACCCTCAAAATCGTCACAAACGAGCCCTTGAATTTGGTGGCGAAATCCTTAAATTCTTCTTTGGCACTCTAGACGCCGACGACGCTAGAAAGTATGATGAAGCTATAACCACTTGTCAGCAAAACGAACACGAAATCTTCTCTTTAATGAAAGATAACATACACGTCGTCCAGTCAACCATTAGTAATTTCAATACCTCGATTCGTCAGCTGAACGATAACGAGATAAGAGTAAATAAACAACTTCAGAAGTTGGACTACATGTTTCAACAGAACTCTAAATTAACTACGGAAAATGTGAACTTGTCCAAAATTAACTCGATTCTTAACATCATCGAAGGATCACTTTTATCAGTTTCCAATATTTTGGATACGACCTTGAACTCTATCTTATTTGCGAAAGCTAATATTTTGCACCCCTATGTTTTATCCCCGACGAAATTATATAATGAATTAAACTCTAACAAGGTAACCAAAAGGAACCTAGAGTTTCCCGTTCCTCTGTCCTTAGAGAACATACATTATATTATAGATTTATCTAAGTTAGCTTCGTATTACTATAATGATAAGATAATTTTCGTAATAAGAATACCTTTAATTAACCCAGTTAAATTTAGCATATATAAGATTTTACCGCTACCTACACCGCGAGATGAATACAATTTCCAAACATATGTTCTTATTCATCCTTCTAAGTTATACATAGCTATAACGGATGACAGATTGAATTACGCGATGCTAGATACCTTAAGCGAATGTAGCGATGTTAATAATAACTATGTAATATGTCCTTTACCTTCTGTTCTATCTACAAATAGTAACCCTATATGTGAAACGAAACTCATAACGGAAGTCACCCTGTCACTTCCAGAAATCTGTAATTCTAAAGTAATCTATGGCAATGTTAACATATGGCAAAAACTAAACGATGGAAGATTTTTGTATGTACAGTCCAAGGCAACCAAGCTGACTATAAAATGTACTGATGAAAACGAGATCAAGGACTATACTGTACAAGGTACTGGATTATTATCTTTGAAAAATGATTGTGTTGCATACTTCCAAACTTTGCAATTTCGTCCATCTCATAGTTACAAATCAAGGCTACCGAGCCAAGTGTTAATTGATTTTAATATCGTCGACTGCTGTAAGTACAAACTTGTAAACAACAGTGTTCAACCATTGTCTCCAATTTCATTAACAGATGTTGACTTAGAGTCCTTGAAATTAGCAAGCCATAAGCTTGACCATTTGCAAGATCAAATCAATCAGGCTGAAAATCAGTCTCATATTGTAAAATATGGTCACTATTATTCAGGACTTACTTATACTATTATTGTAGCTATTATAATTTACATATTAAGCAAAATATATAAGGAATGGTTCTCAAATTATTGTAAAAGCTCTTCTTGTTGCATCCAAATATATAATCAGTGTCATAATAGCAAGTCTAGTAGAAGGGACACCAAGGTCAATACGTCTATTGAATTAACTGATATATCTGACGAGTCCTTTGAATGTGACAAGAGATCTATTAGGAGCCTCCCAGAAATAGAGATGAATAAGGATAAAAGCAAGGTCATATTTAGAAATTTTGAGAAAGTATCGTCAAGCCGAAACTTAACTAACCATTAAGTGACTTTTATTGATTTCTATTTCGGGACTTAGATTAAGTTTAAACTAGAATTAATTTTAGTGTGACACTATTCTTTAAGATGTCCTTATGTTTAAAACTTAGTCGCTGCGTCTCACTTGTGTTTTCATTATTTCAGACATTTGTCCTTCGTTTATCTTAAAATGATAAGCTCAGTCTTAAGGAGGGAGATGTTATAATCAGTCCTAGTTTGCAGTAAATGCTGAGGCAAGCGAATTGATTTTATATAAAACTGTTTCACACTTGTTTTGTCAGAGAGTCGACCCATAACCTCCGTCCGACATACACGTAAATTTCTAATTGTAGTCCGTGTGTTGTGCAGTGAATGAATTTTGGTTTTAGCAGTAATAAAATCTTTTTTTTAAAAAGGTCCCGCGGACCGCCGTCCTAACAGTGTGTATGTAAGTGTGCGCGCGTGTGTGTTATGTCGATTTGGTTTTAAATTATTGGTTTTTTTTTTAGGTACCTTAGGTTAGAACCAGGTTTAGTTTAAAAATAATTTAAAAATTGTTGCCTGTACCAGGACCATAACTTCTTTTATCTTGGCAAAGTCATGTTCACTGAAAGCCACGTTGTGAGGTCATCAGCGTATTTTTGTATTTTATATCATTTTCTCGGAAATGCAACCACAGAAAATACCTAAAGGTATAGTATTTTCTAAGGTTAACACGAGCACTAAACATAATTAAAACTTAAAAACCTATTTAGAGGCTAAAAATTTCACCCATGCCGGGATTCGAACCCGCAACCTCTGGCTATCCGTACCAACGCTCTACCAATTGAGCCAATGGGCGACTCACGGCATCAGTGAAATTTCGAACCTCTACAATATTCTCTGTATTACGTATTTGTTCCTTGGCACGGGTTAGTGCATTAAAAATAAAAATAGTGTAATAATTAAAACTGTTTGTATACAGATTTCACACGTTTTATCATATTTTTTTTTACAATTTTCCGACGTTTACCCAAAGGTAATTTTTACGTGCTTCACAAATACAAATCTCGAAATGGTTTTCCAATTTGAGCTCTACAAAATTTTGAAAAGATATCTTATACCAGAACCCTAGTGAGGTTTATAAGAACGACTACTGAGTTTCTTTTTTAAATGGGCTGAATTCTGCCTTACTTGCTAGTTATATTCATCGTGTCATAGGAATCTAGGTCTTATTCCCGAAGGAGCAAGGTCGAAGCGTCTGAATAGCACTAAGTACTAAGCACGCAATCCGATCTGCCCTTACCAAGTGAAAGGCGCATACGCACGCCGTATAGACCGGGAGGCGACGGGTAAAAAGTTATCTCTGCGAGCTATTTATTATTATTATTTATTAGTTCCTCCAACAGTATTTTCACAATTCATTTAAAAACTACTTATTCTAATGTAAAATTCAGTGTGAAATACCCTTACAGGAGTATACAACTTTCTTAACTTTCTTTCTAACTTTATAGGGTCATTGTGTTTAGTGTTTAACACATTCATGAGTACAGACGAATATACCTCGACTACTAAGCCGAGGTACATTCTAAAAGCTAGCAGGCTGCTATCTGTCTGGTAGAATCGGTTATATTCGTGTAATAGAAATATCGGAACTAATATGACACTTAATTTACATAACTTTACAAAATAGTGAATAAAAGTTTTATACAGAGCAGGAACATTACACCCGTGTGCTTTCGGCGAAAACCAGCGCCTACTGCCTAGAGTCCGATATTCTAAAAGCTGACAGACTGTTTTTTTTTTTAATTTTATTTAAGACAACCAAGGCAATACAACAATACATTTATGAAAAAAAGTCCCACATAACATGGTAATTGATCACCCAATTATAGGTTGTCTCATCAGGCATTTTAAACTAAACAAAAGTGTAATACACATTTATCTAATGTAAAGGGGAAGATAAAAAGTACCCGGAACCGGCGTGCGTGCATGCAACGACTTATGAACATTGATGAAGCAAAGATGTTCTGTCAAGATCGTAGCAAGTGGCAGTCCCTGATCACTGCCTACCCCTCTGGGATACAGGCGTGAGGTTATGTATGTATGTCTAATGTAAAGATACAATTTTTTTAGATTGCATGCATTTAATGTTATTAATGACTGTAGATTATTGAAGACAAAATAAAATAAGGATTTAAACTCTATGTTAATTAGTTTAAAAATTTTCCAAGAGAGTAAATTAGGAGTTTCTGTGTAATTTAATTATCTTTATAGTCTAGCTTTTGTGTTTGCGCTGCGGTCAATTGTTTGTAACAAATATTTTTTTATCTTTACAGGTAATTCACGACCACAATTCGTCAGTTGCTGTAGTTGTTGATAACCAAAGCAGACACCGATATACCTACAGGTAAAACCTGAATGAATAAATTCCAAATTGAGTTGTCGTTATTAATGCTCTAAATCGCCCAGTGTTTTTAGTTTTAGAACCTTATATTCGCATTATGTACATTTGTTAAAAATCTCACGATAACGCGCTAATAAATAATAACGCGCTTAAATGTCTGCAATTTTTTCTGAGTCCTAGAGTGAGACAGGCATAATATCGAATCAAAAAGGGTTTATTCAAAGTATCACAGAGCGAGTTCATGAACGTGACAAGTTAAACTAGGTGTACATTCCAAAATCTAGAGCTATTTGGAGAAAAACATGTAGGTACAAATAAACTCCAAAATATCAGAGGTTACATAATTATTATAAAACTTAGATTTCATTGAACTGACTTTAATTCCAGACACCATTGTCATCTAAATAATCCTTTATGTTATAGTGGGCCTTTTGGCACAAAGTGTACTTTACACAATTTTTTTAAACGTCGTTTCACGCAAGCTTACTATCTTCAGGAATCTTATTGATCATAAATCTAGAAAAAAAGAAAAATTAAAATCTGGCCGCTGTTGAGGTTTTCAAGCTCAGACTCCCGGCCTATCGCGACATTAACGCTTAAACCGGGCCAGAACGGCCATCTTGCATTACCTACATCGCGACCGACCAAAGCTGACCTCTAGTCCCCTTGCCACAACTTGACTGCAGAGTTCTTCGTTACTGGCGAGTATACACTACCACTGAATGATGATCGCTGGGCTTTACTCAGGCCCTAGATCTTGTTAAGGCTGCTTTTACTCTGACGGCCTCGGTGGCGCAGCGGTTTGGCAAGCTGACTGCAAAACCGCAGGTCTCGGGTTCGATCCCCGGCCAGAGTGCTTAGTGCGAGTTTTTTAACTACTCGATCACGTTAACGTAAACTCATATTTCTATGGCATCGAGGAAGCGCCATCTAGCGACAAGTATGGAAATTAAAATTGATGAGTGCGAGTTGTAATGGTTTACGTTGAGAAGTGAACACGTTAACCAGCCAAAACACGAATAAACGCGAGTGCGGGTTGTACTGTGACAGCGTTTTGCCAGTTCGAACGGTTAACTTACTCATACTCAATGCTCGATTAACGCGGTAGTAAATTTATTCGATTGGAACTTTCAAACTCGCAATAAGCACTCGGGTCAAACTAGGAAACGAACCGAGTGCTTAGTGCGAGTTTTTTAACTACTCGATCGCGTTAACGTAAACTCATATTTCTATGGCATCGAGGAAGCGCCACCTAGCGACAAGTATGGAAATTAAAATTGCTGAGTGCGAGTTGTAATGGTTTACGTTGAGAAGTGAACACGTTTACCAGCCAAGACACGAATAAACGCGAGTGTACTGTGACAGCGTTTAGCCAGTTCGAACGGTTAACTTACTCATACTCACTACTCAATGCTCGATTAACGCGGCAGTAAAGTTATTCGATTTGATCTGTCAAACTCGCACTAAGCACTCTGTTCTAGTTTGTCTCGGGTCTTGGATGTTATCTATGTATTTATTGTATTAAATCTATCGTCGAGTTAGCACCAATCAAACCAATCCGGGGTGGGCACGCCTCGTAGTTAAGTCCATGCTCTATCTCTGAGAGAAGGCCTGTGCCCTGCTGTGGGACGTTTATAAGCTACAGAAAAAATGTATCTCCTGAGGTGTACAAAAAAAACATCTAACCAGCCATCCGAGGGACCGTTTTTCTAATCCCTTGATCACAAAAACTAAATCTCTTTGTAATTCGATTAAGAAGGTAACAAAACCTCGGCCCGCTCAAGGATGCTTAAGTGACCAATCTCCATCAGGTCGTTGCCACCATGGCCTATAAAGTAAAACAGTAATAATATCCCTAACCGCCTGCGGGGAAGACAAGAGTGGTGTGTTTAAGTCGTGTAAGTGTGTGTGTTGAAACTGGAGTGCTAGCGATATTTAGCAGCGCAGCGTTTGAAATAATCAATTGTAATTAAATCGCGTAGTGCTAGGAACCCTTTTCTCTCTCTCTTTGAGAGAAGGCACTATTGTATGTTCGCTATTTTCTAAGCACACATTGACATTCATCAAATAGATTGTAAATTATTTGCAGTGAAAAAATGTTATTATTAAATACGTTTATTTAACATAAAAAGAACATATCTGAATTTGTAAGCCTCGTATTTCCGTACATCATCGATCTGTTATTCTACTGTTTAAGGTAAAAGCACTAAAATCATTTTTATACTCAATGTATCACAATAACTATAACATGAGGAAAGTAAATAAAATGTACAACCATTTCAAGATCATGATTGTTGTGTGGTAGAAATAAGACTGTATCGCAACGCAAAAAATCTGACTTTAGACGCAAACTTACGGCCTACCTACCTAAGGGTAAAAACGCGTTGATCGTTGTACGTCTCTAACGGTGTAAATCCCGCCATTTTTGTTATAATTACTACATTTTGCGTATCATTTTAAAACTTTAAGTAACGTCAATTATAAATTTCTCTTGGATTTTCATTTGCCACTGCACCTTACGACGGAACACTACTTCTTCTTTGGTCCTTTAACTCCTACCGGAGCATAGGGCCTCAACCACAGATTTCCACTTCTGACGGTGGTCAGCGGTAGCCTCCAATTCAGGCCAGCTAGTGCCGATCGATTTGGCCTCTTGGTCTATTGATCTTTTCCAGGTGGTCCTTGGCCGCCCCCTCTTTCGGCTGTCCAAACACTACTAGTGACCTATTTTTTCGTTTTATTCTTTATATCGGTCATATATCTAAGGTTTATAAATAAAGACTATATTTGGAAGTCGTAGTCATTTTTATTATTCTCGCAACAATCCTGACACGTTGAATGCGTCGAATGCCTCAAGATCAACACACTACACAATTACCAATACGGAAATTTCACCGCATTGAAATTTCCGTAGGAGGTTTTTAATATTTTACTTTACTATTTTGGACCGTTGTCGTTTTGTTCCCGGCAGTTGCACTGCGTAGGTAGATTCACTCCAATGTTTCAAACACAAATGTTTATACATCTATAATATAAAAATGAATCGCTGAATGTGTTGGTAACGCAAACTCGCAAATCTCGAGAGCAGCTGAACAAATTTCGCTAATTCTTTGTTTAATTTTTTCTTTATTTTTTTTTATTCTTCTCTCCGTAAGAACCATCCTTGTACTTCAAGGAATATTCTAAAAAAAGAATTAGCGAAATCGGTTCAGCTGCTCTCGAGATTTGCGCTTACCAACACTTTTTATATTATAGAAGATTAACTCAACTACATGTGTGTGCTACATTCATATTTCTTTATTTAAAATTTACTCGCTTTTCCTCTCTCTTATTGAGAGATGGTCGCGCAGGCACGTATGCAGGGCTGTTTTAATTTTCCTATGGTACGTGAACGACTCCGTTATTTACAAAGATTAATAACTAGAACACGTAATATGTATTCAAGTGTCGCACACAACGCGCCCTGAATACACAATTACTCAATTTTATTATTTGTATGCTAATTTCTGTATAATTTCATAGCCACTCGTACATTCCCGGGACGCGTGGCCTAATGTGAACGAATCGGTGTCTGGCTTACCCCCTTGGGATGTGGGACGTGTGATGGTAATTATTTAATTATATACGTCCTATTTTAGCCTATTCTTTCTAGGGAATATAGCTTCTGTGTTATTGCCAGCTGCGAAAAATTAATAGTGACTACCCACAATAATTGACTGTACTCGCCATTTCGGTGTACCCGAGACCACGGCAACTGTAACGCTGCCGAAACGTCGGGAAATAAGGTAATTACGTTTCACTAATAAAAAATCGCGTTTATGAGTATCGCGAATCATTAAAAAATACTATCTATACTTTCTGTGTCTGGACACAGCACCTATGTTTTCCGTACTTTTGTAAATGAAATGAAAATGTTTTATTCAAAGTAGCGTAGATACTGCGGCTTAGTGAACGTTACAAGTCGAACTAGGTGTCCATTCCAAAATCTTGATCATTTCGGAGAAAACAGGACAAAAAATCTCCACTAACAGAGTTTACATCATTATTAAGCACTCGTAGTCAGAGTGATTGAAATCAATCACTTGAGTTCAGCAACAACAGGCGCGGTCAGGTGCACCGGCTGACCGTCCCGTGTCTACCGCTAGTGGCATTTTTCCGAGCGCTTTCGTGCTTCGCAAGGCACGCTAAGCCGTTGGTGCCGGCTGTCATGTAATGGCAGTCGCTAAGCCAAGCCAGAGGCCTTGGGCAGCTGTACAACTTCTGACAGTAAGGCCCGCCGCTGTCTTACAATCCTCCACTAACCCGGACTTGGCCCCCGTGGTAGAGCAATTTCAGCATCCAGCGGTAATTCCTGTAAGGTTTTCAGATGAGGACTGGGTCTCAGTGACGAATGAATGACTTCGACAGACCACATAATGAGTATTATAGTAAGTTAAACTTATTACACTATTTTATTTTTTAATGCACTAACCCGTGCTAAGGAACAAATTTAAAAACCTATTTAGAGGCTAAAAATTTCACCCATGCCGGGATTCGAACCCGCAACCTCTGGCTATCCGTACCAGCGCTCTACCAATTGAGCCTATGGGCGACTCACGGCATCAGTGAAATTTCGAACCTCTTTACAATATTCTCTGTATTACGTACAGGCAGCGACATCTGACTTAAGCAAATTGCATTACTTACAGCCCCGACTACCTACTTTGCAGTTAGCTTTAACATCGGAACGATATCACTGTACCCACATGATTACACTATTTTATTTTTTAATGCACTAACCCGTGCTAAGGAACAAATTTAAAAAAAAATAATTCGGGGCTGTAAGTAATGCAATTTGCTTAAGTCAGATGTCGCTGCCTGTACGTAATACAGAGAATATTGTAAAGAGGTTCGAAATTTCACTGATGCCGTGAGTCGCCCATAGGCTCAATTGGTAGAGCGCTGGTACGGATAGCCAGAGGTTGCGGGTTCGAATCCCGGCATGGGTGAAATTTTTAGCCTCTAAATAGGTTTTTAAATTTGTTCCTTAGCACGGGTTAGTGCATTAAAAAATAAAATAGTGTAATCATGTGGGTACAGTGATATCGTTCCGATGTTAAAGCTAACTGCAAAGTAGGTAGTCGGGGCTGTAAGTAATGCAATTTGCTTAAGTCAGATGTCGCTGCCTGTACGTAATACAGAGAATATTGTAAAGAGGTTCGAAATTTCACTGATGCCGTGAGTCGCCCATAGGCTCAATTGGTAGAGCGCTGGTACGGATAGCCAGAGGTTGCGGGTTCGAATCCCGGCATGGGTGAAATTTTTAGCCTCTAAATAGGTTTTTAAGTTAAACTTATGTCGTCGTCAGGCTATACTAGTCCACTGCTGGACATAGCCTTCCCCTAAAGAGCGCCACGTTGTGCTATCATAGGGGGTAATGCTTATAATCCCCACGCTGGGCGTGCGGGTTGGGGATCGCGGTTCGGTGGAATTGTACTGCAGGGGGCGCTGCTGCCCACCCCCCGGTTTGTGTCCCTTAGTCGCCTTTTACGACACCCGCGGGAAGAATTGGGTTGGTGCTATTCTCTAGGCCGACATCACACAGCAAGTTAAACTTATGTAGGATAAAATAACTCTGTGAGTCTGGCATTTTGATTATTTTTACACGATTTGAAATAAACCATACGCTGTTCAAGACATTCCTTTCCGTTCTCAAGTTTGACAACTTAATACTCTGACAGACAAGCAGACAGCCGGAGTTACGAGTTAATACTCCGGATTGGGCTATCGAAATCAACCGTGAAGAAGAACATTGTGAGGAAATCTGATAACACACCCTTATTACTTTTGACTGCCTCGTTGTGTAGCGGTTAACATGCTCGATTGCCGTGAGCCTGTTTGTGAATAAAAAACTACGTTTGTATCGGAATTGCTCCCTGAAGGAGACTCTTAAGTTCTACCGGACCTCTCTGCGACACCCTGTATACAAACATCGCTCGTAGCCCCGGCTGCCTGAGTGATCTTAAACGATCACGAAGGTTAAGCAACATAGGACGCGTTCAGTGCATAGATGGGTGAACGTCTATGACTAACGCCAGCGGCATTTTTCCGAGCGGTTCCGTGCTTAGCAAGACACGTTAAGCAGGTGCCGGCTGCCGTCGATAGATGGCAGTCGTTAAGCCAAGTCCGCCTTAGGGCGGCTTGAAAACTTCTGACAGTAAAACCAGCCACTAGTCTTGCAAGCCTCCACCAATCCGGACTTGGCCCCCGTGGTGGAGTATGGCCTAAACCTTTTTCAGGGGAGAGATCCGTGCCCCTCGGTAGGGACATAATGGGTTGATGATGATGTGTTAAAGGTTTCCTCGCAATGGTTTCCTTAAGGCACTGCGCGGTGCGAACTAACACTGGAAAAAAACATTACTTATTTCATAAAACACGCTTTTTCGAAATGTTAACATAGATCTTAATGAACCGAGGATCAACAACCTAGGATATTAATGAAGTTCAGTTAAGAACGGCGCTTTTTATTTATTTACATTATAATATAACAGTAAAATTACACCAACTCGTTATAATTGTTTTGGACAAAAATTCTTTAAAGACCTACATTCTAGGACATAGGTTTTTGTCAGTAGGTTTTACACATTAGCCTCTGCATCAACGTAACCAGATGATTTATACAGCGTCCAGTGGTATCTTCAGTCATACTAGAAGGGTGAAGGGACCATGACCAGGTTTTTAGATGGTGTGGGCTTGCCCAGCACTTATACCATCCTGACAGCCCGATCGGCCTAGCCCACGGGAAATACTGGTTAATACATGCGGAGCCAACCAAGCCGCGGGTTTCTTCACGATGTTTTACGTCACAGTTGGCTTAAGGTTTCGCGACTGCCAATTCGCAGATGTACGTAATTTTGAAATTAAACAATCGGATGCGGACGGCACAAGACCGTGCAGCTTGGAAAACCACCAAGGCGGACTATGTCCTTCAGTGGACGTAAATGGCTGATAACAGAATATAACATGGCATGACATGATATGACATATATATAACATTTACATACAGGTACATACATTGCTTCTGCCCCCACACTCGGATACCCTGTGTCGTGGGAACCAGAAACAGTGATATCACAAATATGTAAACATCGAAGACCTGGGGTTTTTTTTATGATTGGTAGCGATAGTTAACACAGTGTAGCGTCATCCATCACGCTACTGTAGAACAAAATGAACGTGGGAACACAATGTGACTCCTTCAATCAGCCTTGGACCACATCTCATACGCTATAATCAACGTGGTCTGAAACATTAAAATTAATATCATTACGCTCGTGTACAGTCCACAACACATCACGCGAGCGTGATAATGGTGGTGGCGGAGAACGCTGTCTTCTTAATCAGGAGGCCGTGGGTTCGAAAATGGAAAAAAGTCATAGTTTGTTTTACAATAGGTTTTTATGTGAACATGAGAAATATAACTGCTGTACAATTCCACCAAACTGCGATCCACAACCCGCATCGTCGTCGTCGTCAGGCTATACTAGTCCACTGCTGGACATAGCCCTCCCGTAAAGAGCGCCACGTTGTGCTATCATAGGGGGAATGCCCGTAATCCCCACGCTGGGCATGCGGGTTGGGGATCGCAGTTCGGTGGAATTGTACTAATGTGATTGATTTCCACAACCCGCATGCTGAATATAAAATAAAATGAAAGTAAATTGATTTGATTTCTCTGTTTATTCGTCTTCTGTAATGTCATAACATAACATTTACATACAGGCACATACATATTCTGGCCCCACACTAGGATACCCTGTGTCGTGGGAACGAGAAACAACGACATCGCAAACATGTAAACATCCAAGACCTGGGGTTTTTTTTGTCCCCGGCCGAGATTCGAACCCGGGACCTCTTGCATGGTAGGCAGATGCGCTACCGCTGCGCCACAGAAGTAGTCAAATTTCAGTAATAGTTACAGTTTTAGAACCTAGAGCCTTGGCCCAATCCGCTATCAATTCTTCGATAAACGTGACTAAGTCGATATCGATCGATATCAATCCTTGGATGTCCCCAATGCTGGGGCACGGTCTCTTCCTGCATCGCAGGAAGGTAAGGCCATACTCCACCACGGGGGCCAAGTCCGGGTTGGTGGAGGATTGTAAGACAGTGGCGGGCCTTACTTATCTGTGACTATCTCAATCACCTTAATTCTTTAGTGTATTGTCTCATTTTTGATATGATACATCAAAGAAACTCAGACTGTTTTAAATGACGTACCTACAATTTATGGTTTTCTATTACAGTCCGATGTACACTGAAAGTCTATCAACTCACTGATTAATAAACAGAAGATTCGGGTACACAATGTAAACCATTACTGCCATATTTGCCATAGAAAACTAGTCATTTTAGTTTAAGGAAACTGGCCCCAGCCTTCAATTGTATGAGACTTGTTTTCGAATGAAATCATTTTCACGGTTACACGATAATGTTGGTATCTAATCAAGGAGATATTAACACGATAGCCGATCGTGTGATAATATTTCAGTACTGCGAAACTCAAAAGTTTGTGTTCGATATCAACCCTTGTACGTCCCCACCGCTGCGGCGCGGGTCTCTTCCTGCATCGCAGGAAGGTTCATACTCCACCATGGGCGCCCAGTCCTCGTTGGTGGAGGATTGTAAGACACTGGCGGACCTTAATGTCACATGTTATCAAGCCGCCCATAGAGCCTCGGACATGGCTTAACGACTCTCATTACATGACAGTCATTTGTGTATAAAAAAAATATAAAAAAAAGTATCTCCTCCACATTGCTTTAGCTGCTGGACATTGCTGATTAACGCCACCAATGTAATAAAAAATCATCTTCTGCATGTATGAGGACATTATGCGAGGGTAAACGAGTGAAGCTAACTCATTCACTCTATGTAATTTCTCCTCTTTTTTTATGTAGCCTACAAACAGTTAGAATATTTTCGGGGCTTAATCGCGTAGTAATTTATTGCTATATCACCTCGACGTTTTATCGTCCGACATTGTCAGTGTAGTGTGTCGCGACCCTAATAGTGCTTTGTGATGGCTGATTGAGGGTAGTCTGAAACCTCATCAGCCTAAGATGCGAACGCGTGCCAGCCATCAGTCTTCTCGTGACCACGGTGACTGTAAACGTCGTTGAAACATCGAGGTAAAATAGCAATAAATTACTACGCGATTAAGCCCCGAAAATATTTATAAATATGTGTACAAGTCGCGAAAGTTTAAAATAGCCTACAAACGTCTCAGTGCTGTGTCCTACAGCGTCCAGCGTGCCGGTACGTAACATTTCACTCGAGCTAAGCATTTAGACAACTTCAGAGTGTTAAAATATGTAGAATAGAATAGAAAAACATTTATTCAAATACCACAACACATGAACACACATAAAATCTTAAAAATAATAACATAGCCAGATAAAGAACACACTTAAGGTAAGAAATACCAATAAATATAGTAAATTCATACAGCCGTGGCAAAGTGAGCTTAGCTGGTGGGGGCGGTGTGTGTCATGGTACCAGAAAAGGTTCTAGACTAAGCATATCTCCCGGGCTGTCAGTGGACAACTCGTGACGCTGGTATTCTGCTAGAACCTGCTTAATTGACGTACGAAAAATCAACGCAAGCATTTGTTATAGAGAACCAAAAATACCTGTCTACATTAAAGCTGTGTTGGAATTAATAAATGTATGGTAAATTAGTAGCAACTATGTACGCATATAGTCATTTAGTTGTACTTAGTATAGGGCTAACGAGATCTGTGTAATATGTCCATGAATATTTATTTATTTATTTTACAGCTGGAGTAGCTTAGAAAAGTAAAAATCAACGTCTCTCAACTCCGTGTACTCTTACATTATTAGGCCCCAGGGCACAGACCTCTCAGAGAGAAAGAGTGTATCTATCTATCTCTATCTATCTACAACACAGGCTCGCAGGAACGCTGTAAACTATTTCTGCTTGTAGCCGTTATTGTTAATAAAAAAGAACTGTACTCTTCCTAAAAATACCAAAGATGCAGTGAAGGGCTGCGTTCGTGAATCAAGCCCAAATCAGACGCAGGTTTGGGACAAAGAAAGGTGGTTATTTTTGAACGCGGCGGATGCGATGCGATGCTCTCCACAAGTTCAGTTCAAGATCGGGTAGGGACAGCAAAAAGAAATAAAATTTGCGTAACAAAATTTAATTTGTAATAAAAGCTCGTGGCTTAGTGGAACCGAGTGATTGGAATCAATCACTAGGGTAAACAACAACAGGCGCGGTGAGGTGCTGGATGTATGAGCTTCGCAAGGTACGTTAAGCCGTTGATGCTGGCCCGTATGTAATGACAGTCGTTAAGCCATGTCAGAGGCCTTATGGGCGGCTTGATAACTTCTGACAGTAAGGCCCGCGACTGTCTTGCAATCCTCCACCAACCCGGACTTGGCCCCCGTGATGGAGTATGGCTTAACCTTCCTGCGATGCACGGTAGAGACCCAGCAGTAGGGACATACAGAGGGTTGATATCATCATTCATAACAAGGCAAGGTACATAAAATGAATTCATTTTACAAATGTAAAAAATTACATAGTAAAACTGTCAAACAATTATACTTTCTCAGTATAAGTATTAAAAGTATGTAATATGTATTCTTCAATTACGATTTCGTCCGTCGTTTTGCTGACGCTACCCCGTGTGAACGGGGGCTCGCGGACACAAAAATAAACACGTGCAGCGTCTGCGTGTAAATATACACGACGCTCCGTGATAGCTTGGTCGAGGGAAAACACCGTGAGGGAGCCCGCGCGAAAGGATTGACTCTGGCTTGCCTGGCTTCCGATAGGCAATTAGGCAGCTGGGCAGTAGAGATTCGCTAAGAGATTTTCTTAAAGAAACGAACATACAGTTGTCAGTCAGTATATCTTTGAAAACATTATGTACACCAGGAAAAATATCAGTAACTTTAAAACTGTACGTAGCCAACACAATGTAAATACTCGTACTAGAAATAAACATAAATTTTGTTTAAAAACCTATTTAGAGGCTAAAAATTTCACCCATGCCGGGATTCGAACCCGCAACCTCTGTCTATCCGTGCCATCGCTCTACCAATTGAGCCAATGGGCGGCTCACCGGCATCAGTGAAATTTTGAACCTCTTTACACTATTCTCTGTATTACGGACAGGCAGCGACATCTGGCTTAAGCAAATTGCATCACTTACAGCCCCGACTAAATTTCACTGATGCCGGTGAGTCGCCCATTGGCTCAATTGGTAGAGCGCTGGCACGGATAGCCAGAGGTTGCGGGTTCGAATCCCGGCATGGGTGAAATTTTAGCCTCTAAATAGGTTTTTAAATTTGTTCCTTAGCACGGGTTAGTGCATTAAAAATATAAATAGTATAATCATGTGGGTACAGTGATATCGTTCCGATGTAAAACCTAACTGCAAAGTAGGTAGTCGGGGCTGTAAGTAATGCAATTTGCTTAAGTCAGATGCCGCTGCCTGTATGTAATACAGAGAATAGTGTAAAGAGGTTCGAAACTTCACTGATGCCGTGAGTCGCCCATTGGCTCAATTGGTAGAGCGCTGGCACGGATAGCCAGAGGTTGCGGGTTCGAATCCCGGCATGGGTGAAATTTTTAGCCTCTAAATAGTTTCTGTGCTACTTTGAATAAAAGAAGATACGATAAGATAAGAATATTCTTTATTGTATGTACATCAGGAAAAAACAAAAAATAATTACGAAAATACCGTACCTACAATTGGCGGCCTTATTGCTAAGAGCAATAAAACCTTTTCATTTAATTACATTATGTATCAGAACTGGGGCATTTCGATAGCCTATCGTCTTGCTTCCACCTGTGTGGGGTTACCGTGAAGATAAGCGACTTACTGCAGGCTTTTATAGCCCGATGGCAGTAAAACGAACTGTGTAATACACTGACCCATATTCCGAGGCAAGAGTTCAGTCGAGAACAGGTCCAGAAGAGCCAGTATGGACTGTGGACAGTGGACGAGTATGGACTGATGTCCATACTCGTCCACTTTGCATTACTTGTACCAAATAGCTCGGTGGGTAGAACAATGGACTCGCAAGCAAGAGACCCACGTTTGATCCCCGGTGCGGGCGTGTACCTATAACTTGGTTTATTTTCAAAGTTACGTACATCTGCGACACGCTAACTGTGCAGGAAAACATCGTGAGGAAACCCACGACTTGATTGGCTCCGCATGTATTGACTAGTCTTTCATAGGCCGACTAAGCTGTCAGGATGGTATAGGTGCTTGTTAAGCCTACACCATCTAAAACCATGTCCCATCAGGCACTACAGCATCCGAGTGGTCCCTTCACTGTGTTGATACCGGCTCGACAAGCAGATGTGGAAATCAAATCACATGAAACACACACAGAGAGAGTTCAACTTTAATCGGAATAGCCTGTACAGTTGCTTACTGTGAAAGCATAAAATTATTCCGATAAAAGTTCCGTATTGAGAACATAACTATAAAAAGGCAAGCGTGATTATATTCCGCATGTAGGTAGGTTAGTAAAGTGCGTTCCGATAAAATATCCCGAAAAATAATAAATAACTCTGGCACTTTCTCCGCGGTACATATCTTGGCTCTCGGTATTGTCACGATTCATTTCAAATTAATTACTTAGAAAGTCCTTCTTCTTCGAGCTATATTAGTCCACCGCTGGACATAGCCCTCCCCTAATGAGCGCAAAGTTGTGCCATCATTGGGGGGGTAATGCCCATAATCCCCACGCTGGGTATGCGGTTTGGGGATCGCAGTTTGGTGGAATTGTACTGCTGGGGGCGCCGCTGCCCACCGTTTGTATCCCTTAGTCGCCTTTTACGACACCCGCGGAAAGAATTTGGGTTGGTGCTATTCTCTAGGCCGACACCACACAGCCTTCTAACATAAAATAACAGAAACAACATAACAGAAAGTCCTAACATAAAAGAATTGAAGTATAAATAAATAATTTATCTATCTAATTGGCGCGTTCCGGAAATGGAATAAATAATAAATAGCATTAAAAAGTGAAAATTACTTTGCTAAAATCCCACGCGCTCCATGCGGTTAGTTAATGCACCGCCCGGCCTCCCACTTGTTTAAGCAGAAGCAAGACACGAACACACCACCGACACCAATACTTGTGTGAGAAAACACGCGACGCGTTTCGCCTCTAACACGAGGCATCCTCAGGCTCAGAAGTGCAAGTGCTTGCACCGCATGGTGCTTGTGGGATTTTTGGCGGAATTTAGCAAAGTAATTTTTACTTTTTAATGCTATTATGGATTTTCGCAAAGTAACGCCTAATTCCATAGTCGTCGTCAGGCTGTACTAGTCCACTGCTGGACATACCCCCCCCCCCCTAAAGAGCGCCACGTTGTGCTATCATAGGGGGTAATGCCCATAATCCCCACGCTGGGCATGCGGGTTAGGGATCGCAGTTTGGTGGAACTGTACTGCAGGGGGCGCTGCTGCCCACCCCCCGGTTTGTGTCCGTTAGTCACCTTTTACGACACCCGCGGGAAGAATTGGGTTGGTGCTGTTCTCTAGGCCGACACCACACAGCAATGCTAAATAAGAAATAAATAGATAGAGGACACTTTATTATACATAAAAACAGTATATTTCTTAACCTAAGAGTACAGACGGTGGCTTTAATATTAATAATCTTTATACTATTTTTATTTTTAATGCACTAACCCGTGCCATCGATAAAATTAGTAATATTTTATCGATGCCCGTGCTAAGGACAATTTTAAAAACCTATTTAGAGGCTAAAAATTCCACCCATGCCGGGATTCGAACCCGCGACCTCTGGCTATCCGTTCCAGCGCTCTATCCAACGGAATTAATAATCTTCCAAAAAATATCTTCCACACAACGCATTCACTTGTCCTGGTCCCAAGCTAGGATACTCTGTGCAAGGACCGGGCAAGGACTTCACAAACATGGCCATAAACCCAGACTAAGGCCTTTTGTACAAATGTACAGTGGCTTCCAGTGGGAATTGAACGGACGACCTCCGCCAGCCGCTGTACGATTGACCAGCGAGGCAATCATAATCACGGCTCTCACGAAATAAACAGGAATATAAAGTGAAGAAGCTCGTAGCTTTATAAATTGACATGAAGAATTAGTCTAGCTTACGTTATATGATACTGCAAAAACAATTTTCCTGCGAATCGTAGAATATAGTCTTCATGAATTATATAGAATAAAAAAAAACCATTGACATTAACCCTTTGTATGTCCCCACTGCTGGGGCACGGGTCTCTTCCTGCATCGCAGGAAGGTTAGGCCATACTCCACCACCGGGGCCTTACTGTCAGAAGTTATAAAGCCCATAAGGCTTCTGACGTGGCTTAACGACTGCCGTTACATGACAGCCGGCACTAATGGCTTAAAGTGCCTTGCGAAGCACGGAAGGGTTTGGAAATACTGGTTTGGAGAAATGCCACTAGCGGTAATCGCAGGATGGTCACTATCCAGCATCTGACCGCGCCTACTGTTGCTTAACCCAAGTCGTCGTCGTCAAGCTATACTAGGCCACTAAGCGAAGTGATTGATTCCAATCACACGGTGATCCGCCGCCCCCAACTTTACCCACCAACCGGTTCCGCTAGGCCACGAGCGCTTTTTTCCACCGACACGAGTAAAATTAATTGATACAAACTGTACAGGTAATATTCCAGGGAAATCCACTAAGCACCCTTTCCTTATAACAATGGAACTTAGGGCGCCATATTGTGACGTCAATTGTTGTCACCCCGTCGCCATGGAAACCATTGATCACTGCTAGAACAGTAATAGCTCGAGGTTGTTCGCCTTCCTAGTTTTAGGGTTCTTTACGTAAGAGGTGCCGATATCCGGACCCTACGTTGACCCTAAATGCTATGCCTACGAAAGCCATTTTAAGACGTCACCATTTTTAGCCTTTAATATATTTCACATGAAGAAATGATATGGTTTTATTCAAACTAGCACAAAAACTGCGGCTTAATGAACGTTACCATTCGAACTATTTTATTTATTGCATGCATAAAAAATAACATAAACAATAATACAAAAATTCATTTACAAAAATTTCGTTTACAAAGTCAGAGAAAAATAATAAAATTAAATAATAATAAAAAACAATTCGAACTAGGTGCTCATTTCAAAATCTAGATCATTGCGGCGAAAAACAAGCAACAAAAAAAGCTGAAGACAGGGCGCTATGGCGCTCATTAGGGGAGGGCTATGTCCAGCAGTGGACTACATAATATAGCCTGAATAACAACAAGAACATCAAATAACTACATGCATTATGTATGGAGTTATTTAATGTATAAAAAATTTAGGCAGCCAACACAATGTAAATACTAGAAATAAACATAAACTCTCGTTCCCACTATTTAGGCTGGCAAAGGTTAATACATCCTTCATGGGGCATTGTACGAGTGTACGCTTCTGTAATAAAATCCCTGAAGATAAATTAAGCTTGCCTGTAACGCGGTTCAGAAAATGTGTTAAGTACACTTTATGCCAAAAGCGCTCTTATAACATAAAGGATTATTTAAACGACGATGATGTCTGGAATTAAAGCCAGTTTAAGCATGAGTTCTATGTTTTATTATAATTATGTAAACTCTGTTAATTAAGGACTTTGAAAAGACCAACTTTGGAGTTTTTTTGTCAATTTTATTTCTCCAAAACGATCTAGATTTTGATATGGACATCTAGTTTGACTTGTAACGTTCATTAAGCTGCAGTGTCTGCGCTACTTTGAATAAAACCTTTTCATTTCATTTTCGCCAACCCGGACTAGGCTCCCGTGGTGGAGTATGGCCTAATCTTCCTGCGATGCTGGAAGAGAACCGTACTCCAGCAGTGGTGATATCGATATCATTCAATTTTAGTCTAAAATTGTATTAATGTAATGAAAACTTTACGATAAGCCCGATCCGTTCAGCATGATTGTTCAAAGCGAATGTCCAAATGAGGATTTGTGCTCATTAATCATGTAACTGTCAAAAAGCAGAAAAAACGCGGCAAAAGCCTAATTCTCGCCCGTTATTGTTTGTTGGAGGAAAAGGCGGAAAAAGCGTTCATAAATAGAAATACAATTTGAGTCTTAGAAGGGCTCATTTACATTGCGCGATTAAGGGCCGGTGTCAGAATTGAGAATTTCATAAGTAAATACAGTACTACACATCATAAAAGTCCCTTCGGGAATCTTCGTTCGCGCAGACAAGGAAGAAGTGTAACGAAAGTACCCGAAGCTATAAGTACATTCAACATGATCTTTAACCGATACGGTTAAGGTGCGGAATTGATTGCCGCAGTAGCGCTACCTATTTCGCTCACGCTAATATTGCCAAACTAATAGTCACCTGCATCGATGACGTTGAATCAACCAATAGCAACAAAGGCGCGCGGCCTGCCATAAAATGAAACTATCTGATTGGTCGATCAACTTGCCGCACATCCAAAATTTCGTCATCTGCGCAGGTACATGCGCGAGACCTATTTCTTGTGTAGCACTGTACTTAAGTAACGTTCTGTCTCGCTCTTAGCTTAGAAATTCAGAGAGACAGCACTACAGTTAAGTATTTACATACATACATAACCTCACGCTTGTATCCCAGAGGGGTAGGCAGAGACCAGGGACTGCCACTTGCCATGATCCTGACAGATCACCTTCGCTTCATCAACGTTCCTAAGTCTTTGCACGCACACCGGTTCCGGGTACTTTATATTTTTTAGTTATGTATTTTTAAAGACCTATTTCGAGGCTAAAAATTCCACCCATGCCGGGATTCGAAACCGTGACCTCTGGCTATCCGTGCCAGCGCTATTTCCAACAACAACGCTCAATACAACAAGCTAATGGGCGAATTTTTACTTAGCGAAATTCCCAATTCAGAAACTGGCCCTAAGACGTTTTCACTAAGTAATGACATGATTAAGTAATGATATGAGGGCCTCGGTGGCGCAGCGGTTTGGCACGCTGACTGCAAAACCGAAGGTCTCGGGTTCGATCCCCGGCCGGGTCAAACTAGGAAACGAACATGTCTAGTTTGTCTCGGGTCTCGGATGTTATCTATGTATTTATTGTATTAAATCTATCGTCGAGTTAGCACCTGTAACACAAGTCATTTAGTTGTACTTAGTATAGGGCTAACGAGATCTGTGTAATAATTACGTCCATGAATATATTTATTTATGATTTATAGCATCCAGTAGCACCTTCTTTCACACTAGATGGGTGAAGGAACCGCTTTGTTTCACAGGGTGTAGGCTTGCCCAGCACCTATACCATCCCGGCAGCTTAGTCGGCCTAGCCCACAGGAAAGACTAGTCAATACGTGAGGAGCCAACCAATTCATGGGTTTCCTCGCGATGTTTTCCTTCACTGTTAGCGTGGGATATTCCCACTACAAATTCCCAAATGTACAGTAACTTTGTAGTTAAACAAAGTCGTTGGTACATGGGTCGTTCTTCTTTTTTATCGACAATGACTTGTCTTCTCCCCAAAAAAAAAAAAATTTTGCTCATAAATACTAAATTACTTAATTTTTTTATAAAAAAATACACTTGACAATGCAATAATTTTAATATCCTCAAAACTAGAATTTATTCATAATATTTTTTTACAAAATCAGTGTGACATAGTATACAAAAAGCGTGACGGAGGTGTTATACATACTAATAAAGGGTGTCCCTCTATGACTAGTAATGTAAACAAAGTGCTCTCGTGAAAAAAAACTCATTTAAAAGTTTCTATCCAAGAACATTTACTGAACTACTTAACCTTTTTTATTACATTAATAAGAAGAAATAATTTTTAATGTATATATTATTAAATAAAAAAAATATTTTATTGGCTGTCTCCCGATGTATATGATTTTAGTTGCTACCTTCTGTCACTCATTTTATGGTATAAAATAGTGTGCGTTAGAAACTTTGACCTTGGTCACTAGGTTCGAGAATAGTCCCCCTCCACCCCGCGCTCGCGCTATACGTTCCCACGCCCCGGCAATACCAGTCAGTCGCCCGCAAACAGTAAAAGGAGGTGCGTGTGTTTATTCAGCGACCGCTCTGTCACGTAAGGTAAGACTTCCAAATGTTATTCTAATTTCGGGGTTTTAATATTAACTGATTAATTTATGATAACTATTTCATATATACCCAGTTTTTTGCGTAAATTATAATTAGGAAAACGCTGAATATCTCGAACAATACTATTTTACACCTCTGTCACGTAGCACCTCTGTCACGAAAATGTGTGACGGAGTGGTATAACTCGTGACAGAGTGGTCATTTTTGTATGGAACTTAGAACCTTAGTTAATATCCATAATAGATGATTGCCTGTTTTTTTATGTTGGTTATTCTATCGTCAACTATTTTGTTAATTTAAGGTATTACCATCAAGTAAATGAAAAAATGGCATTATCTGCGGCTGAAAGACAGCGACGGTGTCGTGAAAAAAGAAAGCTTAACCCTGAACTTGTTGCAGAAGTAAAACGTAAAGATTTAGAAAGATATAATGCTCGCAAAAAGTTAGTTAAGGATATGACACCAAAAGAACATAAAAAAATAAAAAAACAATGGCAGATTAGAAATAAAAAGAGAAGAGAAAGACAGAAAACTTTGCAGAACGTTTTGATGAACACTCCGGCTTCTACACCGCCTCCTTTAAGTCCCAGACTACTTCCATTAAGTCCCAGATGTCGTTCACTGACTCCAGCCTCGTCTGTTGCCAGTAGCAGGGGAAGAAAACAAGTGCGGCGAGATAGATCACGCCTTTATAGACATAATATTCAACTTCAAAACAAAACACAAGAATTACTAAAAAAAGTACAGAAATACAAGAAAAGACTTCAGCGACTGAAAAAGAAACTAAATAAAGTGCTTACAACAACTCATAGTGAAAAAGAAAATGAACATGGCAAAGAAGAATACAGAAAATATACTATCTTATCAAATACCATTAAGAAGCATTACAAGAACACAAAAGACCACAAAACAAAACGCTATGTTAAAAGTATACTTGAAGACCCAGCAATTCAACGTTCCGGACAAAAACTTCAACTGGCAATGGAAACCATTGGAGTCAGGAGAGTGACAAAGTATAGTTCCGTCTTGCCAAAAAATACTACTTTAAAACAAAAAATTCATGATTTTTATCTCAGGGATGATGTGTCACGGGCCACTGCTGGAAAAGAGACAGTCACTTATCAAAAAAGGAAGATGCAGAAAAGAATTTTGTTGGATACTAAGAAAAATCTCTATAAGTCATTTTTAAAAGAGGACCCCAACGTTAAATGTCACTACAGTCATTTTGCAAAATTGAAGCCGTTTTATGTCGTACCACCTTCAGTTGACAGCCGAGAAACCTGTATGTGCAAGATACACGCAAACATTGCATTCATGAGAGTTATTTTGCATAAAAATAAAGTTATCAAGACAAATGACATGAACCAGATAATCTTACAAACTGTATGCAATATAAATTCATTACCATGTATGAAAGGGCAATGCGAAAAATGTAAAGCAAAAAAGCTTAATTATGATACTACCACGATCGCAAAAGAAAAAGTTTTGGAATTACCACAATGGGTCTCGATATTGTCGAGAAAGATGGGAGAAAAGTTAAAATCAGCAAGAACATAAAACAAATACAAAAAATCACTGTTGAAGATTTGATTAAAAAATTTGAAGACGAGTTAAAAGATTTTAAATCCCACATATTTAATATTAAAAATCAATATAAATCATACCGACAATGTATAGATGGATTGACAGAAACCGAAATTGCTTTACATATTGATTTTAGCGAAAACTATGCCTGTAAGTACCATGAAGAAATCCAGTCAGTGCATTTTGGAGGATCTCGAAACCAAGTAACTTTGCATACAGCAGTATTATATCACTTGACTTTTAATAAGGATAAAAATAAAAACTTCCTTTTGTACTGTGTCTTCTGATCTTCAACACGGCCCTGCCGCTATATGGGCTCACCTCCATCCAATTCTCGATTACGTTCAAAAGGAACTGTCTCATATTAAGACGATCCACATTTTTTCAGACGGGCCAGCGACGCAATATAAACAAAAGATAAATTTTTATCTCATTGCCACGAGATTTTTTGAAGAATACGGATTTGATGACTTGACATGGAATTTTTTTGAATCTGGTCACGGCAAGGGTGCGGCTGACGGCATAGGGGGGTCTATTAAACGTTTAGCTGATCATTTTGTCGCCAGCGGACACGATATTGTTGACGCATTACAATTCTTCGATGTAGTCAACAATCGCAGTAAGATAAAGGTCTTTTTTGTCGGTAAAGACGATATCGCACAGATTTTGGTGACAATCCCACAAGGAATTCCTCCATTAAAAGGAACTATGCAAGTCCATCAATTGCTTGCTCAGCAGCCTGGAATGTTGAGCTATCGAATGTTAAGTTGTTTTTGCGAAAAATTTTGTGATTGTTACAATTTAAAGACTTACTGCCCATTGCCGAAACGTAAGGCAGAAGTTGACATTTCAACCTCGGATAGAGAAGAACCACTGACTGATATAACTTATATAATTGGTTCTACTGAGGGATTTTATAAGACTGTGTATACCTCTACTTCAGAAGACGAAGATGACCAGCCTCTTCTTAATTTGAGAAAATCTGTAGATACAAAACCAGGTACATCACACGATCTACTAGGGGATAAGATCCATCCATCATTAATAAAAAATGGAACACATCTTTTAGTCAAAGTACTAAGTGAAAGAAAAATTGAGTACACTTACTTAGGAGTAGCAAAAAGTGGAGTGGATGAAGATGGAGATGTTCGAGTGATGTTTTATAAATCTGTTGATGATACTGGAAAATTGTTTAAATTGGTAGAGACTGATGTGTCAGATGTGATGTATGAAAATTTGTTACAAATTATTCCACCTCCTAAGCTAAATAAAAGAGGAAAACGCGTGTTTTACGAATACGATCAACCAATAGAAGTTTTTGAAAAGTAGAGTTAGTGATAAGATATTGTAAGACTAAATTAATATCTACCAAAGAATGGACACCAATCATCAAGACTTGTAGTAACATTTTCAGTATATACTATGTTTGTTATTGTTTTCTAAAATTAAAAATTGTTATAAGGTTAGTTTTGTTCGGCGGACGTAAACATTGTTTACCACTCCGTCACTTCGTTAACGACTCTGTCACAATTTTGTCCCCCTTAAAATTTCAGTTAAAAGTAAGTTATGAACCACTTTATTGTTAGTATTTACAAAAGTAACGTTTTCTAGTATTATATGCTAAACAATAAAGGTTTTCACTAGATTTTTAAGCGACTTTATTGAGCTACTTTCATAATATTTAAAAGTTTTATGTCTTATGAAGCAAAAATGTGACGGAGTGGTATTGGGTAATTAAAAAAAAATGATTATTTAAAAAAATCCGTCCTATGGAGCTAGATGATAGAAAATGTTTATAATCTTGATAAGAAAGTAATCAGAAACTGAAGTTCTGATTTAAAATGAGACATAAAAAAAATAAATACTGTTGTGACTGAGGTGTTATTTTTTTCATACCATTCCTACGAAATTTGAAATGAAACGAAAATTACATGTAATACTTCGCTGCATTATATGTTTTTGTAATCTACAATAATGAAGCAATAATTTAAATCAAATTTCACTAAATAAGTCACAAGTTTATTTTTTTATCAAATATAAAAATTTACCGGTCAGATTGTCGATAAAAAAGAAGAACGACCCACATGCCCACACTGACCGTAGCACTTGTGTCATTTATAAAACATCTTTGTCTCCGGAAACATTGTAATGGAAGTCCCACGATCAAAAAGGCCAAAATGGTGTAATACGAGTATATTTCTCATTATAAAAAATGACAAAGTTAACTCTAAAATAACCTTTTAGCAATGATATCTCTGTCATTTATTCAACTAAGAATAAAATTAAAGCAAAGCGGGCGCTTTCTGAAGCTTTTTGAGTCAATATTGTTAATCCGTTGTTTTTCTTAATTTCAGCGGCAAGTCTTTTTTCTTTTTATCCGTATTTTAACCGACAAAAACGGCTGAGGATTTTGCGTTAGCCTCAGCTCTAAAGTGTCCAGCTTTCCAGAATTTTATTGTAGTAACAGGGATGACCTCGACAATCATCTCCGCGATTGGTCACAGGTGGCGCTGGACAGAACGGAATGGAGAAAGAGGGGGGAGGCCTTTGCCCAGCAGTGGGACACAAAACAGGCTATCTAAAAAAAAAAGAAAATAAAAATAATGCCTTATTCAAACGAGACATGCACATACAGAATTGCAGAAGTAAATACTATGAGGAAAAGAAGAAGTAGGAACCAGCTTCGTTCTTTCTACACTATTAAATGTCCTTATAAATAACTATGTTATATTATCTAAGATAGATATAAAAGCTTTTCTAATTATTACTTATTTTATGCATAAGCAACTATACAGTCTATTTATTCTTACTTGTCCAATTTAGTAAACAAGATTCTACCCTCAAAGTGTGACTTTTTAGTCCAAAACTGCCATATTTCCATAAATGAAGTAACTTGGAACACTCTTTTAGATAACGAGCTGCCAATTTTATAAACATAGTTCATAATAGTTCATGAATTTGCGAGAAAATGTCTAGTTTAGGCATCTTATCTCAATTTTAAGGTTAGAATCTTGTTTACTAAATTGGACAAGTAAGAATAAATAGACTGTACATTATTATTATTATACTCTATCGGACACAAAAAAACATTTACACAAAACACTTACCTAGCGTAATATAAAAGAGTTCATAGCTGAACTTAATTCTACAGAAATTTCTTCCAGCCAACCGGATCAGTCGCGAAACTATAAGTATTTATCTTTTGTCTAGACCACATGTTTTAATTTAAATATGGCCAGTATATAACTGAATAACTCTTCCTAAATGAAGGTAATAATCTATTTCGAATTAAAACTTTTGTAAGCACACGACACTTTATTAATTTAATTCTTTTAAAACACCGATTTAGAGGCTAAAAATTGCACCCATGCCGGATTCGAACCCGCGACCTCTGGCTATCCGTGCCAGCGCTCTTTCCAACTGAGCTAATGGGCGACTCACCGGCATCAGTGAAATTTCGAACCTCATTACAATATTATCTGTATTACGTACAGGCAGCGACTAATTTAAGATTTATACTTTTTAAAATTAGAACCTTACCTGGCAACAAATAAAATATCGTCATGAAGGAAGGCCATATAAATAAACGTCGAAGAATTCGTGCTTATTCAACCTTACGTAATCCATAAAATAATCATGGCCAGAATCCAGCCTTGTACCTTTTAAAAATAGAAACAAGATATAAAATCAAAATAAAAATAAGAAAGAAAATTGTAGAGCTACATAGTTGCCTCTTTTTGTTACAGAGTGAGCGAGAGAGTAACGCGCGAGGTGCGAGAGCGACGGAGACAGAAGCAGTCCAGTTTCGAAAACAAGTTTTTCGATAGGATACGTCTGTTCCTTTTTCAAAGTGACCGTTTCTAAGGAGTTTTTTTTTAAAGTTCTTGTTTTTGAACGTGCAGTGGGGTTTGAAAATATAAAAAAGAAAGTGAAGTGACAATTGTGTTTTCAAAATGGCTGCCTTTGCCGCGTTTTTTGGATTGCTCTGGGCGGTGTACACAGTATCAGGTGAGTTTCAGAATTACTATTTTTTCCAGGTTATTCCTACTTGTATTTATGCTCTTAAAAGGACAGTATTTATACGATTCACTGTTAGATTGAGTAACAAACTCATGAAACGCTACGATACACATGGATAGTCTACAGAATTCGCTCAACAAGTACACTTTTTAACCGACCTCAAAAAATCAGGAGGTTATTATATGACACGTATATTACTTTTTTTTACTATGTTTTCGCATAACTTCGTCGAATCTTAAATAATTTAAAAACCTATTTAGAGGCTAAAAATTTTCACCCATGCCGGGATTCGAACCCGCAACCTCTGGCTATCCGTACCAGCGCTCTACCAATTGAGCGCTGGTACGGATAGCCAGAGGTTGCGGGTTCGAATCCCGGCATGGGTGAAATTTTTAGCCTCTAAATAGGTTTTTAAATTTGTTCCTTAGCACGGGTTAGTGCATTAAAAATAAAAAATAGTGTAATCTTAAATAATTTCCATTTTTTTTTTTGTTGGAGTAGTTTTCTTTTATAATTTTGTGCTTTCTGTATGATTTTTATTTGTGCAGTAAAGTATATATTTTTTTTATTGCAATAAAACGCTTGAACTTATCTTGTATACGTACATATCAGGGACGCGTTTCATGATAGTATTGTAAATAAAAGACACCCGTATTTTCTTATGTTTGACTATGAAAATAGCAGAGGCCCTTACTTAGGAAAAATTCTACTTGAGGATATACTCACATTTATATTCAAACCTTTCATGTTGTCAATTAGTTAACAGTTATACAATGAATAATTCGCAGAAGCTAACAAAATTATTATAATTATGCTCGAGTAATTAACTTTTACTTTACGAAATTACAACGATGTCCTTCCCCCCAAAATACATCAAGCCAAAATTACGTTATAGTGACGTCATCACATGAAGGTTTTGTAAAACCTTCCTGTTAACATAGATAGAAAAGTACGTATTAGTAAATTAGTCAAATTGAACAACATCAGAGGCCTTATGGGCGGCTTGGTAACTTCTGACAGTAAGGCCCGCCACTGTCTTACAATCCTCCACCAACCCGGACTTGGCCCCCGTGGTGGAGTACGGCCTAACCTTCCTGCTATGCAGGAAGAGACCCGTGCCCCAGCAGTGGGAACATACAAGGGTTGATAACGTAAACGAACAATTGAATGTACACGCGTTGCGACGTTTTTTTTTAATTTAACTCTTAAGGAAGTGAACGGGGTTGCAAAAAACTGAAGTTCACGCAGACGGATTGGCGGGCAAAAGCTAGTAGGAAATAGGACTCGGACGCCTCCTAGCAGTACCGTAGTGATGGGAACCAATTTACCGTGAGTGAGACGTTTTAGCCGTAGGTTATCAACAAAAAAATGCCACTCCCGTTATTCGTAGACAGTTGAGACGTGATCCGAATGGCGGACGCGCGCTTTTTGCTCCACGACGTCATCTGTAGGCAGGTTGTTGTGCGATGATTGATGGCGCGGCCAGTGCTGCCAACCTTAGCAAATTCACACTGTCACATATCGAGTCACATAGTTCAAATTTATTTTATTTCTAGGGTGGAACAATGGACTCGAAAGCGGGAGCCCCAGGTTCGATACCAAGAGCGTGCAAGAAATTGTTATGCAGTTTGGCTAAAAGAACTTGTGTGTTTTTATATTAATAAACATCAAACTACTACTAAAGCACTACCGATTCACCATACAGGTAAAGATTTCACGATCAATGAACTCTAAAATCCCCGATAACCTACTTCGGAACAAAAATAATTAACATACCTACCTTTTGAGTAGTTTTAAAAACTCCGTTTGTGTTAGGTGGTGCTCGGCAGCTCTAGGCATTCTATTCTGCTCATTCCGATCAAAGAATATAAGATTCGTAGCTTCATATGAGCACATCTCTATAATATAAAAATTAATCGCTGACTGTGTTTGTAAGCGCAAATCTCGGGAGCAGCTGAACCGATTTCGCTAATTCTTTTTCTAGAATATTCCTTGAAGTACGAGAATTGTTTTTACGGAGAGAAAAATAAAAAAAATTATGAATCGACTGTTAGGCGGTACGAAGTTCGCTGGGTTAGCTAGTCTATCTATCTATAATGTAAAAATGAATCGCTGAATTTGTTGGCAAGCGCAAATCTCGGGAGCAGCAAACCGATTTTGCTAATTCTTTTTTTAGAATATTCCTTGAAGTACGAGGATGGTTTTTACGGAGACAAAAATAAAGAATAGACTGTTAGGCAGTACGAAGTTCGCTGGGTCAGCTAGTTATTGATAAAAACGTCCAGTACGTATTTTTTATGTTAACCCGGTTTTATTTTTAGTTACTACTCAATTTATCTTGTAATTTTAATAAAACCTGAATGATTCACTGTAAATACAATCAATGGCTGTCCACGACACAGGCTCGGCCTAGTGTGGAAGCCGTGAGTCCGTACTAGCACTGTTTTGTTTACGCTTGTGTCTCACTTGCCTCGATCTGTTAACTGGTGCTAACTATAAAGAGCGCAATTTACCCGTCACCCACAAGTCAGGCTGCGCCTAGTGTGGGAGTCGCAATAGCCTCCTAAGCCCTGGCGTCATAAAAATAGGACATCACGAATAACTGTCTTAATTTACACCCAATGATTAAGTAGAAAGTCCAGAAAATGTAATGTTCCATGTCCAATATTTTCCTCATCATATTTTGGACAAGAAGAAAAAGTTCTTCAAAATCTACGTAGTTTTTGAATACTTGAAGTAACTGTTACCTCCAGGGCTTAGGAGGAGGATAGACCATTATTAATGTAATAATTTTTTTTTAATAAATAAACTTATTGTTTATGTAGCCTATAAACGTTCCACAGCATGGCACAGGCCTTCTCTCAGAAAGAGAGAGAGTACGGACTTAATTACCACGCGTGCCCACCGCGGATTGGCAATTTCAAGCACCGAGGTATTTGAACACTTGAGACACTCGCCTGTACGTAATACAGAGAGTATTGTAAATAGGGTTCGAAATTTCACTGATGCCGGTGAGTCGCCCATTAGCTCAATTGGAAGAGCGCTGGCACGGATAGCCAGAGGTCGCGGGTTCGAGTCCCGGCATGGGTGGAATTTTTAGCCTCTAAATAGGTCCCCTTACGAAGTTTTCCTCCGTTATGTTACGTAGCCTATAGTATACGTGTCACTGAGGGCACAGGCCTTCTCTCAGAGTGCTTAGTGTGAGTTTTTTAACTACTCGATCGCGTTAACGTAAACCCATATTTTTATGGCATCGCGGAAGCGCCACCTAGCGACAAGTAAATTAAAATTGCTGAGTGCGAGTTGTAATGGTTTACGTTGAGAAGTGAACACGTTTACCAGCCAAAACACGAATAAACGCGAGTGCGAGTTGTGACAGCGTTTTGCCAGTTCGAACGGTTAACTTACTCATACTCACTACTCAATGCTCGATTAACGTGGTGGTAAAGTTATTCGATTGGATCTGTCAAACTCGCACTAAGCACGGGTTTGGGCTTAATTACCACGCGCGCCCACCGCGGACTGGCAATTTCAAGCGATGCGGTAGTTGAACACCGCAGACATCCAGGTTTCCTTCCCTTAGCGAGTGGTATTGCTATAGTAGCTTTTAGAATATACCTCGGCTACTATCGGATAGAATCGGATATAAAGGCCGAGAAGACCCTTCATCAGACATTTCCAACTAAACACAGTCTTTAGTAACAAAATAACAAAATTTAAAGCAGATGAACTGCGATCCGCCGGTTGACAGCGTGAACGGCTTCACAGATTAATGCGGATGTGTCAGCTTTACTATTCTGTTCCTGTCACAGATCAGATCTGTCTTAGATCCGCGCACTGTGTTCCGTTTACACGCACGAGCGTTCCGCAAGAGCTTCAACTCTTCCATCTGCTAACACCCGCGCACCAATGCGCCGTCAGATATATTCGTGTAATAGGAATATCTAGACTAATATGGCACTTAATTTTATATAACTTTACAAAATAGTGAAGAAAAAAGAGCAGGAAGCAGTATTACACTCCTTTGTTTTCGGCGAAATCCGAAGCCAACTCTAAAGCCCGAGGTATATTCTATTAGCTAACAGACTATACCATATTTAAAAACCTATTTAGAGGCAAAAAATTCCACCCATGCCGGGATTCGAACCCGCGACCTCTGGCTATCCGTGCCAGCGCTCTTTCCAACTGATCCAATGGGTGACTCACCGGCATCAGTGAAATTGCGAACCTCTTTACAATATTCTCTGTATTACGCACGCGGGTTCGAATCCCGGCATGGGTGGAATTTGTAGCCTCTAAATAGGTTTTAAAATTTGTCCTTAGCACGGGTTAGTGCATTAAAAATAATATAGACTATACCATAACTTCATTAATGTACATATAACTTAGAAAACAAATACGTTCGTTCCAGAGCGGTGGTAACCATTATTTTTTAGCCTATAAACGTCCCATAGGTTGGCACGCCTGGTTATTAAGCCCACGCGTGCCTACCTCGGATTGGCAATTGCAAGCGCTGAGGTTTCCTCACGAAATTTTCCTTCACAGTTAGCGAGTGGTATTACTATAACTTCACAAATGAACATAACTTGGTAAACAAAGTCATCGGTACATGCCCGCGCTGGGAATCGAACCTGGCACACGTTATCAACCCTTGTATGTCCCCACTGCTGAGGCAAGGGTCTCTTCCTGCAACGCAGGAAGGTTAGGCCATACTCCACCACGGGGGCCAAGTCCGGGTTGGTGGAGGATTGTAAGACAGTGGCGGGCCTTACTGTCGGAAGTTATCAAGCCGCCCATAAGGCCTCTGGCATGGCTTAACGACTGTCATTATGACAGCCGGCACCAACGGCTTAACGTGCCTTGCGAAGCACGGAAGCGCTCGGAAAAATGCCACTAGCGGTAGTCACGGGACGCTGACCCATCCCGTACCTGACCGCGCCTGTCCTTGCTTAACCAAGTGATTGATTCCAATCACTCGGTTCGCCTAGGCCACGAGCGCTTCTCGCCTGGCACACAACAATCAATTATTCTTCCTTAAAATTACTCTTCCAACGGCCCGAAAATGTGACTCAATGCCTGTGTCTCATTACAACATTATCAAAAGAATTTACCCGCTCGGTTTCAGGAAAATACTGAATGAAAGCCCTAAATTGGGTCTACTTGTTACTTTGAATTGAAAATATCGTACTATACGCGTGTTTCCGTGAGGGCGACTTTTCTATTGACCAAAAATTTATTTTGTTCTCGTCCTCCGCAACACGCCATCATTCGAACATAATTCCCAAAAAAAGGTATTCAAGATTTCTGGTTCCTAGTGTATCCTAGGGTATCCTAGTGTGAGGCCAGAAGCAATGTGTGTGTCTGTATGTAAATGTTATGTTATGTGTATTTCCCAGCTCGTTTTATACACCTTCAACCAAATTTTATGGATGAAGTAGTGAAGTAGTTCAATAGTAACTATGCGTAGCTTTTGTCCGACCATCAATATTGTATTAAAATGTGAAAACTACTTTGATAAATTCAGACAATTTTTTTTGAGGAATTTAGCAAAGTAATTTTCACATTTTAATGATATTATAGATTTCTGCAGAGTAACGCCTGATTTCATACAATATCATCAATGTTGTGACACTCTGTAAATAAAAGTCTTGTCCAGACACGAGCTAACGCGTCGCCAACACACCTACAACCACTTTGAATTGAAAATACCCTCCGTAGTTTATTTAGGGCGTCCGCGCCTTGATTAAAAAAACCTCATCCAGCCTTCGATTCTATAAACACAGCTCTAAAGTTGGTTTGCGTGGTTGGCTAATAAGGGGTAATCTCTTGCTCGCGGGGCACCTGGCACTGGCTGAAAATCAGCGCTGATGGCTTGCCTATCAGCATATTGCTGAGTCAGTTGCCGTTTATAGCGGCAGTGACACGCCGTAACCTTTAGTGTTCTTTTCTTTTTTTATTAAGTTTGCTTTGTTATTGTGGCGTGTGTACTGTGGCTATAATAAATCTTTTTTCTTCTTCTTCTTCTTCTCTTGCTCTAAGGAAACTAGCGTACATCGTGAAGATCGTGAGTGGTTTGTGAAATAAACATGTTTTCTATTTCGTCAGCAACGCAAAATAGTCTGCGGATAATTTTTGCCTTGCGATTAGCTCAGTAAAATATGAAACGTAACATCTCCGTCTCCGTTTTGACGATCTCCGTGGCGCAGCGGTAGCGCATCTGCCTACCACGCGAGAGGTCCCGGGTTCGAAACCCGGCTGCGAGCAAACAAAAATAAACCCCAGGTTTTGGATATATTCATGTTTGTGATGTCGCTGTTTTTGGTTCCCACGACACAGGGTATCCTGCCAGAAGAAATGTATGTGCCTTTGTGTAAAGGTTACGCTATGTTATGTTATCTTCTGGCGCCTGTATCCCAGAGGGGTAGGCAGAGACTGCCTCTTGCCACGATCCTGACGGATCACCTTCGCTTCATCGACTTCGATTAGTATTTGTCAATGATTCGCGATACTCATACATATAACATAACATTAAACGGGTCAAATCGCGATTATTTATTAGGTGAAACGTAATTACCTTTTTTCCCGACGTTTCGGCAGCGTTACAGTTGCCGTGGTCTCGCGTAGACTGAAGTGGCGAGTACAATCAATTATTGAGGGTAGTCACCTAATTTCTCGCAGCTGGCTGGCACACAAATGTGGTACCTAAATGTCATTTGCAAATCAAATCAAAAAGGTTTTATTCAAAGTAGTACAGAAACCACTTTAAAATCTAGATAATTGATCAAAATGATTATTAAAATACCAACATATTCCATCCAGTGTCACCTTACGACCGGAATACTCGGTCTTAACCGCCAATCGACGTTGTACTGAATACAATGTTTTTATTTCCACCGCCATGTCCCCACAGAGTCTAGGAAAATAATGTCCACCAGACGGGGAATTGTAAAAATACGGCGAACATGTGAACCTAAGCAACTTGCTCGGAAAATAATAAACACGTGTTGAACGCCATTTTTTTCTAAACCTCGCAGTATCACGAGGGCCTCGGTTGACTTAGTCAATGATGTGTTGGTTCAATTTAAGGTAATTAATAGTATATAAGGTAATTTAAAATTTATTGTATTCTGATTAAGACTAGCTAAATAACTAGTTCTATTTGAAAACCTATTTAGAGGCTAAAAATTTCACCCATGCCGGGATTCGAACCCGCAACCTCTGGCTATCCGTACCAGCGCTCTACCAATTGAGCCAGAGGTTGCGGGTTCGAATCCCGGCATGGGTGAAATTTTTAGCCTCTAAATAGGTTTTTAAATTTGTTCCTTAGCACGGGTTAGTGCATTAAAAATAAAAATAGTGTAGTTCTATTTGATAAGGTTTTTTTTGCATGTTAGACAATAGGATGCGATAGGAGCATCCTATTGTCTAACATGCAAAAATGTTTCATGCAGAAATGTTCCACGGGACAGATAAGTCCATACCCATTTTGTAGGACAAAAAAATAATCGTAGAAAAGTAAATGGCTCTCTGTTCCTTCAGCAACTTTTCAATAACTTATGTACTGTTTTGCATTTGTTATCTTTTCAGGTTAGCGTGATTTAAAAAAGTATGTTCTTTAACTTTTTTGTTAGTGGCCACCCATTAATCACTTTCAAACTAAAGAAAAAATCGGAGTTCGATTTACAAAAATTTATGTTTTGCCTTCTGCTGCCTGTGATAAAATGACAGTTCCAAAGTTAGATTTTCAAACACTTCTTGTTTCTAATTTGTGACTGCTGCCACTATTAAAATGCAGTACCTTAAAGTTCTATTTTCAAACGCTTCATTTGGGCATCGATACGTACGCCCTTCAGTAACCCGTCGCTTTTTTTCTCCTAGGTGTGTTTACGGAGACCGGTTAACAACGCCGCCTCTGTAAATGTTTACAATAAACACACTAACAGAAAAGGGCCGTCTGTGCGTCGGTTTGTTTATAAAATTAGTCTTTTCACTTCCGGTTTTTGTTTGGAATGCATACTTTGTTTTAATTAAAACATAACTTAGGTGCGGACAATGCGTGGCTGTCTTAATAGTACGTATTTTTATTATACAGAATTATGTATCGAGTTATTTGAGACCACTTGTTCGTGATGTGATGTGATTGGGCCTTGAGTAAAGAAACTCTTTCAAGCGTCGTCTGTTTAGCTTGTTGATGGCAAGAGCAAATTTATTAAGTTTGTATTAAACAGTTGCGGCCCTTTGTAACTATGTGATATCAACCCTTGTATGTCCCCACTGCTGGGGCACGGGTCTCTTCCTACATCGCAGGAAGGTTAGGCCATACTCCACCACGGGGGCCAAGTCCGGGTTGGTGGAGGATTGTAAGACAGTGGCGGGCCTTACTGTCAGAAGTTATCAAGCAGTCTATAAGGCCTCTGACATGGCTTAACGACTGTCGTTATTTGACAGCCGGCGCCAACGGCTTAACGTGCCTTGCGAAGCACGGAAGCGCTCGGGAAAATGCCACTAGCGGTAGTCACGGGACGCTCACCCATCCTGTAACTGACCGCGCCTGTTGTTGCTTAACCAAGTGAATGATTCCAATCACTCGGTTCGCCTAGGCCACGAGCGCTTCCACCTATATATTGCTTCGTTATCAACCCTTGTATGTCCCCACTGCTGGGGCACGGGTCTCTTCCTGCATCGCAGGAAGGTTAGGCCATACTCCATATATTGCTTGATATTGCGGAATCTTGGTTGGTAGACAGGTCAGGTACTCAAATAAAAAAAATCCACTCTGCAGTACCATGTAAATCTTCCTAAACCTTCACAGCCCTATTTTCCTTGGTTTGATCATGTAACGGCAGAGGCCATATTTGGAAAAAAAATACTTGAAAGAGACGTCCAACAAATTGTCAGATTGTTAATTAGGTATTTACTTCTACAAAATTACAACGTCTTTCAAAAAAAAAACAACAAGATGTCAACAATTAGCTAACATTTATACAATAAATAATTCGCAGAAGCCAACAAAATGATTATGTACTCCAGTAATTAACTTTTTCTCAAACATGCTCAGAAATTACACTATTTTTTATTTTTAATGCACTAACCCGTGCTAAGGAACGGGTTGAGCAATTGTTACCAATTGAGCAATTGGTAGAGCGCTGGTACGGATAGCCAGAGGTTGCGGATTCGAATCCCGGCATGGGTGAAATTTTTAGCCTCTAAATAGGTTTTTAAATATGCTCAGAAATGTTTGTGTTATTACCATGAAATAAAGCCACAAAGTTTCTCTTTTATGGCTCCCGCCTCACTTTACTGGCCTAAGCCAGTAAAGTAAGTATGAAAATCCATTACCGTCCGCTGCTCTAACTTTTTAAATTTACTTACTAAAATTAAACTAACCAAGGAAAAATTACACACAGCCAACCACCTACTAAGTTCTGTAAGCATACTTGCAACATAAAAAAAAATAATCTAAGGTATTGGTTTTTGTGCGGTAAAACATGGTGCTCAAATATGTTAGTGTATTTAAAAAATAAAAAAGGCGGCAAACTAAACAACTTTTTTCTGCATGTTCTTTCTGATAATCATTTCATCGAAAATATTGAAAATGAGTTCTAGTGACGAGAGTGATGCGGAAATTATGGACTGTACTCCGCCTAATTTGAGAAATGAAGCAAAATTAGCTATGGAGAATCTGTTACCGGCTAAAAGTAAAGAAAAATACATTGTTACGTTATTTTTTTCCTAATAAACTATTATTTCTTAATTACGTAGTAATTATTTTCATATTAATATTTCCTCGCATTGTTTGAGAAAAGCATTATACAATCCTCGGCCGGAACAGGGATTGCAGGACTCGTTCTAGACGGCCTCGTCTACGACTCGGCCGTCTATCCCAAACTCGTCCAGCAATCCCTTACTTCTCGGCATCTGCAGTAATGTACTATTACTGTACGAAATTAGAACTATGTCCTTCCCCCAAAAATAGATCAAGCCAAGATGGCGCCTCCCTTTTTTATTGTGACGTCATCACATGAAGGTTTCACGCCTTCATGTTAATCAAGATGGCCAAGTATATTTAGTACTATTTTTTTATGTAGTACTATTAAGTTAGTCAAATTAATCATATTAAATTATTGATGGTATCAAAATTTATCCACTATTAATAGGTAGGTGTTTAATATTTAAAGCATCGCTGACATTTACATTACTAAACTAATGTTAGAAGAATGAAAATAGTGTGTACGTTGTCTAACCTATGTTGTCTATCATCATCAAGGGCCTTTGCATCTATTACAGATGATTTATGCAGCAATCCTGGATTGTAGACATTTTTTCTGGTGGCTGTACAGCCCTATGCGAGAGTGAATGCCACGTCCGCACATCTGGCATGTGTAGGGGGCAGAAGATCCCGGTTGGTCGGGATTTCGGGCACGAGCATGTCTCTTTGCTCGCTTATCGGCAAGTTGCTCAAACCATGTTGTCTAACATTACATTTAAAAGGTATTTTTTAGCTATTTAATAGGTGGAACGCGGTCAGTAAAACAGTATAGGTAGAGTAGTAGTCAATAGAGGTTGTGGGTTCGAACCCTGGCATGTCCGCATGTACTAATGACTAATGAAGACCTCTGTGGCGCAGCTGTAGCGCATCTGCCTACCATGCGAGCGGTCCCGGGTTCGAACCCCGGCTGGGGGCAAAGAAAAACCCCAGGTCTGGGATGTTTACATGTTTGTGGTGTCGCTGGTTCTGGTTCCCACGACACAGGGTATGCTAGTGTGGGGCCAGAAGCAATGTAGGTGCCTGTAGGTAAATGTTATTTTATGTTAGTTTTATATTAAACGGGCCAGCTTCGAAAAATAAAAAAAAAATTACAAGTGACTACCTACAATAATTGACTGTACTCGCCACTTCAGTCTACCCGAGACCACGGCAACTGTAACGCTGCCGAAACGTCGGGAAATAAGGTAATTACGTTTTACCTAATTAATAATCACGATTTGACCCGTTTAATATAAAATTATGTAATTTTTGGCAATAAACCTCTTTATTCTATTCTTATTCTTAACAAAAAAACTCTCCGGACGCCTCGCATCCTGTCTTTAATCTGGAGGGCCATGTGTGTAAGCTCCACACCTTAAACACGGCCCTTGACCGTGACAGTGAAGCAGGTACAAACTCAACATTTGACTTTCGTAAGCAGAAGTGTGGGATGACGTTTATATACTCTGGGGGGCGAGTCTCTAAGTTGCACACGACCTCTGTGGCGTAGCGGTAACACATCTACCTACCATGCAAGAGGTCCGGGGTTCGAATCCCGGCTGGGAACAAAAAAAAACCTCAGGTCTTGAATGTTTACATGTTTGTGATGTCGTTGTTTCTGGTTCCCACGACAATGTATGTGCCTGTATGTAAATGTTATGTTATGTTCAATAGATCGCTCGGGGTCACTAGTGCTGTACACTCCCTGAGGTATGCGCGCGGCGAGACGGGTGGAGAATCGGCTGCTGCGCTCTGTCACTGTCAGTGCGCAGTCAACCCACCTCGCATCGCCTCACCTCGCCACCCCCCACCTCGCCGCGCATACCTCAGGGACTGCACAGCACTAATGGCCACACTATAGTCAACCATGATAGTAATCAATCACTTGAGTTAAGCAACAACATAAGTGACCGCTCCGTGACGTGACTACCGCTAGTGGCATATTTCCGAGCGCTTCCGTGCTTCGCAAGGCTTAACGTGCCTTGCGAAGCAGTTGGCGCCGGCTGTCATGTAATGGCAGTCGTTAATGGTCGTTTCATATACACTATCAGTAGTCTAGTAACAAATCGCATTGCAATGGTATACCAATGGTAACAAATCGCATTGCAATATCACAATTCTGTGAACAAAACAAATATAGGGATTCTACGCTCGAACGTGTATTTGTGGAAAGCAATCATTCTAGAGCTTATTCGTAACATCCCCGTTGTTTTTACAAGTTTTAATATTCGTACCCCATACCTAACCACGTGACCTCACGAATCATTGACTCAATTACCGTTTTGACACCTGTCGCGATGAGTGATTTAGGTCACGTGGGCATGCCTGAATCATTTATCAGTGACTCATCTAGGACGTGATGGGCTGACTCAGTCGTTTATTGCTCTATATTGATTAGCCTCGTCGGAGGCTGTACCTATGGAGCGGGGCTTAGTCACTCACTGGTCAGAACTGATTTTATTTTCATGGTAAGTCATATACACCGTCCTTATGTAATTCCTGGTGTCGTCGTCAGGCTATACTAGTCCACTGTTGGACATAGCCCTCCCCTAAAGAGCGCCACGTTGTGCTATCATAGGGGGTAATGCTCATAATCCCCACGCTGGGCATGCGGGTTGGGGATCGCAGTTCGGTGGAATTGTACTGCAGGCGCTGCTGCCCACCCGCCGGTTTGTGCCCCTTAGTCGCCTTTTACGACACCCTCGGGAAGAATTGGGTTGGTGCTATTCTCTAAGCCGACACCACACAGCAATTCTAGGTGTACATGCAATAAATCATATTCTATCTATCTTGGTGGTCACAGTAAGTTCCTTTTCACATGCACCCGGCCGCCGTCCGGTCGCTGGGCCCGGTAAAGTAGTAATGTATGTGCTCCGATGACAGCTTTCACATGCACAACGACCGGCCGGCGACCGGACGGCGGCCAGGAGCATGTGAAAAGGCACTAAGGGCGAGATAAATAGTCGTTGCTTAGCCCAAGTCCGTACTCATGCTCCCCTAAGCATTACTTCAGGCTAACTTAGCTAAGTATCCATGCTTTACTAAAATAGACGTTTGCTTAGCTAAGCATGTTCTTAGGCCAATGCTAAGAATTAGTCCGGGTTTCGAGACTTGGAGAGTGCCAAAGTACTGTCTATGATAGACAAATCGATTCTTAAGCAAGTGCTTTCGCTAAGACTCGTTCTTAGAAGCGACTATTTATCTCGCCCTGAGTCCCTACACTGCTGACCGCAGCTTTGCGTTTCATTATACGCCGCCTAATATTCCCTTAAAATTAAATAAATAACTTTCACACACACATAGTAATTATGGCCATCACTATGCCAGCCACTCAATCATTTTTTTATCCCTATTGTACGGGCCAAGGACCTTCGGTAGTTAGTGGCTTGGCTAGTCCTGGTTTCCTGGGCATCGGTTAAGGCATTGTTTTTGGCGCGGCTGCTCTTCCGCGCCTGAGTATCATGACATGCCTAAATTATAAAGACAATGCTAAAACATCTATACCTACCTACTGTCTGTTAGTTAGTCTGGCTTTTAGAATATACCTCGGCTACTATCGGATAGAATAGGATATATTCGTGTAATATTTCATATTATTGTAATCATGCTGTGTACACATGTTTTGGAGATTAGTCTGGATCTTACATATTAATTAATGTTATCTTGATGATGTACTGGCTAATAGAAATATTGGAACTAATATGAACAAGTAATTACACAACTTTTCAAAATAGTGAAGAAAAGTTTTATACAGAGCAGGAAGTAGTATTACACTCGTGTGCTTTCGGCGAAAACCGAAGCCTACTCTTGAGCCCGAGGTGTATTCTAAAAGCTTACAGACTGTACTCTTATCATACAAATAGTTTAGCGAACTTCCCTAACCTAAAAGGACAAACGGACAAACAATTATTAGGTATATTGCAAATACGATGACCCTTGCAGTTGGCATTCTACCAAAACATAACCGTTAACGTGATTCAGCCACCAAAACCATCGCTTTTTTGGTCCTTAAACCTTTTAACTAACTGTACGTCAGTACAGGTCACCAATTGCGAATCCACTCGTTTGGTCTGTGACACAAAGAACATAATACACTATGACCACAAAGTGTAGGCTTTTTGTCGACATGTGGGCTTTTTTGTATAGGAAGTGTGAAGTGGAGCTGATGCTGAAGATAGGCTGGCTATGAGTTATGTTGGCTAAAGGCCTTTTTATTGTTTAATGATATGGCGGCCTCTGTGCCGCAGCGGTAGCGCATCTGCCTACTATGCGAGAGGTCCCGGGTTCGAACCCCGGCTGGGGACAAAAAAACCCAGGTCTTGGATTCGTTACGAATCCTATCAATAAGAATCAATAAGGCCGCCAATTGTACTTTGTATCTTTACATGTTTTATAATATGTGCTCTGAGTGCTTAGTGCGAGTTTGACAGATCCAATCGGATAACTTTACTACCGCGTTAATCGAGCATTGAGTAAAGAGTATGAGTAAGTTAACCGTTCGAACTGACAAAACGCTGTCACAGTACAACTTGCACTTGCGTTTATACGTGTTTTGGCTGGTAAACGTGTTCACTTCTCAACGTAAACCATTACAACTCGCACTCAGCAATTTTAATTTCCATACTTGTCGCTAGGTGGCGCTTCCTCGATGCCATAGAAATATGAGTTTACGTTAACGCGATCGAGTAGTTAAAAAACTCGCACTAAGCACTCTGGTGTACAATAAAGAATATTCTTATCTTATCTATCCTTCAGAGAAACTTCGAGCATAGCTCTCTCCATAGCTCGCTGAGCGAATTTGAACTGGTGGACCAGCCCTTTCGTGAGTGTCCATGTCTCGGCTCCTTAGGTCATCACAGGTAGGAGGCACTGATTGAAAATGGACTATAGACTTGTTCCGAAATAAACATATTGTATTATCTCCTCTATAAATCATCCAGCTTCGATTCATCAAAGCTCCCTTGATGACAAGAGCCTACACATGACACAAAGAACAATAGGTACATACCTACCTATGTGACCACCTAACACAATTGACCACAGGTCCAGAGCTGTATTGTGCGGTGGGAATGACGGCTGTATACTCTGTGCCAGGCAAGGTTTCCCTGGATGTAAACAGCCGGATTTGAAACGTCCCACAGCAGGAATCGGGCTATCTGAATATTAATTTGAATATCTCTCAGAGGGAGAGAGAGTCCATACTTAAATGGCTCTAAGAGGTCCATTAGCGCTACCAATAATATTAAAAAATCTTAAATCTCGTTTTAGAGATCGTTTTTGAAAAAATTGCCTTAACAATGATTTTTAACTGTATAATAATAATAATTTTATTTATTTCGAACAACAATATTCATACTTGGTTAGTACATTTAAAACGTATATTATGTTAGTAGCATCTAGGAACATTTTATTTACTTACATGCGTCAAGGCCTGTTGCGTGCGACCTGAAGCCTACAGCAGTGGTTGAAGTTTAAATAAACTTATTCTTTTTTAAAAACCTATTTAGAGGCTAAAAATTTCACCCATGCCGGGATTCGAACCCGCAACCTCTGGCTATCCGTACCAGCCTTTAAATAGCCTCTAAATAGGTTTTTAAATTTGTTCCTTAGCACGGGTTAGTGAATTAAAAATAAAAATAGTGTAATTATTCTTTTTTTTTGTCGGGAGAGTCCGACCAGGTTCAAGTAATTACACATCAACTAACTTATTCCGGATTTAAGTCCCAATAGTAAAGTGCTTACGAAAGATTTAGTCCAAAAAATCTCAGATCTAACTCTATCTGCTTGTGTACATCTGGAGAAATGCGCTAGTCCCACAAATGGAACATTTAAGAAGCAGTTGAAAGAGCACTATTTATCTCTATCATAACTTTGAGCTATACATTTATTAATGCTTTACTATGCATTTTATTTATTTATTTATATTAACAGGTATTTCGTCTATGTAGTGTATTATTTCTGGTTAGGTTATTGGTAAGGGTTTCTGCAGTCGGTGTAGTTTATTTTGTACACGTATATAGACCCGTTTCTCACTGCTGCTCCGACTCTCCAAGGTTCGCTGGAAGAACTCTCTTGCAGAGATAAGCTCGCCTTTGTACATGTTATTTCTTATGTGATGTCCTATTTAATGTTTCGTGTGCAATATTATTATTATTATTAATACTTTATTGCACCATAAAATTGTACGATGCGGCGAACTTAATGCCATAAGCATTTTCTACCAGTCAACCGCAGGAGGTATAACGATAACTTGGCAGGCGTGCAAAAAAAAAAAAGGAAAAAGAAAACCTTACACATTAATTATCGTATTTACGTATTTATGTAAGTATTTACACATATAATACTCTAAACATATATATTAAAATAATAGTATAAAGTATACTAATAAAGTATAATTATAATAAAAGAGAAATCGTGTTTGGTGCCGAGTATACCTGTACATTATGCAGTCATTATCATCAGGTCTTGCTCCAAATTGCTGGTCGTGTAGGCCTCGGGGTCGACAATCTGACATTCGTCCAACGCAGAGCCAGATTAGAACTCGGCCCACTTGTAGGAAATTACTAATGACCCACGTCGGGGTAAAACATTAAACCCTACTTCGATAACAACCCTTTGTATGTTCCCACTGCTGGGGCACGGGTCTCTTCCTCCATCGCAGGGACGTTAGGTCATTCTCCACCACGGGGGCCAAGTCCGGGTTGGTGGAGGATTGTAAGGCTTGCTGTCAGAAGTTGTTAAGCCGCCCACTAGACCTCCGACATGACTAAACGGCTGCCATTACATGACAGCCGGCACCGACGGTTTTACGAGCCCTGCGAAGCACGGAAGCGCTCGGGAAAATTCCACTAGCGGTAGTCACGGGACGGTCACCCATCCTGCGCCTGACCGCGCCTGTTGTTGCTTAACTCAAGTGATTGATTCCAATCACTCGGTTCGCTTAGGCCACGAGCGCGTTTGAACTACTTTTGTAAGTTATTGTAAAATATTACATAATTTGGGAGTAGCTTGGCTACCCATTACACAGGGAGTCCTAGTTTGGGAGCCAGTAACATTTTGTAAACGGTTACATAAAGTTATAGCCTCCCAAACTAGTATAAAGCCAGGTTTGCACGCTCTTAGTGCGCTCGGTCCGAGTGCGCCATCCGAGTAAACTAATGCTTCTGACTGACTATTTTGGTGTTGTCACGAAAAACCGTCCAATCAGAAGCATTAGTTTGCTCGGATGGCGCACTCGGTCCGAGCGTACTAAGAGCGTGAAAACGCGGCGTAAACAATGAAGTACAATCAAGTACTGAAGACTAACGGTACTGCATAAGACTAACACACTAGGTTAAGTTTGTGTTTTTAAAAAGTATGCATGTTGTGGTTATTATTTGTAGATAGTACACATTTCTTGCAATGTAATAAGTTAATAATAAGTAAATGAAAGCGTGTAACTTATCTGTCAATAACCCAAATAAATTTAAAAAAAAAAGTATTTTTTCATCCCACCATCTCGGAAAGAGTATTTTTAATCTTCAATATCTGAGTGGAAAAGCCGTTTTTAATGTCTAGAGGATAAAATAAATTGAATTTAGAACATCGTGTGCACTAAGTTTGTAAATTAAAAAAAAATTACACTCAATTTAAATAACTAAAGCAACGTTACTTTAAAATTTTCTTAATTATACCTTAGTATTATTTTGTTATAATTTAAAGATTATTCTGTAATACTTACCTGTCATAATGTAGTAATTAATACCTAAACTGAAATAAAAGTGTACCTCTCTTGTGATTGTAAACGTTATTTTTTTTGCATTTAGTCATTTCCTCGCTGAGGTGGAATGAAAAGTTACGTGTTGCACTCGAGTGCAAAGATTTTTCACCTCGTGCTCTTTTGATTCCCTCGCTAACGCTCAGGATTCTAATTTTGAATCCTTCGCTTGCTCGGTCATCAAAATTGAACACGCGGTTAAAAAGCAACTTTGCACTCTTGTATAACAAATGACTATTAATTTCGTAGTATTTATGAGTCGCAGTTTGCGATCGACTCTGAATAAAACATTTCTGCTTTGTGTAAATCCTTATGTTTACTTATGTAGAAAGTAGTCTACTTTGACATAATGGGCGGATGATGATAATAAACTGCGTTATGCTCGTGAACGAGTGCTGTTCGTGTGTCTGGCCGCAGCACTTATGTTTTCCCCTATTATTGTGAGACATTTGACTAATGCTTTGGCATTTAGGGTTGTTAATGGCAATCATGAAATCTTATTAGGTTTACATATGACCACTGATGTATTTGGTTTTAAGATGATTTGAGAAAAGATAGTCAGAGTGGAGTTTTTTTTTCCGCTGCCTTTTTCTCCACTACAATACGGCCCGAAGGCAGCGGCTTACATTTTACATTGTACATTGACATTCAGCAAACAGAATGTAAATTCTTTACGTTGAAATAAATTGATTTGAATTGAATTGAAATAGATCAATCACGCTGTCATAAGTGCAGGGAATAAATAGTTCACAATCCTCGGAGTGTCTTGGATGAGGCGTAGTCCAGCATGATCTGATCTGTCTTTATGGTCGATGATGAGCGATAGCGGAGCGGTGTAGAACGCCGGTTTCGCCATCGGGAGGTCGTGGGTTCGAACCCCGGCATGTACCAATGACTTTGTTTCCTAAGTTATGTACATTTGTGAAATTATAGTAGCAATACTTCTCGCTGACGTGAAGGAAAACATCGTAAGGAAACCCTAGTGTCTGAGGTGTTAGCGCACCTCAGCGCTTGCTACGTACAATGGCCCAACTATGAGGCTAAGTGCGGAAATCTCAGGTCTAACTAACTATGGTCGATGATGTCTCATGTTAAGGAATCCTCGGAACATAACGAAACCTCGCTACAAGTACGAGTGTATAGGCCAAAAAAGGCTGTTAAGTCGATAAGCCAAGTCAGAGGCCTTAGTTAGTTAGTTAGACCTGAGATTTCCGCACTTAGCCTCATGATTGGGCCATTGTACGTAGTGGAGCTGTCAGTTTACTCCAGCCAGCCTATCTCTTTCCAGAAAGCCAGCAGTGCTCCGATGTCACTGCGGGCTTCCTGAAGGGACCCCGGCTTCCCAATGATGGCGGTCCGTTGCTTTTCCACGCCTTCACAGTGAATGGTCACGTGGGCGGGTGTTTCCTCTTCTTTGAGGCATCCCCGGCAAAGCGGGCTGTCGGTTAGACCCATGTAGTAGAGATGACTGTTCAGTGAACAGTGGCCTGTTAAGATTGCCACAGTTTTGCGCATATTTTCTCTTCTCAGACGCAGCAGGCTACATGAAAGACGTTTTGAGATTGTTGGTAAGGCCTCCCTGGCTTGTCTACATTTGGTTTCTGTTCTCCAAAGTTCAGCATGCTGGCTTTCTGTTCGCGACCTCAACCATTTTCTAAACTGGTTGTATGGGAGTGGAAGCAGGGGTTCGGGTCCTTTCACTGTAGTTTCCGAGCCTCTTTTAGCGAGTTCATCTGCGGCATCATTGCCCAGGGAGCCGATATGACCCTTTATCCATTGTAAAGTGACTCGGTTATTTGTTGACAGTTTTTCCAATTCTAAGTCAGAGGCCTTAAGGCGGCTTGAAAACTTTTGAGCGTAAGACACTAGTCTTACAAGTTCCCCCAATCCGGACTTGGGCCCCGCGGTGGAGCCTATACCTTTCTTAGGGAAGAGCCCCGCGCCCCTCGGTGGGGACATAATGGGTTGATGATAATGATGACGAATAGATCTTAAGGGAAGAGCGTGATCGTGCTCTTCCACTATAAAGGGAAATCGTATGCCTGGGGACGGCCGGTCCAACAATTGTTAGTCGGACGCTATATTTATGGTATGTCATTGAAACACTTTGATTGCGCGATGCAGGAATGTTGGAGATTGTAGTGCGCGCGCAGAGTTGACATGTGCTCGCCACAGATCAATAACGATCAATAAAAAGTTCACAATCCTTGGAGTGCCTTAGAAGAAGCACTCTTTATGATCAATGGTGATGACTCGTGATAGGGAATTCTCGGAACATAACAAAACCACTTCCTTAAAGTATATAGGCCAATAAAGGCCGTTGTATAAAACTCAATTATCGGTTTATCGTCGACTTGCATAAAACTGCAGCGCTGACCCGGTACAGTCGACGTCAAAACGCCCTTGCGATTTCGACGAATTCGCCCGCGACCTAATAGGGTAAAGGATATCAGATAGAAAAGGAACTTCTGTTACAACATGTCACATAACTATAAGATAAGAATATTCTTTGTTGTGCACCGGAGCACATATTATAAGATATGTAAAGATACAGAGTACAATTGGCGGCTTTCTGAAGCCGTATGACGGAAAGTTGCATACTACTTACATAAACAACAATATACCTACATAAACAGTTGCATATATAGTTATCATAAACATAATATGTGTAATGATTATAACAAATACAAACACACACACACTCACATACATTTGTAAATTTTATCCCTTCAATCTGCTTCACATCTTCAGTCCAGCGACCTGAGTGCTTAGTGCGAGTTTTTTAACTACTCGATCGCGTTAACGTAAACTCATATTTCTATGGCATCAAGGAAGCGCCACCTAGCGACAAGTATGGAAATTAAAATTGCTGAGTGCGAGTTGTAATGGTTTACGTTGAGAAGTGAACACGTTAACCAGCCAAAACACGAATAAACGCGAGTGCGGGTTGTACTGTGACAGCGTTTTGCCAGTTCGATTCGAACGGTTAACTTACTCATACTCACTACTCAATGCTCGATTAACGCGGTAGTAAAGTCATTTGATTGGATCTATCAAACTCACACTAAGCACTCAGTAATCCTATGCAGTATCACTTTTTATTTATTTTTAATAAACAATCAGTCCCGTCCAACTACAGGGACTGCAATATCAACCCTTATATCTTCGCACTGCTGGGGCACGGATCTCTTCTTGCATGGCAGGAAGGTTAGGCCATACTCCACCACGGGGGCCAAGTCCGGGTTGGTGGAGGATTCTAAGACAGTGGCGGGTCTTACTGTCAGAAGTTATCGAGCCGCCTATAAGGCCTCTGACATGGCTTAACGACTTCCATTACCGGCACCAACGGCTTAGCGTGACTCGCGAAGCACGGCTCTTAAAAACCTTACTTAATCGAAAATAATATGCAATCGGGGAGATTATAGGCTCGCAAAATGAATTCCCGTATTCGTCGATTGTTATCCACTATAGAGAAGAGCGGGTGATCGTGCTCTTCCACTATAAAGGGAAATTTCCCGCCAGGCAGATCGTATGCCTGGGGACGGCCGCTCCAACTAATGTTAGTCGGACGTTATATTTGTTTTAAGTCATTTAAACACTTATTGCGCGATGCAGGAATGTTGGAGTTTGTAGTGCACGCGCAGAGTTGACATGTGCTCGCCACATCCACTTCTTCAGCCGACTGTACTTGTAAAAGTGCTTCGTGTGAAAAAATCTTGCTTCGCGCTGATTCTGCGTTTGCTCGTTATTGGATTGTTTATTAAAACAAGAGGAATATCAGCTATTTTGTTAGTAGGTTAAGGTCTTTCTGAATTGAGAGCTCCGCTAAGTAAATACGTGACTATTCATATTTAATAAATCTTATTAATATTTATAATTAATAGTTACAATATTTTCGGGGCTTAATCGCGTAGTAATGTATTGCTATTTTACCTCGACGTTTCGACGACGTTACAGTCATCGTGGTCACGAGAAGACTGATGGCTGGCACCCGTTCGCATCTTCGGCTGATGAGGTATCAGACTACCCTCAATCAGCTATCACAAAGCACTATTAGGGTTGTGACACACTGACAATGTCGGACGATAAGCCATGCGACTTTTTTCCACTCGAACACATTTTATAATTAATAGTATATAGATAGATAGATAGAATATTCTTTATTGCATGTACACCAAGGATTACATGAGAGAATTATAAAATAACAGTACAAGTGGCGGCCTTATTACTAAAAGTAATTTCTTCCAGACAACCATTGACGGAAAAGAAGAAACTGAAACTGAAATACGGGTAGTCGGCGCAACTAAACAATATTAGATAACATATTATTTTATAGTTGATACACATACATAAACGGTACATAAATATGAAACAAATAAAAATAAACATCAGGGACCACGGCACCTGAAAAAGTGCCGAAACGTTGGGAAATTGTAAAAATGTAATAAACGAGCATAAATCCGTATAAAAACAGTTTTAATTAAAAATAAACATACACAAGGAAAAAAAAAACATAGGACATGAACGAAAAATATACCTACATAATACTAGAAAGGGATTTCACAAATACAAATAAAAACTTACATTAAGGAAAAGTAGTGGTTATGCACTCTGTTTTTAAATAATTATGTTATTGTTCTTCTATTATTCAGTATTGTTGGAGTTTTGTTCATTGTTGTTGGCTTAACTATTGAATTACGGACTCCCTGTAATGATTGTTAGGTTTTGTTCCGTACTTTAACATTTTTGTCCGTTTGTGAGCCAGCACAAAACAAGGATTTGCTTCTTTTTCATTTTCCATGTCTTCTTTTTTTTATACGTAGCAAAAGATGTATGGGTTCACGAACCAAACATTCGTTCGATGCAGACTCTAAACGCATCGGATAAAAAAAAAACCTACAGGTTTGTTAAAATAAAATTAAAAAAAAAAAAACTAGTTCTGTCTCAGAATTTCTCAGCTAAGAGCGTGACATAAGTTTACTTAAGTATTTACTTAGTGATTCTCAATTCAGAAACCGGTCCTTATACAACTAGTTCATCTGTATTAAGCTTGCCTGAAACGCGGTTCAAAAAAAGTTTAAAGTACACTTTGTTTTATTTTATTTTTTATTTTATTAATTTATCAAAGCCCACAGCACAACACAATATAAAATAAGTAAATAAATGTAGGCCAAACATAGGCCAATTACGGACTAATATTTTTTTAATAATAATATTTTTGTGTCCAAAGTATGCACGTGAATTAAATGGACGACGCGTCTTCGCGTTCTCTCTGTGTGTCCCATGCCTATGTCGCGTGCACTTTTTATGTGGTCTATAAAGGTCCCATTGCAGGACACAAGTCTTCTCTCAGAGAGGAAGTACGGGCTAAATTTCCTCGCGTGCCCACCGCGGATTGGCAATTTCAACCGCTGAGGTATGTGAAGATTTTAGACACTCAAGGTTTCCTCACGATGTTTTCCTTCACAGCAAGCCTTAGGCAAGTGCAGGACGCCCTCCGACCAGGTGGGATGACAATCTGCGAAAAACTGCAGGTAAAACATCGTGGGGAAACCTGAATTGTAGAGGCACAAGCAGCCTACAATATACGTTCAACTGCACCGCACAGGCTTTTTTCAGAATGAGGTTAACAACATCGATATCAACCCTTGTATGTCCCCACTGCTGGGGACGGGTCTCTTCCTGTATCGGAGGCAGGTTAGGCCATACTCCACCACGGGGGCCAAGTCCGGGTTGGTGGAGGATTGTAAAACAATGGCGAGCCTTACTGCTAGAAGTTATCAAGGCGCACATAAGGCCTCCGACACAAGGCACGCTAAGCCGTTGGGCTTAGCGTGCCTTGCGAAGCACGGAAGCGCTCGGAAAAATGCTACTAGCTGTAGTCACGGGACGGTCACCCATCCAGTACTTGACCGCGCCTATTGTGGCAGTTTTTCGCAGATCGTCATCCCACCTGGTCGGAGGGCGTCCTACACTATGTTTACCGAGTCGCGGTCTCCACTTTTTTTTCGCATTTGTATGGTCGTTAAATATTCGTGATGTTGTTAACCTCATAGACTTAGCTTCCATAGACATCCGACTTTTATGACTTTGACTTTTTTGCCTGCATATGTTTCGGCGAAGCGCTCGTGGCCTAGCGGAACCGAGTGATTGGGATCAATCACTTGGGTTAAGCAACAATAGGCGCGGTCAGGTACTGGATGGGTGACCGTCCCGTGACTACAGCTAGTAGCATTTTTCCGAGCGCTTCCGTGCTTCGCAAGGCACGCTAAGCCGTTGTTGTCATGTGTCGTTGGCCTTATGTGCGCCTTGATAACTTCTAACAGTAAGGCTCGCCACTGTTTTACAATCCTCCACCAACCCGGACTTGGCCCCCGTGGTGGAGTATGGCCTAACCTGCCTCCGATACAGGAAGAGACCCGTCCCCAGCAGTGGGGGCATACAAGGGTTGATATCGATGTTGTTAACTTCATTCTGAAAAAAGGCTTTGCCGTGTAGTTGAACGTATATTGTAGGCTGCTTGTGCCTCTACAATACAGGTTTCCCCACGATGTTTTTCCTACGTCTCCTTCGCGAGTGTTATTGGTACTAAAAATTCACTTTTTGCGTAACTTGTAAAATCGATTTAACAGGTGCATGTCAGGATTCGAAGCCACCACCTCTGGCGTGTGAGGCAAAGATCCCATCGTTAGGCGATCACGTTGGTCCTACGTTTCCTTCACGAGCGTTATTGGTACTAGAAATTAACATCCGTACACTTACAAAATTGAATGCACAGGTACGTGTCAGGATTCAAACCCACTACTTCTGGCATATTGTGAGGCAAACATTCTACCTATTTAGAGGGTAAAAATTCCACCCATGCAGGGACTCGACCCCGCGACCTCTGGCTATCCGTGCCAGCGCTCTCCCAACTGAGCTAATGGGCGACTTACCGGCATCAGTGAAATTTCGAACATCTTTACAATACTCTCTGTATTACGTGCAGGCAGCAACATCTGGCTGAAGCAATTTGCATTACTGTTGTCAGATGTTGCGCCTGCACGTGTACGTAATCCAGAGAGTATTGTAAAGAGGTTCGAAATTTCACTGATGCCGGTGAGTCGCCCATTAGCTCAGTTGGGAGAGCGCTGGCACGGTTAGCCGGAGGTCACGGGTTCGAGGTGGAATTTTTAGCCTCTAAATAGGTTTTTAAAATTGTCCTTAGCACGGGTTAATGCATTAAAAAGAAAAGATTCCACCGTTAGGTGATAACTGCCCAGCAGTGGGACTTAGAGGCTACGTAAACAAAGGACGGATGGACGGTGGACGCCCCTGGCTACCCCATTTGCGTAAAATAACGGTCTCCGTGTCCATTGACCGGTACGCACAAGCCGTGACGTCTGAGCTTCCTTTGTCTATACAATGCGCCTAGCACGCTCTCGTTACGTAAAATTACGTGCTGTAATTAAAAGTAACTACGAATTACGCAAGCAACTTCATCATCAATTTTTTTTTCTTTGTTCTCTTTTTGTATTTTCCGTAGCACAAGCAGCAAAACTGTCTTTAAGCCGCGGATAATGTCGTTGGTGATCTAGTTGCTATTGCTTTCGTCAATTTTGAAATTACCTACACATAGTATATCACTGTTTGCTATCCCAAAGAAAATAAAATAAAAATCAACCCATTATGACCCCACCAAGGGACACAGGTCTATTTTCTAAGAAAGTTTCAGGCCATACTCCACCACGGGGGCCAAGTCCGGATTGGTGTAGCTTGCAAGACTAGTGTCTGATCTTATGTTGCTTCACCTTCGTGATATTTTAAGATCACTCAGGCAGCCGGGGCTACGAGCGATTTAACTTAATCGTAAGCAAGTTTTCGTAACAAGATAATAAGTTGACCAAGTAATATAGGTTCTAAATATACAAAGATTGTCTTTGAGTGATAGCTTTAGCTACGAGACCGCGCGTTGTACAAAGAAACTCAAATATCTAAGAATTACATTAAATATCAAATCCTTAATGTATCACATGAAGAAAGAAAAGAACAAAGAAAAACATTTATCAAGATTTAACAAGACTCATGGCATAAACAAAATAAATAGATAATTGACACAATTTGAGCAAAGTACTTTCTGCCTACAGGCGGCAAAATACTTTCTGCTACAGGCAATATTTTGATCAATATTTTGCTATTGTAATAAAGTGATATTTTTATATGGTGAAATTCGTCAGCAAAGAGCGCTTTTTTTAAGTAAATATATAATTACCAGAAAAAACTATAAAAACTATATAATTAAAAGGAAAAACGTAACATTGAAAACCTATTGTACATTGTATGACACTGCGTACGAACAACCTTCGTATTAAGCTTATGATAAAATTTGTTGACTACAAATAATATATATTATTATTATTATTTGTTTTCACACGAGCAGGAGACGCGGCTTAAGGGGAGCATGGCATCTGGGCAGTGTACCTAGCACGCCCGACTTGCCGAACGAGTAGCGGTACTGATAGTAGGTCTAGACCGCGGCTAGAAACCAGCTGTCAGACAGACACGCCGCCAAGCGATTCGGCGTGAAGTCTGGTGACGTCACGCCTAATACGCAAGCATGTAAGGGTAATAGGCAAGATTTTAAAATCCTCTTCCGTAAGGTAGGGATACATTTATTATTTCCAAAAAAAAAACTATATTTACGTAATAAACTAATGTGTAACGCGGGTTTGTAATTTTAGAAAAAAGGCTTTATTTTTCTAAAATTATTTTTGTCTGGGAAAAGAGCTCGCAGTTTCATGGCGTCGATTTTGACGTCACGCCTAGGTAAACACAAATCAAACGTCAAACAAAGCAGGCGTGTTAACCAAGCATGACGTCACGCGGTGAAATGAGTGTTTCAGTCAAAATGGCTGAAAGCAGTATCTTGTTTTTTTTTTTTTTAAATTGCTAATTTCTTCTTTTTTATGAAAATAAATCAGTGTGTGGGCCTTACTGTCAGAAGTCACCAAACCGATGGCTTAACGACTGCCATTACATGACAGGCTGCAACAACGTACTGTTTAACGTACCTTGCGAAGCACGGAAGCGCGCGGAAAAATGCCACTAGCGGTAGTCACGGGACGGTCACTCATCCAGCACCTCACCTCACTTAGTGTTGCTCAAGTGATTGATTCCAATCACTCGGGTCGACATATATGATATTTATTCCATCAGTGGCTCAGTTCCCGGGCAGCCCCTTAAGCTGTATCTCTGCTATGCACCCTGATGTGTGTGTGACATAGTTGTCAATAAAATATCGCTGAACGGTACGGATATTTTATTGGAAATGCCTCAATCTCGCCGAGGTATCCGGTTTAAATTGAATCCGCCATGACAGTTCTGATTGGAGCCGTGAGAGCGGATTGGCGGGAAAATACATGGCGGTGATGAGAAGTAGAGGTATGTTTATAATAGTAATATTATAGGTACTCATGTTTAACGACTAAAATACTTTAACTTTACTATGCGTTGGCATTAACAAAATTGACAAAACCTAAGGTCAGTTCGCCTTTGTGCCTAGACGGTGATAGTACGTCTTTTTAAAACCTATTTAGAGGCTAAAAATTCCACCCATGCCGGGACTCGAACCCGCGACCTCTGGCTAACTGTGCCAGCGCTCTCCCAACTGATCAGTGAAACTTCGAACCTCTTTACAATACTCTCTGTATTACGTACACGTACAGGCGCAACATCTGACAACAGTAATGCAAATTGCTTCAGCCAGATGTTGCTGCCTGCACGTAATACAGAGAGTATTGTAAAGATGTTCGAAATTTCACTGATGCCGGTAAGTCGCCCATTAGCTGAGTTGGGAGAGCGCTGGCACGGTTAGCCAGAGGTCGCGGGGTCGAGTCCCTGCATGGGTGGAATGTTTAGCCTCTAAATATAGTAGCTGGCCGGGCGTAGCCGTCTAGGCATAGTTTAAATTATTTGAAGAATATCGTTACATTTTGTTTAGGTGTCAGTCGTGTTCAGACTTTCAGTTACGCTAGGTTTTCTCGATAAAAAATATAATAAAAAGAAAGTATTATTTCTAATTTTCTAACGTATTGTAGGACGTCCTCCGACCAGGTGGGATGACGATCTGCGAAAAACTGCAGGCAGCTGCTAGATGCGGCAAGCTGAAGACAGGGCGCTATGGCGCTCATTAGGGGAGGGCTATGTCCAGCAGTGGACTACATAATATAGCCTGAAAAAGGAGAAGATTTATACATTTGTATGTATACAAATGTATATTTATTGCATCATATACTCGTCATATGGCGCTCATTAGGGGAGGGCTAAGTATGTCCAGCAGTGGACTACATAATGTGACCTTAAGAAGAAGAAGAAGATTATTTCTATACTATTTTTATTTTTAATGCACTAACCCGTGCTAAGGACAAATTAAAAAACCTATTTAGAGGCAAAAAATTTGAAAATTTGAATCCCGGCATGGGTGAAATTTTTAGCCTCTAATTAGGTTTTTAGATTATTTCTAATCCAGTGTTTCAATAAGTAGTGCGCAACAGTACCTACTCTATGCATACGTACGGAAATCGCTAAATTATGGCCGAGGATGGCGGCCTGCAATTGAATCACGTTCCCGCTACTGTAGCATGACCCGGTCGCGCGAGAAATAGACAAAGCTTTGCGCCGTCTCGCCCTCGACCGGTACACGTGGGATGAATATGAAAATAAACAATAATGTTTCTCAATTGTTAATCCGCGGTGGGCACTCGTGGTAATTAAGCCCTTACTCTCTTTGAGAGAAGGCCTGTGCCCTGCAGTGGGATGTATAGTAGTATTGGCCTTTTTTGCATCTACTTAATGAGATGATTTATACAGCGTCCAGTGGTATCTTCACTCACACTAGATGGGTGAAGGGACCACTCCGACGCTGTAGTGCCTGGGACATGGTTTTATAGATGGTGTAGGCTTGCCCAGCACCTATACCATCCTGACAGCTTAGTCGGCCTAGCCCACAGAGGCGGTGGTAGCTCAGTGGGTAGAACCATGGACTGGCAAGCGAGAGCCCCAGGTTCGATCCCGAGTACGGGCATGTACCAATGACTTTGTTTAATTTCAAAGTTACGTACATTTGCGAAATTGTAGTCGCAATACCACACGCTAACGGTGAAGGGATGTATAAGGCTAAAATAATTTCGATACATTTCACTATTTACTGCTATTACTTACTTGAAAATGGTAATAAATATTCACATTACACACAGGCAGAAACATTGCTTTTGCCCCCACACTAGGATACCCTGTGTCGCGGGAACCAGAAAAAGAGACGTCACAAACATGTAAACATCAAAGACCTGGGTTTTTTTTTGTCCCCAGCCGATATAATCGGTCTATCCGATAGTAGCTGAGGTATATTAGTGAGCAATGTATGTGCCTGTATGTAATTGTTCTAAATGTTATGTCATATTCTAAAAGCTAATAGACTGTATGTAAATGTTTATGAAATTGTCTGCAATTACAATGGCCGAGCGTTTGTGTATTTGTCGCGTGCGCGATAAGGCTCATGCTACGGCGGCGTTGCGAACATATTTCACGGCACGGAAAACTATGGAGAGTCTGGGGTAGTTGATCAAAATGGGATTGTAGGAAACTTTATCATTCTGGTCACATTACAGAAAGTCGTGGCCTAGTGGAACCGAGTGATAGGAATCAATAACTAAGAAAAAAAATGTTACTATGTTACATAAAGAGTGTTCCAGGTTTTAGCCTGATAATAACATATATCAGTTGAAGACCATGTATAAACGATGACCGAGTTTCGGTTTTTACACCATTTATAATGTTTACGTTAAATAAATACTTAAAAATCAATCAATTACTAAGGTAAGCAACAACAGGCGCGGTCAGGTGCTGGATGGGTGACCACCGCGTGACTACCGCTAGTGGCTTTTTTCCGAGCGCGTCCGTGCTTCGCAAAGCAGTTTACGCCGTTGGAGCCGGATGCCATGTAATGTCAGTCGTTAAGCCATGTCGGAGGCTTAAAATTATTATTATGTTTTTTTTTTTTATTATTATGTTATTTATTAACATTACTATTATTATTATGTTTCATATTTTTTACGAAACAAATATATATATATTGCGAACGTGAGTAGAAGGGCAGGTAAGGGAAGTTCCAGGCGGACAAACGTCGAACAAATAGGGGATGTATTAGCAAAGGGGAAAATAATAAGTACCCGGATCTGGCGTGCGTGCATGCAACGACTTATGAACGTTGATGAAGCGAAGGTGATCTGTCAGGATCGTGGCAAGTGGCAGTCCCTGGTATCTGTCTACCCCTCTGGGATACAGGCGTGAGGTTATGTTTGTTGTGTTGGTGTTATTTGAGTTATAAACCCTGAAACTTGATTATTGCCTGAGAGGTCGATTTTGTTCCAATAGCAGTGACGTATGTCACACTGCTGCAGGTCCCCTCACGAGGCAAAGTGGGCACGGTCCGTGGCCAGTACGTGAGGGCATCCGCTTTCATTTACCAGCCGGAGCACAGCGCTATTATGTATTAATGGTAGAGACAGAGAGGGTGTACTCTATCCAGTAATATCAGACACCCTATGAGTGTATCACCTCTATATACACACTCACACACATACACATATATATACACACACAAACACATCCTCACACACGCACGCACTTGCACACATTAAAATACTAAAGGTTATGTCTATAATACGCAATTCTATTGTGTTATTCTCACGAAACTTTTAGTTCAATAACTTTTAGTGCACAATACGGCGGACTTAGGGCCTTGAGCATTTTCTACCAGTCAACCAAAAGTAAGAAATAAAAAAACTTCTTTTATATATTTTTATTTAGGATATTTTTTTTTTTAATTTTAAAATTTTGAAATTTGTCCTTAGCACGGGTTAAAGCATTAAAAAAATAAAAATAGTATAACAAAATGATTACTTAACGAAAGTCATAGCTGTCACGCCATGCAGTGGTTTTCATTGCAAGTATTTTGGTTGTGTTTAGTCATGCATGCAGTACTTTTACAGTCTATTTATTCTTACTTGTCCAATTTAGTAAACAAGATTCTAACCTTAAAATTGAGATTAGATGCCTAAACTAGACATTTTCTCGCAAATTCATGAACGATGAACGAAGATAAATTCATGAATGAATGATGAACTATGTTTATAAAATTAGCAGCGTGTTATCTAAAAGAGTGTTCCAGGTTACTTCATTTATGGAAATATGGCAGTTTTGGACTAAAAAATCACAGTTTAAAGGTAGAATCTTGTTTACTAAATTAAACAAGTAAGAATAAATAGACTGTACGTATTGTTTTGGACTTTTGTTTCGTTTGTTTTGAAAAACTTTGTGTGTGTCAAAAAGTGCAAATAAATAATTGTCTCATCTTATCTTATCTGTTAGTTTCACAACTAACAAAGAAACTCCGCAACCATCTAGTCTTATTATTCCTTATTATGTTCAATTTGACACATTTGATTTCGTAGGGCCGACGACATTGTGAAAACGGCTGGGAAACATTGGACGAGACTAGCAAATGGCCTATGCCCAACAATGGGCTCTGTTTATGAGCAGATTCATCAACATCTACCCATCAAGTCCCCACCGAAGGGCACGGGTCTCTTTCCTGAGGAAGGTATAGGCCATAAGTCCAGATTGGTGGAGGCTTGCAAGACTAGTGGCTGGTTTTAGTGTCAGAAGTTTTCAAGCCGCCCTAAGGCTGATTAGATAGATTTGACACTGCCGGTGTGAAATTACCCTGTGTGCGTGACCCGCGAAAGTGTATCCACCACATTTTGCACTTTTTACCGCGCCGACAGTTGTTTCTTGGTCACGTATTAAATTAAGCTTTTTTTCCCGCAACGTGGGGGAAAACGGACCTTGTTAAAAGGTAGAAGGGTTTGACGGATTGTCGCTGTTTGCTTTCCACGCGTAATGTGATTGTTGAAGTGACGTAACTCAAAAATGTGGGTTAAGGTGATATAACTCGAAAAATATGTAAATTTATTTTTTCTTCTTAATTTCAGGCGTAAAACACTGTAAATTTCTTAGTATAATCTAATCTATGTTAGTACAAAAACAACATAAATAATTTCTACTATGTACACTCAATGTATGAATCAATGTATGTATGTATGTTGGCAAGGCGGGAAGACGGCAGGTGGACCAGAGCAGTCACAGAGTGGCGGCCGAGAACGGGAAAGCGGTCGGTGGGCAGACCAGCGGCCCGATGGTCAGACGATGTGGCAGAGTCAGTGGAGGGTCCTTGGATGAGGATGGCGAGAGACCGTGAGGCTTGGCATAATGGGGAAAAGGCCTATACCCAGCAGTGGGCAGCGGTGGGCTGATGATGATGATGATGATGTACACTCAAGTTGCACAGTCTGCGAGCACTTTTTATTTCTTTTATTTAATTTATTTATTAAATTAATTATTTTGCTCCCATGTAGCTGCATTAGGTGTGCCTAGACTGCACAATCACTCCAATCGGCAATAAGTTATGCCCGCCACTGTCTTACAATCCTCCAGCAACCCGGACTTGGCCCCCTTGGTGGAGTATGGCCCAACCTTCCTGAGACGCAGGAAGAGACCTGTGCCCCAGCAGTCGGGACATACAAAGGGTTGATATAATCACCATCAAATGAAACCAGATTCAGTTCAATAACGTGTATTGATAACTTTTGACAGTAAGCCCATAGAAATCATTGGCATCTAAATAATCCTTTATATTGTAGTATTCCTATAAATTGAAATAATTTAACCATTATTAAGCCGTTGGTGCCGGCTTGATAACTTCTGACAGTAAGGCCCGCCACTGTCTTACAATCCTCCACCAACCCGTACTTGACCCCCGTGGTGAAGAAATGAAATGAAAAGGTTTTATTCAAAGTAGCGCGGCTTAATGAACGATACAAGTCAAACTAGTTGTGCATTTCAAAGTCTAGATCATTTTGGAGAAAAAATGGACAAAAAAAACTCCAAACTTAGTCTTCAAAGTCTAGATAATTTTGGAGAAAAAATTGACAAAAAAAACTCCAAACTTAGTCTTCTTTACCCTCCTGCGATGCAGGAAGAGACTCGTGCCCCAGCAGCGGGGACATACAAAGGATTCATATCGAATCAGATAAGTGAGATAAGTCACACACACTTAAAGACACAGTCAGTAGGAGACAGTACTGCACATTTCGCTATAGCAATTCTGAATACCTATTACCCGCTATAGCATCATCCGCCTCAGAATGCGGCAAATTGCTTCTATTTGGCGCCAAAATGCAGTGATTTTCGTTCCCACGGGCGTTTTCATTAGACCTGCATTGTTGGCGTCTCTGGTACCTATGGCTTTGAATGTACCTATGTCTGTTTACCCGTGAAAGTCGAGTCATAAGGCTGTCATACAGTTGAAAAACAAATTTCTTTTTCGTTCACGAGCGCAAAAAAGAATAATGTTATTTAGCTGAAAACGTAATATTAAGGATTATTAAGAGCCTCTAAGGCCCACTTGCGTCAGCCCGGGTTAGCTCATCTAACTGGAGTTAACCGGTTAAATCTATAATTTCCCATACAATATGATACCTTTAACCGGTTAACTCGAGTTAATTGAGATAACCCGGGCTGACGCAAGTGGGCCTAAATATGTTTTTAAAATTGTCCTTAGCACGGGTTAGTGCATTAAAAAGAATATAATCATGTAGGCAGCGATATCATTCTGATGTAAAACCTAACTCCAAAGTAGGTACTCGGGGCTGCAAGTGATGCAAATTACTTCAGCCAGATGTCGCTGCCTGTACGTAATACAGAGAGTATTGCACACGGGATTCGAACCTCTGGCGGTTCGTGCCAGCGCTCTTTCCAACTGAGCTAATGGGCGACTCACCGGCATCAGTGAAATTTCGAACCTCTTCACTGATGCCGGTGAGTCGCCCATTGGCTCAATTGGTAGAGCGCTGGCACGGATAGCCAGAGGTTGCGGGTTCGAATCCCGGCATGGGTGAAATTTTTAGCCTCTAAATAGGTTTTTAAATTTGTCGGGTTAGTGCATTAAAAATAAAAATAGTATAATGGGTATGTTTGTTACTTCTTCGCGTCTAAACGGCTGGGGCGAATTAAATAAAATTTGTTATGGAGTTAGCTGACACCCTGGGTTAACACATAGGCTAATATTTTATATATGGCCTAGTTTATGTATTTTATTAAATATATATGAATATTAGTTGTAAATCAGTTTATGTACAGATTCTTCCTGTATACTTCATGTACACCTACCCACCTACTCTCTTCATCTTTCAGTTCTATCCATCCCAAGGTTGTTTGGAAGAGATCGCTTTTAGCGATAAGACCGCCAATTGTATACGGCAATAGTTAGATATGTAAGCTTTTTCATGTATTTTGTTTTCTGGTGTGTACAATAAAGAGTTCTAATCTAATCTAAGTTTTACTGCGGGGAAATGTCTTATTGCCATGGGAAAATCCGATAAACCGCGGGTAATACCGCGGGGCACAGCTAGTGAGTAATAATTTCAAGTTTTAATTTTAAAAACTCTGATATCCCCATTGCTGGGGCACGGGTCTCTTCCTGCATCGCAGGAAGGTTAGGCGATACTCCACCACGGGGGCCAAGTCCGGGTTGGTGGAGGATTGTAAGACAGTGTTAAGTTACAACGTGTTTGGTAAAATTTTATGAAAAGGTTTTATTCTAAGTAGCGCTGAAACCGCGGCTTCGTGAACGTTACAAGTCAAACTAGGTGTTCATTTCAAAATGTAGATCTTTGTGGACCAAAATGGACAAAAATCTCCAAACTTTTACATTTATAATAATAATATTGGCCTTTTTACATCTACTTAATGAGATGATTTATACAGCGTCCAGTGGTATCTTCACTCACACTAGATGGGTGAAGGGACCACTCCGACGCTGTAGTGCCTGGGACATGGTTTTATAGATGGTGTAGGCTTGCCCTGCACCTATACCATCCTGAAAGCTTAGTCGGCCTAGCTCACAGGAAAGACTAGTCAATACGTGCGGAGCCAACCAAGCCGCGGGTTTCCTCACGATGTTTTCGTTCACCGTTACCGTGTGGTAAAGCGACTACAAATTCGCAAATGTTTAATTTCAAAGTTACATTTATAATATTAGTAGAATTCGTATTTTAGTATGTCCTGCATTGGACCGTAAGTCTATTATCTGCTTATGTCCAAACTATGCTTTCGACACTCTTAACATGAATTAATCGGATCGAATCTGATTCACCACACACGTTCCGTACAGATTCGCTATGGGAATTTCATTATTGCAACTTTACGAGTTTCGCAATTAAAATTACCTGTGCCGCTTCATCTACCGACTGCTGGCCTGTGAAGGTCTGTGCAGTTCAATGAGGCTTTATTTAAATGAGGAAGATTTTTGTTTGCTTGGGTGTGTGAGGGTGTGTGTGTGTGTGAGTGTGCGGCCCTGCGTGCGCGCGTGCGCGTGGTTCATACAACCATACATACACACGTATATACACATGTGTATTAGGGTGTATGTATGTGTGTATGTGCGGCCCTGCGTGCGTGCTTGCGCGTGGTTCATACAAACATACATACACACGTATATACACATGTGTATGTAAGTGTGCGCTTGCGCGTGCGCGTGGTTCATACAAACATTCATACACACGTATATACACGAATGTATGTATGCGTAAGTATGTATGTTGCTGTATTCCCGCATAACTCTTTAACCAATGGTCGATTGATCGATATTAAACCTTTCACGTCCCCACTGCTGGGGCACGGGTCTCTTCCTGCATCGCAGGAAGGTTAGGCCATACTCGACCATGGGGGCCAAGTCCGGGTTGGTGGAGGGTTGTAAGACAGTGGCGGGCCTTACTGTCAGAAGTTATCAAGTTATAATAAGGCCTCTGACATTGATGTTCATGATGATTGTAATATAATTTAATTAATTTCCCGGTCTAAAAGTATATTTTGTATTCCTTCATTAAAATTTATCCGTATCAATTATCTATAATGGATGGATAAAGACCCAGGTTCCTTTTTGCTAATAGAATTTTGTCGCATGGCTGCTCTGTAGAGGTGTATTTCATAGGGAAAACAGCGGCACTAGGTAATACGATCGTTCCCGCTACCAGGAAATAATCGTTCTTAATACCTTTTACAGTAACAGCCTGTTATTTTAGTAACGCTGGCCATTGCGTTCGAGGTCTTGTTGCAGTCCAGGCTCAAGTATGTTGATATGTAACAGGTATTGTTATATAAACTTAGCTGCTAGCGCAAATCCCAAGATTTGGGCTAGCAGAGGTTAATCCATCGTTTATGTAGCATTGCATACGACGCTGCAAAAGTTAGCTTACCAGAAAAGCGGCTGAAAAGATCTTTTAAGTACAGTTCGTGTTCTAAAAACGCATTAAAGGCAAAATACATTAAAAGAGAAACGCCAGTTTCTTGTACACTAACAATCTGTTAATCTACTGTTAAAAGCTGCCAAATATTTTTTCGTATGCACTTTGGCCAACTGACAGCTGTTAACAATAGATTAACGATTAAATTTGCCCAGCAGTGGGACACAAACATATGCCACGTAAAAAAAATATTTATTTTTATTTCTGTTTTATCTTTAGAACTTAAGTGGAATGAGCATAGAAAGAGGCATCACACATTCAAAAAAATCGCAGAAAGCTTCGTCATAAAAAATAGCACAATAAAGTGTTTTATTGTATTAGTTTAAAAGTTATGTAAAGTTATAAAAGGCTTCGAGGTTTTAAACTCTGTTGTTATTTAACAACTCTCTCTCTCTGTTATTTATTATTATTCTGTTAGTTGGCTAGAATAAAATACTATTTAGTATTAAGCCCGCCTGTTGTACAATCTAATTTACAGTAGCACAGTAACCTCCTAAGACCCCGCTTACAAAATTTAGTACAAAATCAAATACCTTTATCAGACCCAGCTTTGTAATTAAGTTTATAGTAGTAACTGCCCACTGTACAAATTTTGTAAATAGTTTTTAAGTTACTTTAGTTTTTTTTTAATTTTCCCGCGACTAGTTTCAGGCGTCAAATTAACTTTTTTAGATAGATAGATAGATAGATATATATATATAGAGAACACTTTATTGGACAACCAGAAAAATATTACAACCATGATTCTTAAATCTAAGTAATGTTATACAATTGGCGGTCTTATGATCATATGGCGGACAACCTTTGGATGGAGTGGATTGCATGAAGAATATAGTCGGTACGTGGTGCATGTACATAAATAATTAAATCGAAAATATATTGATAACAAACAGCAAGGGAGTGCGAGAGTATAATTACTTATAATTACCTACGATATAATGTACATATTATATTTAAATAATAATATACATAGACACCTAAAAAATAAATACATATTTAATGAAATACATATAGGTAAGCAACATACATATAGGTAAGCAACAACAAGCAACAATTTGTTAGTAAGTGGTTTACTTAAATAAACATTTTATCTTTTTTTTATCTTCTTTTAACATATACTTACATAATAATATACATAAATACCTAAAAATAAATACTTATACAATTAATACATATAAGCAACAGTTTTCCCGTTTATCCAGTGAGATAGTGGGATTTCACCAGTGCCTTAAAACAAGCCAAGGACTTTGCTTTTCTCACTTCCACGGTCAGATCATTCCATAAATAGACTGCCTGAACCGTGAAAGAGGAGCCATAAAATTTTGTTCTGTGGAACGGGAGTTTTGAGGAAAAGTTTTGGGATGAGCGAAGAGTCAGGCTATGGGAAGAATGGAGAAACTCGAAACGCTCTTTGAGGTAGGATGGGGTCTATATTGTCTATGTTATCAAGGCTGTCATTATAATTTAATAATAATAATAACAATAATTCGCAGTTCCATGTAATGGGTACCTGTTATTTTATAATACTATGTTAAAATAATAGCTGTTAAATACGCCTCACCGGTACCGCTCTACTTTTTTTTTTACTATTTTCGCCCTTAATGGATATAATGCCTTCGGGCGACTCTCTTCGCAAATAGGTTGGGAATTTTCATTCTGAACTCCTTTGGTCTGTTTACGAAGCGATTGTGGACTCTTAGGTCGGTAGGTGTTTTTTTAGTCTGAATTAACAGCAGTTGCCGGCCTCTGATTATAATAAACAGGTCTAGACTAAGAAATTCTTGCGTTGAGCAAGCCCTTGTACATTTACTTATGTGATAATGATAACAGAACTTGGACGTTTTCATTAAGTAAACATTTTGTTTTTGTACTTGTGACGTAGCTAACCACGTCACCAGCCACACCACGAGCACCTCAAGAGGTTAGTGTTACAATGGCGCCTAACGTTGAAAACCCATATATCCTAGGGACCATACTCACACAAGTGACGAAACGACGATTATACTAAAGTCAGAAGCTTGTGAAGTAGATAATTAAAATACAGTGTTACGATAGACAAACATAAGTACCTATTTATAAAACCTATAAAAGTCAGAGTTAGTCAGAGAACTTAACAGAATATTATAGTGAACTAGCCGACCCAGCGAACTTCGTACCGCCTAACAGTCGATTCTTTATTATTTTTTTTCTCTCCGTACGAACCATCATCGTACTTCAAGGAATATTCTAAAAAAGAATCATCGAAATCGGTTCAGCTGCTCGCGAGATTTGCGCTTACCAACACATTCAGCGATTCTTCAAATCGACTTTTTACATTTGATTAGTGCAATATAGAATTAATATTAATAAGGTGCAAGAACGATACATGGCAGTCGTTAAGCCAAGTCAGAAGCCTTAGGGCGGGCGGCTTGAAAACTTCTGACAGTAAAACCAGCTACTAGTCTTGCAAGCCTCCAACTATCGAGACTTGGCCTCCGTGGCGGAGTATGGCCTATACCTTCCTTAGGGAAGAGACCCGTGCCTCTCGGTGGGGCCATAATGGGTTGATGATGATAAAGATGGTTATGAAGGTGTATTTTCCATCCAAACGACATGCCGGATCGCGTTCAAACTGCCAATACGTTTAGAGGACACAAGTCGAGGTTTGATCGTGCTTAGAATTGGATATAAACTTATCAAAAATAAATTATAGCCCAAGGCTATAAATAAAAATACTTTTATAGCCTTGAGTACGATTTCTATGAAAATATAGAAGCTAAAAGTACTTTCATAGCTTTGAGTACAATTTCTATGAAAAGACTGAGGCTAGAAATTCTTTTATAGCCTTGAGTACGATTTCTACGAAGACTGAGACTAAAAATACTTTTATAGCCTTGAGTACGATTTCTACGAAGACTGAGACTAAAAATACTTTTATAGCCTTGAGTACGATTTCTACGAAGACTGAGACTAAAAATACTTTTATAGCCTTGAGTACGATTTCTACGAAGACTGAGACTAAAAATACTTTTATAGCCTTGAGTACGATTTCTACGAAGACTGAGACTAAAAATACTTTTATAGCCTTGAGTACGATTTCTATGAAAAGATTGAAGCTAATAGTAGTTTCATAGCCTTGAGTATAATTTCTATGAAAAGACTGAGGCTAGAAATTCTTTTATAGCCTTGAGTACGATTTCTACGAAGACTGAGACTAAAAATACTTTTATAGCCTTGAGTACGATTTCTACGAAGACTGAGACTAAAAATACTTTTATAGCCTTGAGTACGATTTCTACGAAGACTGAGACTAAAAATACTTTTATAGCCTTGAGTACGATTTCTACGAAGACTGAGACTCAAAATACTTTTATAGCCTTGAGTACGATTTCTACGAAGACTGAGACTAAAAATACTTTTATAGCCTTGAGTACGATTTCTACGAAGACTGAGACTAAAAATACTTTTATAGCCTTGAGTACGATTTCTACGAAGACTGAGACTCAAAATACTTTTATAGCCTTGAGTACGATTTCTATGAAAAGATTGAGGCTAAAAGTACTTTCATAGCCTTGAGTACAATTTCTATGAAAAGACTGAGGCTAGAAATTCTTTTATAGCCTTGAGTACTACGAGTATTTCTAAGAAAAGACAGGCTAGAAGGCTACTCTTGAGCCTGATGTGTTTTTATTCGTATGGCGAATTCCTAATCTGTAAAAGTTACTAAGCAGAGAAGCTTATACGATTTAGCGTATTGTATCGTAATATCGTAGCTTTTTAACACTTATTTAGCAGAACTTAGCATAATAATAAGGTAAATTACTCTACATTATGTATTATTTTGTCTATATTATAAAAAAAATAAAATATGTATTTTTACGCTTGTACACAGACCAAGTATAATTGATTGACCTCACAGATTGCATAATTATGATATTGACATGTAATACTTTCTTTTTGACATTTCTAAATTGGTTTGTTATTATGTACGGAGTCTTGACTTGTAATGAATATTACCCATAAAATTATGTTTATGTCTATATTCTAAAAGCCAAGCTAATAGACTGTAGATTGTTCTTTAGTAGACTCTACCCCCTGGTCGTCCAACACACATTCCTCGTTGTGTATTCCTAACGAATGTTGATATCGCTGTATTGTTTCGTGGAACACAGTCACCTGCAACAGTTTTACGTTTCTCGGAATGAACTGGCTACCGTCGCAAAAATAATCCGCTCTTGCATTGTTTTGTGACTGCCTTGTCGGCCTCTGGGTTTGCCTGCTAACTCAGATGTCGTCGGTTCGATTAACTTCGACGAAATAGTATTACTATTCCGATATCAACCCTTGCATGCTTACTGCGGGGGCACGGGTCTCTTCCTGCGTCGCAGAAAGGTTGAGCCATAATCCACCACGGGGGCAAAGTCCGGGACGGTGGAGGATTGTAAGGCAGTGGCTGGCCTTACTGTCAGAAGTTATCATGCCGCCCATAAGGCCTCTGACATGGCTTAACGACTGTCATTACAAAACAGCCGGCGCCAACGGCTTAATCTGTGCCAATGTCTTTCTTTATTTCACTTAACGCCTTAAGTCCGCCGTATTGTACCTATCGTCTGTCCTCTTAGAACTCTTCATAAAAAAAACGCCTGTCTACTTTTTGCCAGGGTAAAGCCATCAGCTTCTTCGAACACATCATTAGTTGTCCGAGACATAGTTTGGAGAGGCTTATGATGACCAGCTAGGCTCCAGATTCTGTTAATGCTTTGTAGTATAATGACAACTGCGTGAACATGGAGAGTTCAAAAACCCATTTAGAGGCTAACAATTCCACCCATCCCGGGATTCGAACCCGCGACCTCTGGCTATCCGTGCCAGCGCTCTTTCCAACTGAGCTAATAGGCGACTCACCGGCATCAGTAAAATTTCGAACCTCTTTACACTATTCTCTGTATTACGTACAGGCAGCGACATCTAGCTTAAGTAAATTGCATCACTTGCAGCCCCGACTACCTACTTTGCAGTTAGGTTTTTACATCGGAATGATATCACTGTACCCACATGATTATACTATTTTTATTTTTAATGCACTAATCCGTGCTAAGGACCATTTAAAAAAAAACCCATTTAATATTTAACATAAAATTGTCTTTAGCACGGGTTAGAGCATTAAAATAAAAAATAGTATAATGGCGAATTAATTGTCACATGGCACAAGTGTCACACCTTCTAAGAGCCAATGGTATAGAACACGTCATACGTCACGTTCGTTTATCTGTCATTATACTGCAATGCAGTGCCAGACACGCAAGAGGAAGGGCACCGACTAGGTCTAACTAACTACCTACAAATGACTGCCGACTGCCGGTGTAGAACCTACGACCATACCGTTGGTTCTCTACCGAATTACCGGTAGACTAACGATTTCTACGGCATAATGAACGGTTAACGTCAAATTAAATTCCTCCGCCCCTTAAAGCAAACTCCGAAGGGCGGGTCTCCCCACAATGCAGACCCGCTCATTAAAATTCTCGCCTTTCCGTCGTACACTGCATCGGCGCATCTCAACTGCATTTTTCGTAAACAACTAGCGGTGCGATTTCCATTCCATTATTGTATGACGACCGATTGAGACTCGCTTTGAGGAAAATGGGGGCGCTGCTGTCTCCGCGCGATGATCTGCGCGGGGGGAACAAGTTATCGTATTTTAAAAACCTATTTAGAGGCTAAAAAGGCCTATTCACACGCTGAAGCGCTCGTGGCCTAGGCGAACCGAGTGATTGGAATCAATCACTTGGTTAAGCAAAAACAGGCGCGGTCAGTTACAGGATGGGTGAGCGTCCCGTGACTACCGCTAGTGGCATTTTTTCGAGCGCTTCCGTGCTTCGCAAAGCACGCTAGGCCGTTGGTGCCGGCTGTCATATAATGGCAGTCGTTAAGCCATGTCAGAGGCCTTATGGGCGGCTTGATAACTTCTGACAGTAAGGCCCGACTGTCTTACAATCCTCCACCAACCCGGACTTGGCCCCTGTGGTGGAGTATGGCCTAACCTTCCTGCGATGCAGGAAGAGATCCGTGCCCCAGCAGTGGGAACATACAAAGGGTTGATAACGGACAGGCTAAAAACTCCGCCCATGCCGGGACTCGAACCCGCTACCTCTGGCTAATCGTCTCCCAACTGAGCTAATGGGCAATTGCCGGCATCGACGAAATTTCGAACCTCCAATATTCTCTGTATTATTTACATAAGCTCAGTTGGGATAGCGCTGGTACGTTCGAGTCCCGGCATGGGCGGAATTTTTTGGCTCTAAATAGGTTTTTAAAATTGTCCTCAGCACGGATTAGTGCAACAAAAAGAATGTAATCAATTTATCGTATCCTTAGAGAATAGAACCAACCCAAATTCTTCCCGCGGGTGTCGTAAAAGGCGACTAAGGGACACAAACTGGGGGAGTGGGCAGCAGCGCCCCTTGCAGTACAATTCCACCAAACTGCGATCCCCAACCCGCATGCCCAGCGTCGGGATTATGGGCATCACCCCCCCAATGATGGCACAACCTTGCGCTATGGCTCTCATTAGGGGATGGCTATGTCCAGCAGTGGACTAATATAGCCTGAAGAAGAAGCAGAAGAGAAAAGATGGTCAGAGTGGAGTTTTTTTTTCCGCTGCCTTTTTCTCCACTACATTACGGCCCGAAGGCAGCGGCTTTCACTTTCATGTTACATTGTACTTTGACACTCAGCAAAGAATATAATTAGAAAGAATATAAATTCTTTACGTTGAAATAAATCGCATTGAATGAGAGAGAGAGAGAGCTATGGAGAGAACTATGGAGAGAGCTATGCTTGGAGTTTCTCTTAAGGATAAGATTCGCAATGAATGCGTCCGACAGAGAACCGAAGTTATCGACACAGCTCAGAGAATTAGCGACCTGAAGTGGCAGTGGGCTGGCCATATGTCGCTAGAACCGACAACCGTTGGAGTAAACGTGTTCTTGAGTGGAGACCGCGACTCGGCAAACGTAGTGTTGGACGCGATCCGACTAGGTGGGATGACGATCTGCGAAAAACTGCCGGCAGATGCTGGATGCAGCAAGCTGAAGACAAAGCGCTATGGCGCTCTTTAGGAGAGGGCTATGTTCAACAGTGGACTAACATATAGGGTGAAGAAGAAGAATTGAATGAATAAAAATAATTAAATCGAATTGAATCACTGACAACGCATTTTAAAGCTCGTCTTGAGACACTGACTTATTTTAAAGCCCGTCAGCACGTCCTGTCCACAATCATCAGTCAGAGTACAGTCCCGCTCGGTTGAAAGCACCCAGCGGAGTGGCGGTCTCACTTTACCACTAGAACAGACAAAGGAGCGAGTGTTCGTACGTCTGTACGTACCATGGAATGGGGTAGGTACCTGGTATAAATCCTGGCAGGTAACTTGAACTAAGATTACTTGGTGTAACCCGACAGAAACAGAAACTTAACAAAAATAGCACGTGATGAGATTTTTTTTAACATACATACATTTTACAAAAAAAGTCTTTCACTGTCCGATCTGCGCAACTTTGGAACAAGCTTCCTAACTAGATTCAAGAGGGTCCATCCGTATATGCTTTCAAGAAGAGGTTAAAAGAAATTTAGTTATAAAGAAAATTTATGCTAAAGATAATATACCTAATTATAAATATTTCTCCCTTCCTCCCGCTATCTTAATTTAAACACCCGATGCTAAGTTGGCTGGAAGAGATCTTTGTTAGAGATGAGTTCGCCTTTGTAAGAGATGTAATGAGATGATTTAAACAGCGTCCATCTTTACTCACACTATATGGGTGAAGGGACCACTCCGACGCTGTAGTGCCTGGGACATGGTTTTATAGATGGTGTAGGCTTGCCCAGCTCCTATACCATCCTGACAGCTTAGTCGGCCTAGCCCACAGGAATAAGCGGTGGTAGCTCAGTGGGTGGGTGGAGAGCCCCAGGTTCGATCCCGAGTGCGGGCATGTACCAATGACTTTGTTTAATTTCAAAGTTACGTACAGTTGCGAATTTGTAGTCGCAATACCACACGCTAACGGTGAAGGTAAACATCGCGAGGAAACCCGCGGCTTGGTTGGCTCCGCACGTATTGAAGTATCAAAACACTACTCTGAATAGACTATGGGCCAATATCTGAATTGACAATTTCTTTAAAAAAAACTTGTGTTTTAAACGTCTGTCAGCCATCCAGACAGACAGAAAATCAAGCCAAGTTTGTGATGGAAATCTACAGTAATTTCATTACTGCGCATTCTCATGTGAAGAACTCCTCACAAAAACGTCTGTCGCGCCCTGTACAGTCGCCTTCAACTCCACCTTACATCAGTTATCTATTCAGTGACGTTACGGGCGACTTTGGCTCAACAATTACCTGCTGCGGACTGCACTAAACAAACACACTTGGCTCTCTTCCAAGTGAAATGCAACAGTTAGTGCCAGTTCACTGAACTGGCCAATGCAGTTGCTCCGAAGGTATTTTTACACCTACCGCACTTAGATATATTACAGGGTTCAACAATGAAATAAGATGAGATAAGTTGAGGTGAGGTGAGGTGGCACGGGACGGGGCATGAAATAACATGACATGACTTGACATGACATGACGTGACGTGACGTGACGTGACGTGACGTGACGTGACGTGACGTGACGTGACGTGACGTGACATGACGTGACATGACAGGGTTCACCGTCATCATAATCAACCATTTGACGCCCATGCAGGACGTCACGAGGCCAGGAGGCCTCTCTCATGATTTCCCAAGCTTCCCGGTGTTACAAAAGTTACCTACACGATTGATAATTATTTATTTTATTTTAAGTTTATTCTCCAACTCTTTCGTCTACTTCTTGCTGTTGACTGGTAGGAAATGCTTATAGCGTTAAGACCGACACATTGTACGTTTTTTTTTTAAGTTTAGTGCAATAAAAGTATCAATATTTGGGAAACCAACAGCTTAAGTAACAATATAAGCTTAAAGTAACAATAAAATATGTGGTTTCAGATTTGAATTCTAGCATTTGTACGATATGAATGACGTCATTCTCGAAGTGATATGCATATTATGCATATGAATTCAGAAGACAAAGACGTATATTAAAATAGTGTTAACGGGGTGATTGTGTCTAGTGTTCAACTATTCATCAACATAAAACGTGTTTTGTGAAAACTAATGTGGCGTATATAACGCCACATTAGTTTTCATTGCACTAACCCATGCTAAGGACAATCTTTTTATTGCACTAACCCGTGCTAACCCGTAATAAAAACCTATTTAGAGTCTAAAAAGTCCACCCATGCCGGGTCTCGAACCCGCGAACCTTGGCTAACCGTACTAGCGCTCTCCCAACTGAGCTAATGGGCAACTACCGGCATCAGTGAAATTTCGAACCTCTTTACGATACTCCCTGTTTATATTATTTTTAATGCAATAACCCGTGCTAAGGACAATTTAAAAAAACTATTTAGAGACTAAAAATTCCACCCATGCCGGGATTCGAGCCCGCGACCTCTGGCTATCCGTGCCAGCGCTCTTTCCAACTGAGCTAATGGGCGACTCGTCGGCATCAGTGAAATTTCGAACCTCTTTACACTACAAGAGTTGTCATCGTTGTCTTAAAACTCGTGTACCGTTTATCTCATCAGCACGCAGACACCGCGTATTAAAATTTTCAATTTAATTAATTAGCCACGTAATTATTTACCTGCCTCTGATTGGCGAACCATACTGAGCGGGGAACGAATAGTGATTAAAACGAGTGGTACACCGTTAATCCCGGGAACAACGGGGAATCCATCCGATTGCATATTCGTGCTAAAGGTCTGTCCACATTACGATGTAAAAAACGAACGATGCGAACTATGTAAAAAAAAAGAAAGAAATACATTATTCCGTCTGTACTCTATAGGTCTGTAGGTTAAGAAATATCTGTGTAATTTCCATTTTTGTGTACAACATGGTGTTCTCTATCTATTATTATAAATTTATAACAATAAGACACATCACAGAAATAAAATAAATAGATAATTGACATAATGTGTGCTCACGGCCTTCTTCAGGCCATATCATATTATGCCTGAGGAGCGCTCGTGGCCTAGGCGCAGTCAGGTACAGGATTGGTGACCGTCCCGTGACTACCGCTAGTGGCATTTTTCCGAGCGCTTCCGTGCTTCGCAAGGCACGTTAAGCCGTTAGTGCCGGCTGTCGTATAATGGCAGTCGTTAAGCCATGTCAGAGGCCTCATGGGCGGCTTGATAACTTCTGACAGTAAGGCCCGCCACTGTCTTACAATCCTCCACCAACCCGGACTTGGCCCCCGTGGTGGAGTATGGCCTAACCTTCCTGCGTTGCAGGGAGAGACCCGTGCCTCAGCAGTGGGGACATACAAGGGTTGATAACGCATAACGTGTGCTCATGTCACAGAAATAAAAAAACCTAGATTTAGCCTGCTTAGCAGCCGGGTTGTAGATTACTTTTTTAATACAGTTTTTAATCTTTGGATTTACAGTGTTAGATTTTATTTTTATGTAGCGTTAATTCTAATTTTATGTAGCCTATAAGACTCCCGCAAAGACGACAAACCGATTGAGGTAATAGATAGATAGATAGAGAACTCTTTATTGCACAACCAGAAAAATATTACAACTATGATTCTTAAATCTAAGTAATGTTATACAATTGGCGGTCTTATCGCTAAGATAATTATTATTTCACAAAATTTGACTATTGTCTAATGTGTTAGTATAACTTGTCTAGTTTATATATTCTTTTTGTTGCGCTAACCCGTGCTAAGGACAATTTTAGAAACCTATTTAGAGGCTAAAAATTTCACCCATGCCGCGACTCGAACCCGCGACATCTGGCTAACCGTGCCAGCGCTCTCCCAACTGAGGTAATGGGCGACTACCGACATCGGTGAAATTTCGAACCTCTTTACAATACTCTCTGTATTACGTACAGGCAGCAAGTTAACCTCTAAATAGTTTTTTTTCTTAAATTGTATTCTTGGCACTCTAATCTTTTCATTAAATATATTTCCACTGTAACAATGTATAACACTGTGACTGTCTGTCGCCAAAATAATAATTAATAAAGAATCTTAGGTACATCATTAGATGGATAGATGAAAAATTTATTAACATTTCCACACACACATGTACAAGAACAATACACAATCAGCAGAATGGACAGCATTTAAGAAAATAACAATCAAACAAACAAACACATATTGTACTAATCAACAGTGCATTGTGGGTGTGGCAAATGGAAAAAGGTTCTGACTCAGCATGTGCTGCGGCGGGCGACCACCTCAGCGCTGTTATTCTGTCAGTACCCGGTGGTAAGACAGCATCGTGCAGAGCCCGGAGATGTGTAGGTGCAGGTGAAAGTGTTACATATTGTGACAAAGACGTTATTATTACATCGTCGTGTATCATCGTGCAGAGTCCGGAGATATATAGGTGCAAGTCAAAAGAATGTAATAATAATAATAATATGTAATTAATATATAATTTATTTATATTTTAAAATTGTAACCATAATGTTAACGGTTACATTGCGTCATCGGGGGGAGGGGCGGCCTAGCCTATAAATACGGAGCGTTTTTGGTCACTAGCATTTGGGAGCCTGAGGATGCCTCGTGTTAGAGGCGAAACGCGTCGCGTGTTTTTTCACACAAGTATTGGTGTTGGTGGTGGTGTGTTCGTGTCTTGCTTCTGCTTGAAAAAGTGGGAGGGAGGGCGGTGCATTAGCTAACCGCATGGTGCGCGTGGGATTTTTGGAGGAATTCAGCAAAGTAATTTTAACTTTTTAATGCTGTAACCAATGTCAATGAAATAATTTAGAATATAAATTGGATGAAACCATAAATAAAATTTACAATTTTATTTAAATCAACAAATGCTTACTGGGAGAGCGATTTCTGGGATTCCAGAAGGAACTCCTTGAGTTTAGCCCTGAAACTTGCTTTGGAGTTTATTTGCCTACATACGCGCCGGCCATTGTGGATAGGCCTCTATTCATATGTCGCTTTCATATTCGTATTATCTCGTACAATATTACTAACGAGCTAATGCGGTATTAATAAGGTAGATTCAGATAAAACGGAAGCGCAATTTGGTAACAATAATTTTGTAAGGATTTCACTATTTTTTTTTTTTTTAATGCACTAACCCGTGCTAAGGAACAAATTTAAAAAAACCTAGTTAGAGGCTAAAAATTTCACCCATGCCGGGATTCGCCCATTGGCTCAATTGGTAGAGCGCTGGTACGGATAGCCAGAGGTTGCGGGTTCGAATCCCGGCATGGGTGAATTTTTTACCCTCTAAATAGGTTTTTAAATTTGTAAGGATTTCACAAAAAAAATACCCAGGTCTTGGATGTTCACATGTTTGTGTTGTCGTTGTGTCTGGTTCCCACGGCACAGGGTATCCTAGTTTGGGGCCAGAAGCAACGTGCCTGTATGTAAATGTTATGTTATTGAAATCTTTTTTGTTTATTGCATACTGTCACAAGATGTACAAAGCAACATTATAGGCACAGCAATATGTTCGATTTATGAAAATTGCAGCATGTCACGGACCTGTTTAGCGTTCCTTAGTCAGCAAGGAGCCCTTATTTTTTTCAATTTATAGTTTGGTTCTGCCTACCTGCCTGCCTGCCTGCCTTTTCTCTAATAAATACGTTTATTGCACATAAGTAAAAAAATACAATGGCAATGTGCCGGACTTAATGCTATAAGCATTTTCTACCAGATGATGATTACATGATTGATTTTACATGATGGATGTGATTTGTCTTTTGAGGGTACGTACTCGGTCGGTTGTTTTTATTTTTTTTTCTGCTTTTAGTGTTTATCTAGTTTATAAAACAGCTTAACATGATTGATTAATGTTACTTGTTTGTTTACTACGCATGCATTTCTCACACTGTGCTTATTGTATTCTAATATTTTTATATTGTAAACTGTAGAAAACGCTGCTGGTTATACATGTAACTAACCTTAATAGTAACTTTAACGGCCGAATACTCAAACGTCAGTCAAATCGATCACTCAGTTGAAGGGCATTCAAATTTGAACATCTGTTAAATATTAAGTGGTATACACAAACGTCATTCAAACAATTTCAGACCGTGATCAGCTGAGAAGCCGTCAAATAAATAACAAGTCTGTTTTCATTGTCAAAATATTTAAACTTACGTAGTGTATCCGATTTACGCAGAATTTGTTCGATCAATTTTAAGTTTTGTGATGAAATACGAAGTTTTTTTTATAAAAATACATTAAATCATAATATGATTTATGAAACAAACTTAAATTATTGTACTAAATAATATTACCTCGTTTTGTAAAAAGCAAAATGTTTATGTTGAAATAAATCTTATACTGTCGTAGAATGAAACGTAAGGGCTATCTCACTCACCAATGAATGGCGTTTGAAAAGTCTACCACGATAAAAACATTGCAGTATTGCGGTTTTTGAAAGCTATTCCCTGATAAATATTAATATAAACATGAATTGAATGAGAATTATTATTATGCGTTATTATGCGAGTAGCATAATAACGCAGGGTTATTAAAATTTGGTCCACTGACTGCATGGATCTATTAAGCCTTGTAACTGGTTAGATTGTGTGTACAAAGACGGACTCTTTCGATAGCCGGAACCGCGCATGGAAGTTTGTTTCATTATAATTATAATACTCGAAAGCATTTAACTTTGCCTCATATCTTCAAGGCACATTAGGCCCTTCCTCATCCGACAAAGAGCATAATGATGATAAGGACATTGTTTTTCACCTAAGTTCACTGATTATTGAAACTTATTTACGATTTGAAGGACCTCGCGACCACTTTCAATTGTAACGCCTACTCAACTCGATTTGACAGCCTATTTGACAGCTAAATCGCGCTAAGTTGCGTTCGAGTATACGAATTTTTCGCTGAGTGATGTTTAACTGCCAGTTATTTTGTGTTCCACTTAAATTTAACACAAGCTTTTAACTAACGTTTGTGTATACGAATTTTGTGTTTAACGGCTTGTCAATTATTTAAGATGCCTTTAAATATTTGAATGACATTTGAGTATTCGGCCGTAAGTTAAGCAAATGTTTTTTGTATAACTGTTTGTTTTCTCTAATAAAATAAAAGCAATACCATTCGCTAGCTATCAAGGGAAACATCGTGAGGAAACCTGAGCATCCGAGGTGCTCAGCCGACTCATCGCTTGAAATTGCCAATCCGCCGTGGGCATGCATGGTAACTATGTTCACAGTCTCTCTTTCTGTGAGAAGGCCTTGGCATTGTGATTTATACAGGCTACATAAAAATCACCCTTAACGTAACTGTTGAGCTGCAGCCGACTGTACAAGCTGGTAGTTATAGGTACAAAGCTTAGCTGGATAGAAAGGGCAACGCCTTCGGTTGGCTATGTTTAATGTTAAAAGGCTAGGTTTATAGAGACGGGCGAAAATAATGTTCTGTTTTTTAACATAAGCGTTCATCAGTAAAAGGGTTTTAAAAACCTATTTAGAGGCTGTTAGCGACGTGCTCACTAGTCTGTAATTCTTAAGGTTTTTCTTTAAAGATGGCAACATTTATGTTTTTTTTTTCTTCCAATGTTTGTTGGCGCGGCCGGATCGCCCGGCGCTGTGTAACCAAATTTGTCGAATTAAAGTTTATCATTGTCACATCTTGTGTTCCCATTTCATCAGCAACCACAGTCCACAGAGGCAAAAAATTCCACCCTTGCCGGGTCTCGAACCCGCGACCTCTGGCTAACTGTGCCAGCGCTCTCCCAACTGAGCTAAGGGGCGACTACCCGGCATCAGTTGAACTTCGAATCTCTTTACAATACTCTACGTATTACGTACGTATTTTTAAAAATTGTCCTTAGCACGGGTTAGTGCATTAAAAAGAGTATAACCATTATACTATTTTTATTTTTAATGCACTAACCCGTGCTAAGGACAAATTTTTAAAAACCTATTTAGAGGCTAAAAATTTCACCCATGCCGGGATTCGAACCCGCAACCTCTGGCTATCCGTGCCAGCGCTCTACCAATTGAGCCAATGGGCGACTCACCGGCATCAGTGAAATTTCGAACCTCTTTACACTATTCTCTGTATTACGTACAGGCAGCGACATCTGGCCTAAGCAGAGGTTGCGGGTTCGAATCCCGGCATGGGTGAAATTTTTAGCCTCTAAATAGGTTTTTAGAGTATAACCATGTTTTTTATTATTTTAAATCTGTGGGAAAACAGCACGCAGTGTGTGAAGTTGTGTATAGATACGGAGGACAAGACCGACAAAGGGAAAAGAAACGCGAAAATGGTGTAGTTGCAGTCTTTCACGTTTTCACTATAGAGAACTTTTCATGCTTCTTCGTGCTAAGGACAATTTTAAAAACAATCGGCCAATCGTCCTGTTTTTCTAAAATCGTCCTGAATAAATACCTCAGAGCCTGCATGATAGATAACATAACATTTACATACAGGCACATACATTGCTTCTGGCCCCACACTAGGATACCCTGCGTCGTGGGAACCAGAAACAACGACATCACAAACATGTAAACATCCAAGACCTGGGGTTTTTTTGTCCCCAGCCGGGTCTCATAACATTCCACGCTTGCCATCAATAACCTTATTTTCTTACAAAACTTAAGTTGTACGTAATACAGACAATATTGTAAAGAGGTTCGAAATTTCACTGATGCCGGTGAGTCGCCTATTAGCTCGGTTGGAAAGAGCGCTGGCACGGACAGCCAGAGGTCGCGGGTTCGAATCCCGGCATGGCACGGTGGTACCGTAGTAGGTCATAGGACTCGGATGGCAATGACTGAGCTAAGCCATGATATCTGGCTCAGTTACCCACTAATTGTCATACTACCTGAGGGTATAAAAGGTTTCGCAATCTATTGTTCCCAACATTCCTTTTTCGGCATCCGAAGTGAACACAAGTAATTAGTCATCAACCTGTTATCACCAAGTGCTTTAATTAGCCCAAGACGCGACGCGTGTGTTTAAGTTCCAACTTGTCTGTGACCTGCTATTTTACAATGGAATTTGAAGTCACAGGTATGTATTATTAATTTACTTTACTATTTTGCCTTTTCCTTCTACATTTTTTTTTTAAATAGAGTGCTACGCCAACGTGGCATTTTTTATGTATTTATGTCTGTATATTTTTTACGTTGAAGCTTTTACTTATGTTTGTACCTACTTGTACCATTCAATTTGGTATAGAAATATGGGTTACAATGTCTACTACTAGGCCTCTCCAAATTTAGCTGCGTCATGCTGCGTCTGTAAGGTGCAGCCAGGTGCTACGCCGCGCGCCTGAACGCGTAGCAGGCGCGTAGCACTTGCTACGAAACATGTATCTATTTTGATCCGCTTTTAACGTATTTTTATTTTGTTTTAGGTACTAGTATTAAGTGTTCTTTCAAAAGAATGCTTGTACTAGATACTTGGCTGTCTATTAAAGACAGCAAATCTGAACTGGAGCGTTGGCATCGAGTTTTTCGAGACCTAATACAATTGCTGCCTGATGTTGAGAATTACATTGCTGATGACTTGGAAAAAAGAGTTACTAAAGTTTGTACAAGATTGGTAGCAATTTGGAAGCAAGTCACGCGCAACCATTCTCGCATGGTCTCTAAGTACGGAGACTGGCTGAACGAAATTGAAGTTTGCGTTCTGCCAACTTGTGCAACAGTAGGGAGCCACAACACCCAACGGCCAGCAGCAGAAGCTTCGACAAGCACCCAACAGCACCAGCACAGGAAGGACTTTGAGGAATGTAGCAAGAGATCAAAACGCCGCAGGCTTGCAGAGTTAAGTAAAGTAGACAGTTCTGCGATAAATTCTTTGTTGGACGATTCTAGTCTATCTAACGCCGCTGCATCTTTAAATTTCAGCACTGACGAAGTCTTGTCTCTTATAAATGAGACAAAACTGACTAAACATCAGTATCTTTTGGTGAAAGACTTCGTTAATGCAAAATCACCTAATGCATTACCATCTTATCAAAAAGTGTTAGAAGCTAAGAAGCGGTGCTATCCATCGCAAGAGTTTATCACGGAATCATCTGCTGAAGTAGAATTACAATCATTGTTAGATCATACTGCTTGCCGGATACTAGAATCCCAAAAACCCGTTTTGAATAATATTGACCCTAATAAAGAATTTGTTTTGATTGGAAAATGGGGTTTCGATGGGAGTACGGGGCACAGCGAATATAAACAGATTTTTGGAGATTCTGGTATCGATGATGATGGCAGTATGTTTGTTACTTCATATTGTCCTCTTCAATTGGTTTGTAAGTCCAATACCTCCGACCCAGATCAAATAGTTTGGAAAAATCCGCGCCCTTCTTCCACCAGGTATTGTAGGCCTATTCGATTCCAATTTGCCAAAGAATCCAAAGACCTTTCTGTGCAAGAAGAAGCTTATCTCAAGACTAAAATTGATAGTTTACAACCGACTTCTTTCACTCACGGTGAATATGAAATAAAAGTGCAGCATTCTTTACAATTAACCATGGTTGATGGTAAAGTGTGCAGTGCTCTGAGCGATACATCTTGTAGTAGATGTTATATTTGTGGTTCAACTCCAAAAGAGATGAATGACATTGATAAATCGCTGAGCAAAACTGCAGATAGTGGTACCTATCAATTTGGACTATCTCCTCTTCACTCGTATATCCGATTCTTCGAATATTTAATTCACGTTTCTTATAGATTAGACATAAAGAAATGGCAGGTACGTTCTTCAGACGAAAAAGCTCTTCTTGCACAAAAAAAACAACATGTGCAGCAACAGTTTAGGCAGAAACTTGGTCTAATAGTCGACAAACCGCGAAGTGGAGGAAGTGGCACATCTAACGACGGAAACACTGCCAGAAAGTTTTTTTCTAACTCAGCGGTTTCAGCGGAAATTACTGGATTAGATAAAATCCTTATTGACAGATGTCATAATCTGCTGCAGTGTCTTTCGTCGGGATACAAAATTAATAACGCCACTTTTAAAGAGTATTCTCTAGAAACAGCACGTAAACTTGTTGCTACCTATCCATGGTACAACTTGCCATCGTCTGTACATAAGGTCCTCATTCATGGGTCGGAAGTAATTGAACACGCATTATTGTCAATAGGTGAGCTTTCGGAAGAGGCCGCCGAATCTTGCAATAAATTAATCAAACTCTTCAGGCGTGACAACACGAGGAAAATGTCTCGGGTTGTCACAAACACCGACTTGATACATAGACTTCTCCTTAATTCGGATCCTTATATTTCTAGTTTAAGAAGGTTACCACAGAAGAAGAAGTCTATTCTATCAAAAGAAGTATTAAATTTGTTGTCGGTTTAGGAAAAAATGTAAAAAATAAGATAGGTATTTATGTTATTTTTTACATAACTCCTATTATGTAAATATAATATTTTTTGTCCAATTGTGTGTTTGTACTTAGATGTTAGTTAAGTATTTACTTTATTTGTAATATAAAATGTAAATAGTAAGGTTTAATAGTTATTAAGTTGCAAACCTTCTTTTAAGTGTAATAAAAATGCATAATTTTGTAAATAAAATAAGCTTTTTAAGATTATTTTGTTTTTTTTTTATTGTGTTATGGCTTAAAGTATTACAAAACACCATAATAATAATAATCAGCTATGACAACGACAGTCATTATTATCGCGAAACCCTATGACCGCTACTCTTAGGGCGTGGAACCAGTGTGCATGGGTGGAATTTTTAGCCTCCAAATTAGTTTTTTGAAAACTTAAGTTTGTTATTTGATTGCAATGATGTTATTTTATGCTAGATCGTTTTGTGGTCTACGAATTCGGCCCTTAGAATGTTTCAAAGCAACCTAGACAGTGCTTCGACCCTCAGAGAAATGAGAGTGGGAGTACGTATGAACATCTTATTAGGAGTCTGGGATGACATAAAACATAATATTATATACTAGCTATCCAGACGAACTACATACAGCAACAAATCCGATTAAATATGAACAAAGCAATCTTAGATTTCGTATTGGTAAAAGGATAAGACGACAAAAAAGTATCGCACGGGAACGCATTACCGGGATATCGATTCAAACCTTACATACCCTTACATGGCACGGGTCTCTTCCTGCATCGCAGAAGGTTTAGGCCGGACTCCACCACGGGGGCCAAGTCCGGGTTGGTGGAGGTTTGTATTCCACAAACCCGGACTTGGCCCCCGTGGTGGAGTACGGCCTAAACCTCTTCCCTCCTCCTCAGTGGGGACATATTGGATTGCAATCGCATACCTACTTATAATTTTAGGGGTAATCAATTTGAAGAATTAAGTTATTTCAAGGAAACAATATAGTAAGACAGCGTTGGTGAAACCCATTCATCGCGTAGTTTCAGCACAGTTTAATTTTCAACACAATTTTATTTCAGCGCTTTTTTTTGCACTTTCTTGAAGTGATGACAAATTGACCTTTGCTGTCAAGCGAGCTATTGTCTTAAACCGTCGCTAATCATCAATAGCCGGTCGATAGATCATCAATTATCGGAGCGATGCCTTTAGCGGGTATTCGCATGACCGTAGCGACCAGTCACACTGGCGAGCCTAAGCGCGGTTCACTAAACTTGGTTTAGAGAAGTGGTAGTTGCTTCTGCATGGGATTTAGAGCAGAGTTATTTTAGGTGTCTGCGGCGGCATACTTGGCTTGGTATCTAGGTACATAGTTTGTCAATACCATGATTTAAGCACGACAATAATAATAAAATACACACACAAGAACGCACGCGCGCACACACACATACTCTCACTCACTCACTTACTACACAAAACAAGTCTATCGATAAACAGTTGTATTCATTTAATTCTAAAAAACCTATTTAGAGGCTAAAAGTTTCACCCATGATTCAAACCCGCGACCTCTGGCTATCCGTGCCAGCGCCCTTCCCAACTAAGCTAATGGGCGACTCACCGGCATCAGTGAAATTTCCAAAGACGCGTAACAGATGTTTTTTTTTAAATTGTGGCGCGAGTTAGCACCGCGTAGCGCCTTGATGTCAAAAGTCGATACTTGTGGAGAAGATGAAAGAAGAAACAAATATATTATATTCTCTTTAATGCCCTAACCCGTGCTAAGGACAATTTTATTGCCTGTATTTAATACAGAGAGTATTGTAAAGAGGTTCGAAATTTCACTAATGCCGGTGAGTCGCCCATTAGCTCAGTTGAGAGAGCGCTGGCACGGATAGCCAGAGGTCGCGGGTTCGAATACGTGGGTGGAATTTTTAGCCTCTAAAATAGGTTTTTGAAACAAATATACTGCGGATGCGAGTGGAAGGGCTGGTAAGGGACTTCGCAGACGGACATACATAGACCAAGTATAGGGGATGTATTGGCAAAGGTGAATATAAAAAGTTCCCGGAACCGGCGTGCGTGCATGCAACGACTTATGAACGTTGATGAAGCGAAGGTGATCTGTCAGGATCGTGGCAAGTGGCAGTCCCTGATCTCTGCCTACCCCTCTGGGATACAGGCGTTCGTTGCGAAATTCCACAATTTCAGTGCGGCAAAACGTAAGCTACCTGTTTCAAGAGTTTACAAAAACTTTGGTACATCTAGTTACAGTTGAACCTAGTTTACTTTGCCGGTTTCGCTCAAACGAATGCTTTTCGGTTTACCTCGGCAAAGGAAATCTCATAGTTGGAAATAGGATTTTAGGTCCGGCTCGAATTTAGCGTGGGGGCCCGCTGCGGCGACCTTGCGTCATAAGATAACGATATCGACTCTTTGTGTATCTTTATTACTGGAGCACGGCTCTCTTCCTGCGTCGCAGGAAGATTAGCCCATACTGTACCACGTGGGCCAAGTCCGTGGTGGTGGAGGATTGTAAGACAGCGGCGGCCCTAACTGTCAGAAGTTATCAAGCCGCCCATAAGGCCTCTGAGTGCTTAGTGCGAGTTTTTTAACTACTCGATCGCGTTAACGTAAACTTATATTTCTATGGCATCGAGGAAGCGCCACCTAGCGACAAGTATGGAAATTAAAATTGCTGAGTGCGAGTTGTAATGGTTTACGTTGAGAAGTGAACACGTTTACCAGCCAAAACACGAATAAACGCGAGTGCGAGTTGTACGGTGACAGCGTTTTGCCAGTTCGAATGGTTAACTTACTCATACTCACTACTCAATACTCGATTAACGCGGTAGTAAAGTTACTCGATTGGATCTGTCAAACTCGCACTAAGCACTCTGACATGGCTTAACGACTGCTATTACATGTGCCTTGCGAAGCATGGAAGCGCTCAGAAAAAATGCCACTATCGGTAGTCACGGTCACCTATCCAGTACCTTACCGCGCATGTTGCTGCTTAACCCGAGTGATTGATTCTAATCACTCGGTTCGAATAGTACTGCTGTCTCTTCGAATTTCTCAGCAAAAAGCGTGATAGAACGGTACTTAAGTATTTACTTACTGAAATTCTCAATTCGGAAACCGGCCATATAATAACGAAATGTTTACTTAACGAACGTCCAAGTTGTTAGATAATTAATAGATTATGTGGAGAAGAAACTAAGAAATTACACATTTATACTTTTCATTTTAACTTAATTACCACAATTTAAAAACCTATTTAGAGGCTAAAAATTCCGCTCATGCCAGGATTCGAACCCGCGACCTCTGCCTATCCGTGTCAGCGCTCTTTCCAATTGAGCTGATGGGCGACTCACCGACATAATTGTCTCACACTTCACATTATATTTTCTTTTTTTACGTAGCCTCGTTTGTGTCCCACTGCTGGGCAAAGGCCTCCCCCAACTCAGACCAGATGTTTCTGTCTTGTGCCACCTCAGACCACTCCGGCACGTGTCGGTCGAGATCGTCTCGCCAACGTTTTCTTGGCCTACCTCTCCTGCGACGACCACCTTGTGGCACCCACTCGGTGGCAAGTCTTGCCCACCTATCCGGGTGCATTCTGCTGATATGCCCTGCCCAGCTCCACTTCAACCACAATATACAGGGTGTCTCATTCAAATCGGTCAGTATGGGAAAGTCTGAAACTGTAGGACATACGAAGATCTGTTCTGAGGAACCATGTCATCGATTTTGATAACAAGAAAAACTGCATTCATACATTTTAAAAAACATCTGTACTCTTTTTGGGAATCGAACCCGGTTGTTATGAAAAAAAAACTCTACACTATTTCTATTTAGATATCGATTGTGTCGGTCTTAAGCAGTAAATGTCTGTATAAAATATGATGTCTAAAATGAATAATATGCATTGTTTTCACATGCTTTAATTTACTTTAGTAGGTGCCCGAAGTGACCTCCGACTTTTTCAATACAATATTCAAAACGTTTAGGTAACGTTTACATAATTTTCAACATTTTGTATGAAAAATATGCATTTTATTCATTTTAGATATCATGTTTATACAGACATTTACTGCTTAAGACCTACACAAGTGATATCTAAATAAAAAAGTGTAGGTTTTTTTTTTTTCAAAACAACCGGGTTCGATTCCCGAACGGAGTACAGATGTTTATTAAAATGTATGAATGCAGTTGTTCTTGTTATCAAAATCGATGACATGGTTCCTCAGAACAGATCTTCGTATGTCTTATAGTTTCAGACTTTCCCATACTGACCGATTTGAATGAGACACCCTGTATATTATATATATTATTTCTTATCACACTAATGTTACAAAGGCGAAAGTTTGGAACTTGGCGGGAGTCTTTTTAATAAAATTTGTATGGAATTAGCTGACACCCTGGATTAACGAATAGGCTACGTTTAACTGCGGGAATTTTTTTATTCCCATGGGAAAATCCATTTATCCGTGGGTAACACCGCGGGGGACAGCTAGTAGATTATATACACTTTTGAGCCTGAGGATGCCTCGTGTTAGAGGCGAAACGCGTCGCGCATTTTCTCCCACAAGCATTGGTGTCGGTGGCGGTGTGTTCGTGTCTTGCTTCTGTTTGACAAAGTGGGAGGGAGCGCGGTGTATTAATTAACAGCATTGTGCTTGTGGGATTTTCGGTGGAATTTAGCAAAGTTATTTTCTCATTTTAATGCTATCATGGATTTCCGCAAAGCAACGCCTGATTCCATACAATTATATACACAAGTCATTTACATTATTTAACTTTAAAACAGTAAGACCCGTTTCTCTTCCCTTCTGTTGACGTCATTCGCTACGCGGTCATTTTGACGTACGCTATCCAACTGCGTGCTCCAGGTCTAAGTCCAGAACACTGTTTTTGTTGTTAGCCCCATGTTAGTTCTCTTTGAGCAGACATAATTTGCTTCATGAGGAGAAAGCCTGACGTGGACTACCAGTGGTATTACGTAATGTTGAATTATCTGAATGGTTGCACACTGAACCCCGGTTTGTCGTACGCTCAGGGGGATGAGTCTCTAAAATGCATAACAAACATAACATAACGTAACATCTACATACCTTAACGACATACATCGACAAGAACTTAATCTGCAGGTTTGCTAAAGGTCATTCGATTGGTGGCGTGGTGGCCGGGTCATCTATCTCCCTCCAAAATGGTTGAGACTGAGTGCTGTTCGTGTGTCTGGCCGCAGCACTTGTTGTTTTCACGACCTATTTGGAATTAATGGCAATCATGGAATCTTATCATACGTATATGTGTATCTGATGTATAGATTTAAGAGGACATGAGAAAAGATGGTCAGAGTGGAGTTTTTTTCCCCGCTGCCTTTTTCTCTACTACACTACGGCCCGAAGGCAGCGGCTTTCACTTTCATGTTGCATTGTACTTTGACATTAAGCAAATAGAATGTAAATTCTTTACGTTGAAATAAATTGAATTGAATTGACTTCTGTGGCGTAGCGGTAGCGCATCTGCCTACCATGCAAGAGGTCCTGGATTCGAATCCCGGCTGGGGACAAAAAAAACGCCAGGTCTTGGTTTACATGTTTGTGATGTCGTTGTTTCTGGTTCCCACGACACAGAGTATCCTAATGTGGGGCCAGAAGCAAAGTATGTGCCTGTATGTAAGATAACATTTACAGTCATCAAGAAACCCATTAGGCCCCTGACATGGCTTAACGACTGCCATTACATGACAGCTGGCATCAACGGCTTAGCGTGCCTTGCGAAGCATGGAAGCGCTCGGAAAATATGCCACTAGCGGTAGTCACGGGACGGTCCCATTAAATACACCGCGCTTGCTGTTGCTTAACCCAAGTGATTGATTCCAATCACTCGGTTCCATGCTGTGCATGCGTGCATCTTGCTGCGTGGTGTCGATACCGACCCAAATCTTCCCGCGGGTGTCGTAAAAGGCGACTAAGAGACACAAACTGGGGGTTGGGCAGCAGCGCCCCCTGCAGTACAATTCCACCGAACTGCGATCCCCAACCCGCATGCCCAGCGTGGGGATTATGGGCATTACCTCCTATGATAGCACAACGTGGCGCTCTTTAGGAGAGGGCTATGTCCAGCAGTGGACTGGTATATCCTGACGACGACGACTCGGTTCCATTACGCCACGAGCGCTTCAATACTCATTGTGTAGTCGTAATAATAGATTTAAACGAAGCTCATCTTTTGAGATCATCAATGTTGTGTGAAGAGACACATTGTTACCATGACATATTGTGCGTCACCAAATTTGAATAAACTGACGTAATAAATGAACTAACTTATTCTCTTATTATTCTAATGATGCTATTTTAAAAACTGGTGGTATATTTAAACGGCCGACATATTGTCTTTTGTCACCGGAGCTAATGTTATTTTTTTCCTTGTTACAGGTAAGACGCAATGGCATTGAATTTACTGACTGCTGTGAAGATCTGCTCGCATGAAAATTATGAAGATAAAAAGTTAGTAGTTTTTTGTCAAAAGTAAAAGTCATTTATTGCATTTTGTTTCATAATCGAGGTCCGTTTTTGTGTTCTCTTGATGTATAGTATCCCTTATATCAAGATTCGAGTTTTTAGAGATCCGTATCTCAAAAGGAGTTTATGGAACCCTTACAGGTTCTCGTTGTTGTCGGTGTGTCAAGACCCTTTGGGCCGATTTCTGAACTGAGAGTTTTCTCTAAGTAAATACTTAAATGAATAAATGACGGCCTCGGTGGCGCAGCGGCTTGGCACGCTGACTGTAAAACCGAAGGTCTCGGGTTCGATCCCCGGCCGGGTCAAACTAGGAAACGAACTTTTCTAGTCTGTCTCGGGTCTTGGATGTTATCTATGTATTTATTTTATTAAATCTATCGTCGAGTTAGCACCTGTAACACAAGTCATTTAGTTGTACTTAGTATGGGGCTAACGAGATCTGTGTAATATGTCCATGTATGTTTATTTATTTATTATTTATTTTTAGGCAGATCCTTGAAGTTGTGAAAATATTAATCTTCTGCAGTTAGATTTTTATTCCGTAGAATTCTGAAAGCTATCTGTTTTGGCTTAGTGGAAAATTTACATTTTTTAACTGGTAACATTTTACAAACGTTTTTGTTGTTTGTCTGTGATCTGTTATAGTTTGTTTGTCAATGTGGAACACAGATTAATCATTCACTTCTTCTCTTTTTCGAATCGATCTTGTCGCTATCGCAACTGTGTCTACAGAATTTAATAAATTGTCGAAATCCTAGTGCATTACCATTGGGTGTTATATAGCGCGTAGCAACTGACTGAGGCTACCATTCGTTCATCTCTGCAATTTCATCATCCCTTGTGAAGTCGGTGGCAGGTAACATAAGCGATCGCCAGGTAAGTACAGCTGTCCTTCATTAAAAGCGATCGCTGAAGGTGCCTTTCACCCCTGAAGACTGGGATAGATTCAGCGAGGGAGCTTCACGGATCCACTGTAAGTAGCTTCAGTCAATTCGCTAATTTTCGTATCGAAATTCCTTACTTTGAAAAACTACCCCAACACATACAGTCCACTATATATCGCTTTCGTTCACATTTTTTGGTCCTCGAGCCCGATTTTAACTGAATAGTACCGTTATTGTCGTATTTATCGTGTATTTTCGTGTATTCAGCATATTTTTTCGTGTAAAATTAGTTTAGTCATTTTCATAATTTTGGCCGAAGGTAGGTTTGAAAAAAGTTCTAAATATTCAACGACCGTTACCGGTTTTCATTACAACACTAGTAACTGTCAGAAATATTTCGGTTTTATCGATTGTATCAAGCGTATGTCGCATCCCTATTGGTTCCATCTATCTTGTCTGTAGCATTCCACGAACGTCAAACACTAAGCATTTGTAAACAAACATTTCGTAATATTTTTCACGTTTTCTCGCTTAGTTCTCGTTTTCGACGAAGAATATTGCGATGTCTGTGGAAGAAGATGATATTGCGATGCCTCTAGGAGCGGGTAAAAAGGGTGATATTGCTGCCGACTCCAACCGCATTGCAAGGAATTATGCCATTATGCGTATTGAGTTTATGGAGGCTTCCGATCTTCTAGGATACTCGGAACAAGACTTGCGAGATCTTTCCTCAGATTTTCACGAGGCACAAATGAAACTACTGTATTCCGTTGATTCGAGCCATCATAAACACGAACTACAAGCCAGTAGTATATTCGAAAGAAAGTATAAAGAGGTTAAGCGTCGTATGATGGAAATGAAGGAGGAAAAACCAGGTAAGTCTAATACTTCCATAACAAATAACAACAATATTCTCGCTAAATTACCAAAAATTTCTATTAAAAATTTTGATGGCCATTTAGAAAACTGGATTTCCTTCAAGGAACTATATGATTCATTGATACATCAGAGGGACATTCCTAACGTACAAAAACTACATTATTTGCTGTCGAGCGTGCAAGGTGCAGCATATGACTTAATCAAGAACTTTCCTCTTACGGACGAAAGTTATGCTTTGGCCTATGATGCTTTGTCGAAACACTATAATAAAAAGTGCCAGGTTGCCATGACATATTATGACAAATTGGTGAATTGTGATCCTGTCAAATTCAAGTCTGGACGTGAACTTGAGCGGGTTTATAGGACTTTCTCAGAAAACTTGTCAGTCTTAGAGAAATATAACTTGCCTGATAAAAATTTCATGATGTTTTACTTATTGTGGTCTAAATTAGATAAATCAACTCGGGAACATTTCCAGTTGGAACATAATTCCAACGAAATACCTAAGTTTGAAAACATTCAGGCGTTCATTGAGAAACAGTATAGGGCTTTAGAAATGGCCAATTCAACAATGCCAAGTGTTGGCGTTTCTGCTCCCAAGAATACCGGTAGTAGCAACGCATATAAAAATAAAACAAAGGCTGTTCTCATATCTCAGTCCTTAACCTGCCCTCATTGTTTGGGCCCACATCCGTTATCAAAGTGCGACCATTTTTTGAAATTAAACGTAGACTCTCGGTTTAAATTTATTAAAGAGAAAGGACTATGTGTCCTCTGTTTTTCGGATGACCATAGGGTCAGAAACTGCAATAATCGCTCTCGTTGTAGTGTATGCAATTACTCACATCACACCTTATTGCATTTTGGTAAAGCGGCCCTACCTGCACCCATTCTGGAGGCAGAGAAGGTCAACCCAGAAGCTACTGTTTTGACTTCATCGACACATGAATGTAATACTGTTCTATTTTCAACGGTTCAGGTGTTAGTTAAAGATCAATTTGGTGAATATCACTTAGTAAGAGCACTATTGGATTGTGCTAGTGCTTGCAATTTCATGACTGAGCCTTGTGCTAAACGTTTGGGACTGGACATTAATTCCAGTCAGCAGGCGATTCATGGCATAGGTCAAACTACTGCTTCACCACTTGGTCACATACAGTGTGAAGTCAGACCAGTCCTTTCAAAAAAGAAAATTCATAATTTTAAAATTGGAGCTTTGGTGTTGCCATCAATATGTGCTGATCAGCCAACCCAATCTGTCGATTTCTCGGGCTGGTCACACATAAATAACATACCTCTCGCTGATCCTGAATTTTCTCGGCCAGGTTCAATTGACATGTTGCTCAATGCGGATATGTTTGCTTCCTGTTTGCAACCCGGGTTCAGGCGAGGTAAACCAGGCCAACCCAATGCTTTAAATACTATTTTCGGTTGGATTATCATGGGACGTTGTGATGACGTCATACCCCCTTACTATTGTCGTCCTCGCTGTCGTAACAACAGTAATGTGTTATTCTCTTTGATTGAAAGTAGTGATTCGCCGCTTTCAAACTTGTCGTTGGACAACTCACTGAAAAAATTTTGGGAGTTGGAAAATGTTAGGGCTCCAACTAATGTTTATCTTTCGAAAGAAGATCAGCAATGCGAAGACAACTTTGTCGAAAATCACTCTCGCAACGCTGCAGGTAGGTATGTCGTTCCTCTGCCCTTTGTCGAACCTGAGACTAAACCCGAGTTCTGTAATTCTCGAGAAATTGCAGCAAAACGACTCCAGTCGTTGGAGCGTAAATTGAATGCTAATCCAGAATTAAACAAAGCTTACCACTCGTTTATGGACGAATATGAAAATTCGGGTCACATGGTTAAGGCAGAGCCCCCTTCGTCGAGTGTCGGTCAATTTTATTACATACCGCATCACGGTGTTTTGCGACCAGACTCTATTACTACCCCTCTTCGTGTCGTGTTTGATGCTAGTGCCAAAGATGCAAGAGGAGTTTCCTTGAATGACTGTCTCTTGGCGGGGCCTAAGCTACAAACAAACATTTTCGATTTGCTCGTTCGCTTTCGTTGGCACGCCGTAGTATTTACCGGTGATGTAAAACAGATGTACCGACAAATATTAAGTAGAGATGAGGATACAGAATACCAACGCATTCTCTGGCGGCCATGTCCTGTCGGTCCTGTGCTTGATTACAAGCTTTGCACAGTGACATATGGCGTATCGTCTGCGCCATTCCAAGCCCTTCGAACTATGGCTCAGTTGGCCAAGGAGTCCATGAGTGCATATCCTCGTGGCGCTAAAGTACTCAGTCGTGATATTTACGTTGATGACATAGTGACTGGTGCAGAATCTATAGAGGAGGCTCTGAAGATCAGATTGGAGCTAACCCAAATGCTGTTGGCCGCAGGTTTCCACTTGCGGAAGTTAACGTCTAATGATCAGGCCTTTCTAGCAGACCTCCCACTGTCGGAGCTTTACTCTACAAGCTTTAAAAGTTTTGAGGACATTTCTGATATGTCGCTGAAAATTCTCGGTCTCCTATGGTCGCCGCAGTCAGACAACTTTCAGTTCAAAGTTGCTGCTAATGAGAGCCGTAGGTGTACAAAGCGCACTATATTGTCTGAGATAGCCCGCATTTATGACCCCCTAGGATTTCTTTGTCCAGTCACCTTTTACGCCAAGTATATCATGCAGCTGCTTTGGGCTGTCGGTGTCTCCTGGGACGATGATGTTCCTGAGAATATTTTGTTGGAATGGTCGAGATTCATGTCTCAATTGCCATTGTTATCATCGATTTCGATCCCTCGTCGTATGCTTCGTTCTTTCGTTAGTTTACAGCTACATGGCTTCTGCGACGCTTCAGAGCGTGGTTATTGTGCTGTAATTTACTGTCGAAATGTCGCTAAAGACGGAACTCGCTCCATTTACCTTTGTTGTGCGAAATCTAGAGTTGCCCCTCTTCACAAACTTTCGATCCCGAGATTGGAACTCCAAGCCGCGGTTTTATTGGCGGATTTAATGAAATCTGTCGTGGATGCTTTGAAGCCCTTTCACTCAGTCGAGGAAATTTATGCCTGGTCTGATTCAAGTGTTGCTCTATCGTGGATTAAATCTTGTCCATCGAAATGGAAGACCTTTGTCGCCAATAGAGTCAGCCACATTCAGGATAGTATCCCCCCCGACTGTTGGCGGCATGTTAGTACGTTGTCGAATCCTGCTGACTGTGGATCGCGTGGTATGACTCCTTCTGAGTTAGTCACACGTGATATTTGGTGGAAAGGTCCTTCGTGGCTCTCTGATCCTAAGGATAGTTGGCCTTTATCGTCGTTGGACCAGGTTGATATGCAGGAGGAGCAAAAGATACATAGTTTCGTTTCCACTGTCGATGTAGACATGATTGAACATTTGATAAATAAATTTTCGTCTCTCTCTACGCTTAAACATGTCATGTCATATATTTTTCGCTTTGTCGTAAATTCGAGACACTCTACTACTGAGAGTAAAGTTTCCGGTTCATTGCAGGCTTGTGAAATAAATAAAGCTTTCATGTTTTTGATTAAACATACCCAGCAGAATGCCTTTTCGCATGAGATCGATCGCATAAAATTGGGTCTCCCTAATAGCTTGCCGAAGAGTTTGCGCAAATTATCTCTTTTCCTTGATGGGGCGGGCCTTTTGAGGGTGGGCGGTCGGTTGGCTCATGCTGACGTAACCTTCGAGGTCAAGCATCCTCTGTTATTGCCGCGATCACATCGCCTCACCTCCCTCATCATTGAAGAGTACCACAAGAAATTAATGCACCCTGGTGCTCAAACTCTGCAGAATAATCTTGCGCAAAGCTTTTGGATCCTTTCACCGAAGCGAGCTATTCGATCTGTGATATCAGGTTGCTTGCAATGTTTTCGCGCAAGTCCAAAGCCTGCCCCAGCTCCATTAATGGGTGATCTGCCTTCCTATCGCGTAAATAAAATTAAACCTTTCTCGAGTGTCGCAATCGACTATGGCGGACCTTTCGATATTGCTCTGGGTCGAGGTCGCGGACTAAAGACTTACAAAGCTTATATTTGTGTAATTATTTGTACATGCACCAAGGCTGTGCATGTTGAACTCGCAACGGAGTTGACGACGGAAGCTTTCCTCGCAGCGTTGAAGCGATTTATTGCTCGCCGTGGTAGATGCTCTAATATCGTGTCTGACCAGGGGCGCAATTTTGTTGGTGCCAGTAATTACCTCGGATCGCTGATGCAAACAGCTGCTGTTACTGAGGGAATAAAATTCTCTTTTAGTCCTCCGGGCAGTCCTCATTTTAATGGACTTGCTGAAGCAGGCATAAAATCCTTCAAGACTCACCTCACTCGGGTTGTCGGAAATCAGAGGTTGACTTATGAGGAGTTTTATACCGTGCTTACGCAAATCGAGGCCATGTTAAATTCGCGTCCTCTTACTCCATTTAGTTCGGATCCCAATGATTTCTCGGCACTGACCCCAGGCCATTTCCTGACTCTGGAACCTTTGTCGTCCATTCCAGAGGAAGATTTTGTCGATCAAAGCATAAGCCCCCTGCATAGGTGGAAACTTATTCAAAAAATTCATCAAGACTTTTGGCGTAGGTGGCAGCAGGAGTATGTACATACACTGCAACAGCGAATTAAGTGGACAAAATCTCAATCTAATATTGTCGTAGGAACTCTGGTTCTAATAGTAAAGGAACAGATGAGTCCATTGCATTGGACTTTAGGTCGCATAGTGGCTCTACATCCAGGACCTGATGGAGTTTGTAGGGTTGTGACGGTGAAAACTGCTAGTGGTGAATACCGGAGACCTGTAGTCAAGCTGTGCCCCTTACCTATCGACCAAAATTAAGTCCTTGTAATAATACTTTTTTTTTTTTTTATGTAATTGTATAAATTAATCTCTTATTTCCTTTTAGCTTTCGTTAACTTCAAAAATACTGTTGTATTTTGGTGGGCGGAATGTTTTGGCTTAGTGGAAAATTTACATTTTTTAACTGGTAACATTTTACAAACGTTTTTGTTGTTTGTCTGTGATCTGTTATAGTTTGTTTGTCAATGTGGAACACAGATTAATCATTCACTTCTTCTCTTTTTCGAATCGATCTTGTCGCTATCGCAACTGTGTCTACAGAATTTAATAAATTGTCGAAATCCTAGTGCATTACCATTGGGTGTTATATAGCGCGTAGCAACTGACTGAGGCTACCATTCGTTCATCTCTGCAATTTCATCATCCCTTGTGAAGTCGGTGGCAGGTAACATAAGCGATCGCCAGGTAAGTACAGCTGTCCTTCATTAAAAGCGATCGCTGAAGGTGCCTTTCACCCCTGAAGACTGGGATAGATTCAGCGAGGGAGCTTCACGGATCCACTGTAAGTAGCTTCAGTCAATTCGCTAATTTTCGTATCGAAATTCCTTACTTTGAAAAACTACCCCAACACATACAGTCCACTATATATCGCTTTCGTTCACACTATCATTTCTTGACTTTTGTAGGTAAAACTTATTTAATAATATCTAGATATTTCATTTTATTTCTTATTGCCCTCAAATGGGTCACATATTCCCTCTTTCGGTGGAGAGCTTTTTTAACAATATTGATAAATTCCACACAAGTTCAGTGTACGATGTCAACCTAGCAAATGTGCCGCGCAGCATATTTGCTGACATCAATTTTGTAGAACTTATTTAGGTAAGTCAGTGTAAAACAGCCACTCTATTCAAGCGCACCTATACTGTAGAAATACTAATAAACTTACGTAAAATCAACTAGTGTGTTTGAAACTCAAACACTCGACAAATGTATCAACTAAGCGCCAGACTGTACATTTTATGGTCCTTCCTGGAACGGCGAGGTCATTTAGCCATAACCAGCTATTTAGTGCTCTGTTTCCCCGTGTTACGGTAGCGAATCGGTTTACTTGGCCTCTCAGAAGCGGGAATCACCAAGTAAATTGAGAAGGCGCAAAATACTGTAGGTAATGCTAGGTACCAGCTAAAAACCTTTGCCCGAAACTGAATCAACGCCGTGCTCACTTAGCACCGTCAACTATTCAAGCGCACCTATACTGTAGAAATACTAAGAAAGTTACGTAAAATCATCTAGTATGTTTGAAACTCAAATACTCGACAAATGTATGGTGGAAGCGCCGTCAACTAAGCGCCAGAGTGCTTAGTGCGAGTTTGACAGATCCAATCGAATAACTTTACTACCGCGTTAATCGAGCATTGATTAGTGAGTATGAGTAAGTTAACCGTTCGAACTGGCAAAACGCTGTCACAGTACAACTCGCACTCGCGTTTATTCGTGTGTTGGCTGGTAAACGTGTTCACTTCTCAACGTAAACCATTACAACTCGCACTCAAAAATTTTAATTTCCATACTTGTCGCTAGGTGGCGCTTCCTCGATGCGATAGAAATATGAGTTTACGTTAACGCGATCGAGTAGTTAAAAAACTCGCACTAAGCACTCTGACTGTACATTCAGCCAATACAATATAGTAGCAACACTTATGAAGTGTCAGAATTCTACGGAATAAAAATCAGAGTTTAAGCTAACGCAAAAAAGCGTATATTTCGACATTCAAGGGAAACAAAATTTATATGGTACTTTCCGTTGACCTAGAACTATGAAGTTTAGTTGGTAAGGAAACTATGAACTGCACCTTTGTAAGTAAATCATTAAAAAATAGTTCGGAAATAGGTCGGAAAATACTGCGACATTCGATTCCTGAACTACGAGTATTTGTAACGTGTACCTACAAATTTGTACGGATCCCTCGGTGGACAATCCGACTCGCACTTGCCCGGCTTTATTTTTTTATGTGTATCACTAATAACCTTGTGCTGGTGATTTTTATTTATATACAATGTTATAAAACTTTAAGGTGAAACTTAAAGGTTATTTGTTGACTTCCCAGAAGTCCTAAGTTTTCCTCTTCCAGCATGACCTCCATTATTCCTGCGCACGAGACAAGTCAAGATATTAAACAGTGTATTTAATTTAGTTGAAATTGCTATGTATTCATTAATATCAACTTAAGTATTTGTAGTGTGTATTATTTATCACTATGTATGTATATAGGTATATAATTGTGAGTGTGCTTGTATGCGTGAAAGTATGGCTGCATATGAGAGTGTGAGTGCGTGTTTGTTCCGTTTTGATGCTCCGTGAGTCACCAGATAAGGCCCTTGCTGAAAATCAGTGTTTTGGGTGCAAACCCTCAGCTTATACTGAGCATGAGGCCTTTTTTCCGCTGCATCGACATACTGTGTATCGTTGGAATTTATGTTTATTTCTTTCATCTGTAGTCTTTTCTTTTGCTTTTGTTTTACTCCTGCTCTTCTGTATTTTCCTTTTCTGTCAAATTTTGTATGTCTATGTGGCGTTAAATAAATGTTTTTCTTTCTTTCTTCTAAAAAATACAAATTTCATTCATTTACTACTTCCTCAAACCATTACTCTCAAAGCCAGAGTGTTCGTATATTACAATGTTAGGTAGGTACATAAATAAAAAAACTGTAAATTGTATTTTTTACTTTAATGAAACCATTCCACTCATTCTTAACATTGAAACTGCTATTGTTTTATTCATGTAACCATAGACCAAAAAGGTATACCTTGTAACGGTAATTAATAAATAAACTCTGGAACGACTTCAGGTGTGATTTTATTTGTAGATTTATAGGAACTTTAAAACAGAAAACTGGATAAAAACGGAGAAGCAGGTAAAAAGTCAGATCTGGTCAAAGGGTAAAGTAGTAGTGGATGAAAAATGAGGGAAATCGAAGAATGAGTGACAAAATTTAAATATTTGAAAATGATAGATAGAAAAGAAATAAAAATGGTGTGAAGAGGTTTACACCGTTACCTTTTTGGTCTATGATGTAACTATATCTTAGTAGTCTGCGTAATTTATATTTATATCTATGTTTATAATTATTTAGTGTGAGTACTCATATATTTTACGTTTAAAATTGATATATATTATTTCTGTAATTCTTATATTTATGTAGTCATTCGTTTAAATTGTATGTATATTAGTAAGTAATTTTTTTTTTACTGAAATGTACTTAGGTTGTAATGAGTTTGTTTTTGCTTTATCTGGTCTACCCCGCTCTCTCTTTTTGTAACACTCAAAAAAATTCTAGGCTGGCTAGAAGAAATTTCTTTTGAAATAAGTCCGCCTTTGCACGTCATTTTTATCACAAACCTGTTATTTAAGTTTTATTTTTAATAACGTTTTTACTGTGCAATTAAGTGTAACAAACAAACTGCTCCCAGAAATGTACAAAACCCTCTCTCCTACAAAATGGCAACATTTCTAGCCCACAATGGTGTAATATTCGTGTCTCTGGCGGCCCTCTACAGCTAAATATGCGTGAAGGCAGCGGTCCGAGTGAAAAATGTGCCGCAGCTCCGCTAACGCGGTCTGGTACCGGGCTAAGACACTGTTGACCGTAGATTGGACCTCCCACTAAAATAGGCTGCTACTTATGTATGCGAAATCTGGGATTCCAATAATTGTAAACGCAATGTCTGACCTCCATGGTCAAATTCGTTCTTTTTTTAAATACTGGCCGCTAATATTTTTCTCTTATATACGTTAGTGTTTTGTTTTTGTTGGGTTTAAAATGTCATATCGCTGAAAAAATGGAACTCACTCGTGAAAATATTCGTGCTATGATTTATTACGATTTTCGACGTGGTTTAACGCAACAACAGTGCGTAGATCAATTAACTTCGACTTTTGGTGGTGAAGCTCCATCAAAATAGACTGTGTATCACTGGTTTAGTGAGTTTAATCGCGGGCGCAGTAAGCTCACGGACGAAGTTAAAGAAGGTCGCCCGAAATCGGTGGTTGTGCCACAAAATATTGAAGCTGTGCGGAAACTAATAAAATAATGCAAGACCGCCATGTTACGTATCGCGAGATAGAGGCTATTCTGGGCATATGTATGACGAGCATTCATAGGAAAATACATGAACATTTGTCCGTAAAATAAATTTGATCGCGTTGGATCCCGCACAACTTAACTCAGGATCAAAAAGATGCTCGCATCGAATGGTGCAAGAAAACCTGAAAAAAAAGTCAACGGAGGCGACTCAAAATCTGTTTATAATATCTACACAGGTGACGAATCCTGGGTCTGCGCGTACGATCCCGAAACTAAACAACAATCAACAGTTTGGGTGTTTCAAAATGAGCCGAACCCTACGAAAGTGGCTCGTGCAAAAAGCACTGTAAAGCAAATGGTGGCCTGCTTTTTTGGTATTAGTGGCCATGTGGCTACAATACCACTGGAGAATCGCAGAACGGTTAATTCGGAGTGATACACGACCATTTGTTTTCCGGAAGTATTTGAAGAAATACGCCAAAAGAACCAACGGCGCAGAATCATACTTCACCATGACAATGCCAGCTGTCATACATCTCGGGAAACAACTACATTTTTATATATAGCGTTACAGTTGCCGTGATAAAATCAGTTTAATATATATATTAATCTGATTTTATCACGGCAACTGTAACGCTGCCGAAACGTGGGGAAATAAGGTAATTACGTTTCCATTTGTGTGCCGGAAGTATTTGAAGAAATACGCCAAAACAACCAGCGACGCAGAATCATACTTCACCATGACAATGCCAGCCGTCATACATCTCGGGAAACAACTTTACTATATAAGACATCTAATGTACAACAAGAAAGCTCAATAAATATCTTATCTTATCTTAACTACATTTTTATATATAGCGTTACAGTTGCCGTGATAAAATCAGTTTAATATATATATTAAACTGATTTTATCACGGCAACTGTAACGCTGCCGAAACGTCGGGAAATAAGGTAATTACGTTTTACCTAATAAATAATCGAGATTAAACGCGTTTAATATATATAACTATTTTTAGTTTTACTTTGTTAGTTTCTTCTTTACATAATATATTCCTTCTGAAACAACAGCTTTAACGTTATTATTTAGAAAGAAGAAGACAGAGAAACACTTATTGCATCAACAATCACACACACACACAAAACATCTAACAAATACGAAACAAACTTATCGGAGAACAATCAAAGGGTAAGGTAGTAAAGACAATTTAAACAGTTTTGTCGCGGTGTGTTTCCGTTGCTGCCAAAGGCAGCTGACTCAGCATTTTGCTGAGGGTGTGAGCCCTCAGCGCTGGTTTTCAGTCGGTACCTGATCAGTACTCTCTGAGCGTCCCAGTGCGCGGGTCGGTATGTTGCAATTTAAATAAATATCGGTAGTACTTAGGTATATTACAATTTATATATTATAAAATATCCATAAACAATAAAATAAAAAACGAACAATGTGAAATTAAGACAGCCGTCCTTGATGTGATGACATAGTCAATTGATTAGTCAAGTTACTAATGGCGGCGAGAAGTTTGGACAGGATAGGGAAGTCTTTGCTGCTCCAGCAAATATGCCCTGAGCTTACGCCCAAAGGCACACCTGCTAGGCGCATTGCGGACTGGGGGAGGAATATCATTCCAGCACTTGGACGCCGTATACTTAAAACTGCCACGGAAAGCCTTCGTACGATGCGCGGGAATAAGAATTTATTTAGTTCAATTAGTTGTATAATAAAGAAATTTAACAAGTTTACATTTCGCTCTCGTACACAGACTGATCTATACGTGGTAAGTTACGTAATCAAGGCGCTGGTACTTAGTTAAAACCACTGCCGTAGCTCGTGTAGCCAAGATATCTTTGGGTCTTTCAGACCCTTCATACAGGGTTATACATGGTGTACAACCCCTTAGGGTCAAAGTGCCGAGTCCAGAGAGGCTCAGAACTCATGCACAGGACCAGCCACTTCCTGTGTCATGAATATTCCTCTTCTGACGCACATCTCTGAGACGACAGAGTGCGGAGTTGCAGAAGCACTGTTTGCACCGACATGTTTTTGAGGTGAAAAATCATGACTGCCTTGTTGATGCAAAGGTATCACGACTGAGTATCTGGATTCGATTCCATGGATCACATTTGTTCAAATGGCCTCAGTATGGGTGTGTGAGGAGGGATACTATTCTCCTCGACAAAAAAATTATAAGAAGGTCTTAGGATTCAGCAGGAATATAATTGGGTGCGCCAGAAAATTGGTGCCAACAAAAACTTGACGTGACTGTTTGTATGACACTTGTGCGTTATGCGTGCCGTAATTGTGGTACATGTACCATAATTCAGCTGTTCGTACCATGTAAATGATACATCCATTATGGTACGCAAAAGTACCATAATTTTGCAATTTTTTTCAACAAAAGCACTTTGGTATCACATATTTTCATCTTTCGCTTTTGCTGTTGACGATTTTTTTATATACCGATATCTAGCAACAGTATAATATCATTCATTCATTTCGTTCAGTAAGTTGATAAGAACGGTCATATCTGTGATAGTGTTTGAAGTCAGTGGATTGTAAGTGACCTTCACAGGTGAACTTTGTAGCTTTAGCTTAAAAGAAAAAAGCGAGTAGAGTGTTCGTTTGAAGAATTTATGAAAATTCAAACAAATTTTAACACTTAAATTAATAGTACCTACCTAATTTATTAAATCCGTAAGAGTTTTTCCACCCGTACCTTATTTTTTTCAAAAATACCATAATTTCAAGCGTCTGGTACAATCATTTAAGATTTGGCATCTAACATCTGTCGCGCGGTGGCAAGAGTATTCCGCTGGCCAGCACGCGTGAGGCGCGCGAAAGCTCCATGTAGGAAGCACAGGTGTATTTCCATGTTTATGATGTCCTTGCCTGGTTGCATCTCATTTTGATGAAATAAATACACATTCTAGACTATATTTCCTAAGGGTAACCCGATGTAAAAAAACCGGCTCGCGCACTAGTTTATAGTTAGGTTAACGTACAAGTTTGTAGTTACGTTACTCATATATTATAAATAGTTTAGGAATCGAGTCTCATAGTTTTTTTCGAGTTTTTCCCGAACTTCAGAGACTAATTTTGAAGATTAAGATGCGCTCGTGGCCTAGGCAAACCGAGTAACAGGCGCGGTCAGACGCAGGATGGGTGACCGTCCCGCGACTACCGCTAGTGGCATTTTTCCGAGCGCTTCCGTGTTTCGCAAGGCGCGTTAAGCCGTTGGTGCCGGCTGTCATGTAATGGCAGTCGGTAAGCCATGTCAGAGGCCTTTTGGAACTTCTGACAGAAAGGCCCGCTACTGTCTTACAATCCTCCACCAACCCGGACTTGGCCCCCGTGGTGGAGTATGGCCTAACCTTCCTGCAATGCTGCAAGAGACCCGTGCCCCAGCAGTAGGGACATACAAGGGTTGATAACAGGAGACTAATGCTGCCCACGACTTCGTTCGCGAAGATATTTAGAAATTAAATAAAAAAATGGAACTAAAACCTGAAATTAAACCTTAAACATTCTAATTTAAATAAAATATTTGAGCCAGATCGCTGTCGGGAGGCAGAGTACCAAGAAGGCTGGCGGCATTGCCTCGCTGTATGGCTAGGCTTATCCTTTGGCCAAAGTAAGCAAGCACCATTAAATGAAAAGGTTTTATTCAAAGTAGCGTAGATACTGCGGCTTAATGAACGTTAAAAAAGTCAAACTAGGTGTCCATTTCAAAATCTAGATGATTTTTGAGAAAATAACTCCAAAGTTAGTCTTTCAAAGTCCTTAATTTTTTAAAATCCCAGGTCTTGGATGTTTACATGTTTGTGATGTCGTTGTTTCTGGTTCCCACGACACAGGGTATCCTAGTGTGGGGCCAGAAGCAATGTATGTGCCTGTGTGTAAATGTTATGTTAATTAACAGAGTTAACATAATTTTTACAAAAGTCATGTATTTTACATGCTTTAATTCCCGACATCTAAATAATTCTTAATTTTATTTTGTAGCCCTTTTGACGCAAAGTGTACTTTACACATTTTTTGAACAGCGTTTCAGTCAAACTTAATATATATTTAGGGATTTTATTTTAGAAATGTATGTATTAATCTTGGATATGCCTAAGTCTGGGATAAAAGTAGCCTATGTGCTATTCCAGACTATAATCTCTCTCTGTGCCGAATTTCATCCCAATCTGATTGTGTTGTACTTAAGGTAAGCATAAACGTAATTTAATTAGATCTAAGAACGTAATACAGAGAATAGTGTAAAGAGGTTCGAAATTTCACTGATGCCGGTGAGTCGCCCATTAGCTCAGTTGGAAAGAGCGCTGGCACGGATAGCCAGAGGTCGCGGGTTCGAATCCCGGCATGGGTGGAATTTTTAGCCTCTAAATAAGTTTTTTTTAGATTTAAAAATTACGAAAGTGCCTGGCTACCCATAGCACAGGGTATCCTAGTTTGGGAGCCAGGACAAATACTGTAACGTTTAGTACATAATAACTCTTTTTCATTTCATTTCATCTGTTCAGCCGTTCTGGCGTGATTGAGAAACAAACATCCTTACACTTTCTCATTTTTAATATTAGTATTGTAGACTTGTAGTCCGGATCTACTTGCGGGTGTTGTTATATCGCTCCGATTCGCAGAGCTTAATCATGGTGAGCAGAGACGGAGCTCGTGTCGTCGGTTGCTCGTCTCACGAAACCTGGCCCAACTCTTAAGAATAAGAATAAAAAGAATTTTATTGCCTCATCAAAAACAACTTAAACAAAGTAAGTCTTAAAACTAGATATTATAAAATAAGGCAAAAGGTAGTGGCTCAGCTGGTGCTGACCCGGGTCAGCCCCGGACAGCGCTGGTTTTTAGCCACTGCCTTCTCCCTAAGATGTTGTACGGGAGTAATGTAAAGAGGGCTGTATCAATTAGGTAACTAACCACTAATAGAAGATCGATTAAAAACGAACGAAACAAAACGTCTGTTAAAATATGAGAGCAAAATAAAAAAAAACAATTTTTCTTCTTGTATAAAAGGAAGTTACTAAACATTTTTTTCAAACATTTTATTTCGGAAGTTACTCTTCCGATATAACAACACCCGTAAGTAGATCCGGACTAAAAGTCTACAATGTGTTGTGCTTACGAAAGTTTTAGATCAAAAATATTAGTATTGGCTGTTTTTCATAGTATTCACATCTTCTTCTTCAAGTTAGTCCATTAGTCCACTGCTGGACGTAGCCCTTCCATGATGAGCGCCACAGCGAACTGTCTTCAGCTTGCCGCATCCAGCATCTGCTTGCAGTGTAACCTTATCTAATATATTTCAAATCTAGGCGTTGTGCTACATTCTGTGTACACGTACGGATATACGCCATGTTGTTTTTCCATCTCGCTTCCCCTGCGTTGTTTTAAATTGCTACATAATGGCTTTAAGTATGTTAATCTTAATGTCGGTAAACTCTATTCTATAAAGGTATATTAAGGTATGGTTGTGAAAGATATTTCTTTTAGTAATAAGGCCAGCGTTCGTGGCCTAGGCGAACCGAAGTGATTGGAATCATTAACTTGAGTTAAGCAACAACAGTCGCGGTCACGTGCATGATAGGTGACCGTCCCGTGACTAACGCTAGTGGCATTTTTCGGAACGCTTCCGTTCTTTGCAAGGCACGTTAAGCCGTTGGGGCCGGCTTTCATATAATGGCAGTCGTTAAGCCATGTCAGAGGCCTTATGATAGGCTTGATAACTTCTGACAGTATGATCCTTCATGTCTTACAATCCTCCACCAACCCGGACTTAGCCCTCGCGGTGAAGTATGGCCTAACCTTCCTGCCATGCAGGAAGAGACCCGTGCCAAAGCAGTGGGGACCCGCAAGGGTTGATATCAAATACATTTAAAAAGTCATTCATTCATTGTCGTCCGTTGACACCAGTCGAAAGACACTAGAAATGGATTGAAACATAAGCGATGAGCTGTTGAACGATAATGAACTATTAAGAAGAAGATAAGATTAGATAAGAATATTCTTTATTGTACACACCAGAAAATAATTACAGAGACCACAGTTCCAAAAGAAGAGGTACCATTAACGACCTTATTGCTGATAGCAATTTTTCCCAGGCAACCTTAAATCGGAAAGATTGCAGAAGGAGAAATTGAGAAGGGTAGTTGGTGCACATCGAATATTAATGTACGTACCTATACGTTATAAAAGAACTACTTCTTTGAAGGAAGCAAGAAAGTAGAATTAATGCATTAGAAATGAGGTCCTTAAGAAGTATGTGTAGTCTTACTTTGAATGACAGAATACGCAATAGTCTGATTAGAGAACGTTGTGGACTGAAAGAGGATGTAGTGACTAGAATTGAGAAAGGTATGTCGCGTTGGTTTGGACATGTGGAGAGGATGAAGGAAGAAAGATTGACAAAACAAATATATATTGCGAATGTCAGTGGAAGGGCTGGTAAGGGACGTCCCAGACGGATATACATCGACCACATAGGGGATGTATTAGCAAAGGGAAAGATAAAAAGTACCCGGAACCGGCGTGCGTCCATGCAACGACTTATGAACGTTGATGAAGCGAAGGTGATCTGTCAGGATCGTGGCAAGTGGCAGTCCCTGGTCTCTGCCTACCCCTCTGGGATACAGGCGTGAGGTTATGTATGTATCATATGTATGTATGTTCTTTGAAGGAAATGAAGTTACTCACTCTTTTCTCATCCACGAAGCTTTTAGCACACATCTAGTTCAAATGAAGTCTAATTTTAATAAAGAAGGGTGCTTCAAATTCTGGCACACCTGCCGCGTCATATGCTAATCGAAGTTACGGAAAGCGATTTGCTTAACGTATAATGAACCCTGACGCGTGGGCATTAGGGTTTTTATTGTTTTTTTGATGAGCGTTCGATATCTGAAAGGCGGCAGGTGCGTTTTTAAGGTTGCAGTTACGTCGGGCCAACGAAAGATAAGCCCCGAAAATATTCTATGTGTACAAGTCGCGAAAGTTTAAAATATGTGATAACAATATTCTTATAATTTACAGGTGTGTTGATACTTTATTTATCAATTAATAAGAGGCGTTACACAATCTGAAAATTCGCACAAAGCTTCGGCATAAAAACTTGAACAATAAACAATAACAAAAACCAAACTTAATTAATCAAAACACCCAACCCAAAAGTTCCCATGACGCTAGCAGCATTACCTCGTTGCACCGCCAGGGAGATCCTTTGCATCAGGTATGCCCCGGAACGAACGTCATACCCCCGACTCCTCAGGAATTCATATTCTTTATTGTAAAAAAATGTGTAGTATTTTGAACATATGATTATAGGCTACACTAAAGACAACAAACCAAAATGAAGTCATTCACGCCAGGATTCGAACCCGCGACCTCTCGAATGTGAGGCCATTATTCTACCGTATAACTACCGTATACTAATTTATAATCCTATTATCATACAGTGTCCCACACAACAGTTATTTTGATCAGACAGGTGTTAAAGTAGACACGGTAGCCTCACTCCACGGGGTGGGCAGTGGTACGGAACGCCTAAATTTATGGGCAAAAGTCGAATAAATTATTTCGTACATTCGAATGGTTCGAATATTTAGTCATTCGGATAGAGTTCGAATAATCATCATCATCAACCCATTACGTCCCTACCGAGGGACATGGGTCTCTTTCCTAAGGAAGGAATAGGCCATACCCCACCACGGGGGCCAAGTTCCAACAAAGATTTCGAATAACGAATAACATTTGGATTAATCGAACAATCGACTATGTGTGTACATACAAACATTCATAAACTTGGCCCTGTGTTACGAAGATGTAGGCGAAGCCGATAAACCATCGTCGCTTCATCAACATCCATAGTCTGAACCAGGACTAATCATTAGGAACATCCATCGGGATGTTGATGGATGTATCGTAATGAAGATTCATAGAGAGTAATTTCAGCGTAACGAATGTACATTCCGTTTGCTGAGTGTCAATGTCAGCCGCTGCCTTCGGCTTCTTTTATTTCTAAAATCTTTTCTAAAATCATCTTATTTATTTTATTAAGGACAGTGTCTTAAACTCAATACATCACAGCCTATATGATACGATTCCATGACTGCCATCAATAACTTTAAAAGCAGAAACGTTAGTTTATTTTCTTACAATTCCATAGAACTACAATTCTCGGCTCGGGTACGCAATATACATAACATAACACATACATTGCTTCAGGCACATGCAGTCACGTACATTGCTTCTGGCCCCTCACTGGGATACCCTGTATCGTGGGAACTAAAACAGTGACATCACAAACATGTAAACATCGAAAACGGCATCACAGCGTGGCGTGATCTATTTACGTAGCGCACAGCCTAAAATTTATTCTCTTTATTATTTTTTTACTTTTATTGCGCTTAAATAAATGTACAATGCGGCAGCAGGGATTAAGCTTTTTTTTTAAATTCGAACGAATATTTTTATTCGAATAATCGACCACTGTTTTTAGTTTTTCTCCCCCCATCCCTACCTCCTAGGAGGGGTCAGTAATTATACAGAGTGACAAATAACGATGCCTGCCCATTGTCGTGGCACCGTGGACGTTTTTATCATGATAACTGTCTGTTAGTATTATTTATGGGTGCGTTTACGGAAAAAAGCGGTCAAAGTGCCGAGTGTGAAATCGCCAACCCTACCTTGGTGTTTATAGAATGTTTCAGTGGACTGTATAAATAATTTGTAATACATTTATAACGCCTTAATAATTAGAATAATATTTTATTTATTAAGAGCATAGGAAGAGGTATCACACTATACTATTTTAATTTTTAATGCACTAACCCGTGCTAAGGACAATTTTAAATACCTATTTAGAGGCTAAAAGTTCCACCCATGCCGGGATTCGAACCCGCGACCTCTGGCTCTGGCACGGATAGCCAGAGGTAGCGGGTTCGAATCCCGGCATGGGTGGAATGGAAAACCTCGTTGCACCGCCAGGGAGATCCTTTGCATCAGGTATTTCCCGCCCCGGAACGAACGTCACCCCCGACTCCTCAGGCGCCGACCGATCTCCCTAATAAAAAGTTTTAGATAATTAATAAAAAATGTGTAAAAGTCAGTTTAAGATAAGATAAGAATTTTCTTTATTGTACACTGGAAAAACAAATGCAAAATAATTACAATGTACAATTGGCGGCCTTATTGCTAAAAGCAATTTCCTCCAGACGACGGATGGAAAGTGGCTGAAGGAAATTAGAATTAAATGTAACATTGGTTAAGAAATATATTTATATGTGTCCTTCTGCTAGTCGCTAACGGTAAATGAGAAATATCGTGAGGAAACCAGAGTGTTTGAGGTTTTCAACTACGGCAGCGTTTCAAATGACCGAGCTGCAATAGGCATGCGTGGTAATTAGGCCCGTACTCCCTGTCTCTGAACTGGTGTGCTACGTATATAGACTACAAGCGTTACGTTATCAACCCTTGTATGTCTCCACTGCTGGGGCACGGGTCTCTTCCTGCATCGCAGGAAGGTTAGGCCATACTCCACCACGGGGGCTAATACTGGGTCGGTGGAGGATTGCAAGACTGTGTCGGGCCTTACTGTCAGAAGTTATCAAGCCGTCCATAAGACCTCTGACATGGCTTAACGACTGTCATTACATGACAGCCGGCACCAACGGCTTAACGTGCCTTGCGAAGAATGGAAGCGCTCGGAAAAATGACACTAGCGGTAGTCACGAGACGGTCACCCCTGTGACCGCGCCTGTTGTTGCTGAACCTGCTGCTGCGATGCAGGAAGAGACCCGTGCCCCAGCAGTGGGGACATACAAGGGTCGATATCGAACCAACTTTCTTACCACTTTGTAAATTCACAAAGCGACCGTCGATTTCCTCAAGCGACTTTCATTCGAAGCAAAATCGCTATTTATGTAACCTCTACATTGTGATGTAGTTGCAACTCCATCAATGTAGTGACTAGGGTCTTCTCACGGTCCGATGCGTGCAATTCATTTCTATGGGCTAGAGTTCCCATGTTACATTGTATGCAAAAGGAGAGAAGCGAACGCATAAAATTGAAAGTCAGTATTTTATTGCCTCTGTTATTATTGATGTCGATGTATGTGGAGAAAGTGTCTCGCGGACATGTTGGTCTGACGCAGACGTGCGCGAATTATTCAGTCTTATGTGCAAAATTGAAGTTTTAGTAGCCCAGTGGGAAGTCTGATGATGATCAACCCTTTACATGTCCTCACTGCTGGGGCAGAGGTCTCATCCTGCATCGCAGGAAGGTTAGGCTATACTCCACCACGGGGGCCTAGTCAAGGTGAAGAATTGTATGACAGTGGCGGGCCTTACTGTCAGAAGTTACCAAGCCACCCATGGGACTTTTGACGTGGCTTAACGACAGAGATTACATGACAGCCGGCACCAATGGCTTAATGTTCCTTGCGAAGTACGGAAACGCTCATAAAAATGCCTCCTGCACCTGACCGCGCCGCACCTTCTTCTTCAGGCTATGTTAGTCCACTGCTGGACATAGCCCTCCACTGCTGGACAAGTTTAGGCCATACTCCACCACGGAGGCCAAGTTAGGATTGGTGGAGGATTGTAAGACAGTGGCCGGGCTTACTGTTAGATGTTATCAAGACGCCCAGGCCTCTGACATGGCCTTACGACTGCCATTACATGACAGCCGGCACCAACGGCTTGACGTGCCTTGCGAAGCACGGAAGCGCGCGGAAAAATGCCGCTTGCGGTAATAACGGGATAATGTACTCTAGCATTTTGTTATTTTACTCATGAGACCGTATTCTTCAGTTACACTGACCCAATTAATCTCACGTACTAGGTAAAAACGTTTGAACGAAATAAAGGCCGAGCCACTTTTATTCGTCCATTATTTCCAAATTATTCCCCCGCACTTATATACTGAGGCACACGCAGCCTAAAAGACAAAATAATTGGCGGCTAGGTTGGTATAGACACACGGTTGGTCTCTTCCGTTAGTGTCATAACCAGTCGTAAGTGACACTTCAAGGATCATACTATTGTTTCTTGTAATGTAACATTTCAGATGATCACACTTTTGTCTCTTGCAGTGTAACATTAACTAGATCTTAAACAACTATCATTAACTATTAGATTAGTTTTAGTAGTCTTATGTTTGTAAGAATTACATCTACCTCATTTTGTCGATATAAACTCTTACAGGGAAGTGGACGGGTTTTAGGTTGAATGTTTACGCGCTCAAATGTCTAAAGTCGACTTTATTGTATTAGCCGCCCGAACACAGCCCTCAAGCATCCACTCAATTAGAAAACCAGTGAAATCGCAGGAACTGGAGGAGCGAGTAAGACTTAGCACGCATTGAGAATAAAAACTTTAAAATACATTCTGATTTGGTTGGGAACTATAGCCAGTTGCCATTGCATGGCAGCCGGCAAGGACGGCTTAACGTGCCTTTTGGAGCACAGAAACGCTCAGCGGCCACTAGCGGTAGTCACGGGATGGTCACCCATCCAGCACCTGACCGCGCGAATTGTTGCTTAACTTTAGTGATTGATTGCAATCACTCAGTTCCTCTAGGCCACGAGCGCTTCAATAGGCCACGAGCGCTTCAATAGACCACGAGCGCTTCAATACATTTTTCATATCTCACAGATTTTCTTCGGAAAAAATCGCGACGTGAAAAATAGTAATGCGTGCTAAACCTTAATAGACGTGCAAAAAAAATTGCATTTCACCGCCGCGATACGCGCGACTCGCCCTGTCATCCTACCTAAGCTGAATAGTACACCCCTTTCGCCAGTACATTTACCTGGCGGTACACCTACGGTACTACCTACGGCTATGCTATCCCACGGACCGGAAGTCAATGTTGAGATAGCAATAATAATAATGGCGGCAACGGCCCGTCATTTCCGGTGTTCACGCACGGCCGGCCGGCGAAATGGGAAACTAAAACACGGGTTAAAACCGTCGGTGTCTATGGTAGGCTATCTGTGGTATAGTCTGTGGTACAGTCCTTTAACTCCTGCATCTGCTCGCTGAAGCACCAGAGTGTGATGTTGTCATGTTTGGGGTTCATAAAGGAAGGTAATAAAGTAATACTGAAGTCGAATAAAATATACCTTTATTTATTGAAAAGGAACCACCACCGAGAGAACCCTATATTACCCACCACTAAGCTATACTTATATTATATACACCACGTACTGTTTACACTAAATATAATGTTTCTTTTATTAAACAGTTTTATGTATAATCTACCAATGAACATAATAAAGAATAATGGTAATTTAAACAAAATAAAAGGTTCAAATGCCAGGCGAAGTTCGATCCCAGGACCGTCCGTATATTCGGATGGAATTGCGGATGGAATTGAAAGTGTGGTGAAGGTATGTAAGAGAATGCTATGTATGAAATGTAGTGCTCTGATATAATATTACATCGGAATGATATCGCTGTACCCAAATTATTATATTCTTTTAATGCACTAACCCGTGCTAAGGACAATTTTTAAAAACCTATTTAGAGGCATGGGTGGATTATTTAGCCAGTAAATAAGTTTTTAAAGTTGTCCTTAGCACGGGTTAGTGTCAACCCGGACTTGGCCCCCGTGGTGGAGTATGACCTAACCTTCCGGCGATGCAGGAAGTGACCCGTGCCCCAGCAGTGGGGACATACAAGGGTTGATAACGAACGGGTTAGTGCATTAAAAAGAATTAATAACTAAAGATATGAAAAAATGTCTTGTAAAGAAATTACAATACACAAGTATCAAAGATGAATTGTGCAACCCAGTCCCGGGTTACAAACCGGTGCAATGGCCATGCATCACGCGACTATTTCAGTTTCACAGTTTCTGAAACTCATAAATCTGTCGCGGCGGCGCCGCAGTCCGGAGCTTGGTGCGTTTTAAAACGGAGCACCTTTTAGCGGGAACTTCGGTTAAATAGACCGACATAACTAGACACAGGGGACATTAGGTGTTTCAGGGTCAGTCCGTCGAAGAAGAATAACTGTAATAGATTTATGATACATTTGAAGAAGATTACACGTCATTCACATTTCAAATTGACAGGTAAAAGGTGATTAATCCGCTATTTGACACGTATCAAATTTGACGCGATAAATGAATATTTCCTATGGTATTTAACGTTTTCGCCGTTACGAATTAAACGAGGAAAAAAATTTTTTACTTAGCAAAATTTGCAGCCATCCTGCATACTTAGCAAAATGAATATGAAATATATTGATTTTGCTAAGTATGCAGGATGGCTGCAAATTTTGCTAAGTAAAAAAATTTTTTCCTCGTTTAATTCGTAACGGCGAAAACGCTATCGGCCATCTTGAAAGCATCTAAAGTATGTAAACAAACATCTTTCAACCAGAGCCAGTGGACATTGATTATTATAGGACTTACATCAAAGTGTTCTTCACATAAATTCACCCGAGTTTCAATTGATAAAGAGTTGGGGTCTCTTTTGGCAAGTTCGAGCCAAGTTTTTCGAATGTTAATTTCACTGGGTACACGAATCCACAACTTCCCGGCGGTCTTTATTGACGTGTTTTTTCATTCTCGAACAATGCAATAATGATAATTGGTATATTTTGGATGTAAATTCGATGAAATCATGGTTGCATTGTTGTTATTTCACTATGCTCAGAGATCACAGAAAATTGAATGTCAAACTTTGTTTACAATTTTCTGGACTTCAAACCATAGACAAAAATGGCTGACCGTGTTTTTGGCTGTTTAGGAAAATAAAGTTTTAAAATATATTTTTGTGTTGCTTTTAGGTCCTGAAAAAATATAGTAAAATATTTTTCGGTCTAATGGAAGAGCTATTTACCGTTTAAGACTTACTTGAAACGAGAGTCAAATAGCGGACTGAGACGAGATTGGACGTCGGAACATTGTGTCTGGGCTAGTATCAAATATCTTTGGAGTGTTACAAATGACATAAGGTACTCTTCAACGGTAAGACAGACATACTGACAGACAAGATCTCCGCACGAGCCCGTCCCTTTGGCAACTCACAGGTCCGACCGGACCCACAGGTTATATACTCGCGGGTTAACCCGTTCAGGATTTATTATGTAGTCCACTGCCCTCCCCTAATGAGCCCGATAGCGCACTGTCTTCAGCTTGCCGCATCCAGCATCTGCCGGCAGTTTTTCGCAGATCGTCATCCCACCTGGTCGGAGGGCGTCCTACAGTGCGTTTGCCGAGTAGCGGCCTCCACTCAAGAACACGTTTACTCCAACGGTTGTCGGTTCTTCGCGAGATATGGCCAGCACACTGCCACTTCAGTTCGCTAATTCTCTGAATTCATTCGTTAGGAATCCTATCCTTACAGTTATTGTTTAAAATTTTTTTCTGAAATCAACAAAATATTTTAAAAACCTATTTAGAGGCTAAAAATTTCACCCATGCCGGGATTCGAACCCGCAACCTCTGGCTATCCGTGCCAGAGGTTGCGGGTTCGAATCCCGGCATGGGTGAAATTTTTAGCCTCTAAATAGGTTTTTAAATTTGTTCCTTAGCACGGGTTAGTGCATTAAAATAAAAATAGTATAAATAAGTGCTGTAAGTGATGCAATTTGCTTAAGCCAGATGTCGCTGCCTGTACGTAATACAGAGAATAGTGTAAAGAGGTTCGAAATTTCACTGATGCCGGTGAGTCGCCCATTGGCTCAATTGGTAGAGCGCTGGCACGGATAGCCAGAGGTTGCGAGTTCGAATCCTGGCATGGGTGAAATTTTTAGCCTCTAAATAGGTTTTTAAGTATTGTTTATTAAGTTACTTTAAGACTATAATATTCTTATAAAAGTTATTTTGTAACCAAACAGGGAAAGTATTAAGGTGAAGATAAAAAGTAGGTACCCGGGACTACTGAACATTGATGAAGCGAAGGTGATCCGTCAGGATCGTGGCAAGTGGCAATCCCTGGTCACTGCCTACCCCTCTGGGATACAGGCGTGAGGTTATGTTATGTGATGTAGAAGTTACATAAAATACATTATATATTCTTTGGTGAGGTCCTCACCTTGCCACAGATTAAAATTCGGGGCTGCAAGTGATGCAAATTACTTCAGCCAGATGTCGCTGCCTGTACGTAACACAGCGAATATTGTGAAGAGTTTCGAAATTTCACTGATGCCGGTGAGTCGCCCATTAGCTCAGTTGGAAACAGCGCTGGCATGGATAGCCAGAGGTCGCGGGTTCGAATCCCGGCATGGGTGGAATTTTTAGCCTCTAAATAGTTTTTTTTTAATTGTCCTTAGCACGGGTTAGTGCATTATAAAAAGAATATAAACAGATATATTCAATATATACAATGTGAAGACATGTTTTCCCTACTGTTGTAAAACAATTAACTAATGCTCTGGCATTTTACTCATGGAATTAATGGAATCTTATCATACGTATAGGTTTGGTACATACCTGATGTATTAGGTTTGAGATGACTTGAGAAAAGATGGTCAGATGAGTGGAGATTTTTTACACTATGGGCCGAAGACAGCGGCTTTCACTTTCATTTTACATTGAACGAGCACATTGACATTCAGCAAACAGAATACATAGATAGATAGAGAACACTTTACTGTTCATCAAAATGGAAATTACACAGATAATTCTTAACCTAAGAGTACAGACGGCGGCCTTATCACTTAAAGTGATCTCTTCCAGACAATCTTCGTAAACGTAAATGTAAATTCTATACATTGAAATAAAATTGAATTGAATTACCAAGGCATACGGTTATGTATGAAAAATGTAAAATGCTTAGAACCAAATACTTATTTGACGAAGACCATAATTATGTAGGGAAGTTTATGCACATAAATAAATTCCTATTCAAATTCAATAATAACACAACCTCTAAACAACACGGAATCCGAAAGAATCCGCCACGCATTTTGGCGGGAACTAGTGACAGCTGTCAGCGGAAACAAAATGGCGGACTCATTAGCGCGCCGTTGCCGCCTTTGCAGCGGCTTTGTCCATTTGGTTTCATTAGCCAGGTTTTCAGAAAAACGATTTGTGCGTGCGTTGAAAACTGAGCATGGATGCTCAGGTGGAAAAAGAGCTAATGGATCACTTGCATCTAAGTTAGCGTTTTACTTGAATCATAAAAAAATAGAAAAAGGCGGAAAAGTATAACCGTTCTTATTTGTTGTTTTACAGCAGCTCCTATTTCCCTGGAGAACTTAATAGTATTTTAAACTTATCACATTTTTTTGCTTCTCCTGTACCTCCTGTGAGTTGACTGGTAGAAAGTGCATTTAGCTGCAAGTCCACCTTTTGTACACTTTGTCTAATAGAGAATTAATGACAAAAAACTCTTAACTTGAAATGGATCTATCTATTTATCACTTACTTGAATTTTGCCTAGTGCCCAAACGTCTGGAATTAAGATAGTTACGTTTTAATACTGTTATTAAAAGGAGCCTTATAATTGGAGTACAACTATTTCCCTATCTGTCATACAATATTACTGTCTGTACCGTGTGAGCGGGCGGCAAATAGTTATTCAATATCTCAAATTGATCGTCCTATAACATAGACATAAAAGGCTTAAGAGATAAGGCTTCGGTACTGACACTTATGGCTCAGGTAATAAGGGTCGGGTTTGCGAAGCTGTGAGTGTATCTTCCAGTACAGTCAGTCACGACTTTAGCCGTGCTACCCCGCTGTGGAGGCTTTAGTGATGGGACCACTCGTCCTTGTGATTTTTTATCGATAATAAATTGTATGGTTGATTCAAGTTTTAATGTTGCTCTTAGGACTCTTCCGATATAACAACATCCGTAAGTAGATCCGGACTAAAAGTCTGTAACGGTGCAAACCTCTTTACACCATTTTTATTTCTTTTTCTGTCTATCATTTTCAAATATTGAAATTACGTCACACATTTTTCTATTTCCCTCATTTTTCATCATTACAACTTTACCCTTCGACCAGATCTGACTATTTTACCTGCTTATCCGTTTTATCCAGTTTTTCTGTTTTATTATAAAATATACTATTAATCTACAATGTGTTGTGCTTACGAATGTTTTAGTTCAAAAAAGTTTTAATGTAGTTTTAATTATGAAGCATCAACAGCTAAAGCAGCATTATCGTATAAGTTTATCTAAATTATTACGTATTAAGAATAGCGGAGTGCCTGAAAAAAATATTTTACTCATTCATTCATTTATTTCGATTTCAACCCTGGTATGTCCCTCCTGCTGAAGCATGGGTCTTTTCTTGCATCGCAGGAAGGTTTGGCCATACTCCACCACGGGGGCCAAGTCAAGTTCACTCATTTTCCTATCGCAAAACCATGAATAGTTCATACTTAATTAGTAACCTGTAACTCCAAGAGCAAGCATGCACCTATATATACAAAGCTTAAATTAGGTCAAATTAATGCGGTTCTATGCTTCACTATTTATAAATTAGTTAATTGTACGTTTACAAGATTAGTTTTTTACATATAGGACAAGGACATTCTTTATGTAATATTGTATAGTTATGACGATAAGATTGTGGATTTGCTTAGCTTAAGTTAACTTTCTTGAGTGGAGACCGCGACTCGGCAAACGTAGTGTAGGACGCCCTCCGACCAGGTGGGATGACGATCTGCGAAAAACTGCCGGCAGAGGCTGGATGCGGCAAGCTGAAGACAGGGCGCTATGGCGCTCATTGGGGGAGGGCTATGTCCAGCAGTGAACTACATAATATAGCCTGAAGATGAAGAACTTTATACTTGTGCATGTGACAGTTTTCTATGCATGTGTATTATTATTACTAAATAAACAGTGTTTTACATATTATATTGGGTTGAAATAACTTTGTTCGTCCGGGCTGCGGTCGCGAGGTCAGGCCGCGCGCCCCATCCCTACCGCTTCCAACCGATTACCTCGCTCGAAGATGTACCCGCGTAACTTTCACCGACCGAGTACAGCGTCCAACGCTGTAGTAGCGTCTAGTGAGGACCTAAATACCTATGTCTAGCGAATATAGGCTTAGCTCGTTTTGATGGAATTATTTTATGCTGGAACTGCTTTCTCTTTTGGTTCTAATATTTTTACCCGACTGTCGCGAATCCCGAAAGGAGGGTGACGTGTGAGGCTCGTATGTTTGTATGTCCAATTCTATGTTTCCTCGTAGTCGTCGATAGCAACCCTTGCATGTCCCCACTGTTGAGGCACGGTTCTCTTCCTGCATCGCAGGAAGTTTAGGCTATACTCCACCACGGGGCCCAAGTCCGCGTTGGTGGTGGATTGTAAGACAGTGGCTGGTCTTACTGTCAGAAGTTATCAGGCCGCCCATAAGGCCCCTAATTTAGCTTAACGACTGCCATCTATCGACGGCAGCCGGCACCGGAACTGCGTGCCTTGAGAAGCACGGAACATATACAGTCTCTTGCAAATTCGAGGAATCGATTTTATTATTTAATTTATAAATAAATGTAAAAAAATAAAAAAAGCAACTACTGGCGCAGTCAGAGCGTCCCGTGACTACCGCTAGTGGCATTTTTCTGAGCGCTTCCGTGCTTCGCAAGGCACGTTAAGCCGTTGGTGCCGGCTGTCATGTAATGGCAGTCGTTAAGCCATGTCAAAGACCTTATAGGCGGCTTGATAACTTCTGACAGTAAGGCCCGCCACTGTCTTACAATCCTCTGCCAACCCGGACTGTTGATAACGATAAAAAAATAAAATACGGTATACAAACCATAACCCGTGGTAACAAGTCGCAACCAATTCAGAGCTATCTTTTGGGGTAGGCTAATGTTAGCAAATTCAACCACGATTTTTTGCCATTCTGCGGTCCTGATTTACACAATAACATACGAACTGTTCCCCAGTGTGTTGCCGTTTCCATCTTAGGCACGAAATGTGACCCTAGATAGCTAGTGGTACAAGGACACTGCAAAACGTGCCCTCAGGTACGTCAGGCCCTGCTCGGCCTTACCGGGGCACGTAGACGCCACATTTACCCCCTACGGGCGTAGTCTAAGTCCGCAAATTAGTTCGCCGTGTTTAGAAGTTGGCGTCTAAGTTAATAGAACTAATAGTTGTCGGCAGCCAACTGCGGAGTCGAAGAAGTTTTAAATTCGGGGACCGCTATTAACTTCGAGTTCCATCGTTTAATGTGACAGGATACAAAATTTACTATCGATCTGTAGATGAGACTTTTTAAAAACGTATTTAAAGGCTAAAAATACCACCCATGCCGGGACTCGAACCCGCGACCTCTGGCTAACCGTGCCAGCGCTCTCCCAACTGAGCTAATGGGCAACTTACGGGTATCAGTGAAATTTCGAACCGCTTAACAATACTCTTTGTATTACGTACAGGCAGCGACACCTGGCTGAAGTAATTTGCGTCACTTGCTTAGCGGCCTGATTATTTTATTACTAAATATTAAAATAATCAATAATAATAATAATAATAGGGATGTATTAGCAAAGGGGGAAAGAAAAAAGTACCCGGAACCGGCGTGCGTGCATGCAACGACTTATGAACGTTGATGAAGCGAAGGTGATCTGCAGCATCGTGGCAAATGGCAGTCCCTGGTCTCTGCCTACCCCTCTGGCGTGAGCTTATGTGTGTATGAATAATAAATAAAACTTTATTTCAGTCTAGTCCATAGCATGCACAGGCAACGTTAAAGTATGTTCTAGAACTAATTATAATTAGTTTAACAGAACTACTTTATTAACAGGTTCTCCATCCACAGACCATATGAGGTCTGTAGAAGGAAAGCTCAACACGTTCACGTCACGACTGACTGTGGACTTATGACTAGTCTGAAATAAAGTTTGTCATGTCACTGATAACATTTCTGAACCTAATAACATTTCTTCTAACACATATCGTCTTCTTCTTCTTCAGGCTATATTATGTAGTCCGCTGCTGGACATAGCCCTCCCCGGCTAATGAGCGCCATAGCGCAAGGTTGTGGGGGGTAATGCCCATAATGCTCACTCTGGGCAAGGGGGTTTGGGGATCGCAGTTTGGTGGAATTGTACTGCAGGAGGCGGTGCTGCCCACCCCCCGGTTTGTGTCTCTTTTACGACACCCGCGAGAAGAATTTAGGTGGGTGCTATTCTCTAGGCCGACACCACACAGCAACACATATATGCTTTCATATAAACCTCGTGAAGACACCTGTCTGCCTGAGGTGTTCAAATACCTCAGCGCTTAAAATTGCCAATCCGCGGTGGGCACGCGGGGTAATTAAGCCCGTACTATCTCTGAGAAGGCCTGTGCCCTGCAGTGAGACGCTAATAGGAACTGTTACGTCGTATATTAAAAACAAACATTACCAAGGAACTTTTCGCGCGCTCCTAATGAATTATTCGCCGAAATTATCTGCAACTTTCAGTTGGCGAAAGCAGCCGAAATAAAGCTTCACAGAACAATGCGCTGCGCATTTTAATAAGCGCCCGTTCGCTTTTATTTACTGACAGCTGTCAAACTGGGCGCCATTTTGGATTTTAGTTGAAACTGTGGAATGTTTCGCGCTTGATTGTGCGCTGTATTGTGCGAGGAAATCCAGCGACTTGTTAATCTGAAGAACGTTTCGGGAAGTAGAATATGTACGTAATTATACTATTTTTATTTTTAATGCACTAACCCGTGCTAAGGACAATTTTGAAAACCTATTTAGAGGCTAAAAACTACACCCATGCCGGGATTCGAACCTGCAACCTCTGTCTATCCGTGACAGCGCTCTTCCAATTGAGCTAATGGGCGACTCACCGGCATCAGTGAAATTTCGAACCTCTTTACACTGTTCTCTTACGTACAGGCAGCGACATCTGGCTTAAGTAAATTGCATCACTTACAGCCCCGACCACCCACTTTGCAGTTAGGTTTTCACATCGATTGGAAGAGCGCTGGCATGGATAGCCAGAGGTTGCGGGTTCGAATCCCGGCATGGGTGGAATTTTTAGCCTCTAAATAGGTTTTTAGAATATGTACGTACTACATAGAAATAGACAAGTAAAAATGTTCATCCACTCTTATACTACAATAATACGTGTTCAATATCAACCCTTGTATGTCCCCACTGCTGGGGCGCGGGTCTTTTCCTGCATCGCAGAAAGGTAAGGCCATACTCCACCACGGGGGCCAAGTCCGGATTGGAGGAGGATTGTAAGACGGTGGTGGGCCTTACTGTCAGAAGTTATCAAGCCGCCCATAAGGCCTTTGACATGGTTTAACGACTGCCATTACATTACAGCCGGCACCAAACGGCTTAACGTGCCTTGCAAAGCACGGAAGCACATTCTTAATATTAAATAACTTAGATATTAGATACTCGGGCGCTACAAATTCCTGCAACATTTCAACGTTGAACGAAGGTTGAATTTATCGTAAACATACCAAATTCCTAATCCCTCTTCTAACCTTTAAAACGTTTTTGTAAAAGCATTAATGAATCATATTCAACGGCGTTTCTGTCAGACAGACAGACAGTGAGACAGATGGACGTCAACGGTTATTGAAGGTCACTTGTTTTAGAAGCACAGACAGGGTATTCTCTTGCCTAGCGTCGGAGTGGCCGTAGAGTCAATCAATCAATCAAACAAACGATTTTAAAAACCTATTTAGAGGCTAAAAATTTCACCTATGCCGGGATTCGAACCCGCAACCTCTGGCTATCCGTGCCAGCGCTCTACCAATTGAGCCAATGGGCGACTCACGGCATCAGTGAAATTTCGAACCTCTTTACACTATTCTCTGTATTACGTACAGGCAGTGACATCTGGCTTAAGCAAAGTGCATCACTTACAGCCCCGACTACCTACTTTGCAGTTAGGTTTTACATCGGAATGATATCACTGTACCCACATGATTATACTATTTTTATTTTTAATGCACTAACCCGTGCTAAGGACAAATTTAAAAACCTATTTAGAGGCTAAAATTTTCACCCATGCCGGGATTCGAACCCGCAACCTCTGGCTATCTATGCCAGCGCAATGTATGATTCCAATTACTCGGTTCGACTAGGCCACGAGCGCTTGTATATATGATTTTATTTATATTTCTCGGAATGAAACACCCTCTTCTAAATTACCAAAGGCTGATAGTCACTTGATTGGCGCTCGGTTAAACGCGGGGTTAAAGAGAAAGTCTTAAGGTTAAGTTGCTGCGGCGGAATTAACAGTTGCCAGTAACTTTTTGTCAGTTACAGTTTGTTAAGCTGGGAGGTTAGAAACAGTATAATGGGCGGCAAGTAACTTGAGCAAATGCTCTTGATTTCAGATGTATTTTGTGTTAGCATTGTAATCAAGCTAATCATATTTTTCTATTTTGTCCAATAATATCAACCTTTTTTATAACGTTGATTTAATGTATTTAAATAAGAAATTCCATAGTTGAATTGTAAAAAGCAATGTTTTAATAAAGCGGTGGCAACACCAACGTAGGTTGGCGGCCATTGAAGGCGCTGGCACGATACAAAGCTAGCGGCTAGATGTTAACCAAGTTGTTATTTAAGTTACACGGTTTATTAATTTCGACGGCCTCTGTGGCGCAGCGGTTTAGCACACTGACTGTGCCACCGAAGGTCATGGGTTCGATCCCCGGCCGGGTCAAACTAGGAAACGAAATTTTCTAGTATGTCTCGGGTCTTGGATGTTATCTATGTATTTATTGTATTAAATCTATCGTCGAGTTAGCACCTATAACACAAGTCATTTAGTTGTACTTAGTATAGGGCTAACGAGATCTGTGTAATATGTCCATGAAAATTATTGTTATTTATTATTTACTCAAATTAAAGTTATTACCTAACAAATCAACCTGCAGTCTCCCTTTATAGCGTGAATCATCGGAGTGGATTAGTATACGTTTGTATTTGTGTTTTATTGGCGATTTTGAAATTGAAAATAATAAAAAAAATTAAAAAGGACAAAAGCGATCCTCCTGCGGACCAAAAACACTGCTGGGGAGCGGGTTTCTGCCTGCATCGCAGGAAGGTTAGGCCATACCACAGAGCCGGGTTGATGGACGATAGTAAGACAGTGGCGGGCCTTACTGTCAGAAGTTATCAAGCCGCTCATGGACTCTGACATGGCACAACCCCGTGGCTGTCGCTAAGACAGTCGTTAGGAGCGCGGTATAGAACCTGGAAATTCTGCCAAAATTCTATTCATTTTTTAATATAAAGAATACCCTTATCTTATTAATACTCTTTGAGCGAAGCCCTAAGGCACGAACATAGGCATTATAATATTATTAATCGTGACAAAATATTTCACTTAAAGTATTCGTGAGGCATTCGTGTGGGCGTGTGACCCGTGGCAACCAGCCCGTCGGCTTGGCAACCGGCTGAAAGCGTTTCCCTGTTGCAGAATTAAGCGACGCGGAAAATGCTCGTGTTAAAAGTTTCGTCATATGATGCGAATAATAAAACATACTTATGCCGTGGTGGCGCAACGGCCCTGGGCTCGCGGGTGGTCGCGGGTTCGAGTATCGGCTTACAAATAAAGCTACGTACGCAATTGCTTTGTTGTAACACATATTTCTTTCGTGTCATTGATAATTTTTAAATTAATGTCTAGATTTACATGAAATACGTCAAAGTTAAAATAAGAAATTCGCACCTTAAGGAAGTCTTGGATTTGATTTTGTTTTCAGGATTTTCGTTGTTCTTTATTCTGTACCCGTAAATGGACCTGGTTTTTTACTGCTGCTCCGACTCCCCAAGGCTGGAAAAAATCTCTTACAGAGATAAACTTCTATATCAACCCTTTGTGCCCACTGCTGGGGCACGGGTCTCTTCCTGCATCGCAAGAAGGTTAGGCCATAATCCACCACGGGGGCCAACTCCGGGTTGGTCGACGATTGTAAGACAGTGGCGGGCCTTACTGTCTGAAGTTATAGAGCCGTTCATAAGGCCCCTTACATGGCTTAACGACTGCCATTTATCGACGGCAGCCGGCACCGACTGCTTAACGTGCCTTGCGAAGCACGGTACAGCTCGGAAAAAATCCACTAGCGTTTGTCGTAGACGGTTTACCCATCCATGCACTGAACACGCCCTGTGATCGTTTAAGATCACTCAATCAGCCGGGACTACGAGCGAACCGGGTCTATGACACTTCAAATGGAACCTTAATAAAGTCTAAAACCAATGAAAAATTTTCAACTACCCGTGCCTTCTTCTTCTTCTTCAGGCTATATTATGTAGTCCACTGCTGGACATAGCCCTCCCCTAATGAGCGCCATAGCGCCCTGTCTTCAGCTTGCCGCATCCAGCATCTGCCGTCAGTTTTTCGCAGATCGTCATCCCACCTGGTCGGAGGGCGTCCCACACTACGTTTGCTGAGGCGCGGTCTCCACTCAAGAACACGTTTACTCCAACGGTTTGTCGGCCCGTGCCTAGTTAAGATAGCCTAGCCTAATAAAACTAATGCCTCTTTTATCAGAAAGCTACATCGCGCTAAACTTTAGAAAGGGATCAGCCCAGAGATGGCCTACGTCTATGTTCAATGAGGAGCTACGAGCCAACATTTATCTTGGCTGTCCAATCGGTGGTAAAGGCGCAGGCACACTGAGAGATTGCCTCAACAAGTTATTCAATTATTCGAATTTCGAATGTGCTTAGAAAATGGACTGTTTCTGACTGACTGACTGACGTGTTTTTTTTTTTATTTCTTCCTTAGCACGGGTTAGTGCATTAAAAATAAAAATAGTGTAATCATGTGGGTACAGTGATATCGTTCCGACCTAACTGCAAAGTAGGTAGTCGGGGCTGTAAGTAATGCAATTTGCTTAAGTCAGATGTCGCTGCCTGTACGTAATACAGAGAATAGTGTAAAGAGGGTCGAAATTTCACTGATGCCGTAAGTCGCCCATTGGCTCAATTGGTAGAGCGCTGGCACGGATAGCCAGAGGTTGCGGGTTCGAATCCCGGCATGGGTGGAATTTTTAGCCTCTAAATAGGTTTTTAAAAATGGACTGATATCAACTGCAATCTAAACAAAAAATATTAATTTGCAAATAAAAAACATAACATAAACATAACATAACATTTACATACAAGCACATACATTGCTTCTGGCCCCACACTAGGATGCCCTGTCACGTGGGAACCAGAAACAACATCACAATCATGTAAACATCCAATACCTGGGGTTTTTTTGTCCCCAGCCGGGAATCGAACCCGGGACCTCTTGCATGGTAAGCAGATGCGCTACCTCTGCGCCACAGAGGCCGTCATGATCACGAAAACATGATCTGATATGTAAAATTATAAGAATCTCGAAAGTGACGCTATTGACTGCTTTCTAAGTTGTGTGTTATGTTTGTTATCAACCCTTCCATGTCCCCACTGCCGGGGCACAGGTCTCTTCGGGGTTAGGCCATACTCTACCACGGGGGCCATTCCGGGTTGGTCTCACTTATATACAATTGTGAAATTATAGTAGGAGAACTCGCCAACTGTGAAGGAAAACATCGCGAGGAAGGCCGAGTGTCTGAGGTGTTCAAATACCGCAGTGCTTGAAATTGCCAATCCGCGGTGGGCGCGTGGTAATTAAGTCCACACTCTCTGAGTGAAGCGCTCGTGGCCTAGCGGAACCGAGTGATCGGAATCAATCACTTGAGTTAAGAGTTAACAGGCGCGGTCAGGTGCAGGATGGGTGACCGTCCTGTAACTACTACCACTAGTGGCATTTTTTTTCGAGCGCGTCTGTGCTTCGCAAAGTGCGTTAAGCCGTTGGTGCCGGCTGTCGTAATGGCTGTAATGGCAGTCGTTAAGCCATGTCAGAGGCCTTATGGGCGTTTTAATAACTTCTGACAGTAAGGCCTGCCACTTTCTTATAATCCTCCGCAAACCCGGACTTGGCCCCCGTAGTGGAGTATGGCCTAAACTTCCTGCGGTGCAGGAAGAGACCCGTGCCCCAGCAGTGGGGACATACAAGGGTTGATATCGATATATCTGAGTGAAGGCCTGTGCTCTGCAGTGGGACGTTTGTAGTCTTAAAAGTTGCCATAAATTGGGAATTGCAAGTTTAAATCATATTTTGACATCTTAGAAAAAAACTGAAGTAATTGGACCTAGAATGGTGACGCAAAAATGGTGAAAAATAGCGGAAAGACGGAAATAATTAATATTTTTTCACAAACCTTATGATAATACCTTTTATAGATTTCAGAACATGTCTGATAGTCTGGATTAGTCGTTTGTTCATACTTTTGCTGGAGCGAAGCTAGAAAAAAAACTGTAACTTTTATAATTTTAAGCAAAGTTGGGGAAAGAATGTGATTTGTTTCTTGCCTTCACTATCCTGCCCAATAGGGCCAGACAGAGAAGGTGATACTGCAGTAATTGAACTTCGTTATCAACCCTTGTATGTCCCCACTGCTGGGGTACGGGTCTCTTCCTGCATTGCAGGAAGGTTAGGTCATACTACACCACGGGGGCCAAGTCCGGGTTGGTGGAGGATTGTAAGACAGTGGCGGGCCTTACTGTCAGAAGTTATCAAGCCGCCCATAAGGCCTCTGACATGGCTTAACGACTGCCATTTTATGTATGACAGCCGGCACCAACGGCTTAATGTGCCTTGCGAAGCACGGAAGCGCTCGGAAAAATGCCACTAGCGGTAGTCACGGGACGCTCACCCATCCCGCACCTAACCGCGCCTGTTGCTTAACCAAGTGATTGATTCCAATCACTCGGTTCGCCTAGGCCACGAGCGCTTCATTGAACTTATTATTTATAAATAAATGTTCACTTTTACTACCTATAAGGAGTAGCTCAATCAATCGAAGTATTTTATTCAAATTTACACAGAAACTATGACTTATTGAACGTTACAAGTTAAACTAGGTACCTAGGACAAATGGACAAAAAAGCGCCAAATGCTACAAAAATAACCTAAAAAAAGTCGACTCTTACATACCAGAATCGCCTCTCCTCGTCTAATTCCAACCCGATGTGGAGCGACCTTAACGGTAAAAGTTATTATTAATTGAAACGATACAATCATGTTGCGGCAAAAACTCGTCGGTGGAGAAAAAAAACTGTACATTGCCTCTCGCGAAATTGCCATAGACAGGATTTTCCTCACGACGTTAGAAAGTAATAGAATCGTCTATCAGCCTTTTACATCTGTTGTAGAATTTAATTATATTAAGCTAGTTTTAAAGACACGATGCTACTAAAACTTTCCGCGTTATCAATCCTTGTATGTCCCGACTGCTGGGGCCCGGTCGAGGCCCGAAGTTTAGGCCATACTCCACCACGGGGGCCAAGTCCGGGTTGGTGGTGGAAAAAACTTTCCTCAATTGCAGTTTAAATGAATAGTCTGCGCCATTACATGACAGCTGGCAGGAAGGGCTAAACGTGCCTTGCGAAGGCAGTTACGGGACGGTCACCCATCCTGCACCTGACCGCGCCTGTTGTTGCTTAACTCAAGTGGATTCCCATTGAAAACGACGGATTTAAATGGACTGTATGAATACTAACGAAAACGTAGAAATCCTCGAAATACTATTATTTAATGAAATAGAAAACATTGGCAGAACCGCTAACTACTTGTCAACTAAAAATATTTTTTCTTAATGGTTCTCGATACTCATACATAGTTATATATTAAATGGGTCTAATCGCGATTATATATTAGGTAAAACGTAATTACCTTATTTCCCGACGTTTCGGCAGCGTTGCAGTTGCCTCGGGTAGAATCGGCTGGCAACCCCAGACCGAACAGCTGACTTTAAAAGTAGCTCTGTAGTATTATTTAGAATAATTAGTAATTTTATGTGTATTTAGAGTCCAATTAAACGTAAATTCATTAAACAATACATAGCAGTGAAGTGTAAATAAAAGTTACTAGTGAAAATCAAACAAATACAGTACAAACGTACTCTAATTGTACCGGGCGGCTGAACTGTCAAACGGTTCAAATTGCAACGACTAATCCGGGGAAGTATTGTTTTATAACTATGTTTTACGCCATACAACACACTTTTTACTCCTTACACCAACTATACATAACCTCACGTACGTGAGATACGTCCCATACAATCACTCCGGCTCAGTTTTGGCTCTCTTTACTTGACGTCAAGTGGAAGCAAAGTTGAGACTAAACATAATAGCCTCAGCCATCACAAAACTCACACCTTACCTCTATAAACGTGACATCCACTCGTTATCAGTCAATATAATCTTACATGGTCAGACACTGACACCGATTCCCGGTTTCTTTTCAGGATTTCCAGTACCATGTTGACCCGAAGCAAGATGACTGTACGTGATATGGAACTGAGGCTTAAGGCGACCCTTCTAGAGCTCCAAAAGAGTAAAGAGCTGTGCAACACTCTTCTTCAAGAACGAGAGGACAGCGAAGAGGAGATCCGTCAACAAAACAAAACCAACTCGGCACTCAAAGAAGAGCTCAATGAGTTGGATATCCAATGCCAAGACCTAAGTGCCCAGCGCGATGAGCTGCAACATCAAGTCAACACATTTATCAAATGCCATGATGTCCACGATGTAGCATTACAACGTATACGCTCACTTGAACACCAGCTTGCTGAGGCACACCACGAGCTTCAGCAGATAAGTGAGCAGGAACAACAAAAAGAGAGTGCTAAAACCATGGCTTTGTATAGTGAAGTCATGAGTGATACAGGGATACCAACTGTCGACCTAACTACAGCCAGTAGTAGCAGCAGTATAAAAATGAACAGTGTAAGGAAAATTAAGAAGTACATTAAAACAAAAAAGTACATAGAAAAGGTTCAGAAACTCGTTAAACGAAGCCGGAAGAGTATAGAAAGTATACCCATTCACCGTCAAAAACTGCGGTTAGAAATAGAAATGGCCGAATGTCAGAAGGAATTATTCACCAACAATGTCGACCACGAACTAGCGATGGCCGAACTACAACTACAAGTTGAAGATCTGCAGTTTCAGTTGCTGGACATCACCTGCAAGTACTCAGCTATGCAAACTCAGTACTGTGACTGCATTTCATCAATGAACGAGTTGATTGCACTGAGCAAAAACAACCTGGAATGCATTGAGTCCAACTTTATCCAGGACTTGGAAGACACAGAAGGCAAATCAAGCTTGCTACCCTTAAATCCACCATTAGCCGTGATTGGAGACACAGCCCCTCTACAGCAGAACTCCATGCAACCACGGAATAGTGAAAAGGGCAGTAAGAAGCCAGGCTTATGTCCACCGTGCAGCATGCCCAATATACCAGCCACTTTACAGCTGGATATGACACAGCAGCATGGGGGCGAGCTAAGTGGACAGCCTGCAACACCGAATGTGACAGCTGAGACCTGTGGACCAATCACCTGTGATGCCAGACTTAGAGTATCACCTAATAGACCGACCAGCTCTTCAGTTCCAGTCAACGAGCAGCGCAGTGCAACACCGACCCCTGATGCCATACTGGATGCACAGCCGCAGTCTAGACCCACCAGCTACCGAGTTCCTGACAATGACACCCAGTACAAAACCATTATCTATTCAGATAAATTAGGTTTAGGTTTAGGCAGTAGACTACAAAATAACTTAAAACAACATGTTGAAAATATATGTATGCCCTATGCATCTTACATGCAAATAGTTAACTGCATGCTTAGTAAGGAGTATGATAATAATACTACTGTTGTGTTATTAATAGGGGACAGCACAGGAATACAGCAACAAGATTTGACAAATTATTTTGATTCTATAGTTGCTCTTCAAGCAAGAAAAATTGTAATTTGCGCTTTCCCTTACTCAAAAACTCTGTCAGAGACACAAAATGCCCGGTTAGATAAGTTAAATCGGCTATTGTTTAATATGACCTTTGGCCATCGAGACAAAGTATTATATTTTGATACGAATAATTTTATTCGAAACTTTATATTGACTAGGGACACAATGCATGTGCCTCTTTCTTCGAAACGACAGATTGCCAAATTATTGGCATTCAATATTTATGACCCCATTATTGTTGAGACAATAAAACGGGGACCAACTAAAGTTGCTAACTGTAGAAGTTCTACACTCAAACCTCTGTATTCTGAGGTTTTGAAAAAACCTAGTATAAGTAGGTTAAGCTTGACTGCTGATTTAAACTATCAGCGCAGACAACAGAAAAGCCCCCCTTAAAAAAACTTATCTTAGCTAATCAAAATTTACAGGGCGGTTTTTCTGGTAAATTACTAGAATTAGAGTTATTTCTAAAACAACATAGAGTAGATGTACTCTGTGTCACTGAGCACTGGCTACTAGAGTCCCAAATGAATTTTTCTGTAAATAATTATGAAATAGCCAGTTGCTTTAATAGAAAGTCTGCATTGCATGGTGGATCTTTAATAATAGTAAATAGTAGTTTGAAGTATAAAGAACGAAAAGATATTAGCAGACTTTCTGTTGAAAAAGTTGTAGAACTATCATGTGTTGAACTGGCTAAGCATATTGTAGTAAGCGTATACAGGCCCCCCGCCAGTGACTACAGTTTATTTGAATCCGTACTAGAGGATGTTTTAAAGGTAGCTTCAAGTAGTAGCAAGAAAGTTATAGTATGTGGAGATTTTAATATAGACTTGCTGGTAGACTCCGTTTTAAATAACAAATTAAAACTTATTTTCAAGTCTTTTAATTTAGTTAATATTTTCTTAGAGCCTTCTAGGATTACCGAAAACACAGCCACCTGTCTTGACAATGTATTCTGCGACTGTGAATTTTCGCATTGTTCTACAGTAACTTGCTTAAAGTCAGACCACAATGGTCAAATTGTCCACTTTGAAGCAGATTTTAAAAAAAAGGAGCAAGCTATAATTTATCGGCCCATTACAGCAAAAAAGATGGAATTATTTAGAAATTACATACAAAGTAGCTTACCTACACAAAATAATAAGACCCTTAATGCAAATGCTCATTATGGAGATTTATTCAAAGTTGTTTCAGGTAGTTTTGAAAAAGTTTTTAAATTAAAAAAGTTATCATCAAAAAGAAATAAAGTAGCATTTAGTGAATGGGCTACTGCCGGCATCCGAAAAAGCAGGGACACACTATATGCGCTATATGAGAAAAAAACATACACATATGACCCCAGTTTTATACAGTATGTTAAACTATATTCAAAATTATTTAAGGCCGTCTGCCACAAAGCAAAATGTGAGCATATAAAATCAAAAATCCTTCAATCGTCTAATAAATCCAGAACAATTTGGGCTATTATAAATAAGGAAACCGGTAAATCCAAATCAGGAGATCGCGAACTTTCACTTAAAATAGATGATAAATTAATAACCTCAAATGAAGACATTGCTACGGCTTTTGAACAGTTCTTTACAAATGTTCCAATTGTAACGACAGCTCCTTTAGACTCTTCTCCAGCTCTTGCTGAAAGTATTTTGAAAGACAATGTCCCCCCATGCCATCACGATTTTTCGTTCGACTATATTGAAGCCCATACCGTGATTAAATCGTTTAAAAAGCTAAAGCTTAAAAAAACTGAGGACTTATGGGGTATGTCAGTAATAGTAGTTAGCTCAGTAATCGATACCCTAGCACCCCATTTAGCCAAAATCTTTAACAAATGTTTAGATGAGGGTATATTCCCTGATCTAATGAAATATAGTAGGCTCGTTCCTTTATTTAAAAGCGGTGATAAGCAAGATCCCACAAATTTCAGACCAGTCTCAGTTCTACCCGTTTTGAGTAAAATATTCGAGAAGATAGTTCTAGGTCAGCTGCTTACACATTTCAATGACTATCAACTTCTCCATGGTCAGCAATTCGGCTTTACGCAAGGGCGCTCTACAACGGACGCCGGCGTCATGTTAGTTAAACATATATTTAGTGCATGGGAAGAGCGCAAGGATGCTATAGGCGTATTCTGTGACTTGTCGAAAGCATTTGATTGCGTTGACCATAAAACACTTCTTTTAAAATTAAAGCACTATGGTATAAACGGGAATAGCCTAAAACTTATAACATCATATTTAGAAGGGAGAGTTCAAAGAGCTGATATAAATAGAACTAAATCTTCAGGGTCAGAGGTCAGGATAGGAGTGCCACAGGGATCGATTTTGGGGCCGTTCCTCTTCCTCGTATATGTAAATGATTTGCCGTTCATGGTTCAAAATATGTCAGAGATAGTATTATTTGCAGATGACACGTCTCTTATTTTTAAAATTAAGAGACAAGAAAATGACCTTGACAATACAAATAATGCTCTCTCTCGGGTACTAAATTGGTTTACTTCTAATAACTTATTGTTAAATTCAAAAAAGACGAAATGTATAAAGTTCACTCTTCCAAATGTCAAAACGGTAGACAGCAATGTTTTACTGGGGAATGACAAATTAGACCTTGTGAATGAAACTGTATTCCTAGGTATCACAATTGATGCAAAGCTTCAATGGGGTCCTCATGTAGAAAAATTAGCAAATAGGCTTAGTTCAGCAGCATATGCAGTCAAAAGAATTAGGGAACTAACTGACGTCGCAACTGCTAGGCTTGTTTATTTTAGTTACTTCCATAGTCTTATGTCCTATGGCATACTACTGTGGGGACGGGCAGCAGACATTGAGACCATCTTCGTCTTGCAGAAGAGAGCGATCAGATTCATTTATAGGCTGGGTAGTAGAGATTCGTTAAGAGATTTCTTTAAAGAAACTAACATCCTGACAGTTGCCAGTCAGTATATATATGAAAACATTATGTACGTTAGGAAAAATATCAGTAACTTTAAAACTTTAGGTAGCCAACACAATGTAAATACTAGAAATAAACATAAACTTTTGTTCCCACTATTTAGGCTGGCAAAGGTTAATACATCCTTCATGGGGCATTGTATACGCTTCTATAATAAAATCCCTGAAGATATATTAAGCTTGCCTGAATCGCGGTTCAAAAAATATGTTAAGCACACTTTGTGCCAAAAGGGCTACTATAACATAAAGGATTATTTAGATGACAATGAGGTCTGGAATGAAAGCCAGTACAATGTATGAGTTCTGTGTTCAAAATAATTATGTAAACTATGTTAATTAAGGACTTTTGAAAAGACTAAGTTAGGAGTTTTTTTGTCCATTTTTTCTCCTAAATGATCTAGATTTTGAAATGGACACCTAGTTTGAATTGTAACGTTCATTAAGCCGCAGTTTCTGTGCTAATTTGAATAAAACCTTTTCATTTCATTTCATTTCATTTCAGACTGAAGTGGCGAGTACAGTCAATTATTGTGGGTAGTCACTTTTAGTTTTTCGCAGCTGGCCGACACACAACACTGTAACGCTGCCGAAACGTCGGGAAATAAGGTAATTACGTTTTACCTAATAAATAATCGCGATTTGACCCGTTTCATATATAACTAAAAATATTTCAAAACATAACTGACATATTAAAGAATTTTGAAATGAAATGAAAAGGTTTTATTCAAAGTAGCGCAGAAGCTGCGGCTTAAAGAACGTTACAATTCAAACTAGGTGTTACTAGGTATTTATTCTTTTTTTAATTTTAACAAGCTAGGTATTTTTTTTAAACGATATAAAAAACCAAACAGCGAGGAGTTCGCTACACCAAACACCAAACCTTCCTGCCTTCGACCCAATACGTTAAACACTACAGTCTATTTATTCTTACTTGTCCAATTTAGTAAACAAGATTCTAACCTTAAAATTGGGATTAGATGCCTAAACTAGACATTTTCTCGCAAATTCGTGAACTATGTTTATAAAATTGGCAGCGTGTTATCTAAAAGAGTGTTCCAGGTTACTTCATTTATGGAAATATGGCAGTTTTGGACTAAAAAGTCACACTTTAAGGGTATAATCTTGTTTACTAAATTGGACAAGTAAGAATATATATACTGTAGTACTATGGCAACCCACGATACAGGCTTGCCTAGTGTGGGGCCTAAATATGGTAAATTATTCTGTAAATATTTCGATTTAAGACTGTCTCTGTTAAGCTGATACTCTGTTATATCGCACTTATAGTTAAATTACATTTTTCATTTTCGGTTTCACACCAATCACTTGATTCGACTAGGCTTAGCTATTAGCTGCTTTTTTTATAGTGTTGGAAAGACTGGTTCCGCCCTTTCCATGACTTTGCTGTGTTTATAACACGTTGAAGTAAAAGATGTGAACTTAGGCGTAGGGCGAGCAAGACGTTAGTATGTAGGGAGTCTTAAAATATCTTTCTTAGGATTTATATGTGCCTAGCGTGTAAAAAAACTTTAATTTGTAAAACCAGGAGCATTTGCCAACAAACTGTTATGCAGTTTGGCAGAAACCAACTTCTGTATTTTTGTTTGAATAAACGTCTTCAATCAATTATATTATTTTTAATGGACTAACCAGTTATATGGACAATTTTAAAAAACCTATTTAGAGGCTAAAAATTCCACCCATGCCGGGATTCGAACCCGCTACCTCTGGCTATCCGTGCCAGCGCTCTTTCCAACTGAGCCAATGGGTGACTCATCGGAATCAGTGAAATTTCGAACCTCTTTACAATATTCTCTGTATTACGTACAGGCAGCGACATCTGACTGAAGTTATTTGCATCACTTGCAGCCCCTCAATCAATCAATGAATTCCGGCCTTTCACTTATATTTCTCCCAACTCTGTGTGGAAGAGCCGTACACAGTTCCACCAGCTTTACTTCAATTTAATCTTGTTGCGCCTTGTATAATAGTAACCCTGTATAGTACCCATCCCGAGTTTATTGTTCATTGCCGCCTCAGATGCTGGAATCCTGTGCAGTTTTTAAAAAACTTTACTCTAGAGCTCTCTCTGCTCAAACTTCATGCAACTAGACATCACTTAAAAGTTTTTACTTCCGTGTGAAATAGTGCTCTTTTAGTTTAACGGGAAATGTTGAAAATCTGTTTTGCCCTGTTATTTTTTTGGTCTGGGCGCAGTTTCAGAAAACTACAACTCTTGGTCTATTATAACAGTTCAATGTACATTGTAAAGATTTTAAAAAACCTATTTAGAGGCCAAAAATTACACCCATGCCGGGATTCGCACCCGCGACCTCTGGCTAACCGTGCCAGCGCTCTTTCCAACTGAGCTAATGGGCGACTCGACTGTCTCCTAAGCTGTTATATTGCACTTATAGTTAAGTTAAATTTTTAATTTAATTTTCACCAATCACTCGATTCGACTAGGCTTAGCTACTTATTATTTTTTTATAGTGTTGGCAAGACTGATTCCGCCTTTTCCATGTGACATTTCGAACCTCCTTACAATATTCTCTGTATTACGTCTACAATTGACAATTGTAAAGATTGTCTGGAAGGTGATAAGGACGCCGTCTGTAATGGAAACCAGATATTTTTTAACCAAAGAGTGTTTAGTAAATATCTGTGTAGTTTCCATTTTTATGTTTTCTTTTTCTAGTAGGACAGTTTACACTTGACCCCAGTCACGCCTGATGGTAAGCGAAGACGGGGTCTACGATGTTATGTGCTTATCTGTTAAATGCAATGGAATTTCGATGGCAGGATACAATCAAGTTTTTATCTATCTGCCTATCTACTTTGCGCAGCCGCCTTTCTACTTGTTAAACTGTGGGTTAATCTACTTTGCAATGTATATCGACTTGTCCTAATAAACCGTGAATTGTAGGTCTATGGAAAAGGCCATATTTTCTCAAATAATCCTGCTACCAACATCACAAAGATTCAATTCGGACCACCCTTTTTCCAGACCACCCTTACCAAGGAAAATTGCTAAAGCAAACGGGAGAGTCAAGTAGACGATGAACTCTGAATACATACATACATACATAACCTCACGTCTGTATCCCAGAGGGGTAGGCAGAGACCAGGGACTGTCACTTGTCACTTGACAGATCACTTTCGCTTCATGAACGTTCATAAGTCGTTGCATGCACGCACGCCGGTTCCGGGTACTTTTTATCTTTCCCTTTGCTAATACATCCCCTATCTGGTCGATGTATGTCCGCCTGGGACGACCCTTACCCTTCCACTCACATTCAACTCCGAATATATTTTTATTTAATTTTTTTATGTAGAATATACGTATAAGTCCCACAGCAGGGCACAGGTATTCTCTTAGACAGAGAAAGAGAGAAAAAAGAAAGATTAAACATATTTTAAGATATAAGTCCTGTGTCTTTGGGGCCAAGTCCGAGTTGGGGGAGGATTGTAAGATAGTGGCGGGCCTTACTGTCAGAAGTTTTCGAGCCGCCCATAAGGCCTTTGAAATGGCTTAACGACTGCCATTACATGACAGCCGGCACCAACGGCTTAGCGTGCCTTGCGAAGCACGGACCAGCTACCTGTCATTGAAGAATTATTGACTGTGGGTATGCAAACATTAAGTCGACAAGCAAAAACAGTAAAAATATTGAAGGGTAGTTTTAAAAAGAAAAGAGAAACCGAGTGGGGTTTGAAAGTGGCTTAACGTTACGGAGCCATTGCATTCCCGAATACGTTGCTGATCGGATCGCCTGAACAAACGAATTGCTATATATGTACCTATTAACCGCCCTGTCTACCCCGGGGCGGTAAGCCGGTGTCCATTTAATTTAATTCAGCGCTAATGCACTCGTCCGCACCTCGGGTGTCCGCCGGTGTTGTTTGCACGAAAGGGTTGCTCCCGTCCGACCCACAACGCCTCGATTTCAACCCTTGTATGCCCCCACTGCTGGGGTACAGGTCTCTTCCTGCATAGCCGTCAGGTTAGGCCATACTCCTTAAGGCCGCCATTAGTACTATATTTTTTATATAATTTCTGTTACTGTAATTTCTGTGTACAATATTGAAATTGAAAAAACATTTATTTATCATTATCACATAAAAAAAAAACTTAACAATTTAAAAACCTATTTAGAGGCTAAATTTGTCCTTAGCACGGGTTAGTGCATTAAAAATAAAAATAGTATACTTAATAATTTATTATACAAACTTAGGATATTGATAAAAAGGAATTCGCTCAGCATAAATGTTGTGTTGAACACAGCGCTGATTTTCAGCAAATCCCTGTTAAGCAATAAATAATATGCTATCTATCTACTCCACCGCGGGGGCCAAGTCCGGGTTGGTGTAAGATTCATTGTAAGACAGTGGCGGGCCTCACTGTCAGAAGTTATCAACCCCCTTATGGGGGTTGTTTATTTTATAATAGCTGATTATATTCTTTTTTAATGCACTAACCCGTGCTAACGACAACTTTAAAAACCTATTTAGATGCTAGAAAGACCACCCACGCCGGGACTCGAACCCGCGACCTCTGGCTAACCGTGCCAGCGCTCTTCCAACTGAGCTAATAGACACTTACCGGTGTCAGTGAAATTTCGAACCTCTTTACAATATACTCTATATTACGTTCAGGTAGCGACATAAAACCTAACTGCAAAGTAGGTACTCGGGGCTGCAAGTGATTCAAATTACTTTGCTGCCTGTAAATAGGTTTTTAAAATTATCCTTAGCACGGGTTAGTGCATTAAAAAGAACATAATTATGTACATTTGTGAAGTTGAGAAAAGATGGTCAGAGGTCAGATGGTGGAGTTTTTTCCCCGCTGCCTTTTTCTCCACTACGCTACGGCCCAAAGGCAGCGGCTTTCACTTTTATGTTACATTGTACTTTGACATTGAGCAAATATAATGTAAATTCTTTACGTTGAAATAAATTGTATTGAATTGAATTGCAAAAAGAGTCGCAGCAAACTAGCCCGGGGAAGGTGGGGCCGGTCGACCGCGCCCGCGCCCTCTCGCCCTCACTAACTGAAATATACTGTCGCACTACCGCTTTTTGTCGCTGAAAAATAAGCGCGAACTACCGCGAAACGGGGCGGAATTCGCGGAAAATATTTCCAGGCAGAAACGGGCGGCGTTTCAACCCGACGAGCTGACGTGCTAGGCCTTTTACGTCCAGCGGCGTTAAAAACGAAGACGACTTGAAAAACGTTTCTTCAACGGTATTTACATCCCTGTATTTGAAACAAATAAAAATTACTACAGATTAAATTATTATTTTGTGCACATATATCCTGTGAAAGAATTCTTCTTACAAGAATTTGTAAGAAGATGTTTCTTAAAAACCTATTTAGAGGCTAAACATTTTTAAATTTGTCCTTAGCACGGGTTAGTGCATTAAAAAAAAATAGTATAAAGATGTTTCTTTTTTACTTTCTCATATTGATGTGCATTTTTCCCATAATTGTGTTATTTTTTATGTGTGTGCATTTCTGGCAATTTAAATAAATGTTTTCTTTCTTTCTTTGAAATGTTCGTGTGCGAAAAGTATTATTATTAATGATTTCGCTATAAACGGCCGTTTTAATCGGTTAAAGTCCTAGTATATTACGGAAAGAGCGCTGGCACGGACGCCAGAGGTCGCGGGTTCGAATCCCGGCATGGGTGGAAGTTTTAGCCTCTAAATAGGTTTTAAAATCATTAAACCTATTTACTTCTACCTCCATGGTGCCGAATTTATCATACAACCTTTTTTAATTTGGTTTGCGCGCGCCATTTTATTATGACGTCATATTATTCAAACTTCATCATCTCTCATCTCTATTGCATTGAGCATGCGATTAAAAAAGCAACTTTGCACTATTGTATAACAAGTAACTAGTTTTTCATGCTGGCGCTAGCAAGCCCACTGCATTTCCTTAATGTAAAAAAATAAACAACAAAATTAAATTAATTATCTTCCTAGCACTGGGGATTTGGATATTCTACGTTACGTGTGTGCGTACTTACTACGATATGGATGACCCAAATTAAATATTTCCAGACCAAGTGATGGCTCACGCAAAATGGCGGGTCGCTGTCACATTAGCGCGGGAAATATGAGCAGTAGTTCAGTGGTAATTTGGTGTCACGACAGTAATTAGCGATCGGGGTCAAAGTTTAACGGGGTGTGGGAAGTGGAATTGGGAGATCCCGTTGCGGCGAATCCGGCCTTACATGCCAAAAAGATAGTTTTGCTGTTGATTTATCGATAGAGAACGATGTTCTTCGTCGATATCAACCTTGTGTCCCCACTGCTGGGGCACGGGTCTCTTTCTGCACGGCAGTAAGGTTAGGCCATACTCCACCACGGGGACCGAGTCCGGGATAGTGCAGGATTGTAAGACAGTGGCGGGCCTTACTGTCATAAGTTATCCAGCCGCCCATAAGGCCTCTGACTTGGCTTAGCGGCTGACAGCCGGCAACAACCTATAGCTACGTTGCGAAGCACGGAAGCTATCGGCAACAATGCCACTTGCGGTAGTCACTGGACGGTCACCCATCCTCCTGACCGCGCCTGGTGTTGTATTCCTAGTGATTAGTCCCAATTACTCGGTTCCACTAAGCCTCGTGCGCTTCGTATAGACGACATAGGCTTACTAGAATGTGAAGTGGTGTTCAGTGTTGCCAACTCCAGTAAATTCGTCTCGCTAGATTTATATCATAAGTCGCTAGGAAGTCGCTAAAACTGATTGAACTAAAGTCCGCTCCCGGATTTCCTTCTGGGCCGCGTTTCATAAAGCTGCAATTCGTAGTTTATTGTAACAATTCGACGTACATTGCGTAGCAGAGTCTACTTGTTAATCTGTAGTGTAATCAACTTTGCAGTGTATGTCGACTTGTCTTGTTAAACAATGAATTGTTCTTTTATGAAATAGGCCCCGGAGACCATTGGCAACCAAAAATAAAGGGGGGGGGGGAGGCACGTGAAAAAGAATGTACTACGTAAGAAATACGATATTTAATAATTAAAAATTATTCTTCGCCATCACTAGATAAATTAAACACTTCTTCGTCCTCATTCTCATATGGCTCAGTTGAATTAGACGTTTGAGTAAGTAACAAATGGTGGTAGGCATATTTTGTTATCTTGTACTTAACGAAATCTTCAGGTTAATAAGTCGTCAGCTAAGTCGCTAAATTATTTTTGTCGTCAAAACTTTTTTCTTGTCGCTAAGGCTCTCACAAAAGTCGTCATTTCTAGCGACAAAGTCGCTAAATTGGCAACACTGGTGGTGTTGAAATAACTTGATTTTGAACGGCGGCGGCCCCTAGTGGAAATCGTACCTACGTCCTTCGGCATGGTAACTAAACGTGATACCGCTAGACCAAGGCAGTCTGGCATATAAATACTTCCTATCCACACTCACAGAGGTACGAAATATATACAATTCGAGTAATCAGGACTCCTGACAGATCCCTAGGTCCTCACAAAACTTACAGTACTTAAATTCTTTCTCAACTATCTTTTTTTAGTTGAGTTGAACAGGAAGTTACAAGTAGCAATTGTACATGAACGTATGTGTGTGTGTGTGTGTGTGTGTGTGTGTGTGTGTGTGTGTATGTAAGCACCGTGCAATATATATATTTATTGTGATTTAGTGTTTTCATTTTAGATAAAAAGGGAAGTTTATTTAATAGTAAAGTAACTTATATATTATACAAACATTGTGATATCTTAAATATTTATAATAATAATAATAATTAATGATAAAAATGGAACTAAACCTAAACTTAACCTTAACTAAACCTTGATTTTGTTAAGATACAGCTAACTTTTACAATATACCTCGGCTACTATCGGATAGAATCGTGTAATAGAAATATCGGAATTATTATGACACTTAATTTCGAAATCAGAGCAGGAAGTAGTGTTACACTCGTGTGCTTTCGGCGAAAACCGAAGCCCACTCTAGAGCCCGGGGTATATTCTAAAAGCTAAAGTCTGTTAGCTTTTACAATATACCTCGGCTACTATCGGATAGAATCGGATATATTCGTGTAATAGAAATATCGGAACTAATATGACACTTAATTTCGAAATCAGAACTCGATCATCAGTAAGAAAACCGGCGAAAACTGGCGAAGCCTATTCTAGGGCCCGAGGTATATTTCCTAATTTCACTACTTCTTTATTGCACCGACTACCCGTCTCTAATTTCTTTCATGTCTCCGTCTATGGTTGCCTGGAAAAAAATGCTTTTAGTAATAAGGCCGCCATTTGTACTATATTTTTATATAAGTTCTGCTACTGTAATTTCTGTGTACAACCAAATATAGATATAGAAATAGAAATATCTTTATTGAGAAATTCAATTTGCCACAGTTATTTATGAAGCTCTCGAACTAGGAGCGTCAAGAGCAAGTGTCTTCCCTTAACTAAGTGTAACAATCAGATGCAAATTAGTGCTAAACAATGTACCATACAAAAAAGTAAAACAAAGAGTTATAAATTTTATACAAAGCAAAAACAGAGAAACTTGCTAGAGCTAGGACATTTCAAAAAGACCTAGTGATTAAAAATGAATGAAATGATTAGTTTAATTATTATTATTATGTTGTATGCCATAATGTGTGTATGTGTGTGTGTGTGTGTGTATGTGTGAGTATGTATATATAGATATAATATTCTTTATATTATATCTATATAATATAGATATATTTGGTTGAGGTATATTACAATCATGGTTGTAATATTTTTCTGGTTGTGCAATAAAGTGTTCTCTATCTATCTATCTATATTCTAAAAGCTATCAGACTGTATTTTTTTTAAAGATCTGCAAAATAATAGCACCCCGTCGCCGACAGGTGTGTCTCGCCCGTATTATGGATGGCCTTTTACCATGATTGTGTGGGGAGCTGAAAATACCTGTGTCCGGTTACATAGTCAGCCTTTCCAGCCGGCTTAGAATAACAATGATGTAGTGTGGAGTTTAATTTAGCCTACAAAAGTCCCACTGCAGGACGCAGGCCTTCACACAGAGCGTATACTTTTAATTAATTTGCGGCAAAATAAAAAAGAATAAAAATATCAATTGCGGTTTCGATATAATATTTTAGTATATGTATAAGAAATATTGCTGCAGTGTGGTGTCGGCCTAGAGAATAGCACCAACCCAAATTCTTCCCGCGGGTGTCGTAAAAGGCGACTAAAGAGACACAAACTGGGGGGTGGGCAGCAGCGCCCCCCTCAAGTACAATTCCACCAAACTGCGATACCCAACCCGCATGCCCAGCGTGGGGATTATGGGCAGTACCCCGGAGGGCTATGTCCAGCAGTGGACTAAAATTGTTCCGTACTCCGTGTTCATCTCGAAATAATTTGTTATTGACAAATGTTTTAGTATGTAAGTGTAGGGCATCCGCTGAAAATCAGCGCCGTGTCTCAACCATGGCATAAATCTGAGCGGAGATCTTTTTGGTATATATACGTAATAATCGATCGATATGAACACATGTATATCCCCACTGCTGGGGCACGGGTCTCTTCCTGCATCGCAGGAAGGTTAGGCCATACTCCACCACGGGGGCCAAGTCTAGGTTTGTGGCGCTTTGCAAGACAGTGGAGGGCCTTACCGTCAGAAGTTATCAAGCCGCCCATAAGGCCTCTGTCGTGGCTTAACGACGTCATTACATGACAGCCGCCACCAACGGCTTGAGACGCCTTGCGAAGTACATAATAATGATTAAGTTTTAATGTGTGAAGTTTATTTCATGTAATTAATATTATTCTATTAATAACTAATAATTTATTGCTGTCTGTACGTAATACAGAGAGTATTGTAAAGAAGTTAGAAATTTCACTGATGTAAGCCAAAGTAAGCAAAGTACGCTCGGTAAGCCAAAGGTCGCGGGTTCGAGTCCCGGCATGGGTGGAATTTTTAGTCTCTACATAGGTTTTTAAAAAAATAATTTGTTTGCAACGTATTAATCTTATCTAATGAAAAAATAGAATTTCCAAATTGCACCCAAATCAGTCCATGTGTTAACGCCGCAGACGAATGAGGGGAGCGGGGTGAAGAGGCGCGCGGGCGATGCAGTTTCCGCCACTCCATTTTTAAATCGCCCTTTGCTTGTCATTGAGCAAATCGACACCGAGGTGACGAACGCTGTAGTTTTTGTCTGCCTCGTATTTTGTAAATTTTGAAACTAAACTATCGTATCAACTGTATTCGAGATAAATAAAACTAATCATTGAAGAAAGCTGCTGTTTTTCGTTGTTTCACCAAACACCATGCTTGGAGAGCTCTCAAATTGTCCCACCTATAAAAGTATCACCTAAAGCGTAAGTCGAGGTCTTAACTAATTTAAACTTGGCTCCTGTTTTTCCTATATGAATTCCGACTTTACACTTGTAAAGTCACTTGAAATAACTTCCTTTCGAACGGAAAGTACTAAAGCTGAAAGTCTTTATATTTCCAATTTTCAATAGACTAGACTTCCTAAGAGGGGATTTTTACGGAGAAAACTTTGAAACAAAATTGTTCCACAAGAAACTGCAAAATCGGCTCTATTTCCTTAGTAATAAGCACTGAAATTACAGACCACTGCTCTTTGAACCGTTGAACGGTTTGAAGTGAGTACTGAAAATGCTTTTTCAGAGTCTTGAGTTATTTCGTCACTCAATTACCAACCATTTTAACCGACTTGCGAGTGAAGAGGGTGACTGCCTTTTTAATCAGACTGTATGTCTTACCCCCTGTTTCTTGCATCTATTAATCTGCAGCCGGTGGTAGCCCAGTGGTTAGAACAATGGTGTCGTTAGTCTAGCGGTGAAGCGCTCGTGGCCTAGTCAAACCGAGTGATTGGAATCAATCACGTGACTTGAGCAACAACAAGCGCGGTCAGGTGCTGGATGGGTGACCGTCCCGTGACTACCGCTAGTGGCATTTCTTCCGAGCGCTTCCGTGCTTCGCAAGCCACGCTAAGCCATTGGTGCCGGCTGTCATATAATGGCAGTCGTTAAGCCATGTCAGAGGCCATATGATCGGCTCGCTAACTTCTGACGGTATAAGGCCCGCCACTGTCTTACAATCCTCTACCGATCCGGACTTGGCCCCCGTGGTAGAGTATGGCCTAACTTTCCTGCGATGCAGGAAGAGACCCGCGCCCCAACAGTGGGGCCCCAATTACCAAGTCTGAGGTCGTGGGTTTGATCCCACTGGGGGCCGCTGTATTGTACACAATACGGTCTTATTCTGGGTGTATTTCCATGTTTGCGAGTCCTTGCCGTGTGGTGTCGGCCTAGAGAATAGCACCAACCAAATTCTTCCCGCGGTTGTCGTAAAAGGCGACTAAGGGACACAAACCAAGGGGTGGGCAGCAGCGCCCCCTGCAGTACATTTCCACCGAACTGCGATCCCCAACCCGCATGCCCAGCGTGGGGATTATGGGCATTACCCCCTATGATAGCACAACGTGGCGCTCTTTAGGGGAGGGCTGTGTCCAGCAGTGGACTAGTATAGCCTGACGACGACGACGTGTCCTTGCCTGGTTCCCCTAGTACAGGGTATCCTAGTTTGGGACCAGGACTAGTGATCGTGTTTTATTATTATAATGCGGCGGTAGGCTAGTGGGTAGAACAATGGACTCCGAAGCCCCACGTTCGATTCCCAGTGCAGGCCTGTACCTACATGACATTAATTTCTAAGTTGGGTAACAAGTTGGGTATCGAACCTGGGTCTCTCACTTCGGAGTCCATTGTTACCGCCGCATTATAATAATGATACATACATAACCTTCCGCCTGTATCCCAGAGGGGTAGGCAGAGATCAGGCACTGCCACTTGCCACGATCCTGACAGATCACCTTCGCTTCATCAACGTTCATAAGTCGTTGCATACACGCACGCCGGTTCCGGGTACTTTTTATCTTTCCCTTTGCTAATACATCCCCTATCTGGTCGATGTATGTCCGCCTGGGACGACCCTTACCAACCCTTCCACTCACGTTCGCAATATATATTTGTTTCGTCAATCTTTCTTCCTTCATCCTCTCCCCATGTCCAAACCAAATAAAATAATGATAACTTGTACATTTGGGGAAAGGAGACGGGGATTTCTGGGCCCGATTGTAAATAGTGGAGATATGGTTTAAAAAAATCGTTATATTTTTCTATTTTAAAATATAAAAATGAGCTCAATTCACAATCTGGAAGACAAGAAATCTTAAAAATAAGTTTATGTCCCTAATAAAATACGATGCCGATTAATAATCAAAATCGATTAGTCTGCATGTATTAACCCGTGTTTGTCAACTGTATTTTTAATCTGTGTCTGTGCTAACACCTAACAGTGACAGGCGTGACAGCTCCCTGACTCAATCTATGATCACTCGTCTTCTCTTCTCGTACCGTTTAGTGCGTTTTAACTGTTTCCTGTTGTTTTTGTTATTATAATTCTCCGACCAGTGCTTTCTTTCTACAGACTTACGATCTTGCTTAACTGTACGGACACGGATAAGTTTAGTATAAGTTTCATTGTCAGCTTGTTGCATAGCCTCACTTTTACTAAATCTCTTCTATCTCTGCTCTTATTGCCAAGATCCGCACAATTTTCTGAGATGATTTTAGCAAACCATCTATATAAGCTCTAAATTGACATCTCCTTCACCTTTTTACACCCAGGCCCAAGAATGTATGAAAGTGTATCCATTTCCTTTGTGAAGTTATAGTAACAATACAATTCGCTAAGTATGAAGGAAAACGTTGTGATGGAACCTGAGTGTTCAAATACCTCACCGCTTGGGACTAGTCCGCGGTGGGCACGCGTGGTTTTAAGCCCATACTCTCTCTATGAGAGAAGCCCTGTACCCTCGTTTATAGGCTACATAAAAGAAATATTATTATTCATGTACTATCCTTGGACATACCAAAGTCTAGCCACTTCCAATTATAGCGGGGCGCCTTGCTGAACTTTTTTTCCGATTAAAATGCCTTTTTGTGTCCATCGCGTGTTTTGGATCGCACGCAACGCCGCCACGCCAACTCACGTACAGTCGTGGAGACTAGTCCTAGATTAGATTACTATATTGGTAATAATAAAATGACATGTCAATGTTTCATTATAAAATGAAATTGAATAAATTACATGTCAGTTATTAATTAACTGGATAAAAAAAACATTAATGTCGTATGGTGCCATCTCAAGAAGACTACGCTTCAGTTTTGTCTTAATATCAATTGACATTGATAGAACTGCGAATGTGAGTGGAAGGGCCGGTAAGGGACGTCTCAGGTGGACATACGTCGACCAAATAGTAGATGTATTGGCAAAGGGGAAGATCAAAAGTACCCGGAACGGGCGTGCGTGCATGCAGTGACTTATGAACGTTGATGAAGCGAAGGTGATCTGTCAGGATCGTGGCAAGTGGCAGTCCCTGTTCTATGCGCACCCCTCTGGGATACAGGCGTGAGGTTCAGGTCGGACTGAAATTCTGTAAATAAACATAACATAACATTTTGATTATACCATTTTTATTTTTAATGCACTAACCCGTGCGTACCCGTGGCACGGATAGCCAGAGGTTGCGGGTTCGAATCCCGGCATGGGTGAATTTTTTAGCCTCTAAACAGGTTTTTATAACCTTTTGATATCAATATGAATTTAAAAACCTATTTTAAATATGAATTTAAAAGCCTCTAAATAGGTTTTTAAATTTGTTCCTTAGCACGGGTTAGTGCATTAAAAATAAAAATAGTGTAATCAATATGAATGTACCGTTTTACTGACAAATAAATGAAATCTGATATCTGCTCACGAAACATGAAATAGAACATTTCATACGAAACATTACAAATACGAGCTTGTCTCTCTAAGAGATTTCTTCCAGCAAACCTCGAAGAGTCGGAGCAGCAGTAAGAAACGGGTACAAAATATAAAATACAAAAACATAGACTACAAAAACCCTTAAGATGTTTATCTTCTCCTTCTAATTTTCGCGCGATGTTTTCATACATTTTCCATACCTGACAAATATTTTCGAAAAAAATCGTCATGCGTGCTGAGCCTTAGAGGCTCGCCGTCGGTTCAGTCACTTTTGTCCTCGGCAGTACAGTAATGTGGGTAGGCTACTTATAAAGATATGGACATTGGACGGTCCGTTCGTCATACGGGAACGGATATACATGAAGGTATATATAGATAGAAAGACCCAGATTCTCGTGAGGACAGGGCACAGTCGACAGCAGGTGGATCTCAACAAAGACTCACTTCCATAGGCTTGACGACAGTATCACATAATCGAAGATTTACCGATATTTTGGGAAAGTATTGCTGTGTGGTGTCGGTCTAGAGAATAGCACCAGCCCAATTCTTCCCGCGGGTGTCGTAAAAGGCGACTAAGGGACACAAACCGGGGGGTGGGCAGCAGCGCCCCCTGCAGTACAATAACACCGAACTGCGATCCCCAACCCGCATGCCCAGCGTGGGGATTATGGGCATTACCCCCTATGATAGCACCACGTGGCGCTCATTAGTGGAGGGCTATGTCCAGCAGTGGACTAGTATAGCCTGACGACGATGGGAAAGTATTTAAAACACTGCGATATCAAGTCCCCCTTGCATGTCCCCACTGCTGGAGCACGGTTCTCTTTCTGTATCGAACGAAACTTAGGCCATACTCCGCCACGGGGGCCAAATCCGCTATGATGGAGGATTGTAAGACAGAAGTGTAGTCTTAACTTTTAGAATACACCTCGGCTACTATAGGATAGAATCGGATATATTCGTGTAATAGAAATATCGGAACTAATATGACAATTAAATAATCTTAATAAGAAAAGTTTTACATAGAGCAGGAAGTACAGTGCGTTCACATTAACTTGACGCGTGAGAGAATTGGTAACAAGGACATAACATGTGAATTAGCTTTTGGACCTAATCGGAAGATGGTTAAACAAGCCCTCAATCCTTTTATTTTCCCCAAGTAATGGGAATGATTTCTTATTTAACATGGTAAAACTAAACATATCAGTGCTACCAATTCTCTCACGCGTCAAGTTAATGTGAACGCACTGTAGTATTACACTCGTGTGCTTTCGGCGAAAACCGAAGCCTACTCTAGAGCCCGGGGTATATTCTGAAAGCTAACAGACTAGGCTGACATTCAGAGACGAAAACTAAGCTAAGATCGGTCTCAGAAATGTCAAAATATAAATATTTAGTACGTGATTTTGACATTTCTAAGACCAGTCTTTGCTTAGTTTTCGTCTCTGAATGTCAGCCTAAGATGTTTGTAAGACATTTTATTTTAGAACACTGACTTAGTCTGAATTGCGATTACTCGCAACCAAAATTCTTCCCGCGGGTGTCGTAAAAGGCGATTAGGGACACAAACCGAGGGGTGGGCAGCAGCGCCTGCAATACAATTCCACCAAACAGCGATCCTCAACCCGCATGCCCAGCGTGGAGATTATGGGCATTACCCCCAATGATGGCACAACCTTGCGCTATGGCGCTCATTAGGGGAGGGCTACGTCCAGCAGTTGACTACATAATATAGCCTGAAGAAGAAGAAGAAGTCGCAACCAATTTATTCAGAGCTATCAGTTGGGGTGGGTAGCGTCAGCAAAATCAACCCGCGCTTCTGATTTACACTAACACGTAAGACACAAACGTTCACGAGGTTATCCTTCACAGTTCGCGAGTGGTATTGCTACTATGATTTCACAAATGTACTTCACAAACTTAGAAAACAAAGTCATTCGTACATGCCGGGACTCACGACCTCTCGATATAAAAGCCGCTCCTGTACCGCCGCTGTCTCTGACAAATAAATAAATACATATAGGTACATGGACATATTACACAGATCTCGTTAGCCCTATGCTAAGTACAACTAAATGACTTTTTGTTATAGGTGCTAACTCGACGATAGAATTTTACAATAAATACATAGATAACATCCAAGACCCTAGACAAACTAGAAAAGTTCGTTTCTCAGTTTGACCCGGCCGGGGATCGAACCCGAGACCTTCGGTTTTACAGTCAGCGTGCCAAACCGCTGCGCCACCGAGGCCGTAAAACAAGGAAAAGAACCTCACAACAAAATGCCAATATGAAACACCTATTTAGAGGCTAAAAATTCCACCCATGCCGGGATTCCAACCCGCGACCTCTGGCTATCCGTGCCAGCGCTCTTTCCAACTGAGCTAATGGGCGACTCACCGGCATCAGTGAAATTTCGAACCTCTTTACAATATTCTCTGTATTAAGTAATAATGCTTTATTCATACACAAGACACACATTAAACATTTGGATGAAATTAGTACTAAACACAAAAAAAAGATAACTTATACACAAAACACATTAAAATATTTGGGTGAAATTAAAATTACACCGAATTTTGACTAAAACACACTTGCATCAAGAAACATGCAATACTCGATCAAAATTCTCAATCAGTAAGTGCGGCAATGTGTGTCCTGGATATAAAAAGGTGACTGGGCTCAGCATGTGCTACAGATAAAATCTGCAACGCTGGTTTTCAGCCAGACCCTTTTGAGAGACAGTCACGAGTATCACAGCAGCACAAAGACCCGTGACGATACATGGAAACATGCTCTTACATGTGCAAATTAATAAAATTACACAAGACTAAACTTCACGCCGTTCCTCCGCGGACTTAAGCAAATTATCGCAAATTATCAACCCTTGCATGTCCCCACTGCTGGGGCACAGGTCTCTTCCTGCATCGCAGAAAGATTACTCCATACTCCACCACGGGGGCCAAGTCCGGGTTGGTGGAGGATTGTAAGACGGTGGCGGGCCTTACTGTCAGAAGTTATCAAGGCGCCCATAAGGCCTCTGACATGGCTTAACGACTGACATTATATGACAGCCGGCACCAACGGCTTAGCATGCCTTGCGAAGCACGGAAACTCTCGGGAAAAATGCCACTAGCGGTAATCACGGGACGGTCGCCCATCCTGCACCTGACCGCGCCTGTTGTTGCTTAACTCAAGTAATTGATTGCAATCACTCGGTTCGACTAGGCCACGGGAGCGCGTAATAAACCTGTGTTACAGACCTGTGTTCAAGTTAATGTTTAACTAATGATATCTTGTGTTTTGTTTCAGGTACGTTTTGTTGGTTTGATCTACACTCGTCTTAATCTATTCTTGGAAGTTTTGGTAAGAGGTTATTGGGTAAGATATGAATAATCTGTGTCGGAAACATTTTTCTTTTATTTACGTTACTTTGTTAAGCATCCACGTATTAAGGATACACGTTTCCTATACGTGTACAGGCAGCGACAATACGTAATATTACGTAATACAGAGAATAGTGTAAAGAGATTACACTATTTTTATTTTTAATGCACTAACCCGTGCTAAGGAACAAATTTAAAAACCTATTTAGAGGCTAAAAATTTCACCCATGCCGGGAAAAAAATTTTTAGCCTCTAAATAGGTTTTTAAATTTGTTCCTTAGCACGGGTTAGTGCATTAAACATAAAAATAGTGTAATCATGTGAGTACAGTGATATTGTTCCGATGTTAAACCTAACTGCAAAGTAGGTGGTCGGGGCTGTAAGTAATGCAATTTGCTTAAGTCAGATGTCGCTGCCTGTACGTAATACAGAGAATATTGTAAAGAGGTTCGAAATTTCACTGATGCCGTGAGTCGCCCATTGGCTCAATTGGTAGAGCGCTGGTACGGTTAGCCAGAGGTTGCGGGTTCGAATCCCGGCATGGGTGAAATTTTTAGCCTCTAAATAGGTTTTTAAATAGTGTAAAGAGGTTCGAAATTTCACTGATGCCGGTGAGTCGCCCATTGGCTCAATTGGTAGAGCGCTGGCACGGATAGACAGAGGTTGCGGGTTCGAATCCCGGCATGGGTGAAATTTTAAGCCTCTAAATAGGTTTTTGGAAAAGTAACTTTTCACTTTCACTTCCTCAATTATGTTATGTTTTGTATTGTATCTGTGGGATTGTACGTATGCAGATAGATAGATAGATAAAACCACAATTGAACATCCAGAAGAAAGGATACAACCATGATTACCATGACGTATGTATTTAGTAACTGAAAATAATTATTAATTCCACCAACCCATTGACAAAGAACACCAAATGCCGTGAGAACTATCCAATCATCGTTTGCTCCCTCATCAATGTGTGCAATAATAGCTCTTAAGCCGTCGCGATACGGGCTACCGTTTTGTTTGAGAGTTTCTGACTTACTGTACCCACAAATTGCATTTAATCTATTATTTACTCAGACACCCTGTAGGCCTAGCACGCGCTCCATACTTGGACACTTGTTTTACATCTTAAAAAAGAATGTTTCGCTAACAAATTTAATAACTGAAGAAGCGGTTGAAAGAGCATTTTCTATCTCTGTCATAACATTGAGCTATATTATGTATTTATTTTAGTTTTTGTAGTTTATTTATTTCTTTCATAGTTAGGTTATTAAATATTTATGTGGTATATTTTGTACAGGTATATAGACCCGCTTTTTGCGGCATCTCCGACTCTCTAAAGTTTGCTGGAAGAAATCATTTTCAGAGATAAGCTCGCCTTTGCACAAATTGACAAATAAAGTCTGCACTTGAGGTTGAACTAAGTGGTCTAATGGCTATCTGAAAGATGTTATTTTTTCTTATGTAATTCCTGAAGAATATTCTATAATATATAAATCTTCACTACCTCGCTGAAGACGTGTAATGCTGTTACATATGATTATCTACATAACAGTAATAGTAAGTTTTCTTTTTGTCTGTTTACATGTAAAATGTATATATTAGTATATTATAATTATATAAGTTTATACTTTATTGTACACGAAAAACACAAAAAAAAGAAATACAATTAAAAAAAATACATGTACAAAGATGAGCTTATCTATGTATGTTATATATGTTATATGTGTATAACATAACATAACATAACATAACATTTACATACAGGCACATACATTGCTTCTGGCCCCACACTAGGATACCCTGTGTCGTGGGAACCAGAAACAACGACATCACAAACATGTAAACATCCAAGACCTGGGGTTTTTTTTTTTGTTCCCAGCCGGGATTCGAACCCGGGACCTCCTGCATGGCAGGTAGATGCACTACTGTTACGCCACAGAGGTCGTCATAGGTATGTTTTTATAATATATAAATTAGTAATATTTATTATGTTAAGTATATGTATAATATACATAATACATACTTAACATAATAATTATATAATATATGTATATATATGTATGAACATTAGTTGTAAGTCAGTTTATGTACATACTCTTCCAATATACTTCATGTACCTACCTACTCTCTTCATCTTTCAGTTCTATCCATCCCAAGGTTGTCTGCTTTTAGCAGATCGCTTTTAGCGACAAGACCGCCAATTGTATACGGCAATAGTTAGATATGTAAGCCTTTTTATGTATTTTGTTTTCTAGTGTGTACAATAAAGAGTTCTAATCTAAATTAGTGGGCCATTTAGATAAGTGGCCCACTAATTTTAATATCAAGGAATCTTTTTTGTCTGTAAAATACCTGTTATTTCTCTGGTTTAGTCTAAATTAACAAAGAAAGATATAAATTAATAAACTAAAAAAATATACTTACATATATATATATATATATGTAAGTATATTTTATGTATATATATATATATATATATATATATATATATATATATACACACAAGTTTTCATGTACTCTCAAAAGTATGGTGTGCAATAAAGAGTATGAAACTAATGTATTCAAAAGAATGTCAGGGCTGCCAGGATCCAAGGATTACGAGGCTAGACACAGTGCGTGCTAGCCAGGCGTTTAGTCATAGCGTATTAAGGCCATCTTACTTACAGAAGACGCTGTTAATAATCGGTTTTGGAGTTAGGATCAATTTGGTCGGTCTGTATAATATATACTTACATATATATATATATATATATATATATATATGTAAGTATATTTTATATATATATATATATATATATATATATATATATATACACACAAGTTTTCATGTACTCTCAAAAGTATGGTGTGCAATAAAGAGTATGAAACTAATGTATTCAAAAGAATGTCAGGGCTGCCAGGATCCAAGGATTACGAGGCTAGACACAGTGCGTGCTAGCCAGGCGTTTAGTCATAGCGTATTAAGGCCATCTCACTTACAGAAGACGCTGTTAATAATCGGTTTTGGAGTTAGGATCAATTTGGTCGGTCTGGGATTAAGCCTGAAGTTAGCGTGCATTGCGTTACTGTTTGAAACTCAACAGAGATTCTAAATTGTATTAAGACGCCGAATAGGATAATAATATAATAATAAAGATGGTCAGAGTGGAGTTTTTTTTTCCGCTGCCTTTTTCTCCACTACAATACGGCCCGAAGGCGGCGGCTTACATTTTACATTGTACATTGACATTCAGCAAACAGAATGTAAATTCTTTATGTTGAAATAAAATGATTTGAATTATTGAATATTGGCCTTTTTGCATCTACTTAATGAGATGATTTATACAGCGTCCAGTAATATCTTCACTCACACTAGATGGGTGAAGGGACCACTCCGACGCTGTAGTGCCTGGGACATGGTTTTATAGATGGTGTAGGCTTGTATACGACGCCGAATAGGATAGCGTTGATGATATCAACCCTTGTATGTCCCCACTGCTGGGGCACGGGTCTCTTCCTGCATCGCAGGAAGGTTAGGCCATACTCCACCACGGGGGCCAAGTCCGGGTCGGTGGAGGATTGTTAGACAGTGGCGGGCCTTACTGTCAGAAGTTATCAAGCCGCCCAAATGGCCTCCGACATGGCTTAGTTACCGCGTGGGAACTAAGTGATGGTGACTTGTCTTTCCCGTGGGCTAGGCCGACTGAGCTTTCAGGATGATGTACGTACGCCACCTTGAATGTCAATTTATTAAGACATTATTTAACCAAAGCCAGCGGCTAACACAGTTCATTGACATTCAGCAAACAGAATGTAAATTCTCCACGTCAAAATTAATTATTGATTATATTCTTTTTAATGCACTTACCTGTGCTAAGGACAATTTTTTAAAACCTATTTAGAGGCTACTAATTCCACGCATGCCGGGACTCGAACCCGCTACCTCTGGCTGAACGTGCCAGGTTGGAACGTTGTATAACTTTTATAATAATAAATAAACTCTGGAACGACTTCAGGTGTGGTTTTATTTGTAGATGTAGTGTAATATTTTAATAATAACAGAAAAACTGGATAAAAACGGATAAGCAGGTAAAAAGTCAGATCTGGTCAAAGGGTAAAGTAGTAGTGATTGAAAAATGAGGGAAATCGAAAAATGTGTGACAAAATTTAAATATTTGAAAATGATAGATAGAAAAAGAAATAAGAATGGTGTAAAGAGGTTTGCACCGTTACAAGGTTAACCAGAGGTCGCGGGTTCGAGTCACGGCTTGGGTGGAATTTTAAGCCTCTAAATTGTTTATTAATTATTGATTTCTGATTTCCAATTTTATAATTGGAACGGAGCCAACCAAGCCGCGGGGTTGGGGGTAACTTAACGTAAACCTGTAGAGACCAGAGAACAACCCGGGGGCTCTCTGACATAACGAGCAATGCACAGAAGCGCTCGCATTATTCACAAAAACAACTCGAGCTCCGTTAACTCCGTCCGCCATAATAAAATTCAGTTCGCGCTTAGAATACGCAATGAAAGGAGTTCATTACGGGCGACTAGTGCGGCCCGCGGCTCCGCTCGTCTGTGAATAACAAATTGGACGATCTCTTAGCTTGCTACAATATTATACAGCTTTGCCTCATGAATGAACTATTCTTCAAACAGTAATTAGAATTTGTGCACATCATACAGCGAAATATGTCAACAGACTCTGTATTTTTTTTAATTTTGAGTTTTTTTGTTCTTCTCTAAATTGATTTAGAGTTTAAAATGGACATCTAGTTATACTTGTAACGTTAGGCGTTGTGGTATTTGAACCCACAGACACTCAGATTTCCTCACGACGTTTTTATTAACGGTTAGCGAGTCGCGTTAATGTTACAGTCAGAAGTCTTCAACATAGTTTTTCTGCAGCTAAAACTAGTTTTGACTAAATTTAACAGTCATCTAAATTTAACAGTCAAAACTAGTTTTGGCGGCAGAAAAATAAAGTATCCAACAATGTCGAGTTGGTTTTCGGTCTTCCATGTTGAACCTAACACGCTCCTTCGCGCCCCGCTACAGTGCACGCTTCGTCAAACCTATATTTTGTTGTCACTGATTGAATGATGCATCATTTTAGGTAATTTTTACCATTTACTATTTCAAATGTAAACATTGAACTAAAGTACTTTTGGCTGATATTATCAGTCAAATCTAGTCTTACCGTTTAAGAGTTCTGACTGTGACATTAATACTTCTTCTTCAGGCTATATTATGTAGTCCACTGCTGGACATAGCCCTCCCCCAATGAGCGCCATAGCGCCCTGTCTTCAGCTTGCCGCATCCAGCATCTGCCGGCAGGTTTTCGCAGATCGTCATCCCACCTGGTCGGAGGGCGTCCTAGACTACGTTTGCCGAGTCGCGGTCTCCACTCAAGAACACGTAACATTACTACGATAACTTCACAACTGCAAACATTCTCTATTGCACTAAAAAAATACTGTAGGTAGCTTGACAAAGAATTCTCCTGCGACCTCGGTAAGCCGTTTAGCGCGGAACATTCTTGACCAGCGGAAATTAAATGCACTAACTCTTGCATGCGCGAATATACCTCGGCTACTGTTGGATAGAATCTGATATATTCGTGTAATAGAAATATCGGAACTAATATGACACTTCGTTATCAACCCTTGTATGTCCCCACTGCTGGGGCACGGGTCTCTTCCTGGATTGCAGGAAGGTTAGGCCATACTCCACTACGGGGGCCAAGTCCGGGTTGGTGCAGGATTGTAAGACAATGGCGGGCCTTACAGTCAGAAGTTATCAAGCCGCCCATGAGGCCTCTGACATGGCTTAACGACTGCCATTACATGACAGCCGGCACCAACGGCTTAACGTGCCTTGCGAAGCACGGAGCTAGTCTGAAATAATTTTTTATTATTATTATAAAGAACTCCATTGTACTTTTAGTGATAAGGCCGCCGCCGTCTGTACTCTTAGGTTAAGAAATATCTCTGTAATTTCCATTTTTATGCACAATAAAGTGGTCTCCATCTATCTATCTACCCTATCTCACTATCTAGAGGTCGCGGGTTCGAATCGCGGCATGGGTGTAATTTTCAGCCTCTAAATATTGTCCTTTGCACGGGTGTGTGCATCAATAAGAATATAAATAAGTATAAATTCTCAATTCTGAAACCGACCCTAAGCTGTACAAGACACACGATCAAAACAAACTCCCAACGTATCCCGATACACATCACCGGAAATGACGTCACGGGCGGAAGTGCAAGCCCGTAAATAAGGCGAAGGAGCGCCGCTAGGGGGACTTATGGAGCGAAATCAATGACTTCCGGAAACCTAGAGCTCTACAGAGATAAGGCGAGGGGTTATGTATTTTAAGACGCCATTAAGAACTTTACTCATTGATTCTTTGGCGTCTGCCATTGAAGATGTCGTGGGTTTGATTCCCTTTTAGATACTTGGTGCCAAGAATGGTCAGGATAGTCTAGCTTGGGACCTCAGATCATAGAAAGAAGTTTGGGACCATGATACGTTCGGTTTAAAGGTGAACATTTTACAATCACAAGAGAGCTCTAGAGTTTAGTTTGGGACTAGGGTAAGTTTGGGTCTAGGGTAAGTGTGAGACTAGGGTAAGTTTGGGACTAGGGTAAGTTTGGGACTAGGGTAAGTTTAGGACTACAGTAAGTTTGCGACTAGGGTAAGTTTAGGACTAGGGTAAATTTGGGACTAGGTAAAGTGTGGGACTAGGATAAATTTGGGACTAGACTAGTATGTTTGGTCTAAAGGTAAACACTTTTTACAAGCACACGATGGCTCGTGGGTTTCATTCCCTTTTAGATACTTGGTGCAAAGAATAATCGGGCTAATTTAGTTTAAGACTAGGGTAAGTTGGTCTAGTGGTTAACACATTTGACTCGCGCAAGAGAGGTCGTCGGTTTGATTCCTGCCAGAGGCCGCTGTACTTGATTTGAACAAATGGCCTCAGTCTGGTTGTATTTCCATGTTTGTGATGTCCTTGTGTACTTACCATAGGACAGGGTATCCTAGTTTGGGAAACCTGGGATTTGGGAGTAAAAGTGTTCTTCCTGTGCAGAGTTAATTAGAAGTAAAGGTTGTATTTAAATTAAATTTAAATCACAAAAGAAAAATTGCTCTCTGTGGAAATTATAATAATAATGTACGTTTCTTCTTCTTCTTCAGGCTATATTAGTCCACTGCTAGACATAGCCCTCCCCTAATGAGCGCAAGGTTGTGCCATCATTGGGGGGTAGTGCCCATAATCCGCACGCTGGGCATGCCCCCCCAAACGTTTATTTCAGACCAATGATCCGTAGTTATTAGTAAAAACTCAACCTATGTTAGTGAAAATAAAATAATTTAAGACATTAAAATTATAATGGGTGTGAGACAACGCCCCTCAACAAGGACAGTTTCAACGCAAAGAGCGGTAGCTTCCAATACCATAAAAGGGCAGATTTATGCACTCGGCCCGAACAATAAAGAACCGATAAATAAAAAAGCCCTTTAGTTGCAGTAGACCTCTCTGGCCTAAGTGATTGTATGAAATCTAGTTCCACCAGAAAGGAGTCTGGACGGTAAGACCCTTCCGCCATTGAGAATAGTTTATTTGACAATCCCTATTATACTCAAGTTATTTATTGGAAATACATTTTATCAATATTACTTTGGAGAGCTGAAGTGGCAGTGGGCTGGCCATATCTCGTGAAGAACCGACGACAACCGTTGGAGTAAGCGTGTTCTTGAGTGGAGACCGCGACACGGCAAACGTAGTGTAGGACGCCCTCCGACCAGGGGGGATGACGATCTGCGAAAAACTTCCGGCAGATGTTGGATGCGGCAAGCTGAAGACAGGGCGTTATGGCGCTCATTAAGGTAGGGCCTTGTCCAGCAGTGGACTACATAATATAGCCTGAAGAAGAAGAAGAAGACTTTGGAGAGCTATAAGCTAAGAGTTCGTTTTGACAGTTTGAGACCATACAATAATTCGTGGAGGCTAGATTTGTGGCTCGATCGTAGTCGGCTGCCTGAGTGATCTTAATCGATCACGAAGGCTAAGCAACATAGGGCGCGTTCAGTGCATGGATGAGTGACCGTCAATAGGACTAGTCTTCCGTGTGGGCTAGGCCGACTAAGCTGTCAGGATGGTTTAGGTGTCGGTGGAGGATTGTAAGGCAGTGGCGGGCCTTACTGCCAGAAGTTATCAAGCCGCCCATAAGGCCTCTGACATGGCGTAACGACTGCCATTACATGACAGCTGCTACCAACGGCTTAACGTGCCTTGCGAAGCACGGAAGCGGTCGGAAAAATGCCACTAGCGGTAGTCACGGAACCGTCACCCATCCTGCACCTAACCGCGCCTGTTGTTGCTTAACTCAAATGATTGATTCCAATCGCTCGGTCCGACTAGGACACAAGCGCTTTCTTTCTTCCTTTTACGTACGATGGTGATTATTTGAGGAAGATGGATGAAGCGAGGGTGGTCGTGGTAAGTAACGGTCCCTGATCTCCGGGATAAAGGCGTAAGGTTATGTTACGGAGATTATTTACGGATAATGACAGGATGACATTACGTCACGCGTGAGCCAAAACCACCTGGCTGACGTTATAAATATCCCAACCGCCGAAATTCAACTGATTAAGTAACCACCATTGTTAGAACTCACGTACTTGTCAAAAAAATGCCCTCCACTGTGACATACATTATTAGGGTTACGTAGCGAGAAAGGGGTGAAAAAGTGGACCCTATCTACTTTATTTTTATTTTATTTATTAGGCACACAAAACAGATATTATTCAGTAGATCATCAAGATAACATAAATTAACATTCAAGATCCAGACTATTCTCCAAAACATGTGTACACAGCATGGTTACAATAATACGAAACTTAGAAGAGTTACTTAAACTAACATAACATGGATTTTATGTCTTCCTTTACATTCAATGAACGTTTGATCAAGCTGAGAAGAAAGAAAAATTGTTATAAAGAAATTATGAGAATAAGAAGAACAACGACAAAACAGCCTCCTATTTTGTCGGGCCTATTATACTTTTTCCAAATTCAGACTATGAAATGGAATAATATCTCGTGTCAGTGTTGGTTACCGAATTTCCCCGAAACGGCTTCACCTTTTTATGGACTCTCGTGTATATTTGGTAGTATGAGAATATATTGAAGTTGAAAGCGGTTATTGATAAATTATCACGGGTTTTACAGGGGCACACAATCAAAGACGGCTATTTAAACGTAAACTGTTTATTGTCACTTGTGTGTATAACAACACACACTTGCGTGTGTAATATTTGAAATAGTGGAAGTACCTACAATAAAACCAAACGATACAGTTATTGCGAAAAACTGCCGGCAGATGCGGGATGCGGCAAGCTGAAGACAGGGCGCTATGGCGCTTATTAGGAGATAGCTATGTCCAACAGTAGTGGACTATGATAGCCTGACGATGACGATGATGACAGTTTTTACCATTAATCAGCTATACAACCTTGCACTAAAGAATATCACTATATATAAATATTAAATTGCCAAGATAAATACAGACTTAGATAAAGCCGATACAGTGGTAATAGGTGACAAAACTCAGCGTAAGCTGTACTTACGCACAGCGCTGGTTTTCAGTTTGCCTCCAGCGCAAACTTGAGCAAATACCAATGTTGTCGTTTGATGTGTTATTGATGTCGTTTTACCTCTATAAATCGCAAGCGTTGATTGGCTGTTAGAAATCGATTACACTATCTAACGCGCTGATTGGTTAATCAAACCTGTCAATGACAATAATTGCTCTTCTTCGTTCGTGCTGTCGTTTCTGATTTGTCTCCAAATGGAACGTACGGATCCTTCATCTGCAAGTCTAACTCGCGCTTGGCTTCTATTTATTGTTCATCCCTTCAAGGGATTAGCTACCGAATAGAATCTGGACGCTTTTTAGCGGTTCAAGCACAATTTTTATTTCTGACTAGCTTTTGCTCACGACTCCGTCCGCGTGGGCTTATTTTGTAACCCCGTTCACTCCCTTAAGGGCTAGGTAAATTTAGAAAAACGGCGAAACACGTATTTAATCAATTGTGCTAAAGAGTATTTATTTTAAGTTTGAAAAAAATTAGACAACATTCTTTATACCTCCCATACAAATTTTGGCAACCCTTTTCGCCCCCTTAGGGGTTGAATTTAAAAAAATCCGGTCTTATTCCTTGTCTACATTATATATATAGACTCTGTGTGCAAAATTTCCGCTTCTTAGGGCCAACGGCTTGGCCTGGGCGTTGATGAGTGAGTCAGTCAGTCAGGACTTTGAATTTCATTTATTAAGAGAGAGAGAAAGAGAGACAGAGAGTTAGAGAGAGAGAAAGAAATACATTTGTTACACCAACAAGACACATCACAGAAACGAAAAAAACAGAAAATTAACACAACATGAGCACAACAGAAATTAACCAAATATACAATAAACGAAACAAAAAATCAGACATCGGTAGATATATATAGATTTCTATATAGATTTTTGTATAGATTTCTTGATAACTGCGCGCTGTAAAGAAAAACATCGTGAGTGTGTAGGAAGTCTAACTGTGAACGAAACCAGTGGCTCCTTCACTCACACTAGATTGGTGAAGGGACCACTCGGGCGCGGCAATAATTTTGGACAATGATTTTTAGATGGTATAGGCTTGCCCAGCACCTATACCATCCTGAGAGCTTAGTCGGCCTAGCCTACAGGAAAGCGGAGGCAACTAATCAGCGGGTTTCCTCGCAATGTTTTCCTTCACGTTTAACGTGTGGTATTGCTGCGACAAATATATTGGATAACCTATAGCAATTAAAATAAATCAATCCATCACACTATAATATTCCATTTTCCTCCACCGGAAAATGGAATATTAGGTTAGACCATGCCGGTGAAGTTTGGTCTAACCTTCCTGCGATGCAGCAAGAGACCCGTGCCCCAGCAGTGGGGACATACAAGGGTTGATATCGACTAATGATTTTCAAGCGCTTTTTCGCCCAATATCTCATGACGTCACTAAGCTAGTGTGACCACGTCGTTTGACAAATAAGGGACTGTTCTCTATTGTAGTGGTCACATTTTATTGGTTTAATACCCCATCCAGTTTTAATACAAGGGGTGGGTAGGGACACAGATGTGCGGTTTTTTTATTCGCGGTTTGTTACAGTTTTAAATAATGTTTGTTGTTTTTTTTTTATTTATCGTTATTACTATTTCGGCCTTAGTTACCACGTGTTCCTACCGCGGATTGGCAATATCAAGCGCTGAAGTATTTGAACACTTTAGGCACTCAGGTTTTCCCACGATGTTTTCCTTCTCGGTTAGCGTCCCGCTGCAGTAGGTATACTATTAATCATATTTTTATTTTTAATGCACTAACCCGTGCTAAGGAACAAATTCAAAAACCTATTTAGAGGCTAAAAATTTCACCCATGCCGGGATTCGAACCCGCAACCTCTGGCTATCCGTACCAGCGCTCTACCAATTGAGCCAATGGGCGACTCACGGCATCAGTGAAATTTCGAACCTCTTTACATTATTCTCTGTATTACGTACAGGCAGCGACATCTGACTTAAGCAAATTGCATTATTTACAGCATGGGTGAAATTTTTAGCCTCTAAATAGGTTTTTATACTATTAATCCGTTTAGTTAAAATGAATGCTTGCTTAAAAATTTGCATGTAATAATACGTGTACGTAATATTTACATACATACATAACCTCACGCCTGTATCCCATAGGGGTAGGCAGAGACCAGGGACTGCCACTTGCCACGATCCTGACAGATCACCTTCGCTTCATCAACGTTCATAAGTCGTTGCATGCACGCACGCCGGTTCCGGGTACTTTTTATCTTTCCCTTTGCTAATACATCCCCTATTTGGTCGATGTAAGTCCGTCTGGGACATTTAAATTTAATAATAAATTTAGTCTGTGATACTACCATTCAATAATGTGTAGTACTTACGAAAGTTTTGCTTCAAAAGATCGCGAGGAAAGCCTAGTGTCTTAAGCGTTGTCATATGTACACCCCGGCACGTACCAATTAAAGTAGCAATCGTTATCAACCCTTGTATGTCCCCACTGCTGGGGCACGGGTCTCTTCCTGCATCGCAGGAAGGTTAGGCCATACTCCACCACGGGGGCCAAGTCCGGGTTGGTGGAGGATTGTAAGACAGTGGCGGGCCTTACTGTCAGAAGTTATCAAGCCGCCCATAAGGCCTCTGACATGGCTTAACGACTGCCATTATATGACAGCCGGCACCAACGGCTTTACGTGCCTTGCGTGCTTCGGAAGCGCTCGGAAAAATGCCACTAGCGGTAGTCACGGAATGCTCACCCATCCTGTACCTGACCGCACCTGTTGTTGCTTAACCAAGTGATTGATTCCAATCACTCGGTTCGCCTAGGCCACGAGCGCTTCCAATACCACTCGCCAATTGTGAAGGAAAACATTGCGAGGAAACCCGAGTCACTGTACGTAGGTTTGCTACATACAATGACCCAACTGACTAACTGCAGATATCTTAGCTATAACTAACTAGTATACAAGTAGAAAGGAAAAATTATCTGATCTTGTAACGGTGCAAACCTGTTAACACCATTTTTTATATTTTTTTTCTATCTATCATTTTCAAATATTTAAATTATGTTACACATTTCGGAATTTCCCTCATTTTCATAATTACAACTGTACCCATCGACTAGATCTGACTATTTACCTGCTTATTCGTTTTCATCCAGTTTTTCTATTCTTATAATAAAATAACAGTACCAATCTACAAATAAAGCAACAGTTGAAGGCGTTCCAGTTTTTATTTTTACTAGCTGACTCAGCGAACTTCGTACCGCCTAACAGTCTCGAGATTTGCGCTTACCAACACATTCAGCGATTCATTTTTATATTATAGATAAAAGATATACAACATTACAACCTGATCTGTCTACGCTACCGAAATAAAGACGTCAGTTCATGTATTAATTATTTTAGAATTATTATTAGGGCCCAAGAGGCTCTCCCGAATCTGTGGTAGCTGTATCCAGCCAAATATAAATAATTCAAGGCACCGAAAACAGCGTTCAAATTCAAAGCGTAATTAACTTAATATTTAAGATGATTACTTGTATAACTACGCGTAGGTTAATGTTGTTAGTCACTCGATTAATGAGATGTACACTGATTTAGACTCTGAGATAGACACTGCATCCGAAAGAGAACCAAAGTTATCGACATAGCTCAGAGAATCAGCAAGCTGAACTGGCAGTGGGCTGGCCATATTTCGCGAAGAACCGACAACCGTTGGAGTAAACGTGTCTTTGAGTAGGGACCGCGACTCGGCAAACGTAGTGTAGGACGCCCTCCGATTAGGTGGGATGACGATCTGCGAAAAACTGCAGGCAGATGCTGGATGCGGCAAGCTGAAGGAAGGGCGCTATGGCGCTCATTAAGCAAGGGCTATGTTTAGCAGTGGACTAGTATAGCCTGACGACGACGAGGACACTGATAACAGGTACAGGTGTCCGTCCCAGGCGAACATACATCGACCATTGTAAGGGGTGTATTAGCAAAGGGAAAGATAAAAAGTACCCGGAACCGGCGTGCGTGCATGCAACGACTTATGAACGTTGATGAAGCTAAGGTGATCTGTGGCAAGTGGCAATCCCTTAATTTGCATGTATTATTATATGTTAATAATAATTTTATCATTGACGACCTCTGTGGCACAGCGGTAGCGCATTTGCCGAGGCTATCCTTCTAAGCCCTCGTGTCCTAGAAATTAGGACATCACGAATAACTTTCTTCATTCACACCCAATGATTTAGTAGTTTTCCGGAAACTTACTGTTCCAGGTCCAATATATTCCTCACAATTTTTTGGACACCAAGAAGAAAAAGTTCTTCATAATCTACGTAGTTTTAAAAGACCTGAAGTAATTACCTCCAGGGCTTAGGAGGCTATGCGAGAGAACCCCGGCTGGGGACAAAAAAACCCCAGGTCTTGGATGTTTACATGTTTGTGATGTCGTTGTTTCTGGTTCCCACGACACAGGGTATCCTAGTGTGGGGCCAGAAGCAATGTATGTGCCTGTATGTAAATGTTGTTGTAGTTGTTATTATGTAAGTAGTAGTATGTATGTAAATAGTTTAATTTAGGTACAAATGTATATTGTAAGTTTGTACCCTTCTCCTACAAGTTTAGACTAGTGTAGGTTTAAAGTTCAGTGGCTGAAAGTCAGCGCTGCCAAGATCACTGCGTTGACTTGGTTGCGTAATGCTAAGCCTCGAATTTATCTTAATATGTCAAGTTCTATTCTTTAATTCTATTCAAATCCTGGTATCTGCCTACTCTTCTGGGATACAGCCGTGAGTTATATCACTATTCTTTATCAGAGTTATAAGTGAAAACAATTAAGTCTACACTCGTACCTTGACAAGCCACAGAATCATCAATAACATACCAAACACTTGAACGCGGCGAATGACAGTCGCTAATTCTACAAAAACTAGGACAAAAAGATCCCTTTCATTCTGTGCCGTACAGTAGGGTGACCACACTGGTAATTGGACACGCGGCTCGTTTGTCCCGCCCGGCCCGTTTGTCCTATTGCAACGGGACTGCGATTAGAATTGGTACAGAAGGTCGCTGTCACCTAAATGAAAGAGGAAAAAAATTAATTAATTATACTTAATTGCACACAAATATTTCACTGGATATAGCTCAGAGAATTAGGAAGCTGAAGTGGCAGTGGGCTGGCCATATCTCGCGAAGAACCGACAACCGATGGAGTAAACGTGTTCTTGAGTGGAGACCGCTACTCGGCAAGCGTAGTGTAGGACGCCCTCCGACCAGGTGCGATGACGATCTGCGAAAAACTGCAAGCAGATGGATGCGGCAAGCTGAAGACAGGACGCTGTATCGCTCGTTATTGGAGGGCTATGTCCAGCAGTGGACTAATATAGCTTGATGATGATGATTTTACAGTACATTACATAAATATAACATCAGCTTATCTCTGTAAGAGATTTCTTCCAGCAAACCTTAAAAAATAGGAGAAACAGTAAAAGCGGGTGTATATGTACACAAAATAAACAAGAAAAGTTCTAAATAACAACCTAAAATTTTATTTATTTACCAAAAAAAACTCAAATACGTGCAAATAAAAACAGAGACGTAGAGAACAAACCTGTCGAAAAACACGGAAAAATTGAACCTTCTGTCGTAATTCATTTGGCGGTAACAAGCGCAGTGCTAATCTCCAGGCAAATAGTCTGGCTGTTATATTATTATTTGTCATTGGGATCTATCTTTATTGATGGTGCCCCTACACGCAATGATGGGGTCTCAATATTGGGGACTCTCGTTAGCTCAGTGTCGCTCAACCTTTTGAATCCGTGGGGCCCTTAGGCACTTCAGAAAGACATATCCACGCACTTCATCGGGTCGTCAGGAGGTGATAAATGAGCTGGCACCCTGGGTACTCTCATATGGATATCAACCCTTGTACGTCCTCACTGCTGGGGCACGGGTCTCTTCCTGCATCGCAGGAAGGTTAGGCCATACTCCACCACGGGGGCCAAGTCGTGTAAGTTTTTGTGTCATATTGATTGTGTAGCAAATAAACTTTTTATCTTTATATCTAACTCAGCAGCGGTCTAGTATTTTTTTTATATGCAGATCTTACAGTGAAAAGCGAGTAAAAGTGGGAAAACTGCGAAAGTAACTTTTAGGAATCTTATATCCATCTTTTGTCCTCGTTTGGCATTGACATTTATAAGCCCAATTTTAAAAATTAGAAATCTTGACAAAGCTGTATTTAGCTAGATACAACAATATTTTATAATACAATGACAAGGAGGGAATTTGATTTTCTATCATGCCATGAATATGTCATGCCGACACTAGAAGTCGCCATGTCGGAGTTTGGGACTAGGACAAGTTATTGTATTGTGTTGAGGTCACGGACATTAATTTATATTTGCCAAAATACATTTGTCATTAATTTAATAATTTTGGGATGAATTTGCCGACAACTTCGTGTGCTTTCATGGTTCGCTTGAGGTCCACGGACCACCGATTAAGAACCACTGCGTTAGGGTACAATAGGGTAGGACAGCCATGTTTTGGTGTGCCGCTTGGGACTTTTAATTGCCTTTTGCATTAATTGGCGTCGATGCTGCCGCTTTTTCCTTTGGGATTCAAAGAACTAGGAATGAAATTTGAGTTTTATAGTTAGCGGGGACTGATTAGAATGCTATGCAAATGGCTGTCATCTACTCAGGTTTCCTCACGATATTTTTCGCGATTAACCAACAAATTTCTTCTTGAAATTATGGATTCTTCTTCAGGCTATATTAGTCAATTGCTGGACATAGTCCGCCCCTAATGAGTGCCATAGCGCCCAGTCTTCAGCTTGCCGCATCCAGCATCTGCCGGCAGTTTTTCGCAGATCGTCATGCCAAAAATTAGGGACTATCAAAATATATCCATATTCATTGTTTATTAATTTAATTTTTTAAACACATTTACGGAGATAAGCTCGCCTTTGTATATGCTATTTCTTGTGCAATGTCCTGTGAAATGTTTGTGTGCAATAAAATATATATAATTAATTTGCTTAGTTTATTGTTTCGTTAAAATATTGATGGTTGTACTCACACGTGGCGATTCAGTCCTTAATGAAAAAATCTCATTGACAGAAATTAAGGGCATCCAGATATGATGTATCCCGTTCATCCATATTTTGTACAATGGTGCCACAGATCGATTTGCAGCTCGCCCGCCCAGTACAGCAAGTCTAACTATTGTGAAACTGTATTACTCGTACTAATGGTGTTTGTTTCCGAAAATTTCCATAACACATTATCTGCACGTCTATGAACTGCCGAACTATTGGCTCTATCTCACGGATTATGACTGCTAAGCTGGCTGGATTACCACGAGTAAGGGCCGGTTTCTGAATTGAGAATTTAATTAAGTAAATACTTATGTAACGTATTTGTCACGCTCATTGCTGAGAAATTCGAAGAGATAGCACTACAGTTGAGTATTTACTTAGCGAAATTCTCAATTCAGAAACTGGCCCTAAGTTGGGGATGATGGGTTGCTGCACCTGCAATATTTAATAAGAATTTTTACGGCTTCTATTTTGTTCAAGTTTGATCATGTAATGGTGTAGCTTTTCCATCATCATTTATTGCCTTTAAATAAGCACACGATTTTTTTATGAAGCAACCTCTATCGTGTCCCTTTGTTGGGCATTACCAGTGGGACACAATTCGCTTTTCATCTTCCTATAGGTTCCAATACAAATTAATGAATGAAATGGCTGTAACGTTTAATTTGAATAACTTATGCGTAAGAAATATCATACAAAAATTATATTAGCAAAATCTTACTCTTTACTTTCTATTCTTTTTGCCAACTGAAGTAACGAGCTCCGTGCCCAGTAAACAAAGGCCCCTGGGCTAGCATAATTCATTTTCCTTCCTATTCGCCCTGTCTACACTTCATCCGATGTATTTTGTGGCGGGCTATGCCCAAAGCGTTCAAATATTCTCGTGTTTTTGGGCAATAATTGATGATCATGCAGTAATTGATGATGTATAGGTGTATTGAAGGCTACTGTGTTTAAAAAGCAGTGTCCCAGATACTGCAGCATCCTAGTGATCCCTTCACCCATCTAGAGTGAGTGAAGATGCCACTGGACGCTATGTAAATGGTCTCATTCATTCCCATGTGCAGTCTAGTTTAGGCATCTAATTATATTCTTTTTAATGCACTAACCCGTGCTAAGGACAATTTTAAAATCCTATTTAGAGGCTAAAAAATCGCGACCTCTGGCACGGTTAACCAGAGGTCGCGAATTCGAGTCCCGGCATGGGTGGAATTTTTTAAATTAAAAATTTATATTTCTAACGTGGGTAAAGCGCTGTGGATCATCCAGGAATGGCCCAGCAGGATCCCGGCATCCCTCGTCACTTGTCTAGCGCACTCTCGCATATTTGCATATAAAGTTCCGTTTTGCACGGCTTTTTATTCATGTATGGATATCGTAATGATATATGGCAGAGGTGTGTACTTGAAAACTGTTGGAATCCGACCTTACACTTTATGTGCAAAGTAAAATAGTAAATAGAATGAAATATCGGAATTAAAGCTAAGAAATACCTTGAAATGAAGAGTAATGTATTTAGAGGCACGGATAGCCAGAGGTCGCGGGTTCGAATCCCGGCATGGGTGAAATTTTTAACCTCTAAATAGGTTTTCAAAGTTTTCCTTAGCACGGGTTAGTACATTAAAAAATAATATAATAAACACTAAAGTAAAAACTTATCTATTTGCGATAATTAATCCATTCTTCAATTTAAACTTCAATTAGGTTTATTTTATTTTTTGAACGAAACAAACAAATGTACAATTCCCAAAATCTTACATGTAGAACTGGCGGCGTTTTCTATTAATTAATACACAGACATAAAAAAAACTTTCTTATGCACCTAACAATATTCAGGACGATGTTAATTAGTGGCTACTCGCGGTTTCCCGTAAGCTAAGTCTACGGTGAATGCACTATTAATTGCTGCCAGTTATTTTATTTGTATGCGTGTTTTGCCTGTTGACAGTAGATTTACAAATAGTTAGCATATCAGAAACCGGGAGTTAGACTATAAACTACCCCTATCTCCGGAAAACAGGCGTTATTTCGTGTTTGTATGCATTAAATTCTTCAAATTGTAAGTTTAAATTAAAAATTTGATTTAACTCTCATTAATTTAATTTACTCATTAACATATTTAGTTTAACTGTTCAATGTAATTTCACTAACGATGTTAAGGCATTGTTTTAACCATAATAAAGTAATACAATACTAATGACCTCTGTAAAATAATCACATATCTTTAATTAAGGAAGGGAACACAACATTACGTACTTACTTAAATTCACTCCATAAAAATAAGAACCAGCGTTACAACAATCCAATAAAAAACCTGTTACATTACCATTCCAATAAACTTAAACTACTTCTATAAACAAATTCAACTAAAGCATCATTATTCATAGCGGCCCATAAAACTTCCTACAATGTCCCCGAAAATCCATCTTTTTGGTCACCCCAGCTATCCAGTAGCGCCCGCGGGGATTTGTCCCTATTATTACCACCATTGTGGTCACCGCAATCGATGGGGTGCATAACATTATATTGCGCATTATATAATCGTCTTATCCAGAAGGTCGACTGGACTTCTGTTTCAGTTTAGTATTTTCTAAGGTTAACACGAGCAGTAGACATAATTAAAACTGTTTTTTACGGATTTATGCTCGTTTATTACATTTTTACAATTTTCCAACGTTTCGGCACTTTTTGAGGTGCCGTGGTCCCGGATGACTGAGGTGACAGGTGTCTTTTAGCAATCATTAACGGTTAGTTTACTACCCTCGGCAAAAATTACAAAAGTTAATTATGAAGTTACGTTCCAAAATAGACAAACCAATTATTTTTTATATAAAGTCAACAATATTGATTATTAGTAATTGAAGTTAAAATTAAATTTATAAACTAATTACTTTTTATGAACTTAAAGATACTGATTATTAATTGAAATTAAATTTATTTTTATTATTTATTCTACAGTCACACTTCTAGCAAGGGGGTCTCATGCACTTAAGCACTGGTTCCCATGCTACCGGTATGTTCCAACCACGATCTCTATTAAAATTTGGATGCCGGCGGATCTCTATTGCCTCGCGTATCATTCTAGGGAAGAAACGGTCTTCTCGGGCTAGAACTTTAACTTTATCGAAATGTATAAAGTGATTTGTTACCGCTAAGTATATGCTCGGTGACTGCAGATCTACCAGAGCGCTTATGTTTTACATCAACGAAAATTGGAAAATTGTAAAAAAATGTAATGAACGAGCATAAATCCGTATAAAAACAGTTTTAATTTCTGTTTCAGTTTTTAAACGGTTGGTATCATTCCTTTTCATCATCATCATCAACCCATTATGTCCCCACCGAGGGGCACTGGTCTCTTCCCTGAGGAAGGTATAGGCCATACTCCACCACGAAGGCCAAGTCCAGATTGGTGGAAGCTTGCAAGACTTGTGGCTGGTCTTACAATCAGAAGTTTTCAAGCCGACCTAAGGCCTCTGACTTGGCTTGACGTCTCAGCCGTCACCAACTGCTTAACGTGCCTTGCGTAGCACGGAACCGCTCTGAAAAATGCTACTAGCGTCAGTTATAGACACCCATCCGGTGGAGTATGGCCTTATGTACCTTCCTTAGGGCAGAGACCCGTGCCCCTCGGTGGGGACATAATGGGATGATGATGAATATGATTTGAACTGTAAGTAATACAGAGAGTATTGTAAAGAGTTTCGAAATTTAACTGATGCCCGGTACTTGCCCATTAGCTCAGTTGGGAGAGCGCTGGCAAGGTTAGCCAGAGGTCGCGGGTTCGAGCCCGACATGGGTGGAATGTTTAGCCTCTAAAAAGGTTTTTAAAATTGTTTGACCTTCTGTCCGTAGCTAGATCGAGTCTAGCTATTTGTCATGGATGCTCACTCAATGGATGGAAGACGAATGAGTGACTGAGCTGGATTGTATTGCGGCGTGTTTTTGAGTGATTGAGATTTTCTGAAGTGGGCAGCTCGTTTGCGGGGTTTTGTATCAATAAAAACGTTATTTACAAATACAAATTCATTTATTTGTAAAACATTTGTTTTCGTAAAAGTTCTTATAAATGCAAAAAAAATATTCCATCTTAAAATTATCTCTATTTACAGCGTTGTTGAAGAACTATGGTGATAGATAGATAGAGAAAATTTTTTTGCACATTCAGAAAAAAAGGATACAACCATAATTTCTTAAATCTAAGTAATGATTTAAGTAACATTTCTATACAATTTTAACTTATGATTAAGTTAAAATTGTATAGAAATATTAAAATGTAAAAACCTATTTAGAGGCTAAAAATTTCACCAATGCCGGGATTCGCACCCGTAACCTCTGGCTATCCGTGCCAGCGCTCTACCAATTAAGCCAATGGTCGACTCACCGGCATCAGTGAAATTTCGAACCTCTTTACACTATTCTCTGCATTACGTACAGGCAGCGACATTTGGCTTAAGCAAATTGCATCACTTACAGCCCCGACTACCTACTTTGCAGTTAGGTTTTACATTAAAATGTGTTGATATCAACCCTTTGTATGTCCCCACTGCTGGGGCACGGGTCTCTTCCTGCATCGCAGGAAGTTTAGGCCATACTCCACCACGGGGGCCAAGTCCGGGTTGGTGGAGGATTGTAAGACAGTGGCGGGCCTTACTGTCGGAAGTTATCAAGCCGCCCATAAGGCCTCTGACAAGGCTTAACGAAACGACTGCTATTACATGACAGCCGGCACCAAAGGCTTATCTTATTATTTACTTTGTTTATGTATATTTTATTTATGTATATTTACAGGTTTAATCTATGTAGTGTATTACTTCTGCTTCGGTCATTGTTAAGGGGTTTTGCCGTCTCTGCGGTTTATTTTGTACACGTATCGTAGACCCGTTTTTTACTGCTGCTCCGGCTCTCCAAGGTTTGCTGGAGGAAATCTCTTAGAGAGATAAGCTCGCCTTCGTAATAATATTAATAAAATCTTTATTCCAGCGGTTACAGTTTACACGTCACTGGGGCTCTGTACTAAGTCGAATCCAAAACTAAAAATTGTACAAAACATAATTGATCGTATTATAAATGTACGTAATACAGAGAATGGTGTAAAGAGGTTCGAAATTTCACTGATGCCGGTGAGTCGCCCATTGGCTCAATTGGTAGAGCGCTGGCACGGATAGTCATAGGTTGCGGGTTCGAATCCCGGCATGGGTGAAATTTTTAGCCTCTAAATAGGTTTTTAAATAATTGATCGTTTAAAAACTAAATCTCTGAAAATTTTAGGTATAGAAGGGTGTGTGTGTGTGTGTGTGTGTGCGTGCGTGCATACGTGCGCGTGTGTGTGTTATTTCTTATGCAATGTCGTGTTTAATGTTTCGTGTGCAATAAAGTATGAAATTAGTCGCTGCCTGTACGTAATACAGAGAATTTTGTAGAGGTTCGAAATTTCACTGATGCCGGTGAGTCGCCCATTGGCTCAGTTAGAGAGAGCGCTGGCACCGATAGCCAGAAGTCGCGGGTTCGAATCCCGGCATGGGTGGAATTTTTAGCCTCTAAATAGGTTTTTAAATAGTGTAAAGAGGTTCGAAATTTCACTGATGCCGGTGAGTCGCCCATTGGCTCAGTTAGAAAGAGCGCTGGCACCGATAGCCAGAGGTCGCGGGTTCGAATCCCGGCATGGGTGGAATTTTTAGCCTCTAAATAGGCTTTTTAAAAAAAAAAGTGGTTAGTGCATTAAAAATAATATTATAATGATAGTTGTCTAGTCTCCCGACGCGTGGTCTGGATGTGACACCTCGTCTAACAGACGAGGTGTAATTGTAACAGTTAATTATTCCGCTGTTGCTTGACGATAGTGGCTCACTGCTGTTCTCAAACTCGGGGACCTTGACTGGAGATTGAACCAATATTGATATTTTATTTTATTTATTTAGGGTCCGTGCTTCGCAAGGCACTCTAAGCCGTTGGTGCCGGCTGTCATGTAATGGCAGTCGTTAAGCCATGTCAGAGGCCTTATGGGCGGCTTAATAATTTCTGACAGTAGGACCCGCCACTGTCCTACAATCCTCCACCTCCTGGACTTGGCCCCCGTGGTGGAGTATGGCCCAACCTTCCTGCTATGCAGGAAGAGACCCGTGCCCCAGCAGTGGGGACATTGAAGGGTTGATAACTAAACTAACTATTTAGGGTCACCAACAAAGTACAAGTATTGTATTTTCTAAGGTTAACACGAGCACTAGACATAATTAGAACTGTATTTGCACGGATATTTACTCCTTTAATTTTACATTTTACCGGTCACCTAAGTCTTCCGTGACCACGGTACTTGCAGAAGTGCCGAAACGTCGGAAATCTTTTAAAATGTTAAATTGAACTAGTAAATATCCGTGCAAATACAGATTCTCTTAAAGTGCAAATCTATAACATAAAAATGAATCGCTGAATATGTTGGTAAGCGCAAATCTCGAGAGCAGCTGAACCGATTTCGCTAATTCTTTTTTTGGATATTCATTGAAGTACGAGGATGGTTCTTACGGAGGGGAAAAATAAAAAAGTAAAGAATCGACTGTTAGGCGGTACTGTTAGGTGGGTCAGCTTGTAACCAATAAATAACTACTTCCACAAAACACAATCCCCTGTCCTGGTCCCAAAGTGGGATACCCTGTGCTCTGGTAACCAGGCAACCAGGCAACATAAAAAACTTTAAGTATGTGCATTAAGGGTTCTGATGACTTTTTTTATTGCGCTTCGGTTAAGGAATCACTAATAGCCAATGAATGTTTGAGTGACGTTAGTGCGATTATATTATTCTTGCGATGTTATTTTGTATACTACCTTCCCTATTGTTGACTTGCAATAAATTGAGTTATTGTTCGAGAATGCCAACTGATTTGGGTCTTGATCTTAAATTGTTCTCTGCCTCATTAAACTTAACTTATTTTGGGTAATGGATAAAATTGTTGATGTACTTTACCTCTGTAATAGTTATGTAAACAGACTTGGCCTCCGAAGGGTGGCGTCGAAAGCCATAGTACAGGTTTACCTAGTTTGGCTTTCGACGTGTCTTGTAAATACGCTTTATATTAATAAGCTGATTATCTTAAGTAAGTACCTGTTATAAAGCTGTTACAATAAATGTGTACTTGGAAGTCCGTTTTGAAATACACCCAGACTGAGGTAATTTTTTGTTTATTGTTAAATGCATGTAAAAGAAATCCCTTGCACTGTTTTACAATCCTCCACCAACCCGGACTTGGCCCCCGTGGTGGAGTATGGCCTAACCTTCCTGCGATGCAGGAAGAGACCCGTGCCCCAGCAGTGGGGGACATATAAGGGTAGATATCGAATAGATTGTGTGAAGAACAATCTATTAATTATGAATCTGACAGCTTTAATGTTCATTAAATAAAGATTTTCTTTTTATAGTGAATATTTTTTCGTAGACTGAAAGAGGATGTAGTGACAAGAATTTAGAAGGGAATGTTGCGTTGGTTCATACATGTGGAGAGGATGAAGGAAAAAAGATTTACGAAACAAATATATATTACGAATGTGAGTGGAAGGGCTGGTAAGGGACGTCCCAGGCGGACATAAATCGACCAAATAGGGGATGTATTAGCAGAGTTGAAGATAAAAATTACCCGGAACTGGCGTGCGTGCATGCTACGACTTACGAATGTTGATGAAGCATGATGAAGCGAAGGTGATCTGTCAGGATCGTGGCAAGTGGCAGTCCCTTCTACCCCTCTAGGATACAGGAGTGAGGTTATGTTATATTCTGTTCTGAATTTATTGACTTTGACTTGACACTCCGGTTTCCTCACGACGTATTCCCTCGCTGTTAGCCAGCGGTATTGCTACAACAACTTCACAATTGTACGTAAATCACAAAACAAAGTCATTGGTACAGTCTATTTATTCTTACTTGTCCAATTTAGTAAACAAGATTCTACCCGTAAACTGTAACTTTTTAGTCCAAAATTAACATTTATTTCCATAAATTAAGTAACTTGGAACACTCTTTTATATAACACGCTGCCAATTTTATAAACATAGTTCATGAATTTGCGAGAAAATGGCATCTAATCTCAATTTTAAGGTTAGAATATTGTTTACTAAATTGGACAAGTAAGCATAAATAGACTGTACACACTTTGAGAACCTTCAAGCTAATTTGCGGCTTCAAATTGGATCTGCCCGTTCTATACATACAGAATAACAGAATTCACCTCTCCAGGACTTAACGGTGGCCCCTCAGTGGGAACCGTCTACAAACGACCAGAGGTCTAGTGAAATTGTCGTCTGTCTTTGTGTTATCATCCGTTGTCTAAAGGATGATTCAGTAGTCGCTGCCTGGTTTTACGTTAGTTAAGTGGTGACATCGTGAGTCTGCGGTGTTCAACTACCGACGACCTCTGTGGCGTAGCGGTAGTGCATCTACCTACCTAGCAAGAGGTTCCGGGTTCGAATCCCGGCTGGGAACAAAAAAAAACCCCAGGTCTTGGATGTTTACATGTTATCCATTTTACATGGAAACCCGGCTGGGACAAAAAAAGCCCAGGTCTTGGATGTTTACATGTGTGTGATGTCGCTGTTTCTGGTTCCCACGACACAGGGTATCCTAGTGTTGGGCCAGAAGCAATGTATGTGCCTGGATGTAAATGTTATGTTTAATACATTTCAAATACATTTCATTTCAAACCTCAGTGCTTGAAAAGGCCACTCCACGGTGGGCATGCATGGCAATGATTGATGGACTGATTGCTGGTCAATAGTTTGTCTTTTGTATAGAATCAGGCGTTACTTTGCGGAAATCCATAATAGCATTAACCCTTAACCAGGCATGGGCAGTGTGAATTTTTCATTGGTTTTGGACTTTATTTCAAGGTGATAGGGTTCAATTTAATGTATTCCTGTAAAGTACATTGCTTGGTTAAGGGTTAAAAAGTTAAAATTACTTTGCTAATTTCCGCCAAAAATCCCACAAGCACCATGCGGTTAGCTAATGCACCGCCCTCCCTCCCACTTTTTCAAGCAGAAGCAAGACACGAACACACCACCACCGACACCAATACTTGTGTGAGAAAACACGCTCTCTTGCTCACTTGCATTTGGGAGCCTGGTGCTTGTGGGATTTTTGGCGGAATTTAGCAAAGTAATTTTAACTTTTTAATGCTAGTTTATCTTTTATCTATAGATGGTATTATGTAAACGCGGTTGTAGCCCAGTAAGTAGAAAAATGGACTTGAAAGTGAGAGATCCGGGTTCGATTCCCAGTGACTTTGTATATTTACAAAGTTACTTACTTCTGCGAAAACATCATGAGGAAAAAATCATCATGTTGGCATGCATATATTGACTTATCTTTCCCGTAAGCTAGGCCGACTAAGCTTCTAGGTTGATGTAGGTGCTGGGGAACCCTACTCCAGTTAAAAACTATGTCCCAGGCACTGCAGCGTCCGAGTGGTCCCTTCGCCCATCTAGTGTGGGTGAAGGCCACTGATCGCTGTGAGTTTACGTATAAGAAGAATGATTTAATCTGGGATTCGGAAAAATCTAATACAGATTTTTGTATTAAATTTTCATTGCCATTAACAGCCATAAGACCGCCAATTGTATAACATTACATATATTTAACGAGTATAACATTACTTAGGTTTAACGAGAGTAACATTAGTTAGATTTAAAAAATCATGATTGTATTCTGGTTGAAGCGCTCGTGGCCTAGGCGAACCGAGTGATTGGAATCAATAACTTGGTTAAACAACAACAGGCGCGGTCAGGTACAGGATAGGTGAGCGTCCCGTGACTACCGCTAGTGGCATTTTTCCGATCGCTTCCGTGCTTCGCAAGGCACGTTAAGCCGTTGGTGCCGGCTGTCATATAATGGCAGTCGTTAAGCCATGTCAGAGGCCTTATGGGCGGCTTGATGACTTCTGCCAGTAAGGCCCGCCACTGTCTTACAATCCTCCACCAACCCGGACTTGGCACCCGGGGTGGAGTATGGCCTATACCTTCCTCAGGTGTAGGTTCAGGTTCCCCTCGGTGGGGATATAATGAGTTGATGAAACGTGTACGGACCTCACACTAGGCGATGCCTCTCCCATGGGGGATGACTCTTGCTGCGACCAACTCAGACAACCCTGTATAACATAGGCGCAACAGTTCTGAATATTGTTTAGGAACTTTATAATACAATCTTAGAGTCTTAGAGAGCGGTCGCTAAAGAGGTGGTAATATAGATTGCGCGTGACTTTTTGGCCTCTCAGGCCCCATTCGTTATAACTACTGGGAACTTATTGATACCGGGTACAGTTGGTAGAGCGCTGGCACGGACAGCCAGAGGTTGCGGGTTCGAATCCCGGCATGGGTGAAATTTTTTGCCTCTAAATAGGTTTTTAAATTTGTCCTTAGCACGGGTTTAAAAATAAAAATAGCATAACCGGGTACAGACCAACCTGATGATGAGATTCACTGTATTCACAAAAATCTGAACGAAATATTTATAAGTTAGTGTACTTGTATTTGTTTCTTTACTTTGTAATAAAAGCAAAACTTAATAGAACTCTTCTTCAGGCTATATTAGTCCACTGCTGGACATAGGCCTTTCCTAATCAGCGCCATAGCGCCCTGTCTTCAGCTTGCCGCATCCAGCTTCTGCCTGCAGTTTTTCGCAGATCGTCGTCCCACCTGGGTGGAGGGCGTCCTACGTTAGTAAAATTATTATTATTATTATAAATTTTTATTGCACCCAGTAAGATATTGTACAATAGGCGGGCTTAATACTAATTAATATTTTATTCTAGCCCAATGGGTGACAGAAAAAGGTGGGGAAGTGGTGGCTGAGAGCCGGGCAGCGCGCCGCGTGGAATGTGGCCGTGGTTACTGAATATTGAATAAATGAAATGAAATTACCACGAGTGCCCACCGCAGATTGGCAGGCCAATTTCCAACGAAGCATTTGAACACCTCAGTCATTCAGGTTTCCTCACGATATTTTCCTTCACCGTTAGCGAGTGCTATTGTTATTGTAACTGTAAAATTAAAATAAATTAATAATAATAGGTTTTTAAATTAATAAAATTAATGAATTGATTGACAGTTACAAAAAATGAAAACATTAAAGTCAGTGGGGCCCTATACTAAGCCTGTGTTACAGATACCCCGCTCTTCCATATTATGTATGTATTAGTATGTATGATAATAGCATACTTACTCGTAGTAGTGTTCCAAATTAAGTAAGTTCATGCTAGCTAGCGCTCGTGGACTAGTCGAACCGAGTTGGAGTCAATCACTTCAGTTCCGCGCCTGTTGTTGCTTCAACAGGTGCTGTCAGGTGCAGGATGGTTGAATATCTCATAACTTTACAAATGTGCAATAAGGACATAATAATAATTATAATATTGCCTTGAATAAACAATAATGAAGTATGTGTAGTGTTACTTTGAATGACAGGATACGGAATAGTCTGATTAGAGAACGTTGTGGACTGGAAGACTATGTAGTGACTAGAATTAAGAAAGGAATGTTGCGTTGGCTTGGACATGTGGAGAGGATGAAGGAAGAAAGATTGACGAAACAAATATATATTGCGAATGTGAGTGGAAGGGTTGGTAAGGGTCGTCCCAGGCGGACATACATCGACCAGATAGGGGATATATTAGCAAAGGGAAAGATAAGAAGTACCCGGAACCGGCGTGCGTGCATGCAACGACTTATGAACGTTGATGAAGCGAAGGTGATCTGTCAGGATCGTGGCAAGTGGCAGGCCCTGGTCTCTGCCTACCCCTCTGGGATACAGGCGTGAGGGTATGTATGTATGTATGTATGTATGTATGTATGTATGTATGTATGTATGTATGTAGGTATGTATGTATGTATGTATGTAAGGGTGTATGTATGTATGTATGTATGTATGTATGTATGTATGTATGTATGTATGTATGTATGTATGTATGTATGTATGTATGTATGTATGTATGTATGTATGTATGTATGTATGTATGTATGTATGTATGTATGTATGTATGTATGTATGTATATGTATGTATGTATGTAATAATGATCTTTGAAGAAGCGGCCATTAAGTCTCGCTCAGGCTATAATAACACATTCGCTTAGTTTGACGTTCCATTACGGTTGACAATTATTGGATTCAAGACAAAGGTCCCTTGCTCCCAAATTATAAGGTGATTATCGTAGGCTTCCAAAAATTGACCTATTGTACTACTCGAATAATCGAAATTAGTTATTAAGTGGCTCTAACCAAGGTTGATGATGATGATTGGCCTGTTTGCATCTACGTAATGAGATGATTTATGCAGCGTCCAGTGGTATCCTCACTCACACTAGATGGGTAAAGGGACCACTCCGACGCTGTAGTGCCTGGGACATGGTTTTATAGATGGTGTAGGCTTGCCCAGCACCTATACCATCCTGACAGCTTATCGGCCTAGCCCACAGGAAAGATTAGTCAATACGTGCGGAGCCAACCAAGACGCGGGTTTCTTCACGATGTTTTCCTTCACAGTTAGCGTGTAGTATTACGACTACAAATTCGCAAATTATTACCGAGGTTATTTTTAGGTAAAACGAAATTACCTTGGTTTCCGAAGTTAAAGCAGCGTTGCAGAAGTGGCGAGTACAGTCAATTATTACTCTCTATCATAGGTTGTCTGGAAGAAATTGCTCTAAGCAATAAGGCCGCCAATTTTACTGTATCTTTCTAATTAATTTTGTGTTTTGCTGGTGTATCTAATCTTATTGTGGGTAGTCATTTCTGGTTTTTCGCCACGGGCCGACACACAACTCACTACGCCAGCTACGAATTAAGGTAATTACGTTTTACCTAATAACCAATCGCGAGTAGAGCCGTTTAATATATAACTATGTTTGAGTATCGCGAATCATTAAGAAATCCATTTGAAATTAGCACCAAATTTAATAAATCATCATCAGCATTTTGGACACTGCTACACGGACCTAGGACCAGTTTTTTATTTCTATCTTCTTCAGGCTATATAAGTCCACTGCTGGACATAGCCCTCCCATAATGAGCGCTATAGCGCAAGGTTGTGCCATCATTGGGGGGTAATGCCCATAATCCCCACGCTGGGCATGCGGGTTGGGGATCGCAGTTTAGTGGAATTGTACTGCAGGGGGCGCTGCTGCCCACCCCACGGTTTGTGCCCTCAGTCGCCTTTTACGACACCACACGATGATACCTACTAATAACACACACGGCTAAAAGTTCTTACTAAATAATCTGGCAGTCGTTAAGCCATGCCAGAAGCCTTATGGGCGGCTTGATAACTTCTGACTGGCCCGCCACTGTCTTAAAAAATCTCCACCTACCCGGACTTGGTCCCCGTGGTGGAGTATGGCCTAACCTTCCTCCGATGCAGAAAGAGACCTATGCCCCAGCAGTGGGGACATACAAGGTTGAGTCGAGTCGTATTACTCATAGTGGAAGCCACATTTCAGTTCCATCTAAGCCGTTAGTGATATTGAGACACATAATGGTACGACAACGTATTGATATTTAAGTTATGCACAGAGATGTATGCATTAAACTTTACATAATGAAGACGCTGATCGGCATCAGCTGCGGATTTCTACACGACGCGGTCCATCACAATATCGTCCCTAGTATCCCCCCAGTCGCTTCGATTAGCAATTACCGTCACCCCATCCTTCTGCTCACCCCTCTGAGTGCGGGGATGAATATATTATTACTCCTATTGTATACATCCCTTTGAAGTCAGGGACATACTTTTATATTGTTTTATTGGCACGCTCGTTATCGTGATTCGTCTGTGGTAAAAAGGGAATGCAAACTCGTGAGGAAACCTAAAAAAAACAAATTAAAAATGTTTTATTTAATTTAGTACAGAAATTGTGACTTGGTGAACGTTACGAGCAAGGTTCGAAAATATCAAGATAATTACGCTGCTTGATAATTATCACCCGTGTAAGAAATTAATTTGCTATCTTGTTTCATAACAAATGCATTATAATTTGGCCAATTCTAACAAAAAAAATACATTTGATGATTTTTATTTAAAATCCAACACAAATTAACATTAATTAAATTAAAATGTGTCCATCAGATGCGATATTCTAAATATATATTAAATTGGATTGACCAAAGATGCCACAGGAATATCTTCACCCAATGATGATTCTATTTCTATTGGCTGTGTTACTGCTTTAGCTGCAGTAGAACTTATTTGTTGACCTAATCCTAATAGCCAACTAAGATCTTGCTGCTTGGTTTTGTTTGCTTTGCATAAACGAAATTTTTGTTATCATCAATTGATAATTATCGAGCTATTTTTATCAAGATAATTATCACGGATAATTATCCTCTCGAACCCTGGTTACAAGTGAAACTAGTTGTCCATTACAAAATCTACATCATTTTGAAGAAAAAGTGGACGAAAACCACTCCTAAACTAGTTTTTTCGAAGTCTCTAATTTTAGTAATTTTTTCTCCAAAATAATCTAGGTTTTGAAAGTTTGAATTGTAACGTTCACTAAGCCGTTTGAATACAACCATTTCATGTGAAATATGGAGTTTTTTTGTCCATTTTTTCTCCAACATGATCTAGATTTTGACACGGATTATTAAGACGCAGTTTCTTCGCCACTTCAAATAAAACGTTTGAATTTGAGTTTTTTTTGTTCTCGTTTTAATTTATGAATTAACCATAACTAACCATAGAGGTATAAATACCTTTATTATTAGCGTAATCTGGAAAACATACCACAGATTCATGGTAATAACAAAATCAGAAGTCAAATAAAAAAATCAGATTCTGTGCCACTTTGAATAAATCCTTTTCGATTAGTTTTGAGAGGATTGCACCATTACAAATGGCTGCCTTCCCAGCCCCCTAAAAGCTAAATGACAAGACAAGATAAAAAATTGTTATCTCATGGCGTAAATGTAATAAAGACAATATGTAATTTGTAACGTAGCGACTCCGAGCGTTTGGGCTGCCACCGCAATCAAATTAGGGGCGGTTAACATGATTTATTTTCTAGTACAGAACCCGTAATTGTTTCGGGAATATTTTTTTAATAGCCACAGGTTTCCTGGGATGAGGGGTAAGTAATTTAGTTGAATTGTGGATCGCAGCTCTACGAGTACGAAACAGGCTCCAGACTACGAGTACAAAACAGGCTTCGTTTACAAAAATCTACTACCAAATTGTAAATAAAATTGGTCTTACTTGGTAAAATATTGTTTAAAACAATAGTATATTGGGTGGGTTATAAAAGGGGTGTGGGTTTAACGATATCACGGCAACAGCTACGTTGCCGAATTGTCGGGAATGAAAATAATTTATGTCCTAAAAATAAAGTAAATTATTGCTTCATTGCTTTTCAACGTACGTTAAGCCGTTGGTGCCGGCTGTCATGTAATGAGAGTCGTTAAGCCATCTCAGAGGCCTTACGGGCGGCTTGATAACTTCTGACAGTAAGGCCCGCCACTTACAAATCCTCCACCAACCCGGACTCGGCCCCCGTGGTGTAGTATGGCCTAACCTTCCTGCGATGCAGAAAGAGACCCGTGCCCCAGCAGTGGAGACATACAAAGGGTTGATATCATCGTATCAAATTATTACTCAGACCATTTTGCTATCCAATTTTGTTAGCCTGTAGATTTTAATCGGTAACGATCGAACAAACGACCGTCATTCTTTCATGTTACTTTTTAAGGACAAAACGCAACAGAAAAAATATTTATCCAATCAATAACTCTATGGGGCATTGTATACGGTTCTATAATAAGAATACTCGGTTCTATAATAACATAACATAACAGTTACATACAGGCACATACACTGCTTCTGGCCCCACACTAGGATACCCTGTGTCGCGGGAACCAGAAACAACGACATCACAAACATGTAAACATCCAAGACTTGGGGTTTTTTTTTTGTTCCCAGCCGGGATTCGAACCCGGGACCTCTTGCATGGCAGGTAGATGCACTACCGCTACGCCACAGAGGTCGTCGAATAAGAATACTCGGTTCTATAATATTAGACTAAACACCGACCCGGTTTAAAAAATATGAAATGAATGAAATGAAACGATTTTATTTCAGACCGAGATCCATATTACATTCACACAAATAATTAAGACACAGAAATATCACATGCATGTCAAGCTTACTCTGCGCAAAATAGCCTTTTATAACATAAAGAATTATTTGGAACACAAAGATATCTGGTATAAAATAAGATAATGTTAACGGGGACGATTTAGTCTAGTGTTTGTAAGTTTGTGTTGAAAACTCTGTTAATTAAGTTTAAATCGGTTTAGAAACGAGTAAATGTGGAGTTTGTTTGTTATTTTCTTCTCCACGTAATCTATCAATAATTGTAAAACTAACAGCTTTGTCGTTCATTGAGTAAATATTTTGTTTGTTTCCTGAATACATTTTATATTGACTTTGACTTTAGTCTGATTAGTGAACGTTGTGGAGGGGATGTAGTGACTAGAATTGAGAAAGGAATGTTTGAATGCGTTGGTTTGGACATGTGGAGAGGATGGAGGAAGAAAGATTGAAGAAACAAATATATTTTGCGAATGTGAGTGGAAGGGCTGGTAAGGGACGTCCCAGGCGGACATACATCGACCAAATAGGGGATGTATTAGCAAAGGGGAAGATAAAAAGTACCCGGAACCGGCGTGCGTGCAGCGACTTATGAACGTTGAGGAAGCGAAGGTGATCTGTCAGGAGCGTGGCAAGTGGCAGTCCTTGGTCTCTGCCTACCCCTCTGGGATACAGGCGTGAGGTTATGTTATGTTTGACTTAGTTTTCAACTTTTAAAACTCAAAGAAATAAAAATTTACCTGTAGAAACAAAATTCATTTATTTGTATTTATCGCCTTAGTTTTTAAATCATGAACGAACCCGAACAAACTCGAAGACACCCTGTACGCGTGTTGGCACTTTCGGTACCTAAGCCATCAGGCGTCACTTGGCGGGCGGGCTTACGGCTAAAAGCGCTCCCTGCTGAGCCTATAAGCCCCGTTCGATTGCGGCAGGCGGCCGCTAGTGGAAGTTTCGCTATAAATAAAGAAGTTGTGGAAGAAGATTTTGCAAAGAGCCGCTCATCGGTAGTTGTTTACTTTTTTACCCGACTGCGGTGGGTTAAAAGAGTTCTGTATGTGTAAGATAAGAAAAGACGAGAATATTCTGTATCGTACACCAGAGCACGTATTATAAAACACGTAAAGATTTTAATTGGCGGCGTAGTACAATTGATCCAAATCCGTATTCATAACATAACATTTACATACAGGCACAAACATTGCTTCTGGCCCAACACTAGGATACCCTGTGTCGTGGGAACCAGAAACAGCGACATCACAAACATATAAACATCCAAGACCTGGCATATTTTTTGTCCCCAACCGGGGATCGAAGCCGGGACCTCTTGTATGGTAGGCAGATGCACTACCGCTGTGCCACAGAGGCCGTCAATTGCCAATCAGCGGTGGGCACGCGTGGTAAGCCCAAACTCTCTCTGAGAGAAGGCCTGTGCCCTGCAGTTATATGTTTATAGGCTACATAGAAAAAAAGATATAATTTCCATCGGCCCGGACCATCCCAGACTTGGCTCCCGTGGCGCAGTATGGCCTAACCTTCCTGCGATGCTGGAAGAGCCCCGTGCCCCAGCAGTGGGAACATACAAGGGTTGATCCAGTGACTAAGTATGAAGTTGTAACGGTGCAAACCTCTTTACATCATTTTTATTTCTTTTTCTATATATAATTTTCAAATATTTAAATTTTGTCACACAATTCGAAATTTCCCTCATTTTCATCATTGCTACTTTACCCTTCGACCAGATCTGACTATTTTACCTGCTTATCCGTTTTTATCCAGTTTTCTGTTTTAATATTACTACATATCTACAAATTAAAATCTTATCTTGTTTCTAAATAAGGACTAGACGTCAATATACAGAGTCAACGTGACCAGTTTAATATAAGCTTCCGATACAAGCACAAACATAGCGCGATGTGCAATGTAGTCAGGTCAGAACTACGAGGATGGTTTGTACGGAGAGAAAAAAAAAAAAAAATAGAGAATCGACTGTTAGGCGTTACGTAGTGCGCTGGGTCAGCTAGTCTTCTATCTTTAATATAAAAATGAATCGCTGAATGTGTTGGTAAGCGCAAATCTCGAGAGCAGCTGAACCGATTTCGCTAATTCTTTTTTTAGAATATTCCTTGAAGTACGAGGATGGTTATTACGCAGAGAAAAATAAAAAAAATAAAGAATCAACTGCTAGGCGGTACGAATTTCGCTGGGTCAGCTAGTTATTTATAAAGGATATACAACGTTCCAAAGTTATATATTAAACGGATCATATCGCGATTATTTATTAGGTAAAACGTAATTACCTTATTTCCCGACGTTTCGGCAGAGTTGTAGTTGCCGTGGTCACGGGCAGAAGTATGAAGTCCCTTAAGGCGTTAGGGATGGCTGCCCTGGACGATGCAATAAAGAAAGCTGCGCTCCGGTGTTTCCTGTTTACCGAGACTGCTCTGTTTGAAGCTACATGGCTCACGCGTCCCGCCCGCGGCCATCGTCTCGATAGCATAGGGTTATATTGCATTCAGCAGCGCAATAAGCGGGGGAACGCGCCGTGGGGAAACCTGCGGGCTAACAGGCGGGCGTCTCGGCTGGAATTGCCGCGGAAATATCGATTTTAGGGTTCCTTTTCTCTAAATGACCTTTTTTCTCTTTATCTTCTATAATATAAAAATGAATCGCTGAATATGTTGGTAAGCGCAAATCTCGAGAGCAGCTGAACCGATTTCGCTGAATCTTTTTTTAAAATATTCCTTGAACTACGAGGATGGTTTGTACGGAGAGAAAAATAAAAAAAATAGAGAATCGACTGTTAGGCGTTACGTAGTGCGCTGGGTCAGCTAGTCTTCTATATAAAAATGAATCGCTCAATGTGTTTGTAAGCGCAAATCTCGAGAGCAGCTGAACCGATTTCGCTGATTCTTTTTTTAGAATATTCCTTGAAGTACGAAGTTCGCTGGGTCATCTAGTTATTAATAATAATAACTTCCACACAACACAATCACTTGCCCTGGTCCCAAACTAGGATACCCTGTACTATGGTAACCAGGCAAGGACGTCACAGACATGAAAACACGCCCAGACTGAGGCCACTTGTACAAATGTACGGCGGCCCCCACTGGGAATCGAATCCACGACCTCTGTCTTGGTACCCAAGCGCCTTAACGGCTATACCAACGGGGCAGTCCGTTAATTTGATATATCTGTTATATTATTTAATGCACTAACCCGTCCTAAGGACAGTTTAAAAACCTATTTAGAGGCTAAAAATTCCGCCCATGCAGGGACTCGAACCCGCGACCTCTGGCTATCCGTGCCAGCACTCTTTCCAACTGAGCTAATGGGCGACTCACCGGCATCAGTGAAATTTCGAACCTCTTTACAATATTCTCTGTATTACGTACAGACAGCGACATCTGGCTGAAGTAATTTGCATCACTTGCAGCCCCGAAATATCTGCCTCTAAATAGGTTTTTAATATCTGTGTATTTTCATAGAAGCGCTCGTGGCCTAGTCGAACCGAGTGATTGGAATCAATCCCTTGAGTTGAGCAACAACAGGCGCGATCAGGTGCCGTATGGGTGACCGTCCCGTGACTACCGCTAGTGGCATTTTTCCGAGCGCTTCCGTGCTTCGCAAGGCACGCGAAGCCGTCGGTGCCGGCTGTAATTTAATGGCAGTCGTTAAGCCATATCAGAGGCCTTTTGGGAGGCTTGATATCTTCTGACAGTTAGGCCTGCCACTGTCTTACAATCCTCCACCGACCCGGACTTGGACCCCGTGGTGGAGTATGGCCTAACCTTCCTGCGATGCACGAAGAGACTCATGCCCCGGCAGTGGAGACGTAAAAAGGGTTGATCTGATGACACTATTTATATCAACGTGTGCATGTGTGTCCATTGTCCAATGCCCGATTGTCCCAAAAGAAGCCCTAGTAAAGTGAGCAATTTGAAGCGACATCGAGAATGACATCATAGTAATCAACACAGTTGACTCTGTGGAGCGTGCACAAGGGAACCCATGGAGTAGGCGTTATGATTCTAAATCAAATCGCATTGGGTTGTATATAGGATCGTTTGTGAGCGCTGTTCGTGTACCGCAGCACTAATGTTTTCCCAAGTTTTGTGAGACGATCAACTAGTAGCGTTAAAATATAAAAATAACTTTGCTAAATCCCGCCAAAAATCCGACAAGCTCCATGCGGTTAGTTAATGCAGCGCCTTCCCTCTCACTTTTTTAAGCAGAAGCAAGACACGAAACACCGACTCCAATACTTGTGTAAAAAAATCGCGAGACATTTCGCCTCTAACACGAGGCATCCTCGAGCTCACAAGTGACCTTCACCGCTGATTCCCTACCGTATCTGCAATCAACTTGGCATTTAAGATAGGATAAGATGAGAATATTCTTTATTGAACACCAGGAAAAATTTAAGTTTCTGATGGCATTCATGGAAACTTATGATACGAGTACATATAGGTAGCTACTGATATTCTCAAGTCATATTAGGTTTAAGATGACTTGAGAAAATATGGTCAGAGTAGAGTTTTTTTACCCGCTGCCTTTCTTTCCACTACACTAGGCCCGAAGGCAGCGGCTTACATTTTACGTTGTACATTGACATTCATAAAACGGAAAGTAATGGCTGTCGTGTAATGGAAGTCGTTAAGCCATGCCGGAGGCCTTACTCGTGCTGGACACAGCGCTCCCCCAAGAGCGCCACAGCGCGAGGTTGCGCCATCATTGGGGGGCAATGCCCATAATCCCCACACAAAGCATGCGGGTTGGGGATCGCAGTTTAGTGGAATTGTACTGCAGGGGGCGCTGCTGCCCACCCCCCGGTATGTGTCCTTAGTCGCCTTTTACGACACCCGCGGAAAAAAATTGCGTTGGTGCTATTCTCTAGGCCGACACCACACAGCACGCGACACCACACAGCACACCATAATTTAAATACCAGCTATCTAATAATTCCAATTTTTAATTTCCTAAGCCGAAAGAGGGCACCTACTTACGCCGCACCCGCTTAGAGTTATATTCGCCAAGATCCGACGATCCGATAGGTGAATATGAGAGAGGCCATTATACAAAGTGGCCGTGGACGGGAATGGCGTCGTTATTGGAATAGTCCCCACCGTTAAGGCGCGAAAGGATTGTGAGGTTGGCCGCTGGCCCGAAGGTTTCCTCGACCCACTAAGGCTCCCGAATAACTTACTTGTTTAATATAAACATAAACATACCATTAACATACAGGCACATACATTACTTTTGACAGTAAGGCCCGCCACAGTCTTATAATCCTCCACCAGCCTGGACTTGGCCCTCGTGTCGGAGTGTGGCCTAACCTTCCTGCTATGCATGAAGGGGCCCGTACCCCAGCTGTGCCACATGCAAAAGGCTGATATGACAAACAATTTTTTACGGTGTAATAAAATAGATTTGATTTAAATTTATCCATTGACTTCTCCAAAGCTTCCCTAGTCCGCTCAGCCAGACGAGCACAGACGACATAATTTTTCCGTTTGCCCAATCCGAATTGAACCCGCCTATTAGCTCGGCTCTCTAATTGGGAGACGACATAGATCTGGCAACGAATCCCGTGTCCCTCTTCGAGTCTTTATATCTACACTACAGAGTTTCCTATCTTTGCGAAAAAGGGGTTTTGAGCGAAAGTCGAGGAATAAGTTGTTTAAGAATCGTGAATTGAGAAATGAAGGCTGAGAACTCCACATTTACCAGTTCCGAAAGTTTTTTCAGGATAGACAGGGCGCTATGGCGCTCATTAGAGGAGGGCTGTGTCCAGCAGTGGACTAATATAGCCTGAAGAAGATAGTTTTTTCCATTGATTAATTTAAACAATGTTTTAATGTACGTAGATATTTTTGGGTCCACTTTAAACACTGTTCTCATGTACATGGGTATTTTAGGTCTCCTTTAAACACTGTTTTAATGTACATATGTATTTTAGGTCCCCTTAAAAACACTGTTTTAATGTACATAGGTATTTTAGGTCCCCTTTAAACACTGCTTTAATGTACATAGGTATTTTAGGTCCCTTTTAAACACTGTTTTAATGTACATAGGTATTTTAGCTCCCCTTAAAAACACTGTTTTAATGTATATAGGTATTTCTCCACTTGTGTATGATTTTTTTGTCGTTTATTTAATTATTGTTATTTCTTACCATGAGAGTGTTCTCTGTGTTTCCATGTTAAGAGATTTTAGATTTTATGTGTGTCATTTTATGGCCAATCAACCTTTTTTTAAGTATTTTACTTCTTTAAACGGGTCTCGCGATTCGCGATTATTTACTAGGTAAAACGTAATTTATTACCTTATTTCCCGACGTTTCGGCAGCGTTACAGTTGCCGTGGTCGGGCGACTGTCGTGGCGAGTATAGTCAATTATTGTAGGTACTTAAAATTTTTCGCAGCTGGCCGACACACAACACTTACTACGCCCACGGACGTGTCCGGCGATAATGCGCGTGATTTGTATTTACTTAGCACTGGATCAGCGTATTTGAAAGCTTGAAACCATCAACCATTGGGACTATGTCAATACCAGAACGGAACAAAAAATGGGACGGGAATAGAGATTCCTAAAAATGTTTTTCGCGTTTTCCTCAATTTCTTCGTGCATTCGTTTCTAGTCCGCCTCTAATGTTCGACTTGAAATATGATGATCTTGGGTCGTGGGTTTGAAGGGGTTGCTTGATGTAAAATGCAGCTTTAAGTTAACATGTTTATTTGTTAACCTCCGGATATGAAGTGAACAGAGTATAAATGAAACAAGGTATTTTAAATAAAACTTATTGCTGACTAAACACTACGAATATGTGTCACACAAACACTACTGTGTACGTCTAATACATTGACATCGTTTATGTTGATGTCACCATACTTCAGACTATCAGCCGTGCCATACTGCAGTCAGTATCATTATCAACCTATTATGTCCCCACGGAGGAGCACGGGTCTCTTCCCTGAGGTAGGTATAGGCCATACTCCACCACGGGGGCCGAGTCCGGATTGGTGCAGGCTTGCAAGACTAGTGGCTGGTCTAACTGTCAGAAGTTTTCACGCCGCCCTAAGTAAGGCCTCTGACTTGTCTTAACGACTGCCATCTATCGATGGCAGACGGCACCAACTGCTTAACGTGTCTTGCGAAGCACGCAACCGCTGAGAAAAATGCCACTAGCGTTAGTCATAGACGGTTTACCCATCCATGCAGTGAACGCGCCCTATGCTGCTTTACCTTCGTGATCGTTTAAGATCACTCAGGCAGCCGGGGCTACGAGCGATTCTGCTTCGCAGTCAGTATAGGTCAATAATAATGTACGGAACTATTGATTATTTAGCCTATGTACGTCCCACTTTAGACCACAGGCCTTCTCTCAGAAAGACAGATTGTGGAACCTAACAGCTAATATTTTAGAAACCTATTTAGAGGCTAAAAATTCCACCCATGCCGGGACTAGAACCCGCGAACTCTGGCTAACCGTGCCAGCGCTCTTCCAACTGAGCTAATGGGCGACTCACCGGCATTAGTGAAATTTCGAACCTCTACAACATTCTCTGTATAACGTATAGGCAGGTAATATTTTTTGCATACATAAGTAAGCAGCATGTATTCGTCCCAGCGCAGTGCACAAGCTTCCTCTCAGAGAGAGAGAGTCCACATGTCCATAGTAACATAAAAGCTGTTATGTAGCCAGTATATCATTCTCTGGGTGCTGATAACATTAAACTAGTGAAAAACAGTCGTTTTGGATAGAATCTAGCCTTTAAGAACCCGCTCGTAATACCAAAACAGGCAAGTGGACCTGGCATCGACTGTACCTATCTAAAACCGAAAGAAAATCTCATATTTTACACCAAATAGATATCTGAAACGATAAATCAATGATATCCGCTTCGGACCGCCCATATCCGGTTCGAAGCGGCTCGAGCTGGATTTCAGCGGATTTTTCCGGCAAAGCACAGACTTAGGCAAATGGAGTTACTCCGCTGAGCTTTTGCGAAGATTTTAAAGCTCTAAGGTAAATCTATAGTGGCAATTTATGTGGCCTATCTATTTTAAGGATCGTTTTCCACATTTTGATTTGAACTGTTTACTATTTAGAAGGGCATATATTCTTCCTCATATCGAGCCCCTTATTATAAAGGCCCGACACCTATCAAGGACAATACACCCTGCCTGAACAACCTCGCAGAGAGGGCAAATATATCCAGCGAGTGTTACTTGTTCAGTTACTTAAGTTCAGAATCTCCCTGAACCCTGAATCCCACAGAATCTCAATTCAGAAACCCCCCGATAGACAAAAAAATCGGTCGCACTTTTTTGACGTTTTGACGTTTTAAGTTGTCGTCGTCGTCGTCAGGCTATACTAGTCCACTGCTGGACATACCCCTCCCCTAAAGAGCGCCACGTTGTGCTATCATAGGGGGTAATGCCCATAATCCCCACGCTGGGCATGCGGGTTGGGGATCGCAGTTCAGTGGAATTGTACTGCAGGGGGCGCAGCTGCCCCCGCGGGAGGAATTGGGTTGATGCTATTCTCTAGGCCGACACCACACAGCAGACGTTTTAAGTATCAATGTCGAACTATTGAAGTCTAGGTAATGCGAACGTCAGTTAGGTCAAGATTAGTCGAATTATAATAATAATTTCATTGTAGACTTTTAGTCCGGATTTACTTACGGGTGTTGTTATATCGGAAAAGTCCGACCAGGTTTCGCTCCGATTCGCAGAGCTTAATCATGGTGAGCAGAGACGGAGCTCGCGTCGTCGGTTGCTTGTCTCACACTGGTGTCTCACACTCACACTCAGTGTGAGACAAGCAACCGACGACGCGAGCTCCGTCTCTGCTCGCCATGATTAAGCTCTGCGAATCGGAGCGAAACCTGGTCGAAATTTTCCGATATAACAACACCCGTAAGTAAATCCGGACTAAAAGTCTACAATGTGTTGTGCTTACGAAAGTTTTAGTTAAAAAAAAAAATAATTTCATTGAAACCACAGTCTGTTAGCTTTTAGAATATATAAATCAATCACTCAAATCACTATCGGACAGAATCGGATATATTTGTGTAATAGAAATATCGGAACTAGTATGACACTTAATTTTACATAACTTTTCGAAATAGTGAAGAAAAGTTTTATACAGAGCAGGAAGTAGTATTACACTCGTGTGCTTTCGGCGAAAACCGAAGCCTACACTATAGCCCGAAGTATATTCTAAAAGCAAACAGACTGTAAATAGGTGAATCTGTCCTGCCGTAAGCACAAATTCAGCAAAATATCACTCTGCAGATAACGGCAGTTGTCGAAGTGCTGAACAGTTTCACCGCAGCCCTACCGGGATTGAATCTGGAACACTTTGAGAACTGGCAACAGTATTCATCAAACACAGTAGGCACGGCGCGTAGGGTTGCCAGGCGACTGAGTTTTACCGGTCTGGGTAAAGATAAAGATAAGGATAGGGACAGGGATACTGATACAGATATAAATACATTTATTTGCATAAACATGTGTGAATAATATTACTGTAACATGCATTATTAAGGTCTTAAATATAACGTTGTCGACATATTCATTTTGAAAACCTATTTAGAGGCTAAAAAATCCACCCATGCCGGTATTCGAACCCGCGACCTCTGGCTATCCGTGCCAGCGCTCTTTCCAACTGAGCTAATGGGCGACTCACCGGCATCAGTGAAATTTCGAAACTCTTTACAATATTCTCTGTAATACGTAAATAGGTTTTTAAAATTGTCCTCAGCACGGGTTAGTGTATCAAAAAAAACATAATATTCATTTCGGTCAAAAATTTTTTGCCGAGAGTAGCGTGCAAATAGGAGAGGCTCGCCAAATATTAAGTTAGTATTAAGTTAGTATGTCACAATAAAATGTCAAATTAATATTTGTCATTTAGAAAATCGTTGAGATTATAATATCATTTGTCAATAAAAAAAATTTTAACCCTATCTTAAATAAATTAGTATCTAACTGTCTGTAACTTGATGCTATTTTATTCGGCTATATTATTGTAAAGTTACATTAAAATCCATTCAGTAGTTATTACGTGAAAGAGTGATAAACATCCATCCATACTTACAAACTTTCGCGTTTATAATATTAGTAAGGACAGGCGCCATTCATATACCGCTTACATACATACATAACCTCACGCCTGTACTCCAGAGGGGTAGGCAGATACTAGGGACTGCCACTTGCCACGGTCCTGACAGATCACCTTCACTTAATCAACGTTCATAAGTCGTTGCATGCACGCACGTCGGTTCGGGGTACTTTTTATCTTCCCCTTTGCTAATACATCCCCTATTTGTTCGATGTATGTCCTCCTGGGACGTCCCTTACCAGCCCTTCCACTCCATTCGCAATATATATATTTCGTCAATCTTTCTTCCTTCATTCTCTCCACATATACCGCTTTTGCCGAATAAAGCTGTGTTCGCCGACTGTATAGTATATTTCATTACAAGTGCGGAAAGGCTGTCATTACAAAGAGTTCCGACAAATGTCTACCCGAGCCGAGGCGCAGCCGAAGGCGAGGGTTGACAGTCGGAACAAGTTGCAATGACGGTTCCGCACGTGTACTTAACGACTATTTTTAATACAGTTGCGAAAAAAATAAGCAATTTAATCGCCAACCGTAAAAAATATAAGCATAGATTTTTTTTCTTCACCCATTCTAGTAGGCAAAGGGAACTATGCCCATACAGCCAAGTCTTCAGTAGATTTTTTTTTTTGATATGAAATGAAAATGAAATTTAATGAGATGAAATGAAACCTAACTTAACTCATTCAATCAAATCTGATATTGAAACAAATTAGTAGCTCATAAAAACTTCTATGGATTTTTTTTAGTAAAAACTTCATGGTTGGTTTTTCTTTTTAATAGACATTATTTTGACAGTTGGGAAAGAAAAGGCACGAGTGCGGTAAAGGTACAAAAAAAGCACGCGTGTGTAATAGCCCCCATCCCGCACGCTATACGTCCCTGTAATACCCTTTTTGAGCAACTGTATTAAAATAGTAGTACATTACACAACTAGGGTGGTAATACAAAGAAAGGCCGAGATCGCAGAAGTTTGCGGCCCGAGCTGCAAGCGAGGGACGTAAATATGCGATCGAGAGCTTTCTTTATTTCCTCCCGTGTTGTGTACGCGCAGCGTGCGGAAAAAGCCACTTTATTGCTAGGTGTGGCATAAAATAATTTACTTTCATTACGTAAGATTATCAATCATCATGTAAGATTAGATTAGATATTAAGATTAGACTAGATAAAAAAGTATTTATTGCCTCAAGATACAACTTAAAAATAAAATAAAACTGAAATCGAAAAATACCAAAAACCGGTCTTTTGTATGTTATATTCTTTTTAATGCACTAATTAGTGCTAAGGACAATTTTAAAAAACCTATTTAGAAGCTAAAAATGCCACCCATGCCGGGACACGAACCCTCTCTGTATTACGTACATGCAGCAACATCTGGCTGAAGCAATTTGCATCACTTGCAGCCCCGAGTACCTACTTTGCAGTTAGGTTTTACATCGGAATGATATCGCTGTACCCACATTGTTGTATTCTTTTGAATGCACTAACCCGTGCTAAGGACAGTTTTAAAAAACCGTCCTTTGTATGTTTGTGCTGGCAACCCTAACCAGCGAAGATTGTGTGGCAACGGTTTGGATTCAACTTACTAAAACTTGGGCCTTTTGAGACTCGAGCTGTATAAATTATACAGCGCCTTATGCAATTCGTATCTACTACGGGTTAGGTGAACTGATCGCTCAAATATTGTGATAAATAAATATTCATGGACATATTCGTTCACTCCACTCACTCTTTTCACTTTCGCAATGCGGGGTGCACGTTAAAAACTTCTCTGTTGAATCTTTTTTTTCCAACTGCCGGCCGGCGTGTGCTAGAAACTGAAATAACCCTGTGAACTTTGGTGTGGAGTGTGTCCCGGGACCTGGAGACCAGATCATCGTCTGAGTAGAGCACCTTTTCTCTTACCCAAATTCTTTCCGTAGTTCCGTATCAACCATATTACGACATGACGAGCTCGTAGTCCCAGCGGTTTGAGTGATCTTAAACGATCACGAACGTTAAGCAATACAGGTAAACCGTCAATCACTAACGCTAGTGGAATTTTTCCGAGCGATTTCGTGCTTCGCAAGGCACGTTAAGCAGTTGGTGCCGGCTGCCGTCGATAGATGGCAGTCGTTAAGCCAAGTCAGATGCCTTAGGGCGGCTTGAAAAGTGACAGTAAGACCAGCCGCTAGTCTTGCAAGCCTCCACCAATCCGGACTTGGTCCCCGTGGTGGAGTATGGCCTATACCTTCCTCAGGGAAGAGGCCCGTGCCCCTCGATGGGGACGTAATGGGTTGATGATGATGGACATATTACAGCTCAGATCTCGTTAGTCCCGTACTAAGTACAACTAAGTGACTTGTGTTACAGGTGCTAACTCGACGATAGATTTAATACAATAAATACGTAGATAACATCCAAGACCCGGGACAAACAAGAAAAGTTCGTAAATTATTAATCATTAATTCAAAACTACTACTTAACGTTGTGGACTGAAAGAGGATGTAGTGACTAGAATTGAGAAAGGAATGTTGCGTTGGTTTGGACATGTGGAGAGGATGAAAGATTGACGAAACACATACTTACATCGACCAAATAGGGGATGTATTAGCAAAGGGAAAGATTAAAAGTACCTGGAACCGGCGTGCGTGCATGCAACGACTTATGAACTTTGATGAAGCGAAGGTCATCTGTCAGGATCGTGGCAAGTGGCAGTCCCTGGTCTCTGCATGTATGTATGTATGTATGTATGTATGTATGTATGTATGTATGTATGTATGTATGTATGTATGTATGTATGTATGTATGTATGTATGTATGTATGTATGTATGTATGTATGTATGTATGTATGTATGTATGTATGTATGTATGTATGTATGTATGTATGTATGTATGTATGTATGTATGTATGTATGTATGTATGTATGTATGTATGTATGTATGTATGTATGTATGTATGTATGTATGTATGTATGTATGTATGTATGTATGTATGTATGTGTGTGTGTGTGTGTGAGGGTGTGTGTATATGTGTGTGTGTGTGTGAGGGTGTGTGTGTGTGTGTGAGGGTGTGTGTGTGTGTGAGGGTGTGTGTGTGTGTGTGTGAGGGTGTGTGTGCTTTCCAGGGTGTTCAAATACCTCCTTTAAATCGCCAGTCCGCGGTGGGCACGCGTGGCAGTTAAGCCTATACTCTCTCTAACAGAAGGCCTGTGCCCTACAGTGGGACACTTATAGGTTACATAAAATAAATATTAAACAAAACACATGGAACTCAAACCCCGAATCGCCTCTTCCGTGTAAACTCCGTTACAGTATGCGTGCTGTTGCTACATATTAATATTACATTCTAACAACAGAGCCGATGGCCAAAGGTATCACCATGTAATTTGTAATCTACATATTCTATTACAGCCCTCAAATACACCAATTTCTGGTGAACCTCGCTTTCGAACTTCCCCTAAGAAAGGTCAGCGCCCAGGCTCCCATAGCACGAAGTAGAGCGACAATTTGTATCTCTATGGTATGGAAATTCTCTAATTACGAATGGTAATACCTTTCTAATACGTGGGTTGAGTCGTCGCTCCTTGCGATCGCTGGAGGGATAGTTTGAAACACCAAAATATTATTATACATGCATCACTAAGATTTTATAAATCAATTCGTGGACTGTTTTATATATGACACTGGTCTAGTTATTTAAGAGCAGTGCCTTCTCTTGGGAAACTACGCCGAGTCTTCTCGTCATCCATACCGCAATGTTTGAAAACTAAAGTTTTCAATCAGTGCGTCCTACCTGTCATGACCTACGGAGCCGAGACATGTACACTCACGAAAGGGCTGGTCCACCAGTTCTAAGTCGCTCAGCGAGTTATAGAGAGAGCTATGCTCGGAGTTTCTCTGAAGGATAGGATCCGTAACGAATGCATCCGACAGAGAACCAAAGTTATCGACATAGCTCAGAGAATTAGCGGGCATATCTCGCGAAGTACCGACACCCGTTGGAGTAAATGTGTTCTTGAATGGAGACCGCGACTCGGCAAACGTAGTGTAGGACACCCTCCGACTACCACTATCATCCGATAACGATCTGCGAAAAACTGCCGGCAGATGCTGGATGCGGCAAGCTGAAGACAGGGTGCTATGGCGCTCATTAGGGGAGGGCTATGTCCAGCAGTGGACTACATAATATAGCCTGAAGAAGAAGAAGTAGTGTCTTCTCTTATTAGTAGATACTGGCAACGTGCTTAATCTAAAATATAGGTGGTAAGCGAAAAAATACCACTGGAACTGGGAAGGAAAACATCGTAGATGCAAAGAGTGAATTACCATTTAATTTAACTATAAATATAACTACAAACATCTAATGTCGTAGAAAGAGGCCCCGCCATCTCTAAGCTGGTCACGCTATCTACGACCAGAAAAGTTCGAGGCTGAACCTTCCGCTGTTGGTTCGGATCTATAATAGACCCACTGGCGGTATACATTTGAAAACTTTCTTTCAGAAAACGTTTGGCGTTTCTTTCTCATGTATCAATTTTATCAATTTATCAATTCAATTACCTTCATTACCATCGTGTAATGAAGGTAATTACTATTAAATGAAATAAAATGAAAAGATTTTACTTTAACTACAGCTTAATCAAGGTTACAACGTTTCAAACTAGGTGTCCATTTCAAAAGCTAGATCATTTTGGAGAAAAAATGGACAAAAAACTCCAAACTTAGTCTTTTCAAAGTCCTTAATTAACAGAGTTATTATAAAACATAGAACACATGCATTGTTCATGCTTTAACTCCATTACTGTCATTAAATAATATTTTACGTTATAGTAGCCCTTTTGGCACAAAGTTGTTAACACATTATTTGAACCACGTTCCAGGCAAGCTTAATATATCTTCAGGGATTTTATTATAGAAGCGTATACAATGCTCCATGAAGGATGTATTAACCTTTGCCCGCCTAAATAGTGGGAACAAAAGTTTATGTTTATTTCTAGTACTTATTTACATTGTGTTGGCTAACTAAAGTTTTAAAGTTACTGATATTTTTCCTGACGTACTCGTAAATAATGTTTTCATAGATATACTGACTGACTGGCAACTGTCAGGCAGGATATTAGTTTCATTAAATAATCTTTGACAAAAGAAATTAATATGACAAAACAGCGTTTGCAGGGTCCGCCAGCCTAAATAGTGGGAACAAAAGTTTATGTTTATTTCTAGTATTTACATTGTCACAGGTTCGAGTCCCGGCATGGGTGGAATTTTTAGCCTCTAAATAGTTTTTTAAGACATTCGTACATTATACACAGATACATAGTAAATTATACATTTAGGTTAGTTAGTTAAACTATACCTTATACGTATGTAAATTATACAAAAGTAAAAACTAAGATATAGACAGGCAACGAAGAAATCTTCTTCTTCAGGCTATATATAATCCACTGCTGGACATAGCCTTCCCCTAATGAGCGCCATAGCGCCCTGTCTTCAGCTTGACGCATCCAGCCTCTGCCGGCAGTTTTAATACCCGAAGGTTTAATGCACGAAGAAATACCCAATTAAAATTACTAATAATTCATAGCGTGATTACTCCTTGACCTGGCGCGAAAGGTTATGCCTTTTAAAAGCTTTATTTTCACGCTTCGCAGAACATCGCCTTCGGAACAATGAGGTTTTAAAAATTTTCTCAAACAAAAATAAGTTACGAAAGTTCTAGCTCGAAAAAAAGTTTCGCGAAAACTTAAATAGTTTTTAGCGCAGTCCGAGTGAACTGGAAAGTTGGTTCACGCCATTGCTATTTTTTCTGTCTGAGTTTGTCTGTGTTACCCAAGAATATTTTTCCGAGTTGTAGTCTAGAACTGAAACTTTTTGTCCCCTTTATTTTTGAAGCACTCGCGGCTTAGCAACAACAGTCGAGGTCAGGTGCATAATTGGTGACCGTCCCGTAACTACCGCTAATTTTTTTCTGAGCGCTTTGCATGGCACGTCAACGAAGTTATCGGGCCACCCATAAGGCCTCTAATATGTCTTAACGACTGTCATTACCTGACAGCCGGCACCAACGGCTTAGCGTGCCTTGCGAAGCACGGACGCGCTCGGAAAAAATACTACTAGCGGTACGCACGGGACGGTCACCCATCCAGCACCTGACCGCGCTTGTTATTGCGTAACCCGAGTGGTTGATTCTAATCACTCGGTTGCAATAGGCCACGAGCGAGCGCTTCAAAAATAAAAGAAAGGAAACAATTTTTTTATTAACATTAAAATAATACATTACCACTATATTCATGAAATTATTCAGATAAAAATGTCATTTCAAAATAAAATAGTTACTACTAAACATGTCACACTTACAAAAAAAATTAATTAAGGGAAACAAATAATTTCAGTTCTAGACTACATAACAGTCTGACTTTTTTTTAGCCCTATAAAGGGCACCCTCCGGAGGAGAGGGGGGGAGGTGGTCAATGCTCATGCATAACAGCACGGGCCCGGCCGTGCTGCCAAGGTGGGACTCACAAGAAGTGCGCCTACCCACTAAACACCACCTTGGGGCTGGTTTTGGTCCTAAGGACCCCTAAACCCACATCGGGAGCGAGCCCCCTCGAGGCCGAGGAGGGTGCACCAGTCTGACCAAAAATATCTTTGGATGACACAGACATACTCAGACAAAAAAAAAATAGCACTCGCCCAGCACTTCAACTAAACTGTGTCTTTATTTTCTTCTTCTTCAGGCTATATTAGTCCTCTGCTGGACATAGCCCTCCCCTAACGCCATAGTGCAAGGTTGTACCATCATTGGGGGGTGATGCCCATAAAAATAATAATAAATCGTTTATTTCAGGCCTTGCCCATATAAAAGTTAGTTCATTTATCACAAGTTAGTATTAGGTGCCTATGTAAAACTTAACTGAAACATAATTAAGCACTTAAAATTAATATTGGGGTGCGAGAGACAGCAACGGTTACCTATCTTATGGCGGGGCTAGGGCCCACAATGTGCAACCCCCCCAGTGCTTCAGTATAGGACCGTCTACACTGAAGCACAAAGGCGGCCTGAATCCACTACATTGCTCGCAACTACAGACGAACGGACACAACTTCTTTCTCACTGTAAACTTTAGGAATTTCACAAGTTCCTCCGCATTTCGTGGAAACTTGGGCGGGGAATCTGTTTATTGTTTGTTGCGAGTGTTTAACGGAATATTTTGCCCCTGATCTGGTACTATAACATTCATTACGTAGCGAGCTATGGAGAGAGCTATGCTCGGAGTTTCTCTGAAGAATAGGATTATTAACGAATGCACCTGACTGAGAACCAAAGTTATCGACATAACTCAGAGAATCAGCAAGCTGAAGTGGCAATGGGCTGGCCATATCTCGCGAAGAACCGACAAGCGTTGGAGCAAACGTGTCATTGAGTGGAGACCGCGACTCGGCAAATGTAGTGTAGGACGCCCTCCGACTAGGTGGGATGACGAACTGCAAAAAACTGCAGGCAGATGCTGGATGCGGCAAGCTGAAGACAGGGAGCTATGGCGCTCGTTAGGGGAGGGCTATGTCCAGCAGTGGACTAGTATAGCCTGACGACGATGTAGCCCCCACCAATCCGGACTTGGCCCCCGTGGTGGAGTAGTCTAAGACTAACGCTCGTGGCATTTTTCGATCATTCAACAATCAAAGAATTCTATCAACGCTACTTATTAGAGTGAATAAGTGAACATTTTGGTAGGCCTTCAATAATTTTTTAATTGATATTTTGAGGATTTCCTAACAAATAATCTCTTTCTTTTGGCCCGCCACTGTCTTACAATCCTCCACCAACCCGGACTTGGCCCCCGTGGTTGAGTATGGCCTAACCTTCCTCCGTTGCAGGAAGAAACCGTGCCCCAGCAGTGGGGACATACATGGGTTGATATCGAATCTCTTGACAAGATTAATTTTAATTTGCTCTCCTGCTCCTTTAGTTGTCTAGAATAGATCACTTAGTGATAACGCCGCCGTCTGTACTCTTAGGTTAAGATAGCTGCGCCCCGCGGTGTTACCCGCGGTTTATCGATTTTCCCATGGGAGTAAGATATTTTCCCGCAGTAAAACTTAACCTATGTGTTAATTCAGGGTGTCAGCTAACACCATACCATTTTATAAAAATCGCTCTAGCCGTTTAGAAGTGAAAAAGTAATAATACGGCCCGAAAGCCGCGGCTTTCACTGTCATGTTACATTGCACATTCAGCAACGAAAATATAAATTGTTAAAATTGTTCCAACGCAGAGTCGAATAAGAGGCACAAATATGCAGCCATAGGGCAGGGCTATATATTTGTGCCTTTCGGAGTCGAGACTCTGGGGCGATGGGGTCCGGAGGCGAGACTCCTCTTTAAGGAGATCTCGTTGCGCCTAGTCGACGCTTCAGGAGACCCGAGGGCTGGTGCTTACTTTGGCCAAAGGATAAGCCTAGCCATACAGCGAGGCAATGCCGCCAGCCTTCTTGGTACTCTGCCGCCCGACAGCGATTTGGCTCAAATATTTTATTTAAATTACAATGTTTTAGGTTTAGCTCCATTTTTATCATTAATTATTATTATTATAAATATTTAAGTTATCATAAGTTTAGAATAGAAAATATTTATTTGTCTTCAAGCGAAATGAGGCACAACAATCACGTTGAAATGAATTGAATTGTTTTATTAAATAAACTATGTGTTTGTTCCAGGTCAAAGCGTGGACATCACGCCACACGAGGCGGTGCGGCGGATTGGAGACGAGGTCACGGTGCTCTGCAAAGTCGCCTACAGAATTGACTACTGTCGGTACGTCCCTGAACTTCATTTTGGTAGTTGTCTCATTATTAGAATATTTTCGTCGCTTAATCGCGCAGTAATTTATTGCAATTTACCTTGACGTTTCGACGACCTTACAGTAATCATGGTCACGAGATGACTGATGGCTGGTGCCCGTTCGCACTTCGCACGGGCACCAGCGATAAGGTTTCAGACTACCCTCAATCAGCCGTCACAAAACACTACTACGGTTGCGACACACTACACTGACAATGTCGGACGATAAGCCATGCGACTTTTTTCGACTCGAACACTTTTTGATGACCGGATCCCACGTTTGCGACAGTTGGAAACCACATTCCCGATTGAAATTTTTGTGTTTCTTAATTTCAACCGCTTCACGCACAATTCGGCTATAATAATGGCGATCGTTGGAAAGTACCGATGGTTTGTGTAATTCTATCCAGTGGTTTGATCCAGTAGTCTCATGACTTAGAGATATCTGAAATTGATAAATGTTTATTTTCCACACAAAGATTCCGATATCGATATCAACTCTTTTCTCTCCCCACTGCTGGGGCACGGGTCTCTACCTGCATCGCAGGAAGGTTAGGCCATACGCCACCACGGGAGCCAATTCTGGGTTGAGGCAGGATTGTAAGACAGTCGGGCCTTACTGTCAGAAGTTATCAAGCCTACCATAAGGCCTCTGACGTGGCTTAACGACAAAAGCTATAGTATCACATATATGTTTTTTCAAGTCCCTCTTTAATATGTTTCAGAATGTCAGTGGGAGGAGAGTCATACATTGTCCGGGAGGACCGCTCGGACGAAGACATCGTGTATTCGGGCCATGGATTTCAGGTAGGTAACTTTAACATTAATTTTAACTTCAATTACTAATAATCAATATTGTTGACTTTATATAAAAAATAGAGAGTTTTACCTAAAAATAAAACATACCTATTATTTTTTCTTGAGATATCCGGAATCCATCTTTGAGTGAAGCCTCTGCTTTTCTGTCGATTGAGTGTCTAGCCAACTTCCTCTCCCCGATGGTGGCGCCACCTACCTTGTTGGGCGATCTGTCATGGTGCCAAACTGACAACTTTTCGAACGGTTTTTAGTCATTATAAAGCTCAAGATGCACCAGGTAGAACTTACCTGGATTCCGGATATCTCAAGAAAAAATAATAGGTATGTTTTATTTTTAGGTAAAACTCTCTATTATTTGTTTCGTATCGATATCCGGAATCCATCTTTGAGTGACATGTTTGATATCTCCTGGTGTAAGAAAAGTTTAGAAAACGCTATAATGTGTGAGATAAAGAGGATATGAAAAGAAAATCATGTTTAATCAACGAAAATAAATCTAATTGAATATTAACATCAATAATTTGCATGTACGTATTGGTTCAAACAACAATAATTACTAGGTATATTCAATAAAACAAAAATATTGTCTGTAATTTGATAGACAATTTTGTAAAAACAATGATTTACCGAGCGGCATCGAAATAATTTGATAAGGACTTCAAATCATTTCTAATCGTATTAGTTTCAATTAATTCTCTTTGATAAAAATTTCTAAATGTATGCTCTCGTTTCCAATTACCGGTGGACAATATTTGATCTATTGGAAAATTTTCCAGCCAATTAAGTGAGGCAACAGCTGAGCGCAGAGAGCCTGGAGATGTCTCAATACCTGCTTCTCGAAGCAAAGATTTTATCCAGCCACCCAAGACAGTTCTGGATGCAGGTTTCGGGTCACCTCTGGCTGTGATAAAAAGTTCTTTAAACTTACCACTTTCTCTGCGCGACTCTGACAAGGGCAATAATAGCCTAATCCAATAGACGACATTAATTTTCCTATCCGGGTGCTCCCGCAACCTCCATCCAGACTGTCTATAGCTGGCATTGTCGATCTTGGAACCATATGTGGGCCAAAATACAATTGACTCACCTTCGTCCATAAAGCCAGGCTCGATATTTAGAAGAGTGAGATCGTGCACTCTGCGCCCAGATGCAAGAAGTAATAAGGTAGCTACATGTCTGGATACCTGATACAGATTATTCTCGGCAGGGGAATGATCACATAAATATTGCAACAGTACTTTTGGGTTCCAAATCGGTGGTTTAGCAGGTTGTTGTTTTGCTGCAGCTATTGCTTTGAGAATATGTTTGATAAAAAAGTTTGAGGAAAAATCGACATCAGTATTTACATTACTGAAAGTAGCGATCACCGATTTGTGCACCAAAATAGGTGCACAAATCGGTGATCTAAAGTTCTATAAGCTAAACCTGCGTCATTGTGTAGATGTGCTAAGTAACGTGCAACTTTTTCAGCCTTAGGATTTTTATAGTCAATGGACTGGCTGTGACACCATGTTTTCCATCTGCTCCATGCCGGTTTGTAAGTGTTTATGGTAGATGGTCGCCAACTTGACATTAGAAGATTACGTTCCGACTCAGTCCAACTGTCCACTAAACCTTGCCACCCAAAATCAACCATGCCTCCAGACATAAGTTTTGTATTTCCGGTGGATGGCAACCCGTCCTCGTGTCTACTAGTACTTGGGCCAGCGCTGAAATCTGATATGGGGGTCGGAGTGCACGTCGTTGTAGGTCTGCCTGCCAAAAGACTTTCTTCCACTTGGGGGCTATCAGAATATAATGACCGCTGGCTAGATTCAGGTGGGACAACACGCGTGGTATCAAGTTGGGTGGAGGGAATAGCCATGCCAGTTCGTAGTTCCACTGGTGGCAAAACGCATTGTGCGACAAAGCTTGATAATCCTTCGAGTCTACTGATACATACCTTGCTACCACATGGGCTGTCCGAGATGCGAAAAGATCCACTTCCGGCTCGCCCCATATCTGAAATATCACGCTCGTTGCTTTCGGAGTAAGGTGCCATTCTGGACAGGACTTGCCGCGAGATAACGCGTCTACCTCTGCATTGAATCGGCCTGGGAAGTACTGAGCTGTCAGAGAAATATTCCAATGATCGAGTACCGCAAGAAGCTCCCGAGTCTGCTTGAGTAATCTTTTTGACTTGGTCCCGCCTTCTTTGTTTATGTAAGCGACTACAGTGCGGTTGTCTGTCTCGAGGAGTATCTGAGCGTTCTGAAGTTGATGTTCTTCTTGACGAATCGCTGCGAAAACTGCAAACATCTCTTTTCTGTTCGCAAGCCTTTTTTTTTTTTTATTTCTTGGCCATGTACCTGCGATGTTTTCGTCGCCGAGCTGTGCGCCCCATCCGAAGTCGGACGCGTCTGTCGTTAGAAGATGGGTGACTGGTCCTGTGTGTATAGGCATTGAGCTCCTTAATGTGCTGAGCCACCACTGCATCTCTGAAAGGACTGGTTGTGGGATGCTTACTTGTCGGTATGGGTGGTGCTTTGGCAGCTGTCGACTGTAGTATTGCATTGTTCGACAGTGTAGCCGTCCCCGCCGGGTCACGAACGTGGCGAAGTTGAGTCTCCCCATTAGCGATTGGTACTGTCTGAGGGACCAACTGCCTTTCCGCAACTTGTGCTGAAGTGCTTTGCGTAGCGTTAGGCACTTTGGTTCCGACAAGGACTTTGCGTTGCGTTTTGTGTCCCATGTTATGCCCAGAAACTCGAGGCAGCGAGTCGGAACCAGCACAGACTTGGCGAAGTTTATGATCCAGCCAAGATCGCGCAGCAGGTTGATGGTGAACGCTATGTTGTTGCGTAGCTCGTGTTGAGACTGGCTTGCTAACAAAAAGTCGTCCAGGTAGACTACACACCTGATGCCACGCAATCTCAGGTGCTCCGCTATCCAATTGGTGAGAGAGGCAAAGGTCCTTGGCGCCGAAGACAGACCGAAAGGCAAGCAGGTCATTTGTAACAAGCGACGATTGTAAACTAGCCTCAAAAACCTGCGATGTTCGTGTGCTATAGGCAGGTGAAAACAAGCTTGGCTGAGGTCGACCTTTACTATCCAATCCAGGTGCTGAAGGAAACTTGGTACTCGGAAATGGCTGAATAGCTGGAATGACTTGGTCTTTACGAACCTGTTGAGCTGCTTGAGGTTGAAGATAGGCCGGTGTGTACCATCGGGTTTTGGAATCAGAAAGAACGTTGACAAATAGCTCGGCGTCAGTTCTGCGTCCTCCAGTACTCCCGACGCTAGCATACTCTCTATTTGCAGGTTCATATGAGGGGACTGTTTGGTCTGATAATTTTGTATGGTCCATGAATTGGGAAATATCAAGGGTGGTTTTAGCATAAAAGGAATCCGCGTGCCGACTAACAGTTGGCATATTTCTATTGGAGCTCCTAGATTTCTCCACACACCCTGAAATCGCCTTAGACAACCACCCTGAAAGCTTTGAGAGTCATTCGCGGTGTTTATTTTTAAGAGGTGTACGGGATTCCTCGATTAGGCTCATAAGAGTCGCTTGCGGCGCACGCTGCTCTTTTTTGGTGTTTTTTCTTTGACGAAAGAAGTTATCGTTTTGTTTACTAGTGGATGGCTTTGAATTTGCATAAAACTTCTCTTTGTATTGTTGTTGAACCGATCGGGATTGCAAATTAACTTTTCGACCCCCCCAATTTTTTGCAAGTAAGTTTGCATTGCTTCGCATTCAAATAGTAAGTTAGAGCTTGGGGGCATTTTTTGCAAGACATCGCGATGAAATTCGTCCGGTATTTGACGTAACAAGGCCTCTCGGCGCAATCAGCACGCCTTCCACAAACTATTTGTAATAAATCGTCGGAAACGTTGCTATACGTAGAAGTTTTTGAAAAAAGTTTCTGAATTTTTTCGAATAGCGATGATGGCGTGAGATTTATCTTAGAATCGCTCGACCAATCAACGAGTGTTTGTAAGGCCAATTGTTATTCTTCTTTTTGGGAAAGAATAGCGTTTGACAAGGCAGCAAAAGTACGCTCTAAAAGATGCATTCGGGGGTCCTCGCGTACGGCAGCCGCCTCGAACCGCTTCAGTTCATCGTTCACATTTAGTTCGACAAAACCGGGGGTAGACAAATATTTTTTCTGTGTTTCGGAAAAACGTATAGCATACCAATCGTCACAATTGAAACGTTGCAATTGCGCTAATTTTGCGAGGCGCTGGTCATTGGATTTCACAAAAACAGGGTCTTTGACTGTTGTGGAAAGATCCGATAGTACAAGCTGAGGTTTTTCCGTGCTACCCGTAGGGCGGCGTAAATCAAGATCACTTAGGGTTACAGCGGTATTAGTTGATGAAACTGCCACACCGTCGGCGCCAACACTATCTCTAGCAGTAAATTGCGTTATCATGTTGGTCAAAAAGGCCACTTGTTGCGACAAAAATTCAAATTGAAGATCACTCACATGTTTGGTCCGTTTTGTTACGAACCCTTTCCTTGCTGGAGCTGGAGGCGTTGCTCGATGTCGTAGATCCCTCGCTGCTCGAACTCGGAGAAGGAGAACTCTTTCGTTTTTTTGAACCACGATCATCACTTTTTTGAGTATTTTTCTCAACCGAAATCACACTTTCACCATTATTGTTCTCGTTCTCCATTTTATTTAGAGAGAGGAATTTAATTTTTATTTTAACACTGTAAAATTCAACAGTTTTTCGTTAGCTAGAACGATGTTCACGACGCGAAAAACGACGCTATAATGACTAAAAACCGTTCGAAAAGTTGTCAGTTTGGCACCATGACAGATCGCCCAACAAGGTAGGTGGCGCCACCATCGGGGAGAGGAAGTTGGCTAGACACTCAATCGACAGAAAAGCAGAGGCTTCACTCAAAGATGGATTCCGGATATCGATACGAAACAAATAATAATTGGTTTGTCTATTTTGGAACGTAACTTCATAATTAACTTTTGTAATTTTTGCCGAGGGTAGTAAAATAACCGTTAATGATTTCTAAAAGACACCTGTCACCTCAGTCATCCGGGACCACGGCACCTGAAAAAGTGCCGAAACGTTGGAAAATTGTAAAAAATGTAATAAACGAGCATAAATCCGTATAAAAACAGTTTTAATTAACTTTAACATTTACATACAGATACATATATTGCTTCTGGCCCCACACTAGGATACCCTGTGTCGTGGAAACCATATTCAACGAGATCACAAACATGTAAACATCCAAGACCTGGGCTTTTTTTTTGTTCCCAGCCGGGATTCGAACCCTGCGAAACAGATGCCGTCAACTGGTGATACTTTTACTGATACAGAATCGAGCATGTTTTATTCATATGTATTTGATATATGTCGGGGATTGAGATTAATCCACAAACTCAACAATGTCTTAATCGATTTATTACAGTTTTACAATAGCAATAGGTACAGTGCTACACAAGAAATAAGTCTCGATGTACCTGCGCAGATGACCAAATTTTGGATGTGCGGCAAGTTGATCGACCAATCAGATAGTTTTATTTTATGGCAGGCCGCGCGCCGTTGCTATTGGTTGATTCGACGTCATCGATGCAGGTGACTATTAGTTTGGCAATATTAGCGTGAGCGAAATAGGTAGCGCTACTGCGGCAATCAATTCTGCACCTTAACCGTGTCGGTTAAAGATCATGTTGTATGTACTTAGAGCTTCGGGTACTTTCGTTACACTTCTTCATAGTCTGCGCGAACGTAGATTCCCGAAGGGAGTTTTATGATGTGTAGTACTGTAAAATAGTTTTCTTCTCGTGGCAGCCTCGGTTTCAATGCAAGAACAAGATGGCGCCTTGCGCTAGTGATGGGATGTTTCTAGTGCTGTCCACGCCGTGCGTAGACAAAATATATTGATTTATTTGTACATCTACTTCCTTCTCCAATATGTTGCTCCAGTCCATCCAAGAGTTGTCTGGAAGAGATCACTTTTAGTGATAAGGCCGCCGTCTGTACTCTTAGGTTAAGAAATATCTGTGTAATTTTCTTTTCTATGTACCACTAGGTGACCCAGCGAACTTCGTACCGCCTAACAGTCGATTCTTTATTTATTTATTTTTCCCTCCGTAAGAACCATCCTCGTACTTCAAGGAATATTCTAAAAAAAGAATTAGCGAAATCGGTTCAGCTGCTCTCGAGATTTGCGCTTGCCAACACATTCAGCGATTAATTTTTATATTCTAAGAAGATAAAGTGTTCTCTACCTATCTAAACATTTTAAACAGACGCCAAACAGGGGAAGTGTAATACTAACATTCCTAGTCATTGAGCTACTTTAAAACTCAGTTTTCTCGCCCTCCAGAACGGAGAATGTGGCGCTCACATCCGGAACATCAAAGAAAAATGGAACGGGAACGTCTCGTGCTTGCTGCCGCCCAATACTGGAAACATCGAGGTCACCGGCACCATGAAGCTTGTTATTGCACGTGAGTTCGTCATTATCATCATCAATATCATCATCAATATCATCATCATTATCATCATCATTGTCATCTTCATAAAAATCGTCGTCCTCGTCGGAGTGAAGGGAATATCGTGAGGATGTCTAAGTTTTTCAGGTGTTTCTATTCTTCAGAGTGCAAAATCGATCTGCAATGATACAGCCCTTAACATTACTCCCGTACGACATCTTAGGGAGAAGGCAGTGGTTGAAAACCAGCGTTGTCCGGGGCTGACCCAGGTCAGCGCCAGCCGAGCCACTACCTATTGCCTTATTTTATAATACCTAGATTTAAGTCTTACTTTGTTTAAGTTGTTTTTGATGAGGCAATAAAATTCTTATTATTATCCAATGGACACGTGTGGTGGTTAAGCCCGATGTCTCTCTGAGAGAATATTAGATTAATGGGCTTATTACAAATCGTCATCACAAAAGCTAGTCTTTGTTCTTTAATTTTTTTCTTGTGTGTAAGATGAGAATTAACTGCATTGGCAACAGTTACAAAAAGAAGATATACAATTGTACTACGTGTACAGGAAAAGAATATTGTTAACTTTACCATAAATTTTTCTATGTAATTAAACCTATGTACTCGTTTATATCACGCTTATGTCTTGTGTAATATATTGTAGAAGTTAATGTTCGATAGTTTGTACTAATTTCGAAAATTATTCATCTGTATTTGATATGGATCCTCACCGTGGACATAGGCTATAGGCTACTTTTATCTAGGGAACGTATTCGCAGGCACTGCAAGTAAAGTATATGGTAACCGATATGTCGCGTCCACAGGTGCTCCGGAAGAACCTCAACTCATCGTCTCCAGCGACGCACCCTCGTTCAACGAAGGAGAAGAGCTCAGAGCGCAATGCGTGGTGCCCAACGGACGTCCTGCCGCCAAGATCACGTGGCTGCTTGGTGAGGATCTACCCCCGTTTCCCTTTGGATAACAGATGAAAGATAAAGAAAAATAAATTAAACTCCTTGCTAATAAAATACACATTATTGCCATTAGATACAAGTATAGTTCGGTTAGGTATTCGTTAGGCAGTCTAGGGTGTTGAATACTACTAGTATTTGCTCTACAGTAATACCAATGTAAGGTACATAAGTCGTATCTTTTAACAAGTTTAATTTATTGTCAAGGTAAGTCCTGATTTAGGGTTGACAAATCAATATTTAAATAAGAAGAAAAACTTCGGGTCGAAGCACGATTCGAAACCACGATATGCTAGAGAGGCCAGCAATTTTACCGTCCTAATCAATGTAACCTATTTAGGAAATAAACCCCGCCTCGAATCTGCGAAATTTCTCTTTTTCATGCGGAACATAAGTGTGTAAAGAGAAAGAATTAAAAATACAACAATGTGAAGAACAAAGTATAAAATTCAGCTCGAAGTCATATAACATCACATAACATTTTAACTTTTTCCCATAACTCCTCGTCCCCCCCACAGATGACGAGCCCCTTCTCCAAGGCGTCCACCAGCCGATCATCACGAAACAGCCAGGCTCCGACCTAGAGACCATCAGCCAGAACCTGACGCGAGTGCTGATGGCTGATGACGGCGCGCGCAGACTCGTCTGCAAGGCTGAACACGAGGCAATGGACCAGCCCCGCGTAGCCGCCAGACAGTTGGTCGTTAACTGTACGTAAATCCTTCAAAAATAACATGTCGATGCACTACTTTCTTTGTCTAGAGGAATAGATGAATATAATATGAACAGGAAATAGCGATGGTCCCAAGTGAGATCCTTGAGAAACTATCAATGTTATTGACGTTGGTCGTTAACACATAGCATGTCGATGCACTACTTCCTTTGTCTAGAGGAATAGATGAATATGATATGTACAGGAAACAGCGATGGCCCCAAGTGAAATCAACCAATTGGACCAATTGAGGAAATGTCAATGTCATCAACAACTTTACTATGTACGGATCTTTTTAAAAATGCCAGCGTAATGGAGACCCTAATTTTTTATTCGCGAATTATGTTATTGCACATTCCAGATAAGTATTTTGTTTTAATCATTAACGAGCACAAACATAACGCACATAAAAATGAAATGAAAGAAACACATTTATTATAACAACAAGACACATCACAGAAACAAAATAAACAGAGAAACACATTGTGCTCATATTAAACACTCGTATAATATGAGCACAACAGAAATCAACGAAATACACAAAAAAAAAAACAGATTTAGCCTGTGGAGGCAGTTGACTCAGCGTTGAGCATTTAAATGCATTCATTACTGATTCATAATCACAGAAAGACTTGTCACACTAATTTATTTTTACACGTGATTGTGTAAGCATTTACACTGTCAAAAATCCTCCTGCCACCCATTTAGATTCCATACAGTAAACAACTTACAGTATTGTATGGAATCAGGCATTACTTAGCGGAAATCCATAATAGCATTAAAATGAGAAAATTACTTTGCTAGATTCCGCCAAAAATCCCACAAGTACCATGCGGTTAGTTAATGCACCGCCCTCCCTCACACTTGTTCAAGCAAAAGCAAGACACCAACACACCGCCACCGACACCAATACTTGTGTGAGAAAATACTCACAAAATTAATAACTTACTATATCCAAACATACACGCGAAAACCATGACCTTCTGATTTTTTATTGTCTTTCTTCTCCAGACCCTCCCAAGCGCATGGAGGCAGGCACCATCACCATCTTCGGCCTGAAGATCGGCTCGGAGGGCCGTCTCAACGTCACCGTTCGCGCCAACCCTCCTCCGTCGGTCCAGTGGCGTGTGAGAGACCAGACCCTCAGCCCTCACAACAGTGGGGACGGCCTCGTGGTCGCTCTGCCGCCTCAGGCCTTGGTAAGTTCCATTCATCCTATCTGTCAGTGCTCGTGGCCTAGGCGAACCAAGTGATTGGAATCAATCACTTGGCTAAGCAACAACAGGCGCGGTGAGGTACAGGATGGGTGAGCGTCCCATGACTTCCGCTAGTGGAATTTTTTTTCGAGCGATTCCGTGCTTCGCAAGGCACGTTTAGCCGTTGGTGCCGGCTGTCATGTAATGGCAGTCGTTAAGCCATGTCAGAGGCCTTATGGGCGGCTTGATAACTTCTGACAGTAAGGCCCGCCACTGTCTTACAATCTTCCACCAACCCGGACTTGGCCCCCGCGGTGCAGTATGGCCTAACCTTCCTGCAGGCAGTAAGAGACCCGTGCCCCAGTAGTGGGGACATCGCTGATTACACGGGTTGATAACGATATCTGTCAGAATTGCAGCAGAGAACAGGCCCTCATCATCATCAACCCATTATGTCCCCACTGAGGGGCACGGGTCTTTTCCCTGATGAAGGTATAGGCATATGTATTTCACTACGAGCGGCGTTAGTCCAGTGGGGAAAACACTCGGAAGCGAGAGACCCGGGTGCGATTCCCAGTGCGGGCATGTACCAATAATTTTGTTTTATAAGTTGTGTACATTTGTGAATGCCTCTCGCTAAATGCGAAGAGAAAACATGAGAAAACTTGAGTGTCTGAGGTGTTCAAATATCTCACCGGTTGAAATTGCAAATCCGCGGTGGGCACGCATAGTAATTAATTCCAGTATGGCCTGTGCCCTGCAGTGGGACATTTATAGGCGTCATAAAAAAGTCACTACGAAGCGGTGTACTGCAGGCAGATGCTGGATGCGGCAAGCTGAAGACAGGGCACTATGGCGCTCATTAGCGGAGGGCTATGGCCAGCAGTGGACTACATAATATAGCCTGAAGAAGAAGAGGAAGCGGTGGTAGCGCAGAGTATTCTTGCCTCATACCAGAGAGGTACAGGCTTCTGACATTTAGTTTTCTGAGTTACGTAGGTGCATGTGTAAAGTCGTGCCATTCGCTAAGGGTGAAGGAAAACAAGGTAACAAACCTAATACGGATATCGCAGCGCCTGAAATTTACTATCTGTGGTGGATATGCGTGGTGATTAAGAACCTCTTTCTCTCACTAAGGCAAGGACTGTACTGTAATGAAGTGGGTTTTATATTAGTTGTTAATGTTATGAGATTAACGATGGGAATGAAAATGAGTTTGAGAACGGGAACGAAATTGAAAAGGAAAATGCTTGATTATTGTCTATACTACAGGGCGCCGGCTTCTACAACTGCTCCCTGGTTCTCTCCCGAGTGGCCAAGGAAGATGTGGACACTACCTACTACCTGACCGTCACCAACGACCTGGGCCGTGAGGAGTTTGCTGTGAGGCTCAGCACTATGGACGAGCCCGCTGGTGAGTACTGCAATGATCTCACTTGCTTCTACAAATGCATACGCCACGATCACAGTTTGGGATACAATCACCGTGTTTTACAAGTTTTTTTTATCATTTTATACGCCATGATCATACTTAGTTCTAAAATTGCATACGGTATGATCACACTAAGTTTTTAAATGCATACGCCGTGATCACACTTAGTTTTACACATGCATTCACCATGATCGCACTTAGTTCTGCAAATGCATACATCATGACCACCCTAATAAATAATAAATAAAATAATATTTCTAAAAATGTATACGCCATGATCATACTAAGATCTAAACTGCATCAATATGAACTCATCACATTTAGTTTTAAGCGTAATCATGGCACTCAAGCAACACTAATAAAACACGCTTGTGAGTGAGTGGGTCTGCTTGTAAAGTCATCTAATAATAAGTCAGTCGCGTTTGTGTAGTAATTGCAATGATCATACTTATTTCGGTATACGCGACGCCCAAGAATTTCAGAACGCGTTCGAAATTTTACATATAATTTTCTGCACTTTAAGCACAAAATTGTTGAACGGCGAACTTATCTCTAAAAAATGAAGTATTTCAGTATTGCAAGGTCCGTTATTGAATTAGGGACTGCCTGTAATGATACTCGTAATTTATAATAAAATAAATTTATAAATAATCCTTTATTCATATTTACTTACCAAAGATTTTTCGCAATGAATGTAAACAGTAAAAATGATTTTAACATATATTATGTTTTTCTAGCTCGAAGGGCTAAAGCGTCCTTTTTCGTACTCGGTGTCTATGGTAAGGACAAATTTTTGACGCTAGATTCCGGGCATGAGTTTTGAAGCCCGACCTTTGAATTGGAACCATAAAGATTTTTATTGTAGTGTAGAGAGCAACTTTCGTGGCATGAGTTTTGAATCCTCAACATGCAACCTTTTCGTTTTTTTTGGTGTAGAAAAGTTTGTTTGTCTCAGAATCTGTACAAGGGTATTTGTACTCGCAAGTTACAAAGCATGACTTTTTAAGTCCGAGATTTGAAAAAACATTTTTCCATATAGAGAAAAAAAAATACGAATGCCGTCGTTGAATTTTAGTAATCACACACGCTTTTAAATATTACGCTTTTTATCATAAATAAAATATTTATAATATTGACAGTATGGATTTTATGTATTTATTAGCAAATTTTATTCATATATTTAATTAGGTACCGCATGTTATTTCCGGTGTTTTAAATATCATAGTACATTTATCAGTAGTAACAATATCAGTAGTAACATTTCCTAAGCTTGTTAAAAATTAAAAATTGCATTTTTAATTTTTATAAGTATGGATTACAAAAGCAGCGATTACATTATAAAAGTATTTCTTGATGATTTGTGATAAACATACATAGTTATATATTAACCGGGTCTAATCGCGATTATTTACTAGGTAAAACGTAAACCTTATTTCCCGACGTTTCACTTCAGTCTACCCGTGGCCACGGCAACAGCAACGCTCGGAAATTAAGGTAATTACGTTTTACCTAATAAACAATCGCGATTGGACCCGTTTAATATATAACTATACATTATAAAAACTCACGCCTGTATCCCGTAGGGGCGGGCAGAGAAGAAGGGTAATTTAAACGTATTAATTTTTAAAGTTGCATGTATTTAAAGACTGATTTTTTTTAAGTTTGGAACTAGAGCTGAGTTTTAGTTACATCTCATATTATTTTTTGGAATTTTGCATGATTCTTTAAGAATATCCTAATATTGGACTTTATTTCGATAGTGCAAGGCAAATGCGATAGTAAACTCATATAGAATTTATTTGTAGTTCGTTGCATCGTTATTCTTCTTAGATTGTTACAGTTGTGAAAAATAAATAAAATAGCAAAAAATATAATATTTCTTTTTGAGTAATATTAATATTAATATTTAATATTTTGGCAATAAGTTAAGCGGGAGAAGAAGAATACATTTAAGTCAAATTTGTTGGAGGATGTATCAATTTCTCTATACGTGTCCGAAAAGGGCAGATTATACTCATCCGAACACCAATCACTATGGTAGGTAGCTACTTTAAAGTAAATAAAAAAGGCTGCTGCTCCAAGCGTAAGATTTAATAAAGATCTAATAAACGATCGCGATTAGACCAGTTCAATATATTAAAGTTGTGTATTAAACGTGTCACATCGCGTTTGTTTATTTATTAGGTAAACATACGATATCGATGGTCGAGGTAAAACATATTTGCTTAAAATACCTAATAAATAGTCGCGATTAATGTATTACTTGACCCGTGGTATAAGACACGTAAGACTCGTTTAATATCTTTTGTTTGGAATAGCAAACTAGAAAAAAAACTATAGTTTTTCCTATAGATTGTAACGGTGCAAAACATTTTCACACCATTTTTATTTCTTTTTCTATCATTTTGAAATATTTAAATTACGTCACACATTAGGTATTCGATTTCCCTCATTTTTCATCACTACTTTACCCTTCGACCAGCCCTTCTATTACGTAGCATTCCATTCTATCGAGTGAAGCATTTAGACAACTCCTAAGTGTCAAAAAATGTATGCATTTGACAGCCGGAGTAGCTTAAAAAAAGTAAAAATCAACGTCACGCAACTCGGTGGATACTTACGTAATAATGCCCCTGATCTGACTATTTTACCTGCTTATCCGTTTTTATCCAGTTTTTCTGTTTTATTATACCTACTACTTACTACGAGGGCTGCTACTTATGTATGCGGAATAGAAAAAATAAACAAAGGTATAACTATGCTTTTATTGTTTTTCAAAGTATTCTCCACTATGATCGATGCACTTTTGCATTCGATGAAACCAATTTGTAAAACACTTTTTCCACTCTGATTGAGGTATCTCCAAAACGTGCCGTTTGAACGCATCTACGGCATCTTCACGTGTCGAAAATCGTTGACCACGTAATTTATTCTTTACATTTGGGAATAAATAGAAATCATTGGGAGCCAAATCAGGGCTGTACGGTGGATGACCCATCAATTCTATTTTTTGACCATCCAAAAATGTAGTTGTTTCCTGAGATGTATGACAGCTGGCATTGTCATGGTGAAGTATGATTCTGCGTCGCTGGTTGTTTTGGCGTATTTCTTTAAATACTTCCAGCAAACAAATGGTCGTGTACCACTCCGAATTAACCGTTCTGCGATTCTCCAGTGGTATTGTAGCCACATGGCCACTAATACCAAAAAAGCAGGCCACCATTTGCTTTACAGTGCTTTTTGCACGAGCCACTTTCGTGCTGTTGATTGTTGTTTAGTTTCGGGATCGTACGCGTAGATCCAGGATTCGTCACCTGTGTAGATATTATAAACAGATTTTGAGTCGCCTCCGTTGAATTTTTTTAAGGTTTTCTTGCACCATTCGACGCGAGCATCTTTTTGATCCTGAGTTAAGTTGTGCGGGATCCAACGCGAACAAATTTTTGTTACAGACAAATGTTCATGTATTATCCTATGATTGCTCGTCATACATATGCCCAGAATAGCCTCTATCTCGCGATACGCAACATGGCGGTCTTGCATTATTAGTTTTCGCACAGCCTCAATATTTTGTGGCACAACCACCGATTTCGGGCGACCTTCTTTAACTTCGTCCGTGAGCTTACTGCGCCCAAGATTAAACTCACTAAACCAGTGATACACAGTCGTTTTTGATGGAGCTTCACCACCAAAAGTCGAAGTTAATTGATCTACGCACTGTTGTTGCGTCAAACCACGTCGTAAATCGTAATAAATCATAGCACGAATATTTTCACGAGTGAGTTCCATTTTTTCAGCGATATGACATTTTAAACCCAACAAAAACAAAACACTAACGTATGTAAGAGAAAAATATTAGCGGCCAGTATTTAAAAAAAAGAACGAATTTGACCATGGAGGTCAGACATTGCTTTTAAAATTATTGGAATCCCAGATTCCGCATACATAAGTAGCAGCCTATGCAGCAGCAGCAGTACTACCTACTAATCTACAAATAAAACAACACCGGAAGTCGTTCCAGTGTTTAATATTATTATAAAACATATCCAACGTTCCAAGATGAGTAGAATTTGCCCTTTTCGAACATATATAGTGTTTTGTTACACCCTGCACATCCTCCTCAATTTTGGGTTTGAAAATAACAATAGAAAACCATTGTTATTTTCAAGGTCAGGTTAAAATATTTAGTCCGTTAAATTCTTGCACGGCTCTTTAGTAAGAACTAAAGACCCGTTCAATATATAACTGTGTGCATTAGTTTTATTGAATGACTCGCGATGCCTATGTATAGTTATTTATATTACACGGGTCTAATCGCGATTATGTATTAAGTAAAAGGTAATTATTTTAATAACAATAATTACATCCGATCTAATCGCGATTATTTTTAGTAAGTTTATTACCAAAGTTATGTTTACCCAATAAATAATCGCGATTAGACCGGTCCTTATCGCGATTATTTATTAGGTAAAACATTGTTACCTTAATAATTATAAAAATCGCGATTAGACCCGTTCAATATATTTATAACTGTGCATTAATTATGTACCTCCAATCCAGGCGTGGAACTTGACACTGGCGCCATAGTCGGCATCGTGGTGGGAGTTCTGGTCCTTCTGCTGGCAGTTTTCCTGGTTGTCTTCGCCAAGGCCACCGACCGGTGGTGCTTCGGAGGTTAGTCGCATGTTTCTTTATTATATTTTTTTATGTAGTCTATATACGTCTGTCTGCAGGGCACAGGCCTTCTCCCACAGAGAGAGTATGAGCTCAATTACGTTTCTAGGAGTCTTGCAAAGCTAACCTGCTTCTCCTCGCGTTGCGGAGACCAGACTTTCGTTTAAGAAATGTAGAATATATGGGGAACAGGCTGTCTCTCATGGGCATTACCCCCCAATGATGGCACAACCTTGCGCTGTGGCGCTCATTAGGGGAGGGCTATGTCCAGCAGTGGACTAATATAGCCTGAAGAAGAAGAAGGCCTTCTCTCAGAGCGAGATAGTATGGGTATGGGGAAACACCACATGGTGATTAGGTGGAGTATAGAATCTCGCGTACCCACCGCGGATTGGCAATTGCAAGCGCTGAGGCATTTGATCACCTCAACACTGAGGGTTTCCTCACGATGTTCTTCTTTACATTCGTTATCAACTCTTGTATGTCCCCAATGCTGGGGCTCTGGTCTCTTCCTGCATCGCAGGAAGGTTAGGCCATACTCCACCACGAGGGCCAAGTCCGGGTTGGTGGAGGATTGTAAGACAGTGGCGGGCCTTACTGTCAGAAGTTATCAAGCCGCTCATAAGGCCTCGACATGGCTTAACGACTGCCCTTACATTGCAGCCGGCTCCAACGGCTTAACGTGCCTTGCGAAGCGCGGAATCGCTCGGAAAAATGCCACTAGCGGTAGTCACGGGACGGTCACCCACCCTGCACCTGACCGCGCCTGTTGTTGCTTAACTCAAGTGATTGATTCCAATCACTCGGTTCGCCTAGGCCACGAGCGCTTCCTTTACATTAGCGAGTGGTATTACTATTAGAACTTTACTTTAGTACGCAACTTAGAAAACAAAGGCATTGGTACATGCCGGATTCGGATCCACGAACTACCAATTGAAAAGCCAATTAAATTAAATATCGTTAAAACTGTTTTTATACGGATTTATGCTCGTTTATTACATTTTTACAATTCTCCAACGTTTCGGCACTTTTTCAGGTGCCGTGGTCCCGGATGACTGAGGTGACGGGTGTCTTTTAGAAATCATTAACGGTTAGTTTACTACCCTCGGCAAAAATTACAAAAGTTAATTATGAAGTTACGTTCCAAAATAGACAAACCAATTATTTTTTATATAAAGTCAACAATATTGATTATTAGTAATTGAAGTTAAAATTAAATTTATAAACTAATTACTTTATATGAACTTAAAGATAGCCGAGGGTAGTAAACTAACCGTTAATGATTTCTAAAAGACACCTGTCACCTCAGTCATCCGGGACCACGGCACCTGAAAAAGTGCCGAAACGTTGGAAAATTGTAAAAATGTAATAAACGAGCATAAATCCGTATAAAAACAGTTTTAATTATGTCTACTGCTCGTGTTAACCTTAGAAAATATTAAATATCGTGTGAATAAGTTTACTTAGTTAAACGCTTTTTGAGTGACGTTTAGGTGAAACGAGAAGGTGTAGCCGTCGATTTACATTATTTGTGTGCTTAATCTAGAGATAGGAGAATGTAAGCTTTTGAACGGTAAAATTGCGTTTTTTTTCTTAAATTATTTAAATTTTACACTTTTACTACTTGGACAGCTACTTACATTCTCTTAGCTTTGTTTCTTTAAATTCGAATATAAATTACAATTGGCAACAAGATTACAAAGCTTTGGTTTGAATGTTTTTTTTTTATCTAGCTTTTACCCCTCTGCATTCATTACCAATTTTTTAGGCATGCACTTTTCACTATCTATCTTTATTGGATTTATTCACTTAATTTTTAAGTATAAAAAATATATTTAAAAAATGTTTGGCTTAGTTTATATTTTCGATTATTTAATTTTGACAAAGGTAAATTTCCCATTACATATTAAAGTTTAATTTTAATGATAAAAATAATAATTGATAACTTTTCATTTAATATTGCTTGAATTTAAATAACAAAATCTTTGGCTATAGTAGATATTAAATAATATTTTTTTTTTACTAAATTTAATATGGCAGTGTTTTCTAGTTAAAATAATCAGTGTGCTTGTATTTCTGTGTAGCATCTTAGAGTATTCTTAGAAAGTAACATTTAATTAATATTAAGCTGTTTTGTATTGTGAATGTCCCCACCCAATCCCATATAACAATACTTTGAGCGATCAAGAACAAATACAAAGAAAAATTACCTATTCAAAATTTATTTTTATACAAAATGCATGGTTCTTCATTCATCCTATGGAAAGCATGTTTTTGGTGAATGTCTAAAAATGTTCTTCCTTTACTCTTTTATCTAATTTAAAATGGTCTTGTTTATAAAAATACGATTCCTCTAAAGCACTACGCAGAGGCAGTTTAAATAATCTGTGGTTACGTTTTTCCTTTGCCACAGACAATTGAAACAGCCCCTGAAAAGTGTTTTAAGATATCATGTTTTATAAGTAAAACCATTACTTTTTATTCATTCTTCTCAACTCTATAATAATAATTACTTTATAATTTAGCATGAAAATTACGCATGATCATGAAATACCTGTTTCATATGGTAACACGCATTTGGAATGTTGGTAAATCTAAGATTTAAGATATTTAAAATTTAATAGAGTAACAATTTAAACTAAAATCGGTGATGGTATAGTTGCTATCGGGTTATAGAATGTGACCATAATTTTAAAAGCGTTTTATTAAGTAGCATTCATCAGAATAATACATCTTATTATTTCACTTCTGGTACTACAGTAACTCAATTAAAAATATATGTTTTCATTAACATTTTCTAACTTGGTGGTGGATTTAATAACTTTACGTTGTCAATAATAAAAAGTTTATTTCTCTTTTCGATCTTCCATAACAAAAGTTTTGTTTAATTTTTAATTCAGACGAAAAAAATCAGTATAGTAAAAAATAAGGCGAACTTCAAAGTACTTTGAAATAAAATTTGGTGGTAATAAACGATGCTTTTAACTATAAGTTTTTTAATGTATATTCCTTAAAGTAATGGATAATAACCGGTACATATCCGCACAAAATCATGGTACAACTCTTAACATAATTTTACACATGTAGCTACCTGGCTACGTAGCATACATCAACGTAACGTGTAAAATTGTCAACAAGCAACCGATACAATCAATTCAGTATCGTAATGACGGTTATAAATACGTGAAGACATACGTGTCCATTTTAATAATAATTCCAGATCTTTACGGAGACAATATGGAAAAAAAATCTATATAATGACAAACATACGCCACTATTTTCTTTATTAATATTTACATCCATAAATCTCGGAAGAAGTAAATAAGATAAGAATATTCTGCTTATTTATTGTACACACCAGAAAATAATTTCGGAGACGGCAGTTACAAAAGAAGAGGATTACAATAGGCGGAAATAAAATACATTAAAATTTTAGTAATAAATTTTTCGACGTTTTGTTTACAATTACAAAATAATGACAATAATAATTGATAAATAATTGATCTACTGATTTAGATAAGTAATATAATCTCAACACAGAAGTTTATACAGCTTGAACGGTCCAAAAAAATTTTCAACCGAACCGCAAAATCTGCAAGTATTCTTCTATCTAAATCTTAAGTGAGAGTTTTTACTGTTTGAAGGTTAGATCATAAAAAAACGAAAAAAAAAGAAATTCAACGAAACCAAACCGCGAAAACTCATCTCAACTAAACCCTGCACTCGAAACAAAACATACTCGAGTCGAAGTTCTTGATCGCCTAAAGCTTTGTCGCATATGGTTGGCAGGGCGCTCGCATCACACCGACATCGGCGCCGACTCGGAGGCCCCCCTGCCGAGCCACGACGATGGGGTCAAGGGAGCCGAGAACCCCTCTCACGACCATGGAGACTACATTACGAACGGGAACGGTCACCCAGAGAAAAAGCCCGACACGGCTGTGTAGATGTTTTGAGGACAGCTAGTTTGGGGATGGTCAGAGGACGGCACGTTTTGGGATATGAAGGATAGAGATGGTGGGAACGGCGGGGATTTGGCGGGAGACTTGGGATAGCGTTCATAAGCGTGGTTAGTGCAAGTGTGGTTTTTTATGTCAACTTTTGAGAATTAAATTAAAAAAATTAAAAGTTGGGTGGATAGCATTTACTAGCCGCAAACTTAAATTTAAAGTGTTTTAGGTTATTTTTGTTATTTTTATGGACTACAATATTTACTTAAACAACTTCAATTACTGAGTTATACAGAGTAAAATGGATAAAAGCAATGTTCCGAAAATGTTCGAATGTTCGAAAAACGAAACTAAAACCTATTTTCTGATTTAAATAAAATATTTGAGCCAGATCTCTGTTGGGCAGAGTACCGAAAAACTTTGGCCAAAGTAATGTTTACTTTTTATTAGTTATGTTTCACTTTTGATAATTTCGTGATTATTTTTATATTTTATTACTTGACAATGATTTCTCTGAGCATATAGACGAAGCGATTAATTAGGGGCGGTGTATCACGTTAAAATAAAGAAGCAAACTAAACACCTGTTGCTTATCTCACACAATACTGCCGTCTATGTTGTGTGAGCGAGAGAGAAATAATTTTCCTAATTACCTTTTTAAGTAAACGGCCTGTAAATTCTACTTTACGACGGGTATCCCTGCATTACACGAAATCTTATGGACGCTATGATTATTAGGTCTGATGTCTTTCAAGGGAGAAATAATGTTATTCTCCTTCATTTAAATTCCCAATGGTAACTGAAATTGTAAGACGGAGTTTACACGTTCAGTTTGACGTCAGTCAATTCCGTCAGTCTGGTTAGACTGACGGCAGACTGTCTATTCAGTGGACTGATGGACCAGACTGACGAATGCTCGAATATTTTGATGCTTCATCAGTCTGGCATCAATCCCAGCTTGATCAAGGTCACGGACTGAACTGACGCCAGACTGAACGTGTAAACTCTGTCTAAGAGGAAGGAAGGTCTTGTTTGATAGCTAGGAAGATGCGGTAGGGTTTTATAGTTCGTTTTTCTTAAGGAATTCCAAAGTTGTCAGATTATGCTAGCAGAGCACCATAAATATTTCGTTTCACGTCAAATAGTTACATTAAATTAATGAGCCGTTTTTAGTACAAGTTCATAAATCACTTCATAGACGGCGTTTACAGGCGTGCACATACATACACTTGTCAAATTTTGCTAGGCGCAGATAAATTTTGACAGCCGCATTCCGGTTCTTCTATGGCCGCGCCTGTAAGCGCCAGATTGGATCTCCAATCTATGAAATTCACAAATTTGTGCTGAAAAGCGATCATTCCGTTTAAACTTTTGACGTTCTTTTTTATGTCTGAGACAAATGTACTACATCGTCGCTTAGCCAACATTAACCAGCACTGCACAAGTCATTTTTCACTACCTTTACAGAAGAGACAGAAAGCTTGTGAATTTAGAATTTTTTTACTGCAGTGTTCTCTGTGTTACCTTATAAGTTGATCGATAGCGAAGGCGCTTTGGTTTGCTAACTAGCGCTACCAATGGAATAAAAATTATAACTTGTTTCATAATAATTTTTTTTCAAAAATTAAACTTGTTAAATCTTTACCACTATGCCAACTATTATTAGAACCTGCAGTCTAGCGGTCTAAAACCTAGTATCCTAGGACTTTAATCGATTTAACTGGTTTTATAAAACATTTTTTCAAAAATTAAACATCTTAAATCTTAACCACTATGACAATTATTTTTAGAACCTGCAGTCTAGCGGTCTAAAACCTAGTATCCGAGGACTTTAATCGATTTCCGCTAAAAACGGCCGGAATAAAGTCCTAGGTTCTAAGCTGTAGGTTCTTAAGATAGTCGTCAAAGTTGTTGCTATTTCATTTGTTCACTTTTTGATAAAAACGTATTATAAAACAAGTAATGATTTTTATTCATTTAGTAACGCTAGTTAGCTAAAAACTGCACCCAATGGCATTGAAATGTCAAAAAAACCCGTAAAAAATTGACTTAAGCGGAGTTGTTTGCTAAGCCACGATATTTCGTTTTATTCATCTACATGCAAAAAAAACAGTGGATTGAAATCGTCAAAAAAACGGGAAGTATAACAATGTCTACAAAGATGGTTGCTCTACCTAGGTCATATCTCAATTCAAGAAATATCAAGCCATGTACTCAATTTCTAGACATTGAAACACCCGGACCGAAGCTGACTGAAACGTTATATAAGTACTATCAATTCGTACTACAAGCAAAATTTCAATCTGTAAACTCTTCAGTAATATAAATCTCGAAGTGTATATAAAAAGTTAGCGTACTTTCAGTTCTTTTAGAATTATTATGATAGTTTTTTTTAACTAAAAACTTCGTGTTTTAAACTACACACAAGCCGTCTTACTACAAAAAAATTAGACAGGTGTTGAGCAGTGTTTCAAAATATGTTTACCACAATACAAGCATGTTTAAGCTATATTTGCTAAACAAGAGTTTGCGCGTGTCTAAATATAGACCATGTCTAGGTCTTACCCATCATAAAACACAGAACAGTATGTTGTATAAATTCCGTGGTAAACATATTTTGAAACACTTGCTCATCACCTGTCTTTGTAGTAAGACGGTATTAGTTTAAGTCCGGATTCAAACGTTCACAAAGGAAGACGGATTTAAATATAATGATTTAGTAGTGTTACAGAGAATAGAGCAGATACCGCCTTTCCCTATCTCTTCTTTATATTTGATGATTTTGTACCAATTTGAGATTGCCTCGTATTATTTATGGGTGTAGTATTTAACTGCACATCAAAAATATTCCTGTTTTTGAGAAAAAAATGTACTAGAACTTAAATACTGAATACACATGTAAAATAAGGCTAAGAAAACTAATCAAACTCGGCAGATATTTTAATGTTTCATGTCTATGTAATTTTTTATTATCTTTAGCACAATACGAACATTACATACCTATTAGGTTTAACCATACGACAGAAAATGCTAGTTTTTCAAACAAATCATTCCAGTTTCACAAAAATACTATAGTTAGTCATATTCCATTTGTTTAGGTACTTCAAAAAATGTAAACAATCTTCATACGTCTTTTTATCAAAATACACACTTTTAAATCAACATCCTTACTGTTTAATGTTTAATTTTACGGCTCCTTCTATGCTTTAGCTATTGTTCTGAGCTCATTTATATTATATAAACTATACGGTATCAGTAAATTTATTTGCAGTTGTACTAAATAAAATAATTTCATTAATACTTCAAGATTTAAATATTTACAAAAAAATAAATTAAATCTTACAACTTTACATTTTACTTAAATTTCATGAAATTACATTCAATATAAGATTGAATTGGTAAAGTGTAAAATTAAAAGTGTGTATTTCGACAAAAGACGTATAAAGATTGTTTACATTTATTTAAGTACCTAAACAAATGGACTATAACTGCACATGAAACTGCACGCACCAATAGAAACTTAATTGGAAGTAAATTTCATTTGCATCTAGTGTTTCTGCTGTGCATTTTGAGGATAAATAACGGCTAGATTCGATGTGTATTGTTATTACGTATGTATCTTTTTAATGTGCGTTTAAATATTTACCTTTATTATGAACTGGCAGTTATGTTTAGTATTTTCAAAATATCATCTTACATAATAGTTATCTGTCATTTCTAAAAACAGGAATTTATTAGAATTTCTAAGCGAAAGGACGAGAAATCTCATTATTATTATTTGAATGACTAGTATTTGTAAAATAATGACAGTCAAGTAAAATCAACACATTCATAACATAATGTACTACGCTGTTATTAAAAAATATCACCTAACCAAATGTTTGAACTGAAAATAACTGGCGATTTTACTTGTCTGTATTAATTCATTCTTAATAGGTAGATATTGTATTGTAATAAGAATCTCATACAGTTACAAACAATATTATAAAAACAACGAAATTATAACATATAGTAAGATACAATTTATTGGATTATACGGTGTTGTTATGGATTTATGTACTATTTGTATCAGATAACCTAACCTAAAACACATCTTAAATTGTTTGTTGTGACTCCATAAAAAAACTTGTATAATCCTAAACAACAGTTGTGTGTTATTAGATAAAATAATTCCGTGACCGTAATGCATATATTAATATGTAGGTATTATTAAAACTGGTAATTATAATATTTGCGAATTTATTAAACAATTGACCAGCTTTGTACTTTTTATATGCTATAAATGAAAAATATTGTGACTTATTTGAAGAAAAGAGAAAACTTTAGATTTAAGGAAAAATAAAGCAAGTCGTGTATGTTTTATACTAAGCGACATCTCGGGTGTCTCATTTTTTAAATCCAATAGTCATTATTTCTCAAAACCATTATTGTATTACAATCATTATTAAATTATAAAAATGATTGTAATTTAACAAATTTGTAATTTAATAATTATTTTTAGCAACAATGATTCACACTTTCTAAAAGGCTCTGAAGTTGAATTTAACAATTTCTTTCATTCTAACGGCCAATAAATTTATCCAATACTTCAGATGTACCAAACTATCCGTTGCTAGCACAGTCAGCATTTTCTAGGCTAGATAGTAACACCTCGTTTTAGTTTTGTATATACCTATTGTATTAATAGTTTTTAAAATGTCTTTTACATATTTTTTGCAGCAAATAATATTAGTTAACTTCTTTTTGTTTTTGATGTTAAGCATCTTGATTCTTACTGAAAGTCCTGTTACATCGATATTTCCTTCTCTCACGGTTGAATCTTCGTTAGAGTAACAAAGATAGACTTCTGCCAATATTATTCTAGACATCGCCGATTTCTTGAGGTCGAGTTTAAGTTAGCGTTGTAAGTCACCAGAATTGTGATTTTTTTTAGTATTTTTATCGTAATAATACTAAGAATTTATTTTTGTACCAATATTTAGTTGTACATCCTTCAAATATTGCTTTCCAAATGTCAATTAAGCAACTTTTCCTGATTAAAGGACTTTTTAATTGTAATTAAAAAAACACTGCCATTTATGCACACTAGCCAAAAAATCTAAAATAATTATTAAATTCATTACTTGCATTTTTTTTACTATAGCCAGTTTTCCAGATGTTGTCCGATTTTTAAAGTAATTTAAATGGATAAAAAAAAATCTGCCTAAATTTAGGGGCAGCAACAATAACTTCACTGCGCAAAGCATATTTAAATAATAAATAAATGTTAAAATAATCAATTAGATAGATAATGGTCGTACAGTTTTTCTAATATTATCTCGTATTAATGTTTATAAAAAATTGTCTACTGCGTACGTTGAATAAATAAACGAAATATAAAAGTATTTATTGAATAAGATACGGTTTGTTTTATTTATGATGTACCTGCGACGACATAACAATTAAATTTGTAACACATTTAGAAAGAAAGAAAGACATTTATTATACCAACAAGACACATCACAGAAACAAATTAACTAGATAAATTAACATAATATGAGCATTACCTAACATTTGATGATACGATTTTCCTAAAAAAAAAGTTAAGTATTTTTTATGCATACATTAAAAATATATTTAATAAAAAAAAAATATTATGAATAAATTATAATTGTTATTATTTATGTACGTATTTTTAACCAAAGATGCTCGTCTACTGCTGGACATAGGAGGCCTATGTCCCGCAGTGGACGAGCATCCACTGCGGTACGCCACTACGTATTAATTAACCTTTTTGCAGTTCTTTAACCTAAAGTAAAAATATTACTAGTTAATATATCCTCAATATGTAAAAAATATTAACTATAATAATTTCTTGTATTTCTAAAATCATTTTCAGAGGGCAAACGGCGTGATGCGAAGAACTCGGGAGAATCGTATGTACAATTTTGTTTTGTAATTTAAGCTTTAATTGGGATCCACATTAGTACCTACATTATTTTGTGATTAACATTTTTAACCATTGCATAATGCTATTTTTGTTCCTTTTCGTCAAAAGTGTCACAAAAGTATCGACTGATAATTAAACTATACTTTTGTGGATAAAAACAATCCTTTGTCCAGATTTCATCTTTATTTTTTAATAATATTTTAATTATAAAAACAAAAATACTGTAGTAGGTTATTGCCCTTCGGCCACTTTGGAAACCAAAGTTTCGAAACGAGTTTCGAAAACAGAATTATTTTTCTTTTTAGGAAACCTGGTTTCGAATTAAGAAAAATCATTCTGTTTTCGAAGCTGGTTTCCAATACAGATTATAAAATCTTCTTTTGAAACTCTTTCATGGATCAAGGGTATGCACAAAACTATTTTTTATAGGACAAAAAAGTTGCTAATTTTTATTCGAATTTCAACTTCAGTATTTTATTTTTCTCGAAAGCTATGAAAGTTGGACAAAATAAATGTTATTTTAACTAAAATGTTGTACCTTACCGCTTTGTACATAAGGGTTCTTTTTATGTCAAGGACGCCAGCAGGGGATGTGCTTTTAGAGTCCGGACTGCGACAAACGCAAACGTATGTGGCTTACTTACTACCTACAGTCTGTTAGATTTAAGAATATACCTCGGCTACTATCGGTTAGAATTGGATGTATTCGTCTAATAGAAATATAGGAACTAATCTGACACTAACTTTACATAACTTTTCAAAATTGTGAAGAACAGTTTTAAACAGCAGGAATTAGTATTTTACTTGTGTGCTTGCGGCGAAAACCGAAGCCTACTCTCGAGGTATATTCTAAAAGCTAACAGTCTGTACTTACTTTTATTTAATTTTATACCATTCTTACAATTTTAAACTATTTGTAATATAATAATTCGTATTTATTTTTCTGACAATGCAATGTTGTCTATCTATCTATAATGCTTACAGACATTAACAGATTTATTTAATTTAACAAAATTTAAGTAATAAATTTAAATAAATCTAATTAAATGATATAGTCATAATAAATAAATTAATTAAATTAAATAAATTTATTGTCTCTACTTAAATTACATAGAGACAGTATATTTAAAGACTAAAGTTTCTTAAACATTTTTGTAAGCGTCCGAATGCTCCATTGTAAGTTACTAGTATTTCTCTTGCACTTATTTGAAATGAGTGTACTAATATAAAACTTTTAAAATTCGTGAAAAAATAATGTTTCGAAATGAGTATTTATTATCCTGATATCAATATACAAGGTGTTACAAAATCCCTATACCAAAATGGGGGAAAAAAATTGGTGAGACGAAAGAGAAAGGAGTAAGTAACCTAACCAGAGCTTTTCATTTATCTCTGTTCATGGCTAGGGTACCCACCCTAGTTATGTACAGAGATAAATGAAAAGCCTTGTGTCAGCGTCACACTTCACGAAGAGTTAAGGAATCAAAGAAAAAGAAGAAGAAAATGGGAGAGGGCTTGTCAAAGCAAACAAATTTTATTATAAGGATAAACTTACTCCATTCTTAAGTTACTTACTAAGGCATGAAATTGTATGCAGCTGATATTTTTCGCGATTGTAAATTGCCGACTAGGAGGCTCCCTTTTGGGAGGTATTTGAGGATTTCGTTACACCTTGTATATAATTTGATATTTTATTGTATATATAACAAATCCTATGTTTCTTGTATATACTTGCCTTACAACAGCTATTTTAACTCACGAAAACAGGTGACGTGCTTGTAAATACCGTGTACAGAAACAATGCGATCGTATATATACAGGGTTATGTTAAAAACGCACAATTCTTGGAAGGTAGGGTTCGTCATGCAACAATCCGTCTTACCCCCAGTTTATTGTTAACAACTGCCAGTTGACCAAAGTGCATACAAGTGACAGCTGTCAACAATACTAAACAAATTTAATATTTTTTTTTGTGAACGGAAAAAGACATAGGGTCAGTTTCAGAATTGTTAATTTCGCTAAGTAAAAATAGTTAACTGTAGCGCTGTCTCTTCGAATTTCTCAGAAAAAAGCGAGACAGAACGTTACTTAAATATTTACGTTGTGAAATTCTCAATTCAGAAAGCGGCCCTCAGTGAGATAAGACTACGTATAGTTTGGCAAAAAAGTTTAGAAATTTAAAAACGAAACTTTGTATGGAGAAACGTAATTTTTTGCAACTTTAGTATGGATATTGTTGCCATAATTAATATCTAGACTTTTTTGCCAAGCTGTAGCGCGATCTACTTGCTTTTAATTATACTATTTTTATTTTCAACCTTTATTTTTTTATTTTAAATTGTGCTAACGACCATTTTAAAAACCTATTTAGAGGCAAAAAATTCCACCCATGCCGGTGCCTAAACAATTTCAACGATGCCGGTGAGTCGCCCATTAGCCCAGTTGGAAAGAGCGCTGGCACGGATAGCCAGAGGTCGCGGGTTCGAATCCCGGCATGGGTGGAATTTTTAGCCTCTAAATAGGTTTTTAAAATTGCTTTTTAATTTGCTTCCTTATTTACTAACACTTGAAATTCTTTGTTGGCTGTTTAGTCTTTAAAAAAGTGGTCGTTACTTGCTTTTCTTGTAAATATTTTCTTTTGCCTCGGCCCCATAGAATATAACCCTGATAAAACATATACTAATAATCTTTCCCGAACTTGGTTGCTTAACAGAGGTTTTGGCAAATTCGTAAAGATTTTATTTACTTCAATTTATTTAATATATTTTGAAAATTAACTTAAATAAATAAAAGTATGTAGGTACTTTTTATCGTTGTCCTGAAGATGCGAGACATTAGCAGTATGATTTTACTGTTTCATTTCACCAGTTTTATATTAGGCAACATTCTATAAAATTCCTTTAATATTTTTTGATCTTTTTTAAGTACAACACAGAGTGCCAGCATCTGTCTAGCTCCTAACATACCACCTACTGGCATGTGTGTGACGACCATAGAATTATATAAAATATCCCAGTCAGTTAACACACCGCATTTCCGCCAGTAGCGACACCGAGAGCGCCGTGGGAGGCGGGCCGCGCTCCCGGCTTGCAGAGCTAAGCGCGCGAGTGCGCGCTGTCTTACCCCGGTCCAAGGACAAGGTTCAGGCGACCGAGGGCGTTGATGAAGAGAAGGTACGTACACATAGCAAGAGGAAGAGAGAGCTTGGAGACATAGAACAGGAGGGAAGGCTTGGAGACAGAAAGGGAGGCCGTGCTCCCGTCTTACCCCGGTCCAAGGACAAGGTTCAGAGTGCTTGGTGCGAGTTTGACAGATCCAATCGTTAATCGAGCATTGAGTAGTGAGTATGAATAAGTTAACCGTTCGAACTGGCAAAACGCTGTCACAGTACAACTCGCACTCGCGTTTATTCGTGTCTTGGCTGGTAAACGTGTTCACTTCTCAACGTAAACCATTACAACTCGCACTCAGCAATTTTAATTTCCATACTTGTTGCTAGGTGGCGCTACCTCGATGCTATAGAAATATGAGTTTACGTTAACGCGATCGAGTAGTTAAAAAACTCGCACTAAGCACTCAGGCGACCGAGGCTGTGGATGAGGAGAAGGCACGTATACAGATAGAAAGAGGAAGAGAGAGCTTGTACACAGAGAAGAGAAGATGGGTGGGGCGGGCCGCGCAAGCGCGCATGTGCGCTATCTGTACCCCGGTCCAAGGAGAAGGTTCAGGTGACCCATGCTGTTGATGAACGAAGACTACCGGAGTTGTTCGTTGTGCAGTTATCCCGTAAAATAATGTTTCATGCTTCGACCCTGTTAAAAAAATGGTTAGAATTCGATGGATAAACGAAGTGTTTTTTTTTTCCTATTAGACTAACTTCGATATCAACCCGTGCCTTTGCTGGGGCTCGGGTCTCTTCCTGCATCGCAGGAAGGTTAGGTCATACTCCACCACGGGGGCCGGAAGTCCGGGTTGGTGCAGGTTAGAAGACAGTGGCGGGCCTTGCTGTCAGAAGTTATCAAGACGAAGAAGGTCGTTAAGCCATGTCAGAGGCCCATAAGGCCTCTGACATGGCTTAACGACCGTCATTACGTGACAGCCGGCACCAACGGCTCAACGTGCCTTGCGAAGCACGGAGCTTCGCATTTTTGACACTCCGGAAACCCGAATAGTTTTTATTGCATTTTTCTGTGTCCTCTGTGGTATGCCACGCCAATCTAAGTTTGACGCGAATTCCTCATCCATCCTAACAGCTCCTCTTTTCCCCAGGCTGAGGAGAAGAAGAAGGATGTAGTTTACGCGGAGCTGGCATTAGGGGAGGCTGGTCGTGACAAGCCCTCGCCCGAAAGCACGGAGTACGCACAGATCGTTTACAGCGCTGCCGAGCCCGCTGCCACTACTCCCGCGCAGCCTGAGCCGCCGAAGAGCGAATAGAGACGGAGTGTAAACGGTCAACCTGAAGTGTCCACAGTATTGGAAGCCGTTCTTTGTCCAAAAAGTGTAATTAAAGAGGAAGCTCATACTTTTTGTCTGCTGGTTAATTTCTTGCGCTTACAAGCATTATAAAAGTAAAAACTACAGTCGTTTCATTAAACAAAAAGTCTTTTGCTTAAAGGTAGCAAATGATCTTCGATATCAACCCTTAATATGTCCCCAATGTTGGGGCACGGGTCTCTTCCCGTATCGCAGGAAGGTAAGGCCATACTCCACCAAACATGGATAACCGCAAATGATCTGAAGTTTCAAATAATACGACTAAAAAAATTTGCTTCCGGTTCCTTGAATTTTTGGACAAACTGTATGTTGACATTCCAACTAAGCTGTGCAACTAAGTATGACTTAAAACTTCGCATAAATTCTAAAAAAAATGACTCGTCAAAATCTAACTTAGATGATCCAAAATCACACTGTAGATTAGACCAACTTGCTAAATGTTGTAGTGAACATAACTTTTTTGACAGAATAGACCCCTAATTGCTAGGCTTAGAAATATTGTTTGGACGCTTCAGAGTAATTTTTAATAAATTTCATTCAGTTTTGTTGCTTGTTAACGGTTTGTTAACAAGAAGGGCAACGTTGAATAAAGTGAAATGAGATAAGATTAGTATTTACCAGTACAGGCTGATGTAGGCATAGTGATGAGAATTGAGAACAGTTTAATTTATATATCGGACGGGTCTAATCGCGATTATTTATTAGGTAAAACGTAATTACCTTATTTCCCGACGTTTCGGCAGCGTTACAGTTGCCGTGGTCACGGGTAGACTGGCCCGTGAATCGTCGGGAAATAAGGTAGGTACGTTTACGTTTTACCGAATAAATAATCGCGATCAGACCCATTTAATATAACTGTGTGAGTATCGCGAATCATTAAACTATACTACAGTTTAATTTGTCGATATAAAGCTAGATTCTTAACTTCTTTGGCACAAAACCGATGTCGAGAAAATAAATGTCAAGTGATCTCAGAATCTCTTTGTACCCATGTTACGTCTTTAAACTCTGAGACTAGTTTAGTTATATTGATATGCTTTATTTGAAGATAAATTCCGCAGAAATTGCGACTTAACGAACGTTTCAAATTAAACTTACTACACTTCTGGACACATCTATTGGCCCACCTTGCATTTTCAGTTTCGTTTAGTCCTAGCTAAAAATTTGTATTAGGTCAAGCAAAAAGTTTTTATGCAGTTTTGAACCAGGCACATTCTTAATTTCATTCTATACCTATATATCTATAATCAGCCCACATCAACCCACTGCTGGGCATAGGCATAATTTTATTCAATAGTCTTTAAATGTATCAGGTTTATAACTGCATCAATAGTTTTTGTCCAGTCTAGCAATCATATTTAGGTAGGGGCCATCGAAACCTAAACTCTAAGGTGGGTCAATAGATGTGTCTAGGAGTGTAGGTGCCCATTTGAAAAAGTAGATCATTTTGGTGAAAAAAAAAGGATGTAAATTCTCTAAATTTTGTCTTTTCAAAATCCTTAATAACAGAGTTTAGAATAATTATCCTAAAACCTAGAACTCGTGTATTGATCTGACTTTATTAAAATTATTTAATCGAATATTGACTAGGTAGTTTTATCTTCGAATGAAGCGATTAGTATAACATCGTTTCATCTTATAATTCCATACCATTCTTATTTGCAAATTTCAAAGGAATTGGTAAACATTTATTTTGTTAAGTGACATTATTTTTCGATTCCAATGGCCTTGTTTTTTTTAATAAAGACGACATACGCTAATTTGTTGGGATTTTTTTTAGTCGACATAATTTATTAAGTTCAAAACAGCGACCGCGCTATTAAAATATAATTCGATTGGCATTTACTTTAATTATTATCATTGCTTTTTAGTGTAAGATTTACACAGTTTTATTATAATTACTTAAAAAAAAAATACCATCACAAAATATAACTTTAATAGTAAAATCCACCGAAAAAAAAGGTATTTTATGTAAGTTCATTTTATATTTAATTAAAATAAAAATAATATATTTTTGTTTAATGATACATAACTACTTAATTTTAATTATTTTTTCGGAAACGTTTTGATAATCTCATTATTGTAATTGTAAGAAAATGTGTGTTTTTATAATAAGACTTTTGTATCGTGCTTTTTATTAAGTATGTAAGTAAAGTATACCTTTTGATATTAATGTTACGGAATAGGTGCTTTTGTTTAAGAGCATTTAAGTATTATATTATAAATAACTACTTAAGTTTTGTACAAGTCGGAATGAAGACTTTCACAACTTAGCTATTCTGAATGAAAACTTCACAATTTAAGTGTAATTATCCTTTAAATACTACAAACATGTGAATTAAAGACATTTTATTATAGGTAGGTACACCCAAAATTTAAACACAAAGTTGGAAAATTTGTTCTTAATAAACTTTTTTCTAACATAAACTTTTAATAATAATATTTGAAATAACTTTTCAGCAATTGCGCACATTTGATTTAACCCTGAACTTATTACTCAGATGAATAGCATTCACTATTCAAGTGAGTAGTAAATTCAGGGTTATTTCTGAAATGCGCAGTTTCAAAAAGTCTTGACCCTGAATTTATTACCTTTCCGATTTAAGGTTGCCTGGAAGAAATTGCTATCAGCAATAAGGCCGCCAATTGTACCTCTTCTTTTGTAACTGTTGTCTCTGTAATTATTTTCTGGTGTGTACAATAAAGAATATTCTTATCTTATCTTATTACTCACTTGAATAGTATACACTATTCAACGGAGTAGTACCTAAATTAGGCGTTATTTCTTAAATGCGTAATTCCCGAAATGTTATATCAAATATTATTATTTTTTAAATAACCATGTTTAAGTATGAAGATTTAACTTGAAGATTTAAATTGTGAATTTTTAATACCCAATTGTTGCATCGATCCGACACGAATATTACTGCCATAGAGCTAATGTCAGTATAGTATGTAAAAACGCCTTATGTGTACACTTAAGTAAATATAGTTAGTAGTTACGTAGAACCAACTCGGAGACCTTAAACCGGGAGTTACGAAAGCAAACAATATTCTATGCTTACCGCCGGCTTCTGAACTGAGAATTTCATTTAGTATGGTTCTCGTGGGCTAGGCCGACTAAGCTGTTAGGATGGTATAGGTTCTGGGCCTTAGTCACCACAACATCTAAAAAACAATGTCCCAGGCACTGCAGCGTCCGAGTGATCCCTTCGCCATACAGTGTGAGAGAAGGTGCCACTGGACGCTGAATAAATCATCTCATTACATATATGCTAAGATCAAATAAAGGTAACGATATGTTCGGGACTCAAAATAGTACAGATATCTATCTAATATCGTTACAGACTTTCCTTGAAACTTATACCTCTATAGTTAGTTAGTAATTTAATCATCGATTTCATTGAGTTATATTAGCTATACGTACTTAAATGTGTATCCGTCTCGTTAGTTTGATTGTGAAGAGACTGAACGATACTTAAGCGTTCACTTAAATTTCTGTCTCGTTAGTTTCATTGTGAAGAGACTGAACATTTCTAAGCGTTTACTTAAATGACTGTCTCGTTACTTAGATTTCTGTCTCGTTAGTTTCATTGTGAAGAGACTGAACATTTCTAAGCGTTTACTTAAATGACTAACTGTCTCGTTATTTGATTGTGAAGAGTCAGAACGATAATTAAGCGTTTACTCAATGAAATTCTTAGTTCAGGAACCAGCGGCGGTTAGTTCAATTGTGAAGATATTGAGATCAGATAAAATAATGATTTTGGTGGGGTCAAAGTAGCTTTTGCAATGGTGATACAAGATTGCGAAAGGTTTGCCGAGTATCGCTCTTTGCTACCATATTATCATTTTTAAGTAGTTTAAGTTTAAGCAGGGTACACTAGGGGAGGCTTTTAATGTGTAATCACTGCTTTTTTAAGTAACTTATATTATACGATGTTGCTCTTTAATGTAAAGAAATTAAATTTAATTAAACCTGAAAGATATTTAAAATACGGTACAAAATATAGTTTAATTATTTAATTTCCATCTAAACAATCCGTCCTTTTGTATTGTTTTATAAATAGACAATATGAATAATTCATACGTAATTTTCTTTATCATTATTGTTTTTCGCACAAATAATTATATATATATTTTTTAATTTCATTTATGTGTTTTCATAAATGTAAAAAATAGCTTAATGTATAGAATAAAAATGCTAGTGTTTTGTAGTAGATAATGCTTGTCTGTCAGGCACATTGCAATGTGCCTATTGTGTACTTCAAAATAAATGTTTTTTTACCGTAAAATAATTTAATCTAAAACAATTATTTGTATTTCAAGTACTGTCTATGCAAAATTATTTATCTACTTGATGTAAAATAAAAATAAATATTGTGTCATTTTAATTATATCTTTGTTTTATTGTTTTCATCAAACGGCCGCCACTTTAATATTCAGATCAGATTACTTTTCCTAACGGTTATATTTATATCTCCAACGATTCCTTAAAATACCTCAGACACAGTTTAAGTCGATTGTATTATTTTTTATAGCAGCCCCAGGATTCTGCCAATGTCAGGTTTATGGAGATGGCATGTTTTTTCGTTTCTTCAGTTTAAATCTCAGATTCGATATCAACCCTTGTATGTCCCCACTGCTGGGGCACGGATCTTCTTGTATCGGTAAGGTTAGGCCATACTTCTCCACGGGGGCCAAGTCCGGGTTGGTGGAGGATTGTAAGACGGTGGCGGGCCTTGCTGTCAGAAGTTATCGAGCCACCCATGTGGCCTCTGACATGGCTTATCGACTGCCATTACATGGCAGCCGGCACCGACGGCTTAACGTGCCTTGCGAAGCACGGAACCGCCCGGAAAAAATGCCACTAGCGGTAGTAACGGGTCGATCACCCATCCAGTACCTGACCGCGCCTGTAGTTGCTTAACTCAAATGATTGATTCCAATCACTCGGTTCGACTAGGTCACGGGCGCTATGGAGATTTTAATAATAAGAAAATATTTACAATTCGTAAAATTTATTCACATAAATACTATACAAAATTTAAATTCGTCGATTAAAATTAATTATAATTACAAACAATAAATGATTATAATTTTAATGTGTAATAAACCGTAATAATTATTCTATTACATTTCAAAGTAAACCTTATTATAAATTAATCTTTACATAAAAACAGCGTAAGCTTCAAATAACGTGCCCTATTTGGTCAACGTGTGCCCGCCCAGGACAACCCTTACCAGCCCTTCCATCTGCAATCAATCTCGATATATTTTTGAGTCGTCGTCGTCGTCAGGCTACACTAGTCCACTGCTGGACATAACCCTCCCCTAAAGAGCGTGCTATCATAGGGGGTAATGTCCCTATGATAATATTTTTAAGTAGAAACCTATAACCCGGACTGCACTTAATGAGCCGTTTTCAGCACAAATTATCATCATCAACCCATCATGGGCACGGGTCTCTTCCCTGAGGAAGGTATAGGCCAGGGGGTAAGTCCGGATTGGTGGAGGCTTGTAAGACTAGTGGCTGGTCTTACTGTCAGTAGTTTTCAAGCCGTCCCAAGGCCTCGGACTTGGCTTAAGGACTGCCATCTATCGACGGTAGCCGGCACCAGCTGCTTAACGTGCCTTGCGAAGCACGGAACCGCTCGGAAAAATGCCACTAGCCTTAGTCATAGACGGTCATCCTTCCATGCACTGAACGCGCACAATGTTGCTTAACCTTCGTGGTCGTTTAAGATCACTCAGGCAGCCCGGGCTACGAGCGATCCAAACAATTCATAGACGGCGGCCATAGGCGTGCACATAAGAACCGGGACATGTCTGTAATTTTTTTCTTAGCACATATTATTTTTTATTTTTTATACTCGGAAAGTAGTGTCGTTTTGATCTGAGTATTGGGTGGAAAATGCTGCTTCCCTCCCTAGAGAGAGAAAAACTCATTCAAATTACTTCCCTGCTAAGTAATTTGCAATTTTAGAATCCTTCGCTTGCTCGGTCATCATAATTGAACACGCGGTTTTGCAACTTTGCACTCTTGTATAACAAATAACTATTCATTTCTTATACTAGGAAAGTAGTGTTGTTTTGATCTGATTATTGGGTGGAAAATGCTGCTTTCCTCCATAGCGAGAGAAAAACTCATACAAATTACTTCCCACCTAAGGGCCGGAATGGATTTTTAAAAAAGAACTACTGTCAGTTGTGAAGAGTTTTATGTAAAAAATAGGCTTTTTAAAAATAATTAAAACAATTAAAAAAAATGCTGCGGCCATGGGAATTTCTAAACAGCCAGTGTGAACGTGTGTGTGAGTTTGAGCGGAATAAGCCGCAACAATTACGCGGTGAGTTCCATATTTAAAATTTAAAAAGTCGACTTAAATTGGCGGGTACTAATCTGTTATAGTAACTGTGCCGGTATTCAAAAAATAGGTAATAATCTTTTATGCTAAGATTTGAATATTAAAAATGAGTTTTTATTTTCCTCGTATTCGAAATGAAAAGTAGAGTGGTTAACACGGGTTAAAGAATCAATTCCTACTCGGACTATAGCAGCACTCGCTGCGCTCGGGCGCCTAAATACCCCGGGAATTGATTCTTTCCACCCTCGGTCAACAATCTACTATCTGACAGCCATATTCCGGTTCTTCTATGGCCTCGCCTGTAAGCGCCATCTATTGAGAACTTTAGCTGATAACCGCTCATTCTTATACATAATTGTAAGTTGTTGGTTGTAACATTAAATTAAATCAAATAAATAAAATCTGCGCTGACATGTTTCACAATAAAGATGTCATACTCCGTGCCCACTTTACCTCCATGTAAACATTAGTTACTGCGTATGTGTTGAACAGAATGGACATTTTTCTAAGTACAACCAAGGATAATTAAAGACAGGAGTGATCATCGCCATACTTTGAAGGGTAGTTCGAAATTTAGTTACGGAGCGTGTATCTAGATGGCGCTACTAGTTATTAAACGATTACTTTGACGAATATATTATCATCTCATCGCGTCTTCATCCTTTTCTGTTAGTTATATCAAACGATAATTGGTTAAAGCCAACACACACAAGATGGCGATAATATAATATACTCGATAATATACAGTCTGGTCACATCCTCATCAAACTATGATAGTACGAAACAAGATCACCACATTACGGTGCTTAAAATATGGTATTTTGGGAACAAACTTGTTCTCTACATTTACGCTAAAAATTCCACCCATGCCGGCGTTCGAACCCGCGACCTCTGGCTATCCGTGCCAGCGCTCTTTCCAACTGAGCTAATGGGCGACTCACGGGCAGCAGTGAAATTTCGAACCTTACCACAGTATTCTCTGTATTACGTACAGGCAGCGACATCTGGCTGAAGTAATTTGCATCACTTGCAGCCCGAGTACCTACTTTGCAGTTAGGTTTACGTACGTAATACAAAGAATATTGTGGAGAGGTTCGAAATTTCACTGCTGCCGGTGAGTCGCCCATTAGCTCAGTTGGAAAGAGCGCTGGCACGGATAGCCAGAGGTCGCGGGTTCGAACGCCGGCATGTGTGGAATTTTTAGCCTCTAAACAGGTTTTTAAAATTGTCCTTAGCACGGGTTAGTGCATTAAAAGAAAAAAAGAATATAATAACGTTACATTACATACGCCCATTAGGTATCCCGTAAGGTAGGCAGACACCGGGGTTTACCACTCGCCACGATCCTAACAAATCTCTATCACTTAATCAACGTTTTGTAATTTAAATAAAAACTTTCTGCCGAGGCGGCAGGGAACAGAGAGGAGTGGAGAGCCAACACGGAGGCCTTTGCCCAACAGCAAGTTATTAATCAACGGTTAACAGTTGTCCAAAATAGATACGAAACAAACATTTGACAGCCGTTAACAATAGATTAGCAACAGGTTGTTAGTATACGAGAAACCGGGGGTTAGCCGGAACCGGATAGTTAAAAAAATTTATAAAATTAATAAATATTAAACTAACAAAAGTATGTTACGTATATGCTGTATACTGTGAAAAATGTTACAGAATTAAAACTCACAGAATAAAATTTGAGTGTGTCTCGGGAATTGAGCATTTTAAAAATATTACTCTGTATAAGATGTTTATATTATTTTCTACTAGTTCTTACTAAGTTCTTTGTTGGTATTGCCCTCAGTGTCGTGCCAAATTCCCATTTCTCAAGACCAACCACACTTGAAAAAAAATACTTCGTTTACACCTAGAGAAAGCGCTCCCGCACGGACTATACACCGTTCCTAGCGCAAACAGCGCCAGCCTTATAAGGAGTTGATCACACTCTCATCCAGTTTCCCCATATGCGTGCACCGATGCCTCTTGAGCCCGCTACTCTGCGCAAACTGACTGCTGCACAGATCACAGGAGAACGGCCTCTCCCCCGTATGAATCCTCATGTGCAACTTCAAGTTACCGTGCACTGAGAACTGTTTACTGCACAGCTCACAATTGTACGGCCTCTCATCGGAGTGGACCCTCATGTGTTTCGAGAGGTTGGCGACCTGCTTATTGCACACTTTGCAGCTGTACGGCTTGATGCCGGTGTGGACCCTCGTGTGGCGTTTCAACTGGCCGGACTCCCTGAACTGCCGCTTGCATATCTCGCACGTGTACGGACGCTCGCCTGTGTGCGTTCTCATGTGGATCTTCAAGTATCCTTTGTCCGAGAACGGCTTCTTGCAGACCTTGCAGACGTGCGGGCGCTCCCCCGTGTGCGTTCTCTCGTGGATCTTGAAGCTGGAGACCTGAGCGAACTGTCTCCCGCACATGGTACACGAGTATGGCTTGTCACCGGTGTGGACCCTCATATGTACCTTCAGGGTGGCGTAGGCTGCAAAGGGTTTCTTACAGACGTCACAGGAGAACGGCTTTTCGCCCGTATGCCTCCGCTCGTGGATAGCCAAGTAGCTGCGGCTGGAGAACTGCTTGTGGCATACGCTGCACGCGTGCGGCTTCAGGCCTTTGTGTATGATAAAGATGTGGCGTCTCAGGTGAGTCCTCTGAGGGAATCCCCGGCCGCAGATGTGGCAGACGTAGGGCTTTTCGCCCGTATGCGTGTACATGTGAGACTTCAGCGTCTGGTTGTGGGCGAAGCTCTTGCCGCAGACCTCGCATTTGAATTTCTTCTCCTTCGTGTGCGTGAGCATGTGCTCCTTTAAGCACTTGCGCACTTTGAACTCGCGGCTGCATACGTCGCACTTGAAAATCCTATCATTGAAGTGCGTTAGGAGATGCTTTTTTAATAACTTCGCCGTGAGACTAACGGTCGAACACACGTTGCAAGGGAACGTTCCATTTTCCACGTGCGCTCTCTCCATATGGTTCATCAGCTCCTTATTTTTTGGGTAGACTTTCTTGCACACGAGGCAAGGGTACTGCTTGTTGCCGGCGTGGATGGCCATGTGCGCTTCCAGGAAGCCTTGGTAGACGAATTTCTTCTGGCAAATCTCGCAGGACAGGAGTTTCGCCTTGCCATTTTTCGATATGTCGTCTGTAAAGGAAAAGAAACCATATATTAAAATATTGGCAGACAGATAAGTAGACTGACTCACTGTTTGACTGCCGAACCTACTTTTTCGTAAGATGAGACCAATAGCCGAACGAACTCGAACGAACGGCTTCGGTGGCGCAGCGGTTTGCCACGCTGACTGTAAAACCGAAGGTCTCGGGTTCGATCCCCGGCCGGGTCAAAATAGGAAACGAACTTTTCTAGTTTGTCTCGGGTCTTGGATGTTATCTATGTATTTATTGTATTAAATCTATCGTCGCGTTAGCACCTATAACACAATTCATTTAGTTGTACTTAGTATAGGGCTAGCGAGATCTGTGTAATATGTCCATATATATTTATTAATATTAACTTACATGGTCCTATTACAATCACTTAGAGGCCTTTCGTATGTAAGGGGGAAAAGCAGACACGCCAGAAGGAGTATTCAATACATGTCACTTTTTTCCACATTTCCAGATATCCTTTTCCACATCATGCTGGTCTGACGCTGACGTACAGCCTCGGTCTCGGCCGAATAACATCGGTCCTCAGTCATAGCCCAGTCATTGTCACCACCGTCCTGGTCTCCACCATCCTGTTCAAACACCTTTTCGACTAGAAAGGTTGTGGCGACGCCTCCTAAGAACCTACTATCACTAGCATCTTGCGCGTCCTCATTCATATAGCCCCGTCATTGTCCCCGGTCTCCACCATCCTGTTTAAACACCTTTTCGACTACAAAGGTTGTGGCAACGCCTCCTCAGAACCTACCGTCACCAGCATCTGGCGCGTCCTCATTCATATAGCCCAGTCATTGTCCCCGGTCTCCACCATCTTGTTCAATCGCCATTTCGACTAGAAACGGTGTGGCGACTTCTCCTAAGAACTAGCATCTGGCGTGTCCTCATTCATACAGCTCAGTCATTGTCCCCGGTCCCCACCATACTGTTCAAACACCTTTTCGACTAGAAAGGTTGTGGCGACGCCTCCTAAGAACCTACCGTCACTAGCATCTGGCGCGTCTTGAGTCATATCCCAGTCATTGACCCGGTCCTCACCATTCTGTGTCGTGGGTCTCTAAAATGTATAGTTGTTCCATAAAGTCATATTAATCCGGTAATGGTCGTTTCATTCACATTACCGGTAGTCTAGTAACCAATCGCATTGCTATGTTATAACCCGTGCTACTTAACTCGGCGCCTCCGCGATTCGATCTTCTTCGCGAGAGATGCCTATTTAATTTGTGCGGGTTATACCCCTGGAATGACATTGTACTGATTGCTTTGTAGACTACCAAATTGAGGCAAATATCAAACATTGTCGTGCTTATATCATTCTATTGAACAACTATGTAAGTTTTAAAAAACCTATTTAGAGGCTAAAAACTGCACCCATGCCGGGATTCGAACCCACGACCTCTGGCTATCCGTGCCAGCGCTCGTCCAACTGAGCTAATGGGTGACTCACCGGCATCAGTGAAATTTCAAATCTCTTTACAATACTCTCTGTATTACGTACAGGCAGCGACATCTGGCTGAAGTAATTTGCATCACTTGCAGCCCCGAGTACCCACTTTGCAGTTAGGCCCTACATCGGAATTCTTAGCCTCTAAATAGGTTTTTAAAATTTGTCCTTAGCACGGGTTAGTGCATTAAAAATAATATAACTATGTATGTAAGTGTTAGACTCTAGAGTCCGGTCGCCACTATCCTGGTCAAACGCGCTCTCGACTAGAAAGGTGGCGCGTCTTTATAACCTACCGTCGCTAGCATCTGGCGCATCCTCAGTCTCCGCCGCCCACTCATTATCGTGGTCTCCACCATCCTGGTCTGACGTTTCATCCTCGACTTTGGGCGCCTTATCCTTCTTTCGGCACATGCGGACCGTCCGGCGCTTGCGTTTCGGCTTGCTAGCCGCCGGCGTGGGCTCGGTGTATACGTCCGAGTGGTCATCGTCGTCCGAAACTGGGGAATTACGGGCACAGATTAAAAAGACGAAATTATGAGTTTGGAAGTTTTAATTCGTAATTAACCCCTGGTTTTTATCATCAAAATTAAATTCGTAATTTTTATTAATTTTAATAAGTAGAATAAGTAATTTTTATTAATTTTATAGTTTTAATTTAAAATTGTTATAAGTGATTTTCATACGCCATGTTATCAGACGTAAAGTGTTATCAGACTTTCTTTCCTTTGGTCGCCACTACACAGGTTTTACGCCTAGTGTGGAGACCACTGTAATGCTTGTATGTGTTTTCTGTTTTGAATAAACAATTTCAATACACAATTATGAGTTTTTTATTTTTTTCATTTTAATATCATTAACTCTATTTCAAATTGACATATTTTATTACTCTGGACAATTTTAATTTGTTGACATTTTTATTACACTCTTTTTTTTTTTTTTTTTTTTTTTTAATGCACTAACCCGTGCTAAGGAACAAATTTAAAAACCTATTTAGAGGCTAAAAATTTTCACCCATGCCGGGATTCGAACCCGCAACCTCTGGCTATCCGTACCAGCGCTCTACCAATTGAGCCAATGGGCGACTCACGGCATCAGTGAAATTTCGAACCTCTTTACAATATTCTCTGTATTACGTACAGGCAGCGACATCTAACTTAAGCAAATTGCATTACTTACATTATCGTTCCGATGTTAAACCTAACTGCAAAGTAGGTAGTCGGGGCTGTAAGTAATGCAATTTGCTTAAGTTAGATGTCGCTGCCTGTACGTAATACAGAGAATATTGTAAAGAGGTTCGAAATTTCACTGATGCCGTGAGTCGCCCATTGGCTCAATTGGTAGAGCGCTGGTACGGATAGCCAGAGGTTGCGGGTTCGAATCCCGGCATGGGTGAAATTTTTAGCCTCTAAATAGGTTTTTAAATTTGACATTTTTATGTTATTGTTTTCTAATTGTGGTACCTTTTTTTAATGTGTACGCCTCATCAGGCAGAGCATGTATACAACTATTAATTTTTTATATACATCCTATCAATGAACTCATGCTTCACAAATAAAAATCTTTGTCTTTGTCTTCGAAGTTATTATTTCTCGTTGATATGGAACTCTGCGTAGCGCTCGTGGCCTAGTCGAACCGAGTGATTGAAATCAATCACTTGTGTTGAGCAGCAAAAGGCGCGGTCAGGCGCTGACCGCCCTATGACGACCGCTAGTGGCATTGTTAAGGCTTTGGTGCCGGCTGTCATGTAATGGCAGTCATTAAGCCATGTCAGAGGTCTCATGGGCGGCTTGATAACTTCTGACAGTAAGGCCAGCCACTGTCTTACAACCCTCCACCAACCCGGACTTGGTTAACGTGGTGGAGTATGGCCTAACCTTCCTGCGATGCAGGAAGAGCAACCAGCCGATGTCGACGAGTTGTGCCAAAGTCACGGCTTGAAACGGAATGAGATTTTTTTTAAACTAAATTTTGATTTTTCTATGTCAAGACTGAACTATCTAGTGTAGTCATTTGAGTCCTTTAACATTTTCATTGACAAGGCTTTGAAGCAAGATCCGTGGTTATAAAGGGTGGGATGGGTGAACACATCCGAGTGGTGACGGTCGTCGCAGACTGGGGAATATTGAGTCCGCACATTTATTCCAGTGTAAGTAGTCCCTTGGAATTAAAATTGACAAGGTGAAATATGATACCGGCGTTGATAACTATCGAAATTTTGTTTGGAATAATTAACTAATTGTAATTACCTACAGTCTGTTAGCTTTTAGAATATATCTCGGCTACTATCGGATAGAATCGGATATGTTAGTGTAATAGAAATATCGAAACTAATATGACACAAACCTTTTCAAAATAATGAAGAAAGTTTTACACAGAGCAGGAAGTAGTATTACACTCGTGTGCTTTCGGCGAAAACCGAAGCCTACTGTAGAACCCGAGGTATGTTCTAAAAATTAAGAGACTGTAGTTGGAATTGCTGTGTGGTGTCGGCCTAGAGAATAGCACCAACCCAAATTCTTCCCGCGGGTGTCGTAAAAGGCGACTAATTGACTCAAACCGGAGGGTGGGCAGCAGCGGCCCCTGCACAATTCTACCAAACTGCAATACCCAACCCGCATGCCCAGCGTGGGGATTATGGGCATTACCCCCTAATGATGGCACAACCGGAAGGTTGTGCCATCATCAGCGGAAGCTCGAAGAAGCACTGGACATAGCCCTCTTCCCAGCGGAAGAGGGCTATGTCCAGTGTGGACTAATATAGCCTGAAGAAGAAGAAGAAGTTGGACTTCATATTTCCGCACATTGTTCGCTAGTTGACATGAGATTCCCCACCAGGCAGCGCCCATTGGGAGTTTTCTTAAGATTCCAAGGAATGGTATATCAGTAGATGTGTGGGAACAATGGATCAGTCAATGTACTCAACGAATCAAAACAAAAAAAAAATTAAGAAGCTGGTAGGTGACCCTTAACACTTCTTTTCATGGAAAGTATATTTATAATTAAAACTGTTTTTATACGGATTTATGCTCGTTTATTACATTTTTTACAATTTTCCAACGTTTCGGCACTTTTTCAGGTGCCGTGGTCCCGGATGATGCCGTGGGACCACGGCACCTGAAAAAGTGCCGAAACGTTGGAAAATTGTAATAAACGAGCATAAATCCGTATAAAAACAGTTTTAATTATGTCTACTGCTCGTGTTAACCTTAGAAAATACTATAAGTATATTTATAAGTTTACTAGCTTTTGCCTGCGACTCCGTCCGCGTGGACTTTAGTAGCTACAAAATTTTGCAACCCCGTTCACTCCCTTAAGGGTTAAACTAAAAAAAATACGGCAATCAATTGATCAATCAATTGTGTTGAAGAGTATTTATTTTAAGTTTCAAGAAAATTATACAACATTCTTTATACCTCCCTATACAAATGTTGGCAACCCTTTTCGCCCACATAGAGGTTGAATGTCAAAAAATCCGGTTTATTCCTTGCCTTATAGTACATAGACCCTCTGTGCAAAATTTCAGCTTCCTAGGTCCAACGGCTTGGGCTGGGCGTTGAAGAGTGAGTCAGTCAGGACTTTGAATTTTATTTATATAGATAGATACATTGTCTTACCATCGTTTAGTTTCACGTCCTTAATATTCTCTTCTTCATTGTAATTCTCATTCTTTATATCTGAAATGAAAATTTATAATTTATTCATTTAGAGATCTATGGTAACCTAATAGCTGTTGGTCACAATAAAGGTTAAAAACCTAATGAGGCACTGCCGGTATCTTTTAACGATCGGCAGAGAGATTTGGTCAGCAATAGGTTTCGTTTTTAAATAAAAAAAATTGAGCACAAAGTAATGATATTGATCAGCAGAAAATTATAAATAGAATAAATACCAGCGGAGCATTTGAAATTAACCAACAGAATATCTTTAATTGATAAGCAGAAATTTCCAAATTATTATTGGATTATTGAATGCCTTATTTTTAATTTTTTTATGCACATTGTTTTGATGTACATTTAATTAGTCTCCGTTTGTTTTCCGCTAATTGGTATAAACTAATGAGTTATTTAAAGAATATATTATGTTTATTTTCCATCATAACTGGAAAGGCAAAAGACCTTGTTTCTGTAGCTTATTTGTCTCCATAAAGTAAAGAAAATATATTATGTGTGACACACATTTGACTGAAAACACATTTTGCTTTTGTGGACCTAAATAAATATAGATAGGTCAGGTGGAATTTGTCCAGCAATGGGACACTGTTTTACATAACAAACTCGACCATTTCTATTTATGACTTTTCTCGTGGCTAATTAAAAATTTATATTTAGAACATTACATATGTAATTTGTGTAATTACATTTTACAAGAAAAATATTTTACCAGCTCAATAAGCTTCATAGCAGCAGTTTGGTGCTTTAAAGGCAGCTGCAACATGCTGCATGTGTAAAATATTGTTCTTATTTTTCTTCTCTGTGCAAAGAAAAGATTTTGCACATGGAAAACAGATTGTATAGTTTTTGTTGTAAATAACACTTAAGTGTATATTGAAGTAAGTACTAAAACTGTCTGTAATTTTAAGTACTGCCCCTGTTTCCTTCATTATTAAAAATTTTTCTTTATTGTTTTTTTTGTATTGGCAAGCGAGAGAGATTGATGATGATACCGTCCTAAAAGTAAGTATTACAAACAAGAAGATATTATATGAAATGTGATTGAGTGCGTGTAACGGCAAAGCAAAGGGGCCATAACTCAATGCCCATGAGCAAGAAATTATTATTATTATTAATACGTTTATTGCACATAAGTAAAAAAATACAATGACAATGTGGCGGATTTAATGCTATAAGCATTTTCTACCAGTCAACCACAGATTGTGCAAGAGATTTAAATGGCAGGCATTCGAAACAAAACGGAAGAGAAACTTAGTTAAAATTAGATAAGCTGACAAGTACTCAATAAGTACATAAAATATGTAAGTAAGTAAATAAGTAAGTAAGAAATGAGGGAAATCTAAAAACTTACCAACACAATACTTATAGTCTTCCACCTTAACATTAGTTTCAATTTTGCTGTCATTTTGATAGCACTCGGTGAACTTTTTCTCACAAGTCAGGACCTGGTCTTTGAACTTAACGGCATCCTTCAGGCTCGAGATGCAGGGATCACAGATCATGTAGGAGGCGTTGTTGTCAGGTGAAGTTGGGGTAATCTGTGAAGTATTTATCATAACACGTACAACATTTAGCTTCTGGCCCCACACTAGGATACCCTGTGTCGTGGCAACAAGAAACAATGACATCACAAACATGTAAACATCATATTATGTAAACTCTGCTAATTAAGGAATTTGAAAAGACTGAGTATGGAGTTTTTTGTCTATTTTTTCTCCAAAATGATCTAGATTTTGAAATGGACACCTAGTATAACTAATGATGCTCATTAGGCAGTTTCTGCACTACTTTGAATAGAAACTTTTCATTTCATTTCCGTTCATCATCAGCAGATTGCTATGCTGCATATTATTATTAGACTTTATTGTACACGAAACATTAAATAGGACATAAGAAATAACACGCACAAAGGCAAGCTTATCCCTGTAAGAGATTTCTTGTAGCAAACCTTGGAGAGTTGGAAGCACACAGCATAGCATAGCTACGTGGTGGGCAGCAATTTTACGGGTGCATAGCCTATGCACCTGTAATATGGCATAAGAAGCGGTAGGTTTGCTAGGAAATTTGTGGAACTGGAGTCAGTAGGGAGGAAATCCTCGGTCAAGATTTTCGGTGTACGGTGGAAATAAGTCATCCTGGGGGACATTCTGTGTCAATAATAACATCACAGTTAGCGGAATCGGTTAGTTTAGTACTATTACTTACGACAATATCAAAAGATTCGCGGATAAGAACCGAGTAGATCTCTTTTTTGCCTTCAACGATGTAAGTTTCGCCGAGACTTTTGAAACTGCCCTGTGTATGGCAACAGCGGCATAGGCCATCCGGAAAACTTGAAGTTTCGGCCATTATTTACTATCTTTTCATTGAAAATTCAGTAAACTTACACTTTTTACAAAAAATACAAACCAAACGTCAGACGTAAACAGTCGGACGCCATTTTGTTTTTTTTCGTTTTTTTATAGTGTTGGCTAGGTTTCGACTCAGTTGATTTATCTAAGTAGAAAATATATCGTTGAATATCGTCCACACTGTAGCTGTCAAAATGGCGGAATATTGTGATGGCAGCTTTTACCGCGCAGCAGTCTGGATCGATTTTTCGATAATATTTTCCTATTATATGGTGAATAATATGTAAAAATGCCGGAAACAATTATAGAAAGTGTACTTAGGGGCAAAATACCCCACGATGTACTGATAAAATGGCTAAATGACGAAAAAATTGAGGTTAGTTTTACTCAGCATATTTTCATACAATTTATGTATTTTCACCGGGATTTAATTTGTGAAACATTTTCTCAGGACACTCCAGAGTGTTCTCCGCTGCTGTGCTGCAGCAGAAGTGAATTTGTGGCTTATTTTTTGTCCTTTTTGAGGTCACAAACTGACAGGTAACTATCAAAACAATACAATCTCGTTCCGTACTATGTGCCAATTTCTGACCTATTTCTACCGAAATTTTATTTTTCAGCATATTACAAACGAACACTAGCGCTCTAAGCATAATAAACCACCAAAGCACGCCCGAGAAACTTTTGAACTCCAAAAGGAAGCACCGTCGCTCGTGTAGCGATCCAACCAGTGATCCGAAGTGTGATCAGTCTACAGACAGCCTTAGCGTTAAGACCGATAGACAAAGAAGCCATGAGTCCCCGAACAGAGACCGGAGCAGCTCAAAAAAACCTGGTAGACGCGTTAAAACTAAGCTTTTTAATGAGCTAGAGAAGAGTAACCAATCATTGAACTTTTCTAGCTCAATCAAGAGCGATTCTGATGAATCCCGACTAAGTACAAGCGTAGAGAGGATAGCTATATCGAGTACACCAATGAAAAATGGGATGTTGCCAGCAGAGTACTCCAATATGTCCACAACTAGCCCATTAACTCCTCAATCGAGAAGTTTCTCGCGAGAACTGCATGAACGATGCGATACACCAAGATCGAGCCATAGACATTCGAAATCTCAAGAGAAGTCCAACTTTGGTGACTTTCTGATCATCGCACAACCTAGCAAGAGTGGCAAAAAGAAGCGGGTGACTCCGAAAAATATTTCAAATGAAGCAGAAAGCGCCGATAGCAAAGTTAACTTAGACTTGAGTAACTCTGATATGTTTCCCGAAATTGGAGCAAGGAAATCAAGTTCGCTACGTTCTGAGAAACGTCGAATAAAACCAACAAACATAGACACAAGCACTGCAAGTAAGAGCTTTTCTCTTAACTCTTTTAATTCCGATGCCTTTCAACAACCATCGCCATTGGCTTTAGAAGACAACCTGGCATTTAAATATCAAAATATACAACCTAGAGAGTTAGCCAACAGTTTTGAAGCTGAGCGTAGTATATTGAAGCAAGAACGACAGAAATTAATGGAGAAATTCAATGTCTTGAACACATCTAGTGTGCCGGTAACTCCTCTGATAAAAGTAACGAACAAAGATTTTACTGAACGACAAATCAATCTAGTCAATGCTGACGCTACAAAGGTCTTCCTAAAAGACATTCTAGACTTGGTCATAGAAATCTATGAGTTACTAATAAAGAACAACTTAATACTAAGCGCCACAAACGAAATCTACTTCCTAATATCGATACTACTTTCAAAACAATATGAAGAAGACTATCTGAATACTCACACTAAGTTGACCCAAGAAACTGCGACTGAATATCTGCTTAAGACTATTCACAACAGCACATATTTTGCTGTGAAGTCGCTCTGGAGTCAGAGGCATATTTTAGAGTTCATGCTTGACAAGCCATCGTTGAAAATCCTAGGCGAAAATAAGAAGGTCCGAAGTTTCTATCCAGAACTTGCTAAGTTCTTGCTCAACTTATACGGCATCAAATGTGAGACCGACACAAACAAGGAAGACAAAGTGATAGTGTTGGAACATAGGTTCAATAATGGGATGGTATGTTTCAACTCTGAAACGGACAATGCTGAGAATTTTCCGTCGCTGCTCAGTTTCCAAAACTTTAAGAAGCAACGAGACATGTTTTATGAGATTTTGAGGTGAGTTTCTTTTATTTTATTATATTATAATATTATTTATGAACATTGATGAAGCGAAGGTGATCTGTCAGGATCGTGGCAAGTGGCAGTCCCTGGTCTCTGCCTACCCCTCTGGGATACAGGCATGAGGTTATGTATGTATAATATTACATTATAATATTACAATTGAAGTAAAAACTGAGAGCCAATAACAATATTTCACTTATAGAAGCTACTTATTGTTATTGATATACAAATAAGTTACAATTCTTAACCTTGATACATATCGCACCCTCAGAACGAAAGAGGCCTAAGTCAAAAAATAGTGAAATTGAGTTACAATCATAGAGTCATAAAAAGGTATGTCGTGGATGGAAGATTCGCTATGCTCTTTTTTTACAATAAGTGCCTTTGTTTTACTATTCATCGGATAGAGCATACCTTTTTATGTCTCTCTATGATTGTTAGGTACTCATTTTTTTGAGAATTTTTCGAGTATTCAAACTATTTTTTGACTTTGGCCTCTTTCGTTCTGAGGGTGCGATATATCCACTACAATTCTTCGTACCATATGCGCAGCACCCTGGTTCACAAGGAATGAAGAAATACACTATTATCTTGAAATGCCTACAGTTAAACAAGAGATAAAGTCAAGAATTGAGTCATACAAACTCCGCCTACAGAAGCACATAAATCCTCTTGCAAATGAGCTTTTGACCACAGATAATGACGTTGCACGACTGAAACGTCCCAATATCTTGAACTTTAGCCAGTGCAGCTAAGTTAACAACAATGAAGTTGCCTTCAATGGAAGACAGCTTCCCAAACACTAAAAAGCAAACAGACAATCTGATAATGGCACAGAAGCTGATGGCAGATGGACAACTATAATAAATAAAAAAATATATCCACTACAATAGAACCTCTGCTAACATAGTTATATAAACAGGTCTAGTAATTCCCGACGATAATCGCGATTGAAATCAACTCTTTGTATGTCCCCACTGCTGGGTCAAGGGTCTTTTAGATTAGGCTATACTCCACCACTGCAGCCAAGCTCAGGACGGTGGAGGATAGTAAGACCACTTACTGTTTTTATTTGAATTTTATTTATTTAGCAGCAAAGACACAGACTGGCCAAATATAAAGTTAAACTTAACTTGCCAGGTGGTATACTGAGAATCAGCAGAGCGGCGCGGCACGTTCAACTTTCCGGTCGCGCGTGAAGGCGCTGCTATCCCTCGGAGTGTCAGCTGCCAACGCCGCTCACCTGGCTCGGCTGTATACTGCGCATATGCTGGCTGAGTGTGGCGCTGGCGACCAACAGGTCATTATGTTGTAAACACCTTACTAATTCTTACTATAGTACGGTTATCGATATAGCTCAAAGAATTAGCGAGCTGAAGGGGCAGTGGGCTGGCCATATCTCCCGAAGAACCGACAAACGCCGGAGTAAACGTGTTCTTGAGTGGAGAACGCGACTCGGCAAACGTAGCGTAGGACGCCCTCCGACCAGGTGGGATGACGATCTGCGAAAACTGCCGGCAGATGCTGGATGCGGCGTGCTGAAGACAGGGCGCTATGGCGCTCATTAGCGGAGCAATAGACTAGTATTAACTAGTCAGACTTTGGTAAGCGGATCACAGAGTTAAAGTGTAGATGGGCGGCGGACACTTGGCTAGAAGGGAAGACGGCCGGTGGACCAGGGCAGTATCGGAGTGGTGGCCAAGGGAGGGAAGGAGGTTGTTAGGCAGACCACCGACACGTTTGTCGACCTAGTTTAGGCATCTAGGTATCATGTAAGGTGTAGTTATGTAAGTAACACAATTTTTTATACATTATTGTAAACTTGTGCGTGGTATGGCAAGTGGCAGTCCCTGTCAGGCTATAATAACACATTCGCTTAGTTTGACGTTCTATCACGGTTGACAATTATTGGATTCAAGATAACTTTTCGCTTAAATAAATTATCTTATCAAATATACCTATAGAGCGAATGTGAGTGGAAGGGCTGGTAAGGGACGTTCCAGGCGGACATACATTGACCAAAGGAACCGGCGTGCATGCATGCAACGACTTATGAACGTTGATGAAGCGAAGGTGATCTGTCAGGATCGTGGCAAGTGGCACTCGCTGGCCTCTGCCTACACCTCTGGGATACAGGCGTGAGGTTATGTATGTATGCAAAGAGTTTCCCAATGAATCTTTGATAACTTTCAATATTATTTCTTTTGTGTAATATAATAAATACAATAAATATCTCTCTGTAATGTCCCCAATGTGTTCTCTCTCTTCAGGAGTCAAAACTGAGCAAGCTTCAGCGCCGTTTCACGGGACCCGCTGGGCACGAATCCCAACGCCTGCCGCGGTTCTCTTACAAGGAGATGTTTTACAAGTTAGTTTGTTGGTTTTTTTGAAAAACGTATATAGAGGCTAAAAATTCCACCCATGCCGGGATTCGAACCAGCGACCTCTGGCTATCCGTGCCAGCGCTTTTTCCAACTGAGCTAATGGGCGACTCACCGGCATCAGTGAAATTTCGAACCCTTTTTACAATACTCTCTGTATTACGTACAGGCAGCGACATCTGTCTGATAAATATAATCATGTTTGTTTGTTACGACGAACTCTGTGGCGCAGCGGTAGCGCATGCGCCTACCATGCGAGAGGTCCCGGGTTCGAACCCCGGCTGGGAAAACACTAGGTCTTGGATGTTTACATGTTTGTGATGTCGTTGTTTCTCGTTCCCACGACACAGGGTATCCTAGTGTGGGGCCAGAAGCAATGTTTGTGCCTGTGTGTAAATGTTATGTTATTGTTACTTAAAAAACCATTAACAAATAGTATTTCTTTAAGACTCGATGCTCAGACATGGTAAATTTAAAATTTATTTATTACTAAATAATACATTCGCGATGAGACCCGATCAATAATATTGTTAGTAGGGTCTAATCGCGAATATTTATTAGGTTAAACGCAACGCGCCTTATCACCGGACCTGTCCGCGGACGTAGTGAGTGTTGTGTGTCGGTCTGCGAAAAACTGCAGTCAGATGGTTAACGCAGCAAGCTGAAGACAGGGCGCTATGGCGCTCATTAGGGGAGGGCTATGGCCAGCAGTGGACTAGTATAACCTGACGACGACGATACATAATGATATGCAGGCAGATGCTGGATGCGGCGAGCTGAAGACAGGGCGCTATGGCGCTCATTAGGGGAGGGCTATGGCCAGCAGTGGACTACACAATATAGCCTGAAGAAGAAGAGGAGAAGAATGTGTAACGGTGCAAACCTCTTTACACCCTTTTTATTTCCTTTTCTATCTGTCATTTTCAAATATTTAAATTACGTCACACATTTTTCGAAATTTCCCCTCATTTTTCATCACTACTACTTTACCCTTCGACCAGATCTGACTATTTTATCTGCGTATCCGTTTTTATCCAGTTTTTCTGTTTTATACTCATCAGTGGCCTTTAACATCTACGAAAGATGATTTAAACAGCAACCGTGTCAGTTACTTGGTTTTGGCACTTGCGCTGATGGCTAACAAGGCCTATACGGGAGCGACAACACCGGTCGCAACGTCCGCAAACAAATTGTGTTCCCGGCGACGTTAGAGGTTGTGCCATTCGTTGGTGACGTAGATGGCGCTTTTGGGAGAGCAGATCGTACCAGGCATTGTCATGCGCGACCACCCCATCAGATAATCTTTTCCTCCAACTATCACGGTCACCAGAAACTTTTTCCCAGGTGTTCGGGTCAATGTTAAAAGACACCATATCGCGTTTAGCGCTATCTTTAAACCGCAGTAGTGGCCGCAATCTACAAATAAAACAACACCTGAAGTCGTTCCAGCTCTTATTATTTGTAAAGGATATATAGCATTTCAAATGTATAGCTTCTTGAGTCATTAACCCTGGAGTGGTCCATCATTTTCTATCATTTTCACAGGGAATTCCTTATGTTCGCTGAGAATGAGTCGTTTCGGGTCCACCTCAAGGACTGCTTGGCCTCCGAGATCTGCTCCCTCAACAAAGCTGGAGTCGGGAATGCCGAAGAGCGAGGCACTTGTGAGTTTTAGCGTTTAAGTTTTTTTTTAACCCCTAACTAGGCAATGTACTTCACAGGGCCACATTAAAATGAACCCTATCAACTTGAAAAAAAGTCCAAAACCAATGGAAAATTCATACCACCCATGCCTGGTTAAGGGTTAATAACTAATTGAAGTGCTCGTGGCCTAGTAGAACCGAGCGATTGGAATCAATCACTTGGGTTAAGCAACAACAGGCGCGGTCAGGCGACCGTCCCGTGACTACCGCTAGTGGCATTTTTTCCCATCGCTTCCGCGCTTCGCGAGGCACGCTAGGCCGTTGGTGCCGGCTGTCATGTAATGGCAGTCGTTAAGCCATGTCAGAAGCCTTATGGGAGGCTTGATAACTTCTGACAGTAAGATCTGCCACTGTCATACAATCCTCCACTAACCCGGCTTGGCCCCCGCGCTGGAGTATGGCCTAAACTTCCTGCGATGCGGGAAGAGACCCGAGCCCCAGCAGTGGGGACATACAAAGGGTTCACATCATCATCATCATTTAGAATATTGATGGATGGATTGCCTGTTGGGCGGACTACATACATGAACTTGTAACGGTGTAATGGTGTGCAGCTGCCTGTACGTAATACAGAGAGTATTGTAAAGAGGTTCGAAATTTCACTGATGTCGGTGGTCGCCCATTAGCTCAGTTGGGAGAGCGCTGGCACGGTTAGCCAGAGGTCGCGGGTTCGAGTCCCGGCATGGGTGGAATTTTTGGCCTCTAAATAGGTTTTTAAGAAAGGTGTAAACCTTTTTACGCCAATTTCTTATTTCAAAAACGTCTAAAAACTCCCCATTTAACTCGCAGCCAAGTCAGCGGACCTCTCCCGCGAGTACCTGAAGCTGGTGAAGAAGCTGCGTCTGCTAGCCAAGTTGCTGGGCTTCCTAGCAGCGCTGCCTTACACGCAAACGCCAGTGGAGTACAGCGTGAAGACTGGCCAAGTCGGCTGCTTCGTCAGCAAGCTGCAATGCTTCGCAGCGCCCAAGGAGAAGGTGCTGGAGAACGAGCTGGCTTTGAGGAACTATGTGAGTATAGATACAAAAGAACGTTCGTAAAATACTATAGTTCGTTAATTTCTACGCTAGATGGTGCGGACGGTTTTCTTCATCGCGGCATGGTTGAGTCTTTGCCAACTGATAAATAGAAAATAGCTGTCAGGCCGAGACACATACTATAGTTCGCCAATTTCAACATAAGATGGCGCTGACGGTTTTCTTAATCGCGGCGTGGTTGTGTGTCTAATGTGTCTTTGCAAATTGAAAAGTCACTAATTATAGTTCGCTAGTTTCGAGACTAGATGGCGCTGAAGGTATTGTCTAGGTAGGTATACATTTGTTTTTGCCAATTGAGAAATACAGAAATTGATATTGTCTGTTTACTGATAATACTGTAAACAGACAATATCAATTACTGACAATATCAGTTTACTGATAATCGGCCTGCGGTGCGAGAATGTCACTAGAGAGAGAGAGAGATAGATAAATATAGAACGATAGAGAGAGAGAAAGCTGTACACGCAAAAGCTAGTGGAGTACAGCGGGAAGACTGGCCAAGTCGGCTCCATCGTCAGCTAGCTGCAATGTTTCGCAGCGCCCAAGGAGAAGGTGCTAGAGAACGAGCTGGCTTTGAGGAACTATGTGAGTATGGAGGCAAAAGAACGTCCGTAAAATACGATAGTTCGTTAATTTCTACACTAGATGGCGCTGACGGTTTTCTTCATCGCAACATGGTTGTGTGTCTTTGCAAATTGATAAGTAGTAAAATAGATGTTGTCTAAGCCGAGTCACTATAGTTCGCTAGTTTCGACACTAGATGGCGGTGAAGGTATGGTCTAGGGAGGTATGCAGTTGTCTTTGCCAATTGAGAAATACAGAAATCGATATTGTCTGCTTACTGATAATCGGCCTTCGGTGCGAGAATGTCACTAGAGAGAGATAAAGATAGAAAGATAGAGAGAGAAAGTTGTATACGCTAACGCCAGTGGAGTACAGCGTGAAGACTGGCCAAGTCGGCTGCTTCGTCAGCAAGCTGCAATGTTTCGCAGCGCCCAAGGAGAATGTGCTTGAGAACGAGCTGGCTTTGAAGAACTATGAGAGTTTACACGAGTTGATGAATACAAAATACACGCATTGGCAGACACTTAGACACTCGTCGATAATTTGAACACTCGATGGCGCTGCCAGTTTTCTTCATCGTGGCGTCGTTGAGTCTTTGCCAACTGATAAATAGAAAAATTGCTATGTCAACCTGAGACACAGATTGTAGTTGCTTATTTCAACACTAGATGGCGTTGACGGATTTATTCATCGTGGCATGGTTATTTCTTTGCAAATTGATGAGTAGAAAAATAGATATTGTCGAAGACGAGACACTAATTATAGTTCGTTAATTTGAACATAGATGGCGCTATTACGTATTAAACGAAGATCTGGAAACTATAGTTCGCTAATTAAGACACTAGGTGGCGCTGACCGAGGGCGGGGAGGATGAAAAGATCGCCTACCAGATTCGTTATCAACCCTTGTATGTCCCCACTGCTGGGGCACGGGTATCTTCCTGCATCGCAGGAAGGTTAGGCCATACTCCACCACGGGGGCCAAGTCCGGGTTGGTGGAGGATTGTAAGACAGTGGCGGGCCTTACTGTCAGAAGTTATCAAGCCGCCCATAAGATTACTGTAAATAATACTTTCTCCCATATCTTGTATTTCATGTAGCCTTTAAACGTCCCACTGCAGGGCACAGGCCTTCTCCCAGGGTGAGTATGGGCTTAATTACCGCGTGTGCCCACCGCGGATGGCAATTTTAAGCGCCGAGTTATTTGAACACCCCAGAGTCGCTTTCTCAATTGAGAATTTCACTAAATATATAAAAAAATACAAAAATATTTATTTCGTTATCAACTTGACATGAATTTTACACTGTGGTGGGGATTTCCTATTAAGTGTATAGACACCTGTGCCAGGAAGCCCCGCTCTTCCTATGCTAGATGAATAAGTTAAGTTCGGTACAAACTTGCCTATACTAAATTACATAATTTGTTTTTTAACTATGAGTTAAATATTATGCAATTAATATAATGTCACTAAGGAAATACTTAAGTAGCGTTCAACTACAGTTTAGCGAAATTCTCAGTTCAGAAACTGGGCCTCAGACACTAAGTTTTCCTCACGATGTTTTCCTTCACCTTTAGCGAGTGGTATTGCTCCTTTATCATGAAAATCGTTTCTCTCCTTGCAGAGCCAACCATCGATAGACTTCAAAGGAATCCTTACCGAGGCAAATCAACACTGGAGACTGTGCGTCACCGTACCGTGGATAGTCCAATACCTGTCCATGCTAGACTACACAAGTCTTCGCATAGACTATTACAAACACCTCCTAAGAATGCTCTTCGAAATCTACGTTGAAAAACTCAAAACACACGGCGAATCGTCAATAAAAAAGAACACAGTGATATTCCTAAAGCTAACTCTGGGATGGCTTTTTGATCTGCCACATTTTCCTCAAGAGTTTTTCTACGAACTACCCGCGGCTAAATCCAAGATGGCCGCCAACATGGCGGACGAGGAAAGTCTAGACTCTCTGGACCTGATCGATGATTCCATCCTGTTCGAGGTCTGTCCCTTCCTGAGGGACATCAACGTGTTACTGGTGACGTCAAAGCCCACCAATGACGTCAAAGACGCGGGCAGTTTTAGACATATCACGCCGGTGACCATGACGTTGAATGCTGAGGATCGGATGCGGAGTAAGGAGAAGGAGGTTCAGGTGAGCGTCTTTTATTATTACACTAGCTTTTGTAGACTTTTAGTCCAGATCTACTTACGGGTGTTGTTATATCGGAAGAGTCCGACCAGGTTTCGCTCCGATTCGCAGAGCTTAATCATGGTGAGCAGAGATGGAGCTCGCGTCGTCGGTTGCTCGTCTCACACTAGCTTTTGCCCGCGACTTCATCCGCGTGGATTTTTTTGCAACCCCGTTTACTCCCTTAAGGGTTAAATTTAGAAAAAGGGCGAATTACGTGTTCAATCAATTGTGTTGAAGAGTATTTATTTTAAGTTTCAAGAAAATTAGACGACATTCTTTATACCTCCCATACAAATTTTGGCAACCCTTTTCGCCCCCTCAGGGGTTGAATTTAAAAACATCCGGTCTTATTCCTTGCCTACATTATATATAGACCCTCTGTGCAAAATTTCAGCTTCCTAGGTCCAACGGCTTGGGCTGGGCGTAGATGAGTGCGTCAGTTAGTCAGGACTTAATTTTATATTATAGATAACTAGCAATAAAAAGAAATGACGAAAAAAGAAAAGAAGAACGAAAGTGAAAAAAAAGTAAGCACGAAAGACACAAACATTTGAACCCTTTAGAATGAGTATATATTAGGACTTTTTTTACACATAATTAAATGATTAAAATGTTATTTCTACTGACGTTAAGGTTGCCACAGTATAAATAGTGGCGGGACCTTGTTAAAAAAAAAACTAGCTATATATAATATATCTTGGCATTTTTTGCATTTTTCCGAGCGCTTCCGTGCTTCGCAAGGCACGTTACGCCGTTGGTGCCGGCTGTCATATAATGGCAGTCGTTAAGCCATGTCAGAGGCCTTATGGGCGGTTTGATAACTTCCGACAATCCTCCACCAACCCGGACTTGGCCCCCGTGGTGGAGTAAGGCCTAACCTTCCTACGATGCAGGAAGAGACCCGTGCCCCAACAGTGGGGACATACAAGGGTTGATAACGTATAAATTGTACTTTGCATCTTTACATGTTTTATAATATGTGCTCTGGTGTACAGTAAAGAATATTCTTATCTTCTCTTATAAAAAAATAAATTAACCTCCCAGGCTCGTCTGGAGGAGGAGTTCCTCAAGTCGCAGCCTCCCTCCACGCGGCGGGTGGTGGAGCTGGTCTGCGAGCGCGTGACGTCACGCGGCGTGAGGCAGCTGCAGCCGAGGCTGCGCGAGGCCAGGCGCCGCGCGAGGCAGGAGGCCGTCGCTGCCATTAAGACCACTCAAAACCAGGTCAGTTCGCTGAGAAACTTCGAATTTAATAGGTTGCTACGCATTTTAAAGAAGGAAATAGATAATTATTTTACGAAAAAAAAAACTGTTTTCAAGATGGCGGACCGAGATAAAAAAGAAATGAACGCAGTAAATATGATACCACTGTCTTAAAACTTGCTACCTTAGCTCGTAGCTTGATAGACTAGTCTGTGAACGCGTGACGTCACGCGGCGTGAGGCAATTACAGCCGCGGCCTCGCGAGGCAGGAGGCCGTGGCTGTCATTAAGACCACTCAGAATCAGGTCAGTTCCTTTTCTATTTTGGATGCAATTGTCTCTAGGTGTATTAAGTGGAGAGAATCCGGTCCGCCGTCTTGAATTATGTCTACGATTTAAAAAAATATAAACAGAATTCAAGATGGCGGATCGGGATAAAAACTGCAGCCGCGGCTGCTCGAGGCACGGCGCAGCGCGAGGCAGGAGGCCGTCACTGTCGTTAAGACCGCTCAAAATCAGGTCAGTTCGCTGAGAAACTTTGAATTTAGTAGGTACCTACGCATTTTAAAGGGGAAACTAGATAATTATTTGACCGAGATAAAAAAGAAATGAACGCAGTAAATATAATACCACTGTCTTAAAACTTGCTACCCTAGCTCCTAGCTTGATAGACTAGTCTGTGCTCCTAGCTTGATAGACTAGTGAACGCGTGACGTCACGCGGCGTGAGGCAACTACAGCCGCGGCCTCGCGAGGCGAAGGCCGTCGCTGTCATTAAGACTGCTCATAATCAGGTCAGTTCCTTGAATAGTTTTTATATAATTGGGCTCCACCCATATTAACTGGAGAGAACCCGGTCCGCCATTGAATTCTGTCTACAATTTAAAAAAATATAGACAGAATTCAAGATGGCGGACCGGGATAAAAACGTAGGAGAATGAAAAGATGGGCGCCAATGAAATGCTGTATATCCTTCACAAATAATCAGAACTGAAACGACTTCAGGTGTTGTTTTATTTGTAGATAGTATAATGAAACAGAAAAACTGGATAAAAACGGATAAGCTGGGAAAATAGTCCGATCTGGTCGAAGGGTAAAGTAGTAATGATGAAAAATGAGGGAAATCGAAAAATGTGTGACGTAATTTAAATATTTGAAAATGATAGATAGAAAAAGAAATAAAAATGGTGCAAAGAGGTTTGCACCGTTACAAGTGGATGAAATACACGCAGTAATAAGATTAGCCTAGCTTGTTTTTTTTTTTTAATCTTATTTATTTTATAAGTTATACATCATGATTGATTAAGTCAGCTTAAAAATAATAAAAACAATAGTAAACACTAGGTAACAGTTGGACTTTCTACTTAATGAGTAGTTTTATAATATTCAGATCTAAGATTTAATGACTCTATTATGAAACTAACAAATCTATCACTATATTCGGTAGTGAAACCTGAACTTAAGATTTGATGGAAAAAGAAGAGAAAATCGCCAGCGGAGCACCGAGTTTCATTTAAGAAATCCAACCTAGATTGTTCGTTGATTTTACACTCGAGTACTAAATGTAGGAGGTCCTCTTCCTTCTCACATCGTTTACAGTTTGGATCTTCTCTTTTTTTCATTATGAAGCTTGTTAATAGCCACAATTTAAAAGATAGACAAAACTAGTCTGTGAGCGCGTGACGTCACGCGGTGTGAGGCAATTACCGCCGCGGCTGCTCGAGGCGAGGCGCCGCGCGAGGCAGGAGGCCGTCGCTCTCATTAAGACCGCTCAAAGCCAGGTCAGTTCCCTAACAACTTGCTTAACAAATGGTGTTATAAGATAAAAAAACAAAGAGTAGAACAATGAGAAGTTAATCGATGAAATGCACACAATAATTAGATTATTCTAGGTCCTAGCTTGTTATGACAACGACAGCCTCCTGCTAGGAGGCCGTCGCTCTCATTAAGACCGCTCAAAACCAGGTCAGTTCCCTGAGAAACTTGAAATTTCATAGAGTCTAGGCATTTTAAAGGAGAAAATAGACAATTATTTTACGAAAAAAAAAAATTACTATAGTATTTTCTAAGGTTAACACGAGCAAACTGTTTTTATACGGATTTATGCTCGTTTATTACATTTTTACAATTTTCCAACGTTTCGGCACTTTTTCAGGTGCCGTGGTCCCGGAGTCATCCGGGCATAAATCCGTATAAAAACAGTTTTAATTAAAAAAATTACTGTTATAGAAAATATTCTAAGGTTAACACGAGTAAAAAGTTTTAATTATGTCTAGCATAATTAAAACTTTTTTAAAAACCTATTTAGAGGCTAAAAATTCCACCCATGCCGGGATTCGAACCCGCGACCTCTGGCTATCCGTGCCAGCGCTTTTTCCAACTGAACTAATAGGCGACTCACCGGCATCAGTGAAATTTCGAACCTCTTTACACTATTCTCTGTATTACGTACAGACAGCGACTTTTTAGAATTTTTAGCCTCTAAATAAATTTTTAAAATTGTCCTTAGCACGGGTTAGTGCATTAAAAATAGTATAATAATTAAAACTGTTTTAGTACGGATTTCACTCGTTTATTATATTTTTACAATTTTCCAACGTTTCGGCACTTTTTCAGGCGCCGAAACGTTTGAAAATTGTAAAAATGTTATAAACGAGCATAAATCCGTATATCAATTGGTAGAGCGCTGGCACGGATAGCCAGAGGTTGCGGGTTCGAATCCCGGCATGGGTGAAATTTTTAGCCTCTAAATAGGTTTTTAAATTTGTCCTTAGCACGGGTTAGTGCATTAAAAATAAAAATTGTATAGTTTTAATTATGTTATGTCAATGTTATGTTATCGTTATTACATTGACCACTTCTTTCCTCAGGCCGAGCTGAATACGCTAGTCCGGGCGATCTACCAGAAGCAGTTAGAGCAGCTGCGGGCTGCTGCTCTGGCAGCCGCTAAGAAACACGCTGCCGAGCGGGTCAAAGCGGCATTGGCAGCTCTGCTGGCGACGGGTAAATACCGACAGATTTAGGGAATTCTTACCGCGCCAGATAAGAATATTCCAGCTCTACTGCCAAGTAGCTCCAATGGTAAATAATAATAATAAATAAATAAATAAATAAATAAATAAATAAATAAATAAATAAATAAATAAATAAATAAATAAATAAATAAATAAATAAATAAATAAATAAATAAATAAATAAATAAATAAATAAATAAATAAATAAATAAATAAATAAATAAATAAATAAATAAATAAATAAATAAATAAATAAATAAATAAACAAACAAACAAACAAACAAACAAACAAACAAACAAACAAACAAACAAACAAACAAACAAACAAACAAACAAACAAACAAACAAACAAACAAACAAACAAACAAACAAACAAACAAACAAACAAACAAACAAACAAACAAACAAACAAACAAACAAACAAACAAACAAACAAACAAACAAACAAACAAACAAATAAATAAATAAATAAATAAATAAATAAATAAATAAATAAATAAATAAATAAATAAATATTAATGGACATATTACACAGATCTCGTTAGCCCTATACTAAGTACAACTAAATGACTTGTGTTATACGTGCTCACTCGACGATAGATTTAATACAATAAATACATAGATAACATCCAAGACCCGAGACAAACTAGAAAAGTTCGTTTCCTAGTTTGATCCGGCCGGGGATCGAACCCGAGACCTACGGTTTTACAGTCAGCGTGCCAAACCGCTGCGCCACCGAGGCCGTCATAGTAACAGATTAAATAGTTACAGATTTTGAAAAAAATTACCCGCATATTACAATATAGATCTATTGGCTTCGGGTAAATAGATTAGATTAGAACTTATTGTACACACCAGAAAACAAAATGCATAAAACGGCTTACATATCTAAGTATTGCCGTGTAAAATTTCCGTAAATACCGACCGATTTAGGGATTTTTTGACCCGCGTAACATAGGAATAATCCAGCTCTACTGCCAAGTAGTTCCAATAGTAAATAGTTAGATTTTGAAAAAAAATACCCGCGTATTACAATATAGATAGATATTCCAGCTCCCTTTAGGGAGTTATTACAGTGCTACACAAGAAATAAGTCTCGCGGATGTACCTGCGCAGATGACCAAATTTTGGATGTGCGGCAAGTTGATCGACCAATTAGATAGTTTCATTTTATGGCAGGCCGCGCGCCTTTTTTGCTATTGGTTGACTCAACGTCATCGATGCAGGTGACTATTAGCTTGGCAATATTAGCGTGAGCGAAATAGGTAGCGCTACTGCGGCAATCAATTCTGCACCTTAACCGTATCGGCTAAATGTACTTATAGTTTCGGGTACTTTCGTTACACTTCTTCCTAGTCTGCGCGAACGTAGATTCCCGAAGGGACTTTTATGACGTGTAGTACTGTACCTAGTTAGTTAGACCTGAGATTTCCGCACTTGGCCTCATAGTTGGGCCATTGTACATAGCAGGCGCTGAGGAACGCTAACACCTCAGACACTAGGGTTTCCTTACGATGTTTTCCTTCACCGTCAGCGAGTAGTATTGCTACGATAATTTCACACATGTACATAACTTAAAAAACAAAGTCATTGGTCGTCGTTCATTGGTGCCGGGTTCGAACCCACGACCTCCCGATTTCTCAATCGGGAGGTCGTGGTCGAGCGAACGAGCCGGCGTTCTACACCGCTCCGCTACCACCGCTCTTATTAATGTCTAATAAATAGGCGCGATTTGACCCGTTTTATGTATAACTACGTTTATAGGCTACTGAAGAAAACAAAAAATTGCTTTCAGGCGGTGACCAGCGTCCTCTTGACGCTTTAGCAGCGCGCCTCTGCTATCGGAGGACGCAGCACTGGATCCAACACAACTGGGACACCATTGGTAAGTATTGACGCGCGTGTAAACATTAACATTACATATACATATGTTGGGTAAAGGACCCAATTAAATACTAATACTTAAAACTAATGAGAAAACAAGACACTTACAAAGTCTGTCCGCGTCGACGTCTCTCGACTTAGCAGCCGGCGCCGTTGGGGATGGGTGCACTGAGAGGTTTGGGGATCCCTAGACTTCCATAGCCAAGAGAAGCAGATCGTTTTGGGCCAGTTAGAGGGCAGACGAGCGAGAGGCAGAACACCAATGCGCTGGTCCGATGCCATAAAGAAGGCAGCTGGGGGATCCATTCAGCACGCATCCCATTGCGCGTATGACCGAGACAAATGGAGAACTATTGTATATGGTCACGATCCCCAGAATTGAGGGACCGATTAAAAAGAAGAAGAAGACTTCCAAGGCGACTAAGGGACACAAACCGGGGGGTGGGCAGCAGCGCCCCCTGCAGTACAATTCCACCGAACTGTGATCCCCAACCCGCATGCCCAGCGTGGGGATTATGGGCATTACCCCCAAATGATGGTACAACCTTGCGCTATGGCGCTCATTAGGGGAGGGCTATGTCCAGCAGTGGACTATTAAAGCCTGAAAAAGAAGAAGACTTCCCCGTCTATCCCCAAAAGCTCTTTCCCCAGAAAGCTACCTACCTGCAGTGCACTTTCACGACACCGCGTTTTATCACCAAAATGTGTTCACTGTTTCGGGCGATCCGTCGCCCAACACCAAGACTGTTAATACGGGATCCGTCCCTGAACTTATTATTATTATTTCTTATTGATATGGCAACCAGCCGATGTCGACAAATTCTGCCACAGTCAAGTCTTGACACGAAATGAGCAATTTTTTTTTGCTTTATATTTACCTACTAATTTTGATTTCTTTGTGAAGACTTTGAACTAAGGGCGAGATAAATAGTCGTTGCTTAGCCCAAGTCCGCACTCAAGCTTCCCTAAGCATTACTTCAGGCTAACTTAGCTAAGTATCAAAGTAGACGTTTGCTTAGCTAACTATGTTCTTAGGCCAATGCTAAGAATTAGTCCGGGTTTCGCGACTAAAAGAGTGCTAAAGTACTGTCTATGATAGACAAATCGATTCTTAAGCAAGTGCTTTCGCTAAGACTCGTTCTTAGAAGCGACTATTTATCTCGCCCTAAGTGTGAACTAAATGAATGTTCTATCTACAGCAACTCTGAAACAATATAAAATTAACAATGATTACATTAAACTGAAATAATACATAACTTATTTCGCCCTCCACACGAAGATATAAGCCCGGCAATCTAATTGCCACACAAATTTGGGCCAACGAACGTTTCACGCGTAACAAAACAAAAAGAGGTCAATGTTCCAACTCATCTGACAGCTGTCAAGTACAGTGATGCCAAAATCACACTTCTATTCTAAACAACATACAGGCACATTGCTTCTGGCCCCACACTGGGATACCCTGTGTCGCGTCCAAGGCCTGGGGTTTTTTTTGTCCCCAGCCGGGGTCCGAACCCGGGAACTCTCGCATGGTAGGCAGATGCCCTACCCCTGCGCCACAGAGGTCTGTCAGGATTGTGGCAAGTGGCAGTCCCTGGTCTCTGCCTACACCTCTAATTTGCACATTTATGGATTTCCGCAAAGTAACGCCTGATTCCATACAATATTTCTGTTTATGTTAGGTTTATGTAATCGATGTAAAACTTAACTGCAAAGCAAGGTACTCAGGGTTGCAAGTGATGCAAATTACTTCAGCCAGATGTCGCCGCCTGTACGTAATACAGAGAGTGTTGTAAAGAGGTTCGAAATTTCACTGATGCCGGTGAGTAGTCCATTGGCTCACTTGGGAGAGCGCTGGCACGGATAGCCAGAATTTTTAGCGTCTAAATAGGTTTTTAAAATTTTATCATTTTAATGTTACTATGGATTTCCGCAAAGTACGAGTAACGCCTGATTCCATACAATATTTCTGTTTATAAACCTATTTAGAGGGTAAATCCTCAGCACGGGTTAGTGCAACAAAAACAATATATAATTTCTGTTTATGTTATGTTTAAGCTTAGTATATCTTTACTTCCACACACACATCCACACACACACACACACACACACACACACACACACACGTCGTAGGGCTGAGTATAAATATGAGTAACTACTATTGCTTGCTTTTTATTCTATTATTTATACAGATAAAAATGTCATTACAAAATAAAATTGTTACTAAACACGGGAACTATTTTACGAAATAATTACTAATTATTTCGTAAAATTGTTACGAAATCCATACTTGCTTTTTTGTATTTTATAATTTTTGTTTACATTTTCTTTATTTTTTCTGTGATATCTCTGTCGGTCGTAATTTGAGCTGACTTAGTGTCTACAGTGTGTTTCATACTTTGTTGTACTAGTTTTTTGGGTGGCCTGGCGTCCTAAGATACAGATCTCTTATCTAGTTTGGGGCCCAGTCTGTCCACAAACCGCTTCTATTGCACCATATTGTATCACTGCTATTTTAAAAACCTATTTAGAGGCTAAAAATTCCACCCATGCCGGGATTCGAACCCGCGACCTCTGGCTATCCGTGCCAGCGCTCTATCCAACTGAGTTAATGGGCGACTCACCGGCATCAGTGAAATTTGGATAGAGCGCTGGCACGGATAGCCAGAGGTCGCGGGTTCGAATCCCGGCATGGGTGGAATTTTTAGCCTCTAAATAGGTTTTTAAAATTGTCCTTAGCACGGGTTAGTGCATTAAAAATAAAAATAGTATAACTACTGCTATTTTTCAACTAATTTGTGGATGGAGAATAGTTATTTGTTATACAAGAGTGCAAAGTTGCTTTTTAACCGCGTGTTCCATTTTGATGACCGAGCAAGCGAAGGATTCTAAAATTGAATCACAAGCGCAGCGGGTAATTCAAAACTAGAATCCTGAGCGTTAGCGAGGGAATCAAAAGAGCACGAGGTGAAAAATCTTTGCACTCGAGTGCAACACGTAACCTTTCATTCCACCTCAGCGAGGAAATGACTAAATGCAAAAAAAAAAACGTTTACAATCACAAGATAGGTACACTTTTTTAATTCACAAACTTAGTGCACACGATGTTCTAAATTCAATTTACTTTATCCTCTAGACTAGAGAATAAAAACGGCTTTTCCACTCAGATATTGAAGATTAAAAATACTCTTTCCGAGATGGTGGGATGAAAATAAAGATTTTTGTATTGTATTATTGTCTAAAAAATCAGCTTGACTGCTGATTTAAACTGTCAGCGCAGACCACAGAAAAGCCCCTCTTAAAAAAAATCACTTTAGCTAATCAGAACATACAGGGTGGTTTTTCTGGAAAGCTACTAGAGTTAGAATTGTTCTTAGAGCAACATGAGATTGACATACTTTGTGTTACGGAGCACTGGCTATTAGAATCTCATATGAATTTTTCTGTACATAATTATCAGTTAGCCAGTTGCTACAATAGAAAGTTAGCATTGCATGGGGGATCTTTAATACTAGTAAAGGATGGTTTAAAATTTAAAGAAAGGAAAGATATTTGCAGGCTTTCTGTTGAAAAAATAATTGAACTATCTTGTGTTGAATTATCGTCACACATTGTAGTAAGCGTATACAGGCCCCCCACCAGTGATTACAGTGTATTCGAATCTGTATTAGAGGATGTATTAAAAGTAGCCTGCAGTAATAATAAGAAGGTTATAGTCTGTGGTGATTTTAATGTAAACCTGCTTGTAGATTCCCCTTCGAGTGCTAAATTAAAACTTATTTTTAAGTCTTTTAATTTGATGAATATTTTCTTAGAGCCCACCAGGATTACCGAAACCACCGCCACCTGCCTTGACAACGTATACTGTGACTGTGAATTTTCCCATTATTCTACAGTGAATTGTCTTAAATCAGACCACAGTGGTCAAATTGTACATTTTAAAGCAGATTTAAAAAAAATAGAGCAAGATGTACTCTGCAGGGTGATAACAAATAAAAAACTAGAATTGTTTAAACTTGACTTAAAAAAAAGATTACCTATTCAAAAAAATAAAACTCAAGATGCTAATGTTCTCTATCGAGATTTCTTCAAGGCTGTTTCAGATAGTTTTGAAAAAGTTTTTAAATTAAAACAGATATCCTGCAAACAAAATAAATTACAATTTAGTGAATGGGCCACTGCCGGCATCCGAAAAAGTAGGGACACACTTTATTCACTGTATGAGAAAAAAACATATACATACAACCCCAGTTTTATACAGTATGTAAAACTATATTCAAAATTATTTAAGGCCGTCTGCCACAAAGCAAAATGCGAGTATATAAAATCAAAAATCCTTCAATCTTCTAATAAATCTAAAACAATTTGGGCTATTATAAATAAGGAAACTGGTAAATCCAAATTGGGAGATCGCGAATTTGCACTTAAAATAAATAATAAATTAATAACCTCAAATGAAGACATTGCTGCGGCTTTTGAACAGTTCTTTACAAATGTTCCAATTATAACGACAGCTCCTTTAGACTCTTCTCCAGCTCTTGCAGAAACTATTTTGAAAGACAATGTCCCCCTATGCGATCACGATTTTTCGTTTGATTATATTGAAGCTCATACCGTGATTAAATCGTTTAAAAAGCTAAAGCTTAAAAAAACTGAAGATTTGTGGGGTATGTCAGTAACAGTAGTTAGCTCAGTAATCGACACCCTAGCACCCTATTTAGCCAGAATCTTTAACAAATGTCTAGATGAGGGTATATTCCCAGATCTAATGAAATATAGTAGGCTCGTTCCTTTATTTAAAAGTGGTGATAAGCAAGATCCTTCAAATTTCAGACCAGTCTCGGTTCTACCCGTTTTGAGTAAAATATTCGAGAAGATAGTTCTAGGTCAACTGCTTACACACTTCAATGACTATCAACTTCTCCATGGTCAGCAATTCGGCTTTACGCAAGGGCGCTCTACAACGGACGCCGGCGTCATGTTAGTTAAACATATATTTAGTGCATGGGAAGATCGCAAGGATGCTATAGGCGTATTCTGTGACTTGTCAAAAGCATTTGATTGCGTTGACCATAAAACACTTCTTTTAAAATTAAAGCACTATGGTATAAACGGGAATAGCCTAAAACTTATGACATCATATTTAGAAGGAAGAATTCAAAGAGCTGATATAAATAGAACTAAATCTTCAGGGTCAGAGGTCAGGATAGGAGTACCACAGGGATCGATTTTGGGGCCGTTCCTCTTCCTCGTATATGTAAATGATTTGCCGTTCATGGTTCAAAATATGTCAGAGATAGTACTATTTGCAGATGACACGTCACTTATTTTCAAAATTAAGAGACAAGAAGATGACCTTGACAATACTAATGCTGCTCTCTCTCAGGTACTAAACTGGTTTACGTCTAATAACTTATTGTTAAATTCAAAAAAGACAAAATGTATAAAGTTCACTCTACCAAATGTCAAAGTAGTTGACAGCAAAGTTATATTGGGAAGGGACAAACTAGACCTTGTCGAAGAAACTGTATTTTTAGGTATCACAATTGATGCAAAGCTTCAATGGGGTCCTCATATAGAAAAATTGGCAAATAGGCTTAGCTCTGCAGCATATGCTGTTAAAAGAATTAGGGAACTAACTGACGTCGCAACTGCCAGGCTCGTTTATTTTAGTTACTTCCATAGTATCATGTCCTACGGCATACTACTGTGGGGACGGGCAGCGGACATTGAGACCATCTTCGTCTTGCAGAAAAGAGCGATCAGATTCATCTATAAGCTAGGCAGTAGAGACTCGTTAAGAGAATTCTTTAAAGAAACAAACATCCTGACAGTTGCCAGTCAGTATATCTATGAAAATATTATGTATGTCAGGAAAAATATTAGCAACTTTAAAACTGCAGGTAGCCAACATAATGTAAATACTAGAAATAAACATAAACTTTTGATCCCAAGATTTAGGCTGGCAAAAGTTAATACATCCTTCATGGGGCATTGTATACGCTTCTACAATAAAATCCCTGAAGATATATTAAGTTTGACTGAAGCGCGGTTCAAAAAATGTGTAAAGTACACTTTGTGCCAAAAGAGCTACTATAATATTAAGGATTATTTAGATGACAATGATGTCTGGAATTCAAGCATGTAAAATTCACGAGTTTTGTAGTATCTGTGTAAATTCTGTTAATTAAGGAATTTGAAAAGACTAAGTTTGGAGTTTTTTTGTCCATTTTTTCTCCAAAATGATCCAGATTTTGAAATGGACACCTAGTTTAACTTGTAACGTTCATTAAGCCGCAGTATCTGCGCTACTTTGAATAAAACCTTTTCATTTCATTTCATTTCATTTCATAATCCTTGCTCCTCCAGACATCCTCTGCAAGGACATCGATGCGGAGGTCAAGAACCTTCAGGTGCTGGGGGAGAGCGCTTTGAGCGACGACGGGACCAAACCCGCGCACAGCGCGGGCGCCATGCTGGCCGCTGACTTCGACCGGGTCAACGTTAGTCCCTCCGCCGCCATTATTGAGCTGAAGGTACGTTTTGCGTGGAATTTGTCACGTAGTATCATTTTTAAAAACCTATTTGGAGGCTAAAAACGTAGTGTCATGTTGACATGGCGGTTATGTTATGTGTTGTCATGTTAGCATGTGGCGAAATTAAATGAAACGAAATGAAATGAAAAGGTTTTTATTCAAAGTAGCACAGAAACTGCGGCTTAATGAACGTTACAATTCAAACTAGGTGTCCTTTTAAAAATCTAGATCGTTTTGGAGAAAACATGGACAAAAAAACTCCAAACTTAGTCTTTTCAAAAGTCCATAATTAACATAGTTTACATGTGTCATGTAGTGTCATAGTAAAAACTATTTTATACGGATGACTTGGATGTCATCCGAGATCACGGCACCTGTAAAAGTGCCGAAACGTCGGAAAATTGTAAAAAATGTAAAATAAACGAGTGAGATCCGTATAAAATAGTTTTTATTATGTCTAGTGCTCGTGTTAACCTTAGAAAATACTATGTACTGTCATGTTATGTGGTGTCATGTTACTGTCATGTTATGTGTTGTCATATTATCATGTGGTGTCATGCAAGCTTCGAAATTATCACGATAATTATCTGATAATTATCACCCGTGTAAGAAATTAATTAGCTTTATTGTTTGATAACAAATACATTATAATTTGGCCAATTCTAATAAAAACAAATAAATTTTATGATTTTTATTTAAAATCCAACACAAGTTAACATTATTTAAAGTAAAAAGTCTCCATCAGATTCGACATTCTAAATATATATTAAATTGGATTGACCAAAGATGCCAAAGGAATATCTTCACCCGATGATGATTCTATTTCCATTGGCTGTGTTGCTGCTTTAGCTGCAGTAGAACTTATTTGTTGACCTAATCCTAATAGCCAACCAAGATCTTGCTGCTTGGTTTTGTTGGCTTTGCATAAACGAAATTTTTGTTATTATCAATTGATAATGATCGAGTTTTATCAAGATAATTATCATGATAATTATTACGGATAATTATCAAGATAATTATCACGGATAATTATCAAGATAATTATCACGGATAATTATCCTTCCGAACCCTGCTAGAACTAGCCTAATTACCTTGATAATTATCATGATAATTATTAAGGTAATTAGAGAGAGAGAGAGAGAGAGACATTTATTTGCAGCCACAAAGATACAATACACATAACACAATGTAACACGATATTATAATAATACAGACAAATAATAAAAGAAAGAACAAAGAAAAATATAATAAAACAAAGAATACGATTCAAAACAAACATTTACAATTTAGAAGGGCATAGAATTACCACGGATAATTATCCTTTCGAACCCTGGTGTCATGTTCTGTCATAATAAAACCTGTTTTATACGGATGACTGATGACTCGGATGTCATCCGAGACCACGGCACCTGAAAAAGTGCCGAAACGTCGGAAAATTGTAACAAATGTAAAATAAACGAGTAAAATCCGTATAAAAACAGTTTTTATTATGTCTAGTGCTCGTGTTAACCTTAGAAAATACTATGTACTGTCATGTTATCTGGTGTCATATCATGTTGTCTTGTGTCACGTTGTCACGGGCTGTGATGTTGCAATTTGGAGTCAAATTGACATAAAAGAAAACCCACTAGCGGTAGTCACGGACGGTTACCCATCCTGCACCTGACCGCGCCTGTTGCTTCTTAAGTGATTAAGCCGTCGGTACCGACTGTCGTTTAATGGCAGTCGTTAAGCCTGCCAGAGGCCTCGGTCTAACAATTCTCCACCAACCCGGACTTGGCCTCCTTTGCAGAGTATGGCCTAACCTTCCTGCGATGCAGGAAGAGACCCGTGCCCCAGGACTGGGGATATGTAAAGGGTTGATAACGATACAAGGCGTCCCATGACTATGCCACATGGAGGGAACATAGTGCTACCAATTTACCATACATTTATAAATTTCAACACTGCTTTAATGTAGACAGGTATTTTTGGTTCTCTGTTACAAATGCTTGCGTTGATTGTTCGTACGTCACACAAGCAAGTTCTAGCAGAATACCAGCGTCACTGGTTGTCCACTGACAACCTGGGACATATGCTGAGTCTAGAACCTTTTCTGATACCATGACACACAGCTCCTCCACCAGCTAAGCTCACTTTGTCTGTATGCATTTACTTTTATTAAATTGCTGTAATTATTGGTTTTTACTGGCCATGTTATTATTTTTAAGTTTTTATGTGTGTTGTGGTATTTGAATAAATGTTTTTCTATTCTATTCTAACATTGAAATTTTTGCATGACATCGTTCATTGACGTGTAAAATGTAAGCCGCTGCCTTCGGGCCGTAATTCTTTACCACGTTGTCTGATTCAACCATCCTTTTTTTTCTTAGAAAGGGTGGTCATTTCGTAATATCATTGAATTTAAAGTAAGGATAGAAACCCATTCCCATACAAGCAAATCGGATCCCAAAAAACCGCGCCGGGCCCAGATGCCGCCACTGAAAATACGCGCAAAGCCGAAAAATACGTGTAGAGCGCTTTGTCTAAAACCGCTAGATAACATAACATAACATTTACATACAGGCACATACCCCACACTAGGATACCCTGTGTCGTGGGAACCAGAATCAACGACATCACAAACATGTAAACATCCAAGACCTGGGGTATTTTTGTTTGTTCCCAGCCGGGATTCGAGCCCGGGACCTCTTGCATGGTAGGCAGACGCGCTACCGCTACGCCACAGAGGTGGTCGAATGGCCTTATTATTAGTTTTCACAGGTTTACTAATGACATCTGGCGGTGACTAGGAAAACGTAAAAAAATTTAGCAGTGTACTTTAAATTCAATGGTATTATCTAATAAATTGAGTTTTTGTATTAATCTATAAAGTGTTTATACTATTTTTATTTTTAATGCACTAACCCGTGCTAAGGACAGTTTTAAAAAACCTATTTAGAGGCTAAAAATTCCACCCATGCCGGGATTCAGACCCGCGACCTCTGGCTATCCGTGCCAGCGCTCTATCCAACTGAGCTAACGGGCGACTCACCGTCATCAGTGAAATTTCGAACCTCTTTACAACATTCTCTGTATTACATACAGGCAGCGACATCTGGCTGAAGTAATTTGCATCACTTACAGCCCCGACTACCTACTTTGCAGTTAGGCTATGAAGTGTTTACACTATTTTTATTTTTAATGCACTAACCCGTGCTAAGGAACAAATTTAAAAACCTATTTAGAGGCTAAAAATTTTCACCCATGCCGGGATTCGAACCCGCAACCTCTGGCTATCCGTACCAGGATAGGTACGGATAGCCAGAGGTTGCGGGTTCGAATCCCGGCATGGGTGAAATTTTTAGCCTCTAAATAGGTCTATGAAGTGTTGTTATAATAGTATCCTCATCTTGCCCTCACAGGAGCAGATATGCCTCCTGCTAGAGTACGGCGAGCCCTCCAACCTGGCGGAGCGTTTACATCGCTTCCGCGCCGCCGCCCGCTCAGACAACGTGTTCACACGGCCGCCCGCCAAGAGGGCGCTGCTGCAGTTGACGCTAGACCTCTGCCTGGTGCTTGGTGAGTTAATATGAAATGAAATGAAATGGTTTTATTCAAAGTAGCACAGAAACTGCGGCTTAATGAACGTTACAATTCGAACTAGGTGTCCATTTCAAAATCTAGATCATTTAGGAGAAAAAATGGACAAAAAAACTCTTAACTTAGTCTTTTCAAAAGTCCTTAATTAACATAGTTTACATAATTATTATAAAACATAGAACTCATACATTGTACTGGCTTTAATTCCAGACCTCATTGTCATCTAGATAATCCTTTATGTTATAGTAGCCCTTTTGGCACAAAGTGTGCTTAACATATTTTTTGTACCGCGATTCAGGCAAGCTTAATATATCTTATAATGAGAGAATAGATCATAATGATCTAATAAACACACACACGCCGTATGCGCGCACGCACGCCACACTCTCTCTCTCTCTCTCTCTCACTCACTCACTCACTCACTCACTCACTCACTCACTCATATGGAAATTAATTATAACAGTTTCGTTTTAAATTACTTTTATCACAGATGCTTACACAAGAAAAATAATACGCGTAGTTTTGTTGGAAGTTTTACACTCCCGTGCTCATAAACACACACATTTTTTTGTGTTACGTTTGTCAGTCAAGAAAATCGATAAACCGCGGGTAACACCGCGGGGCACAGCTAGTTTAAATATATTAATATATATAATATTATAAAGGCGAAAGTTTGTGAGTGTGTATGTTTGTTACTGCTGTGTGGTGTCGGCCTAGAGAATAGCACCAACACAAATTCTTCCCGCGGGTGTCGTAAAAGGCGACTAAGGGACTCAAACCGGGGGGTGGGCAGCAGCGCCCCCTGCAGTACAATTCCACCAAACTGCGATCCCCAACCCGCATGCCCAGCGTGGGGATTATGAGCATTACCCCTCAATGATGGCACAACCTTGCGCTCATTAGGGGAGGGCTATGTCCAGCAGTGGACTAGGAAAGCCTAAAGAAGAAGAAGATGTTTGTTACTTCTTCACGTCTAAACGGCTGGAGCGAATTTAATAAAATTTGGTATGGAGTTAGCTGACGCCCTGGATTAACACATAGGCTACGTTTTACTGCGGGAAAATATCTTATTCCCCTGGGAATAGCGGGTAACAGCCCGGGCACAGCCGTTGATTGATAATTACTTTCCTCCACAGCAAGCCGTAAGCCGAAAGAGGTGACGGAATCCTTCCTGAATCTCGCGCACGGAGTCTGGAACGAGTGCTGTCCGGAACGCAGGAGGCTCCAACCCCCGGATCCGGACGCCCCTCGTCGTCCGGACCTGTCACCGGAACCGAGAAACTTCGATGAGAACGACCGAGCGCCCACCCCCATTTCCGACGAGGAACAGAACTTGCCGGCTGACGGGCAAAACCTTGCTGGGCAACCGGGGAACGTTCCCGGGCAACTGGGGGGTCCGAAGCCTGCGTTCTTCGGGAACCAACAGAATATTTCCAGTCCGCCAGTGAATGTTTCCATGTACTCTATCAGTGGTTCCCCGTCGGCGTTGCTCAACCAAGCCAATATATCTGGGCAATCAATGAGAAACATGTCCCCGTCCTACGTCTCTGGACAGTACACGATCTCGGCTCAAGCGCCAAAGAGTCCAGTACAAATTGAAGCGCGCACTGAAGAAAGTAATGACTATTTGGAGTACTTCGACAGAGTGTTGTGCCCAAGAAATATAGTGTTATTGAGTGAGTCCAAGTGTAAAGCGAGTGAAGTGTGGGAGGCGATGGCGGTTGTGCTAGTGTTCCTCATGAGGATGAACTATCTGAGCGAGGATTCCCTCACGGAGCAATGTCTCGCGGTGTTCAGACAGGAGTGGCCTCAGGTATGTTTGTATTATTGCAGCATTTTTATGTTTACATTTATTACATATGTGTTGAGTGCTGTTTTCTCATGATACTCAACACATATGTTGCTGCTTTAGAATATAAAAAAAATAAACATGTGCATGTAAACATGTTTTATATACTAAATAATATATTATTTATTAAAACACTCCACAGATTCAGATTTAATAGTCTGTGGGAAAGACGTAGCCACAGATTATTAAAACTGCCTGTAAGAAGTGTTTTAGAGAAATAGTCTTCTTGAAATGAAATATTTTTCTCCTTATCTTTATAGAGATAAGATAGGAATATTCTTTATTGTATACCGGAAAAATAGTTACACAATAGTTACACGATCAGATGCAATTTGATAAATAGATAGGAAGATAACTCATTATTGCACACCAGTACTTTACAGAACAGATATAATATAAATTATTATATTATTTTTCTTTCAATGCACTAACCCGTGCTAAGGACAATTTAAAAAACCTATTTAGAGGCTAAAAATTCCACCCATGCTGGTATTCGAACCCGCGACCTCTGGCTCTTTCCAACTGAGCTAATGGGCGACTCACCAGCATCAGAGAAATTTCAGTGAAAGAAAAATAATATTCATTCATTAATTTTCAATAATTCCTTCCAAAAATTAATAAAAAATTAACTATACGAAAATTACTAATATTCAAATGATAAGGGACACAAACCGGGGAGTGGGCAGCAGCGCCCCCTGCAGTACAATTCCACCGAACTGCTATCCCCAACCCGCATGCCCAGCGTGGGGATTATGGGCATTACCGGGGAGGGCTGTGTCCAGCAGTGGACTAGTATAGCCTGACGACGATGACGAAATAATTAATATATTGTATTTATAATTGGTATTAATAATTCATTGTGCATGACATGTAAATGAACTAATTATATAACAAATAAATCGATATGTAGCTATAAGAAACAATATAAAACGTGATGGTCTCGATATAATTTAGTGAATGAAAGGCTATTTTATTTATTTTATAATTCTTTCCAGCACATCCTGTCATCCCTGGCGCACTGCATGCAGCATGTGGCAAGGAACGGAGCCGGCAGCAAGTTTGTGCTGTTTCTGCAGCTGCTTGCCGAGTTTTGCGAGGATATGGACTAACCCTTTACCACACAATGGTATCGTAGTTCCCACCGTAAATTGAGTCTTATCACTTTGAAAAAAAGTCCTAATACAATCAACAATTTATACTAGCTCTGCTTGTTAAAGCGCTACTCAGCGCTAATTAGCGCCAGTAATGGAATAAAAATAACCTCATATAGCATAACCTCACGCCTGTATCCCAGAGGGGTAGGCGGAGACCAGGGACTGCCACTTGCCACGCTGCTGACAGATTTCCTAAAAAATATTTTTTTTATAATTCGTTTTCCTCTAAAAGTGAACATCAAAAATCAATACAACTGCTTTTTTAAAAGCCTATTTAGAGGCTAAAAATTGCACCCATGCCGGGATTCGAACCCGCGACCTCTGGCTATCCTGGCTATATCTAGGTTCGTATTACTTTTTAATAGTTGTAGCATCGATTCTAACAAAAAGAGTATTCATGACCTTTTGATGATGAAACTCTTTTCTTTATTTTATTTTTATTTAAAAGTTGACATAATTGAATTTTTTACAATGACATTTATCAAAAATACTAGGATTGAAATAATAGAAATTGATTGTAAAACCATGGCAACCTCGCTTGGGTGAATCTCTATTGCTTCTTCTATGCTCTATGCCTAATCAAATCACATAATATCATCGACCGTGTGGCATAGATTTGTGCATGCAATTACCAACCTTAACCCTTCTAGCGCCACGCGCGCTCGGAAAAAAGAAAGTTCAAAGGTACCGCATAGTGCAGGGTCATTTCGCACCGCCATTTTTTTGCATCTTTTTTGTGAACACAGTTCCGCATTTCTCAAATTAGAGAAAGTACTACGTAATTATTCAATAAGTGTTATATATCACTACAATCTGCATAAAATTCCCTATCCGGTTATTATACTTGTAATGCTAATAAAATTATCAATAAACTTACATGATATTCAAATGACGAGATGAATTTCACTATCCACGCCATTTTGACACTACTTTGAACTTTGTCTCACTATTTTCACTAATTACTCATTCACTAGCACTGAACTAACACTTATAATATGATCTGCATATTATCTATTACTGTTTACACAATTTTCATACTCTAATTCACCAAAATAAAGCTATAAATGAATAATTACCAGGAAGAGGTAAAATGACACTGACCGCCCATACAAGCGGCACAATCCGGGCTAAAAGTTCGAGGCTTTTTTCACTTTCTTTTCCATCAAATACAACGAAACTATTATTTGAATCATAATCTACACACTTTTCCCAGTAATTTGATATATAACACATGAACAAATACGCAGCGTTGCCTTCTCTAAATAACTTATAAAACTTTAGCGAGCGGAGCAACTCACGACGAAAACGCAAAATGGCGTCTGACCTAGCAAGCTCATGTGGTTTCGATGATAATTCAATTTTTTTCCACGTCACGTCATTTGATTGGTTGGCGAAAGTAATCCTTACTAACCATTGGCCAATAAAACAACAGATATTGTCCATAGAGAATGCACAGAGCATAGATAAAAAGAGTCCAATCTGAGCGTTGCATAGTGTACATACGTCTGTACACTAAGCGCTTGGGGGATGCGCGCGGCCGGGCTGATTAGTGTACAGACGTATGTACACTAAACGCGAGAAGGGTTAAGGTGGTAAACATTTTCAGACCGCGAGTGTACAATGACGACCTCTATGGCGTAGCGGTAGCGCGTCTGCCTACCATGCAAGAGGTCCCGGGTTCGAATCCCGGCTGATGTCGTTGTTTCTGGTTTTCACGACACAGGGTATCCTAGTGTGGGGCCAGAAGCAATGTATGTGGCCTGTATGTAAATGTTATGTAATTATGTTACGTAAAATGTAAGCCGCAGCCTTCGGGCCGTAGCGGCGGCCGGCCGGCTTACATTGTACATTGTACATTGACATTCAGCAAACAGAATGTACATTCGTTACGTTGAAATAAAATCGATTTCGTTTCAGTGTAAAATGTAGCCCAATAACAACCTAGGACTGACGCCGGCCGTTTTTGGCAAAACTGCTTCAAAGTCCTAGATTATTACACCTAGGTTTTTGTCAGTAGTTTCTGAAAAGTTAGATAGGCGTCGAATTGATAACCTAGTGACTAGAATTGTGAAAGGAATGTTGCGTTGGTTTGGGCATGTGGAGAGGATGAAGGAAGAAAGATTGACGAAACAAATATATGAAGCTGGTAAGGGACGTCCCAGGCGGACATACGTCGACCAAATAGGGGATGTATTAGCAAAGGGGAAGATAAAAAGTGCCCGGAACCGGCGTGCGTGCATGCAACGACTAATGAACGTTGATGAAGGTGATCTGTCAGGATCGTGGCAAGTGGCAGTCCCTGGTCTCTGCCTAACCCCTCTGGGATACAGGCGTGAGGTTATGTATGTATGTGTATGTAATTGAATCTCCTTTTATGAAGTCGTTTAAAAAGAGCTCCTTTATTTGTTAACATTTATGATGTTAAATATTATAGTAGTTGATGAAGCACTCGTGGCTTAGTCGAACCGAGTGATTGGAAGCAATCACTCGGGTTAAGCAACAACAGGCGCGGTCAGGTGCTGGATGGGTGACCGTTCCGTAACTACCGCTAGTGTACCGCTGTCGTTCCTTAACTCAAGTGATTGATTCCAATCACTCGCTTCAGCTAGGCCACGAGCGCTTCAGCGCAATAAATATTCTTAGTTGTTAAATCTATCAAATGTGACGCTACCTATATTACCTTATTTTTGGACTTGGCCACAGTCGGGTAATTGGAGGATTTACTCCATATTAACTTAAATAACACACGATTTGAACCGGACAATAAATTGTAAAATACAACGCCAATATTTTGAAATTTAATAATTGGTAATAAAAAAAATATAATACGTAGAGGAAACAGTTCGCGACAGTTCAATACACCCAGACGGAATTTGACAAATCAAAGGACGACGGCGTCCAACGGGAATCGAACCCAGACCTCTGTTGTATAAAATCAGGTTACTTTGCGGAAATCCATAATAGCATTAGAGAGAATAAATAATACAAAGAATACTGTAAAAAGGTGCGAAATATCTTAAATATCAAATAAATATCAGTTGGGAGAGCGCTGGCACGGTTAGCCAGAGGTGGGTTCGAGTCTCGGCATGGGTGGAATTTTTAGCTTCTAAATGGGTTTTTTAAATATTGTCCTCAGCACGGGTTAGTGCAACAAAAACAACATAATATGCTTGTACTGTGGTCTAAAATATTTGTAGTAAGACGACACTTTTTGAATAAAAAATTGGTTGGTTCGTCTACCGAACCAGAGATCTGGCATTAAAATGTGAAAATTACTTGTACTAAATTCCGCCAAAAATCCCACGCGCACCATGCGGTTAGTTAATGCATCGCCCTCCCCCACACTTGTTCAAGCAGAAGCAAGACACGAACACTCCACCACCGACACCAATACTTGTGTGAGAAAACACGCGACGCGTTTCGCCTCTAACACGAGGCAGCCTCAGGCTCACAAGTCAGCCTGGTGCTTGTGGGATTTTTGTCTGAACTTAGCAAAGTAACTTTCACATTTTAATGCCAGACCTCTATTTTGGTAGACGAATAAACCAATGTTTTATTTAGAGTGTCCGTCTTATTACAAAAATTTTCGACCACAATACAAGCATGTAGTATTGGTCTTACCCATCATAAATAAATATTCATGGACATATTACACAGATCTCGTTAGCCCCATACTAAGTACAACTAAATGACTTGTGTTACACGTGCTAACTCGACTATAGATTTAATATAATAAATAAATTAAACACAGTATTGTGATTATATTCTTTTTGTTGCACTAATCCGCGCTAAGGACAATTTAAAAACCTATGTAGAGGCTAAAAATTCCACCCATGCCGGGACTCGAACCCGCGAACTCTGGCTAACCGTGCCAGCGCTCTTCCAACTGAGCTAATGTGTAAGTACCGGCGTTAGTGAAATTTCGAACCTCTTTACAATACTCTGTATTACGTACAGGCAGCGACATCTGGCTGAAGTAATTTGCATCACTTGCAGCCCCGAGTACCTACTTTGCAGTTAGGTTTTACATCGGAATGATATCGCTGTACCCACGTGATTATATTATTTTTCGTTGCAACTTAACACTTGTCTAAAATTTTTGTAGTATTCGGTGAATTTTTTATTATATTAAGTTGGTGCAATTGACTGTCACGAGCTGTCAATATTGTCTATGGAATTAAATTAGAAAAATAACTAGTAATAAGCTTACGTAAGTCTTAAAGAGATCGGAAAGGGATATTAACCGTTAAGGTGCTTCGGGGTGCTAACTAGCACGACCAATGGAAAAAAAATCATAACTTGTGTTATAATATAAACTTATAATACGTTTTTATTTAAAAGTTTACATGACAAATCTTAACAACTGTGACAACTATTTTTAGAACCTACAGCCTGGAACCTAGAATCAACAAGCAAAGACTTTAATCGTCATCGTCAGGCAATACTAGTCCACTGCTGGACATAGCCCTCCCCTAAAGAGCGCCACGTTGTGCTACCATAGGGGGTAATGCCCATAATCCCCACACTGGGCATGCGGGTTGGGGATCGCAGTTCGGTGGAATTGTACTGCAGGGGGCGCTGCTGCCCACCCCCCGGTTTGTGTACCTTAGTCGCCTTTTACGACACCCGCGGGAAGAATTGGGTTGGTGCTATTCTCTAGGCCGACACCACACAGCAGACTTTAATCATTTTCTGCCAAAGAAGATAGTTTTTAGCGGAAATCAAACTTCTAATCTATTGATCATAAATTCAAGACTGTAAGTTCTAAAAATAGTTGTCACAGTTGTTTAGATTTATGATGCTCACTTTTAAAAGAAAAAGACGGTGTTAATTTTTAGATAAAAATGTATTATAAAACAAGTTAGTATTCTCTGTACGTAATACAGAGAATATTGTAAAGAGGTTCGAAATTTCATTGACGCCGGTGAGTCGCCCATTAGCTCCGTTGGAAAGAGTGGTGTGGTGGTGGAGGCTAAGTGACTTGATTATTAAGTCCACCACGGGGTCATGTCCGGATTGGTGGAGGCTAAGTGACTTGATTATTAAGTCCACCACGGGGTCATGTCCGGATTGGTGGAGGCTAAGTGACTTCATTATTAACTCCACCATGGGGCCAAGTCCGGATAGGTGGAGGATACGTGACTTGATTATTGACTCCAACACGGGGCCAAGTCCGGATTGGTGGAGGCTAAGTGACTTGATTATTGACTCCACCACGGGGCCAAGTCCGGAATGGTGGAGGCTAAGTGACTTGATTATTAACTCCACCACGGGGCCAAGTCCGTATTGGTGGAGGCTAAGTGACTTGATTATTATTAAATTCTTTATTGCATAAAGATTTTCCACATAGGCGGGCTTCATGCTACTTGATTGATAGTATTACATGTAAAAAGAATTGACCTTTGGTCACCCAAAAACTGCATTGAAACATTATTATAGACTAATTCCAACAGATGCTTATGTACATAACTGCCATAATTATTATAAAGAGGTACATCATTATCAGCCCATTATGTCCCGACCGAGGGGCACGGGTCTCTTCCCTGAGGAAGGTATAGGCCATACTCCATCACGGGGGCCAAATCCGGATTGGTGGCGGCTTGCAAGACTCCTGACTGGTCTTACTGTCAGAAGTTTTCAAGCCGCCCTAAGGCCTCTGACTTGGCTTCACGACTGCCATCTGTCGATGGCAGCCGGCACCTACTGCAAAGAGGTACATGGCTGTATTTATAATGGAGGCTAGAATTCCATAAGTTTTGTGGTATTTATATGACTATTGATCTGGAACTGGTGAGAAAATACGACGTCGAGTCGAGTCGAAAGTACGAGTCGGCGTCGGACTGGTCATACAGCCCATGTGACATTCAACTTTTAAAAAAACCTATTTAGAGGCTAAAAATTCCACCCATGCTAGGATACGAACCCGCGACCTCTGGCTATCCGTGCCAGCGCTCTTTCCAACTGAGCTAATGGGCGACTCACCGGCATCAGTGAAATTTTAAACCTCTACAATATTCTCTGTATTACGTACAGGCAGCGACATCTGGCTGAAGTAATTTGCATTTTATTGCATTTTCCACATAGGCGAGCTTCATGCGACTTGATTAATAGTATGGTATTACATGTAAAAAGAATTGACCTTTGGTCACCCAAAAACTACAATGAAACCTTATTATAGACTAATTCCAACGGATGCTTATGCTTACATAACTGCCATATTATAAAGTGATTCATAGCTGTATTTATAATGGAGGCTGAAATACCACGGTTTTTGTCGTATTTATGTACTAGCTGCGCCCCGCGCTTTATCGATTTTCCCACGGGAATAAGACATTTTCCCGCAGGAAAACGTAGCCTTTGTGCTAATCCAGGCTGTCAGATAACTCGATACCAAATTTTATTAAAATCGCTTCGGCCGTTTAGACGTGAAGAAGTTACAGTCTATTTATTCTTACTTGTCCAATTTAGTAAACAAAATTCTACCCTTAAACTGTGACTTTTTAGTCCAAAACTGCCATATTTCCTTATGAAGTATAAAAACCTAGAGGCTAAAAATTATTTAATTCCTTATGAAGTAACCTGGAACACTCTTTTAGACAACACGCTGCCAATTTCATAAACATGGAGAAAATTATAGTTTAGGCATCTAATCTCAATTTTAAGGTTAGAATCTTGTTTACTAAATTGGACAAGTAAGAATAAATAGACTGTACATACACACTCACAAACGTTCGCCTTTATAATATTGGTGTGATTATACAACTTCTGTTTTCAGTATGAACACAAGGAATTGTACACGTAAATTGACAAAGACCAGTACAGTCTATTTATCCTTGGCCAATTTATTAAACAAGATTCTAACCTCAAAATTGATATTTGATGCCAAAACGACATATTTTCTCGCAACTTAATGAACTTTGTTAATAAAATTGACAGCGTATTATCTAAAATAGTCTCCCCGATTACGTCATTTACGGGAATATGGCGCTTTGCGACTAAAATCCATACTTTACGGGTAGAATCTTGTTTACTAAAATGGACAAGTAAGGATAAATAAACTGTAGATATTTCGTTCTTGCACACAGTTCTATACGTTAAAGGTACATAATCATGATACATAATCGAGGGCCTCGATTCTGTTCGTGCGTTTTAGTACCAAGACAGACACATAGTCGGATCACGTGACATGTTTTTTTTTAATTTTTCATACCATTGACGCCTAAAAGGTTCGATGTACACGCCTAGACTTGATGCAATAATGAAATTAAAATGACAAGTTCATGCAATGGTCATTGTGCTACAATACATTGGCAGAATCCTGGCCTTGGACTGACCCACTGGAAACCGCTCTATTGCTTTGTTGATAGACCTTAGACGGAGTTGACACGTTCAGTCTGGCGTCGGTCAATTCCATCAGTCTGGTTAGACTGACGTCAGTCAATTCCATCAGTCTGGTTAGACTGACGTCAGTCAATTCCATCAGTCTGGTTAGACTGACGGCAAACTGATTGTCTATTCAGTGGACTGAGGGACTAGACTGACGGATATTCGAATATGTTGATGCTTCATCAGTCTGGCATCAATCCGACTAGTTACGTTAGTTAGTCATTTATGGTATCAACGTTTTGTATGCCCCCACGGGTCTCTTCCTGCATCGCAGGAAGGTCAGGCCATACTCGACCACGGGGGCCAAGTCCGGGTTGATGGAGGATTGTAAGACAGTGGCGGGCCTGACGGTAATATTAATTCTTTTTTTTCCAATGTTGAATTGAATAATTGTTGTGTTATACAATTTTGTATAAAGGCAAAAAATATAAAAGAAATAGTGCTAGACTTACTTTTGCTTGGGACTGAACTGATTTTTACTGTTGGGAATCGGTTACATATAATAACGACTTCGTGCGAGCTGTTCGTGCTATTATTAATGGCATTATATAATTGACGAATAAAATGTTTGGACTGAAAAATTTACATTTAGCTCAAAAATTTTATTAAATTTTTTTTTAGTTCGTAAGTTTTTTGGACAGTTTTTGAGAAAATGTTAGTTACGTTACATTTATTGCAAGTTCTTTGTCGTTAACTTGCTTCATATTGTTTCATAGATAACTTTGACGGAAATGTACGTTGATTATGTAAATATCTTGATTTTTGAATAGATAATTTGTTGTTAGCATATTTCGTTGTATTTGTTTTGTAAAATGTGTACATATTTTAAAAGTTTTAAATAAAATATACATATACCTACATGTCACGAAAAGCGTTTCATTAGTTTAATTTCTTCTTCTTCAGGCTATATTAGTCCACTGCTGGACATAGCCCTCCCCTAATGAGCGCCATAGCGCCCTGTCTTCAGCTTGCCGCATCCAGCATCTGCCGGCAGTTTTTCGCAGATCGTCATCCCACCCAGTCGGAGGGCGTCCTACACTACGTTTGCCGACTCGCAGTCTCCACTCAAGAACGCTAACAGTTTAGTTTAAACGACCAAATCGAGGGATAAGATTTATTTTCGCTCTGTTTAAAAGTAAAGACTGCAGTTAGAAAAGGTGTTAGAAATAAAAGGCCTCTGTGCTGTCGGTTCAAAAAGTTTCATTTTTCAATTATAATCGTATAATTTTTTTTCAATATTTATAGAGGCCTTGCCCAGCAGTGAAGAACAAAAGAAGCTAACTAAAAAAAAAGTATATTTCGTTTCATTCGGCTTTGGCTGTAAAAAAAAAATTAATTAAAAAAAGCATCGAAGTCAAGAAATGACAATATGGATTGATATTAGTTGAATTGCTGAGAAAATTTAATGACCTTAGAAATCAGTTTAACGAATTATATAGAGTATTTGTTTACATACAGACCAAACCTGATTGAAACTAATTACATAGTTCAAAGTTAATTTCAATTTACCAATTCCATAGATCAATGTTAGTGGGAGCCTAATATACCTACATTAAGATTTAAATAAATTTGTTCTTTTTTTTTAAATTAATTAAATAGTTTTAAATGAACTTGTATTAGGTAAAAAAAATTATAACATCAAATCTTTGTAACAGGACCCATTTTCAGCCCTCGATAATTGAAATAAGTAGACTATTTTCTTTTCAGGTGGGCATGCGTAGTACCGTAGCCCGTATTCTCTCCCTGAGAGAAGGCCCTGTGCCCTGCCCACGGACGCTTATGGACTATATAAAATAACTTTTCAGACGTTCTATTTGAGATTTTTTCTTTACAACGCCGATATCAACCCTTTATTCAGTCCCCATTGTTAGGGCACAGGCTCTTCCTGTATCGCAGGAAGGTTAGGCCATACTCCACCACGGGGGCCAAGTCCGGGTTGGCGGAGGATTGTAAGACAGTGGCGGGCCTTACTGTCAGAAGTTATCAAGCCGCCCATAAGGCCTCTGGCGTGGCTTAACAACTGTTATTACATGTCAGCCGGCACCAACGGCTTAAGGTGCCTTGCGAAGCACGGAAGCGCTCGGAAAAAGCCACTAGCGGTATTCACGCGACAGTCACCCATCCAGTACCTGACCGCGCCTGTTGTTGCTTAACCCAAGTTATTGATTCCAATCACTCGGCTCCGCTAGGCCACGAGCGCTACAACGCTTGCAACGTCTGGACACCCCAAATAAATAGGCCTCTGTGGCGCAACGGTAGTGCATCCGCCTAAAATTAAAATATACTGTTTTCAAGATGGCGGACTGGGATTTTTTATCCCGGTCATAAAAATTAATTAACTCCAAATTTAGAACCCTAGGCCGTAACTAACTATAGCATATAGTATTGACGACCTCTGCCTACCATGCGAGAGGTCCCGTGTTCAAACCCCGGCTGGGGACAAAAAAAACCCTCGAGTCTTGGATGTTTACATGTTTGTGATGTCGTTGTTTCTGGTCCCCACGACACAGGGTAACCTAGTGTGGGGCCAGAAGCAATGTATGTGCCTGTATGTAAATGTTATGTTATAAATCATAGATTGTTGTATAATACGTAATTTTTTCCAAAAAGTGAACGTCATTATTCATAATACCTCGAATTGTATAGTATTTTCTAAGGTTAACACGAGCACTAGACATAATTAAAACTGTTTTTACACGGATTATTGCTCGTTTATTACATTTTTACAATTTTCCGACGTTTCGGCACTTTTTCAGGTGCCGTGGTCTCGGATGACCGAGGTGACAGGCGTCTTTTAGAAAGCATTAACGGATATTATGTTTAAAAACCTATTTAGAGGCTAAAAATTTCACCCATGCCGGGATTCGAACCCGCAGCCTCTGGCTATCCGTGCCAGCGCTCTACCAATTGAGCCAATGAGCGACTCACCGGCATCAGTGAAATTTCGAACCTCTTTACACTATTCTCTGTATTACGTACAGGCAGCGACATCTCGCTTAAGCAAATTGCATCACTTACAGCCCCGACTACCTACTTTGCAGTTAGGTTTTACATCGGAACGATATCACTGTACCTGATTATACTATTTTTATATATTATGGATATATTATATTATTTTATATCTTATTATTTTTTGGATATTATGTTGTGAGTGTTGTGTGACGGCCAGCTGCGAAAAACTAAAAGTAAGACTACTCACAATAATTGACTGTACTCTCCACTTCAGTCTCCCCGAGACCACGGCAACTGTAACGCGGACGAAACGTCAGGAAATAAGGTAATTACGTTTTACTTAATAAATAGTCGCGATTTGACCCGTTTAATATATAACTATGTATGAATATCACGAATCATTAATATTCTCTTTCTCGGATAGATTTTGTGGATTTTCTCTGACCCTGTAAAGGTCGAGTAATATTGAACAAAGTCTGTTTGTTTACTAGAGGACATTCATTTCGGAGGCGTGTACAAGCCCTCCTTCACAAGACCGGGGTGCCGCCTGATAAGGTGTCTTATAACATTGGCCTTATGCGAAAAGAACCGACCGCACAAGTCGCAGCAGAAGGGCTTGGCCTTCGTGTGAGAATTCATATGGTAACGCAGTCTACTCTCCCTCGGAAACGTTTTCTGACAGATAGAACAAGTCAGGACCTTCTCCCGACAATGTATCAGAACGTGCTTAACAGTGTTATGCTTCAGCGTGAAGGTTTTTTGACATATCGGGCAAGGATGCGGCTTATCGCCGACGTGGATGCTGACGTGGGCCTTTATCAAGCCTCGGCCGTTGAAGAACTCCTTGCAGACCGGACATTGAAACGGCTGGTCCCTCGTGTGAAGTTGTAGATGGTTCATTAAAGTGTTGCTATGTCTGAAGGCCATAGGGCAGTAATCGCAGTGGTACGGTCTAATTTCGCTGTGGATCTTCACGTGCGATTTGTAGAGTAACATTCTGTTGAAGACTTGGCCGCAGTCCTGGCAGATCAAGTCCGGCCGTGGCTTACAACCTCCTCGGGCCTCGTGCGCCTTCAGCGTTTGCTTGCTCTTTAAAGTGCGATTACATTTATTACATTTGTAAATAGTGTCGTCGTCATTGCTGTGAGTTCTCATGTGGGATTTGAGGAGTTTCGCCGATTTGAACGTTTTTTTGCAGACTTGGCATTTCCCTTTCTCGTTAGCTTGTGGCTTTGGTGGGCTTTCTGGAAATAAATGCATTGTATTTTTTATTAAAGCTTAATGTACACTTTACAAGAGTTTGTGCGTCACAAGTCACGAGTACCTATTTGTGTCAGAGACGATGCAAGTACGCGCGCGAAGTTATTGGATACCTATTGGGAAAGGTGTCGCGAAAAATGCGTTCTATTACACGATAAAACTTGTTTTGATAAATTTGATACAAGCAGAAACCCATATCATTCCTGAGCTCATAAACAATGAAAAACATCAGCAAATGGAATATTCAATACATTTAATATTAACCCAAATTCATATTCATTCGGAGCGCTCGTGTCCTAGGCGAACCGAGTGATTGGAATCAATCACTTGGTTAAGCAAAAACAGGCGCGGTCAGGTACGGGATGGGTGAGCGTCCCGTGACTACCGCTAGTGGCATTTTTCCGCGCGCTTCCGTGCTTCGCAAGGCACGCTAAGCCGTTGGTGCCGGCTGTCATATAATGGCAGTCGTTAAGCCATGTCAGAGGCCTTATGGGCGGCTTGATAACTTCTGACAGTAAGGCCCGCCACTGTCTTACAATCCTCCACCAACCCGGACTTGGCCCCCGTGGTGGAGTATGGCCTAACCTTCCTGCAAGGCAGGAAGTGACCCGTGCCCCAACAGTGGGGACATACAAGGGTTGATAACGATATTCATTCTGTATTCCCAAAATGTTTCACATTTCTGGAAAAGCGTTAACTGCGATCAGTTTGTCCCCATGAAGGCTTTTAAACTTTTACTATGGTTCCGATCATAACTATATCGATTATATTGAAATCGATATCAACCCTTGTATATCCCCACGGTTGGGGCACGGGTCTCTGCCTGCATCGCAGGAAGGTTAGGCCTTACTCCGCCACGGGGGCCAAGTCCGGGTTGGTGGAGAATTGTAAGACACTGGCGGGTCTTACCGTCAGAAGTTATCAAGCCGCCAGGCCTCTGACATGGCTTAACGACTGCCATTTCATGACAGCCGGCACCGACGGCTTAGCGTGCGTTGCGAAGCACGGAAGCGCCCGGAAAAAATGCCACTAACGGTAGTCACAGGACGGCCACCCATCCTGCACCTGACCGCGCCTGTTGTTTCTAGCGTTTCATATTATCTAGCGGTGAGGAACAATTACTTCCATTTTTCCTCCTTTACAAAATAAAATATGTTCTTCATTTCTTACACTCGGAAAGTATAAGAAATTAAAATGCTGCTTCCCTCCATAGGGAGGGAAAAACTCATTCAAATTACTTCCCACCTAAGGGCCAGAATGAACTAAAGAATGAGTCTAAATACCTCGGGAATTGATTCTTTCGACCCACGTTTAACAATCTACTATTTTCTACTCACGGAATAGCCGCTGTTGATCAACGATAGATATGGTTGGATACGGCTGTTTTGTGCTGGTGTCCTTCTCTGTGTCCGATTCGTCATTGGAAGGCAGTTTCTCCACATGGTTGTCCAGGGGCTCCAACTTTACAACAATGTCAATACATTCACTCGGTTCACTCTTTATATTCACCGTAGGCTTTTCGGGAGGTCTAAAACGAACAATTCAACAACATCATAATTGTTGCCTTGCTGTTTTGAGTAAGTAATAGATAAAATACATTAATCGCTTCATAGGTTGGCCAGTTTTGCTATTAATCGAACGAGCAAAACGCTGTAATCTGGAATCATCGTCGTCGTCAGGCTATACTAGTCCACTGCTGGATATGCCCTCCCCTAAAGAGCGCTACGTTGTGCTATCATAGGGGGTAATGCCCATAATCCCCACACTGGGCATGTGGGTTTTGGATCGCAGTTCGGTGGAATTGTACTGCAGGGGGCGCTGCTGCCCACCTCCCGGTTAGTGTCCCTTAGTCGCCTTTTACGACACCCGTGGGAAGAATTGGGTTGCACACTGGTTCCACGCCCTAAGAGTAGCGGTCATAGGGTTTCGCGATAATAATGACTGTCGTTGTCATAGCTGATTATTATTATTATGGTGTTTTGTAATACTTTAAGCCATAACACAATAAAAAAAAAACAAAATAATCTTAAAAAGCTTATTTTATTTACAAAATTATGCATTTTTATTACACTTAAAAGAAGGTTTGCAACTTAATAACTATTAAACCTTACTATTTACATTTTATATTACAAATAAAGTAAATACTTAACTAACATCTAAGTACAAACACACAATTGGACAAAAAATATTATATTTACATAATAGGAGTTATGTAAAAAATAACATAAATACCTATCTTATTTTTTACATTTTTTCCTAAACCGACAACAAATTTAATACTTCTTTTGATAGAATAGACTTCTTCTTCTGTGGTAACCTTCTTAAACTAGAAATATAAGGATCCGAATTAAGGAGAAGTCTATGTATCAAGTCGGTGTTTGTGACAACCCGAGACATTTTCCTCGTGTTGTCACGCCTGAAGAGTTTGATTAATTTATTGCAAGATTCGGCGGCCTCTTCCGAAAGCTCACCTATTGACAATAATGCGTGTTCAATTACTTCCGACCCATGAATGAGGACCTTATGTACAGACGATGGCAAGTTGTACCATGGATAGGTAGCAACAAGTTTACGTGCTGTTTCTAGAGAATACTCTTTAAAAGTGGCGTTATTAATTTTGTATCCCGACGAAAGACACTGCAGCAGATTATGACATCTGTCAATAAGGATTTTATCTAATCCAGTAATTTCCGCTGAAACCGCTGAGTTAGAAAAAAACTTTCTGGCAGTGTTTCCGTCGTTAGATGTGCCACTTCCTCCACTTCGCGGTTTGTCGACTATTAGACCAAGTTTCTGCCTAAACTGTTGCTGCACATGTTGTTTTTTTTGTGCAAGAAGAGCTTTTTCGTCTGAAGAACGTACCTGCCATTTCTTTATGTCTAATCTATAAGAAACGTGAATTAAATATTCGAAGAATCGGATATACGAGTGAAGAGGAGATAGTCCAAATTGATAGGTACCACTATCTGCAGTTTTGCTCAGCGATTTATCAATGTCATTCATCTCTTTTGGAGTTGAACCACAAATATAACATCTACTACAAGATGTATCGCTCAGAGCACTGCACACTTTACCATCAACCATGGTTAATTGTAAAGAATGCTGCACTTTTATTTCATATTCACCGTGAGTGAAAGAAGTCGGTTGTAAACTATCAATTTTAGTCTTGAAATAAGCTTCTTCTTGCACAGAAAGGTCTTTGGATTCTTTGGCAAATTGGAATCGAATAGGCCTACAATACCTGGTGGAAGAAGGGCGCGGATTTTTCCAAACTATTTGATCTGGGTCGGAGGTATTGGACTTACAAACCAATTGAAGAGGACAATATGAAGTAACAAACATACTGCCATCATCATCGATACCAGAATCTCCAAAAATCTGTTTATATTCGCTGTGCCCCGTACTCCCATCGAAACCCCATTTTCCAATCAAAACAAATTCTTTATTAGGGTCAATATTATTCAAAACGGGTTTTTGGGATTCTAGTATCCGGCAAGCAGTATGATCTAACAATGATTGTAATTCTACTTCAGCAGATGATTCCGTGATAAACTCTTGCGATGGATAGCACCGCTTCTTAGCTTCTAACACTTTTTGATAAGATGGTAATGCATTAGGTGATTTTGCATTAACGAAGTCTTTCACCAAAAGATACTGATGTTTAGTCAGTTTTGTCTCATTTATAAGAGACAAGACTTCGTCAGTGCTGAAATTTAAAGATGCAGCGGCGTTAGATAGACTAGAATCGTCCAACAAAGAATTTATCGCAGAACTGTCTACTTTACTTAACTCTGCAAGCCTGCGGCGTTTTGATCTCTTGCTACATTCCTCAAAGTCCTTCCTGTGCTGGTGCTGTTGGGTGCTTGTCGAAGCTTCTGCTGCTGGCCGTTGGGTGTTGTGGCTCCCTACTGTTGCACAAGTTGGCAGAACGCAAACTTCAATTTCGTTCAGCCAGTCTCCGTACTTAGAGACCATGCGAGAATGGTTGCGCGTGACTTGCTTCCAAATTGCTACCAATCTTGTACAAACTTTAGTAACTCTTTTTTCCAAGTCATCAGCAATGTAATTCTCAACATCAGGCAGCAATTGTATTAGGTCTCGAAAAACTCGATGCCAACGCTCCAGTTCAGATTTGCTGTCTTTAATAGACAGCCAAGTATCTAGTACAAGCATTCTTTTGAAAGAACACTTAATACTAGTACCTAAAACAAAATAAAAATACGTTAAAAGCGGATCAAAATAGATACATGTTTCGTAGCAAGTGCTACGCGCCTGCTACGCGTTCAGGCGCGCGGCGTAGCACCTGGCTGCACCTTACAGACGCAGCATGACGCAGCTAAATTTGGAGAGGCCTAGTAGTAGACATTGTAACCCATATTTCTATACCAAATTGAATGGTACAAGTAGGTACAAACATAAGTAAAAGCTTCAACGTAAAAAATATACAGACATAAATACATAAAAAATGCCACGTTGGCGTAGCACTCTATTTAAAAAAAAAATGTAGAAGGAAAAGGCAAAATAGTAAAGTAAATTAATAATACATACCTGTGACTTCAAATTCCATTGTAAAATAGCAGGTCACAGACAAGTTGGAACTTAAACACACGCGTCGCGTCTTGGGCTAATTAAAGCACTTGGTGATAACAGGTTGATGACTAATTACTTGTGTTCACTTCGGATGCCGAAAAAGGAATGTTGGGAACAATAGATTGCGAAACCTTTTATACCCTCAGGTAGTATGACAATTAGTGGGTAACTGAGCCAGATATCATGGCTTAGCTCAGTCATTGCCATCCGAGTCCTATGACCTACTACGGTACCACCGTGGGTTGGTGCTATTCTCTAGGCCGACACCACACAGCAGGAGTGCGTGCTGAAATGTCTGGAATGCGGTTCAAAAAATGTTCAAGTTCAATTGTTTATTGCTTCATGTGGTACATTTTGCTTTTAATAAATTTTAGTTCTCAACATGAGCCCTGTAAGGGCACTGCAACATAGTTACATTATTTACTAATAATGTCATGGGTTTTTTAACAAAATATTAGTAGTTCCTAATATGAGTAGGTAGGTTATTTATTAGAGTAGAATTTGACTTTGTGTAAGGAACATTTTGTGCCAAGAGAACTACCTACCTACCATATAACAAAAGGATTATATAGATGACAATGATGTCTAGAATTAAACCCAGTACAATGCACGAGTTTTTTTTTTTAAATCATTTTGTAAACTCTGCTAATAAAGGACTTTGAAAAAACTAAGTTTGGAGTAAGTACTCCAAATTCATCTAGATATATAATGGACACCTAGATTGAATTGTTAGGTTCATTAAGCCGCAGTTTCTGCACTACTTTGAATAAAACCTTTTCATTTAAGTAATTTAATTTAGTTTCATTCATTTCTAGAAATTGTTGATATTGTACAAAGATGGTATCAATGTCCGGTGCCCTACCCTACAGTAGTATGCCATAAGACTTAACACCAGTTAGTTACAGCTCATTTATCCTAATTTGTCTGATTTAGTAAACAACATTCTAACCTCAAAATTGACTTTTCATGCCAAAACTAGATGTTTTTTCAAAAGTTCGTGAACTTTGTTTATAAAATTGCCAGCGTGTTGTCTAAAATACTGTCACAGGTTACTTCATTTATGGTAATATAGTAGTTTTCAACTAAAAAGTCATACTTTACCTGTAGAATCTTGTTTACTATTTTATTTATTGAAAGAAAACAAACAATTGTACAATATAGTTTCAGGTCGGAAAATTGTTATGTACATATTTATGTAATTGTACAACCAGTGGCGTTTTCTTTAGATTTATACAAAGACAGTAACATGAAAATAAAATCTTATTCGTTATCAAGTTAGCACCTGTAACAGATTTAATTGTACTAAGTGTAGGGCTAACGGGATGTGTGTAATATCTCCATGAATATTTATTTATTCTGCTAACACCAATCAAGGATAAGATTCTATAATGAATAAGTAAGGATAAATAGACTATATTTCTCTGTGGTTTCCGCACTTAACCTCATAGTTGGACCATTGTACATAGCTGGGCTGTGATGTCACTCCAGCCAGCCAATCTCATTCCAGAATTAGCAGTGCACCAAGGTTACTGCTGACCTCCCAAAAACATAATGAAATGAAAAGGTTTTAATCAAAGTAGTGCAGAAACTTGCCTTTGAACATGTTATTTCTTATGTGATGTCCTATTTAATGTTTCGTGTGCAATACAAGTACAATTAGTAATTCGAAACTGTGGCTTACTGAATGTTACAAGTCAAGCTAGGTGTCCATTTAAAGATCTAGATCATTTTCAAGAAAACCTGGACAACAATAACTCCAAACTTAGTCTTTCCAAGTCCTTAATTAACAGAGTTTAATTAAAACAGTTTTAATTATGTCTAGTACTCGTGTTAACCTTAGAAAAAACTATAACAGAGTTTACATAATTATTATAAAATATAGAACCCATGCATTGTACTGGCTTTAATTCCAGATATTATTGTCATCTAAATATTCCTTTTTGTTATAGTTGCCCTTTTGTCACAAAGTGTACTTACTTAACACATTTTTTGAACCACTTTTCAGGCGAGCTTAATAAAACTTCAGGGATTTTATTATAGAAACATAATACAATGCTCCTTGAAGGGGTATGTATTAACCTTTGCCAGCCTAAATCTTGGGAAAGAAAGTTTGTTTATTTCTAGTATAGATTCAATTATATTAATATTACGGAAGTAACTAAAATAAACAAGTCTATTATAGCAGTTCCGACGTCAGTCAGTTCCCGTTACTTAGCCAACTTATGATAAGACCGGTTTTGTAGTAAATGTAAGACTCGTGTATAATTCTAACCCTTTTTAAAAAAGTTTGAATTTTAGTCAGAGCGCCGATGTACTTACGGAGTTAATTCTTCATATTCTTCAATTATTTCTTGTTTAACAGCTACGAATTCAGTTTTTATTTCGGGTGAATGTGCCATCGAGTTACTAGCGGGTATTCGGGGCATTTCTGAAGGGACCGAGTCTGGTATTTCCTCTTTTATTCTAATCGCCTGTAACGGGAACATTTTGCCAATCAATTACTAACTTTGTTGTTAGTATTGTAAATATTATTTGGAAATAAGAAAGGCAAAGGACAACGTAGCAAAGAACAGCCGTCATTGAATGAGCGATTTTCTGACAGCTCCTAAAAAATAGTTCCAATTTCGCTACTAGATGGCGATGCTGTCTACGTACGTAGTTTTTTTTTAATACCGCTGAGAGACCTATTATTAGTCTGTGTTTGTATAACACTGTCGTCGTCGAAGTTGAAGTTTTGTTAACACTGTCGAAGATTTTATTACAAAACAGAAGTCATTATACCTACTTAAGTTTAAGTTTTTAACAGTGCATTTTCATGACTTCTCATTTATATTGATGATTTGTTGATTGACTTCTTTGATACAAAAGAAAAAAAAAACAAATTACAGTGCGTTCACATTAACTTGACGCGTGAGAGAATTGGTAACAAGGACATAACATGTGAATTAGCTTTTGGACCTAATCGGAAGATGGTAAAACAAGCCCTCAATCCTTTTATTTTCCCCAAGTAATGGGAATGATTTCTTATTTAACATGGTAACAGTAAACATCTCAGTGCTACCAATTCTCTCACGCTTCAAGTTATTGTGAACGCACTGTACCAAACAACCGGTTTGTTTTGTAAAAGAAATTACTAGAGTTGGTTAAATTGTTCTGTGGTCTAGACGGAACACAGAGTATATTACTATATGAGACGGAATGACAGAAGTTCACAGATTACAGATATATTGTGAAAAAAAAATCAAGTCAAGTTTTATCAGAGCCATCTGTCAGAGTTTCAAGAACTATTTTTTGTTTTTAATTTGCTCTAGGAAAATCCCTCATTTTACGATTTGACAGTTTTATTTTTAATGTATTTTATGATATTTAAGTGCTGTATTCAATCGAAGACTGAAATCACCAACTAAATCGATATAACATTGCACATTTTTCTTTTTCACACCTAGTGGGGCGAAGCAAGAGAGAACCTAGTCTACCTAGTGTTAAAATGTTCACTCGATCTGCTGCTGCGTTTTTTTTTTAGTGTAATTTTACTTTGTTCATTCTTAGTCGAGTTATTTTACCACGGCCACACTGGAGAAAAATAATAAATTCAAACGTCAAACAAAATTAAAAAAAAAAACATGTTAACATAAAGTCGGACAGCGGACACTCACACTCACTTTTGTCTTTTGTTGTCTCAATAAAAATCACTGCAATATCACAAACATCAGACAAATTACGCTTTCCAAGTGAAATGTGTGACCCTACTTCCGTAGAAAGTAACACAAAGGATGAGGATCGAGCTCCCGTTTGTCCCGAAATCCATTCTGACACCGTGGCTCTTCAAGACATCGTTAAGGCTAAAAATCCTATTAGGTAAGTTCCTGCTCTGGTCCTAACGCTCTTCAGTTAATGTTTTTTAACTTTCCATAAGGAATATTATTATCCTACTAAGGGAATCGATGGTTGAATCCTTCCCCCTTCTTCCTCTTGTTCTTCAGGCTATATGTTAGTCCACTGTTGGACATAGTCCTCTCCTAATGAGCGCCATAGCGCCCTGTCTTCAGCTTGCCGCATCCAGCAACTGCCAATCCTTCCCCCTCTGACTTGTAATTTTTAAATGTTGTACAAATATTAATTTATATCATGCTATACCACTGGCTAACTGTGAAGAAAAACGTTGCGAGCAAACCTGCAGTCCTGCGGCCTTAAATAAGAATCTCTTGAGAAGAAATCGACAGTGACACATGAATTTTTTATATTAATAATCTTTATTGTACACAGCACATTTAACAGGACATTACATAAGAAATAATGTGTACAGAGGCGAGCTTATCCTAGAGTAGCTCATTAGGGGAGGGCTATGTCCAGCAGTGGACTAATATAGCCTGAAGAAGAAGAAAAGGAAGCCCTTGGAGAGTGGAATAAGCAGGAAAAAATACTTATTTTATTTTATTTTTATTTTATTTATAGCATTACACAACAGATAAGTAACATTACATGTAAAAATATCAAGACGAAAGCTTATAATCTAGTTACATATCCTTTAACGTGTGATGACAGCATGTTAGAATATGGACGGGCGCCAAAACACATCAAGCCACATACAACCAAATGCGACCACTCAGCGCAAAGTATCGCAGACACCTTACTCCGAACGGTCGCAGCCGAAGATAATTATGGCTCGATCTGCTTCTAGATGGATCCATAAAAGCTCTCCTTACTTAAATAAGTAGGTATTTAATTAAATAATAAAAAAAAACTAAGAAAAGTTTAAACAACAATTAACAATCTAACTTACATAAGATATGGATCTACGACAGATAACACTTATTTTGTGTTATCTGTCGTAGATCCATATCTTATGTTCATTATAGTATGATAATATTATAAAAAGACTTCCTAAACAAACTTAAATAAGATAAATCTGCCGCAGCCACTGTTTCTTATGTGCAATCTAAATATATATTGTGAATGTGAGTGGAAGGGTTGGTAAGGGTCGTCCCAGGCGGACATACATAGACCAGATAGGGGATGTATTAGCAAAGGGAAAGATAAAAAGTACCCGGAACTGGTGTGCGTGCATACAACGACTTATGAATGTTCATGAAGTGAAGGTGATCTGTCAGGATTGTGGCAAGTGGCAGTCCCTGGTCTCTGCCTACCCCTCTGGGATACAGGCGTGAGGTTATGTATGTATCTAGAATATTAATAATAATAACAAAAAAATTGTTTCTATTAATTATTTTTATCAAATACACTCTGGTATAGTCTTTTGTTTGTCTCTACCGCTATATTTGTTGACAGTGAATTTACAAAGTTTTACTTACCAAAACCGTGTTCATTATTGTAGCATAAAGTTGGAGCGTCACCTCCAAGACGATGTTGCAATGAGCCTGCAGACAGAGAATCGGTGGATCCGGGAAGCAGTGGAGCCTGCATTCACGTGAGTCAGAAACTATAGTAACTTTATACTATTTTTATTTTTAATGCACTAACCCCCAATTTTAAAAACCTATTTGTACGTAATACAGAGAATAGTGTAAAGAGGTTCGAAATTTCACTGATGCCGGTTAGTCGCCCATTAGCTCAGTTGGATAGAGCGCTGGCACGGATAGCCAGAGGTCACGGGTTCGAATCCCGGCATGGGTGGAATTTTTAGCCTCTAAATAGGTTTTTAAAATTATACTAACTTTGCCTATTTATATGTAATTTTTTGCTATTTATTTGCAAATAGCTAATACATAGCATTAAGCAATTGATGAAGCCCCCACTGCTGGGGCACGGGTCTCCTCCTGCATCGCAGGAAGGTATAGGTCATACTCAAGTTTTCAAGTTTCGAAGTTTTCAAGTTTCGAAGTTTTCAAGTTTCGAAGTTTTCAAGCCACCCCTGCCATGCCATCGATCAACGGCAGGCGGCATCAATTGCTTAATGCTGCCTGCCGTTGATCGACGGCAGTCGTCAAGCCAAGTCAAAGGCAGGCGGCATCAATTGCTTAATGCTGCCTGCCGTTGATCGACGGCAGTCGTTAAGCCAAGTCAAAGGCCTTGGGGTGGCTTGAAAACTTCGAAACTTAAATACTTGAGTATGACCTATACCTTACTGCAATGCAGGAGGAGACCCATGCCCCAGCAGTGGGGACGTACAATGGTTGATATCGATGATTAATCAATTAATCAATAGTTCAATTGGCGGTCTTATCGCTAAAAGCGATCTCTTCCAGACCACCTTAGTTAGCCATTAACCATTAGTTGTAAGTTACAATTGTAAGTAAACAAATAAATTAATAAATTACGCGTCTTTATAAAATGTTAATAAATATAGTAGCTGCATGTTTTGAACATACTGACAAAAACCTGGGTGCAAGAATCCAGGACTTTTAAAGCAGTTCTGCAAAAAAAAAAAAAAACAGCCGTTGTTACCGAAAATTAAAGCGATTAAAGTCACAGGTTTTTTATCCAAGCTTCTAAATAGTTGTCACATTGAGATTTATTATATTCACTTTTAGAAAATAACGTATTATAATTATATTTTCAGCCTCTAAATAGGTTTTTTTAAAATTGTCCTTAGCACGGGTTAGTGCATTAAAAATAAAAATAGTATAATCATGTGGGTACAGTGATATCATTCCGATGTAAAACCTATCTGCAAAGTAGGTAGTCGGGGCTGTAAGTGATGCAATTTGCTTAAGTCAGATGTCGCTGCCTGTACGTAATACAGAGAATAGTGTAAAGAGGTTCGAAATTTCACTGATGCCGGTGAGTCGCCCATTAGCTCAATTGGAAGAGCGCTGGCACGGATAGCCAGAGGTCGCGGGTTCGAATCCCGGCATGGGTGGAATTTTTAGCCTCTAAATAGGTTTTTTAAAACGTATTATAAGTTAAGAAAAAGACAAGTTACGAATTTTCATTCTCCATTCCATTGGTGGCAGTTAGTAACGCGAAGCGCGCTAAGGAGCATCGCAATAAACACGTTGTTAACATTTAATAAACTAAACAACCTGTAAACAACAGGTACTTTTGCTGTTGGAAAGCAAGTTGTAGCTCTCTCCGTATTTTAAACTATATCAAATATGAAGTGAAATGAAAAAAAAAAGGTTTTAAAAACCTATTTAGAGGATAACAATTCCACCCATGCCGAGATTCGAACCCGCGACCTTTAGCTATCCGTGCCAGAGGTCGTGGGCTCGACTCCCGGCATGGGTCGAATTTGTAGCCTCTAAATAGGTTTTTAAAATTGTACTTAGCACGGGTTCGTCGTCGTCGTCAGGCTATACTAGTCCACTGCAGGACATAGACCTCCCCTAAAGAGCGCCACGTTGTGCTATCATAGGGGGTATGCCCATAATCCCCACGCTGGGCATGCGGGTTGGGGATCGCAGTTCGATGGAATTGTACTGCAGGGGGCGCTGCTGCCCACCCCCCGGTTTGTGTCCCTTAGTCGCCTTTTACGACACCCGCGGGAAGAATTGGGTTGGTGCTATTCTCTAGGCCGACACCACACAGCAGCACGGGTTAGTGCATTAAAAAGAATATTAACATGAAAAGGTGTTATTCAAAGTAGCGCTCGAACTGCGGTCATTAAGCCGCAGTTCCTGCGCTACTTACGTTACGTTACGAGTCAAAATAGGTGTCCATTTCTAAATCTAAATAATTTTTGAGAAAAAAATTGACAGAAAAACTCCAAACTTAGACTTATATAATGCTGTTATATTATTGCAAGTGATGCAAATTACTTCAGCCAGATTAAGCCGCAGTTCCTCCGCTACTTACGTTACATTACGAGTCAAAATAGGTGTCCATTTCTAAATCTAAATCATTTTTGAGAAAAAATTGACAGAAAAACTCCAAACTTAGACTTATATAATGTTATTATATTATTGCAAGTGATGCAAATTACTTCAGCCAGATTAAGCCGCAGTTCGTGCGCTACTTACGTTACGTTACGAGTCAAAATAGGTGTCCATTTCTAAATCTAAATCATTTTTGAGAAAAAAATTGACAGAAAAACTCCAGACTTAGACTTATATAATGCTATTATATTATTGCAAGTGATGCAAATTACTTCAGCCAGATTAAGCCGCAGTTCCTCCGCTACTTACGTTACATTACGAGTCAAAATAGGTGTCCATTTCTAAATCTAAATCATTTTTGAGAAAACATTGACAGAAAAACTTAGACTTATATAATGCTATTATATTATTGCAAGTGATGCAAATTACTTCAGCCAGATTAAGCCGCAGTTCCTCCGCTACTTACGTTACCTTACGAGTCAAAATAGGTGTCCATTTCTAAATCTAAATCGTTTTTGAGAAAAAAATTGACAGAAAAACTCCAAACTTAGACTTATATAATGTTATTATATTATTGCAAGTGATGAAAATTACTTCAGCCAGATGTCGCTGCCTGTACGTAATACAGAGATTATTGTAAAGAGGTTCGAAATGTCACTGATGCCGGTGAGTCGGCCATTAGCTCACTTGGAAAGAGCGCTGGCACGGATAGCCAGAGGTCGCGGGTTCGAATTCCGGTATGGGAGGAATTTTCAGCCTCTAAATAGGTTTTTAGACTTATATATTCAGTTACAGTAGATTCAGTTAACCGGCGAATTGTGTATACTCCATGTAATGTAATGCGCTAATCAATTTTATTTATATTTTTTCCGCTTTCATTAAGCAACTAATTCTTATAAATTATCCATTTGCCATGTTTTATGAAGTCTAATTTAAATACATACCATAATGTACTACTGTTTGTGACCCCAAATAAATTAACCTTTACCTGTAAACCTTAAAATAAACCTTTGCCTGTCCACAGCCTGAAACCGCTGGAGTACCAAATGAAGCATGCGCTGGACACTATAGAGACGAAGGAAGGCATTCTCTTCCAGGCTTTGTCATACGACACCTTCCAGGCCTCGAGTGGAGGCGAGAAGAAGAAGAAACTTGGTTACGATGGACAGAGCAGCCAAGGTATAGTTATTTTGTTGTGTTCTTAAATAAAATTAACTAAAGAGGAGGGCTAAAGCTCTATAGCATATTTCATTACTCCGCATATTGCACTCACTTCTTCCACCCGTCACACGCGCACACATACACACACACACTCACACACACACACCCTCTCACACAACTGTGTTAATATTAATTAACTAGTGCTGTGGGTTATGTAAAGAAATGATAGTAATAAATAGGGGATGTATTAGCAAAGGGAAAGATAAAAAGTACCCGGAACCGGCGTGCGTGCATGCAACGACTTATGAACGTTGATGAAGCGAAGGTGATCTGTCAGGATCGTGGCAAGTGGCAGTCCCTGGTCTCTGCCTACCCCTCTGGGATACAGGCGTGAGGTTATGTATGATTGTGTTAATAATAATCCAAACATTTTCCATTGTGTCAGTAACCACTAACAAAGAGTTACTTCTTCACGTCTAAACGGCTTTAATTTGAATTTGGATTAAATTAGTTTTACTGCGCAATTCAAGACATTGGTCAATTTAAATAGAAAAATTCTTGCTGGACAATAATATGAATAAATAATAAAAAAATATAATGTATTAAAAGAAGCGCTAGTGGCCTAGTGAAACCGAGTACATATCAACCGTTGTATGTCCCCACTGCTGCGGCCCGGGTCCCTTCCTGCATCCCACGAAGGTTAGGCCATACTCCACCACGGGGGCCATGTCCGGGTCTGTGGAGGATTGTAAGACAGTGGCGGGCCGTACTGTCAGAAATTATCGAGCCGACCATAAGGCCTCTGACACGGCTCAACGACTGCCATTACTGACAGCCGGCACAAACGGCTTAGCGTGCCTCGCGAAGCACGGAAAAATGCTAACTGAATATTTAGTTGGCACGATGTCTTTTAAAGAAATTGTCTGTCTCTCCCCAGAAACCTCGAGCTCACCGACCGCGTCGCCCGCCCCCTACTTCTGCGAGCTGTGCAACAGAAAGTTCACGCGCCAGTCCAACTTGACCGAGCACATGCTGCGACACACCGGCAAAGTCTACGACTGCGAGGTACGTGTGAATGCGGGCTAGATAGACTGATAGATAGATGAATAATATACACGCACACTGAAACATACACACGCACTCACTCACGCACACACACTGAGACTCGCACACAAACACACACACACTCAGACTCATACAAAACCCACACACACACACAGACTCATACAAACACACACACAAAATATGTTTAAAAATTCTTTAATTATATTTATTCTTATATCTTTATCTTTATATTCCTTAATTAAAAATTCTTTCATCAGTTAATTAATTTATTCATTATTTGCGACCTACTAAGATTCTGACAGATATCTTTCGTTTTAACAATATTTATTAGTCGTTGCATGCACGCACTCCAGTTTCGGGTAATTTTTATTTTGCTCTCGGCTGTCGGACAAATGCATCCTCTATTTGGTCAAAGTATATCCTTCTGGGACATCCCTAATTTCATACAGCTAATGCATTCGTTGTTATTTAGTTTCAATGGTGAAATTGAATTAATATCCTTGCTAAAATTCTTGTTCAAACTAAAACGTATAGTAAGCGCTGGTAGCGGGGCGGTAGAATGGCTGGCTTTTCAGTCGAGAGGTCGTGGTCTCGAATCCCGGCATGTACCAAAGTTATATACTCGCTAACGGCGAAGTAAAACATTGTGAGGAAACCCCAGTGTACATACACATACATAAACTCACGTCTGTATCCCAGAGGGGTAGGCATATACCAGGGACTGCCACTTGCCACGATCCTGACAGATCACCTTCTCTTTATCAACGTTCATAAGTCGTTGCATGCACGCACGGTTCTCTGTCGGATGCATTCGTTACGAATCCTATCCTTCAGAGAAACTCCGAGCATAGCTCTAAATAAATCCCTTCATATACGCTTAATTACCACGCCCAATAATATAGCTTATAATATATATTTTTCGTCCAGGTCTGCCTCAAGAAGTTCTCCTGCCTGCGATATCTCACAAGGCACTCCAGGATACACAGCGGCGAGCAGACCGTCAAGAAGGAGACTCCGAAGCCGAAGACGAGCGAGCACAAGAGCTACGTGTGCGTCTTCTGCAACAAGAAGTTCAGCTGCAAATCCCACCTGGTGGCTCACACGAGGATCCACACCGGAGAGAAACCGTACTCCTGCCAGATATGCCAGAAAATGTTCAACCACAAGTCCCACCTGACCGCTCACACCAGAATACACACCGGTGAACGACCGTTCCAGTGTAGAATATGTCAGAAGCAGTTCCGTGATCCGTCCAACCTGGCCGGTCATATGAGGGTGCACAACGGTCAGAAGCCGTTCGCCTGTCAGTATTGCAACGAACAATTCTCCCACCGCGCTCAGTTGAAGAAGCACGAACGGAACCATATGGACGAGCCACAGTCGTCCATTTCTTGCCCGGAGTGCGGTAAAGTGGTCTCGGACGCGTCGAAATTCAAATGTCATATGAAGGTGCACGCTTCGACTCGATCGAGTACGAGCTCCAGTAAGTACTATGCCTGCAATTTCTGTAACGGACAGTTTGAGGCAAAGCGGGGTCAAGATAAGACGGTGGCCTGTGATATTTGTACGAAGCAGTTCTCTGACAGGATCCGGTTACAGGAGAGAGCCCGGGAAGACAGAGGTTATATGATATATGCTGTCGGTGATCAGTGATTAAATTAGTGTTGGTCAACAGTTGGATTATAAAATTAGAATGGAAAATTTGGGCTATAGTTCTAGCTATAGTATAAGGCTTGACGTTCAAGCTTTTAGACTGAAACTGTAGTCCATTTATTTAGGTGTTTAAAAAATGCGTCTGTTTATCGAAATACACACTATTATAATATTTTTAATGCACTAACCGTGCATTGGACAATTTTAAAAAACCTATGCTAGAGGCTAAAAATTCCACCCATGCCGGGATTTGAACCCGCGACCTCTGGCTATCCGTGCCAGCGCTCTTTCCAACTGAGCTAATGGGCGACTTACCGGCATTAGTGAATTTTCGAACCTCTTTCGAACCATCAGTGAAGGTTCGAAATTTCACTGATGCCGGTAAGTCGCCCATTAGCTCAGTTGGAAAGAGCGCTGGCACGGATAGCCAGAGGTCGCGGGTTCGAATCCCGGCATGGGTGGAATTTTTAGCTTCTAAAATAGATTTTTTAGAAATACACACTTTTTAAAACGAAATCTTTACACTTTACCAATTCAATATGAAATTTAACGTAATTTCATAAAATAGATAGATATAATATTGGCCTTTTTGCATCTACTTAATGAGATTATTTATACAGCGTCCAGTGGTATCTTCACTCACACTAGATGGGTGAAGGGACCACTCCGACGCTGTAGTGCCTGGGTCATGGTTTTATAGATGGTGTAGGCTTGCCCAGCACCTATACCATCCTGACAGCTTAGTCGGCCTAGCCCACAGGAAAGACTAGTCAATACGTGCGGAGCCAACCAAGCCGCGGGTTTCCTCACGATGTTTTCCTTCACCGTTAGCGTGTGGTATTGCGACTGCAAATTCGCAAATGTACGTAACTGTGAAATTAAACAAAGTCATTGGTACATGCCCGCACTCGGGATCGAACCTGGGGCTCTCGCTTGCCAGTCTATGGTTCTACCCACTGAGCTACCACCGCTGTTATTAAAATAGATAGATAGAGAACACTTTAATGCACAACCAGAGAACATAATACAACCATGATTTCTTCAAGTAAAATGTCAATATTTGTATATTTTTGAACTAAAACTTTCGTAAGCACAACACATTGTAGACTTTTAGTCCGGATCCACTTACGGGTGTTGTTATATCGGTAAAGTCCGACCAGGTTTCGCTCGAGACGAGCAACCGACGACGCGAGCTCCGTCTCTGCTCGCCATGATTAAGCTCTGCGAATCGGAGCGAAACCTGGTCGGACTCTTCCGATATAACAACACCCGTAAGTGGATCCGGACTAAAAGTCTACAAGTGTATATTTCTATAAATAGACTAATCAAGATAATTTCTCACAACGAAATTTGTACGTCTACAATGGCAAAGCATGCAGGACAAATCGCTGCTTATAAACAAAAGTGCCACATGTCAAAATTATAGTTTTTTCAGGAGAACACATTAAAGATTTTATTTTCGTTTTTCTTAATTTTTTTGACATTCCTACTTTCAATACTTTTGTGTTATATGTCCTTCGACGAGAAATTTTATTCCCTTTCTAGTAGTTCTTTTGACTTTATGGTAACTTTATTCTATAGAACATTAAAAGCAGATAAGTCCCTTTAGTTTATAAAATATTTTTCATAGGTTAACTAATATGTTGAGAAAACGGCCACAAGTCAAAATTATAAAGACATTTTATTGAAACTTTTCATCACAACTTTGTTGGAAACAAACCATGTTTATATCTAAAAAAAGAACATAAAAAACCTCACCTAGGCAAATTTATATGTTGGACATAAATCATCGTGTGCACTTTTAAAACAAAAACGCGTTTGGTCATCATAAAAAATCAAGAACTAACAAAAATAAATGCTTCAAAAACCTTATAAAGAATAATGTTAATTAAGGATAAAAAGATAAATTCTTTCACCTAATATCATCAAGAAATCAACATGTTTACTAAAGTTATAACATAATATCTTTGCAAATTCTAGCTAATTAGTTAAAATTCTGTTTAAACTATAAATATCGCATAAAATCAGTCTGCATGAAAGGCAAATACAATAATCGTTTAAAGATTAGTATAACCACTTTCATAGTATTTTGATATCACTTTTTTTTCTATTAGGTTAGGAATACCCCGTATTTTTGTTTCAGGAACTTTAAGTTTTTTTTTCAGACACTTTATTGAGTGTTGGTGCTGCTGCAGCGTTAGACTTGATTTATCTTTTGGTCAAAGTAGACACCGAAGCGCTGCGCAGCGAATCCTTTCACATTACAGCGGCTGTAGCGCGGCTAAGTTGCGGCGTCGTCGCTAGCGACAGTCGCGCTGCAGACGCGCGTTGGACTTGGGGTGACTAGCTCATTTCTAATATGGATTCTAATGGAGACACGATGTTACTGCTGCTCCTTTTTTTACTTCTCCGACACTATCGTCGTAGTATAAAAAGACGAAAAAGGCAGTACTGGATAGATCCATTACTTAAAAATCGATATTTAAATGGTGTTTAAACGACAGTGTTCAAAGCGATAAAAATAATAAACGATTTTTTAAAACTATTTCCGAATGTCCAAATTATGGCTTCTCCTTGAAAACAGGATCTATCTGCTGTATTTTTTTATGCTGCGGTTTTGTTTTCAAAAACTACATGACTGACCGAGACTGGATTTCCGCTATAAATTTAGGCTAATGTCCACTGCTGGACATAGCCCTCCCCTAAAGAGCGCCACGTTGTGCTATCATAGGGGGTGGCTGAAAATTGACACTGAGTGGATAGATATCAACGTCAGCTGGTCAAATATTGATTTCAGCTAGTTATTTAGCGAGGTTGCATGGCTGTTTGTTAGTATTGCGTGCGTCCTTATAAGCATTGCCTGGAAAAATAAAAAATCTTTGACACTGTCGTCTGATGAAAAATCGTCGTCTGTACTATCTGAGCTATTGCTAGAATCGCTCTTTGAACTCGAACTAGAGTCTTCGTCAGAATCTGAGCTACTCTGTTCGACAACTTTGTTTGGTTTCCCAAAACACTTCGAGTAATTTTCATTGCTTCTCCAGAAAATGTAATAGAAATTATTATAAAACAGTGTAGTTAGTAAAAAATATACAATGTGCACGACAAAATATAAATAATAATCATTCTTTGCCAAACAGAAATACCAATTTTGTATCGCAGCCTTTTTTTCTTAAAAATATATCATGGCAAGCACAGAAATGTTTTGAGCAGAAGAGTCGTTTATCAAAAAAACGCTCTTGTTTATCACAGTAATAACAAAGCTAGCATCATCTTATTGCTAAACGGACATTATTCCAAAACTGGCACCTTGTCTCAAAAAATATTATTTAATTAGTTGTTTATTTGTAAACGAAACGGACGTATTCCGAAATGTGGCCCTGTTGCACATAAAACTTTTTAATAACACCGGTCACTTTTCGCGATGTGGCCCTTTCGCTTAAAAAAGATGCGCGTTCGCGTCGACGTTCGGGTCGCAAGTAAAAATATGGCCGCTTTGCTCGGAACTTATTCGTCGATGTGCGGAAATGCCGAAAGGGCGCTTACATCAATCGGTGATTTGGAGGCCGATTTTGATGGGTGTCTTCGTGAAATATGTAAATATGACCGATTTTAGACACATTTTTGAATTAAAAACGTTTTTGGATATTTTTGACATGTGGCACTTTCGTTTATAAGCAGCGAAATATAAGACTATGTACCATCTTGATGAAAACTCGTGTTTGACAAATAAATATCTTTATCTTTATCTTATCTTCCATTTATTTAATTATCTAAAAACTTATTTAGAGATATCATGATCTAGCTGTAAGCACATGGTTATATTCTTTTAAAAAATATATAATAATGTGGATACAGCTATATCATTCCGATGTAAAACCTAACTGCAAAGTAGGTGCTCGGGGCTGCAAGTGATGCAAATTACTTCAGCCAGATGTCGCTGCCTGTACGTAATACAGAGAGCATTGTAAAGAGGTTCGAAATTTCACTGATGCCGGCACTTGCCCATTGGCTCAGATGGGAGAGCGCTGGTACGGTTAGCCAGAGGTCGCGGGTTCGAGTCCCGGCATGGGCGGACTTTTTAGCCTCTAAATAGGTTTCTAAATTTGTCCTCAGCACGGGTTAGTGCAACAAAAGGAATTTAATTACCTAAATAAATAGACATTATTGTCTTTTTTTGTCATATAATTATCATAGTCTGTCTTAGCACAATGCCACAACTATGAGGCTATGGGCCGGTTTCTGAATTGAGAATTTCAGTAAGTAAATACTTAAACTAGTAACGTTTTGTGACGCTCGTTTCTGAAAAAATCGAGGATAGGGCACTACAGTTAAGTTCCTACTTACATACTTAGTTAAGATGTTTATGTGTAAACGTGGAGAGGATGAAGGAAGAAAGATGGACGAAACAAATATATATTGCGAATGTGAGTGGAAGGGCTGGTAAGGGACGTCCCAGACGGACTTACATCGACCAGATAGGGGATGTATTAGTAAAGGGAAAGATAAAAAGTACCCGGAACCGGCGTGCGTGCATGCAACGACTTATGAACGTTGATGAAGCGAAGGTGATCTGTCAGTATCGTGGCAAGTGGCAGTCCCTGGTCTCTGCCTACCCCTCTGGGATACAGGCGTGAGGTTATGTATGTATGGTATGTATGTATGTATGTATGTATGTATGTATGTATGTATGTATGTATGTATGTATGTATGTATGTATGTATGTATGTATGTATGTATGTATGTATGTATGTATGTATGTATGTATGTATGTATGTATGTATGTATGTATGTATGTATGTATGTATGTATGTATGTATGTATGTATGTATGTATGTATGTATGTATGTATGTATGTATGTATGTATGTATGTATGTATGTATGTATGTATGTAATGTATGTATGTATGTATGTATGTATGTATGTATGTATGTATGTATGTATGTATGTATGTATGTATGTATGTATGTGTAAACTATACAAATAATTTGTACAAGTAAATAGAGTTCATATATTCAGTGTTATATAATAATTATATAACACTGAATATATGAAGTCTATTTATATGTATATGGATATGTATGTACTATTTATCTTTATATATGTGCTTAATTATTATCTTTGTTTATTATTGTACATACTTATTAATACATAGATTATTGATTTTAAAAAAGATATTTGACAATAAAATATCACCTCACCGTTTGAGACTACCTACCCCCAACTTCTCCACGTCACCTGTTGGTTGGCTAGAATAAAATACTAATTGTATTAAGCTCGCCAATTGTACAGTTTTACAGGTACAATAAAGAATTTAAGAATAATAATAAGAGTGGAGCTTCCTAACACAGTCATCTTTTTGTTTAAAAAATAGACTCCGAATACTGTTGAATGTTATGTATTAAAAACCTATTTAGAGTATTTTCTAAGGTTAACACGAGCACTAGACATAACAAAAACTGTTTTTATACGGATGTTGGTGCATACTCCAGCACCAGGTCAGCTGTCATGTAATGGCAGTCGTTGAGCTATGTTAGAGGCCTTATGGGCGGCTTGAAACCGGTGACAGTAAGGTCCGCCACCTCCACCAACCCGTACTTGGCCCCCGTGGTGAAGTACGGCCTAACCTTCCTGCGATGCAGGAAGAGACCCGTGCCCCAACAGTGGGGACATAGAACGGGGTTGATAACGGTACGGATTTTACTCCTTTATTTTACAATTTTCCCGACGTTTCGGCACTTTTTCAGGTGCCGTGGTCTCTGATGACGTAATATAATGTAAAATAAACGAGTAAAATCCGTATAAGAACAGGTTTTATTAAACCTATTTAGAGGCTAAAAATTCCACCGATGCCGGGACGAGATTTTTTGCCTCTAAATAGGTTTTTTCAAATTGACCTTAGCACGGGTTAGTGCATTAAAAAAAATATAAAATATTATGTAATTTGCGTTGACGAAATAAACATTTTTAATTTTTAACTTTAGTGAAATTCTCAATTCAGGAGTTGGCATTTAGTGCATAAATCTCTGGACTAAAGTATCAAAAATTTATTATTGATGGGCGTGCGAGAATGTTCTCGGAGTTGTTTTAAATGTATGCATTGAATTTAAAGTAAGTTGAATTTAAAATCATTGGATTTTGTAATTATAAAAAAAATAAACTATTAGGGAAATGTGGTATTTCGTTATCAGTTATCACACAGAAAATGTAATAAGTTAGTCACAAATTTTACCGACAATCGACGTCAGCGCCAGGATCCGAAAAAAACTATTGAATTATCTTCTATCCTTACTTTAAATTCAATGCATTCAATGATGTATGGTAGTCTATAACGCGGTGGTAGCTCAGTGGGTAGAACCATGGACTCGCAAACGAGAGACCCAGGTTCTATCCCCAGTGGGGCATGTACCAAAAGTTACGTACATTTGCGAATTTGTAGTCGCAATACCACACGCTAACTGTGAAGGAAAACATCGTGAGGAAACCCGCGGCTTGGTTGGCTCCGCACGTATTGACTGGTCTTTCCTGTGGGCTAGGCCGACTAAGCTGTCAGGATGGTATATATAGGTGCTGGGCAATCCTACACCGTCTTTAAAATCATGTCCCAGGCACTACAGCGTCGGAGTGGTCCCTTCACCCATCTAGTGTGAGTGAAGAGCCACTGGGCGCTGTATAAATCATCTCATTAAGTAGATGCAAAAAAAGCTTGTTGCATTATCATGAAATTATCATCATGAAATTAATTAGAATATTTCCGCATGACGGGAACTTGAAGCAAGAAAATGTGTGTATTTATTTTTATTGAAATAATTTTACTGTAAATTTTGTAGTTTTTTTTGCATTACCTTTTATTATATATTCTATTATTTATTGATTATTTATTTATTGAAAGAAACCAAACAATTATTGTACAATACAGTTAGAAGTCAGAAATGTCTTAAATAGGTTTTTAAAATATCTTACATGTAATTTGTACAGCCAGTGGCGTTTTCTACAGATTACTACAAAGACGTAAAAATAAAAATTCATTAAAAAACCTATTTAGAGGCTAAAAATTTCACCCATGCCGGGATTCGAACCCGCAACCTCTGGCTATCTGGCACGGATAGCCAGAGGTTGCGGGTTCGAATCCCGGCATGGGTGAAATTTTTAGCCTCTAAATAGGTTTTTTAATTTGTTCCTTAGCACGGGTTAGTGCATTAAAAATAAAAATAGCATGATAAAAATTCACTTTCTTAGGTTGCTAACAACACAATAGTGTATAACTTACCAGAATGAATTGGACAAAGACAGTTTGTCCGCGCTCGTGGCCTATTCGAACCGAGTGATTGGAATCAGTCGCTTGAGTTAAGCAACAACAGGCGCGGTCAGGTGCTGGATGAGTGACCGTTCCGTGAATACCGCTAGTGGCGTTTTTCCGAGCGCTTCCGTGCTTCGCAAGTGACGTTAAGCCGTTGGTGCCGTCTGTCATGTAATGGCAGTCGTTGAGCCTTGTCAGAGGCCTTATGGGCGGCTTGATATCTTCTGACAGTAAGGCCCGCCACTGTCTTTCAATCCTCCTCCAACCCGGACTTGGCCGTCGTGGTGGAGTATGGCCTAACCTTCCTGCGATGCAGTAGGAGACCTGTGCCCCAGCAGTGGGGACAGACACGGAACGCTCACCCATCCTGTACCTGACCGCGCCTGTTGTTGCTTAACCAAGTGATTGATTCCAATCACTCGGTTCGCCTTGGCCACGAGCGCTACGTATGGTATGCACTGAGTATGGTAAAATAAAGAAACTAAAATCAAAAAGAAATATAAATAGGTTTTCAAAAAGAAATGTTAATACAGCAAGAACACAAAAAAGATAAACGTGTATTTTTCCTGTCGAATTTATGCTCGATATGTCTGGTACCCACGGGAGGCCTTGATCCTGTGGGTATCAGGCATGTCTTATAAAATTTGTGGCTAACTCGGCCGAAATCATCTCTGCAATCCCGCCATGTTACCCATTTGTAGACAAGTCTCGATCGACTCGATCTCGGTCGCAATGTTAGCCTCGCATAGAGAAGGACATTTCTCGAGCGGAGTATGCTAAGCCAACTGAGCCGGGTTTCATTAAACTACAATATTTAGTACTTTAAAAACCTATTTAGAGGCTAAAAATTCCACCCATGCCGCGACTGGAGCCCGCGATCTCTGGCTAACCGTGCCGTGCCATATTTTGAGCGAGGCAATAAGCCAGATGAAACATCAGCCTTAATATCACAAATTTAATTATGTCGTATACCTACTGAAAGAAGATGTAGTTAGAATTGAGGAAGGAATGTTGCGTTGGATTGCTTATGGAGAGGTTGAAAGAAGAAAGATTTATGAAAGAACCTTATCGACGGAATGTCGATAGAAGGGCTGGTCAGGAACGTCCCAGGCGGACATACTTCGACCAAATAGGGCATGTATTAGCGAAGAGCAAGATAAAATATACCCGAAACCGCCGTGCATGTAACGACTAATGAATGTTGTAGACTTTTAGTCCGGATCTACTTGCGGGTGTTGTTATATCGGAAGAGTCCGACCAGGTCAACTAATGGATGTTTATGAAGCGAAGGTGATCTGTCAGGATCGTGACAAGTGGCAGACCCTGGTCTCTATCTACCCCTACGGTGCACAGACGTGTGTTTATGAAGTGTAATGTATAAAATTAAGCTACGTAAGGCTGCTTATTGTATGTAAGCTACAAGCTATATAATTTCATGTAAATACCTACAGTGTAATTTTAAGTGACAGACAAGATTATTCTAGTAGATTAATGCTCGAATACAACGTCATGTTAATATAAGGTTGAGACACATTTCATTGAATTTTCTTGTACTATTATTGGATTGTAACCGGATAAACTTACTATTCCTAAATTCTTCCCGCGGGTGTCGTAAAAGGCGACTGCGGGACACAAACCGGGGGGTGGGCAGCAGCGCCCCCTGCATTACAATTCCACCAAACAATCCCCAACCCGCATGCCCAGCGTGGGGATCATGGGCATTACCCCCCAAATGGCACAACCTTACGCTATGGCGCTCATTAGGGGAGGGCTATGTCCATCAGTGGACTAATATAGCCTGAAGAAGAAGACAAAAGTTACTTGTCCTTTTGCCGGAAGTGTCCGACCTGGGAGCCGATTCTCGACCATTCGATTTGAAAGCGGCGCCAAATATTCGAAGGATTAGACATTTGTCGCATAAAAATAAGATAAGAGAACTCGACAGAGTCATTAGACATTTATTTTCTCATTCGAATTCAATCTAGCATGGCGTTGAGAATACAGATTTTGGCTGTCGCTCGACTTTTTATGAAGAATTCAAAGTCATAAGCCTGGAGAGTCGTATACGAATTATTTGCTAATGGAGTGAGAATTGGCGCCCACGTCGGACTCATGCGAAACGAAAATTGCCGGACTCTTCCGACAAAAATCCTACTTAGTTAATCTGGTTACAATCTAATAATGCGTACCTAGTATTTACTTTTAAAAACCTATTTAGAGGCTAAAAATTCCACCCATCCGGGATTCGAACCCGCGACCTCTGGCTATCCGTGCCAGAGGTCGCGGGTTCGAATCCCGTCATGGGTGGAATTTTTAGCCCCTAAATAGGTTTTTAAAAATTTTTCTTAGCACGGGTTAGTGCATTAAAAATAATATAATTTACGAAAGTTTTGGTTGAAATACATTGTCAGTTGGTCCCACCGTTTATTTGACTTTTGACATCTCGATTTAGTGACGTTCTATGTAGTTACCGATTCGATTCTTTATCATGATGATGATATAAACCCTTGTATGTCCCCACTGTTGGGGCACGGGTCTCTTCCTGCATCGCAGGAAGGTTAGGCCATACTCCACCACGGGGGCCAAGTCCGGGTTGGTGGAGGATTGTAAGACAGCGACGGGCCTTACAGTCAGAAGTTATCGAGCCGCCCAGAAGGCCTCTGACCTGGGCTAACAACTGCTGTTACATGACAGCCGGCACCAACGCCTTAACGTGCATTGCGAAGCACGGAAACGCTTCGAAAATTGCCACTAGCGGTAGTCACGGGACGGTCACCCATCCTGCACCTGCGGCCTGATAACGAACTTGATCCACTGTATCGGCTCGTTTGATAGCCGACTCCGAGCTGTCAAAAATGCGTTTTGCGATTATATTTGGGTCTCACAAGCTATTGCCTCTATGCCATCACTGATCACGTGACAGTAGCTTGTTTTGAGGTAACAACATATCGATGTATTGAAAATAACGTCTATGACCGCGCCTGCCAGGTGATAGATTGATGATAATCGATTTTAATTATTTCGGTGGGTTTTAATCGATTGATTGCACTGCTATTTTATGATATATTTTATAGTTTGTCTGTCTGAGCGTGATAAACCAAAAACTACTGAACATTGTAGACTTTTAGTCCGGATCTACTTACGGGTGTTGTTATATCGGAAGAGCCCGACCAGGTTTCGCTCCGATTCGCAGAGCTTAATCATGGTGAGCAGAGACGGAGCTCGCGTCGTCGGTTGCTCGTCTCACACTACGGGCAAGCCTGGTCGGACTCTTCCGATATAACAACACCCGTAAGTAGACCCGGACTAAAAGTCTATTGTAGACTTTTAGTCAAAAACATCTGGTGTTTGATAGGGTATGTTGTCCTTGACTGTGATAGCTGATTGAGGGTAGTCTGAAACCTCATCAGCCGAAGATGCGAACGGGTGCCAGCCATCAGTCTTCTCGTGACCACGATGACTGTAACGTCGTCGAAACGTCGAGGTAAAATAGCAATTAATTACTACGCGATTAAGCCCCGAAAATATTCTAACTATGTGTACAAGTCGTGAAAATTTAAAATATGTTATTGCGTATCCTGTCATTCAAAGTAACACTACACATACTTCTCACTTACAATCGGTTACAATTAGTTGAATGTAGGTATAACTGGACCTAGCACCTGCACTTGGGCCCCTTTCGACCTAGTCCGTCCCTGCCAGAGCACCATAGTTGTTTTACTTACTGACCTACATTTACCACCACTGGCAATACTTCATAACTTAGGTATCTCCACTGAGGTAGTAGGTACCTACCTACTAAGATAGTTCTTATTTAGGTCACGCAAATTATTCTCATAAGTACGGCTTTGAAACAACCAACCTCCAAGCAATTTCAGCCTCAACGCGTCCAGAAATAAAGTCGGAGCCTACGGCGTAATCTCAAACGGTATTAGCGGAATTCGAAAGTGGTCAGACATGGCTTTACAAGGCTTTGTTGGTCTTTGTTTTTGTAGTTATTAGCTGGACGGTCGGACCACCAGAAGTAGCTTATTTTTCTTGCACACCGTGGCCAGTACTCTAGGGAGACCCGTGGTTGGTACACGCAAGACAAATAGGTACATTTCGCTCCGAATAGGCGGTCAAAACAAGGCGAAATCTTATTGGCAGTTTTGGCTGCGGAAAAAGTGTGACTTTGACGGCTGTCAACAGGTCCAAAGTGGGTGAAAAGTGGTGTGTTTTGGAGGTGAATAATCCGCATGGAAAAGACTTGAATTGACTGGTTAGGAACAAAACTAGTGTTGTGGTGCCCGGTGAAATCCTGATTCTGCCTTTGGGGTGAGTTTAACAGTCTCATTATTAAGACAACACTTCCTGGACACCAAGCCGGAGGTCGTGGGTTTGATTCCCACTGGGCGTACAGTTGTACAAGTGGCCTCAGTCTTTGTGTATTTTCATGTTTGTGACGTCCTTGCCTGGTAACCATAGTACAGGGTATCCTAGTTTGGGATCAGGTCATCTGATTGTGTTGTGTGGAGGTTATTATTATTGAAATAAGAGTAACGTCACAATTAAACCTATAATACAGACTAACCATAATATGTATTAGCAAAGGGAAAGATAAAAAGTTCTCGGAACTGGCGTGCGTGCATGTAACCACTTACGAACGTCGATGAGGCGAAGGTGATCTGTCAGGATCGTGCCAAGGGGCAGTCCCTGGTCTCTGCTTACCCCTCTGGGATACAGGCGTGAGGTTATGTATGTATGTATGTATGTATGTATGTATGTATGTATGTATGTATGTATGTATGTATGTATGTATGTATGTATGTATGTATGTATGTATGTATGTATGTATGTATGTATGTATGTATGTATGTATGTATGTATGTATGTATGTATGTATGTATGTACAATTTTACTGTATGTGTGAATATCACTGAACTCCTAAACGGCTAAAGTATGATTTTTTTTGTATGCGTTTGTTTCTGAATCAGAATCATTTAGGTAACGCAGACAAGGTCAGTCGAGTCTTGTAAAATTTATTGAATAAATAATTATGTAAAAGAAAAAAAAAACACTTATAATTGTAACAAGAGTTAACTAAAAGCTGGGAGAGCGCTGGCACGGATAGTCAGAGCGGGTTCGATTCCCGGCATGGGTGGAATTTTTAGCCTCTAAATAGGTTTTTAAAATTCTCCTTAGCACGGGTTAGTGAATTAAAAATAATATGAGAGTTAACTATTACACTATTTTTATTTTTAATGCACTAACCCGTGCTAAGGAACAAAAACTATGTCATAATTTGTCTCCATGTTATTCTTGCTACAGCCCGGTAAGTTATTATGGTTGTAATGTGGTATGGTAAAAAGTTGGAGACAGGTATTATGGTTGTATATTCTCTATCTATCTATAAAAAGACCTGTCAAACAAAAACCTTGTTTTTTAATTAAATCTTTCATAGGCCCTAAACATAATTGTTTGTATATCCCTATAATGAAGCGCTCGTGGGCTAGTCGAACCGAGTAATTGGAATCAATCACTTGAGTTAAGCAACAACAGGCGCGGTCAGGTACGGGATGGGTGAGCGTCCCGTGACTACCGCTAGTGGCATTTTTCCGAGAGCTTCCGTGCTTCGCAAGGCACGTTAAGCCGTTGGTGCCGGCTGTCGTGTAATGGCAGTCGTTAAGCCATGTCAGAGGTCTTGGTAACTTCTGACAGTAAAACCCGCCACTGTCTTACAATCCTCCACCAACCCGGACTTGGCACCCGTGGTGGAGTATGGCCTAACCTTCCTGCGATGCAGGAAGATACCCGTGCCCCAGCAGTGGGGACATACAAGGGTTGATAACGATGTTATGATTGTTTGTTGTGATGTGTGACACTTCCAGAAAATATATCAACCGAGCAACACTATCGTCCACACTTTGCTGGTAGGCTTATAGTAAACGCTTCCATAGTACTTTCCAATAAGAACGGCGGGGGAAGGCATTCTATGCTAGACATCGAATGTGCCCCGTAGTGTGTTGTTTATAGACTTCATAGAAAAAAGACTATCACGGTCTTAAGTGATTCTGGATACTTTTTTACTCGTACAGATATTTGTCTTAGATGTTTTTTTTTTTGTATTAACACGATTCATCTAAAGCACTTCTCAGAGGCAGTTTACATATTTTTTTTTTACGTCTTTCTCTTTAACAACAGACTATTTAAGCTGACCCTGAGGAGTGTTTTAGAGAAATCGTGCTTACGTAAATAATAGCGATAGAGTACCTACCTACTTCTAAGACGCAAGGCCCTAATTATACGCACCAAATCCTTAGCGATCTCAATCGCCTTAACTGTCAAATTCCATACTAATTTTTAGTTAGTTAGATACAGATAATTTATTGATAACTTATGAAGAGTTACACTATTTTTATTTTTAATGCACTAACCCGTGCTAAGGAACAAATTTAAAAACCTATTTGGAGGCTAAAAGTAATGCAATGCATTACTTTTAGCAGTAATGTAGCAGTAATGTAGTAATGCAATGCATTACTTTTATGCTGTAAGTAATGCAATTTGCTTAAGTCAGATGTCGCTGCCTGTACGTAATACAAAGAATATTGTAAAGAGGTTCGAAATTTCACTGATGCCGTGAGTCGCCCATTGGCTCAATTGGTAGAGCGCTGGTACAGATAGCCAGAGGTTGCGGGTTCGAATCCCGGCATGGGTGAAATTTTTAGCCTCTAAATAGGTTTTTAAATTATGAAGAGTTACATGTCATACATCTTATTATAATAATAATATTATTTAAATGTCTATGTACAAAAATACGTTATATAATATTAAAAAAATATATGTAAAAAATACGTCATTCAATTATACTTCTTTTAGTTGCATTTATTCATATATTTACATGACTATTGGCATACAAAGAAATTCTTTATAGCTGTAAAAGGTATGTTCTAATAGCCACTTTCCTAATTTGATTTTAAATTGATTGTAGGAGGCGCTGTCTTTTTTAATAGAGTTTGGCAGTGTATTGTAGACTGCTGGGCCCATTATGTACACGGACCCCTCCGATTTACAGAGTTTGTGATCAGGCGTCGCAAGGAGATGGGAAAGCTTGTTGCTGCGGAGCATCCGGTGGGACGCGTTTTTGACGATTAGACGAATAGTTCGGGATTTCGTGAGAGTAGTGTAGGAGCTGGTCAACATTGACCTACTTGTTCATCCTGCGGGTCTATTATGTAAATATCCACTGGGTTGAATCGCTCGTAGCCCTGGCTGCCTGAGTGCTTAGTGCGAGTTTGACAGATCCAATCGAATAACTTTACTACCGCGTTAATCGAGCATTGAGTAGTGAGTATGAGTGAGTTAACCGTTCGAACTGGCAAAACGCTGTCACAGTACAACTCGCACTCGCGTTTATTCGTGTTTTGGCTGGTAAACGTGTTCACTTCTCAACGTAAACCATTACAACTCGCACGCAATTTTAATTTCCATACTCGTCGCTAGGTGGCGCTTCCTGGATGCCATAGAAATATGAGTGTTAACGCGATCGAGTAGTTAAAAACTCTCACTAAGCACTCTGAGTGATCTTAAGCGATCACGAAGATTAAGCTACATAGGGCGAGTTCAGTGCATGGACCGGTGACCGTCTATGATTAACGCTAGTGGTAATTTTCCGAGTGGTTCCGTGCTTCGCAAGGCACGGTAAGCCATTGGTGCCGGTTACTGTCGATAGATGGCAGTCGTTAATCCAAGTCAGTTGCCTTAAGGCGGCTTCAGAACTTCTAAAAGTAAGGCCTGCCACTAGTCTTACAATCCTCCAGCAACCCGGACTTTGCCCCCGCGCTGGAGTACTGCCAAAGTTTCCTGCGATGCAGGAAGAGACCCGTGCCCCAGCAGTGGGGACATACAACGGTTGATATCGACTCATGCCTGTTAATAGAAGAGCACCAAACTTAGGTTTGACCTAGCGTGGTGCTTGACCTAGCTGTAAACTATTACCGTGCAACCATTTTTTATTCAATAAAGGAATAAAGAACGTTTTTCTTTTACTTTCTACATAATAACATTTGCATACCGGCACATACTCTGCTTCTGGCCCCACACTGGGACACCCTGTGTCGTGGGAACCAGAAACAGCGACATCACAAACATGTAAACATCCAAGACGTGGGATTTTTTTTGTTCCCAGTCGGGGTCGAACCCGGGCCCTCTCGCATGGTAGGCAGATGCGCTACCGCTGCGCCACAGAGGTCATCTGTGATAATAGGGTTGCCTAACTTAACAACCAGTATAAGTAAATTAAGCCAATATGTAAATATGTACTTTTACTGGAAAACACGTAGTCACAGCGTTCACCCACACCTACCAATACTTTTCCCCATAAACACACACACACACACAACTGAACAGGTCTATTCTAAACTTAATTACATTTTTCAAACTTTAAAATGATTGTAAATAACGAAAGCACTTTATTATAATCATATTATAAGTAAGTACCAGGGTCAAACTGAAAGTCCTTAGAAAATCAAAAACTGAGCGTATTAGCAAGTTATTAGTTTTATTATATCTTTTCGAAATAGTGTCCATTCACATCAATACATCGCTGCATCCGATGGAACCACTGAGAAAAGCGCTTTTACCCACTCGTCCTTAGGGGTCTCCTCAACGGCCTTTTGATACGCAGTCACTGCTTCCTCGGCGTCTATAAAACTTTTTCCTTTAAGGTTTTCTTTTATTTTCGGGAATAAATAAAAATCGCAAGGTGCGAGGTCGGGGCTATATGGCGGATGACCCAGTTATTCCACGTCTGACGTCGCTAAATAGTCGGTCGTTCGCTTGGCAGTGTGTGACGAGGCGTTGTCGTGGTGAAGGAGGATCCTGCTGCGAGGTCGTTTCTTTCGCACTTTTTCCAGGACAAGTGGCAAACAATTGTTAGTATACCACTCTGCAGTGACTGTTTTTTGATTCTCTAAGGCAATGGATGCGTAATGACCTGTCCTTCCAAAAAACGAGGCCACCATCTTTTTGCCCACGCTTCGACCTCTCTTCACTTTAGTAGGCAACTCCTCGGAAGGAAACACTCACTGAGCAGACTGTCTTTTGGTTTCGGGATGATAACAGTAAATCCAGCTTTCGTCACCCGTCAGTATGTCGAACACAGCATTTGAGTCACCTCCATTACATTTTTGAAGCATTTTTCGGCACCAATCAACACGATGGAGTTTTTGAGCCTCGGTCAAATTATGAGGTATCCACCTGGCACAAAGCTTCCTGACCCCTAAATGTTCATGAAGGATTTTGTGCACTTGACTCATACCGATGCCTAAGTTTGTTCGAATCTGCTGATAGGTCACTCTTTTGTCAGTCTCTATCATACGCCGCACAACACTGATGTTATCTTCAGTCGTCGCCGTAGAAGGCCGTCCCTCACGCGGATCATCCGTGATATTAGTGCGACCACGTTTAAACTCATTAAACCAGTTGTAAACAGTGGCATGAGATGGAGCTTCATCGTAAAAGGCCAATCGAAGTCTGTCATTACTTTTTTGTTGATTAAAATGACATCGAAAGTCATAAAAAATCATTGCACGAAAATTTTCTCGCGTCAATTCCATGATAACGTGACACAGACAATTTTCAATTTGCCGCCAAATCATAAAACAAATGACTAATGAATAAAATACATACTCAATAATATAGGCAAAGAGTTCCATTTTCGAAATTTAAACTTATTTTTTTATTATATTGTTTACAAGTGGCCAGTTCAAAAAACTTTCAGTGTCGCCCTCGTATTTGTACCTAATAGCTAAAAGTGTTAATCGCACCATTGCCACCATTAGCGAAGGACTGACTCCTAAGATACAGGTCACCCTAGTTTAGGAGTCCGGACGCTACGAAGTATTATAAGAAAGCTGTGTACATATACATATTGAAACGTAATACGTAATACAGAGAATATTGTAAAGAGGTTCGAAATTCCACTGATACCGGTGAGTCGCCCATTAGCTCAGTTGGAAAGAGCGCTGGCTCGGTTAGCTAGAGGTCGCGGATTGGAATCCCGACATGGGTGGAATTTTTAGCCTCTAAATAGGTTTTTTTAAAATTGTCCTTAGCACGGGTTCTTCTTCAAGCTATATTAGTCTACTCTCCCCTAATGAGCGCCATAGCGCAAGGTTGGTGCCATCTTAGGGTGGTAATGCCCTTAATTTAATCCCCACGCTGGGCATGCCCACCCCCCGGCTTGTGTCCCTTAGTCGCCTTTTACGACACCCGCGGGAAGAATTTGGGTTGGTGCTATTCCCTAGGCCGACACCACACAGCAGCACGGGTTAGTGCATTAAAATGAATATAACCTATATCATCTCTCGTTTAGTTGTGTACTTGCGTACTTGTGTCGTTGAGGTTTTCCTTGACTTCAGCCTGTCTACCTAGTCAAATCAAATGACGCCAAGAAACTGGCATAAAAACGCAGGCTTTTTGCTGGCTCGTAAACGGGTTTCAGTGAAACGGGTCCTTTTCGAGTCACTTATTGATCGCTTTTAATTACCCGCGTATTCTACCAACAAAACCGGTGTCTTTCATAACATGTTTTAGTCGCCAACATTAGGTGTATTTGTGATGTATTTTTAAAGTTTCATCATTACTATTTACTTGAAACCTCTTTCAGTTGGAATTGTTCTTGCGATAAATAATAACCTCGATGTCGCCCCTCTGTTGGAGCACGCGTCTCTTCCTGCATCGCAGGAAGGTTAGGCCATACTCCACCACGGGGGTCAAGTCCGGGTTGGTGGAGGATTGTAAGACAACGGCGTGCCTTACCGTCAGAAGTTATCAAGCCGCCCATAAGGCCTCTGACATGGCTTAACGACTGCCCTTATATGACAGCCGGCACCAACGGATTGGTGGAGGATTGTAAGACTAGTGTTTCAACGTAAAGAACTTATGTTCTGAGCGGCGGTAGACCAGTGGGTAGAACGATGGACTCTAAAGCGAGAGACCCAGGTTCGATTCTCAGTGCGGGAATGCACCAATGACTTTGTTTTCGAAGTTATGTACAGTCTATTTATTCTTACTTGTCCAATTTAGTAAACAAGATTCTACCCTTAAACTGTGACTTTTTAGTCCAAAACTACCATATTTCCATAAATGAAGTAACCTGGAGCACTCTTTTAGATAACACGCTGCCAATTTTATAAACATAGTTCATGATAGTTCATGAATTTGCGAGAAAATATCTAGTTTAGGCATCTAATCTCAATTTTAAGGTTCGAATCTTGTTTACTAAATTGGACAAGTAACAATAAATAGACTGTAGGTACATTAGTGAAGTTCCAGTAGCAATACCACTCCCTAACCGCGAAGGAAATCTGAGTGTCTGATGTGTTCAAATACCTCGCTTGAAAATGCCAATGCGCTGTGGGCACGCGTGGCAATTAAGCCCGCACTCTCTCTTTCTCTCTGAGAGAAGGCCTGAGCCCTGCAGTAGGACTTTTATAGGCTACATAAAAAAACTGTCAGCATCGCGGCAAGTGGCAGTCCCTAGTCTCCGCGTTATGTTTTTAATTTATGAACTCTTTCTCCTCACTAAAATTTATGCTAGGCTTTTTGTAAGCAACGATGCGCCGACGCACGCGGTGTCGTAACCTCAGCGCAACGCTTGCATCACCGGCGCGCGCGCAGGAAGGAGCGTTTCTACCGCGCCGGGCTTCCCGCCCGCCATCTTGGACGCGCGTGCGCAGTTTTCTTAACAAGAGTTGCCAGTTCAAGGGTCACATGTCGCATATCGATTGATTGATGATGTCCACCCTTGATATCCTTCTTGCTAAGGTTAGGTCATACTCCACTATTGAAACAACCAATTGGTTCGGGAAAAAATCGACAAAATGTTTTTTTAGCCCTATAAAGGGCACCCTCCGGAGGACACGGGAGAGGGAGGTGGTGAATGCTCATACATAAAGCCCGTCACAGACTTAGCTATAATATATATTAATATACCGTACTATAATATTTGTTTTAGCAAGCTACCACACACTGAGAAATATATATTTTGCCTTCATTAATTGATGGTCGTCCTAGAGTTCGCACGTATTTTGTAATTAAGGGTTTTCTTATTTCAAAACACTAACAGTAATTATGAATTCAACAAGTACAATGTTAATGGACTTTATAGACAGTTCTTCAGAAGACGATTCTGTTTTCTAAAATTCTCTTAATATGATCTTATAAATGTGAAAATACCTTGTTAATAAAAGTGTAACTACAGGTCCATCTCCGCTTTTAATATAAATTGAAGTCTTACAAAGCCACGACAAATAAAAGACGCAAAAAATCAATAAACAAAGACGCAATTGTGCAAAAAAATACATAGTATTTCCCAAGACAGTGTCTTAAGATCGAACCACACCTCAGCAGTCCCAGCGGGGTTCACTTTGGTGTCCCGCAGGGCAGTATCCTGGGCCCAACCCTCTTCATTATATATTTGAACGATCTCTTAGATTTGTCCATCTCGAACTCTGAAATAATCTGTTATGCTGATGACACAGCAATCCTGTTTCACGATAAATCTTGGGATAAAGTTGCAAAGCAAGCTGAAGACGGATTGAGTAAAGTGGGAGAGTGGCTCGATAAAAACCTTCTAACCTTAAACACTACTAAAACTAAATACCTATCATTCCACGTATCAGCAAGGTCGGGTCCACCGTCTACTCCAGTCATAAAAATCCATAAAAAATGTCAAGAACAAGATCGTCCAACTAACTGCGACTGCCCCGTAATTGAACGGACAACCACTATTAAATACCTCGGCCTAAACCTGGATGAGAACCTTACTTTTAAAAATCATATTAAATGTTTATCTAGTCGTACCCGAAAAATGATCTACGTCATGAAGTTTCTCCGGCACTCCACGACGAAACGAATTATTAAAATGGTATATGTGGCTCTTTGTCAATCCCTGTTAACCTACTGTATCTCAGTTTGGGGAAGCGCCGCAAAAACTCATCTTATTACAGTTGAAAGAGCCCAACGCTCAGTGTTAAAGGTAATGTTGAAAAAGAAATACGGATATCCAACGCATGACCTTTATAAAGAATGTGAGGTGCTAACAATTAGGCAACTTTATATATTGAAAGCGGCTTTATCAGCTCACCGATCCTTCACTAACCTCCACAATTACGAAGACATCCTCAAACAACGCACTATCAGAGTCCCGGTACCCTTTGTAAAATCAGCGTTTGCACAACGATTCAGCCTCTTCAAATTTCCATTTATATACAATAAAATATTGACAGTTTGTAAAATAGCCAAGACCACTGCCACCAAAGCCAAATACATCATCAAACAATTCTTGCTAACTTTAGATTACAACGCTACTGAATCCTTGCTTCTGATTCAGAAATAGTCATTCTGCGATAGCCGACACTCACACGAACACTCAAGTCACACGAACACCAAATACATCAAGTAACAGCACTTAACACAAAGCGATATATTAAAGAGCGCTAAATGCTGTTTGTTAGTATATTTAGGTATACTGTTATTTGATTTACAACCGCGGCCCCCACAGGACAGGCTCGGCCTAGTGTGGGGACCACTGCCTAATTATAAGTCTTTAAAAAAAAAAAAATCTAACTGTACATGAATATAATAAAATACCGTAATTTTAAGGATACCTGTTAAAGAATTTTGGGAGACAAATAAATTTCATTTCATTTCATTTCATTTCATTTCATTTCATTTCAAGTAGCCCAGAAGTCGCCGAAAAAAAAATTAAGATAGCCCAAATGGCGACTGGTCGCCGATTGCAATTTCAGGTCGCCATTTCACCCTCAAAGATAGGAGGGAGGGGCAGCGAGGCGCGGGCGTGCGAGGCAAGGCGGAAAGGTGTGCGGGGATCGGAACACGCTGTATATTCAAAATATGTCGGAATATGTCTTGCTATACCATAATATATGCAATAATATATATTACGGTATCGCTTGGTGACGTCACGGAAATATATATTATAGCTGAATGAGCGGTCACGCGAAAATTAGTATAGAAATTAAATAGTAATATGCCTAGCTATAAAAATATTAATATACATTATAGCTAAGTCTGTGACGGGCTTAACAGCACGGACCCACTACACACCACCTTGGGGATGATTTTAATCCTAAGGACTCTTTTAAAGAGCGACACTTTTTAAAGGGGACGCTCGAGGCCAAGGTACTCTTATTTATAATTAAAACTGAAACGCAACCATACTGCGAGTTAGAAATGCACAACGCCCTCTAGTGGTCAAAAATGGGAGCGAAAAACTCAGTTCTTTGGTGGAGGGTTGTAAGACAGCGGCGGGCCTTACTGTCAGAAGTTCTCCCGTGTTTGAGAGTTGGTATTCTTTAGTTTGCGTGCACGTAATTGGCAAAATAATAATCGTATTAGTCTTCGTATAAATGTCGAGGTTGCAGTTAATTGTTTAAATAGTGTAGACGTAATGACACCTATGTATTTACTTGGTAACCATGACAACCGGCTCCAAAGATCAAAGGGCTAATGCTTGCTTACACTAGTTTATTTACATAAGTTAAAACCTTTTTTTACTACCAGAGCTTCTTACTTGAGAAACAAATATATATTTATCTACAAACCTACTTAGAGGCTAAAAATTCCACCCATGCCGGGAGTCGAACTCGCGACCTCTGGCTATCCGTGCTAGAGGTCGTATATTTATCTATTTATTTCATACTAGCTGGTGCCCGCAACTCCGTCTGCGCAGGATTACCTATCGGGTAGATTTTTTCCCCCTTGACACTTATCTCCATATTTTGAACAATTCACACAATATCTTCATACATTGTAGCCTATGTGTTATTCTGATGTATAAGCTATATTATTGTAAAGTTTAATTAAGATCCATTCAGTAGTTTTTACGTGAATGAGTAACAAACATCCATAGTTAGAATATGTTCGAGGCTTAATCGCGTAGTAATTTATTGCTATTTTACCTCGACGTTTCGACGACGTTACAGCCATCGTGGTCACGAGAAGACTGATGGCTGGCACCCGTTCGCATGTTCGGCTGATGAGGTTTCAGACTACCCTCAATCAGCTATCACAAAGCACTGTTAGGGTTGCGACACACTACACTGACAATGTCGGACGATAAGCCATGATAAGCTTTTTTGCACTCGAGCACATCTTGATGACCGGATCCCACGTTTGCGACAGTTTGAAACCACATTCCCGATTAAAATGTTTTGTGTTTAAAATAGCAATAAATTACTACGCGATTAAGCCCCGAAAATATTCTATGTGTACAAGTCGCGAAAGTTTAAAATATGTTATCTGCCTGTGTCTCTGCCTACTCCTTAAGGTATAGCCTACCTCCTCCGGGATACAGGCGTGACAATATGAGCTTACAGATTCCCGAAGCGCCCTTGTTAATAAATACATAATAAAACCTTGTTAATTTCTTAAATAAATGTAATATAAAGAGTCAACAAAATAATAAAGCGCTCGTGGCCTAGGCAAACTGAGTGATTGGAATCAATCACTTGAGTTAAGCAACAACAGGCGAGTTCAGGTGCAGTATGGGTGACCGTCCCGTGACTACCGCTAGTGGCATTTTTCCGAGCGCTTCCGTGCTTCGCAAGGCACGTTAAGCCGTGGTGCCGGCTGTCACGTAATGGCAGTCGTAAAGCCATGTTAGAGGCCTTGTGGGCGGCTTGATAACTTTTGACAGTATGGCCCGCCACTGCCTTACAATCCTCCACCAACCCGGACTTGATCCATGTGATGGAGTATGACCAGATGTTCCTACGATGCAGGAAGAGACCCGTGCCCCAGCAGTAGGGGCATACAAGGATAGATATCGAGACCATTATTGTATACAACAATTATACATTGTACTAAACTACAGTCTGTTAGCTTTTAGAATATACTTCGGCTGCTATCGGATAGAATCGGATATATTCGTGTAATAGAAATGTCGGAACTAATATGACACTTAGGCTGACATTCAGAGACGAAAACTGAAGCTGAGACCGGTCTCAGAAATGTCAAAATGTACGTGATTTGGACATTTGTAAGACCAGTCTTTGCTTAGTTTTCGTCTCTCAATGTCAGCCTTAATTTCGAAATCAGAACTCGATCATCAGTACGGAAACCGGCGAAAATTGGCGAAAACCGACGCCTATTCTAGAGCCTGAGGTATATTCTTAAACCTAACAGACTGTACAATCTGTAGTTTATGAAATTTCGTTCGATCCTCAAACAAAATTGTGCCAGCAGCGGCGTATTCGTAAGTATGTGTATTCAAATCACGAGCTGTGCTTGGAGGCCGTATCGTGTACGTAACTATGACCTTTGGATGATTGACTCGCTCCGTGTAGGCAATGAATTAAAGCGGTAGTTTCCGAGAAAAACTAAGGTATAGTCTGTTAGCTTTTAGAGTATACGTACATACATAACCTCACGCCTGTATCCCAGAGGGGTAGGCAGAGACCAGGGACTGCCACTTGCCACGATCCTGACAGATCACCTTCGCTTCATCAACGTTCATAAGTCGTTGCATGCACGCACGCCAGTTCCGGGTACTTTTTATCTTTCCCTTTATTGTTATCTTTAGAATATACCTCGGCTACTATCGGATAGAATCGGATATATTCGTGTAATAGAAATATCGGATCTAATATGACACTTAATTTCGAAATCAGAACTCGATCATCAGTACGAAAACCGGCGAAAATTGGCGAAAACCGAAGCCTGCTCTAGAGCCCGAAGTATATTCTAAAAGCTAACAGGCTATACAGTCTGTTAGCTTTTAGAATATACCTCGGGCTCGAGAGTAGGCTTCGGTTTTCGCCGAAAGCACACGAGCACCGTATAAAACTTTTCTTCACTATCTTGAATAGTTTTGTAATTATTAGATTCTATCCGACAGTTACAGCCCAGGTACCTATGTTCTAAAAGCTAACAGACTTTACCCATATTATCGGCAAGCGCAGGGTAGGACACAGAAGATTGTCAGAAGACCTCATCATTAAGTGGCAGGCAGACGCTGGATGCAAGCAAACTTTTCTTCGCAATTTTTACAAGTTATATTTCATTAAGTGTAATATTAGTTCCGATATTTCTATTACACGAATATACCCAATAGCAGCCGAGGAAAAGCTAACAGACTGTATATTAATGTTAATAACAAGCATTTGGTAACGTAGCCTAAATACTTTCCACTGCAGGGTACAGGCCTTCTCTCAGAAAGAGAGTATGGGCATTACCACGCTTTCCCACCGCGGATTGACGATTTCAAGCGCCGAGGTACTAGCACCTCAGGCACTCGGGTTTCCTCACGACGTTTTCCTTCACGGTTATAGTGTTGCAAAACTTTTATAAATAATAAAACGACTTTAACTTTGTGCTTTAATTGTACTGTTTTATTTATCTATAATATAAAAATGAATCGCCGCATGTGTTGGTAAGCGCAAATCTCGAGAGCGGCTGAACTGATTTCACTAACTCTTTTTTTGGAATATTCCTTGACGTACGAGAATGGTTCTTACGGCGAGGAAAATAAAAAAACAACTAAAGAATCGACTGTTAGGCGGTATGAAGTTAGCTGGGTCAGCTAGTTTTTAATAAAAACAGAAAACTTGATAAAAACGGTATAAGCAGGTAAGTATGATGAAAATGAGGGAAATCTCGAAAATCTGTGACATAATTTAAAATTTTTCAAAATCATAGAAAAAGAAATAGATTAAGAAAAATATAATAATTAGTCCAGTTCATCCGAAGGTTGTCTGGAAGAGATCACTTTTAGTGATAAGGCCGCCGTCTGTACTCTTAGGTTAAGAAATATCTGTGTAATTTCCATTTTTATGTACAATAAAGTGTTCTCTATCTATTTATCTATCTTTTAAAAACCTATTTATCTATCTATCTATCTATCTATCTATCTATCTATCTACCTACCTACCTACCTACCTACCTACCTACCTACCTACCTACCTACCTACCTACCTACCTACCTACCTACCTACCTACCTACCTACCTACCTACTTACCTACCTACCTACCTACCAATTAGCGAGTGGCATTGCTGCAACTGCACAAATGGCGCAGCTATCTACTTTTATTTTAAAAGTTGATTATCCAGTTTTTTCTTTGTATTTTAATGTGCATGTACAGTCTATTTATTCTTACTTGTCCAATTTAGTAAACAAGATTTTCACCTTAAAATTGAGATTAGATGCCTAAACTAGACATTTTCTCGCAAATTCTGAATTATGTTTATAAAATTGGCACCGTGTTATCTAAAAGAGTGTTCCAAGATCACAATCCCCAAGCTAGAACTCTCAGCTGCTAACCTACTCACACAACTAATAATTCGTGTTTCTGCCCAGCTTTGGGCACATATACCTATAACTCAGTATATTTGCTGGTCCGACAGCACAGTGGTGCTCGCATGGCTTGGTACGCCTCCACATCGACTTCAGGTCTTCGAATCTAATCGAGTAGTTGAAATAAACTCAACCCCATTTGAAATAACATGGTGGTAGTTAGCCAGTGTCGGCTAGGTCTACCTCACGATGGGCTGGTTGAGAGAGCGGAATGGCAGTTTTGGGCTAAAAAGTCACAGTTTAATGGTAGAATCTTGTTTACTAAATTGGACAAGTAAGAATAAATAGACTGTATACTTAGGGTGTCTATCTAGTTTGAAACTATATCAATTCCCTTCTATCGTCAGCACCAGGGTGTGATCTGTTTGCTGATAAGATGATGAATGTAGCTGAAGAATGTCTGAAATACTGTGAACGAGACGAATGAAAGGATGGTCTAAATTATGTGTAAACTGTATTGGATTTTAATTTTTATTGTATGTTATGTGTATTTTATGTCTAAATTATTAGTAAAATAGTCGCTAATTGTAAAACGAAATAGTCATATGTACTGTAATGTTCTACAATTTAAATAAATAAAATAATAATAAATAATAATATCGATATTTTTCATGTAGCCTATAAACGTCGCACTGCTGGGCACATGCCAGGCAGAGTATGGCCTTAATTACCACGAGTGCCCATCGGGGATTGGCAACTACAAACCTCATACCTCAGACGCTCAGGTTACCTCACCATTTTACTACGACATTATACCGCAATATTATGTTACACTAAAATTGTTGCCTTTTTTATACATGCCTAACAAAAAAAGGCTTCCGTGGCACTTGCCTCTGTTGTAGGTCAACCGCGCCACAAGTTTCGACTGCTGCCATTACAAAACCCATCCTCACCTTGACTCCGACGCAATGCGGGTTTCGCCACGGTATAATTGCGGACCCTGAACGGTTCCGCCGGTCCGAAGGAAATCTGCGTTTGCGGTGGTCCTCGGACTGAGCTGTATTTAATTATTGATGCGTTTTCCTGTGAAATAATCGCGTATGAAATAATGTTTCCCGACTTGTGAAACGGTACCGTTATATCTACTTACGCCTTTCCGTTCACGTGATTTCGTTTTCAAATGAATGTTTAATAATCAGGTCAAGTGCAGAGCCCGAAAATTGTATCGTAATGTAACGTAATTCTTTCATCACATTGCGAATTCATATTCAACGTGTTTTTTATACAAAACTACAGTCTGTTATAGTATTTCTTTTAATGATTCGCGATACTCATACAAAGAGTCTACCCGAGACCACGGCACGGCCACGGCAACGCTGCAGAACCTTATTTTCTTTATTCAGAACCTTATTTCCGTCGGGAAATAAGGTAATTACGTTCTACCTAATAAATGATCGCGACTTGACCCGTTTAATATATAACTATGTGCAGTCTGTTACTATTTAAAATATACCTCGGCTACTAACGGATATATTCGTGTAATAGAAATATCGAAACTAATATGACACTCAATTAAACTTTTCAAAATAGTGAAGAAAAGTTTTATACAGAGTAGGAAGTAGTATTCGTGTGCTTTCGGTGAAAACAGAGTGCTTAGTGCGAGTTTTTTAACTACTCGATCGCGTTAACGTAAACTCATATTTCTACGGCATCGAGGAAGCGTCACCTAGCGACAAGTATGGAAATTAAAATTGCTGAGTGTGAGTTGTAATGGTTTACGTTGAGAAGTGAACACGTTTACCAGCCAAAACATGAATAAACGCGAGTGCGAGTTGTACTGTGACAGCGTTTTGCCAGTTCGAACGGTTAACTTACTCATACTCAATGTTCGATTAACGCGGTAGTAAAGTTATTCGATTGGATCTGTCAAACTCGCACTATACACTCTGAAGCCTACTCTAGAGGCCGAGGTATATTCTAAAAGCTGCTCACTGGTGTTACCCGCGGTTTATTGGGGAAGTTAATTGATTAGAGAGAGAGAGAAATAATTTATTTATCTGGGGATAAGATGTCTTCCCGCAGTAAAACGTAGCCTATGTATTAATCCAGGGTGTCAGCTTACTCCATACCAAATTTAATTAAAATGTTTGTGTATCAAACATACGCACGAAATGAAATGAAAAGGTTTTATTAAAAAAATGGACCAAACAACTCCAAACTGAATCTTTTTCGAAATTGACAGAGGTTACATAACTCTAGAATCATTGTCTTTTAAATACACCGTGTTATATAAATAACACTTGTTATTGTTTATTCATTTGTTCATTCAAAAGAACACTTTAAAAAACCAAACTTACATGCTACATAACATTCACTTGAAAACGTATTTACATAAAGTCACGCCTGTATTTCGGAGGGGTACACAGAAAAGCGCTCGTGATTGATTCCAATCACTCGGTTCGGTACTAGGCGAACCGAGTGATTGGAATCAATCACTTGAGTTAAGCAACAACAGGCGCGGTCAGGTGCTGGATGGGTGGCCGTCCCGTGACTACCGCTAGTGGCATGTTTTCCGAGCGCTTCTGTACTTTGCAAGGCACGCTTAGCCGTTGGTGCCGGCTGTCATGTAATGACAGTCGTTAAGCCATGTCAGAGGCCTTACGGGCGGCTTGATAACTTCTGAAAGTAAGGCCCGCCGCTGTCTTACAATCCTCCACCAACCCGGACTTGACCCGTGCCCCAGCAGTGGGGGCATACAAGGGTTGTTATTGACTTGTTGTTATCGATACCATTATTGTAGACAACAATTATTGTATTAAACTAAAGGAAGGCCAATGAGACGAGATAAAGGATGTTATAAACGAAATGATATAAACTACACATTGTAAAGGAAGGCCTTCCTTTACAATGTGTAGTTTATAACATTTCGTTCGATTCTCAAACAACCCGGACTCGGCTTCCGTGGTGGTGTAAGGCCTAACCTTCCTGCGATGCCAGAAGAGACCCGTGTCCCAGCAGTGGGGGCATACTAGGGTTGATATCGATTCGATTCTATAAACAAGAAATTTTTTTCAAGTGGTTGTTCTTGTCTTTTTGCGTGATTCTTCAAAATAATCCTCAATTTTAAAAACCTATTTAAAGGCTAAAAATTTCACCCATGCCGGGATTTGAACCCGCGACCTCTGGCTATCCGTGCCAGAAATTATCCTTAGCACGGGTTAGTGCATTAAAAAGAATAAAATCCTCAATCCTAATTAAATAAACTCCAAATAAATCCTTCAATAATCATATTAAAAGTTATAATTCAATGGTTATACATTTTTTTTTATTTTTAATGCACTAACCCGTGCTAAGGACAATTTTAGTATAATCATGTGGGTACAGCAATATCATTCCGATGTAAAAACCTAACTGCAAAGTAGGTAGTCGGGGCTGTAAGTGATGCAATCTACTTCAGCCAGATGTCTCTGCCTGTACGTAATACAGAGAATATTGTAAAGAGGTTCAAAATTTCACTAATGCCGGTGAGTCGCCCATTAGCTCAGTTGGAAAGAGCGCTGGCACGGATAGCCAGAGGTCGCGGGTTCGAATCCCGGCATGGGTGGAATTTTTAGCCTCTAAATAGGTTTTTAATATATTACAAGTCTTAACTTCCATCACTTAACAGTTCCACTTGCTGTACCTTTCGGCTCGCGAGGCGCATGCGCGGCTAGTGAGCTCGTTCCGAATTCAAAACAACTAGGGCACGCCATTGGTCCACTTTTATTGGAGATCCGTCGGCGTATTGAGAAAGCCTGAGCGTCCGAGCTTTAAGTGAACATGATTATATTCTTTTTAATGCACTAACCCGCGCTAAGGACAATATTAAAAACCAATTTAGAGGCTATGAATTCCACCCATACCCATGGATTCGAACCCGCGACCTCTGGCTAACCGTGCCAGCGCTCTCCCAACTGAGCCAATGGGCAAGTACCGGCATCAGCGAAACTTCGAACCTCTTTACAATATTCTCAGTATTATTTACAGGCAGCGGCATCTGGCTGAAGTAATTTGCATCACTTGCAGCCCCGAGTACGTACTTTGCAGTTAGGTTTTACATTGGAATGATATCGCTGTACCCACATGATTTTTTTTTAATGCACTAAACCGTGCTAAGGACAGTTTTAAAAACCTATTTGGAGGCTAAAAATTCCACCCATGCCGGGACTCGAAACCGCGACCTCTGGCTAACCGTGCCAGCGCTCTCCCAACGTAAGTGAATACCTTAGACAATCAGGTTTCCTCACGATATTTTCCTTCACGCTAGTGAGTGGTTTATGGATAAACTGGATATGATTATCTGTAGTAAAACTGCGGCACGATACAGTATAATCTGTTAGCTTTTAGAATATACCTCGGGCTCTAGAGTAGGCTTCGGTTTTCGCCGAAAGCACACGAGTGTACTCTTCTTGCTATGTATACAACTTTTCTTCACTATTTTGAAAAGTTATTTAATTTTTTTTTCTTCTATAGAATAGAATATTTATTAGTTCCGATATTTATAACCACCAGCCAAGTCCGGGCTGGTGAAGGATTGTAAGACAGTGGCGGGCCTTGCTGTCAGAAGTTATCAAGCCACCCGTAACGTCTCTGACATGGCTTAACGACTGCCATTACATGACAGCCGGCACCAACGGCTTAGCGTGCCTCGCGAAGCACGGAAGCGCTCGGAAAAAATGCCACTAGCGGTAGTCCCGGGATGGCCACCCATTCAGTACCTGACCGCGCCTGTTGTAGCTTAAACCGAGTGATTAATTCCAATCACTCGGTTGCACTAGGCCACGACTCGTACTTCTCATAACAAGTATCATCAAATCTTTGACGATTCAAGTTCGGACCCCGCGTTGATGTCTAATCCTTGTAGCTTTCGTTTTTGTTTAATTTTAAAGTCCTTTCAAAGTTTATTTTTGAACCCAATGTTATCTGCGTATCTCTTTGGAGATTTAAATACAGTGTTGATTTATTTTCTTGTATTTTTCATGGTGGAATGTGAGAGAAATATTATACAGGGTGGCCTTAAATTATCATTATTTTTATTACGTGAATATTGGAACATAATAGTAAAATTACACCAAAGCGTTACAATATCAGAGCACTACCTTTCATACATCTTCTATCATCCTCCCACATACCTTCACCATATTTTCAATCCCATCCGCAAACACATCACATTCTGGTGCTTCAGCGAGCAGGGCACAGAGAAGCCGCAGTAATGTTTTGTTTATGTTTGAAAATAATTTTATTTGCATAGTTTAGTTCTGGCTCCCAAACTAGGATCTTGTGCTATGGTTGGCCTTTCAATACAGGTTTTAAAATAAGTTATATATATTTATATATATTTTAAATATACTTTATTGCACACAAACATTTTACAGGACATAAACATAACATCACGCCCGTATCCGAGAGGGGTAGGCAGAGAACAGGGACTGCCACTTGCCACGATCCTACCACAAGACATTGCATAAGAAATAATAATACAAAAGTACTTACCGACGGAATATTTACCGACGGAACCATACTTGTTGCGGCGTAGAGTAAAACGAAAAAACGGCGAACTTTTTTTCGCCGATCACGTATCTATATTATCCGTGTTTGGACATTTAGAGCGGCTGGTGGATAGATAGGTTTATTGAAGACGTCGCTCTGGGGGCGTAAGCTGGCAATCTAGGACAATCTCTTTGTCTGGGTGGAGTACCTATTGTGACTACTAGTACGACCTGAATTTGAGCTTTTTATTTTATGTTTTAGGAAGACTAGCAGCTATTTATAATGCAGCCATATATATATATATATATATATATATTAGATTATTAGATTATTATATTAGAGTTTATTTAATTAGGATTGAGGATTTTATTCTTTTTAATGCGGAGATATATATATATATCTCCGCATTAAAAAGAATGTATATATATAATATATATATATATATATATATATATATATATATATATATATATATATATATATATATATATATATATATATATCTCCGATGGTAGCCGAGGTATATTCTAAAAACTAACATACTTTATATATATTATACATATATAATATATATAAAGTATGTTAGTTATTAGAATATACCTCGGCTACCATCGGATTGAATCAGATATTCGTGTAATAGAAATATTGGAACTAAAATGACACTTAATTTTACATAACTTTTCAAAATAGTGAAGAAAAGTTTTATACAGAGCAGGAAGTAGTATTACACCCGTGTGCTTTCGGTGTAAACCGAAACCTACTCTAGAGCCCGAGGTATATTCTAAAAGCTATACAATCATGACTGCTTAGTCTGCCCAGCCCACAGGAAAAAAAAAATCAATACGTGCAGAGCAAACCAATTCGCAGGTTTCCTCACGAGATCTTCCTTTACGGTTAGCATGTCGTATTGCTGTTCATTGTTCGGAAAGGAATCGCACGCACAGCCCGGGGCCCGGTTCAGAAATGACAGACTGGCTCTATAGCTGGCCGGACTGGTCTGTTAAAAAATACAGCACCTCCTACAATCAATTTAAAATCAAATTAAGAAAGTGGCTATTAGAAAATACCTTTTACAGCTATAAAGAATTTTTTTGTATGCCAATAGTCATGTAATAGTACATTACACAACTAGGGTGGTAATACAAAGAAAGGCCGAGATCGCAGAAGTTTGCGGCCCGAGCTGCAATGCAAGCGAGGGACGTAAATATGCGATCGAGAGCTTTCTTTATTACCTCCCGTGTTGTGTACATCTTTTTATGTCTACACTTGGCCAGAAAGCGGCTTTTTCCGTACGCGCAGCGTGCGGGAAAAGCCACTTTATTGCCAGGTGTGGCATAAATATATGAATAAATGCAACTGAAAAAAAGTATAATTGAATAACGTATTTTTTACATATTTTTTTTATATTATGTAACGTATTTTTTACATATTTTTTTTTATATTATGTAACGTATTTTTTACATATTTTTTTATATTATGTAACGTATTTTTGTACATAGACATTAAACAATATTATAATAATAATAACATGTACGACATGTAACTCTTCATAAGTTATCAATAAATTATCTGTATCTGTCCGGCGCTGGTTGTTCTTTGTATTGTAATTTTACTACCTCGATGGTCTAGCGGTTAACACGCTTGACGAAACGCAGGTCTAGGGTTCGATTCCCACTGAAGGCCAGCGTATTATATCAGTATCTAAGAGCTTCTGCCAACAAACTGTTATGCAGTTTGGCAGAAACAAACTTCTGTATTTTTTTTGTATTTTTACTTGAACAAACGTCTTCAACCAAAATCAGTATAGTAATGGCATCAGTCTGGGTGTGTTTTCAAGTTTGAGAGAGAGAGAGACATTTATTTGAAGCCACAAAGATACAATACACACAACACAATGTAACACGATATTAAAATAATACAGACAAATAAGAAAAGAAAGAACAAAGAAAAATGTTACAGAACAAAGAGGACGATATAAAACAAACATTTACAATTTAGAAGGGCATTGTATCTCCGCAGCCACAAACAGGTAGCTGACTCAGCATTTGCTGCAGGCTGGGCTTGCAACACTGATTTTCTGTCTGCACCTATTCTTCAATTTATACATACATTAAGTATAGAATATACCTACATACAGATCTTACATATCAATAGAATACAGTTTGTTGTGAAATATACTAAATATAGAATATCTAAGTAACAATGCACATAATGAAGCGCTCGTAGCCTAGGCGAACCGAGTGATTGGAATCGATCACTTGAGTTAAGCAACAACAGGCGCGGTCAGGTGCAGGATGGGTGACCGTCCCGTGACTACCGCTAGTGGCATTTTTCCGAGCGCTTCCGTGCCTCGCAAGGCACGTTAAGCCGTTGGTGCCGGCTGTCATGCAATGACAGTCGTTAAGCTATGTCAGAGGCCTCATGGGCGGCTTGGTAACTTCTGACAGTAAGGCCCGCCACTGTCTTACAATCCTCCACCAACCCGGACTTGGCCCCCGTGGTGGAGTTTGGCCTAACCGTCCTGCGATGCAGGAAGAGACCCGTGCCCCAGCAGTGGGGACATACAAGGGTTGATAGCGAATGCACATAATATAATAAGATAAGTTTGTGATGTCCTTGCCCGGTTACCACAGCACAGGGTATCCCAGTTTTGGTCCTGCCCCTTGATTATGTAACTTCTCACGTATCCATCTGAGTGGGAAAGCGGAATGTTTACTTAACTCTCCTGTTTAGATATGAGGCGTAATATGTATCGCGCGGTTCAAAAAAATTTTAAGTACACTTTGTGCCAAAAGGGCTACTATAATATAAAGGATTATTTAAATGACAATAATATCTGGAATTAAAGCCAGTACAATAAATGTTTTAAAATAATTATGTAAACTCTGTTGACTAAGAACTTTGAAAGATTAAGTTTGGAGTTATTTTGTACATTTTTTCTCCAAAATGATCTCGATTTTGAAATGGACACCTAGTTTGAATTATTACGTTCTTTAAGCCGCAGCTTCTGCACTACTTTGAATAAAACCTTTTCATTTCATTTCACACGTAATGAATACCGCCTTTCAGATATGTAAGCCTTTTTATGCTGTTGCTAATCGAAGCTTGTGTCTAAATGGGATGTTTCATATCTATGAAAGTAAAAAGCTTCTTGTACCTACTTATAAATCCACTTTCTATCGTAAATTTTAATAGATCCATATAACCGATCTGGAAAAGTGTCTACCTAAAGGCTATTTAGCCTTGAAATAAAATACACTGGGTAATAGTATGTAAGAATTAATGTGAACAAAGAACATTTAAAACAGTGGAGATATCCATATCAGATATGATACGTGACAGTGATATTTAGCCACATTATTAACGACAAAGTCCGGAGTGCTTAGTGCGAGTTTGACAGATCCAATCGAATAACTTTACTACCGCGTTAATCAAGCATTGAGTAGTGAGTATGAGTAAGTTAACCGTTCGAACTGGCAAAACGCTGTCGCAGTACAACTCGCACTCGCGTTTATTTGTGTTTGGGCTGGTAAACGTGTTCACTTCTCATCGTAAATCATTACAACTCGCACTCAGCAATTTTAATTACCATACTTGTCGCTAGGTGGCGCTTCCTCGATGCCATAGAAATATGAGTTTACGTTAACGCGATCGAGTAGTTAAAAAACTCGCACTAAGCACTCGGTAGATATTTCGTTTACAACACAGATGCATACGTGGAAAGTAACGTAATAAAGGCGCATGACGAGTGACTGTGTTGTGTGCAAGTTATTATTACTAATAATTCAACAAGCAAACGTGTGAGCTGGACTAATCAAAACATCTTTTGTCTAACACAGCACAAGACTAAAACAATGCACTAAAATTCATCGTTACGTGACGCAACGTAACAGTGTTAGAATGAAAGTTTTTAATTTGAATTAAAAAACATAGTAATTATCATATAAAACTATGCGTAATTGCTCGCGCGACATGACTGTTGCGTCACAGCTCTGTTATATATTAAACGGGTCAAATTGCGATTATTTATAAGGTAAAACGTAGCGATGCAAATTACCTTAATTATAGAATAGATACGTTTATTTGGTACCATTATAAAAAATAAAACATATAATCTAGATTATACTATTTTTATTTTTAATGCACTAACCCGTGCTAGAGACAATTTTAAAAACCTATTTAGAGGCTAAAAATAGCCTCTTTTAAAAACCTATTTAGAGGCTAAAAATAGCCTCTAAATAGGTTTTTAAAATTGTCCTTAGCACAGGTTAGTGCATTAAAAATAAAAATAGTATAAATGTGGGTACAGCGATATCATTCCGATGTAAAAACCTAACTGCAAAGTAGGTAGTCGGGGCTGTAAGTGATGCAATTTGATTAAGCCAGATGTCGCTGCCTGTACGTAATACAGAGAATAGTGTAAAGAGGTTCGAAATTTAACTGATGCCGGTGAGTCGCCCATTAGCTCAGTTGGATAGAGCGCTGGCACGGATAGCCAGAGGTCGCGGGTTCGAATCCCGGCATGGGTGGAATTTTTAGCCTCGAAATAGATTTTTAAAATATAATCTAGATATTTAAGAACTAGGAATTGGCACCAACAAATGGCCCCCGCTCAGCTTTATGCCGTGGCCGATAGCGACCACGACGCTGGTTTTCAGCGGATACCACAACAAAACAACACATTCCCGTCGTTTCGGCAGTTGTTGCGTTTTGGCCCGCTGCGAAAAACTAATAGTTGTCCATTATCCATTACCCTCTTCACATTATCCACATAACCCAAGGTTAGCTGGAAGGAAATACTTATTAGTATTAAGCTCGCCTTTGTATAAACCTCTTTATTTTGCGCAAATAATCTTTGAATTGAATTGAAAAGTGACCACACACAATAATCGTATCCAATAATCAAAGATTTACGGTATTAGTATTAACGGTGAAGGAAAACATCGTGAGGAAATCCGCGGCTTGGTTGGCTCCGCACGTATTGACTAGTCTTTCCTGTGCGCTAGGCTGACTAAGCTGTCAGGATGGTATAGGTGCTGGGCAAGCCTACACCATCTATAAAACCATGTCCCAGGCACTACAGCGTCGGAGCGGTCCCTTCAACCATCTAGTGTGAGTGAAGATACCACTGAACGCTGTATAAATACATTAAGTAGATGCAAAAAGGCCAATTTATTATTATTCGGTATTAGAGGAAAGTACATATTCGATATCAAACCTTGTATGCCCCACTGCTGGGTCACGGGCCTCTTCCTGCATCGCAGTAAGGTTAGGCCATGGTCCACCACGGGAGCCAACTCCAGGTCGGTGAAGGATTGTAAGACAGTGGCGGGCCTAACTGTCACTAGTTATCAAGCCGTCCATAAGGCCTCTGACATGGCTTAACGACTGCCATTACACGACAGCCGGCACCAACTGCATCCTGCACCTGACTGCGCCTGTTGTTGCTTAACCCAAGTGATTGATTCCAATCACTCGGTTGCACTAGGCCGCGAGCGCTTCTTCCACATTACTTAGGTATGAGTATATTACATCTCATAATAAGTACCTTCACATCTAGTCGTTTCGCGTTTATGCGGCGCACAATCACTACATCCTGTACTGACGTCGTGTGAATATGCCTAGTCCTACACAATGGTTTTAGGCAATCGTCTTATCTCAGACAGACGCGTGCGAGTGGGGTTCTCACGCTTGAAAGCGGTGGTGTTTTACAGGCTCTCGTAGGTGATTACATTTTGTTTGAATACTATAGCAAACTGTAACCCATAGGCCTAACCCTATTAATTGCGCCATTCCTACCCGTGGGATGCGGCACTGTATGCTGAAGCCTATGATCTGAGGCTGAAGCACAGGCTCACAGAAGCTATTGCCACTTATTGTAAAAAATGTCATCGGTTGGTTCTTACAGCTAAGTTAAGTAAGTGGAATTGTTATTTGAAACTATTTTTAAGAAATAAACTATTTGTAATATATGATTTACTTTTAACTCTTTAAGAATTTCCTTCTGAACTTATGAACGTTGATGAAGCGAAGACTATCTGTCAGGATCGTGGCAAGTGGCAAGTTTGAAATTTCGCTGATGTCGGTACTTGCCCATTAATTCAGTTGGGAGAGCACGGGTACGGTTAGCCAGAGGTCGCAGGTTCGAGTCCCGGCATGCGTGGAATTTTTAGCCTCTAAATAGGTTATTTAAAATTGTCCTTAGCACGGATTAGTGCAATAAAAATAATATAATCATAAAAGCATGAGTTTTGTAAAAAATAGCTTTTCAATGACAGCTGTGAGTTGATTGCATTAAAAAAACTAGATGGCGCTGCAAGGAGAACAAATGTCACCCATCACACGTTTTATCGCGTTTTATGTTGTACTCACAAATTATTATTTGTGATAACCTAAACATCTCTTTGTAGTCTGTGATCTAAGCTAAACTATGTTTCAAAACTGTTGAAATTTTAAAGTTTTGAAGTATTTTTACTTTGTTCATTACATATGTACGTGAATTGTGTCTTAAGCCCGCCCGTGCTAGCCCGTGCATTGAGCATTTTTGTAAAAACATAGGCACTCACCGTTTTCCTAAGGGCTGATTTTTCAATAGTCAGATAACTTTTATCTGAGGAATAAAAATGGCGGTTTGACATAATTTTCATACATAAGCTGTCAAACCGCTATTTTTATTCCTCAGATAAAAGTTATCTGACTATTGAAAAATCAGCCCTAAATGATGTAAATTTTGACATATTAAAGGTTTTTAAATATTATATGACGTCAGCACCATCTATCAGTAACTTGCGGTACTGTTTTTTGTTTTTAATGGAGCTTTGAAAAGCCCTCATTAACCGAGTTTAAATAAACTCTTTTCAAAGTCCTTTATTAAAAGACTTTGAAAAGACTAAGTTTGGAGATTTTTTTGTCCATTTTTTTTCATAAATAATCTAGATTTTGGAATGGACACCTTCTTTGACGTGTAAGCCGCAGTTTCTGCGCTACTTTGAATAAAACCTTTTCATTTCGTTTCAATTCATTTCATTGACTTCATTAATCGACTATACTTCAATGATTTGCATACAATGCAATCCGCGTAGGTACATAAATCATTAGTCATAACCGCAGATTCCAGTAATTTAATTTGTTGTCTTATACAATGAGCCAAAACGCGCACGAGCTCCGGAAACTTCTATTGCGTTAGTCATAAGAACGTTAGTAGTGAAAGCTTTACAAACAATACAAATGTTAAAAGAAAATACAATACAAACAAAAAAATAATAGCATTAACATGTGAAAATTACTTTTTAAAACCTATTTAGAGGCAAAAAAATTCACCCAAGCCGGGACTCGAACCCGCGACGTCTGGCTAACCGTGCCAGCGCTCTCCCAACTGAGCTGATGGGTGACTTACCGGCATCGGTGAAATTTCGAACCACTTTACAATACTCTCTGTATTACGTACAGGCAGCAACATCTGGCTGAAGTAATTTGCATCTCTTGCAGCCCCGAGTACCTACTTTGCAGTTAGGTTTTACATCGGAATGATATCGCATGATTATGTTTTTTTTAATGCACTAACCCGTGCAAAAGACATTTTTAAAAACCTAATTAGAGGCTAAAAATTCCACCAATGTTACGTTATGTTTTAAAGCCATGTGTATTCGTCTCACACGGCCAGATTTGTTTGCGAATGTATCATCATCCTTGACAAGAGTTTACGGAACTTGATAGACAACCCGATAGCTGCCCAAGGTTACGTATTATTTATATTGTCATACTTAAAAAAAAAACATATTTCTCATCCTTTCCTGTTAAACTGACAAGATAGCGCCGACGTCCAAGACACTACAGCATCCGCTTGGACGAGTATTTATTTCAACTACAGGGTATGGTGCGTGTATCGAAGCGCTCGCGGCCTACTCGAACCGAGTGATTAGAGCAACAACAGACGTGGTTAGGTGCTGGATGGGTGACCGTCCCGTGACTACCGCTAGTGGCATTTTTTCCGGGCGCTTCGGTGCTTCGCAAGGCACGTTAAGCGTTGGTGCCGGATGTCATGTAATGGCAGTCGTTGAGCTATGTTAGAGGCCTTATGGGCGGCTTGATAACCGGTGACAGTAAGGTCCGCCACCTCCACCAACCCGGACTTGGCCCCCGTGGTGAAGTACGGCCTAAACTTCCTGCGATGTAGGAAGAGACCCGTGCCCCAGCAGTGGGAACATACAAAGGGTTGATACCAAACTTGATTTCCTAGCACCTTAATTATTGTAAATTTGGACCTAAATAATTTTTGAATTAATACTTTCGTGAGTACAACGTATTATATAGGATAGGATATAGGAGTATAGGATTGTCACAGATTGCAAATCATTTTGACCAATTTTGACATATAAGGTACACCAAGAAGGCTCCGAGTCTGACCAAAACAAAAAAGTTTGATAAATTCGGCACCATGGAGGTGGGAGTAAAAAAGTTATTCAAAGATGATTTAAATTCACAAACTTAGTGCACGCGATGTTCTAAATTCAATTTACTTTATTCTCTAGCGGATAAAAACGGCTTTTGCACACAGATATCGAAGAGAAAAATACTCTTCCGAGATGGGCGGGGGATGAGAAAGCCTTTTTTAACCGCTCCATACAGAATGAAAAATCGATGAATTCATTTATCGTGAACTTTTTATGGTGCTACAAAGTTATCCAACCCCGTGGAAGTGTCAAATTTTGTATGGAAACGTCACGTTTACTATGGCAAAAGTGACGCTGTCACCGGAGTGCTTAGTGCGAGTTTGACAGATCCAATCGGATAACTACTACCGCGTTAATCGAGCATTGAGTAGTGAGTATGAGTAGGTAAGTTAACCGTTCGAACTGGCAAAACGCTGTAACAGTACAACTCGCACTCGCGTTTATTCGTGTTTTGGCTGGTAAACGTGTTCACTTCTCAACGTAAACCATTACAACTCGCACTCAGCAATTTTAATTTCCATACTTGTCGCTAGGTGGCGCTTCCTCGATGCCATAGAAATATGAGTTTACGTTAACGCGATCGAGTAGTTAAAAAACTCGCACTAAGCACTCGGGTCAGACAAGTTTGTCACACTCTAAGCGTTTTACTTCAAGAGCTTCTAAGCATGAACAGGCGTTACAATTTTTATAAATAAGGTTGTAAGTAGTTCAATTCCGTCGTGACTCCATTAACCTTGACATCTTTAAGCGAAGTCGTGACATGCCGCCACCCACAGTAAGCCCTAAAAGGCATAGGATAGAGAATACTCATCACATCACACCTCATATTGGTCACATCAATATTATAAAGGCGAAAGTGTGTGAGTGTGTGTGTATGGTTGTTACTTCTTCACGTCTAAACGGTGTGAACGTATATGCGAGTGAGAGTGTGTACGTGCAGGTCTGTGCGTATGTAAGGGTGAGTATGTGTGTGTGAGTATGTGTGTGTGAGTATGTGTGTGTGAGTATGTGTGTGTGTCAGGGGCGGATCTTGAATTTGTGGGGCCCTGGGCTGAAACTACTTAGGGGCCTATCTAAGTACTCAACTAATAGCCATGTCAAAAAACTGTTTCTATAATGATATATTATTAAGTGCGGAAATAAAAAGAAAATCACGTCAGACGTTACGTTAAGCAGCGCTACTATTTTTTTTCAAATTATCGCCTACTGTTTTTAGCGGGATCTGGGGGCCTCTTGTAACCTAGGGGCTCTGGGCTGCAGCCCAAGCAGCCCTTAGGTAGATCCGGCCCTGGTGTGTGTGTATGTATGTGTGTGTTCGTGAGTATTTTGTGAGTGACAATAATTGGTTTTACGATATAACTCTCACTAGTTCCTCCGTGGCACCATAGGTAAAAAATTGCATGAAATTCTAACATTTTATGCCTAATTAACTCACGCCATCGCACTACGCGGGCGAGGATTACTTGATTGCTTCTCTGAAGTAACTTCTTGACAGAGCACCTTTAGGAAAACACTTTGTTCGATCGCCAAACAAACAATGTACGCAAAATGTCTCCCCGGCACACGGAACGGACGTAATTGTGACAGCGAGGCGAGAAGATTCGTGGGCGCGGTCCAAGATACAAGCGGTTAGCGTTTCCTGAACAAGTGTCTTAGGCCCGTATTAGTAAACCGCTCTTACCGCTGAGAGCGCTCTCAAACCCGTTCTTAACATGCTGTTCTAATTAATAAACGAAATTTGAGTTCGCCGATTCGAAGCTGTCATCATTTGAGTGACGTCGAATTGATAAATTAAACTCGGTACTTAAAATGAGCTCTTGAGATGTCGTTTGAGTGTGTTAGTCACCGAACCCTCACTATTTTTTTTGGGATGCTTATGACAAATGATAGTGGACTGTATTTAAGGAAATATAAATGTATTGAAAACAGATAGGTGTTACAATCGTTCACGTCGCGCCCGTAAAAAAATCGGTCGTGTTGTGGTGCGACGACGGTGGAAGTGCCGTATGCGGCGGCGCAGCGGTGGGGGGCCCGTATCACCTCCGCCTCCGCCCGCGCCCGCTCAGTCCCCGCACGCTTCCAAGTGTATCAGCGAGCTGTCTTAACCAAGTGCGTATTGGCTGAGTGCAGTCCGTTGGTGAGTTGAGTGCGTGCCTTGACAAGGTTTATGTTTAGTTTGTTTTATTTTACTAAGCAAAATATGGATATAGAAAATATAATACACGAGATCAATTACTACGATGTTATCGATCACTACGATGATATTTTATGGCCAAGAATTCTACTATTGTCTTATATACAAGAAAAAATACAACTCCTGAGAGATCAGATAAAGATATTTAAATCAAGAAGCGCTCGCGGCCTAGTCGAACCGAGGATTGGAATCTATCACTTGAGCAACAACAGGCGCGGTCAGGTGCACGATGAGTGACCGTCCCGTGACTACCGCAAGTGGCATTTGCCGAGCGCTTCCATGCTTCGCAAGGCACGTTAAGCCGTTGGTGCCGGTTGTCATGTAATGGCAGTCGTTAAGCCACGTCAGAGGCGTTATGGGCGGCTTGATAACTTCTGACAGGCCCGCCACTGTCTTACAGTCCTCCACCAACCCGGACTTGGCCCCCGTGGTGGAGTATGCCCTAACCTTCTTGAGATGCAGGAAGAGACCCGTGCCCCAGCAGTGGGGACATACAAGGGTTGATAACGAATGCACATAATATAGTAAGATAAGTTTGTGATGTCCTTGCCTTACCACAGCACAGGGTATCCCAGTTTTGGTCCTGCCCCTTGATTATGTAACTTCTCACGTATCCATCTGAGTGGGAAAGCGGAATGTTTACTTAACTCTCCTGTTTACTTAACTCCCCACCCCACTGCTGGGGTGGGGACATATAAGGGTTGATACCAAGCCAAGATCCGCCCCGGCGCCTCGCTTGGGCCACACGCCACGTCCGTCTCGTCCGAGAGAGCTGCGCGCGCGCTTTCACCTACCGAAATGCCGCGGTTTTTGCGCGCCATCACTCTCTGTGCGGACGGAGGCCGTTGTTTTAGCCAGATTCAGATTCAGATACTTTATTTGTCAAACATAGGTGTACAATACATGCATCTGTAAATGCTAAATGTGCGCTATGTTTAGCCAATAAGGCGTACAAATAATAAAAAAAAAACTTAAAATAATAGGTGACATTTATAGTTATTAACAAAATTGCAATTCAATAATATTAATTAATAGAAAAATAATATTAATTAATAGAAAAATAATATTAATTAATAGAAAAATAATATTAATTAATAGAAAAATAATATTAATTAATAGAAAAATAATAATAATCATAAATAAGTAGACAGTGTCAAAATTTGTCATTTAAATATTCGAAGACACTATAATAAGATTTCGCCAAAAGTAAATTCTTCAACTTAAATTTGTCAATGGGGAGTTCCCTCCATGCTGAAGGCAGTTTATTATATAAAGTAGGTGCCATGTGACAAACGCTTTTCGTCTCTTCGTCAAGCCACTCGCGGGCTTGCGTCTTGGGCAAACCCTAGTTTTTCGCGCGTAGGTGCTGTGACTGTGTCGCGCGTTTTCTGGCGCTAAAAGGTCGACCACATAGAGGTGTGTTAGCAAATGGAAACTGGCATGCAACGACTAATGAAGGTTGATGAAGCGAAGGTGGCAAGGGTCGTGGCAAGTGGCAGTCTCTGCCTACCCTTTTAGGATACAGGCGTGAGTTTATGAAATGTTTTAGAGGCCTCAGTGCATAGCACCTTCTTACAAAAAATGGGACAAATATATTTAAAACACCTGTAAACGTTAAGCCGTTGGTGCCAGCTGTCATGTAGTGGCAGTCGTTAAGCCATGTCACAGGCCTTATGGGCGGCTTGATAACTTCTGACAGTAAGGCTCGCCACTGTCTTACAATCCACCACCAACCCACACTTGGCCCTCGTGGCCCTATTTTCATGCAAAGAATAATCATTTTCAAGCAATACATAGCAGCATAATAAGATATTGAATGAAAGAAAAAAATTATAAATGACTCTCCTGTAAAATTACAAAATGTGCAGAATTGTGCTCTTGTATCACGCAAGGTGCGATATTTAGTTGCCTCGCCATGAAAGTTTTTCTTTGTTATTGAACTACTGAATTTACAAGGATCCTCAATGATTCTAGGAAACGGAAAATCCTTGTCTTTATTTATATTCTTTTTTGGTCCAGGAACTTTGTACGTAAAATTTTGCGTCAAATCCGGTACTTCTGAGTTTTTTGCAGACTCGATTATGATGTTAGCGTAATTAAAAATTCAAGCTTGTGACCTCGGGCGCCGAACGCAACTTTGTAAAAAAATTAATAACCCGCGAAAATTATGGTTTTATTTTTTTACATTTTACACCAAAGAAATAGTTTTTGAATGTACCTTTTTAGAACGTTTTTGAAGTAGACTAAATTTGTTACAGTATGTGACTAGAAACGTCTCTGTAGACCCCGCAGTTTCCGAGATAAGTTCTTTCGAAGTTTGTAATTTTTTCGAACTTCGTAATGATACGCGATTTTTTCGTCCTGAAACTAATTTGTACAAAGGCGAGCTTAATACTAGCTAATGTTTTTTTCCAGCTAACCAACCATTTTGAGACCAGGATTCTTCGTAATCTCTGCTATAATATCGAAGCCCTAAACGGTTGCGAAAGTATGTTAAAAAAGGAAACAAGAAGTATGATGATGTTTATCAATAAACTAAGCTACGAATAATGAAATAAAAAAAAACATAACTTATTCTCACGCCTGTATCCCAGAGGGGTAGGCAGAGACCAGGGACTGATCTGTCTACCCCTCTGGGTAGGCAGAGTGGACAGATTACCTTCGCTTCATCAACGTTCATAAGTCGTTGCATGCACGCACGCCGGTTCCGGGTACATATTATCTTTCTCTGCCAACACATCCCCTATTTCGTTAAAGTATATCCCTGGGACGTCCCCTACCGTAAAAAGAAATCATTTAATTTCATTTCATTTCAAAATATGAAATAAAAAAGGGCAAGTTAAAAAAAAGTTAACAGGTTTATTATAAAACAAATTTATTATATTTAATCTATAGTTATGTCATTTCCTTGTGAAATCCAGCACAGACTATTTTAGTAAGCGCTTTTGAAGTATTTTAAGGATTTGGGGTTTTTCATTATATAGGCCTTTTGTTTTTATAGTCAGTATTTTTCTAGTTTGAGTTTGATATTGTATGTATGTCTCTTTCTCCCTTTGTATGTCTCCACTGCTGGGGCACGAGTCTCTTCCTACATCACATGTAGGTGAGGCTACCAAGGGGGCCAAGTCCGGGTCGTTGGAGGATTGTAAGACAGCGGGCCTTACTTTCAGAAGTTATCGAGCCGCCCGTAAGGCCTCTCACATGACTTAGCGACTGCCATTACATGACAGCCGGCACCAACGGCTTAATGTGCCTTGCGAAGTAATGAAGCGCTCGGAAAAAATGCCACTAGCGGTAGTCACGGGACTGTCATCCATCCAGCACCTGACCACGCCTGTTGTTGAATAGCTCACATAATTGACTCCAATCACTCGGTTCCACTAGGCCATAAGCGTTAGTTTGTGAGCAATACTTACTCAAGCCTGTGTGGATAGATCACGTTATGAAAATTGAATATAAACCTTGGTGCGCTCTTGGACAACTGGGTGATTAAATTTGTGACGTCAGCGGCTGATTATAGCCATTACAGATGTCTCGTTAAATTTACATTCGTTTGAGCAAATTAGGCATCTAAGAAAATAACCTTTAAACGATGCTCCCACTTGATTTCGAGACACGCACGTGAATGAATACGCTATTTGTTAGGTTTCTGAAAACCGACTCAGATTTTTCGTTGGTCTTTAGTAAGTTTGAGAAAGTGATAATTTTTCAATCTCTCGCGTATTTTTTCTAACAAAAAGCGAATGAAAAATATCGTTTATAAAATGTGCCGCCAATAAGCTCTTGGGCGTCTTAAAAGCCTATTTAGAGGCTAAAAATTCCACCCATGCCGGGATTCGAACCCGCGACCTCTGGCTGTCCGTGCCAGCGCTCTTTCCAACTAAGCTAATGGGTGACTCACCGGCATCATTGAAATTTCGAACCTCTTTACAATATTCTCTGTATTAAATACAGGTAGCGACATCTATAATCATATAATCAATATGGCGTCGCACAGGAATGTTTAATTTGGGGGGAAAATGAGTAAAAAATGAAAAATTATAACCAGGCCACGAGTGGGAAACGCTCGTGGCCTAGTCGAACCGAGTGATTGGAATCAATAACTTGAGTTAAGCAACAACTGCTGGTGCTAGACGGGTGACCGTCCCGTGACTACCGCTAGTGGTATTTTTTCCGAGCGCTTCCGTGCTTCGCAAGGCACGTTAAGCCGTTGGTGCCGGCTGTCATGTAATGGCAGTCGTTATGCCATCTCAGAGGCCTTATGGGCGGCTTGATAACTTCTGAGAGTAAAGCCCGCACTGTCTTACAATCCTCCACCACCCCGGACTTGGCCCCCGTGGTGGAGTATGGCCTAACCTTTCTGCGATGTTAAACATATTTATATAGCTGTGTGTCAGTCTCTATAGACATATTGTATATCAGAGTGGGGTGGGGCAGGTAAGACTACAATTTTGCAGGTCGAAAGAGCAACATTTTTGTCATTGCTCTATTTCGTTAGTACCTAATGCCGAAAGCCATATGTGAAAATGGAAACAAAGGATAAATTTTCACGTCGGTTTCAATTTTAAAATTACATACATACATACATACATACATACATACATACATACATACATACATACATACATACATACATACATACATACATACGTACATACATACCTAACCTCACGCCTGTATCCCAGAGGGGTAGGCAGAGACCAGTGACTGCCACTTGCCACGATCCTGACAGATCACCTTCGCTTCATCAACGTTCATAAGTCGTTGCATGCACGCACGCCGAATTACATCTACTAATTTTAATTTCATGAAAAGTGGGACAGTAACAAACTTGTGATAAATTGTAATTGTAACTAATGCTTACTAAAACATTGAACAGATACTAAAGAACAAAACTTATGAACTTTTTTGATTAGGAACAAATTTAAAAACCTATTTAGAGGCTAAAAAACCTATTTAGAGATGTTAAACCTAACTGCAAAGTAGGTAGTCGGGGCTGTAAGTAATGCAATTTGCTTAAGTCAGATGTCGCTGCCTGTACGTAATACAGAGAATATTGTAAAGAGGTTCGAAATTTCACTGATGCCGTGAGTCGCCCATTGGCTCAATTGGTAGAGCGCTGGTACGGATAGCCAGAGGTTGCGGGTTCGAATCCCAGCATGGGTGAAATTTTTAGCCTCTAAATAGGTTTTTAAATTATTGTACCATGTATGTAGGTTAAAAACGTCATAGAGTTTAACTGTCGCTAAGTATTACTGTGAGACGATTCTCTTAAAAACATTTTATCTTCGTGATTGATTAAGTAATTGCTCTAAATAACTGGAATGTCATTCAAACTCGATTTGTGAAGATCTTCAATGGCTCATTTTCCGATATAATGGTATTTATTTTAGGGATTTTTCTTGTTAAAGACTATTACGAAGTGACATACAATGGAATGTTGCTATGCATGCTCGATCAATCGATGTCCACCCTTGTATGTCCTACAGCTGGGGCACGGGTCTCTACCCGCATCGCAGGAAGCTTAGGCCATACTCCACCACGGGGGCCAAGTTCGGGTTGATGGAGTTGCGATTAACAGTGTTTTTTCTCCTCATACACACTTCAAGATTCGGAGTGATATTCTCGCCATTTCTTACGCAAGTCGCGAAGCCGTTGCGTATATATCACGTTATATAAACTACAGCCTTCAGCGAAGAGTGAGGCTGGTCGCTTTTCCTACTAGTCCCTTTCTCTCGCCAGTGAGTGCGCGTTTACTTGTCTCGAACTCGAAGATACGGCGATGGCGGTCTAATTGGCTAAGGCTGTACGGGCAGCGTGGCTGGCATACTTTGCACTGACCCCGTTTTGAATTTTAATAACTTCCAGTTTTTTTCTCCAAATCTGGGTTATTTTTGCACGTCGCGTTGCCGTGTCGTTTTAGATGAAGGTTCTCGAGAGACTCGGCTGCTAGGTGTGCCTTCGAGACAGAGAAGCGGCAAGCTGAAGACAGGGCGCTATGGCGCTCATTAGGAGAGGGCTATGTCTAGCAGTGGACTAACATATAGTCTGAAGAAGAAGAAGAAGGGACAGAGAAGCCTGACAAAAGTGGCGGGGGGGCCGGCCCGAAGGATCTTAAGAGGATGTCGGCGACAATAATATCAGTCTCTTTACAAAATTAAGGCTTTTATTTTACACCAGCACACAACAGCAAATACAATGACGATGATAAACAGTTTCCTATTCACCTGAGGTTATAGCGTCTCTTAATAACCAAAAATCCCACGAGCACGTCCTGCTGTCACAGACGTAGCGGAGAGAAGAACGATTGACCGAGTTACAGAGTGAATGATTGAATTGAATGAGTGAGCGGTCAATCGATGGAAATCCATCATGCCCGTGAGTGAACGATAATACCAATGTTGCCACAGATTCATAAAATTGATGGATTCTGTTACAACATGTCACCCAATTATAATAAGTGTAATAAATACAAAACAGCCACAGAGCAAACGCAAACACACACACATACACATACATACATACATACATACATACATACATACATACACACACCCTCACACTCACACACATACACACCACAATTCTATAAATTAATTAAATTTAACTAAACACACGTAAATTTTAGTAAAAAGAAATTCTTTTATAAAAACTTGTCTTTATGTCAAATACGACGTAAAATAAAAATATTTGACGATCTGCGAAATACTGCCGGCCGATGCTGGATGCGGCAAGCTGAAGACAGGGCGCTTTGGCGCTGATTAGGGGAGGGCTATGTCCAGCAGTGGACTACATAATATAGCCCGAAGAAGAAGATGTTAAATAGAAATATCAGAGTTAAGCTGACACTAAACAACAATATTATACGAAAATTTATTTTAGTTGTTCAACCTATGTAAGTTATGGAAGAGCGGGTTTCCCTGACACAGGTATTTCATACTTAACAGGGAATCCCCGCAAAAGTGTATTTTAGACTGAAAGACGATGTAGTGACTAGAATTGAGAAATGAATTTTGTGTTGATTTGGACCTCTGGAGAGGATGAAGGAAGAAAGATTGACGAAACAAATAGGTATATACTGCAAATGTGAGGAATTATTCCACTTTGCCCCACTAAGCCGCCCCACTGGTGGGGCAAAGTGGAAATCTAAACTGACAGTAGAATCTGCCCCACTGAAATTGGATTTAGTGGGGCAGATTCCACTAGTCTTAAGTCTCAGTGTCTTTTGCCCCACCAGGGTTAGCCATTCAGGGGCTTTATCAATAATTTCGATAGACTTTAAAAAAACATCTTCAAGTAGGCAAATTCTTTCCATGCACTTTTCCAGTCGACTGTACCTCACTCCGACGCGCTAAAGTGCCTACGGGATGATTCAACGTATAATTTTCCATTATTTGCCTAAAACGCAATATGGCGTCACGTCAACTGTCACTTTTGACACCTGTCAGCGAGGGGCGTTGAACTCTTTATGACTCGATTGTTTTAGGTTCTGCTTTGTATATTATGCCTTCTTTGTCTTGAATAGGCGTAACGACTGACCCATGCGGGGATTCGAACCCGCGACCTCTGGCTATCTGCGCCAGCGCTCTATCCAACTGAGCTAATGGGCGACACACCGGCATCAGTGAAATTTCGAACCTCTTTACACTATTCTATGTATTACGTACAGGCAGCGACATCTGACTTAAGCAAATTGCATTACTTACAGCCCCGACTACCTACTTTGCAGTTAGGTTATTTAAAACACTGATTTGGTTTTATAAAAAGAAGAGATTACCAATATTTTCAATAAAATATGTAATATTGCTTTCAGTCATTTTGACTGAGACGCCAATCACACCGCATGACGTCACGCTTAGGTTAACATAGTTAAACTTCACCCGTGCTTTGTTATGAGTTGACTACTAATGATTACGACATTCTTTTACCTGAGCGTGACGTCAGGATCGACGCCATGACACTGGGTGCTGTTTTCCTACAGATTTTAAATTATTTTAGAAAAATGGTTTTAACCTTCGTATTTTAGTTAGTTAATTACTGAAATATATGTTTCTTTTTGTAAATAAAAAATGTGTCCTCTGGAGCGCTCGTGGGTTAGTCGAAGCGAGTGATTGGAATCAATCACTCGAGTTAAGCAAGAATAGGCGCGGTCAGGTGCAGGATGGGTGACCGTCCTGTGACTACCGCTAGTGGCATTTTTCCGAGCGCTTGAACTAGACCGGACTACATAAATCGTCATTTACCCGCTTATTCTGTTTTTTATTAAGTTTTTTTCTGTTTATCATCTTCTATAATATAAAAATGAATCCCCGAATGTGTTGGTAAGCGCAAATCTCGAGAGCAGCTGAACCGATTTCACTAATTCTTTTTTTAGAATATTCCTTGAAGTATTTTTTTTAATTTTTCTCTCCGTAAGAACCATCCTCGGTTCTTACGGAGAGAAAAATTAAAAAAAATTAAAGAATCGACTGTTAGGCGGTACGAAGTTCGCTGGGTCAGCTAGTTATAAATAAAACGTTCATCAATAAAGAGTTTCAACAATTGGAAGAGCGCAGGCACGGATAGTCAGAGGTTCGAATCCCGGCATGGGTGGAATTTTTAGCCTCTAAATAGGTTTTTAAAAGAGTTTCCAGTATTATTAACTAGCTGACCCAGCGAACTTCGTACCGCCTTATAGTCGATTCTTTTTTTCTCTCCGTAAGAACCATCCTCGTACTTCAAGGAATATTCTAAAAAAAGAATTAGTGAAATCGGTTCAGCTGCTCTCGAGATTTGCGCTCACCAACACATTCAGCGATTCAATTTACTCGTATATTATAGACTAGCTGACCCAGCGAACTTCGTACCGCCTTAAAGTCGATTCTTTTTTTTTCTCCGTAAGAACCATTCTCGTACTTCAAGGAATATTCTAACAAAATAATTAGCGAAATCGGTTCAGCTGCTCTCGAGATTTGCGCTTACCAACACATTCAGCGATTCATTTTTATATTATAGATAAAACGATCTACAACCTCACACAGTTTAAAAACCTATTTAGAGGCTAAAAATTTCACCCATGCCGGGATTCGAACCCGCAACCTCTGGCTATCCGTACCAGAGGTTGCGGGTTCGAATCCCGGCATGGGTGAAATTTTTAGCCTCTAAATAGGTTTTTTAAATTTGTTCCTTAGCACGGGTTAGTGCATTAAAAATAAAAATAGTGTAACCTCACACAGTTTTACCAAAAACGGCGGCTTTTAGCGGATAACCTATAAGAACTTGAATCGATTCAAGTCCTAGGTGGTTGATTCTGGGTTCTAGACTGTCGTCGTCGTCGTCGATAGGCTATACTAGTCCACTGCTGGACATAGCCCTCCCCTAAAGAGCGCCACGTTGTGCTATCACAGGGGGTAATACCCATAATCCCCACACTGGGCATGCGGGTTGGGGATCGCAGTTCGGTGTGATTGTACTGCAGGGGGCGCTGCTGCCCACCTCCCGGTTTGTGTCCCTAGACTGTCTAGGTTCTAAAAATAGTTGTTTCAGTTCTTAAGATTTATAATGTTCACTTTAAGAATAAAACGTATTTTAAAGTAAGTTATGGTTTTTAGGGCCAGTTTCTGAAATGAGAAATTTGCGAAGTAATTACTTAATTAAAACTGTTTTTATACGGATTTATTCTCGTTTATTACATTTTTTACAATTTTTAACGTTTCGGCACTTTTTCAGGTGCCGTGTCATCCGAGACCACGGCACCTGAAAAAGTGCCGAAACGTTGGAAAATTGTAAAAATGTAATAAACGAGCATAAATCCGTATAAAAACAGTTTTAACTATGTCTACTGCTCGTGTTAACCTTAGAAAATACTATTACTTAACTGTAATGCTGTCTCTGCGAATTTCTAAGAAAAGAGCGTGAGAGATCGTTACAGTCTGTTAGCTTTTAGAATATACCTCGGCTACCATCGGATAGAGTCGGATATATTCGTGTAATATAAATATCTGAACTAATATGACACTTCGTCGTCGTCAGGCTATACTAGTAAATTAATTTTCGTATAATATCGTTGTTTAGTGACAGCTTAACTCTGATATTTCTATTATACATCTTCTTCTTCAGGCTATATTATGTAGTCCACTGCTGGACATAGCCCTCCCCTAATGAGCGCCATAGCGCCCTGTCTTCAGCTTGCCGCATCCAGCATCTGCCGGCAGTTTTTCGCAGATCGTCATCCCACCTAGTCGGAGGGCGTCCTACGCTACGTTTGCCGAGTCGCGGCAAACACTATAATATGACACTTAATTTCACATAACTTTTCAAAATAGTGAAGAAAAGTTTTACACAGAGCAGGAAGTAGTATTACACCCGTGTGCTTGCGGCGAAAACCGAAGCCTACTCTAGAGCCCGAGGTATATTCTAAATGCTAACAGACTGTACTTAAGTATAAATAATAAATAAATAAATATTCATGGACATATTACACAGATCTCGTTTGCCCTATACTAAGCACAACTAAATGACTTGTGTTAACTCGAAGATAGATTTAATACAATAAATACATAGATAACATCCAGAGCGGTGGTAGCGGAGCGGTGTAGAACGCCGCGCGGTTTCTCAATCGGGAGGTCGTGGGTTCGAACCCCGGCATGTACCAATGACTTTGTTTTCTAAGTTATGTACATTTGTGAAATTATAGTAGCAATATTACTCGCTGTCGGTGAAGGAAAACATCGTAAGGAAACCCTAGAGTCTGAGGTGTTAGCGTACCTCAAGGCTTGGTACAATGGCCCAACTATGAGGCTAAGTGCGGAAATCTCAGGTCTAACTAGATAACATCCAAGACCCGAGATGAACTAGAAAAGTTCGTTTCCTAGTCTGACCCGGCCGGGGATCGAACCCGAGACCTTCGGTTTTACAGTCAGCGTGCCAAACCGCTGCGCCACCGAGGCGAGGATTAGTGAAATTCTCAATTCAGAAACTGGCCCTTTTTCTATAAAATGAGTTATGATTTTTATTCCATTGCTGGCGCTAGTGTGTACCGCCTCGTCTTACAGTGCTACACAAGAAATAAGTCTCGCGGATGTACCTGCGCAGATGACCAAATTTTGGATGTGCGGCAAGTTGATCGACCAATCAGATAGTTTAATTTTATGGCAGGCCGCGCGCCTTTGTTGCTATTGGTTGATTCAACGTCATCGATGCAGGTGACTATTAGTTTGGCAATATTAGCGTGAGCGAAATAGGTAGCGCTACTGCGGCAATCAATTCTGCACCTTAACCGTATCGGTTACAGATCATGTTGAATGTACTTATAGCTTCGGGTACTTTCGTTACACTCCTTCCTAGTCTGCACGAACGTAGATTTCCGAAGGGACTTTTATGATGTGTAGTACTATACCTGAGTTGAAAACATGTTCGTATTCTCTTTTTTATTATTGCTAAAGACTATATTTTTATTTCATTTTTAATGCCATGACCCTCAATGTTAAAAAGACGAAATATAAACTGACCAAGACCTTCCAGGAATATCAGACAGTGACTATAAATAACATGGTGGTCAATAAAACAAACATAAACATCGACATGTGAATTAGCTATACTTTTGTAGCATGTCATATGTTACACGCAAATAGGGTTGCCAACTTTTTTTTTTACAAGAGATAATGTATATTTAGGGTCAAAATATTTCCCACTTTAAATTGAACTATATCAACTAGAAATCATTAATTATTAAAACTAATTATTTAAATAATTAATTATTAAAATAATTCGTTAGGTACCAGCAGAATACCAGCGTTACAGAAAGTTGCCTTTCTGTAACACATGCTGAGCTGGGTCCTTTTCACAAACGCAGTACATTGGCACGGTATTTATATGACTGGTTTTGTTATTGCTTTACATACATTGTTCTTTTATTTTGTGCAAAATTTATGATCGCATGTAGTTTCTTAGCCTTAAGTATCATTGTACTGTGTTAAATTAATTTGTGAATAAAACGATTTCTATTCTATTCTAAATTAGTGAATCTTTTATGTCACAATGATATTATTCGAAGTATGACGATACGATTGTGGATTTGTTTTGATTAAGTTAACTTTATGATTGCATGTGACATTTCCTACAAATAAAAATATTTTATCTTACTAGAAATACAGTCCAAGACAGATAGATGGCATTCGTTAAGCCCTAGAAATATTTTGTATTATTTTAAAACCCTAATTAATTAAATAGTTGATGTATAAAGATGACCGAGGACAGAGAAATAAATAATAAGCAAAAACATTCCCAGATTTCGTTAGCCCTACACACAAGTCAGACGCTAGGGTGGCTTGAAAACTTCTGACAGTAAGACAAGGCACTAGTCTTGCAATCCTCCACTAATCCGGACTTGGCCCCCGTGGTGGAGTATGGCCTATACCTTCCTCAGGGAAGAGACCCGTGCCCCTCGGTGGGGACATGTTAGATTGATGATGTTGATGACTATGAAAGATCAAGACTAATGAAAAATCTTACTACTCTTGCCCTTTTACCATATTGGAGAGAGTTAGCTAATGTTTTTCTATACAGGGCGTCCCACGGCTATGCTACTTGGAGGGAAAGTACCTTTAATATTGTAGATGGAACATTTTACTGAAAGACATTATTTTAATTTCATAAACAATGTAAAGTGCATTCATAGATTTTTAAATAATTACACGGTTCAACCGGGAATCGAACTCGCTACAGAAAAATATTACCCTGTAGCTTTATCACACCGATCGGAAGGCTTTATCATAATGATTATTTTTTGCTAAATAACATACTATCAGAAATAAAAGGAAGACCATGAATTTTATGGCCGTGGGACGCCCTGTATATCTCCCAAAAATTCAATGAGATACCCCAATGATGGCACAACCTTGTGCTATGGCGCTCCTTAGGGGAGGGCTATGTCCAGCAGTGGACTAATATAGCCTGAAGAAGAAGAAGCCGTTTCCAACCGGTCTTTCTGGAAATCCACGGAGGACGCCTATCGCCAGCAGTGGACCTCTTGTGGTTGAATGAGGATAGTGATGAATTGTTATACTGTCGAGAGTGGTGACGTTAATATGCTACAGCTGATATACTTTTGGCCATTTCGCAGTTCTCCTGCATACGTACTGTGTACTAGTACAGTACTTATAATATTGCATGAGGCTAACAGAGAGCTTAGTGCGAGTTTGACAGATCCAATCGAATAACTTTACTACCGCGTTAATCGAGCATTGAGTAGTGAGTATGAGTAAGTTAACCGTTCGAACTGGCAAAACACTGTCACAGTACAACTCGCACTCGCGTTTATTCGTGTTTTGGCTGATAAAGCGTGTTTACTTCTCAACGTAAACCATTACAACTCGCACTCAGCTATTTTAATTTCCATACTTGTCGCTAGGTGGCGCTTCCTCGATGCCATAGAAATATGAGTTTACTTTAACGCGATCGAGTAGTTAAAAAACTTGCACTAAGCACTCTGGCGTGACGACAGTGTCAAATAATGAAAGATTATTTTACGATACTAAAGGAAATTTGACGGCCTTGGTGGCGCAGCGGTTTGGCACGCTGACTGTTAAACTGAAGGTCTTGGGTTCGGTTCCCGGCCGGGTCAAACTAGGAAACGAACTTTTCATAGTTTGTCTCGGGTCTTGGATGTTATCTATGTATTTATTGTATTAAATCTATGACACAAGTCATTTAGTTGTACTTAGTATAGGGCTATGAGATCTGTGTAATATGTCCATGAATAATTATATATATTAAGTACATATTAAAAGTGTTCAAAACACTGATTCAGTTTTCAAAAAAAAAAATAAGATTACCAATATTTCCAATAAAATAAAACATTATAATACTGCTTTCAGCCATCATAACTACTCGTAAAACATCAATAACACCGCGTGACTTCACTCTTAGGTAAACATTTGTTTACTTAATTTGCTGCGGGTAGACACATTTGTAGTTTTATGTTTGTTTACCTAGGCGTGACGTCACTGCGAGCTGTTTTCTTGCGTTAAACTTTAGTTTATTACCTTCGTTAAACTTGAATTTATTGCTGAAATACAGTTTTTTTTTGTAAATAATGTGTGTATTATGAAAGAGGATTTAAAAATGTCATACAGACCCGCTTTTTACTGCTTCTCCGACTCTCTAAGGTTCGCTGGAAGAAATCTCCTTCAGAGGTAAGCTCGCCTTTGCACATGCAATTTCTTATGTAATGTCCTGTCAAATGTTTCGTGTGCAATTATAAGTAGAATAGATTCTTGCCTATTACGGAAATATCGAATAACCTCTACAGTCTATTTATTCTTACTTGTCCATTTTAGTAAACAACATTCTACCCGTAAATTATGATTTTAGTCGTAAACTGCCATACTACCATAAATGAAGTAATCGGGGAGACTATTTTAGACATCACGCTGCCAATTTTATAAAGAAAGTTTATGAACTCGCGAGAAAATATGTAGTTTTGGCATCAAATATCAATTTTGAGGTTAGAATCTTGTTTACTACATTAGACAAGTAAGGATAAATAGACTATAGCGATTTTATTACAAGCGGTATATTTAAAGACAGCAGAAACTGAGGATAATATTTCTTTTCACAAACAAACGCTAAAATCTACGAAGGCCGTCTCGCCAGGACATAAATAAGATGGCCTTCGATTCGTAGTCCATTTTCGTTAATGACCTGCATTTTGCAGATTTCGTGTCTCGAATAATCAAATCGCTCGATGGCAATGTCCTAATCAAAGTGGTTTCTCTAGAAAAAAATGTTGGCGTGAGGAAAGCCGCATTTTATAGAGAGTCTAATCAATGATAATACAAGTAATGAAATACAGTTAATAAGGCCAATAACAGCTACCCACAACTATACAATAAATAAAAGCAGAAAGCCAAACGCAAAAACTCAACTAAAATATAAAAACCGTGCCAGGATAGCCAGAGGTTGCGGGTTTGAATCCCGGCATGGGTGAAATTTTTAGCCTCTAAATAGGTTTTTAAATTTGTCCTTAGCACGGGTTAGTGCATTAAAAATAAAAATAGTATACGAATATAATCATTCGGGTACAGGAATATTATTCCGACGTAAAACCTAACTGCAAAGTAGGTACTCGGGGCTGCAAGTGATGCAAATTACTTCAGCCAGATGTCGCTGCCTGGTTCGAAGTTTCACTGATGCCGGTTAGTCGCCCATTAGCAGAGTTGAGAGAGCGCTGGCACGGTTAGCCAGAAGTCGCGGGTTCGAGTCCCGGCATGGGTGGAATGTTTAGCATCTAAATAGGTTTACACTATTTTTATTTTTAATGCACTAACCCGTGCTAAGGAACAAATTAATTAAGAAGAATCGTCCAATGCCGAGCTATTTTCTGTGTGTTTAGGTTTCATGTATGCGACCGTTTTACATAGTTATAATATTGAACGGCATGCCGCCATGTCGCGCTTGACGGAATCGATCACCAGACCTGGGAAAAACTTGCCGTGAAATTTTTAAAAACCTATTTAGATTTAAAAAACCTATTTAGAGGCTAAAAATTTCACCCATGCCGGGATTCGAACCCGCAACCTCTGGCTAACCGTGCCAGCGCTGGTACGGTTAGCCAGAGGTTGCGGGTTCGAATCCCGGCATGGGTGAAATTTTTAGCCTCTAAATAGGTTTTTTAAATCTAAATAGGTTTTTAAAAATTTCACGGCAAGTTTTTCCCAGGTCTGGTGATCGATTCCGTCAAGCGCGACATGGCGGCATGCCGTTCAATATTATAACTATGTAAAACGGTCGCATACATGAAACCTAAACACACAGAAAATAGCTCGGCATTGGACGATTCTTCTTCGGGCTATATTAGTCTACTGCTGGACATAGCCCTCCCCTAATGAGCGCAAGGTTGTGCCATCATTTAGGGGTAGTGCCCATAATCCCCACGCTGGGCATGCGGGTTGGGGATCGCAGTTTAGTGGAATTGTACTGCGGGGGGTGCTGCTGCCCACCCTCCCGGTTTGTGTCCACTAGTCGCCTTTTACGACACCCGCGGGAAGAATTTGGGTTCGCGCTATTCTCTAGGCCGACACCACACAGCCGATTATACTCGTAATAATGTATACTGGACGATTTAATATACATTATTGAATATTTTAAACTTCTGCGTATCGGAACTGGTTTATTTAAACGGAAACGGATTTCCGTATTTGCGTTAGTTCCTTAATACATCGTATAGTGCCCGACAAATAACATGAACAAATGACTTTAAATTTGTTACTTATAAAAGCTCTTATTTCAGTTTTTGTATATAATTGTCATAACACCTGGTAGTTTTAGGCTTACGCTGCAATCTATTAAACTAAGAAGCAAAAAAAAATATAAAGATTTTATTAATAATATTGTTATCGCATACCTACTCATACCACAGCGGAAGTAGCTCAGTGGGTAGAACTGTGGTCTCGCAAGTGAGAGACCCGGGTTCGATTTCCGCTGCGGGCGTGTGCCACTGACTTTGTTTAATTTCAAAGTTACGCAGGTACATTTGCAAATTTGTAGTTGCAATATCGCAATATCACACGCTAATATGAAGGATATCATCGTGAGGAAACCCGCGGCTTGGTTGGCTCCACACGTATTGACTAGTCTTTCCCGTGGGCTAGGCCGACTAAGCTGTCAGGATGGTATAGGTGCTGGGCAAGCCTACACCATCTGAAACCATGTCCCAGGCTCTACATTGTGCAGTGGTCTCTTTCGCCATCTAGTGTGAGTGAAGATGCCACTGAGTGCTTAGTGCGAGTTTTTTAACTACTCGATCGCGTTAACGTAAACTCATATTTCTATGACATCTAAGAAGCGCCACCTAGCGACAAGTATATAAATTAAAATTGCTGAGTGCGAGTTGTAATGGTTTACGTTGAGAAGTGAACATGTTTACGATCCAAAACACGAATAAAAGCGAGTGCGAGTTGTACTGTGACAGCGTTTTCGAACGGTTAACTTACTCATACTCACTACTCAATGGTCGATTAACGCGGTAGTAAAGTTATTCGATTGGTTCTGTCAAACTCGCACTAAGCACTCTGCACGCTGCATAAATCAGTGAATGAATCAGACGTTTTAATTAATGAATCAGACGACGAATTAATAGTGACTACCCACAATAATTGACTGTATTCGCCACTTTAGTCTACCTGAGACCACGGCAACTGTAATGCTGCCGAAACGTCGGGAAAAAGGGGTAATTACGTTTTACCTAATAAATAATCGCGATTAGACCTGTGGAACCTCAGGGAGAATCTTCCAGGAAAACAAAGAACTCTTCAACGTTACACGGAAAAAAATCTGCTTTAGCAAAGTACCAATTTGGCTTTGTTAAAAATTACTCGACTACATACAACTAAGATACATTTAAAACGCTCATTAAAGCTTTGTTAACTATAGACGAGCAAGTATTGCTAGATGGTCTTGGTTATTTTAAATTAAAGTACTTCTTTATTTCCAAATGAGTGTCTCCATAAATGTAACCTTTGCAGAATACAATTACAAATAGACAAGCTTACATTGTTAGCTACGGCTAAACATGTTACTTAATTTAAAACGAGGAAGCCTCGGTTAAACTTAGACAAGGTTGCTCTGACGCAAGTACCGTGTAACTAATTTAAAAACGTCCCTTATACTTTTTGTTTCCAAACAAGTGGTTCGATAAATGTAACCTTTGCGGAATACTATTACAAATAGACAATCTTACGTTGTTAGCTACGGCTAAGTATGTTATTTAATTTATAACCAGCAAGCCTCGGTAAACTTAGACAAGGTTGGTTTGATGCAAGTACCGTGTAACTAATTTAAAAACGTCCTTTGGACTTTTTTGTTTCCAAATAAGTGGCTCGATAAATGTAACCTTTGCGGAATACAATTACAAATAGACAATCTTACGTTGTTAGCTACGGCTAAGTATGTTATTTAATTTAAAACCAGCAAGCCTCGGTAAACTTAGACAAGGTTGCTTTGATGCAAGTACCGTGTAACTAATTTAAAAACGTCCTTTGTACTTTTTTGTTTCCAAATAAGTGGCTTGATAAATGTAACCTTTGCGGAATACAATTACAAATAGACAATCTTACGTTGTTAGCTACGGCTAAGTATGTTATTTAATTTATAACCAGCAAGCCTCGGTAAACTTAGACAAGGTTGGTTTGATGCAAGTACCGTGTAACTAATTTAAAAACGTCCTTTGAACTTTTTTGTTTCCAAATAAGTGGCTCGATAAATGTAACCTTTGCGGAATACAATTACAAATAGACAATCTTACGTTGTTAGCTACGGCTAAGTATGTTATTTAATTTAAAACCAGCAAGCCTCGGTAAATTTAGACAAGGTTGCTTTGATGCAAGTACCGTGTAACTAATTTAAAAACGTCCTTTGTACTTTTTTGTTTCCAAATAAGTGGCTCGATAAATGTAACCTTTGCAGAATGCAATTACAAATAGACAATCTTACGTTGTTAGCTACGGCTAAGTATGTTATTTAATTTAAAACCAGCAAGCCTCGGTAAACTTAGACAAGGTTGCTTTGATGCAAGTACCGTGTAACTAATTTAAAAACGTCCTTTGTACTTTTTTGTTTCCAAATAAGTGGCTTGATAAATGTAACCTTTGCGGAATACAATTACAAATAGACAAGCTTGCATTGTTAGCTACGGCTAAGCATGTTATTTAATTCAAAACGAGGAAGCCTCGGTTAAACTTAGACAAGGTTGCTCTGACGCAAGTACCGTGTAACTAATTTAAAAACGTCCCTTATACTTTTTGTTTTCAAATAAGTGGCTCGATAAATGTAACCTTTGCGGAATACAATTACAAATAGACAATCTTACGTTGTTAGCTACGGCTAAGTAAGTTATTTAATTTAAAACGAGCAAGCCTCGGTTAAACTTAGACAAGGTTGCTCTGATGCAAGTACCGTGTAACTAATTTAAAAACGTCCCTTGTACTTTTTTGTTTCCAAATGAGTGGCTCGATAAATGTAAACTTGGCCCAATTCAATTAAAATAGACAAGTTTACACTTTTAGCTACGGCTAAGCATGTTATTTAATTTTAAACGTATAAGCCTCGGTTAAACTTAGACAAGATTGTTGTAATGCAAATACCCTGTAAATTATTAAAAAACGTCCCTAGCCCTTATTTATTTTCAAATAAGAGGCTCGATGAATGTAAACTTTGTCAAATTCATTTAAAATAGACAAACTTACACTGTTAGCTACGGCTAAGCATGATATTTAATTTTAAACGATTAACTCCTGGCTAAACTCAGATAAATTTAAGTGATGCAAATTACCGTTAACTTATTTAAAAACGTCCCTTGTACTTGTTTATTTCCAAATAAGTGGCTCGACGAATGTAAACTTGTAAACTTTGCCGAATTAAATTTAAAATAAACAAGTAAACACTGTTAGCTACGGCTAAGAAAGTTATTTAATTTAAAACTAATAACACTCGGTTAAACTTAAATAAGTAGCTATGTTGCAAATTACCGTGTGACTTATTTGAAATTTCTCTTGTACTTGTTTATTTCCAAACAAGTGTCTCGGTAAATGTAAACATTGCCGAGTCCAATTAAAATAGACAAACTTACACTGTTAGCTACAGCTGAGTATGTCATTCAATTTTAAATAAACCATTTAGCTAAAGTTAGATAAGTTGCAATGCTGAAAATTACCCTGTAATTTCTAAAAACATAAACTTGTTACAAAGCTGTCGTTACAGAAGCGCTCGGTAGTTTATAACTGAGAGCGTTTACAATTTTTAAGATTGGAACTTATCTAAATAACTTTAAATATTCTCGGTGTCACACAGCAAAGACTTTATGCCTATCACAATAAGAATCATAATTCACTTAAGACTTGTCAAGATTCTTCTTTCTTGGCGGGCACGCACTGATTGGCTGATTAGCGTAGCGAGCTGACGAGTCGAGTGTTGCCACTATATAATTTGTCATGATGATTTTGTAGCTTTTGGCCCCTCTTCGTAACTTGTCTAAATTATTATTGCAACTGATAGCTGATTGCATAATTTTCATTAAATTCTAGCCTTTGATGAAGTGAAGTAATAAATAGTCGACAATCAGCCGACTTAAAAAATGAGGATTCCAATTCGACTCGTGTGAATGTTCTATGTGGGCTTATTGAACGAGGGAGTAAAGCATGCGAAGTTCTTAGAGTCTTCTAGAATAATCCAGCGTTTGTATGTGTGACTTTTCTTACTTCTTTATGCGTCATTTTATTTATCTCTTTCTGACCCACGGGAGAGAAGAAACAGGAACCTTTGAGTGTAATTGATGGGTTTTACAGAAAACCAGCTTTTGCCCGTGAGTTTTTTCATAGAAAAATCCTTATATTTTATAAAAAAAACATACTTTTCCGATCTTTTAATAGTTACTCTGCTTTTTGGAGACGTGAGAGAAACACAACAAATAAAAAACCATCAAAATCGGTCCAGTCGTTCTCGAGTTTTTGTGTCCGAACAAATACGACTTTGTTTCAAGACTAGCTTTTGCTCGCGACTTTATCCGCGTGGTCTACAGAATTTTTTTTCGTGACATTTTCAGATAATTTGATAGTTATTCTGCTATTCGCGATGGAGAAAAATGCAACAAATTAAAAACCATGAAAATCGATCCAGCCGTTCTCGATTTACAAGTGTTAGAACAAACAAGACTTTGTTTTATATATTAAGGTAAAATTTTATTAGTTTCCTCTTGATATTTGCACCTTTCCTAGTGCTATGTTATGAAAATAGGTGGCACCATCTTTATTTCGTATCGTTAAGGTCTTATTTTGGCACTTTATTGTAGCACATTTTAGCCACTAGTCAGCTTTGTAGTCATCAAACGTATAATGATGGAATGGTGCTTACACTGGATTTAAGCTCAATTTTGCGGTTACGTTTTTTGAACGCCTATGAGTTGCTTATTTGTATTGTAAGCAATGTAAAGTCATTGTGTACATATATGTACACTTTATGGAGTCTGTAAAAATGTAAACTCTTAAGTCCAAAAAATATTTCTGTTTCCTGTTCTTATTATCCGGGCTGAGTTATGAGAAATCTGGAAGTTTTGGGTTAATTTTCTTGTGAGTATAATAATCAAAAATACAACTATATTGTTTAAATCCAAATGTAACTTTTAAACCTGCCTTGCGTAACTTTTGCCGGACAGGTATTGGCAACACTGCGACACGAGGAACAAATGAACGACCGGCCGGTCATTTTCTTCACAATTATCTTTCAACATTTTTATCATTACTCAAGTTGTGCTGATTTTATTTCGAAGATTATTTTAAAGCTTATCTGTCTTCTTTAGATTAAGTGTGTGTGTGAGGCGGCTCATCCATCGATCCAACGACGAGGAATTAAAAAATCTTCTGACAGCATGGGATTTGAAAGAGAACATTGAAGTTTTCAAAGGCAAGTAGACAAACCAAAACATATTTTCTTTCACGTTGTTTGTTATAAATTTACTGTTTGTACACTTAGCGACACGACGCGCTACCCCATGGTAGCTGGTGTAGGTAGGAGTATCAGACAAAAAGGAGTATCTATATGGGGTAATAGGGACGTCTTGTCTTGTTACCTATATAGGGAAAATCAATTACCACATGGCTTTATTAACTGGCTTACACTCACTTGCAATAAACTACGAATAATTCTAATTTTCTCCACTAAGACCCTCACTGATGGGGCAAAGTGGAAACCTAAAATCTCAGCAGAATCTGGGGCAATAGTGGGGCAGATTCCACTAGTCTTAAGTATCGGTGGCTTTCGCCCCACCTGGATGTTTATTATTAATAAATCTCCCTTGAGGAGATACTTTTTTCGATATTTCGCATTTGGCCCTATAGTAATTTGTGCTCAGTTTCAGTATAGTAACCTTCATGAATATAGCACGATTGCATGTACATACGTTCCTACTTAACTACAACTTATAATTTTTTGTTTTAGGCTTGCGGTTGCTGATAACCAGTACTCTAGAAGGGAAAAGCCTATTAAATCAGGATAAAAGTATTTCAATAAATAATGCGGCACGTCTGATTTATTAAGAATTATTGCAACGTGTATACTACGACAAAACCCAGAAGACTGCGCCGATTTAAGTAGCTCGGGTTATACCATCGCAATGGTTGGTTACTAGACTACCAATAGTGTGAAAGAAACTATCATTACCGGACTAATATCTATTGAACAACTACGCATTATAGAGACTCACCCACCAGGTAATTTTCTTCGAAAATGTAATTCCACTCATGCCGGGACTCGAACCCGTGACCTCTGGCTGTTTGCTCCAGAGGTTGCGGGTTCGAGTCCCAGCATGGGTAGTGTGTAGCTTCTACATAGGTTTTTAAAATACAATGATAAGTGAAACATATTTGATGTAAGTTTTTTTACGAAATAGGCCTATTTCCAATAGGGTTAAGCAAATTAACGCATTTTAATTCTCGGTGGCCTTTTGCGAATAAGACATCTCGGTCACTTAACTGTTTGTGCCTTTAACTTGCTTGTGTACACTGACTGACATCTGAAGGTGTTAATAATGCAGATTTCAATTGTATACAAGATCGTTCCGTATTTTACATTATTTTATGTCCAGAACGTACGAAGCGGAAAAATTTAACAAGTTAAACAATACAGAGATTGGAGGGTTGTTATTTTTGTATTAACTTTTTCACGATTTTGTCATCGTACAGACCCAGCTTAAGTTAATTTATGTTTCTATAGATCTCTCTTTATTAGCAAATAAATTTTACTTGTTCCATTTACACAGTCTTTTCTTTCATGTCTTTCAAGTTTTGTCTATTCAGTACATAATTGGTATAGGCGCAGAAAGTTAATTTTATAAAATTGATGTAATTTTGTGATGTTTTGAGAAAGATCTGTTGTGTAACTTAAATTATTTATCTTTCTCTCTCTCTCTCTAACTAGGCGTTTAGAGAAAGGGTGGGCCACTTTTTGCGCCTAACCACGGTTCACGATAAACAATCTTTTTAGTTTTTCAATTCTAGGCATATACATTTTTTATTCACTTAGGTTAACCACAATGTTGAAAATTACCAAGTTATTCGGTATTGTCAAACTGTTCATTGGATAGCTACAACCTATCAAATTTGTAATAGTAGCCAATTCAAATTGGTATACTTAACCAATAACTATGCAACATGTATTTCAGCTGTGGTCACCGAACTAACCCTCTTAAAAAGTTGCATGGTTATAGGTTAAATATGCCGATTTTAATTGGCTAATATTACAAGGCTGATGTTTTGTAGCTACCCGATTAACATGTTTGACAGCACTGAGTAACTTGGTAACTTTCAACAAAGTATTTTAGCTGTGGTCACCCAATCAACCCGCTTAAAGAATAGCATGGATATTGGTTAAATATACTGAATTGAGTTAGCTAAGTTTACAAAGCTGATGGGTTGTAGGCACCCGATGAACACGTTTGACAGCACCGAATAACTTGGTAACCTTCTACAAAGTATTTTAGCTGTGGTAACCCAATCAACCCGCTTAAAGAATAGCATGGATATTGGTTAAATATACTGAATTGAGTTAGCTAAGTTTACAAAGCTCATGGGTTGTAGGCACCCGATGAACACGTTTGACAGCACCGAATAACTTGGTAACCTTCTACAAAGTATTTTAGCTGTGGTCACCCAATCAACCCGCTTAAAGAGTAGCATGGATATTGGTTAAGAATACCGAATTGAATTTGATAATACTACAAAGCTAATGGGTTGTAGCTAACAGATGAAGAGTTTTGACAGCACCGAACATCTTGGTTACTTTTAACAAAGTATTATAGCTATGGTCACTCAATCAACCCTCTTAAAGAGTAGCATGGTTATTGGTTAAATATAACGAGTTGAATTAGCTAATATTACAGCGCTGATGGATTGTAGCACCCAATGAACACGATAGATGGTACCGAATAACTTGGTTATTTTCAACAAAGTATTTAAGCTGTGTTCACCCAATTAACCTGCTTAAGCGATAACACCATTGGTTAGGTATACCGATTTTAATTGGCTAATATTACAAAGCATGAGGGTAGTAGCTACCCAATAAATACAAAACAGTACCAACCACTTGGCATGGTTTACCAAGCAACTAGGTTGTATCTGCCGAGTTAGTTAGCTAAATACAACAACTCGCCTTATTAATGATCACAATGAGGTTTGCTATATTTACTGATTTAAAAACTTTGCGTGACCTATTTTTTAACATACTTACTGGGTTAATGTTACCAACGTATATCAACAAAGTTCAATGGTTTAATTTTAGCGACAGTGTTTGCAGGCTCCCTCAGAACCAACTCACTCGGTTGTAAATACACAATACTTATTTACTTTTAGCCGTTCATTTTTTTCCGTGTAGTATAATCAATATGATATACAGTTCACACGTGCGCGCGTCACAACGGTTGATTGCCATGTGAGTGCCACAGTGCCACCTTATTGGCTCGACACAGATTAGGTTGGGACGTTTGACAGTTGTACTGTGAGTCACAGACAATCGGCTACTGGCACATCGTAGCAAAACAACACAATACAGAATAACCAGCCACAACTGTCAGACGTCTACACGGGTTAAAAAACACAGACAATATTTATACATCAGAGTCGAAATGAAATAAATGAAGGGTAACTGAGCAAAGAATAATTGATTGTTACAGACCCGTTTAATATATAACTATAATTCATCTCATTACGTAGAAGCGCTCGTGGCCTAGGCGAACCGAGTGATTGGAATCAATCACGTGGTTAAGCAACACAGGCGCGGTAAGGTACGAGATGGGTGAGCGTCCCGTGTCTACCGCTAGTGGCATTTTTCCGAGCGCTTCCGTGCTTCGCAAGGCACGTTAAGCCGTTGGTGCCGGCTGTCATATAATGGCAGTCGTTAAGCCATGTCAGAGGCCTTATGGGCGGCTTGATAACTTCTGACAGTAAGGCCCGCCACTGTCTTACAATCCTCCACCAACCCGGACTTGGCCCCCGTGGTGGAGTATGGCCTAACCTTCCTGCGATGTAGGGAGAGACCCGTGCCCCAGCAGTGGGGACATATAAGGGTTGATAACGTAACGTAGATGCAGAGGCCAATAAACTCATACCTACTTCCTCAGTGGGGACACAATGGGTTGATGATGATACCATTTCATCTTTTTTTTACGCGGATTTTGTTCAAGTTACCTGCCGGGTACTACGTTTTCAAGTGAAATACCTTACTCTACTCAGCGGTGGTAGCTCAGTGGGTAGAACCATAGACTGGCAAGCGAGAGCCCCAGGTTCGATCCCGAGTGCGGGCATGTACCAATGACTTTGTTTAATTTCAAAGTTACGTACATTTGCGAATTTGCAGTCGCAATACCACACGCTAACGGTGAAGGAAAACATCGTGAGGAAACCCGCGGCTTGGTTGGCTCCGCACGTATTGACTAGTCTTTCCTGTGGGCTAGGCCGACTAAGCTGTCAGGATGGTATAGGTGCTGGGCAAGCCCACACCATCTATAAAAAAAAAACCATGACCCAGGCACTACAGCGTCGGAGTGGTCCCTTCACCCATCTAGTGTGAGTGAAGATACCACTGGACGCTGTATAAATCATCTCATTAAGTAGATGCAAAAAGGCCAATATTATTATTACTCTGTAATACTATGTGACCTTATAGGTTCTTGTCAGGAACGTGCAAAGGTTTTCGCGGTTTTCGCGCCTCCTCGTTAAAATTCACACTCGGTTTAATTTGTATTGCGAATATTGATTGAACAACGCAGATAGATGTGTTGAAACAAGCAATTGAGTCACACACACACACAACTGCGTTAGTTTGAATGATAAACGTCGATATCAACACTTGTATGTCCCCGCTGCTGGGGCACGGGTCTCTTCCTGCGTAGCAACAAGGTTAGGCCTTACTCCACCACCGGGGACAAGTCCGGGTTGGTGGAGGATTGTAATACGTTGGCGGGACTTACTGTCAGAAGTTATCAGGCCGCCCATAAGGCCTCTGACGTTGCTCAACGACAGCCATTACATGACAACTGGCATTAATGGCTTAACGTGCCTTGCGAAGCACGGAAGCGCTCGGAAAAATGCCACCAGCGGTAGTCACGGGACGGTCACCCATCCAGCTGACCGCGCCTGTTGTTGCTTAACTCAAGCGATTGATTCTATGGCCGCTTTTGAAATTCGGTAATGTTTTTGTCGCATGTTTGTAAAATTATCCATAATATAGCGATAGCATAACGTCTATTTTGTTACATTTATACCAAAATTCGGGTTTGCGTTTTTCGCAAACTCAAAAAACGCAAAAAAACATATTTAACATCAATCAACAGAAATATCATCAAAGTTTATGAGGAAGTATTGAAAAAAGTAACCAGTTCCTCAACTACTGCACTAGTATTTCTTAACGATTCGCGATACTCACACATAGTTATATAATAAACGGGTCAAATAAACAAAACAAACAAAAAACTTTATTATACTATTTTTATTTTTAATGCACTAACCCGTGCTAAGGACAAATTTAAAAACCTATTTAGAGGCTAAAAATTTCACCCATGCCGGGATTCGAACCCGCAACCTCTGGCACGGATAGCCAGAGGTTGCGGGCTCGAATCCCGGCATGGGTGAAATTTTTAGCCTCTAAATAGGTTTTTAAAAAACTTTATTGTTATAAAAATGTACAAAAATAGTGCCTGGTCCCCAAACTAGAGTACTCTGTATTATGGGTAACCAGACTTCCGCTCAGAAAGTGACAGTGTAGCTTAGACATAAGTAGTTTCGATAAAAAACAAAAAAAATATAATAATAAAAGTAATAGAGTTTAAATTATACTATTTTTATTTTTTAATGCACTAACCCGTGCTAAGGAACAAATTACGTAATACAGAGTATAATGTAAAGAGGTTCGAAATTTCACTGATGCCGTGAGTCGCCCATTGGTTCAATTGGTAGAGCGCTGGCACGGATAGCCAGAGGTTGCGGGTTCGAATCCCGGCATGGGTGAAATTTTTAGCCTCTAAATAGGTTTTAAGAATTGAATTTTTTTACATTGAAACAAAATTTGGTTATTAATGTAAACATCATATTAATTATAATACACTGCATAAACTAACCTATAATAATATACTACATAAACTACGACAAATATAATAATTTCATAAAATGTACTACGTAATATAAGCAGAGTGGGTGTGGTTTAATATATAATATATTTTTTAATTATTATTTATTTTAAGTGAATGTTACAAGACGCTCGGTGCTATCATAAGAGAGTTTCAATAGCCAGAAATAGAATAATAAATCGCGATTATTTATTAGGTAAAACGTAATTACCTTATTTCCCGACGTTTCGGCAGCGTTACAGTTGCCGTGGTCTCGCGTAGACTGAAGTGGCGAGTACAGTCAATTATTGTGGGTAGTCACTTTTAGTTTTTCGCAGCTGGCCGACACACAACACTACGCCTGCGGACAGGTCCGGTGACTAAACCTAAAAGTGACTACCCACAATGATTGACTGTACTCGCCACTTCAATCTACCCGTGACCACGGCAACTGTAACGCTGCCGCAACGTCGGGAAATAAGGAAAACGTTTTACCTAATATAACTTTGCTGTGCGGTGTCGGCCTAGAGAATAGCACCAACCCAATTCTTCCCGCGGGTGTCGTAAAAGGCGACTAAGGGACACAAACCGGGGGGTGGGCAGCAGCGCCCCCTGCAGTACAATTCCACCAACTCGCATGCCCAGCGTGGGGATTATTGGCATTACCCCCTATGATAGCACAACGTGGCGCTCTTTAGGGGAGGGCTATGTCCAGCAGTGGACTAGTATAGCCTGACGACGAATATATAACTAACTACTGCAGTGTGCGCGAATGTTGGTAAAAAAGTGTCATCTCCACAAACCTGACATTGGCAGAATCCCAGGGATGGAATTCCCACTTCATTAGCAAATAATTCTTATACGACTCTAAGGCTTACGACTTGTGAATTCTTCATAAAAGTCGAGCGACAGCCAAACTCTGTGTTCTGAACGCCAGCCTACATTGAATTCGAATGAGAAAATATGTGTCTAATGACTCTGTCAAGAAAGCATATATTATTTTTATGCGACGATTGTTTAAGCCTTCAAAAGTTTCGCGACTACGCTTTCAATCCTTATGGGCAAGAATCGGATCCCAGGGGACAAAAAAGGGGGCCCCGGTCACACAGTAAACCGGTTACCTCGGGCACTGACTGAAATTCAGCGCTGAGGGCTCACTCCCTCAGCACAAAGCTGAGTCATACTATTTTTATTTTTAATGCACTAACCCGTGCTAAGGACAATTTTAAAAAACCTATTTAGAGGCTAAAAATTCCACATGCCGGGATTCGAACCCGCGACCTCTGGCTATCTGTGCCAGCGCTCTTTCCAACTGAGCTAATAGGCGACTCAATCAGTGAAACAGAATAGTGTAAAGAGGTTCGAAATTTCACTGATGCCGGTGAGTCGTCCATTAGCTCAGTTGGAAAGAGCGCTGGCACGGATAGCCAGAGGTCGCGGGTTCGAGTCCCGGCATGGGTGGAATGTTTAGCCTCTAAATAGGTTTTTAAAAATTTCACGGCAATTTTTTCCCAGGTCTGGTTATCGATTCCATCAAGCGCGACATGGCGGCATGCCGTTCAATATATAACTATGTAAAACGGTCGCATACATGAAACCTAAACACACAGAAAATAGCTCGGCATTGGACGATTCTTCTTCGGGCTGTATTAGTCCACGGATAGCCAGAGGTCCCGGGTTCGAATCCCGGCATGGGTGGAATTTTTAGCCTCTAAATAGGATTTTTAAAAAGCTGAGTCAGCTGCCTTTTATGGCAATTAAGACACACCACAGGCTAAACGTATGCCTTTTTTTTGTTTCGTATACTGTGTATTTCGTTTATATCTGGTGTGCTCATATTATGTTAATTTTTCTGGTTTTTTGTTTCTGTGATGTGTTAGTGTAATAAACGTCTTTATTTCTTTCCTTTAAAAAAATTTAGGCGCGATAGTCGGCCTAGTGCTATCAAATCATCTGAAATTAATTTGTATCGGAGATTTTTACTGTAATTAATTGAGAAACGATCATTTGTATTGCATTAACTCTAGGCTAAATCGCTTGACCTTACCGAAGGTCGGTCTTTAATATTAAAAAGTTGATTATTTCCGAGGTGACTTCCTAGTTGGTTATTCTGTTAACGAATCACGACGAGAAAAGGTGAAGGAACCATCCGTACAGGGTGTTCAAAATTTACCGGTAATTTCCGACCTTTGAAAAAACCTTTTCATAATTTAATGATGTAGGTTTATACATTACTTTACAGAGTCACACACTAAGATATACATTAAAATATAAAACAATACACACCCTCTCACACACACTCACTCACAAACATTATTACACAAAGAGAGGTTCCCTTCTCACAGCACACTTTTAAATATAATTAATTGCTATGAATGATTAATAAATGTTAAAAACTAAACAAAACTCTAAATTTTAAGTTTTAAAGGTTTTAAAGATGACACCTTAATGTCACTTCTTTGGAATTATATTACATAATGATGTACGAACACGCCCTCTAAATAATTACCATACCTTTTGGGATGAGGCGCTGCTTACTGCAATACAGGCAATAAGCCTAGCTCAGTAGCAGATGCTGTATGATTTTGTGCTATTGAACGTATCAGTCCTGTGTAACTTAGCCCTATTTTGTATTCTTTGGTCAATAAAAATATTCTTATTCGTATTCTTATTTGAAAAAAAACCATCCTCATCGTCATCCACATCATATCACTCTATTAAAGTGTGATAGTATCACACTATTTGAATTGAATGTAATTGAAATAATTTATTCACTTAAAAACACAGTACAATGACAGAATATACATAACAATGTACAGGATTATTAATTTTAGATTAAAACGAAACATGCAAGGAATATCAGTGCACTGCGTTTGTGAAAGAACCCGACTCGGCATTTGTCACAAAAGGAATACCTTCTGCAACGCTGGTATTCTGTCGGCACCTAATATGTATTTACAGTGTTAGGTCCATTTGAGGACATGATAGGCCTCTCGCTAGGGCCAGCGAGGTTTGGTCTAATTCACCCCAGCTGAGCGGACTTGTCTGGGTGATTTGGTCTTCATTTCGACCAGCAAAGAATTTCTTTGACATTTTGTTCCACATTGCTCTGTTTGTAGCGTATCTCCGCCATAATGGATTCATAGCATGTAGCAATGGGTTGGACCTAGCATGCCATAGGACTCTAAAAATATTTCAGTGTTGTAGAGTGAATGATAAATTTGATTGCATGTAATTTGTCAATAATTATAATTTTCACTAAGTAATAAATCAAAAAATGTAATTTTAATGTAAGGTATGTTAATTTATACTGTTTATTCGCATGCAAATAAAGGCTTTTATTATTATTATTATTATTATTATTATATTATTATTATTTATAGTGTAATAGTTACTAATATTACAAAGCGAAAGTTTGAGAGTGTGTATGCTTGTTACTTCTTCACGTCTAAACGACTGGAGCGATTTTAATAAAATTTGGTATGGAGTTAGCTGACACCCTGGATTAACGCTTAACACATAGGCTACGACGTTACTGCGGGAAAATAATCTATTCCCATGGGAAAATCTATAAACCGCGGGGCACAGTGTCGCTTCTTCACGTGTAAACAGCTGAAGCGATTTTAATAAAACTTGTTATGGAGTTAGCTGACACCCTGGATTAACACAAAGGCTACGTGTTACTGCAGGAAAAAACCTATTTAGAGGCTAAAAATTCCACCCATGCCGGGATTCGAACCCGCGACCTCTAGCTATCCGTGCCAGCGCTCTATCCAACTGAGCTAATGGGCGAATCACCGGCATCAGTGAAATTTCGAACCTCTTCACACTATTCTCTGTACGTACAGGCAGCGACATCTGGCTGAAGTAGATTAATGAAGTAGATAGTGGGTTAGTGCATTAAAAATAAAAAAAAGTATAAATATCTTATTCCCATTTGAAAATCGATAAGCCGCAGGTAACACCGCGTGGTACAGCTAGTTTACAAATAAAGGCATACATTTGTAAGACATTCTTAGATGTTTTTTAAAGTAGCCTATAAACGTAACACTGCAGGGCACAGGCCTTCTCTCAGAGAGAGAGTTTAGGCTTAAATATATAATAATAATAATAAAGATTTAAAGAAGATACTAATTTCAAAATGTTATTATACGATAGAAGAATATTTAAAAGATAGTATAGATGAAATGAGATAAATAAATGTATAAATGTAACTTTATAAATATAATCAATTAAAATTGTATGATAATTAATCAAATTAAATTTAAATTAATGTAATACATACTTTTATATAGCACTTTAAAATGTTGCGTGCCCTACAGGGTCCACAAAGATCTTATCAAATAACTGTTAAGTTATATATAATGTAACAACCTTGAAACTTGTGGAATGCAATAAAGTATTGAGTATTAAATACCACGCGTGCCCATCGTGGATTGGCCATGAGGGATTTTTCTGACAGCTAAGAAAAGTAGTTCGAAATTTGTCAGTAGATGGCGTTTTCAAGTAGGTAAGGGTTTTTGTTTTTTCAATAGGATTTGCCACTTTCCAGTTTATTCTGTGGTCCACAGTCCACAGATCACGTGGTATTTCCTCCCTCTTTTCTTTTGGCTCTTGCATTATTATTGTTATTTGACTTTGCGTGCTAAAATCATGGAAAAAACATTTCATCATCCTTGTCTTGTTAAAACATGTAAAAAAACTAGTACGCACCATTTCCATAAAAATGATCGAAGAGTACAGTGGCTTCAAGCAGTTCAACAAACTAAAAAAGGTAAACCCTTGCGATTCAGCGCCATCTCATCGTAGCTTTTAGAACTTTTTTTTTTAATAGCTGTCAGAAAAATCCCTCATTGCAAGCGCTGAGGTAGTTGAACACTTAAGACACTCAGGTTTCCTCCTCTTCGGTTTTCCTTCACAGTACTAGGCTACTACTATAACTTCATAAGTAAAAACTTCGAACACAATGTTATGAAACGTAAAATTTGGAAATATAGCCAGCTTGAGCTTCATTAGCATAAGCCGTTCGTGCCGGCTGTCATGTAATGGCAGTCGTTCAGCTATGTCAGAGGCCTTACGGGCGGCTTGGTAACTTCTGACGGTAAGGCCCGCCACGGTCTTACAATCCTCCACCAGCCCGGACTTAGCCCCCGTGGTGGAGTATGGCCTAACCTAACTGCGATGCAAGAAGAGACGCCCAGCAGTGGGGACATACAAGGGTTGATATTGAAGAAGTCCAGACTTTTGAAAATATCCGGCCACTGGTCAGGACTTTTCAAACGTCATGGTGACCCTACGCGCCAGTGACTCGGTCACACTCGTGCGTTCACTCCTTCGCGAACCTGATCAGAGTTGCCAGATGAGGTCTCTCGATCTTCCCCAGATTCCACACTACCTTTCCCCAAAATGACACCTTAAAAAAATCTCACTAAATTTATTTGACGTTATTAACGAATGAGACACGATGTCATCCAAGTGCCAAGAAGGCGCTGGGTGCAACCCGCTTTCAAAAGGTCTTTTTGGAAGGAGGAGGCCGATATCCAGCAGTGGACTTCTTGTAAGATAACATAACATAACATTTACATACAGGCACATACATTGCTTCTGGCCGCACACTAGAATACCCTGTGTCGTGGGAACCAGAAACAACGACATCGCAAACTTGTAAACATCCAAGACCTGGGGCTTTTTTTTTTGTCCCCAGCCGGGGATCGAACCCGGGACCTCTTGCATGGTAGTGAGATGCGCTACCGCTGCGCCACAGAGGCCGTCAATATGATGATAATGATGACACTGAACATTGGCCTTTTGCATCTACGTAATGAGATGATCAATACAGCGTCCAGTGGCATTTTCAGTCACACTGGATAGGTGAATATCCTCTCGGATGCTGTCGTGCCTGGGACATGGTTTTATAAATTGTGTAGGCTTGCCCAGCACCTATACCGTCCTGGCAGCTTAGTCGGCCGAGCCCACAGGAAAGACTAGTACACGCGGAGCCAACCAAGCCGCGGGTTTCCTCACAACACTAAAATCCTTAGTATAATTCGGAAAAATCAACCCTAATTTTTATTTTATTTTTTATTATACTTACCATACAAACTTACATTTACCCAAAACGCTCCTTTTGTCACTATATCTATTCTAAGCAAACTTTATTAACTCCGTACGTGTCCCCAACTTCACCAATGTCTAAATTTCACCCCATCAAAAACTTCCTCGTCACTTCGCTAAATGCGACATTTTCCCCCAAGATGGGGGAAATAAACCCCAACCTGACGCTTTTACTGTCACTGTATCTATTGTATGCACACTTTACTAACTCCATTATTGTCCCCAATTCATTTTATTTTGCGTGTGTCCCCAATTTCCCCAATGTCTAAATTTCACCCCAAATTTTTCCCCGAAACTTCGGCAAAAGCTAAATTATTCCCCAAAACGGGGGAAATAAACACCGACCTGACAACGCTGCCCGACCGCGGGTGCTGTACCCGACAGAAATAGCAACCATCGCTGAGCAAACGTACATTTTTCCATTGCAGATCAACCGGTTCCGTGGACTCGCGCACGCCACGTCGTATCAGCCAGCAGTCGACGCTCGGGCACTAGCCACGGACCACGCGCGTCAAAAAAAAGAGAAAGAAACCAAGAATTAAAAAAAAACGGCTACAACCTTCGTGTGTGCAGTGCAGTGACAAGTGTAAAAGAAAAAAAAATATTGAAAAGAGAAACAGTGCCAGTGCGATTCGGATTTTGAATTTCGAAAATAGAACTGTCAACATGCAGGGACGGGACAAGTTGTGCGCTAAATTGTCCAGCGCGTTCTTAAGAAAGTGGTGTGAGTATGCTTTTGAGTGATTTTTCTTTTCTTCACGAGTCGTTTGGTCGGCTATAAATTTTGCTTTAATGTCGGACGTGTTAGTTAATTGGTCGCGCTAATTGAGGAAAAGCGTCGACTCGTCTTCTCGATTCCTGTCTCGCGAATCGAAATAACTTGGTAGAAGTACGTTAGTACATTACTATTTGACAGCTTCACGAAGCCTAAGCCTATCTTCTGCAGTTTGTTTTCTATTAAGGGGCTCCGTTCACCACGCCACCAATGGAAAAAATAATAATAATAACTTTATTTTATTTCGAATAACAGGATTCATATTTGGTTAGTACATTTAAAACTTATATTATGTTAGTAGCATATAGGTACATTTTCTTTATTTACATACGTCAAGGCCTGTTGCGTGCGACCAGAAGCCTACAGCAGTGGTTGATGTATGGGAGTCGACCCGCGCGAAAAAATAGTATCTTTTAACGGATATTTTCTACAAAAAGTGTCGGTACAGGACAATATCTTTATCATGATAACAGTGATTTTTAAGTCCTGCGTCTGCGAACCTAGATGCCATTTCTGCCAAAAACAGTCGTTTTTGGCGTTAACGCTATATGTAGTCTTGTTTTTTTTTTTGCTTTAAAGTCTAATCAACTAATCTTAAAAATCCCTATTTTATTTATTTTTATTTTCTTTATTAGATACAATAAAGGGATGCCTCCAGGCGTATACAAGTTACATAAAAAAGGGACAATAAATATAAAAACAATGTGGCTTACTACTTACTTAATTAATTAATTTATAATCATAATTGTTAGCGAATAAACCTCTTGTTTTCCCGGGTCAAATTCTAACAAAATACTGGTGTTACTGTGATGTTAGGGCAATAACGTACAGCGTACAATTTATTTATTTTATGTAAGGTTAGGAAACAGATACAAGTACAGTCTATTTATTCTTACTTGTTCAATTTAGTAAACAAGATTCTAACCTTAAAATTGAGATTAGATGCATAAACTAGACATTATGTCACAAATTCATGAACTATCATGAACTATGTTTATAAAATTGGCAGCGTGTTATCTAAAAGAGTGTTCCAGGTTACTTCATTTATGGAAATATGGCAGTTTTGGACTAAAAAGTCACAGTTTAAGGGTAGAAACTTGTTAACTAAATTGGACAAGTAAGAATAAATAGACATATAACATATAAGAAAGTATAACACAACAAATTGTCAATTTGACGAAGCCTGAAGCACCTGTTCTGCCGTTGATTTTCAATTAACTTTTTGAAAGCCATCTCGATTGGCGCAGCGTCCTGTAGTCAAGAAAGAAGACTATCTCTATAGTCTTCTTTCTTACACGAGGATGCCTCGTGTTAGAGGCGAAACGCGTCGCGTGTTTTCTCACACAAGTATTGGTGTTGGTGGTGGTGTGTTCGTGTCTTGCTCCTGCTTGAAAAAGTGGGAGGGAGGGCGGTGCATTAGCTAACCGCATGGTGCTTGTGGGATTTTTGGCGGAATTCAGCAAAGTAATTTTAACTTTTTAATGCTATTATGGATTTCCGCAAAGTAACGCCTGATTCTATACAACATTTATATTAAAATTTGATGTGTGTAATAGGTTACTTAGTCGGTTTGCCGGCCACCTTCAGTTTTCGGCCATCACGCAGTTTTTACGAAATAATAAGAAAATAAAATACGCCCGAGTAAAAAATCTATTGTTACCGCATAGATTCTAATGATGTCTTTGCCTACATAATTAAGTATCTTAGTAGCGTTTCATTTGTTTCGTCAGTTTTCCCTCGCGTTTCAAGCAATGTGAGTGTGTGTCGAAAGCAGAGAAAAAAATAGTGCGCGCCAATTATTTGCATGGTAAGTTACGACATTGTGTATTGATTTATCCACCAAAATATTACTATAATGCACAATTAATATGTTAAACTGATGTTATTTTGATGAAAATGTCTATAATACTAAGTACTTTTAGTAAATATTAGGTGGACGGATAACTAACTTCAATTTTAACGAGCCAGTTGATTCTCGGCCGCCTGGCCGAAATCTGACACCGATCCTACGATTATAAATTCATTACTTTACCATTGAATAATCACTTTTTCCAAATCATATTGTTAAGATATAATTTAAAAAGTATCCTGATTTATGCAGTTAGATTTCGGCCGCATGTTTACTAATTGCATTCGTGCTAAAAATCCATTTTAATTGTTTTGTATAACGGTGGCCGGGAAAGGGACTTCGTAAATCCACTTTTTGGCCTAAGTGTAATAAAATGACCGAGAACTAAGGATATTTAGGTTATTTTTCGGTCATTTATAAAAGCGGTGATAAATACTGGTAAATCTATTTATTTCAATAAGTTTCTCTTATATTAACTAAGATCCTGATCTAAGAGAACTCTTTCATCCTTGATTTGTTCGAAAGAGTTTAATTATATATTGACATTGGCGGCCGAAAGTTAACTCCTTCAAATTAGGTTGTCGGCCATTTTATGCAAGGTGGCCGAAACCCGGGTTGACCAATTTTGTTTATCGGCCATGATTTATTGAGAGGCCGGAAATTGGTTATTGTTTTAGTTTTAAGTAAACAATATTAAAAGCTCTTTGATTTTTTTTACTCATTTTATTGTTATTTAAAAACGATACACCACCATAAAAATAAGAGTTATTAGAAAAAACAAAAATTGGCCGAAAACTAACAAAACAAGTGGCCGTAAACTGAAATAGGTGGCCGGGAAAGGGCAAAATCGACACCTCACGATATTTTTATTTTTTATAATTAAACGATACTGTTTTCTTAGATGAAGGTTTGAAATATGGGAATTGCAATAGTTTTACGATTCAAAAGTATTTTATTTGTCCATTTTTGTTTACTCTGTCATTGAAAAAAATTGCTCTGAATATGAAAATGTCCTTAAATGGCCGAAAACCGGCTAAACTACCCTAATTTGTGAAAGTTAATATTCATTTAATTTGTAGTAAAGTTATAAATAACAATACAAAATAAAAACCTATTTAGAGGCTAAAAATTCCACCCATGCCGGGATTCGAACCCACGACCTCTGGCTATCCGTGCCGTGATTTTTGAATTGAGAATTTCGCTAAGTAATTACTTAAGACGCTTGGCGGTGCTAACTAGCGCTACCAATGGAATAAAAATCCTATTTTGTTTTATAATACGGCCTCGGTGCCGCAGCGGTTTGGCACGCTGATTGTAAAATCGAAGGTCTCCGGTTCGATCCCCGGCCGGGTCAAACTAGGAAACGAACTTTTCTAGTTTGTATTGGGTCTTGGATGTTATCTATGTATTTATTGTATTAAATCTATCGTTGAGTTAGCACCTGTAACGCAATTCATTTAGTTGTACCTAGTATAGGGCTAACGGGATCTGTGTTATATTTCCATGAATATTAGTTTATTTTTTTTTTATGCTTTTTTTAAAAAGTAAAACGTCAAAAATCTTAAAATGTGAGATAACTATTTGATACTTTAATTAAGGGCTTTGAAAAGACTAAGCTTGGAGTTTTTTTGTCCATTCATCCTTCAAAATGATCTAGATTTTGAAATTAACACCTAGTTTGACTCGTAACGTTCATTAATCCGCAGTTTCTGCGCTACTTTAAATAAAACCTTTAAAGTAGCGCAGAAACTTCATTTCATTTCATTTCAACTACGTTCTAGAGTGTACGTTCTAAAAATAATTACCACAGATATTAAGATTTGTCATGTTTACTTTTTGAAAAAAAAAAAAAAAAGTTTTATAAAACAAGTTATGATTTTTATGCCATTGGTGGCGCCATAGTTGGCGCCTATAAGCGCCTTAAATAACGTGCTGTCACGCTCTTTTCTGAGAAATGCGGAGAGACAGCACTACAGTTAACAATTTTCTTAGTGAAATTCTCAATTCAGAAACTGACCCTCAGGTCTCCTAACGATGGTAAAGGCCTGCGCAGACGAGGGACTTTTCTCCCTGGGGGACAAAAGTCCCTGAAGCATACAAAATGTCTTCCGAGTAGGTACTTGTCGCGGATTCAAAGCGTACGGTCATTTTGTTCCCCGGAGATTGAGTGAAGCGTACGCTACGGAAGCAAATATTCTGAGATTACATTGTGTTGTAATTTACATGAAGTTGAAAAAGAAAAGGCGTTTTAAAAGAAAACACCGAACTTTTGTCCTCTCCGGTCTCTTGATGTCCTAAGTAATTTGAGGGACTTTTTGTACGGTGTACTTTTAGTCCTTCGTGTGCATTACTCGATACAATTATCTGATCTATATCGACGAACAAAAATGTACCCGAGGGATAGTCCCTCGTCTGCGCAGGCCTTAAACGGTAAATAAACGTGGTTATGTTATTTCTCTACGACTAACTCGGGATGTCCGTACAAATATCATTAAACTTGTCGCAAAACCGGCTTGAGCGGGTAAATAAAGCCTCGATAAACATAAAATACTGATTAGGTTAGTTGCCAACTACTTAGGTGCGAAGATAAGGATTTTATTGTTTATTTTTTGAGTTGGTTAATGAACCAACGAGCGTAGTCCAGTGGGTAGAACATTGGACTCAGAAGTGAGAGACCCAGATTCGATTCCCAGTGTGGGCATGTACCAATGACATTGCTTTCAAGTTATGCACATTTCTGAAAATATAGTAGATTTTAAATTCTTTTTAACGCACTAACCCGTGCTAAGGACAATTTTAAAAACCTATTTAGGAATAAAAATTCCACCCATGCCGGGACTTGAACCCGCGACCTCTGGCTATCCGTGCCAGCACTCTTCCAGAGCTAAGGGGCGACTTACCGGTATCAGTGAAATTTCGAACCTCTTTACAGCACTCTCCGTATCACGAACAGGCAGCGACATCTGGCTGAAATAATTTGCATCACTTGCAGCCCCGAGTACCTACTTTGCAGTTAGTTTTTACATCGGAATGATATTGCTGTACTCACATGATTATATTATTTTTAATGCTAACCCGTGCCAAGGACATCTGTAAAAACCTATTAGCTGGTTGATTTATATATTATTTATACTTGTCATCATCGACCCATTAAGTCCCCAACGAGGGGCACTAGTCTCTCCCCTGAGGAAGGTGTAGGCCACACTCCACCACGGGGGCCAAGTCCGGGTTGGTGGAGGCTTGCAAGACTAGTAGCTTCTAGGTCTTACTGTCAGAAGTTTTGAAACCGCCCTAAGGCCTCCGACTTGGCTTAAAGAGTGCCATCTATCGACGGCAGCCGGCACCAACGGCTTAACGTGCCTTGCAAAGCACGGAACCGCTCGGAAAAATGCCACTAGCGTTAGTCATAGACGGTCACCCATCCATGCACTGAACGCATGCCGGTATTTATACTTTTATTGAATGCCAACTTAATGTACACTACGTGGGGCTTAATGTCATAATGTACATGCGCGCACTGGGGATCGAACCGGAATTGATCATAATTATAATAAACAAATACAAGCATACATAAACTATGTTTTTATCTATTTTTATTTATTTTTTTTGGCTAATTTTTTTTTTCTGCTGATTGTTTTTTAGTGTCTTGTAATTATGTAATACCACGTATCATCTAAATTTGGAGAGGGCACTGATCTTTGTAACACAGACATTTACCTAGCTCAGAGATCAGGGACTTCACAAATAACTTGTACAATTTTTATGTGAATAAATCTTTATCTTATCTTATCTTATATTACTTATACCGTCTTGATAGCTTAGTCGGGCTAGCCCACAGGAAAGGCTAGTCAATAAGTGTCTAGCTTGCCAACCACGCGGGTTTCCTCACGATGTCTTCCTTCACCGGTAGCGTGAGTGTGAAAAAGTAAGGAAGCCTAAAAAAGAAAGGGTGCACTAGGTGTAGGCAGCACAAGCCGTTACAAAACGGCCCGCCAAGGCTGCGCTTGCGCTGGTGACGTCAGTGGGCCTATCAGAAGCTTGACTTTACGAACAATTCAATTCAATTTATTTCAACGTAAATAATTTACATTCTGTTTGCTGAATGTCAAAGTACATGTAACATGAAAGTGAAAGTGAAAAAAAAAAACTTCACTCTGACCATCTTTTCTCAAGTCCTCTTTAATCTAATACACTAGATACCACCTATACCTATCGTATAATTGGTTGCCTTATTACAAAAAGCAATTTCTTCCAGTCAACCATACAGTGGTACGTATTAGGCTGTATTCGCTGTATTATCGATATCGATATAAAAGAAAGAAGGGTTTGTTCAAACACTTGTATAACTCGCGAACGGCTGGATCGATTTTCATGATGTTTGATTGGTGCAATGTGTCTCCTTCTCGAATAACTATATAGAATACTTAAAAAGTTCAGACAATTTTTTTTTTGTTTTTTGCGTCAGTTGGTGCATTATATATAATAGTCTTAAATATTAGATTCGAGATCACAACATGAGCCCTGTTAGGGCATTGCAAGTTTATTTCAATCAAATATTAATTTTGCTTCAGTATTTCTTAATGGTTCGCGATGCTCAGACATAAGTAGTTATATATTAAGCGGATCTAATCGCGATTATTTATTCGGTAAAACGTAATTACCTTAATTCCCCGTGTTTCGGCAGCGACGCAGTTGCCGTGGCAATAAATTTATAATTCAATGGCGGTGGTTACGACATTGAAACAGTTACGGGTAGACTGAAGTGGCCAGTACAGTATTTTTTTGTAAATAGACTACGTAGCCTTGAGACATTTTTAATTCTAATAAATAACGTCGTTTATAATGTCCGTATAACTACATGAAGGGCTGGCTGGCAGAGATTTCTAGTGAAATAAGCTCACCATGTACAGTCTGTTAGCTTTTAGAATATACCTCGGGCTCTAGAGTAGGCTTCGGTTTTCGCCGAAAGCACACGAGTGTAATACTACTTCCTGCTCTGTATAAAACTATTCTTCACTATTATAACCTCCAAAGTCCTGGATGTAACATTAACTTCAAGTCTTCTAAAACTACGTAAATTTTGTAGAACTTATTCTTCTTGTGGTCCAAAAAATTATGAGGAAAATATTCGCCCTGGAACAGTAAGTTTTCCGGACTTTCTACTAAAATAATCATTGGGAGTAAATTAAGAAAGTTATTTTTAAAAATTATATATATAAAAAAAATTAAAGAATCGACTGTTAGGCGGTACGATGAAATGGGTCTAATCACAATTTATTTCTTTACACTTTATTGCGAACATAAAAATCATAAAGAAAGCAGAAAATTATAAAATAAAACAAAGTGTACAGTCTGTTAGCTTTTAGAATATACTATCGGATAGATTCGGGTTTATTCGTGTAATAGAAACATCGGAGCTAATATGACACTTAATTTACGTAACTTTTTATAGAAGATAATTTGGCTTCGTTACCCATTCCGTACGACTCGCGCTATGTCCTCAGTCTCGCAATAACTGACTCAATAATGAATGGAACGGTTTGCCTGTTAATGGGCTGGATTAAAAGCAGATTGCGGTTTTTTGTATTAAAAATAGCGTCTCTCATTTCGCAATACCTGGACTAGGAAAGAACACATAGTTCTGTAGGACTAGCGGTTGTGTTTTGTGGAAGTTGATTATGACATGTCCCCAGCAGTGGGGACATACATGTCTGGAACTAAAGCATTCTACTGGCTTTAAATACAAATACTAATACAAGATCATTTATTTGTGTTTAGTTGTTTAGTTCCAGACATCATTGTCATCTAAATGATCATACATACATACATACATACATACATACATACATACATACATACATACATACATACATACATACATACATACATACATACATACATACATACATACATACATACATACATACATACATACATACATACATACATAACCTCACGCCTGTATCCCAGAGGCGTAGACAGAGACCAGGAACTGCCACTAGCCACGATCCTGACAGATCACCTTCGCTTCATCAACATTCATAAGTCATAAGTTATAGTAAGCTACTATAACTTAAATAATCCTTTAAGTTATAGTAGCCCTTATGGCACAAAGTGTACTTTTTAATGACTGTCATAGCACCAGCCACTTCATCATAAGAACCAATTTAAAAGTATTGGAAGTTATGTAATACTAGTTATTCATTAAATCCCATCCACAGAACAAAATTTTATGGCTCCTCTTTCACGGTTCAGGCAGTCCATTTATGGAATGATCTGACCGTGGAAGTGACAAAAGCAAAAGTCCTTGGCTTGTTTTAAGGCACTGGTGAAATCCCACTATCTCACTGGATAAACTGGAAAACTGTTGCTTATTAAATATGTATTAATTGTATAAGTATTTATTTTTAGGTATTTATGTATATTATTATTTAAGTATATGTTGCTTACCTATATGTATTTATTTTTTAGGTGTCTATGTATATTATTATTTAAATATATGAACATTATATCGTAGGTAATTATAAGTAATTATATTCTCGCACTCCCTTGCTGTTTGTTATCAATATACTTTCGATTTATTTATTTATGTACATGCACCACGTACCGACTATATTCGTCATGCAATCCACTCCATCCAAAGGTTGTCTGGAAGAGATCGCTCTTAGCGATAAGACCGCCAACTGTATAACATTACTTAGATTTAAGAATCATGGTTGTAATATTTTTCTGGTTGTGCAATAAAGTGTTCTCTATCTCTATCTATCTATCTATCTATTCAAGGTATAAACATAATGGCAGTCGTTAAGCCATGTCAGAGGCCTTATGTGCGGCTTGATAACTTCTGACAGTAAGGCCCGCCACTGTCTTACAATTCTCCACCAACCCGGACTTGGCCCCCGTGGTGGAGTATGGCCTAACCTTCCTGCGATACAGGAAGAGACCCGTGCCCCAACAGTGGGGACATATAAAGGGTTGATATCGATGGATTAGGTGCGTCATAGTTAGTTCCTTTTGTAAGAGGGTGTCTCTGTTTATTAGCAGTAGGTATTTGTAAATAGCAGACACGCTGATTGGGCCATACCATTAGTAATAGGTTCCTGCGTGACTCACAGGTGGTATGTCATAATATAATCTGCGTTCATTCGTTAATCATCGGCTTAATGAATTTAACATTAGACATTACCGTTGAACTAACGTTTAAATGGAAAATTACATACGGACACTAAGGGCCTTTATGTTGTCGGCCTAGAGAATAGCACGAACCCAAATTCTTCCCGCGGGTGTCGTAAAAGGCGACTAAGGGACGCAAACCGGGGGGTGGGCAGCAGCGCCCCCTGCAGTACAATTCCACCAATCGTGGGACTTGGCCAGACTTGGCCCCCGTGGTCGAGTATGGCCTACACTGTAGGCCATACTCCACCACCAGTATGGCCTACAGTGTAGGCCATACTCCACCATGGGGGCCAAGTCCGGATTGGTGGAGGCTTGCAGGACTAGTGGCTGGTCTTACTGTCAGAAGTTTTCAAGCCGCCTTAAGGCCTCTGACTTGGCTTAAAGACTGCCATCTATCTACGGCAGCCGGTACAACGTGTCTTACGAAGCACGGAACCGCTCGGAAAAAAGCCACTAGCCTCAGTCATAGACGGTTGACCCATCAATGTACTAAACGCGCCCTGTGTTTCTGAATCTTCGTGATCGTTTAAGATCACTCAGGCAGCCGGGCTTACGGGCGACTAGTAAGTTTAGCCCGGCTGTGCACGGTGGTACCGTAGTAGGTCATAGGACTCGGATGGCAATGACTGAGCTAAGCCATGATATCTGGCTCAGTTACCCACTAATTGTCATACTACCTGAGGGTATAAAAGGTTTCGCAATCTATTGTTCCCAACATTCCTTTTTCGGCATCCGAAGTGAACACAAGTAATTAGTCATCAACCTGTTATCACCAAGTGCTTTAATTAGCCCAAGACGCGACGCGTGTGTTTAAGTTCCAACTTGTCTGTGACCTGCTATTTTACAATGGAATTTGAAGTCACAGGTATGTATTATTAATTTACTTTACTATTTTGCCTTTTCCTTCTACATTTTTTTTTTAAATAGAGTGCTACGCCAACGTGGCATTTTTTATGTATTTATGTCTGTATATTTTTTACGTTGAAGCTTTTACTTATGTTTGTACCTACTTGTACCATTCAATTTGGTATAGAAATATGGGTTACAATGTCTACTACTAGGCCTCTCCAAATTTAGCTGCGTCATGCTGCGTCTGTAAGGTGCAGCCAGGTGCTACGCCGCGCGCCTGAACGCGTAGCAGGCGCGTAGCACTTGCTACGAAACATGTATCTATTTTGATCCGCTTTTAACGTATTTTTATTTTGTTTTAGGTACTAGTATTAAGTGTTCTTTCAAAAGAATGCTTGTACTAGATACTTGGCTGTCTATTAAAGACAGCAAATCTGAACTGGAGCGTTGGCATCGAGTTTTTCGAGACCTAATACAATTGCTGCCTGATGTTGAGAATTACATTGCTGATGACTTGGAAAAAAGAGTTACTAAAGTTTGTACAAGATTGGTAGCAATTTGGAAGCAAGTCACGCGCAACCATTCTCGCATGGTCTCTAAGTACGGAGACTGGCTGAACGAAATTGAAGTTTGCGTTCTGCCAACTTGTGCAACAGTAGGGAGCCACAACACCCAACGGCCAGCAGCAGAAGCTTCGACAAGCACCCAACAGCACCAGCACAGGAAGGACTTTGAGGAATGTAGCAAGAGATCAAAACGCCGCAGGCTTGCAGAGTTAAGTAAAGTAGACAGTTCTGCGATAAATTCTTTGTTGGACGATTCTAGTCTATCTAACGCCGCTGCATCTTTAAATTTCAGCACTGACGAAGTCTTGTCTCTTATAAATGAGACAAAACTGACTAAACATCAGTATCTTTTGGTGAAAGACTTCGTTAATGCAAAATCACCTAATGCATTACCATCTTATCAAAAAGTGTTAGAAGCTAAGAAGCGGTGCTATCCATCGCAAGAGTTTATCACGGAATCATCTGCTGAAGTAGAATTACAATCATTGTTAGATCATACTGCTTGCCGGATACTAGAATCCCAAAAACCCGTTTTGAATAATATTGACCCTAATAAAGAATTTGTTTTGATTGGAAAATGGGGTTTCGATGGGAGTACGGGGCACAGCGAATATAAACAGATTTTTGGAGATTCTGGTATCGATGATGATGGCAGTATGTTTGTTACTTCATATTGTCCTCTTCAATTGGTTTGTAAGTCCAATACCTCCGACCCAGATCAAATAGTTTGGAAAAATCCGCGCCCTTCTTCCACCAGGTATTGTAGGCCTATTCGATTCCAATTTGCCAAAGAATCCAAAGACCTTTCTGTGCAAGAAGAAGCTTATTTCAAGACTAAATGTCTCGGGTTGTCACAAACACCGACTTGATACATAGACTTCTCCTTAATTCGGATCCTTATATTTCTAGTTTAAGAAGGTTACCACAGAAGAAGAAGTCTATTCTATCAAAAGAAGTATTAAATTTGTTGTCGGTTTAGGAAAAAATGTAAAAAATAAGATAGGTATTTATGTTATTTTTTACATAACTCCTATTATGTAAATATAATATTTTTTGTCCAATTGTGTGTTTGTACTTAGATGTTAGTTAAGTATTTACTTTATTTGTAATATAAAATGTAAATAGTAAGGTTTAATAGTTATTAAGTTGCAAACCTTCTTTTAAGTGTAATAAAAATGCATAATTTTGTAAATAAAATAAGCTTTTTAAGATTATTTTGTTTTTTTTTTATTGTGTTATGGCTTAAAGTATTACAAAACACCATAATAATAATAATCAGCTATGACAACGACAGTCATTATTATCGCGAAACCCTATGACCGCTACTCTTAGGGCGTGGAACCAGTGTGCTGTGGAATGATCTGCCGGTTTCAATAAGGCGCTCTGCTTCCCCAGCTATCTTTAAAAATAAGGTTTATGATTTGTATCTGTCACTTTAATTATTTATTTTTTTATTTGATTTTATTATTGTTTTTTTAATGTAGGTATGTCTTTCTTTTTATCCTCTTGCGGAACTTTACTGTAAATAATGTAAGTTTGTGTATGTTTATAATAAATTGTTTTATGTATTATATGTTATGGTCTATGTAAGTATATTATTTTTAAGTATAAGTATGTCGGTATATCAAAATTCATATTTGCACCAACTACCCGTCTCAATTTTCCTTCAGCAACTCTCCATCGTCGGTTGCCTGGAAGAAATTGCTCTAAGCAATAAGGCCGCCAATTGTACTGTATCTTTGTAATTATGTTTTGTTTGTTTTTTCCTGGTGTACAATAAAGAATATTTTAAAAACCTATTTAGAGGCTAAAAATTTCACCCATGCCGGGATTCGAACCCGCAACCCCTGGCTATCCGTACCAGGGGTTGCGGGTTCGAATCCCGGCATGGGTGAAATTTTTAGCCTCTAAATAGGTTTTTAAATTTGTTCCTTAGCACGGGTTAGTGCATTAAAAATAAAAATAGTGTAATAAAGAATATTTTTATCTTCTTATCTTATCTTTATCCGGTTAAAACAATTCAATAATCTTTATAAATTATGAATTTAAGCACCAATTTCCGTACAAATAAACAGGTCTTTTCATACTCAATTGTAAATAAAATGGATTACCGTGAATAATTGGCGAAAAGAGCCATTTAAATAGGTATCTATATACATCACGATCAGTCATAAAAAAACACGACTCATTCAAGAGAGACACGCTAACGGTGAAGGAAAACATCGTGAGGAAACCCGCGGCTTGGTTGGCTCCGCACGTATTGACTGGTCTTTCCTGTGGGGCTAGGCCGAATAAGCTTTCAGGATGGTATAGGTGCTGGGCAAGCCTTCACCATCTATAAAACCATGTCCCAGGCACTACAACGTCGAAGTGGTCCCATCACCCATCTAGTGTGAGTGAATATACCACTGGACGCTGTATAAATCATCTCATTAAGTAGATGCAAAAAGGCCATTCAAGAGTTTAGATTTGTTTTCAAAACTCATGTCAAGTCCAAATTAGCGTAACTAATCAGCTCTTTTCCAGCGTAGGTACTTGATTATCAAATAAGCTGTTTTGTTATTAAGCTGCTGTAGCGCAGCGATACAACGTCGACCTCGCATTCCCGAGGTTGAGGGTTCGAATCCTCGTACTTCAAAGAATATTATAAAAAATGAGACTTCACACTTCAAAGAATATATTTGCGCTTATAACATATTTTAAACTTTCGCGACTTGTACACATAGAATATTTTCGGGGCTTAATCACGTAGTAATTTATTGCTATTTTACCTCGACGTTTCGACGACGTTACAGCCATCGTGGTCACGAGAAGACGGATGGCTGGCACCCGTTCGCATCTTCGGCTGATAAGGTTTCAGACTACCCTCAATCAGCTATCACAAAGCACTATTAGGGTTGCGACACACTACACTGACAATGTCGGACGATAAGCCATGCGACTTTTTTCCACTCGAACACATCTTGATGACCGGATCCCACGTTTGCGACAGTTTGAAACCACATTCCCGATTAAAATTTTTGTGTTCCTTAATTTCAACCGCTTCACGCACAATTCGGCGAGTAAAAACGTCGAGGTAAAATAGCAATAAATTACTACGCGATTAAGCCCCGAAAATATTCTAACTATATTTGCGCTTACTAACACATTTAGCGATTGATTTTTATATTATAGAAGATTTGGCAAGGAACATAAGAAAGGTGATCAATGACCAAACTCGAAACTGTAGAGGCCCTGGAATATTATTTTTGTCCCAGCGATGGCCGTCACAATAGTGTTTTCACTGAAGCAGTTTCATGTTTATAAACAAAATTAACTACCTTACCAGTGTGTCGATGAATGACCTAGATTTTAGGCACAAACTGCCTTCGCATTAGGTTAAACGTCCCAGGCACTGCAAAGTCAACGGCACGGCAGATATAACGTCAAAAAAAGTGAGCTGATGGTATTCAAAGCAAAGGGAAGGCCAAGTCCTAAATCACCACCAGTTCTGCTTTGTGGTACTCCGCTAACGAGAGTTACGGAGTTTAAATATCTGGGCCACTGGGTCACGGAGGACCTGTCTGATGATTTAGACTTAGAGAGGGAACGCAGGGCGCTGGCGGTTCGTTGTAATATGCTGGCCCGCAGGTTTGCTCGATGCTCCCGAGAAGCAAAAATTACGTTATTTAAGGCATATTGCCTATCTATTTACACCAGAAGCCTGTGGGTCAGTTATACGCAGAGGGCCTACAGCGCCCTGCGCGTCCAATATAACAATGGCTTTAGGGTGCTACTGGGGCTGCCACGTTTTTGTAGTGCGTCGGGAATGTTCGCAGAAGCTCGAACGGATAGCTTCCACGCCATAATGCGCGATAGAGTGGCATCCCTAATGCGTAGAGTGCGGGGCAGCACCAGTGTCCCCCTGAAGATCATTGCCGGTCGTGTAGACGGTCCTATACTGAAGCACTGGGTGGGGTTGCACATTGTGGCCCCCAGCCCCGCCATAAGATAGGTAGGTAACCGTTGCTGTCTCTCGCACCTCTCATATTAATTTTAAGTGCTTTTGGTTATGTTTTAGTTAAGTTTTATATAGGTCCCTAATACTTACTTGTGATAAATGTAAATGTACTAACTTTTATATGGGCAAGGCCTGAAATAAACGATTTATTATTATTATTATTAAAGTCCGAGTGGTCCCTTCACCCATCTAGTATGAGTGAAGACGCCACTAGACACTGTATTTCAATCATCATCACCCCATCAAAACTAAGAACGTATCCAGTTTAGCTCTACCTTACCCTACTCTACCAATCTACGTAATAGGGATAGATTCTATCTTCAACTATGCAAAACTGCTCTAATGCAAAAAATATTCTTGGTATGGCACCAAAAACTTATAATAAACTATACTATTTTAATTTTTAATGCACTAACCCGTGCTAAGAACAATTTTAAAAACCTATTTAGGGGCTAAAAATTCCACCCATGCCGAGATTCGAACCTGCGTTCTCTGGCTATCTGTGCCAGCGCTCTTTCCAACTGAGCTAATGGGTGACTCACCGGCATCAGTGAAATTTCGAACCTCTTTACATTATTCTCTGTATTACGTACAGGCAGCGACATCTGGCTGAAGTAAATTGCATCACTTATATGGGTGGAATTTTTAGCCTCTAAATAGGTTATAATAAACTACCAACAGACATACATTAAGGAACTTCCACTAAGCCTTTTTAAAAAATGACTCTGTGCATTCTTGGCAGAAAAATGCTATTATTCGGTGACTGACTATTTGAGTGACTTATATCTTTAAATGAAAATTGTACCTACATATAATTGCTATTATTGTCTCGTTTTTTTATACTATAAATATAAATAATCATAATATAAATAATACATATAATATATATACATAATATAAATAATCTGAAATACTTTTAATACAATTTACATTCATACATAACCTCACGCCTGTATCCCAGAGGGGTAGGCAGAGACCAGGGACTGCCACTTGCCACGATCCTGACAGATCACCTGCGCTTCATCAACGTTCATAAGTCGTTGCATGCACGCACGCCGGTTCCGGGTACTTTTTATCTTTCCCTTTGCTAATACAATTTTTGATCTGTAATAGTTATTTGTTATAAAAGAGTGCAAAGTTGCTTTTTAACCGCGTGTTCAATTTTGACCGAGCAAGCGAAGGATTCTAAAATTGAATCACGAGCGCAGCGAGTGATTCAAAATTAGAATCCTGCATGAGCGTTAGCGAGGGAATCAAAAGAGCACGAGGTGAAAAATCTTTGCACTCGAGTGCAACACGTAACTTTTCATTCCACCTCAGCGAGGAAAAGTAAAAACGTTTACAATCACAAGATAGGTACACTTTTTTAATTCACAAACTTAGTGCACACGATGTTCTAAATTCAATTTATCCTCTAGAGAATAAAAACGGCTTTTCCACTCAGATATTGAAGATTAAAAATACTCTTTCCGAGATGGTGGGATGAAAATACTAATTTATTATACATTTGTACGCCTCATGGGCAAAATATAGAGATACTTACCTATTCTCTTGAATGTAACATCTTGACTCTGTTACCTATGTTTTACAAAAATCCTTTCTTTACATATACAGCAATGAAAAAAAAATTCGAATTAATGTCCATTGCAAACACAAAGTGTAAATAATTGTTTAATTTTGCAGATTTTTTGCGAGATTACGCCTTTTGTTCTTTGTCCAGTTAATAGGCATCAAAGTTCAACATCGGGGGGTATTGTTCGCGGTTTTAAGTGTAATTAATATACAACTTAGATGCGTTTGAGGCGGCTCCTCGTACGAATCGTTAATAAAATAAAAATTAAAATTCTTTATTTCAGGCATTACCCATATTATGTTAGTAACAATAGTGACATACTCGTAAGACTATATTAGTACCAATAATAACTATTTTTAATCTACTCTGTGCTCAATTATTTTTGGTACGTATCTGTACAGAGACTTCTACGTCTCTCGGCCCACATTTAAGTGTATCGACTGTCTACCCTGTCCGCTATCATAGTAGCCCCGCTGCCTAAACGGTCTTAAGCAATCACGATGGTTAAGCAACATAGGACTCGTTCAGTGCATGGATAGGCGACCGTCTATGACTAACGCTAGTGGCATTTTTCCGAGCGGTTCCGTGCTTCGCAAGGTACGTTAAGCCGTTGGTGCCGGCTGCCGTAGATAGATGGGCAGAGGCCTTAGGGCGGCTTGAAAACTTCTGACAGTAAAACCAGCCGCTAGTCTTGCAAGCCTCCACCAACCCGGACTAGGCCCCCTTTGTGGAGTATGCCCATACCTTCCTCAGAGACGAGACCCGTGCCCCTCGGTGGGGACATAATGGGTCAATGATGAACAGCCACTCTCGAGCTAATAATATCACTTAATTGAACAGCTACGTTTGTGTTACGCTCGGACCATGGTCTATTCTGGAAATATTCTTCAAAGCCGTCTATTCTCTCGGATGCTAAAGTATTTAATTATAAGGACGTCGTTTAAGAGGAAACACCTTGGAGATGATTGTGCAATTACATAAATTATCGGTGCGACCTCAGTTTACAGAACTCAAGACGAACGTTCGATCATATTTAAACTCGATTAGTGCAAGCCGTAGCGTTAGGGATGGGAAAATAAAAAAATAAATAAAAGAAAATGTCGATAAATGTGTCTAGTGAAACCGAGTGATTGGATATCAATCAACAACAGGCTATTTATTTATTAGGTCACTTTTAATTTAATTAATAATTAAGTATTTGTGGAAGAGCCGGCCATCCTGACACAGGTATTTCTATACTTACTAGGAGGGTCCAGCCCGTGTATTATTTTTATACTATTTTTATTTTTAAAGCACTAACCCGTGCTAAGGAACAAATTTAAAAACCTATTTAGAGGCTAAAAATTTCACCCATGCCGGGATTCGAACCCGCAACCTCTGGCTATCCGTGCTAGCGCTCTACCAATTGAGCCAATGGGCGACTCACGGCATCAGTGAAATTTCGAACCTCTTTACACTATTCTCTGTGTTACGTACAGACGTATTATTTTTGTAAACTTTGTTATGAAATAAACAATTTGAATTTGAAAAATTTGAATTTGTAAAGACGCGGTTAGGTGCTGGATGGGTGACCGTCTTGTGACTATCACTAGCGGCATTTTTTCCGAGCTCCTCCAGGATTCGCAAGGCACGTCTAGCCGTCAGTGCCAGTTGTCATGTGATAACTTCGAACAGTAAGGCCCGTCGCTGTCTTACAATCCTCCGCCACTTGGCCCCCGTGGTGGTGGAGGATGGCCTGACCTAAAAAACCCGTGCCAGCAGTGGGGCCATACAAAGGGTTGATACGACTATCAATTGTGTCGTATTTTTATAACATTATTTTATACTGAGCGTTATTTTCCAAACCTAAATATTATAGTTTAGTGCACGTGAACCATTAAATAGGACAATGCAAAGGAAATAACGTTCACAAAGGCTACCTTAGAGATTTCTCCCAGAAAATCTTGGAGTGCTGAACCAGCCAAATTTTAAGGTAATTTTTTTAGTTGGAATTCGGAGTAGCAATTGCAAGCGTTGAAGTATTAGAAAGCCTTACATTAAACATAAATGAAACATTAGACACTCATGTTTCGTTTAAAAAAACATGAACGCCTTGAGAACCTTCTCCTTTTTGAGAAGTCGATTAAAAATGTCGATATTTTTATGTTCGGTTGTGTTACCCAAACCTACCTGGTGTAAGCTCAAGGCTGACCACATAACTTTTTACGTCAATCGGAATCACTTTAAAATATAAAACTGGGTAATAATAATCATAGATTACTCGTTGCCATGAGATGTTTACTCGACTTACTAATAAACTTGGTGTAAGTATTGTATAACTATGCAGTGATTTGTCTCCTTTCTTCCAACTAAAAATTACATTCAAATGACGTGAACAAATCACAAATTGAAGGGCTCGTGGCCTAGGCGAACCGAGTGATTGGAATCAATCACTTGGTTAAGCAACAACAGGCGCGGTCAGGTATGGGATGGGTGAGCGTCCCGTGACTACCGCTAGTGGCATTTTTCCGAGCGCTTCCGTGCTTCGCAAGGCACGTTAAGCCATTGGTGCCGGCTGTCATATAATGGCAGTCGTTAAGCCATGTCAGAAGCCTTATGGGCGGCTTGATAACTTCTGACAGTAAGGCCCGCCACTGTCTTACAATCCTCTACCGACCCGGACTTGGCCCCCGTGGTGGAGTATGGCTTAACTTTCCTGCGATGCAGGAAGAGACCCGTGCCCCAGCAGTGGAGACATACAAGGGTTGATAACGAACAAATCACTGTGTAACTTTACCAGGCTTATACGGTGTTTATTAGTAAGAGCCATATTGTTTACAGTTTTTAGGATATTCAGCGGTCAGCGGATTGTGGGACTATAGTAATAACAATAAAAAGCCTTTATTTGCATGTGATAATTTTTTTATTGAAATAACAGTACAGCCAGGTGTTAAATTGTATTTATAAAAGTAATTACATATTTTGAAATACCTACCTATTACTTAGAAAGAATTATAATTATACTATTTTTATTTTTAATGCACTAACCCGTGCTAAGGACAATTTTAAAAAACCTATTTAGAGGCTAAAAATTCCACCCATGCCGGGATTCGAACCCGCGACCTCTGGCTATCCGTGCCAGCGCTCTATCCAACTGAGCTAATGGGCGACTCACAGTGAAATTTCGAATCTCTTTGATAGCCAGAGGTCGCGGGTTCGAATCCCGGCATGGGTGGAATTTTCAGCCACTAAATAGGTTTTTAGAATAATAATTACCAACAAATTACAATACTACACAAGAAATTAATGTTATCATTCACTCTACAACACTGAATTTTTTTTAGAATCCTATGGCATGCTAGAACTTCATTTTATGGTCAACTAGCGGTGCAAACCTCTTTACACCATTTTTATTTCTTTTTCTGTCTATCATTTTCAAATATTTAAATTACGTCACACATTTTTCGATTTCCCTCATTTTTCGTCATTACTACTTTACCCTTCGACCAGATCTGACTATATTACCTGTCTATATAACCTGTATATTTCTATGTCGAAATTGATACAGGCTGTTTCAGGTTACCCTGCCGTCTTGGTATAAAATAGATGACAACGGATTGGACCTATTAGGTTTAACCCCTTACTAGCCAGTGGGATAAAAATTCCCACCATAATTGACTCACTGGGTTAGGTTACATGTCAATAATAAATAAAAAAAAAATAAGTTCTGATACTATGTCTCTCTGTAAGCGTGTTACATTGTCTTTGTTTTTCTGTATTACTAACTCTTGTATATTATTAATGTATTTCTTTTTATTATATTGTATGTGATGGATATTTGTGAACGCAACCATAGCGACTAGCGAATTTCTACCTTCATTTGTCACACCAAATATTTCTCCTACCCGCTTTCCCTACCCATTGGCCTGTGACTCGGCCATTACGCCGTCAACCATCGCGCCGGCGGTCAAGCTCGCGTACCAGCTTCCGTCCCGAGGCGATTGTGCCGAAAATCAGCGTTTCCTTGAACCTATCATCATCACCATATAAACCGCGATCGCACTACTACCCTTGCGTCATCGTGAATACACCACCCTGGAGACTTCGACCGTTCGCCCAGGTCAATAACAGGCTTCTTTCCATCAGTATGTATGTAGCAAAATTTTGTCTAGCTAGCGTATCTAATATTGTAAAATAAAGAAGCCTTCAAAGGTCTAATAATGGCCGATGCAACTTTTTGCTCTTGACAAAAACAAAGCCTGGGTTTAAAGTTCAATTCTATCCTCCGACTACTTTAGAGATTGTTATTATTAGGTAGTATAATTTTATTACGATGCCGTTTTTATCTTGGCTGTAAAACAGACATCCGCAAATTAAGAAGAGGTAATTTATGCGATTTTTTGCGTCTAATCAATCAACTAGTACTTAGACCTAGACACAAATGTTATAGAATTAAAATATTTTTGCTGGCAAAAAAGTTAAGTCTGTACGTAATACAGAGAATATTGTAAAGAGGTTCGAAATTTCACTGATGCCGTGAGTCGCCCATTGGCTCAATTGGTAGAGCGCTGGTACGGATAGCCAGAGGTTGCGAGTTTGAATCCCGGCATGGGTGAAATTTTTAGCCTCTAAATAGGTTTTTAAAAAAGTTATATACTTAATAACTCGGTGTTGATCTGAGGATGATGAGTGTTTTGCTATTCGAAATAGGCATGACGAAAGGTTTTTAAATCATTATATAATTTTTTGTTATAAATAGCAAATACATTATTATTTATAACAAAAAAAAACCTATATCTCAGTCATAAACTAAAGTTTAACGAATAGTTAGAATATTTTTGGGGCTTTATCGCGTAGTCACGGTCATTAAGTGTTCGAGTGGAAAAAAGTCGCATGGCTTATCGTCCAACATTGTCAGTGTAGTGTGTCGCAACCCTAATAGTGCTTTGTGATGGCTGATTGAGGGTAGCCTGAAACCTTATCAGCCGAAGATGCGAACGGGTATCAGCCATCAGTCTTCTCGTGACTACGATGACTGTAACGTCGTCGAAACGTCGAGGTAAAATAGCGATAAATTACTACGCGATGAAGTCTCGAAAATATTCTATGTGTTTAAGTCGCGAAAGTTTAAATTAAAATTTAACGAAGCCATTTTTATAAAATTATTTTAAATTCATGGGAAAACAGCTCGCAGTGTCATGGCGTCGAATCTGACGTCGCGCCCAGGTAAAGAGGCATCAAACGTCAAACAAAGCACGGGTGAAGTTTACGAATGTTACTTAAGCGTGACGTCACGCAGTGTGATTGCTGTTTCAGTCAAAATGGCTGAAAGCAGTATTACAACCTTTTATTTTATTAAAAATATTGGTAATAACTTTTTATTATAAAACTAAATCAGTGTTTTAAATCCTTTTAATATATACTTTCCCATAATATTATTAATTCTTTGAATATATAATACTGTCGTCACGTCTATTGTGAATATGACTGATCGACAGTATTTTACTATACTTTCTGCTCTATGTTTGTGTCTCGCTACTTGACAAAAGCCTCCCCCAATTCGGTCCACTTTTTATTCTTGTGCCACCTCAGACTACTCCGTTAAGTGGTGGTCGGGATAATGCCTCCAAACTATAAGTGAGAAATGTTCCATTAACAGACAAGACTATACCAAATAAAATATTCGTTATCTGTGCATGTATTTTCTCCAAATAAAAAAAAAAGTTCTTTTTATTATGTATACGGATGTACATTAATATTCAATGAGCACCAACTACCTGTCTCAATGTCTTCTTCTGCAATCTTTCCGATTTACGGTTGCCTGGAAGAAATTGCTATCAGCACTAAGGCCGCTGTAATTATTTTTTTGGTGTGTCTATCTATCTATCTATAATCAGCCCTTTGGTGTGTACAATAAAGAATATTCTTATCTTATCTTATCTTATAAAGTAAATTTGCTTTTTATGTATCATTTCAATATCATAGTCACTCTAACGATGCAAACGTAGGTGAGTTAGATTAGCTGTTACGTAGACGCCATCTTGAATTGTCCAAAGTCACACAAAATGGCGGCTCTTCATTGAGCCTTTTAATAAAAAGGCTAGTTTTCGGTCACCCAAGTCGTCAAACGTTTTATTTATTGCCTTACAAACAGACAAGCAGCATTGCATGTTATATATAATATTATGGTTAAGCTTATAATCTAGTTATGATACTGTTGCGTAATAATAAGGGTTCTTATAACACGAGAGCGAGTTTTTTTATAGAATCACACGAGTGTTATAAGACCAAGTTATGTACAGTGTCCTACACTAATTTATCTACTCTCATACTTTAATACATAGAATAATATTAAACAGAAGCAAACTTTATAGTTAGAATATTTTCGGGGCTTAATCGCGTAGTAATTTATTGCTATTTTACCTCGGCGTTTCGACGACGTTACAGTCATCGTGGTCACGAGAAGACTGATGGCTGGCACCCGTTCGCATCTTCGGCTGATGAGGTTTCAGACTACCCTCAATCAGCTATCACAAAGCACTATTAGGGTTGCGACACACTAAAATATTCCCGAAAATATTCTAACTATGTGTACAAGTCGCGAAAGTTTAAAATTATGTTAGAAGCAAACTTAGTTTAAAATAATGAAAAGTTTTTTTAAATGTAAAATGTTGGCGCCAAGGCGCAAACATCGATTGCGCATGCGTGTTGCGTCGCCGCGGACTCGTTCATTGAAACCTTTTTTTTTTAAGTAGAGGTTCAAACTTTTTGGTCTAGTCTAGGTAAAAGTTTTAATATGATACAGGTGTCCATACAAGACCTTTATCGTAATAAAACTTTTTATTTTTATTTTTGGCTTATGAATGCTTGTCATAAGAGTTTTATAATCTTTGTATTAGAGTAGATACTTTTTAATACAGTTGCTCAAAAAGTGGCGTATTACAGGGACGTATAGCGTGCCGGAGGGGGGCTGTTACACACGCGTGCTTTTTTTTACCTTTACCGCACTCGTGCCTTTTCTTTCCCAAATGTCAAAATAATGTCTATTAAAAGGAAAACCAACCATGAAGTTTTTACTAAAAAAAAATTCATAAAAGTTTTTATGCCACACCTGGCAATAAAGTGGCTTTTTCCGCACGCTGCGCGTACGGAAAAAGCCGCTTTCTGGCCAAGTGTAGACATAAAGAGATGTACACAACACGGGAGGTAATAAAGAAAGCTCTCGATCGAAATTTCACTGATGCCGGTGAGTCGCCCATTAGCTCAGTTAGCGTGCGCTGGCACGGATAGCCAGAGGTCGCGGGTTCGAATCCCGACATGGGTGGAATTTTTAGCCTCTAAGTAGGTTTTTAAATAAGTTTTGAAATCAGTTTCTTAATTTCTTAGTCGCATCTCAAGTCACCGCCAATGAGACCCAAAATACGTCCATTCAAAGTCAAAGTTATTTGCTCAAGTCATTTGCAGGGCGACACGTTCTATGATGATGATTTTAGATAGATCGATGAATCATATATTTACACAAGACACACACACGTATACAAAGCATTACAAATCGTATCACAAGTAGCACAGAGCATTCATAGAAAAAATAAGCATAGGTATGTCGCTGCCAACTCATTAAATCAGCCATCCAATACGCCAACGAAGTTTATTAGGCGGCGGTAATCAATTACATGGCTAATTTAGTTATAAGATAACACAGCTTTTTTCAAAAACTGTAGCACGCCGTGGTCACACGTAATAGTATATTTCATGACAAGTGCGGAAAGGCTGTCATTGCAAAGAGTTCCGACAAATGTCTACCCGAGCCGAGGCGCAGCCGAAGGCGAGGGTTGACAGTCGGAACAAGTATGTTAGTAAGTTAGGTTTCATTTATCTCATTAAATTTCATTTTCATTTCATATCAATAAAAAAAATTCTACTGAAGACTTGGCTGTATGGGCACAGTTCCCTTGCCTACTAGAATGGGTGAAGAAAAAAAATCTGCTTATATTTTTTTACGGTTGGCGCCATTTTCCAAATATTTTTTCTTTATTAAATTGCTTATTTTTTTCGCAACTGTATTAAAAATAGTCGCTCAGTACACGTGCGGAACCGTCATTGCAACTTGTTCCGACTGTCAACCCTCGCCTTCGGCTGCGCCTCGGCTCGGGTAGACGTTTCTCGGAACTCTTTGCAATGACAGCCTTTCCGCACTTGTCATGAAATATACTATTACGTGTGACCACGGCGTGCTACAGTTTTTGAAAAAAGCTGTGTTATCTTATAACTAAATTAGCCATGTAATTGATTACCGCCGCCTAATAAACTTCGTTGGCGTATTGGATGGCTGATTTAATGAGTTGGCAGCGACATACCTATGCTTATTTTTTCTATGAATTCTCTGTGCTACTTGTGATACGATTTGTAATGCTTTGTATACGTGTGTGTGTCTTGTGTAAATAAATGATTCATCGATCTATCTAAAATCATCATCATCATAGAACGTGTCGCCCGGCAAATGACTTAAGCAAATAACTTTGACTTTGCATGGACGTATTTTGGCGGTGACTTGAGATGCGACTAAGAAATTAAGAAACTGATTTCAAAACTTATTTAATAACCTATTTAGAGGCTAAAAATTCCACCCATGTCGGGATTCGAACCCGCGACCTCTGGCTATCCGTGCCAGCGCTCTTTCCAACTGAGCTAATGGGCGACTCACCGGCATCAGTGAAATTTCGAAACTGTACGTAATACAGAGAATGTTGTAAAGAGGTTCGAAATTTCACTGATGCCGGTGAGTCGCCCATTAGCTCAGTTGGAAAAAGCGCTGGCACGGATAGCCAGAGGTCGCGGGTTCGAATCCCGACATGGGTGGAATTTTTAGCCTCTAAATAGGTTTTTAAAATAATAAATGTACTACTACAAAAAATTGCTCGTCTATACTAAGACACTCGGTGCTAAGTAGGCAAACGTTGGAAAGCCTGCAGGCTATTTTAGTCACACTTCGCACACACTTGAGTGACCTTTGGACCTCCCAAAACAAGTTGCGTAGTTCACAGCCTTAAACAGTTGCGTTGACATTTGCCATTTCATTTTGTATTGTACAACGTCGAAGTCCTTAGACGGATGCACAAGAAGGTGGATCTTGTTCGCACCATTAAGCAAAGTAGCCGGAAAGTAGCCTAAATAGGCCGTGTTCTGTGCTGCAGCGCTCGATGAAGCGCTCGTGGCCTAGTCGAACCGAGTAATTGGAGTCAGTCACTTGAGTAAAGCAACAACAGGCGCGGCTAGGTGCAGGATGGCTGACCGTCCCGTGACTACCGCTAGTGGCATTTTTCCGAGCGCTTCCGTACTTCGCAAGGCACATTAAGCCGTTAGTGCCGGCTGTCATAGCCATGTCAGAGACCTTATGGGCGGCTTGTTAACTTTTGATAGTAAGGCCCGTCACTGTCTTACAATTCTCCACTAACCCGCACTTGGTGCAAATGGAGGAGTATGGCCTAACCTCCCTGCGATGCAGGAAGAGCCCCAGCAGTGGGGATATGCAAGGGTTGATATCCCATCGCTGCGATGCAGGAGATACCAATTGCTGCAGACTATTTTGATGGGCAAGGTGGAAGGAAAGAGAAGGGCGGGCAGGAGAAGGATGTCATGGTTGTGCAACATCAAGGAGGGGACCGGTGTTAAGACCGCGAAGGAGCTGTTCAGAATTGCATTGAATAGAGATCGTTGTAAAGAGCCGACTGCCAACCTCCAGTAATGGAAGGCTCCTTAAGAAGGAGATTTTGTATTAAGCAGCATTTGATTTTTGTGAAAGAAAACAATCCATTTCAATTCAGCTCGTCCGCGGTAGCACCAGTGGTATCCTACAGGTATTGGCTGACAGGCCAGATTGCCCTATGTGGCATCATTTTGAGAAGATGCATATAAATTTGTCAATTAATCAATCGATTGATTGATTAGTTGACTTATAAATTATGCTCTGGTGAATTTAATTTACAATTTCATCTACATTTTTAAGGTGAGGTTAAGTTATATGGATTTTATGGTCCGAAGTAAACGATTATTATTATTAATGCGCAGAACATTATTTACATGTAAATGCGGCACGCGGTTGACATTGCCAATCCACGGTGGACACGCGTGGTAATGGAGCCCATACTATCTCTTTCTGAGAGGAGGCCTGTGCCCTGCAGTGGATCGTATATATAACGTATAAGTAGGCTACATTAACAAATATAAGATTCTGTAAATGTACATGCTTGTACCTATATATTATGTTATGTTATGTTACGTTACGTTACGTTACGTTACGTTACGTTACGTTACGTTACGTTACGTTATGTTATGTTATATTATACCTTAAAATTATATAAAAAGCCCAGGTCTTGGATGTTTACATGTTTGTGATGTCGTTGATTCTGGTTCCCACGACACAGGGTATCCTAGTGTGGGGCCAGAAGCAATGTATGTGCCTGGATGTAAATGTTATGTTGTGTTACCTATACGCTATATACTTCATGTAATCCACTCCATCAAGGTTGTCTGAAGAGATCGCTCTTATGCTCGCCCTAATTTAATCTAATTCTAATTTAATCTCGCCCTTAGCATTATTTTGATGAGTAAAGTTAATTAGTTTGTTAAAATTCAACCACAGCAGTAAATAGAAAACTGAAACACCAAAATCTGCATCTCTAAATTGCTTATTTAGAGAAAAAACACAGCTGATGTATGTAAAGGCGTTGCTGATACTGGCAAAAAAAGGCAAAAGTAAGACTGTACTTTGGAATTAATTTCTATAGAGAAAATTTTATCCAATTGCGTTTTCCATTTGCCAAAACTTAGAAAATATAGTCTAGAATGATATAGTCTGAAATCAAATCTATAAACCTTGTATCAATGTTATACGAACGAATGAAAAACTCCTGATATCAGCGTTATAGCCCCTTAACGATAAGACCGCCAATTTTATAACATTACTTAGATTTAAGAAATCATGGTTGTGGACTTTTAGTCCGGATCTACTTATGGGTGTTGTCATCATGGTCAAAATCATGGTTGTTTACTTACGGGTGTTGTCATCATGGTCAAAATCATGGTTGTTTACTTACGGGTGTTGTCATCATGGTCAAAATCATGGTTGTTTACTTACGGGTGTTGTCATCATGGTCAAAATCATGGTTGTACTCATATTCTTTTTGTTGCACTAACCCGTGCTGAGGAAAATTTTAAAAACCTATTTAGAGGCTGTCCGTACCAGAGGTACGGTTAGCCAGAGGCCCGGCATAGGCGGAATGTTTAGCCTCTAAAGAGGTATTTTAAAATGGTTGTATTCTTTTTTCTGGTTGTGTAATAATGTGTTCTCTATCTATCTATAACTCAAGTGTACACTGAACATGAATGAATGAATGTACGCATCGTGAGGAAACCTTACCATTTGAGGAGTGCATGAGGGAACCTGCGCGTGAAGTCTCTACGGTGTACATGTCAATCCTCTCTCTCTTTCTGAGAGAAGGGCACTGCCCTCACGAGCGATATTTAAAGACTAGCTGACCCAGCGAACTTCGAGTAATGTGGACCTAACAGAGGCCAACGCTGTTGCAATTGCAGTAGCCAGCTATTGGGTAGAAAGAATATATATATACAGAGTGCTTAGTGCAAGTATTTTAACTACTCGATCGCGTTAACGTAAACTCATATTTCTATGGCATCGAGGAAGCGCCACCTAGCGACAAGTATGGAAATTAAAATTGCTGAGTGCGAGTTGTAATGGTTTACGTTTAGAGGTGAACACGTTTACCAGCCAAAACACGAATAAACGCGAGTGCGAGTTGTACTGTGACAGCGTTTTGCCAGTTCGAACGGTTAACTTACTCATACTCACTACTCAATGCTCGATTATTGCGGTAGTAAAGTTATTCGATTGGATCTGTCAAACTCGCACTAAGCACTGTGGTCGAATCGCTGATACGAAAAGAAGAAAAAGCGAACTTCGTACCGCCTAACAGTCGATTCTTTATTGTATTTCATTTTTTCTCCGTAAGAACCATCCTCGTACTTCAAGAAATATTCTAAAAAAAGAATTAGCGAAATCTGTTCAGCTGCTCTCTAGTTTTGCGCTTACCAACACATTCACCGATTCATTTTTATATTATACAATTAGTGTTAAGTACATACCTACCACTGATTATGATAGACTGCTGCAGATATGCAATTCTAGTTTACTTAAGTACCTAGTGTTGTTTTTTACGTCGTATTTGAAAAGATTACTAGTTAGTACTGAGGCTTAAGTATTTCATCTTCTTTGAGGCTTAAGTATTTACATCTTCATTGTGTGCTGTCTCGTATCGGAGTTTGGCAGTAAAAAACATATGAAATTTGATTTCGTCATTGAAAACATGACAACATAACATAACCTCACGCTTGTATCCCAGAGGGGTAGGCAGAGACCAGGGACTGCCACTTGCCATGATCGTGACAGACACCTTCGCTTCATCAACGTTCATAAGTCGTTGCATGCACGCACGCCGGCTCCGGGTACTCTGTATTTTCACCTTTGCTAATACATCCCCTATTTGGTGAATTTTAAACGTTTTGTTGAAAGGGTAAATACATCAAACATCATTTTGGCGATAATTCAAACGCTCCATACATTAAGGGAGGGAGGGAGGAAGGGAGGGAGGAAGAAAGGGATTTAGGGAGGGAGGGAAAAGGAAGGAAAGAAGGAAGCAAGGAAAGAAAGAAAGACATTCATTACACCAACAAGACACATAACAAAAACTAGAAAAATTAACATAATATGAGCACACCAGATATAAACGAAGTACCTATATTATTATTAATACTTTATTGCACCATAAAATTGTACAATGCGGCGAACTTAATGCCATAAGCATTTTCTACCAGTCAACCAATAAACATTTCGTTTATACAATAAACGAAACAAAAAAAAGACATACGTTTAGCCTGTGGTGTATCTTATTTGCCATAAAAAGCAGCTGACTCAGCGTTGCGCTGAGGGAGTGAGCCCTCAGCGCTGATTTTCAGTCAGTGCCCGACGTAACTGGTAATGGTACTACGGGGTGCGTGTCTTGGTGCAGGATATATGAATAGTACCCATAGATGAACATAAAAGTAAAAAGGCCGTCTTAAATACTTAGATACATATAAACAATACCGTACTTAGAAACAGTTGTTATTAATTTTAAATGATAATCTAAAATAAAAATAAAATAAATCCAATAAGTAAATATTAATGGAAAAATTTAGGCAGAAAAATACACTGCTGGACACAGCCCTCCCCTAAAGAGCGCCACGTTGCTATCATAGGGGGTAACGCCCATAATCCCCACGCTAGGCATGCGGGTTGGGGACCGATTAAGTCTGATCGAATCGCTTCTTCGATCAGACTTAATTTTTTGTGCTATTTCCCCAGTGAAGTCTTGTCTGTTGACGCAAGTAACATGACGAAATGCCGGGTACATACTGACATTACGTACGTCCTATGTACTTAAGTTATTATTTGCCGGTCGCTAACATAGTGGAGTGCTCGTGGCCTAGGCGAACCGAGTGATTGGAATCAATCACTTGGTTAAGCCACAACAGGCGCGGTCAGGTACAGGATGGGGGAGCGTCCCGTGACTACCGCTAGTGGCATTTTTCCGAGCGCTTCCGTGCTTCGTAAGGCACGTTAAGCCGTTGGTGCCGGCTGTCATATAATGGCAGTCGTGAAGCCGTGTCAGAGGCCTAATGGGCGGCTTGAAAACTTCTGATAGTAAGGCCCGTGTCTTACAATCCTCCACCAACCCGGACTTGGTCCCCGTGGTGGAGTATGGCTAACCTTCCTGCGGTGCAGGAAGAGATACGTGACCCAGCAGTGGGGACATACAAGGGTTGATAACGAACATAGTGGAGTAGAGTTTGGCGTGTAGGTAAGTTTTTAAATTTAAATTTACAATTTTTTTTTTAGTTTATTTATTGGATTTTAGGAAAACCATCGACTAATACACCAAAAAGTAGGGTACATTGTACAATATAGCAGCAAAAAGTAATTTAAACTTTTTCACTTATAGCTACATTATAGCTACATCAATCACTTGAGTTGAGCAACAACTCAAATCAATAGCGTTATTTTTATAAACAAAGCAACTTAGTTAGGTTTTCTTAGGACTAATTTTGTTGAGTCGATGTTGACAATTACATCACACGACTTTTAAAAACATAACCTTTCAATACAGACGCAACAGGCCATATCCGTCCACTGTTGGTCATAGAAGAAGATATGTCACAATTTATTTGTCAGGAAATCCCCTGTCATATTTACTCAATATGGAGTTCGCCGAAATATCAACAACGAAATTGTTTGTTTGTGATGCAGTGTAAACTTAATTATATATGGGCTAGCAATATGGGGTGGCAGTGTTGATATATTAAAAAAAAATACTCTTCAAAAAATATATATTCGAATTCTAAGTGGCATTAAGTCTTATTTCCACTGCTCAAGATCCACACTATTACAGCGCTGTACGTATTGGAGCTCTGCAAAATGGTTAGACGGCTTCCCGATTGGTTTCCTATTAGCACCGAAAAAAAGAGCGCAAGGTTACAGGAAAAATATAAACTTCACTTAAATGTACCGGTATGCAGAACAACCTCATGCAGGTGAAGCACTAAGCATGCGGCAATCTCAATTTATAATAAGCTTCCAACAAAAATTCAAGCTCTCTCGGGTAATCATTTTATGAAGGCTCTAAAAGCTTACCTAATGGTAATTTGTCCTTATAGTATCCTCGAATTTAATAATTATAAAAGCACCCAATGTATTTTATTATTAACACATAATTTTGACAAAGAATTCTATTTAAAAACCTATTTAGAGGCTAAAAATTTCACCCATGCCGGGATTCGAACCCGCAACCTCTGGCTATCCGTACCAGAGGTTGCGGGTTCGAATCCCGGCATGGGTGAAATTTTTAGCCTCTAAATAGGTTTTTAAATTTGTTCCTTAGCACGGGTTAGTGCATTAAAAATAAAAATAGTGTAAAGAATTCTATGAAATTGTAATAAAAAAAAATCCTTTTGATCTTTTGTTTTCTAACGTATAAGTTGTAAATTAAATTAATTAAATCCTTACTTTTATGTATTTTGCTACGCCTTAATTGGTAAAATTACACGTGCAATAAGTATCTAATTATAATATCTATGAATACTGTAATTTATGGCAATAAATGAATTGAATTGAATTGACTTTGTGTATCTGTTAATGTTTTGTTAATTTGTTACTGTTTTGTTATGTTTTTTGTGCCGTTGAATAAATTACTTCTCTCTCTCTCCCTCTACATTGCCTATTCTGAGCCAAGTATAGTCGTAACTAAAGTTAAGAAGAAAAAAAAATCAATAGAAAATTTTAGCCTCTAAATAGGTATTTTCTAAGGTTAACACGAGCAGTAGACATAATTAACGTTGGAAAATTGTAAAAATGTAATAAACGAGCATAAATCCGTATAAAAACAGTTTTAGTTTTAATTATCTCTAAATAGGTTTTTAAAATATTTACTATAGAAATCAAATGTTTACGTAATGAACTTCAAAGCGGTTAGTTTTACAATTAATAGATTAAGGGCGAGTTTATGAATTGAGAATTTCGCAAAGTAAATTGTTAACACTAACACGGTATCTTGGAATTTCTGACACTGTCTCATGGAATTTCTAAGTAAGGAGACAGTGGAAGAACGCGCGACAAAACGTTACCTAGGTATTACTTAGTGAAATACTCAATCCAGAAATCAGCGCTATGTGACGGCCTTAAGAAAGTAACAAAATACTCCAAAATACATTTATTCTTTTCAAAACAGGGATTTCAACTTAAAGTTACACATAATCGTCACTGTTAATATTTTTTTGATTCCATAAGATGAAATGAAATAAGAATATTCTCTAGATTATTTTCTGGTGTGTACTAACACACCAGAAAAGACGGTGGATTTAAAAACCTATTTAGAGGCTAAAAATTTCACCCATGCCGGTATTCGAACCCGCAACCTCTGGCTATCCGTACCAGCGCTCTACCAATTGAGCCAATGGGCGACTCACGGCATCAGTGAAATTTCGAACCTCTTTAAAATATTCTCTGTATTACGTACAGGCAGCGACATCTGACTTAAGCAAATTGCATTACTTACATAATATTGTAAAGAGGTTCGAAATTTCACTGATGCCTTGAGTCGCCCATTGGCTCAATTGGTAGAGCGCTGGTACGGATAGCCAGAGGTTGCGGGTTCGAATCCCGGCATGGGTGAAATTTTTAGCCTCTAAATAGGTTTTTAAATTTGTTCCTTAGCACGGGTTAGTGCATTAAAAATAAAAATAGTGTAAGACGGTGGATGCGAAGCTACCGCTCCCCAATAAATGAATATATCATCATCAACCAATCATCAACCCATTATGTCCCCACCGAGGGCAACGGGTCTCCTCCCTGAGGAAGGTATAGGCCATACTCCACCACGGGGGCCAAGCCCGGATTGGTGGAGGCTTGCAAGACTAGTGGCTGGTCTTACTGTCGGTTTTCAAGCCGCCCTAAGGCCTCTGACTTGGCTTAACGACTGTCATCTATCGACGCCGACGGCAGCCGGCATCAACTGCTTAACGTGCCTTGCGAAGCACGGAACCCTGAACGTATGAATATGAATTAATAAGATTTCGGCGTGTTCCTAAGCATTTGAGCACACGTATGGGACATAAATATTTGCACAGATCTAGGTCGCAGATGGGCAAAAGCAAGATTATGTTTCGCATTACACTCCTAAGTACCTTGTAATGTTAAATAGGTTACTTATGGTTATTTTTTGCAATGCCGTTGACAGTTTATTGTGTTGTGAGATTGTTATCAAAACATGACGATTACGTAAGTATTTCTTATGTACGTACTGCAAGGTAGGTAGATAGATCTTATTTTAATATGTTGAAATTTGTGATTTTTTTTTATTGTTATAATTATTGTTTCTTAATTTTCTTAAGTTTAATGTAACTTGATTGTATGTGACTTTTTACAACGAATAAATTTAGCAGCTTATTCATTTTGGTAGATAGATAGAATATTCGTTTTTACTACTCATCTTCTTATTTAATAACTAATAGATAATTAAAATTACATGTCAATGTCAAATTAGAATAAATTACAGTTCAGTAACTGTAATTTATTCTATTGACAGGTAATTTTATTAAAGATTGACATGTAAAGAGGGTAATTTTATTATTATGAATAAAGTAATCTAATCTATAATAATATCAAAATTAGAACATGAGAAGTCTTAACGAATGTTACAATCATTTTTTGAACCTACATTATAAGACCTACAATCATTAGACAATAACTTTAATTGATTTCCGCCAAAAGCGGACGTTATGGCGGAAATCAATTACAATTATAAAGCTATTGTGTTGGTATATTTAAATATTTTTTGTGACACATTAATAGCTGAAACTTATGAAACTTAGATAGATAAAACATTTATTCAGATAAGACATTTCACTTGTATACAAAGCAAAGCAAAACAAAAACACAACCAGTCACAACACGAACAAGCATATAACAAAAAAGTAGCATACATAAATAGCAAAAACACAGATGCTAAGGCATACACGGTACTGTAGTGTACCTAGGCAATGTTCTGGACTGGGAGTGATCAACGTCGGTGTGGCAAATGTGAATGGGCTCCGACTCAGCGTGTGCTGAAAGTTCAGGAAGAACTTCAGCTCTGGTATTCTGCCGGTACCCTTTGCTTGAAGATCAACCCGACCATGGATTAAAATCTAGTTTACTTTCAATTTAACAATACAATCATTCAAACGAACGCTACGCGAACAAAGTCGCAGGCGCAGCTCAGTAGTTTGCTAACTATATCATATCGAAGTAATTACTTAATTAAACCGAACAATTGTCGAGGTGTCGCAAACAATGAACAAAGAAAATTTTATTATTATTAAAACATAGAAACCGACTGCGAAAACGTCATGAACGACGCAGATACAGGCCTACAAGTATCCATTGCGTATTTTGCTTTTATTATAAAAACTCACGCCTGTATCCGGAGGGGTAGGCAGAGACCAGGGTCTGCCACTTGCCACGCTCCTTACAGATCTCTTCGCTTTTATCAGCAGTTAAAATTTTTACCTTTGCTTTTTATTTTAATTTCATCAATATTCCTAGTATCTTACTAATAAACACCGTATAAGCCTGGTATATTTAGTTACACAGTGTTTTGTTCACGTCATTTGAATGTAATTTTCAGGTGGAAGAAAAGAGACAAAACACTGCATAGTTATACAATACTTACACCAAGTTTATTATTAAGGCTGTTAATCGTTAGTAGCTGAAGGCAATTCAGTGCTAAGGAAAGTTTTTTTCTTTAAAAATAATCAAGTAGGTAGTTTAAACGGCTACGGCCACTTTCGAAACCAAAGTTTCGAAAACAGTTTCGAAAAGAGAATTAGTTTCCTTTTTAGGAAACCTTGTTTCGAATAAAGAAAAATCATTCTGTTTTCGAAGCTGGTTTCCAATACAGAATATAAAATCTTCCTTTGAAACTCTTTCATGGATCAAGGGTATGCACAAAACTATTTTTTTATAGCACAAAAACACTTTTGCTTATATTCCCTTAAGAATCCGCAATATTTTCCTAGTATATATTTTTTATGTAGCCTACATACGTCTCGATTTAAGGTACATGCCTTCTCTCAGAGAGAGAGAGAGAGACAGAAATAGAGTTCTGACTTATTACAGGCGTGCCCACCGTAAAATCCATAACAATTTTACACAAACATAACATAACATTTACATACAGGCACATACATTGCTTCTGGCCCCACACTTGTGTCGTGGGAACCAGAAACAGCGACGTCACAAACATGTAAACATCCAAGACCTGGGGTTTGATTGTCCCCAGCCGTGATACGAACCCGAGACCTCTCGCGTGGTAGGCAGATGCGTTACCACTGCGCCACAGAGGTCGTCCACAATGTAACCATAATGTAACCAAACGTCAAGAGGCAAATCACAATATAACCATATACAAACAGGCTTTTGCCAACGTAGCAAACCCCATTTTGCTTGCTTAGTCCGGTCAAATTAATATCTTTTGTATTATTATTTCCTTATAAATAACAGGCCATCTATCTGTCAAACAAAAAGAAAGACTTCAAGTGATGCAAATTACTTCAGCCAGATGTCGCTGCCTGTACGTAATACAGTGAGTATTGTAAAGAGACTCGAAGTTTCACTGATGCCATTAGCTCAGTTGGAAAGTGCGCTGGCACGGATAGCCAGAGGTCTCGGGTTCGAATCCCGGCATGGGTGGAATTTTTAGCCTCTAAATAGGTTTTAAAAAAAGGAAGACTGTCAGTGTCTCCAGATTGAAACAGTTTTAATTAAAACTAAGAATTGTGCCTAACAAACCAACGGCTTGATTGGCTGTGCACTTATTGACTAGTCTTTCATGTGGGCTAGGCCGACTAAGATGTCAGGATGGTATGCACTTCTTCTTCTTCTTCAGGCTATATTAGTCTACTGCTGGACATAGCCCTCCTCTAATGAGCGCAAGGTTGTGCCACCATTGGGGGGTAATGCCCATAATCCCCACGTTGGGCATGCGGGTTGGGGATCGCAGTTTGGTGGAATTGTACTGCAGGGGGCGCTGCTGCCCACCCCCCGGTTTGTGTCCCTTAGTCGCCTTTTACGACGCCCGCGGGAAGAATTTGGGTTAGAGCTATTCTGTAGGCCGACACCATACAGCAGTGTACACACTTGGGTATACACTTGTACCTAGCCAATCAAACCGTGGGTTTGTTAGTTACAATTCTTAATTTTAATTAATACTCTGTCAATCTGGAGACACTGTCAAAAACAATGTCTTAGGCAGTGCAGCGTCTGAGTGGTCCCTTCACCCATCTAGTGTGAGTGAAGATGCCACTGGACGCTGTATAAATCCAACTCGTTACGTAGACGGAAAGGCCAACTTATACCATCCTGTCAATTTAGATGATCAATAAGATCGTGTGTCAACAAAAAATACAATTATAACATAACAATTAATATTTACATACTGATTATATTATTTTTAATGCACTAACCCGTGCTAAGGACAATTTTAAAAACCTATTTAGAGGCTAAACATACTGGCACATACATTGCTTCTGGCCCCACACTAGGACACCCTGTCGTGGTAACCAGAAACAACGCCTTCACAAACATGTAAACGTCCAAGACCTGGGGGATTTTTTCTGTCCCCAGCCGGGGCTCGAACCCGGGACCCCTAGCATGATAGGCAGATGCGCTACCGCTGCGCCACAGAGGTCTTCGTTCTATCAAACTGGAACGTTGTATATCCTTCACAAATAATAAGAATTGGAATGACTTAAGGTGTTGTTTTATTTGTAATATTAAAACAGAAAAACTGGATAAAAACGGATAAGCAGGTAAAATAGTCAGATCTGGTCGAAGGGTAAAGTAGTAATTATGAAAATGAGGGAAATCGAAAAATGTGTGACGTAATTTAAATATTTGAAAATGATAGATAGAAAAAGAAATAAAAATGATGTAAAGAGGTTTGCACCGCTACAAAACCATCCCATTGCTTAAAATTTGCGATCTGAGGAGTTCAGAGCCAGAGCGCGGGTTTTCTCACGACCCAAACCCGCACGGTTCTAAGTACTCTGACGTGGTCAGCGAAGTAGCGATGACGCAACAAACGATGGCCGTGCTCACGTAGACGGACGTGTAAGGTCAGCAAAAGAGCGGTTTGATGATTCCATAATAAATATTAACATCCACACAACACCTCCGAGCGGTGGTAGCGGAGCGGTGTAGAACGCCGGCTTCTCCATCGGGAGGTCTTGGGTTCGAACCCCGGCATGTACCATTGACTTTGTTTTCTAAGTTATGTACATTTGTGAAATTATCGTAGCAATACTACTCGCTGACGGTGAAGGAAAACATCGTAAGGAAACCCTAGTGTCTGAGGCGTTAGCGTACCTCAGCGCTTTCTACGTACAATGGCCCAACTATGAGGCTAAGTGCGGAAAACTCATGTTTAACTCACTAACAACACAATCTCTAGTCGTGGCCCAAGCTAGAGACGGATTGTTGCGGGTTTAATCACGAAATTTTCCTTCACAGTTAGCGTAGCCACAAATTCGCAGATCTACGTGACTTTGAAAATAAATAGTCGTAGGTACCTTCCTGCGATGCAGAAAGAGACCAATGGCCCAGCAATGGGGATGTACTTAACGTTGATATAATTCACTCACTTTTGTTCTAACAGTGCTATACCGACCGTACTACCATAGAGAAGTGAACAATAATGGATTAAGTGTTATAGCCGAGAACCCCAAGCCTTAAACGACCCATTGTCGTTTGGCCAACTTTATCACACACAGTTACATATTGATATCAACCCTTCGTATGTCCCCATTGCTGAGGCACGGGGGCTAAGTCCAGGTTGGTGGAGGATTGTAAGAAAGTGGCGGGCCTGACTTTCAGAAGTTATGAAGCCGCCCAAAAGGCCTCTGAAGTGGCTTAACGACTGAACGAATGCCTTACATGACAACCGGCACCAACGGCTTAACACGCCTTGCGAAGCATGGAAGCGCTCGCAAAAATGCGACTAGCAGTAGTCACGGGACCTTCAACCATCCTGTACCTGACCGCGCCTGTTTTTGCTTAACTCAAGTGATTCATTCCAATCACTCAGTTCGGCTAGGCAAACACAGGTCCAAGACCAAGACCAGACCAAGTCAAGTCAAGTGATTGATTCCAATCACTCGGTTCGACTAGGCCACGAGCGCTTCTAGAGATTAGAGGTACATAATAGTAAAGGTCTCTGTGCTGTTGGCTTCGGCCCACGCATGCCTTAAAATACAGGGTCCCTATGGACCCCTAATCTTAAGATGTACTTAAATAATAATACTATATTCATTTACTAGGTGTCCTGGCGAAGTTCGTACTGCGATGGAATCCATTTATACGATTCATGTTACCATGGCAACGCAATCACACACACTATCCCACTAGTTATGGCAAAATTTTGTGAGTGTGTATGTTTGTTACTTCTTCACGTCTAAACGGCTGGAGCGATTTTAATTATTATATTTGGTATGGAGTTAGCTGACGCCCTGGATTAGCTCATAGGCTACGTTTTACCGCGGGAAAATATCTTATTCCCATGGGAAAATCGATAAACCGCGGGTAACTCCGCGGGACGTAGCTCGAAATGAAATTAAATGAAAAGGTTTTATTCAACGTGTGTGTGTCTTATGTAAAAAAATGATTTATCAGTCATGATTGATATTAATCAATCAATCAAAGTAGCGCAGAAACTGCGGCTTGATGAACGTTACAATTCAAACTAGGTGTCCATTTCAAAATCTAGATCATTTCGGAGAAAAATGGACAAATAACTCCAAACTTAATCTTTTCAAAGTCCTTAATTAACCGAGTTAACATATTTAAAAACCTATTTAGAGGCTAAAAATTTCACCCATGCCGGGATTCGAACCCGCAACCTCTGGCTATCCGTACCAGCGCTCTACCAATTGAGCTCAATTGGTAGAGCGCTGGTACGGATAGCCAGAGGTTGCGGGTTCGAATCCCGGCATGGGTGAAAATTTTTAGCCTCTAAATAGGTTTTTAAATTTGTTCCTTAGCACGGGTTAGTGCATTAAAAATAAAAATAGTGTAATCGAGTTAACATAATTATTATTATTATTATGGGGACATACAAGGGTTGATAACGGTAAGTTGGCTTGAAAAAAGGTGCAGAGGGGACATAAAAAGGGTTGATATCACCATCATAACGTATTCAATCGCCCCACAGAGCCTGCAGGAAACATTGGTCGTTAAGGCGGCATCGCTTTTCAGGTCGCATGACCAACTACGATCAAGGTTGTTCCCCGTGTGCGGACTTAAGGTTACACACAATGCAGTTGCTCAATCGAGTCATCGATTCATCGATTAATCAGCGAGTCCTTAAGCTTGGGGCACACGGAAGGGACGCGCGATGAGAGTGCGAATAACATAACATTTACATACAAGCACATACATTGCTTCTGGGCCCACACTAGGACACCCTGTGTCGTGGAACCAGAAACTACGACATCACAAACATGTAAACATCCAAGACTTGTTTTTTTTTGTCCCTAGCCGGTGTACGAACCCGGGACCTCTTGCATGGTAGGCAGATGCGCTACCGCTACGTCACAGATGCCGCAAGGCGCGTCATCTTTCCTATTTCTAATTGACAACATTTCAAAATTGTATGGAGCTCTAATTCGAAAACCATTTCGAGATTTGGCTTTGTAAAGCAAGTAAAAAATTATTTCAGTTTTTTCTGTGGTTTCATTTCCGAGAAAATGGTAAAAACACAAAAATACGCTGATGACGTCACACCATGGCTCCCAGTGAACATGCCTGTGCCACGATGAAAAAAAAAGTCAATTTCAAGATCTAACCTAAAAAATCAGTGTTGCCAATTTAGCGACTTAGTCGCTAGAAATGACGACTTTTGCGAGAGCCTTAGCGACAAGAAAAAAGTTTTGAGGACAAAAATTATTTAGCGACTTAGCTGACGACCAGTGTTATTATCGTCAAAATCTAAACCTTCAAATTGCCGTATTTATAAAAAAAAAATCGCAGATCTGCCGTATTATCTTTTCAACTTTCTATCATTTCTTCATCCTATATGTTTCTAATACACTGCTTGTGCAATGAATATTTTTCTTTGCTTTTCATTTTGATAAGCATACTCGTAATTATCTCCTGACACCTGAAATTTTGTGCAACCGCCTTGATTTCGAATAGCTTGTTTAGCTAAGAGTAGGACATATAAAAGAGATTGCATGAGACATCTAGTTCAATTTATGTCTGCAGGAAAATTTTCTTTGGGATATCCCGAAAATCGGACACATTTATTACGTTTCGTTTGTAGTATTTTTTTGTTTTAAGGTTACGAGCAAGTTGGACTTGAATTGCCGTATTATATGATACGGCAGTCGAAATCCTGCCGTATACCGTATATTACAAAAAACATCCATGAATTACCGTATATTAATATAACACTGCTGACAACGTTTAAACCTGAAGATTTCGTTAAGTACAAGATAAAAAAATATGCCCAACACTATTTTTTACTTACTCAACGTCTACTTCAACTGAGCCATATGAGAATGAGGACGAAGAAGTGTTTAATTTATGTAGTGATGGCGAAGAATAATTTTTAATTATTAATTATCGTATTTCTTAAGTAGTACATTGTTATTCACGTGCCCCCCCCCCCCCCCCTTTATTTTTGGTTGCTGATGGTCTCCGAGGCCTATTTCATAAAACTGAAATCATGGTTTTCATCATCACGGTTGCACCTCTTATTTTCGCTGCATTTTTGATGCATGAACTCCAAAAGCATTGAAAGATCTACCTTGGGTAGATTTCGGCTGTCAGCGCGTACGAATCCGTCTAAATCTGAAAAGTCCATTGTATACCTACCAATGACTTTCTTGTTCTTGTATAGGATAGAATTTGAGTAGAGAGAAATAAATTTAACACTACACAAAGTTTGTTTACGTTAGGTAAACCACAACATAATATCAGGGTTACCATACTTTATACTTACCATACCATAAACTGGCAGCAAAAACACTACGAACGCAGATAAAGGCTTTGCCAATACAAAGTACATTTGACAAAAAAGGAACAACTACATATAAGGGATGATGAATTGAACTAAGCTGATTTAATTGTATAAAAGAAAAACATATTTCGTTATCAACCCTTGTATGTCCCCACTGCTGGGGCACGGGTCTCTTCCTGCCTCGCAGGAAGGTTAGGCCATACTCCACCACGGGGGCCAAGTCCGGGTTGGTGGAGGATTGTAAGACAGTGGCGGGCCTTACTGTCAGAAGTTATGAAGCCGCCCATAAGGCCTCTGACATGGCTTAACGACTGCCATTATATGACAGCCGGCACCAACGGCTTAACGTGCCTTGCGAAGCACGGAAGCGCTCGGAAAAATGGCACTAGCGGTAGACACGGGACGCTCACCCATCCCGTACCTGACCGCGCCTGTTGTTGCTTAACCAAGTGATTGATTCCAATCACTCGGTTAGCCTAGGCCACGAGCGCTTCAAAACATATTTGCATATGTTAAAAAAATTCAGAAACTGTTTTTTAACATGGCCCTGGCAATACTAAAATGACATTTGTAACTATATTTTTTTTTTAGGATATTAGGCAAAAGAAAACATATTGTGAGCCTCGTTGTTTCGTCACTTCCGGTAAAAATATTTTAAACTTTAAAATGTAAAAAATATAAGAAAACGTGCGTGTTTCAGAAAATAAAAAAATATGGTTCGTTTTATTTTGTATCTAGTTTCCTTTAGGACAATAAAATCCGTATGCTAAAAAAATGAAATGTTGTCAATTATGTTGACTATAAAGTCCCAGTGCAAAGACAAGCTTTCTCTCGGGGAGAGAGTGTGGGCTTAATTACCACGCGTGCCCATAGCTGATTGGGAATTTTAAGGCACGTGAATACCGTGAATTTAATTTCAATTTTATTTCGACCATTAGCGTCTTTATGAAATATAATAGGCATGACGAAAGATTTTGAAATCCTCTCCCATAACGTGGGGGCACATTTATTATTTACAAAAATAACCTATAATATTTTGTAATAAGCTAAGGTTCAACGGAGGTCATTTTTCCATTGCCACAGCCATTTTTCTAAAATTATGTTAAACCTGTGGAAAAACAGCTCGCAGTGTCATGGCGTCGAATCTGTCGTCACACCTACGTAAACAAACATCAAACGTCAAATGTGCAGCCAAAGAAAGTAAACAAAGTTTGCGTCATAAATGTGAAATGTTCAAATGAATTCCAAAGTCTATTTAAATGGTGTGCAGTACCTCTAAAAATCAATCTAAATGCGTAATCAGGTAAAAATAGTAGTCACAACAAAGCTCGGGTGAAGTTTACCAATATTTGCCTAAGCGTGACGTCACGCGGTGTGATTGGTGTTTCAGTCAAAATGGCTGAAAGCAGTGTTATAATCTTTTTATTTTATTGAAGATATTGGTAATCTACTTTTTTTAAAACTAAATAGGTGTTTTAAGTCCTTAACCCTAATGTCTTTAAACCTTCGATTATTTGATGCTTTTTTAAAAAACCTATTTAGAGGCTAAACATTCCACCCATGCCGGGACTCGAACCCGCGACTTCTGGCTAATGGTGCCAGCGCTCTCCCAACTTTGCTAATGGGCGACTACTTGTCAGTTGGGAGAGCGCTGGCACGGTTAGCCAGAGGTCGCGGGTTCGAGTCTCGGCATGGGTGGAATTTTTAGCCCCTAAATAGGTTTTTTAAAATTGTCCTTAGCCCCGTGCTTTAGTGCATTAAAAAAAAAGAATAATTATTTGATGCTGTTGTTACGCCTATTCACTATGATATCAGCGCTCGCCGGAAGGAGGGTTTCTACCGCGCCGAGCTTCCCGCCCGCCATCTTGGAAGCGCGTGCGCAGTTTTCATCAAAAGAGTTGTCAGTTCAACGGTCACATGTCGCATATCGATGGATTTATGATGTCAACCCTTTGTATGTCCCACTGCAGGGGCACGGGTCTCTTCCTGCATCACAGGTAGGTTGGGTCTTACTCCACCACGGGGGCCAAGTCCGGGTTGTGGAGGATTGTAAGACAGTGGCGAGCCTTGATGTGTGACCCAGGCCTTAACGTTGGAGCGGTGAAGGCTAGTTTTTGTTCCTCGAGTCTCATCAGCTGTGATCGGAATTAGGTGAATATAAATGCAGGCTGCGGTTTTTTAGACTGATCTTGGCGTAGGTCTTTAATTAAGTTTATCGGGAAAAAAAAATATGACAAGAGTATGAAAATGCGACTTTCTTGAAATATCCCAATAAGATACATAAGAGAGACATACAAGGGTTGATAACGGATAACATTGTGTTGGCTTAAAGATTTAACTTTAAATGTTTGGGTTACTGATATTTTTCCTGGCTTAAATAATATTTTCACAGATATACTGACTGGCAACTGTCAGGATGTTAGTTTCTTTAAAGAAATCTCTTAACGAATCTCTTCTGCCTAGCTTATAAATTAAACTGGTCGCTCTCTTCCGCAAGACGAAGATGGTCTCAATGTCGGCTGCCCGTCCCCACAGTTAGTATGCCATAGTTTTGCATCTAACCTGCGTCCCAGACTATACAAAGTGTTATTATTATTGATCAATGCTATAAAAGGAATGCATGTCTTCTCACGACGTGTTCCTTGATATTCTGCAAACGGTCACTGCAATCAGTCGGTCTTTAAATTGCCTTTCGTGTTTCTACACTCTCAGTAGAAGCTATTGTGATAACTAAGAGTAGTATAGGTCTTTTGTTGAGTTATGGGCTTTTATATACATGCATAAATTAAAATGAATATCCCAAAATTTCCAATCGCGGCATGGAAATGTCTGGTGGTAGGTGAAGGCAAACGGTGATTTTTTAGTTTTAAGCTTGTCTTTGTACAAATTAGTTCATACATTCATTCATTTATGCATTCGTTCACAGGATGGTGATTGATTTCAATCCCTTGGTTCCTCTAGGCCACGAACGGTGCCGGCTGTCATGTACTGGCAGTCGTTCAGCCATTCCAGAGGCCTTACGGGCGGCTTTATAACTTCGGACAGTAAGACCCGCCACTGTCTTACAACTCTCCGTCAACCAGGACTTGGCCCCCGTAGCGGAGTACGGCCTAACCTTCCTGCGATGCAGAAAGAGACCGGTGCCCCAGCAGTGGGGAAATACAAGAGTTGATATCGATGGCTTGCCATCGACGCGCCAAGACGTGTTATCGTAAAATAGGTACTCACTCCGTGTCGTAAGGTTTCTTTTTCTGGAGCAAGTGTGGAGCATGGGGACATACAAAGGGTTGATACTATTCAGTGGCGTAGCTAGGGAACCAAGGGCTCTGAGGTAAATTGAAAAATGGGGCCCCACTGCTATGCAAACTGATTAGGTTTTATGAAATAAAAATATGAAATATACAAATACTTCAACAAATACAATAAAACGCACATTGATGTATAATTAAACGCACATATCACTATCCGTCACATTGACAACACTGACAACCTACAAAAAGAATTTAGGGGAATTCCCTAGGCATAATTTTTGAATTTCTCTCAACTGAACTGTCATGATTAAAGTGGGGTTGCAACCTGTCATATTTATTTTGAAAATGGGAGAAAATTCCAAAAGGTCCGCTCGATCGAGATTTCTGGTAAGGATTCGAGGGCCCCCCGAGCTTGAGGGCCCCGGGGCACTGCCCCGCCTAGCCCCTCGGTAGCTATGCCACTGATACCATTTCCATTCAGTGTTATCAAGTCATACTGATGTTCTTACCTCTCGACAAATGACTGACGAGTGCACAAAAAACCGCGAACAGCACTGGACTATTATGACACGAACTAAAACTGAGCGGAATCGGGTCCGACGGCCCAGTCACTCTTGCGCAGCCGAACGGTAAAGATGGCGTGCGCCTAGCCAATCGGAACGCCCGAAATATTTCAAATTTGGAACGACCGACGCGTGTGTTTTTCTTTTTGTGTTTTTCGTGTCTCCTCCGTGCGAGTGTTGGAAATGGAAATCAAGTGGAGGAGACTCTTGGAGTGTCTGAAGGCGAATGGGAAAATACGTTAGTAGCTATTGTATTTCGTTACTTGGATACCTAAATTATTAAACTAAGCATACACTATTATTATTAAATTTGAATTGTTGCGTTGGTTTGTGGAGAGGATTAAGGAAAAACGATTGACGAAACAAATATATATTGCGAATGTGAGTGGAAGGGCTGGTAATGAACGTCCCAGGCGGACATACATCGACCACATAGGGGATGTATTAGCAAAGGGGAAGATAAAAGTACCCGGAACCGGCGTGCGTGCATGCCACGACTTATGAACGTTGATGAAGCGAAGGTGATCTGTCAGGATCGTAGCAAGTGGCAGTCCCTGGTCTCTGCCTACGCCTCTGGGATACAGGCGTGAGGTTATGTATGTATGAATTATGTTGACGGCATCTGCGGCGGAGCGGCCGCGCATCTGCCTATAATGCGAGAGGTTCCGGGTTCGAACCCCGGCTGTGGATTAAAATTAAAGCCAAGGTCTTGGATGTTTACATGTTTGTGACGTCGCTGTTTCTGGTTCCCACGACACAGGGTATCCTAGTGTGGGGCCAGAAGCAATGTGTGTGCCTGTATGTAAATGTTATGTTATATTCCAGTAAATTGTCAAGTACAGGTACTTGTTATGAATGGCTTATAAGTAGTTAAGGGTTCCGTTTCCTGTTTTATTGACACATCCATACATCATCGTCTCAACATCTTCCTGCAGTCCGGCAACTGCAGGATAAGCTAATTTTTTACAACAAGATACTCTTAGCTTAAGAAGTATCTGAGTAATTTCCTTTTTTATGTCCAAAATACGCGACCAACCCGGAATTTGCCCCTCTGGAGTATGTAGAGTACACCTTATTTCACACACCTTATTTCCTGCGATGCAGGAAGGTTAGATACCCATGCCCCAGCAGTGGGGACAAACAAAGGGTTGATATCATATCACGTCCAAAAAAGTGTTCACAATCCATAGGAGGCACTGAGGTTTCCTCGCAACATCTTCCTTCACGTTTCCAACACAGCTCCAAGTCCTGGGCTAGCACTTTTAATTGTTCCAGTTAAGCCGCATTTTTGTTAGCTTGCATAACGTGTTCATTACGTTAATTACTATTGTTAGTTGTAAAAAGTGCCAGTTACAAGGTTTTCTTTCTGGTGTCCGGCGAAGTACAGTCTGTTAGCTTTTAGAATACACCTCGGCTACTATCGGATTGAATCGGATATATTCGTGTAATAGAAAGATCGGGACTAGTATGACACTTGATCACACTTAACTTTAAAAACCTATTTAGAGGCTAAAAATTTCACCCATGCCGGGATTCGAACCCGCAACCTCTGGCTATCCGTACCAGCGCTCTACCAATTGAGCCAATGGGCGACTCACGGCATCAGTGAAATTTCGAACCTCTTTACAATATTCTCTGTATTACGTACAGGCAGCGACATCTGACTTAAGCAAATTGCATTACTTAGAGCCCCGACCACCTACTTTGCAGTTAGGTTTTAACATCGGAACGATATCACTGTACCCACATGATTACACTATTTTTATTTTTAATGCACTAACCCGTGCTAAGGAACAAATTTAAAAACCTATTTAGAGGCTAAAAATTTCACCCATGCCGGGATTCGAACCCGCAACCTCTGGCTATCCGTACCAGCGCTCCACCAATTGAGCCAATGGGTGGTCGGGGCTCTAAGTAATGCAATTTGCTTAAGTCAGATGTCGCTGCCTGTACGTAATACAGAGAATATTGTAAAGAGGTTCGAAATTTTCACTGATGCCGTGAGTCGCCCATTGGCTCAATTGGTGGAGCGCTGGTACGGATAGCCAGAGGTTGCGGGTTCGAATCCCGGCATGGGTGAAATTTTTAGCCTCTAAATAGGTTTTTAAATTTGTTCCTTAGCACGGGTTAGTGCATTAAAAATAAAAATAGTGTAATCACACTTAACTTTTCAAAATAGTGAAGAAAAGTTTTGAACAGAGAAGGAAGTATTACACTCGTGTGCTTTCGGCGAAAACCGGAGCCTACTGTAGAGCCCGAGGTATTTTCCAAAAGCTCAGACTGTAGGCAGTTTGCGCTCAAAGTTCGTCTGGTTTTATAAGGTTTGATTATTTATGTGAATCCACCTACCGACTATATTGCTCATGCATACAGATAAAGACCGCCAATTGTATATCATTACCTATATTTAAGAAATCATGCTTGTTTTTCTAGTTGTGAAATAAGGTGTACTCTACCTAACTAGGTATCTATCTACATTAAATTACTAAAAGTGATTTCTAAGGATATCGTCGCTGTAAATAAATAAATAATATATATAAAAAAAAACTTTATTGAACAGAAGAAAATTTACATTACTTTATACAGTAGCACCCACACTATGCATAACCTGTGTCGTGTAATACTTCAATTTGAACACCGGACTTTTTCAACCGAACTAACGGAGCCCAGACGGAAAGTAAGAGTCGGCTAACAGTATCACAACAAAATAACAAAAATGCAAGTGTGTTAGTGAGCTGCCCGCGACGGGCCATCCGTGACCAGTCGGCAGTCGGTCAAAGCCGCGGCGAGGCTGAAGGCCGAATTGGGTCATACGAGTACATTGGCATATCCCATCCCACAGAACATAAAAAAGGGTAGAAGTAGTGACATGACCCATTAGTCTCGCACGTATAAACCAAACGCACACTATGAATGCCAAACTGCCATTGGTAAATAAAGACAATGCCAAAAAGGTCTATATCATAAAATTTCCAGTTAAATATGAACCTTTTAGCTGTGACAATGACCCAAATCAATGGACAACAATCAAATTAAGATAGACAATAACCTATCCCATGAAATTGTACAGTCTCGAATGTCTTCAAGGCTATGTCCAGCAGTGGAATAATATAGCCTGAAGAAGTAGAAGAATAATAATAAGAAGAAAATTGCCTCTCAGAGAGTTAGTATCAGCGCTTCCAATTTCAATACTCAATAATTTATTGCATTCCACAAGTATATAAAGATGACGTAACTAACAATCAGTTAGGATAACTCGACTTTTTTTCATTCGGATGACGAAGAAGGCGGGTCATCAATAAGTCCACATTTTGTACATTGTTTTGTGCAATAAAGATTTAATAAATACATACATACATAATCTCACGCCTGTATCCCAGAGGAGTAGGCAAGCACCAGAGACTGCCACTAGCCACGATCCTGTCAGATTACCTTCGCTTAATCAACGTTCATAAGTTAAGATTTAACAATAAAATAATAACACTCGACTGCGATTCAAATACAAACGTTTAGAAACTTCTTATTATCTACGGTCTTCTTTCTATCTGTACCTTTTCCACAGACTTTTAAACCTTTTTATTAAATAGTCTGTGTCTGTCTTGACGTTTTATTTTATTTGTATTTTATTAACGAATATTATGAGTTACACAAGGATCTTATAAGGGCCCGCTCCTTTATCTATTTTTTTCCAGACACTGTTCATATTAATTTCACTATAATGCTAGGACTCGGTTCCTGCTAAAGCTATTTGCAACACGTCGATTCTATGACCGCATTGTACCATTCTTTCCAATACAGTTTTTCCCTTCTCTTGCGATACGCGCCGGAGCTATTGCAACGTCTATTTCTCTATGACATAATGTCGTCAGTTTATTATAATTTTTTCGTCGCTCCAACGGCAATTTTAAACGCATTTTGCATCTTGTAATCGCTAAGTATCTTTCGTGTTGCGTCACTTTTTAAAGAGCAATGCACTTAAGCCTTTGAAGGGACGATGTTTTTGTGTTATGAATTTATGATGCTTGATTGACCATTCGGGTCTTGGTTGTTTGTTTATCTATCTAAAACTACACTGGCCTGTAAATTAAGTTTGACACTTTAACCCGTGCTAAAAACCTATTTAGAGGCTAAAAATTGCACCCGTGCCGGGATTTGAACCCGCGACCTCTGGCTATCCGTGCCAGCGCTCTTTCCAACTGAGCTAATTTGCGACTCACCGGCATCATTGAAATTTCGAACCTCTTTACAATATTCTCTGTATTACGGACAGGCAGCGACATCTGGCTGAAATAATTTGCATCACTTGCAGCCCCGAGTAATAAAATAAAGAAATAAATAAAGTGTAAAACCGATGACAAATTCTTATTTGTCATACCAATGCACGATGGAGGATTAATCGATATGCGCTAAAAACGGCCGTTTTAGGCACTCGAAACCGCCTTAAAAGTAGTATTCATAGTAGCGTCCGAGTAACAAGCTCACCTATTTATATAGGTGGTATAAAATCATTTAGTACAGATATGAAGTACTCACTAATTGGTTTTTAATTGACAGCTTTACCACAAATATCTGGGCTATCGGCAGCCGATTTACGACAGTCATTGGTGTATCTGCGTCATTTTTCTGGGGACGGGGCTGGCATGTATCTACTAGACCAGCGGATCTCAAACTTTTTTGGTGAAGGAACCTTTTTGGAAAGCGAAATTCTTTACGGAGCCCAATTGATAAAACAAACGTTTAAAAAAAATTCTTTATTAATAAGCATAATAAAAGTACAATATAAGAAACATTCACAACGTCACGCCTGTATCCCAGAGGGGTAGGCAGAGACCAGGGACTGCCACTTGGAACCTTTTTGGAAAGCGAAATATTTTTATTTATGTAGATGTTACGTTAACATACAAAATGTTAATGTTATGTCTGGGTGAAACTTTAAATTTAAAATTTCAATTTAAAAAAATGTACAAACACGAAAAACACACTAGGGCGTCAAAGACAGTTAGTCTTTGACGCCCTAGTGTGACATACTCATTTGATAAAGCTGCTCAATAATTTGCTTTTTATAAATATAAAAACGTTGTGCAAGTTCATTTATGAAAGTTTCTTGGTCACCGAAAGTGTAAATAAATATAGTGAGTGGAGTATATTACAAGTATTAAGTACAAAACAGGAGTTGTGGAACAAAGAATCAGCTGTTCGTAATCTTTGTAACGGTCTAGTGAGTGTGATAAACAATCTCATTAACAAGCCATTTTCGCGGTTGGTGCGACTACTTAAGGTCTAATTTCACGCGACGCTTCTTTCTGGCTGGCAAAATACTGACCGGGCTTGCTAGTTGACACGGATCACCGATCACAGATACGACACAATTTTGGTTTGTCTCTCAGAGAATTTTAAGAGTACTTGAAGCTTTGGGATAACTATAACTCATCATGAACTGTGAGGCATGCATGCAAGCAGTCGCAAGCAACGAGTCCCTGAAGTGCTACTTATGTAGCAGAGGCTACCACCACCAATGCCTCAATATGACTTCGGCCACGTATCGGGAGATGAATAAAAAAGCCTGGCAGTGTCCCTCTTGCGACAACATAACAAAGCGCTATAATAACGCGGGCGGTCGCAAAAGAGGAGACGAAACACCTACCCGCAAGCAATTCGAGGAGCGACCTGCCGCCGCATCCGCGTCCGCTATGACTGAGCCGGCAAGGGTCCCACCTGCTATCCTGAGTGATGGGCATAAGGTCCCTACGGATGTGATGCCCGGCAATCCCTCGGCTCCTGTATCTTATGAGCAGTTTGGAAAGCTTCTGGACGACAAGCTCGACCAATTTAGGGCCACAATAACTAGAGACTTTAATCTCATCCTGGGGAAATTGCGTGAGAGCTTCCAAAAAGAGGTAGAAGGCCTACGCGCCGAAAATGCAAAGTTGCGGGAAGATTTTAAGGCACTTGAAGAAAAAGCTAGTACCTCGGACGCCACTAAGACGTCAGAAATGATCGCGGGTCTCCAATCGCTGCTGAATGAGAGGGATCAGGAGATGCTTTCAAACGACGTAGAGGTCTCGGGCATTCCTGAATTCGACGGTGAATCTGTGGGGCACCTGGTGATGGCGGCGGCGACGAAGCTCGGTATGACGCTCGACGAGCGCGATATCGTGAACGTAGGCAGGGTCGGACCCAGGCACGGTTCTTTGGAGGGTGCCCCGGCGCCGCGCCCCCGTCCCATCGTCATCCGGCTGACTCGGCGTTCGCTCCGTGACCAGCTGTTGCAGGGTGCACGTGTGCGCCGTGGAGCCACCACGGCTGAGCTAGGCCTTCCCCCGCATGTAGAAAAACGATTCTACATAAACGAACGGCTCACAAAAGTAAACCGTGCTCTATTCGCGAAGGCTCGTGACGCGGGAAGAAACGCAAAATGGAGGTTCATCTGGACAAAAGAAGGTCGAGTTTATGGTCGTAAAGATCAAAACTCACAAAGATTTGTATTACGTACTGAAGATGATATTAATTCTTTTATCAAAGCCTAAATAGGTCTACTATGTATGTTTCTTTGTTTATCTGTCTTGTTTGCGTGAGTGAAACTTCTGTACCTAGTGAAAGTGTTCAGTCCCAGCGGATAATTTTTCAGAGTAATTGTTTCTGCCCCTTCATAATATATCGATTCCTGCTCAATATATTCATTATAAACCCATACACAATATATCACTATTCAGTCTCCTTTTACACCGTAAATATTCTTTACATTTTCGTTAATATTTCTTCTATTCGCCATGGTTAAGGCCGGTTTAAAAATTAGTTTTCTTAATGCTGGGTCTTTAGGAACCAAACACGATGAATTCGAGGCTTCATTTATAAGGATCTCACCTGATATAATAGGTATAAACGAAACTTGGTTGAGAGAAGGAGAGGAGGGTCGGGCGCCTTTACTTCCGGGGTACCGTTTGCGTCATGTGCCACGGCCGCGCACCGTGCGACAGCGCGGAGGTGGCGTTGGATTTTATGTGCGCCGCGGCGTACGCGCCGTTACCGTCCCGCATCCCCCTGCGCCCGAACAAGTGGAACAGATGTGGCTTTCAGTATCGGTAAATGCTACCCGTTTGGTGATAGGAACAGCGTATAGACCACCGTGGCTCGGCTGTGACATCTTCCTCGATGCTATAAGTGAGTCGATATTAAGCTTTGCCAATTTTGATCACATAATCATGTTAGGTGACCTGAACATAAATGTGCTTGAACCTAGTGGCAATCGTAATAAATTAGAGAATTTCTTGACTTGCATGACCTTAAAAAATCTGGTTTGTTTTCCTACTCATTTTACCGAAAATTCGGCCACTCCTATTGACCTGGTGTGTACCGATGTCGACCCTGCTAAAGTTGCTATTACTGTTGACCATATCCCTAGTTTATGTAGCCATGCTATAATCACGGCAGAATTTAAAATTAAAAAACCGAAAATACCACCCCGCAAAATTAAATATAGGCCTCTGAAAAATATTGACATTAATAATTTGAATTTAGAATTAGAATCGCTTAATTGGGATGACGTATCTCGAAACAAGAATGTGTGTGACATGGTTACAAAACTCACTGGCTTTATTATATGTTTATTCGATAAGCTTGCTCCATTGAAGACAATAGTAATTAATGACAAACAGAAACCATGGCTTACGAGTAACATTCGATACATGATGCAACTTCGTGATCAAGCGCATAAGAAGTTATTTCGCACTAAGTCTGATATCGATAAACAAGACTATAAATCTCTCAAACATCTGGTTAATGTCAGTTTGTATTACGAAAGGCGATGTTACTTTGAAAATTATGTAAACAGAAATATAAACAACCCTAAAACCCTATGGAAAACCCTGCAGAACATAGTTCTTCCCCAATTTAATAGGAAAAAAGACATACCCGATCACTTCGATGATCCCGACGAAATTAATAATCATTTTCTTAATATACCAGGGGATAATAGTTGCAGCATTTCAAGTCTAACTTACTATGAGTTTAATAGGCACGGTAATGCAACATTAACATTACATCCGGTAAATGAAATGACTGTTTCTAGGATTATCATGTCACTTTCATCAAATGCACAAGGTGTAGATGGAATCAGTTTGGATATGATCATAGCAACCCTTCCACACTCATTAAGGTCTATTACAAACGTAATAAATAAGTCAATAGCAACCTCCACCTTTCCAGAACTTTGGAAGACTGCCATTGTCCGACCAATACCTAAAAATTGTAATCCAGCGAATGTAACCGACCTTAGACCAATCAGCCTGTTGCCTGTGCTGTCCAAGATTCTCGAAAAGGTAATATATGATCAAGTTATGCGTTTTTGTGTGGACAATAATATACTACCATCAGTCCAGTCCGGATTTCGTAAAAGTCATAGTACAGACACAGCTCTGTTGGATGTTATAGACAATATTTTGTGTGCTCAGGATAATGGTAGCGGCAGTATTTTGGTTTTATTGGATTTTTCGCGCGCTTTTGACTCGATAAATCATTCCCTTTTGTTATCTAAACTGTCATATTACGGCTTCGATACTGCTAGTATTGAGTGGTTCAACAGTTACCTTAAGGGTCGCCGGCAGCGAGTACTTCTACAAAAATCGGATGGCACCACATGTGAATCCCTGGATAGGTTTCTCGACAGGGGAATTCCCCAAGATCAATTATTGGTCCTCTATTATTTATTATTTACACATCTGATATAACGAAATATATCAAACATTGCAATTTCCACATATATTCAGATGATATTCAAATAAGACTTTCTCCAACAGATATAGCTTCTTGCATTCAGCGTCTTAATGAAGATTTAAATCGTGTAGCTGAGTGGTCCAGGGCGAACTGTTTGGTGCTAAATGCTACGAAAACTAAATATATGTTGCTGGGATCAAAGCAACAAATTAAAAAAGTTAACCAAGTAGATTTCCACGTGGAAATGTTGGGCACAAAAATAGAACAGGTTGTAGAAGCACGGAATCTAGGCATCGTTATGGACGGGCAGTTGCATTTCGAGAAACACATTCAAGAAGTAGTAAGAAATTGTTTTTATCGACTCAAATTGTTGTATCGTATCCGTGATTTTATTAGTGCAGAGCTCCGAATTCGACTTTGCGAGACCTTAGTGCTATCTAAACTCAATTACTGTGCCACTGTTTATGGTCCCTGTCTACTGCGAAAGACCCAAAATCTCTTGCAAAGGGTTCAAAATGCCTGCGCTCGATACTGTCTCCATATTCCACCTCGTGCGCACGTGACCCCCTTTCTCAATGGCGCAAACATTCTGAAAATGGAGGCAAGACAACGACTGCAGTTGGCAACTCTTTTGTTCGGCGTTATACAGACTCGCAATCCACCATATCTATTTCATAAACTTACCTGGCGACAAGCACGACATGCTGAGAGTATAAGAGGGGCCACTGCACCACTTATTATACCGAGGCATCGTACAGCAGCCTTTCGCGGAAGTTTTAGGTATGCGGCTACTAAATGCTGGAACAATATCCCGCCGCCTCTCCGTATTTGCAAAAGCAAGCATACTTTTAAGGCCAATTACAAGGCTCATCTGTTGCAGATACAAAAACAAAATAACTAACACGGAAGTATAATAATATATATATATATATATATATATATATAGCCGCATACCTAAAACTTCCGCGAAAGGCTGCGATACGATGCCTCGGTATAATAAGTGGTGCAGTGGCCCCTCTTATACTCTCAGCATTCAAAAATTAATCATGGTTAATTTACGCCAATTATTGTGAATTCTGTTGCTATATAAAAAATATAATACATATATATATATATATATATATATATATATATATATATATATATATATATATATATATATATATATATATATATATATATATATATATATATATATATATATATATATAAATATATAAATATATATATATATATATATATATATATATATATATATATATATATATATTTTTTTTTTTAACATATGTTTATATATGTGAGTGTATGTATGTGTGTATGTATGTGTGTATTATGTATAATCTAATTTGATGTAATATTTATATTTCAAATTTTCATTTTCAAATTTTAATTGCATTATTGATGATAATTCCTTTCTAATTAATAATAATATAATTTAATGCAATATTGATTATGTTTGATTGATTTGTTGCCGCCTCTATAGGTTGGGTATTAATTTAGCAGGTCATCAAGTTTTGGAGCCGGGGCCCCCCTATAAAATAACCCTAGATACGCCAATGGGAATGTGGTTGCATACCTTTATAGCGCTGGCAGATGCCTCGCACCTCAGTTTCTTGTCGTGTGTCTGGTCCTGGGTAAAGCGTACTAACGGCGCACGCATTGTGGATCAATTTTGAACGGAGGGTAGGTCCATCCGTAGGTCACCATTCCACACACAAATAATTTCATCGATCCATCGATGTTTTTCTTCGTTTGCCCGGGCACACTCAATATAATCTTATTTGTGTATTAATATTACTTATTATTTATTCTTTTTTATCCGATAATAATACGTATTTATTACTCTCACTACCACTGCACATCTTATAGTATCTAAGTAAATATAATATGGTATTTCCTTCTTGTTCACATTAGGCGCAAATTAATAAATCAAATACACGTACATTACTAACCGCAGTATGGACCCGACTGAAAATCAGCGTTGCAACTGATCTCTCGGTTGCAACATTATGCTGAGTCGGGCCCATTTTGGGGACTCAATACTTAAAACTTCTTGACATTTTGTTAGATATTTAGATTTCTTTATGTTTGTCTTTGTGTTAACTGTTAACTACTTGTATTTCCACCGTCACCCGTTTTGTGTTTTCTGCTGATTGTTGTATTATGTTGCGTGATTTTGTGTTTTTGAGTATTGTGTCGTCAAATAAATATATTTTTCTTTCTTTCTTTCTTTCTTTCTTTCTTTCTTTCTTTCAAAAATTTGTATCTTTTTATTTTGCGCTCAGCGACTCTGTAATTAAGTTTTTATCCCTTAACTTAAAGTTCCAAGGCTTTTGCTGAAAATCAGCGTCGGCAGTGGAGCATGTTCCCTGGCGACTTTAAGCTGAGCATAAGGCCTTTTGCCAAATTTAGTTCTTAAGACATTTTCTCAGTTATTGTACCTTGTTTATTTATTTTTTTGTTGGCAATAAAACATTTCCCTTTCACTTTCACTTGTCAAGATCCTGACAGATCACCTTTGCTTCACCAACGTTCATAATCGTTGCATGCACGCACGCCGGGTTACAATGTAACAGTTACTATTTATTACTTTGCTTAGTAAATACTTAAAATAATTTTTAAATTGCTATGCCAATATCGGTAAAATTACATTAGCACTACAATTGTATCCATGTAACATCATAATGTACTGTAATTTATGGCAATAAATGGTTGAATTGAATTGAATTGAATTGAATCGAATCGAATCGAATCGAATCGAATCGAATCGAATCGAATGAATTGAATTGAATTGAATTGAATTGAATTGAATTGAATTGAATTGAATTGAATTGAATTGAATTGAATTGAATTGAATTGAATTGAATTGAATTGAATTGAATTGAATTGAATTGAATTGAATTGAATTGAATTGAATTGAATTGAATTGAATTGAATTGAATTGAATTGAATTGAATTGAATTGAATTGAATTGAATTGAATTGAATTGAATTGAATTGAATTGAATTGAATTGAATTGAATTGAATTGAATTGAATTGAATTGAATTGAATTGAATTGAATTGAATTGAATTGAATTGAATTGAATTGAATTGAATTGAATTGAATTGAATTGAATTGAATTGAATTGAATTGAATTGAATTGAATTGAATTGAATTGAATTGAATTGAATTGAATTGAATTGAATTGAATTGAATTGAATTGAATTGAATTGAATTGAATTGAATTGAATTGAATTGAATTGAATTGAATTGAATTGAATTGAATTGAATTGAATTGAATTGAATTGAATTGAATTGAATTGAATTGAATTGAATTGAATTGAATTGAATTGAATTGAATTGAATTGAATTGAATTGAATTGAATTGAATTGAATTGAATTGAATTGAATTGAATTGAATTGAATTACTTTACTTATTACTTTACTTAGTGAGAGGTTTGTGAATTTTATTTTCGAAATACTTTGGAACCCCTACAGGGGTATCGTGGAACCTTAGGTTTCCGCGGAACGCACTTTGAGTATGGCTGTACTAAACCAATATCCTGAGGTGGTCTCACACCATTTTGAGGGTGGAGCTAAAAGTGGACTATCCACCACATTGAAAAAAATTTGTTGCATCTTATATGTGCCAAATCTTACTAATATTATAGACGCGAAAGTTTGTAAGTCTAGATGGATGCTGAATGGGTTTTAATTAAACCTTACAATAATATAGCTTATACATCAGAATAAATGAAGCGCTCGTGGCCTAGGCGAACCATGTGATTGGAATCAATCACTTGGTTAAGCAACTACAGGCGCGGTCAGGTACAGGATGGGTGAGCGTCCCGTGACTACCGCTAGTGGCATTTTTCCGAGCGCTTCCGTGCTTCGCAAGGCACGCTAAGCCGATGGTGCCGGCTGTCATATAATGACAGTCGTTAAGCCATGCCTTATGGGCGGCTTGATAACATCTGACAGTAAGGCCCGCCACTGTCTTACAATCCTCCACCAACCCGGACTTGGCCCCCGTGGTGGAGTATGGCCTATCCTCCTTGCGATGCAGGAAGAGACCCGTGCCCCAGCAGTGGGGGCATGGCTTAACAACTGCCATTACATGACAGCCGGCACCCACGGCTTAACGTACCTTGCGAAACACGTAATGTGTACCCGTGGGATAATTTCTTTTGTAAAACACTGTCCCAGACACTGCAGCTTCCGAGTGGTGTCTTCAGCCATCTAGTGTGAGTGAAGATGCCACTGGACGCTGAATAAATAATCTCATTACGTAGATGCAAAGGTCATGTTACATTTTGTTTGTACACTTCATGCTTCATGTTAAGATAATGCCGTGTGTTTGTGGTTAAAAAGTGTTATTATCGTCAAAATCTGGGTTGCCGTATCTAAAACTTCAAATTGCCGCATTTATGAAACAGAATCGCAGATCTGCCGTATTATCCTCTAATTAAATAATTAGTGATTGAAACACAAAAGTAATAAGTACATTTTCAACTTTCTATATTTTCTTCATCCTATATGTTTCTAATACACTGCTTGTGCAATGAATATTTTTCTTTAGTATTTTCTAAGGTTAACACGAGCAGTAGACATAATTAAAACTGTGCTGACTGATGGTGATGAGTCATCCGGGACCACGGCACCTGAAAAAGTGCCGAAACGTTGGAAAATTGTAAAAATGTAATAAACGAGCATAAATCCGTATAAAAACAGTTTTAATAATATTTTTCTTTGTTTTTCATTTTGATAAGCATATCTCCTGACACCTGAAATTTTGTGCAATCGCCTTGATTTCAAATAGATTAAACTATTTTTATTTTTAATGCACTAACCTGTGCTAAGGAACAAATTTAAAAACCTATTTAGAGGCTAAAAATTTACCTACCAATTTACCTACTAAATAGGTTTTTAAATTCAAATAGATTGTTTAGCTAAGAGTGGGATATATAAAAGAGATAGCATGAGACATCTAGTTCAATTTATGTCAGCAGGAAATTTTTCTTTCGGAAATCTACGTTTCGTTTCTCGTAGTTTTTGTTAGAAGCTTAAGAGCACGTTGGACTTGAATTGCCGTATTATATGATACGGTAGTCGAAATCCTGCCGTGTACCGAATATTTGAAAAAACATCCATGAATATTACGGCAATTGCCGTATTAATAATAACACTAGTCTAAAATAAACATTTCTCACATTTGTGTTCGGGAATAGTATATTTAATTACAAGTGCCGAAAGGCTGTCATTGCAAAGAGTTCCGACAATTGTCTACCCGAGCCGAGGCGCAACCGAAGGCGAGGGTTGACAGTCGGAACAAGTTGCAATGACGGTTCCGCACGTGTACTGAACGACTATTTTTAATACAGTTGCGAAATAAATAAGCAATTTAATAAAGAAAAAATATTTGGAAAATGGCGCCAACCGTAGGTAAACGTCTTCAGTAGAATTTTTTCATTGATATGAAATTAAAATGAAATTTAATGAGATGAAATGAAATGAAACCTAACTTAACTCATTCAATCAAATCATTAAATCTGATATTGAAACAAATTAGTAGCTCATTAAAACTTCTATGAATTTTTGCAGTAAAAACTTCATGGTTGGTTTTTCTTTTTAATAGACATTATTTTGACAGTTGGGAAAGAAAACGCACGAGTGCGGGAAAGGTTAAAAAGAGCACGAGTGATATAGTGCTATACGTCCCTGTAATACGCCACTTTTTGAGCAACTGTATTAAAAAGAACTCTCCGTTCTTGACGTCTGTCCGTAAAAAAAACAAGACGTTGGTATTCCTACCTACTCTGCGTGACTTGTTGATCTACGCTTTGCGAAAATCGTCAAAGCCTGTCACGTTTTATTTTATTCGCTGGCGTCAAGGTATGTGACATTTTGGAATTTATCTAGTTTCCACGCATCACGAATGGAAAATAGTTCATTTGTGAGTAATTATATTATTGTAGGTACAGCATAACATTTAGATCGATTAAGTAGGTTGATAAAGAATTGATGAAGCGCTTGTGGCCTAGTCGAACCGAGTGATTGTAATCAATCACTTGAGTTAAGCAACAACAGGCGCGGTCAGGTGCAGGATGGGTGACCGTCCCGTGACTACCGCTAGTGGCAATTTTGCCGAGCGCTTCCGTTTTCAGCAAGGCACGTGAAGCCGTTGGTGCCGGCTGTCATGTAATGGCAGTCGTTAAGTCACGTCAGAGGCCTCATGGGCGGCTTGATAACTTCTGGCAGTAAGGCCCGCCACTGTCTTACACTCCTACACAAACCCTGACTTGCCCCCGTGGTGGAGTATGGCCTAACCTTCCCGCGATGCAGGAAGAGACCCGTGCCCCAGCAGATCGAAGTTGGTTGAGTGGTTTTTCTCATCATGGAATATAAAGGCCATTATTTGTGAGTAGAAAATTTCATTGATTCACTAAATACCGTAAAATGCTTTGTGCATATTAACCCTTTGTACGTCCCCTCACTGCTTGGGCACGGGTCTCTCCTGCATCGCAGGAAGGTTAGGCCATACCTACTCCACCACGAGGGCCGAGTCCGGGTTGGTGGATGATTGTAAGACCGTGGCGGGCCTTGTTGTCAGTCAGAAGTTACCATCTCCAATTATCGTCACGCGTTTTGAACGTATTACGTGTCAAATTGATGAAGTCCACATCTGTGAGGTTTTGTAAAACAAGCACATTCTACGTATGGGCGCTCGATGGCCACAGCTTACCAACAGCTTCAAACAACAAAGAATAAATGAACAATGCGAAGCTCAAACACGCTGTTCAGTGTTAACACAACAGACATTGTGTTTCCCACAGCCATCCCATCAACAATACCATTCAATTCTCAACCTTAAGGACCAGATACAGCAATTCTGTAACTCACTCGTTTTGCGTCTGATATAAGAGTGAGTTTTGACTACAATCAACTTGAGCTGGATGTACAAGAAAGACCAGATGGCTCAAAATACCGAATTGTATAGCTTGTTATCAAAATATCGTCACGTACTGAACGGCTTCTTGAATAACATCGCCTGTGTGTACTTTTGGTACCTATACATATACATTAGTAGGCATAGTCAGTGTCAGAAATACTTATGTTGTCTGTGTGGTGTCGGCCTAGAGAATAGCACCAACCCAAATTCTTCCCGCGGGTGTCGTAAAAGGCGACTAAGGGACACAAACCGGGGGGTGGGCAGCAGCGCCCCCTGCAGTACAATTCCACCATACTGCGATCCCCGACCCGCATGCCCAGCGTCGGGATTATGGGCATTACCCCCCAATGATGGCACAACCTTGCGCTCATTAGGGGAGGGCTATGTCCAGCAGTGGACTAATAAAGCCTGAAGAAGATGTATGCAAAGGTTAATATCTCTGCATGTCGTTTGAGCTGACTTAGTGTCTACAGTATGTTTCACACTTTGTTGTACTAGTTTTTTGGGTGGCCAGAGTGCTTAGTGCGAGTTTTCTAACTACTCGATCGCGTTAACGTAAACTCATATTTCTATGGCATCGAGGAAGCGCCACCTAGCGACAAGTATGGAATTAAAATTGCTGAGTGCTAGCTGTAATGGTTTACGTTGAGAAGTGAACACGTTTACCAGCCAAAACACGAATAAACGCGAGTGCGAGTTGTACTGTGACAGCGTTTTGCCAGTTCGAATGGTTAACTTACTCATAGTCACTACTCAATGCTCGATTAACGCGGTAGTAAAGTTATTCGATTGGATCTGTCAAACTCGCACTAAGCACTCTGGCATCCTAAGATACAGATCTCTGATCTGGTTTAGGACCCAGTCTGTCCACAAATCGCTTCTATTGCGCCATATTGTACCACTGCTATTTTCCAACTAATTTGTGGATGGAGAAATAAAGATTTTTGTATTTTGTATTGTAAAGGTTAATACATCCTTCATGGGGCACTTCTATACTCTTCTTCTATATTCTTCATGTGACGCTTCTATAATAAAATCCCTATTAAGCTTGCCTAAAACGCGGTTGAAAAAATGTCTCGTGCCCACTTTGTGCCAAAACGGCTACCATAACATAAAGGATTATAGATGACAATGATGTCTGGAATGAAAGCCAGTACAATGCATGAGTTCTATATTTTATAATAATTATGTAAAGCCTGTTAATTAGGGACTTTGAAAAGACTAAGATTGGAGATTTTTTGTCCATTTATTTCTCCAAAATTATCTAGATTTTGAAATGGACACCTAGTTTGAATTGTAACATCATTAAGCCTGAGTTTTTGCGCTACTTTAAAAAAACATTTTTACATCATTTAATTTAATTTATGGCGCTCTGGATGGGACATACATTACGCCGCGACAAGAGATGCCTGACCAGACAAGCACTCACGTACACTCCCTAGGGCAGCCGAAAGAGGGGGCGGCCAAGGACCACCTGGAAAAGATCTACAGTCCAAGAGGCCAAGTCGATCGGCACTAGCTGGCCCGCTTAGTAGCAACAGTTGTGGCATTTTAAAAATATCACACAATATTGTAGACTTTTAGTCCGGACCTACTTACGGGTGTTGTTATACGAGTATCGGAAGAGTCCGACCAGGTTTCGCTCCTATTCGCAGAGCTTAATCATGGTGAGCAGATTCGGAGCGAAACCTGGTCGGACTCTTCCGATGTAACAACACCCGTAAATAGATCCGGACTAAAAGTCTACAATGTGTTGTGCTTACGAAAGTTTTAGTTCAAAAATCACACACTATCATTATAAATTGTAGCCTATGGCCATATAGATATAGCCGGTGCCCGCGTCTTCGCCTGCGCAGGTTATCGGGTAGATTTTTTCCTGCTTGACACTTATCGTCATATTTTGGACAATTCACACAATATCTTTATAAATTGTAGCCTATGTGTTATTCTGAATTGTAAACTATATTATTGTAAAGTTTAATTAAAATCCATTCAGTAGTTTTTACGTGAAAGAGTATCAAACATACATCCATCCAAACTTACAAACTTTCGCGTTTATATTAGTAGCATTATTAACCCTTAAACGGCCATGGCTCCAATCAAGTAAATTGTTTTATATTATAATATTGTTTTGTTGCAATTAAATAAAAACATAAAATTAAAATTATTGGATGTTGGGAAGTGGTTTTTTTTGACGATGGGAAATAATTTCCCTATAACCGTTAACCCTTAATCGGCCATGGCTCCAATCAAGTAAATTGTTTTATATTAGAATATTGTTTTGTTGCAATTAAATAAAAACATAAAATTAAAATTATTGGATGTTGGGAAGTGGTTTTTTTTGACGATGGGAAATAATTTCCCTATAACCGTTAAGGGTTTTTTTTTTGTGGGAAATAATTTTCCTATATCCAGTTACATACCTATATATGTGGGAAATAAATTCCCACTTGACTAGCTATTGCCTTCGGTTTCACTCGTTGATTTATTTTTAGGGAATTATATTAAAAGTCCGGAGGTAAAACTTAAGTTTTATTTATTTATGTTTTTTGCTTACTATTAATATAATTATCTTATTAACATTAAGTAAAAGCAGCCTCGAGTCAAGCGAAGGGTAAAACCATTGCACAGGATTTATTACAAAAGCGAAACCTTTTGTATGTGCTGTCTTTAAAAAAAGCGGTCCACCGAAAAAGGGATTTGACACATTTGAGGGTAATCTATATTAAAAAAAATGAATCGCTGAATGTATTGGTAAGCGCAAATGTCAAGAGCAGCTGAACCGATTTGGCTGATTCTCTTTTTAGAATATTCCTTAAAAAAAAAGAATCGCTCAATTGGTAGAGCGCTGGTACGGATAGCCAGAGGTTGCGGGTTCGAATCCCGGCATGGGTGAGATTTTTAGCCTCTAAATAGGTTTTTAAATTTGTTCCTTAGCACTGGTTAGTGCATTAAAAATAAAAATTGTGTAATCATGTGGGTACAGTGATATCGTTCCGATGTTAAACCTAACTGCAAAGTAGGTAGTCGGGGCTGTAAGTAATGCAATTTGCTTAAGTCAGATGTCGCTGCCTGTACGTAATACAGAGAATATTGTAAAGAGGTTCGAAATTTCACTGATGCCGTGAGTCGCCCATTGGCTCAATTGGTAGAGCGCTGGCACGGATAGCCAGAGGTTGCGGGTTCGAATCCCGGCATGGGTGAGATTTTTAGCCTCTAAATAGGTTTATAAAAGAATCGACTGTTAGGCGGTACGAAGTTCGCTGGGTCAGCTAGTAAGAAATAAAATGCTTGATAATATTTTTTTATGTTTTACCAACAGAAGTCAAGAAATGATAGCTGTCAGAATTCTACGGAATAAAAAATATAAGTTTAGTATAGAATTACCAGTCTTATCGTTCACAGTAGGTACACATTAGGTAACAATTTTTATCGTGTATTTGTACAAATGACCTCAGTGTCGGTGTATTTCCATGTATAAAAATAATTAGGTGACAAAACACACAAAGTAACTTTGGGTACACAATAGGGAAAAAAAAATCTGTGATGACAACGACGGGAGCTGTCATTGTCATCACAGATTTTTTTTTTTCATTAGTAGCGGACCAAGGAGTATGTCTGTTAAGCCGTACTGAGCCCAGAACGACGAATGGAAGAATATTAAGATTATTTAAAAATTAACTACGTGGCCAAAAAAATTTAAACTTTTTTCTCGCGTTAAGAAAGGTTATTCCTATCACCAAAAAAAAAAAATCAAGCACTTCTGATATTTTCTTCCATTCCCTATTGTACACAAAAAATATTAAAAACTTAGCTCAGGGTTCGGACGCCCTGCTCAACTCAGGTCTTGGATGTTTACGTGTTTGTGATGTCTGGTTCCCACGGCACAGGGTGTCCTAGTGTGGGGCTGAAGCAACGTATGTGCCTGTATGTAAATATTTATGTTTGTCTTCTTTTAGAGATGAAATTTGATTAAAAGGCTTACCCGTAGTCATCATTTCGGTGACAATGATCTGGTTACCCATAGTACAGAGTATTCTAGTTTGGGGACCAGAGTGCTTAGTGCGAGTTTTTTAACTACTCGATGGCGTTAATGTAAACTCATATTTCTATGGCATCGAGGAAGCGTCACCTAGCGACAAGTATGGAAATTAAAATTGCTGAGTGCGAATTGTAATGGTTTACGTTGAGAAGTGAACACGTTTACCAGCCAAAACACGAATAAACGCGAGTGCGGGTTGTACTGTGACAGCGTTTTGCCAGTTCGAACGGTCAACTTACTCATACTCACTACTCGATGCTCGATTAACGCGGTAGTAAAGTTATTCGATTGGATCTGTCAAACTCGCACTAAGCACTCTGACACTATTTTTGTACACTTTTATAACAATAAAGTTTTTGTATTTGTAATTATGTCTGGAATTAAAGCCAATGTACGAGTTCTATGTTTCTCTAAAATAGGTTTTTAAGAATTGAACTGTTAAAATTGGACTGTTAGGCGGTACGAAGTTCGCTGGGTCAAGTAGTTAGGTACTTATACGATTATTTCCTCCTCCTCAGGGTTTGTGCTCGCGTCGGCCGTGGTACTGCTGCTATGCGGTGTGGTCTGCGCCCTATTCTTCAGCTCTTGGGTGCGACTGATCATAGACCATGTAAGTTCCAATTCTTTTTTTATATATTTATTGCTACATCAACCCAATGTCTCCATTGTTGGGGCACGGGTCTCTTCCTGCCTCGCAGGAAGGTTAGGCCATACTCCACCACGGGGGCCAAGTCCGGTTGGCGGAGGATTGTAAGACAGTGACGGCCCTTACTGTCAGTAGTTTTTAAGCCGCCGATAAGGCCTCTGACATGGCTTAACGACTGCCTTTACATGACAGCCGGCACCGGCGGCTTAACGTGCCTTGCGAAGCACGCAGCGCCCGGATTTTTATTGTTATTATTATTAATTATTGATTTAATTATGCGTGAATATGTGAATGTGAATATTAGATCTCAGCAATTTTAATTTCCATACTTGTCGCTAGGTGGCGCTTCTTCGATGCCATATAAATATGAGTTTACGTTAACGCTATCGAGTAGTTAAAAAACTCTCACAAGTATGGCGACAAGTATGGAAATTAAAATTGCTGAGTGCGAGTTGTAATGGTTCACGTTGAGAAGTGAACACGTTTACCAGCCAAAACACGAATAAACGCGAGTGCGAGTCGTACTGTGACAGCGTTTTGCCAGTTCGAACGGTTAACTTACTCATACTCACTACTCAATGCTCGATTAACGCGGTAGTAAAGTTATTCGATTGGATCTGTCAAACTCGCACTAAGCACTCAGGCTGCTTTTACCACGCTAGTAGGAGTGTGATTGATGGGGCTGTAGCATACATTACGATCGATATCCGCTTCCTAGTTCTCACGCAAGTCTTATCTCACTTTCACCCCTTAGCATAGATGGTATATTAATAAATTAAAAAAAATCTATAATATAAAAATGAATCGCCGAATGTGTTGGTAAGCGCAAATCTCGAGAGCAGTTGAACCGATTTCGCTAATTCCTTTTTTAGAATATTCCTTGAAGTACGAGGATGGTTCTTACAGAGGGAAAAATAAAAAAAAAAAAAAAAAATCGACTGTTAGGCGGTACGAAGTTCACTGGGTCAGATAGTAATAAATAAATAATCGTAGACATATTACACAGATCTCGTTAGCCCCACAATAAGTACAACTAAATGACTTGTAAAAATCTATTTAGAGGCTAAAAATTACACCCATGCCGGGATTCAAACCCGCGACCTCTGGCTATCCGTGCCAGCGCTCTTTCCAACTGAGCTAATGGGCGACTCACCGGAATCAGTGAAATTTCGAACCTCCTTACAACACTCACTGTATTACGTACATGACTTGTGTTACAGGTGCTAACTCGATTTGGTTGCGTTTTGGAGTGCTTTAACGACTGGCAGTAAGGCCCGCCACTATCTTACAATCCTCCACCAACCCGGACTTGGCCCCCTTGGTGGAGTAACCTAACCTAGGTTAGTTTAGTTCACTCCACGATAGGTAATACCCACGTAACAACTTTATACGTAATTGCTCCCACATAGCTTTTATTACAATTTTCCCAGCCTCTGTGCAGCGAATTATGAAATTAAAAGCGAATTTAATTACGACTATAAATAAACACTTGCTTCAGAGGTCGCACTCTTATCATGAGTACAAGGTAATCTGCTCATAATAACAATGGTGGCTAATCGAGCTGATACAATTGAGAGAATAACGATTGAGTAGAGCCTTGGCAAGCACGCGCCACGATTAAGATTGTTGTTATCTCCGAAAACGTCCGAAAAGTACAGAGATAAGTTGCGTATAATAAACAAAACGATATCAACCCTTTGTATGTCCCCACTGCTGGGGCATGGGCATTACCCCCTATGATAGCACAACGTGGCGCTCTTTAGGGGAGGGCTATGTCCAGCAGTGGACTAGTATAGCCTGACGACGTCGACGAATGCTGGGGCACGGGTCTCTTCCTGCATCGCCGAAAGATTAGGCCATGCATTACCACGGGGGCCAAGTCCGGGTTGGCGGAGGATTGTAAGACAGTGGCGGGCCTTACTGTAAGAAGTTATCAAGCCGTCCATAAGGCCTCTGATATGGCTTATCAAGTGCCATTACATGAAAACCGGCAACAACGGCTTAGCGTGCCTTGTTAAGCGCGGCAGCGCTCGGAAAAAATGCCACTAGCGGTAGTCACGGGACGGTCACCCATCTACGTGACCGCGCCTGTTGCTGCTTAATCAAAGTGATTGATTCCAATCACTCGGTTCGACTAGGCCAAGAGCGCTTCACTAGGCCACGAGCTTTTCACTAGGCCACGAATGCTTCACTAGGCCACGAGCTTTTCACTAGGCCATCGGCCACGAATGCTTCAGGTAGGCCACGAGCGCTTCGTAGTTGTTCAATAGTCATTTTAGACTCTATAGAAATCCCCTAAATCGATTAATTATTCATGTACATGCACCACGTACCGACTATATTCTTCAAGCAATCCACTCCATCCAAAGGTTGTCTGGAGGAGATCTCTCTTAACGATAAGACCGCCAATTGTATAACATTACTTATATTTAAGAAATTATGGTTGTAATATTTTCTGGTTGTGCAATAAAGTGTTCTCTATCTTTATGTCTAAATGACCCGGTAATGGTCGTTTCATTCACACTATCGGTAGTCTAGTAACCAAACGCATTGCAATGGTATAACCAGTGCTACTTGACTCGGTGCCTCTCGCGGTTTGATCTTCTTCGCGAGAGATGCCTATTTGATTTGCGCGGTTTATTGGTACTCCTGGAATGACATTGTACATTCTAGAATAGAATAGAATAACATTTATTCAAATACTGAATAAAAATAATAAAATCTTAAAAATAATAAGATGGCCAGTTAAAGAGCACACTTAAGGTAAGAAATACCAATAATTAAAGTAATAGTTAAAATCATACAGTCGTGGCAAAGTGAGCTTAGCTGGTGGGGGCGCTGTGTGTCATGGTACCAAAAAAGGCTGTCAGTGGACAACTCGTGACGCTGGTATTCTGCCAGAACCTGCTTATTCTGTTAACTTTTAGAATATACCTCGGCTACTATCGGATAGAATCGGATATATTCGTCTAATAGAAACATCGGAACGAATATGACACGTAACTTTTCAAAATAGTGAGGAAAAGTTTTATACAGAGCAGGAAGCAGTATTACACTCGTCTGCTTTCGGCGAAAACCGAAGCCTAATCTGGAGCTCGAGGTATATTCTAAAAGCTAGAAGACTGTACTTCTGTTAATTTGTCGACTATTCAATTGAGACAAACTGTCGTGCTTATTTCAATTTATTGAAAAACTACTTATTAGACTCTAGGGCGGTTAAAAGTAGCGGTAACAGCCTACAAACGGCACTTACCGAGCAGCAATTTTCTCGCAAGTAATCCGACTGAAAATTGAGCAAACTACCAACATTAGCGGCCGAACCGCAACCTTGAAAACTGAATTATTTTATTGCACATTGTGACCAATGCAGCGATGTTGCGACATTACTACAATATCGTTAAGAAGTGGTGACGGCTGATGGCTAATAGGGCACTCAAATTGGCCATTAAAATCGCTAAACGTGATGTATTTACCCGACCGCAGCGTAGCCCAAAAGAAGTGTAACGTGTTTACGTCGTATGTACGTATGTACATACAAGCCAAATAAAAAAAGTATGTACTTCATAACTTCCCGGGATCCCGGGAAATTGCCCATTGGCTCAGTTGGGAGAGCGCTGGCACGGTTAGCCAGAGGTCGCGGGTTCGAGTCCCGGCCGGGGTGGAATTTTTTAGCCTCTAAATAGGTTTTTAAAATTGTCCTTAGCACGGGTTAGTGCAATAAAAATAATATAGTTACAGAACCAATGGACAGATTTTGATAAATAATTCGCATTTGCGCGAGTCTCATATGCTGCATAAACTTAGCTCAAATTAAACAGAAACGCCATCTATCGACGGCAGCCGGCACCAACTGCTTAACGTGCCTCGCAAGGCACGGAACCGCTCGCTAAAATGCCACTAGCGGTAGGTACTCATAGACGGTCACTCATCCATCCACTGAACGTGCCCTGTGTTGCTTAACCTTTGTTATCGTTAAGCCAAGTCAGATTCGAGGCCTTAGGGCGGCTTGAAAACTTCTGACAGTAAGACCAGCCACTAGCCTTGCTTGTTTGTTACGCTTTATTGCACAAAAATTAAGAAACAGAAAAATAACTTAAATAACAGGTAAGTGTTGATGTACAAAGGCGGACTTATTTCAAAAGAAATTTCTTCCAGCCAGCCTAAGAAAGATTCTGACCAAAAAACAGAAAGCGGGAGATGGCAAATATAGCTAAACAAGAAAAATTAAACCTAAAATCACCTATTTCAAGTTAATAGATAAAATTGTTACTATAGCTATCAATAGATACTTACTAATATACACACATTGTACATAATTATAACTACTTAAATAGTATATAAAATACATATCCATAATTCTAGACATACATATTTAAAGAATAATGAACATACTTAAACAAAAAATACATAAATAAAAGTATTATACATTGGAAAGGAAGTGCTCTTGCAAGCGTCAACCAATCCGGACTTAGCCCCCGTGGTGGAGTATGGCCTATACCATCGTCGGGGAAGAGACCCGTGCCCCTCAAAGGGGACATAATGGGTCGATGATGATTATAAAATAAAACACAGTTGAAATCGTTCCCCTTTTTTATTTATAAAACGTTTTACAACTTAGTATTCTAAGGTTAACACGAGCACTAGACATAACTGTATTTGCACTGATATTTACTCGTTTAAGTTTAAATTTAATTTCAATTCTTCTTCTTCTTCAGGCGATATTAGTCCACTGCTGGACATAGCCCTTCCTAAAATAATGAGCGCTATGGCGCAAGGTTGTGCCATCATTGGGGGTTATGCCCATAATCCTATTTCAATTACTAATATAACATTTACATACAGACACATACAAGGCTTCTGGCCCCACACTAGGATACCCTGTGTCGTGGGAACCAGAAACAACGACATCACAAACATGTAAACATTCAAGACCTGGGGGTTTTTTTTTGTTCCCAGCCGGGTTTCGAACCCGGGACCTCTTGCATGGTAGGCAGACTCGCTACCGCTACGCCACAGAGGTCGTGATAATAATAAATATGGTTGACTTTATATAAAATAATTGGCATCACTTGCAGCCCCGAGTACCTACTTTGCAGTTAGGCCCATTAGCTCAGTTGGGAGAGCGCTGGTACGGTTAGCCGGAGGTTGCGGGCTCGAGTCCCGGCATGGGCGGAATTTTTAGCCTCTAAGTAGGTTTTTAAAATTGTCCTCAGCCCGGGTTAGTGCGAAAAACGAATATAATCACGGCAGAGTTACTTTTGCATTTTCATAGCAGATTGGATACTTCTAGATCATGGACGAAACGGAACGTAACTTGTGCACGTATCAGCATGCGTTATGTGCACTCACGGGCATCGAACCTTGCCTGTTGGGAGCTAACGACTGCGTCCGTCCTTGTCTGGCCCGTGCTAGCGAGTATAGCCGCCTCCCTCTCTCCCGCGCAGAGATCCGGTTGCAATCGCGTGTCATACAGCCTATGCGATTTACATGATCGGGTCGGACAGAAGACTGTTTCTTAAAGAAGTTATGTTCGGTGGAATACATTTTTATAATGTGGTGATTGTCTTAGAATCCTCCACCGACCCGGACTTGGCTCCCGTGGTGGAGTATGGCCTAACTTTCCTGCGATGCAGGAAGAGACCCGCGCCTCAGCAGTGGGGACATACAAGGGTTGATATCGAAGCCAGGTCTGAGGCCTTATGGCGACTTGAAAACTTCTGACAGTAAGACCAGCCACTCGTCTTGCAAGCCTCCACCAATCCGGACTTGGCCCCCTATTCGGATTGGTGGAGGCCTATACCTTCCTTAGAGATGAGATCCGTGCCCCTCGGTGGGGACATACGTGGGACACTCAGAAAGTTCGGACGGACCTAAGGCCGCTGACTTGGCTTAACTCTATCGACGGCAGCCGCTACCAAATGCTTAGCGTGCGTTGCAAAGCACAGAACCGCTCGGAAAAATCCCACTAGCGTAAGTCATAGACGATTTACCCGTCCATGCTCTGAACGCACCCTGTGTTGCTTAACCTTCGTGATTGTTTAAGATCACACAGGCAGCTGGGGCTGCGGGCGATTCGCGAGCGTCACTACATATTAGTTTTTGATATAGTTTTAGCGTGCAAATATCTGCCTGCACTTCAAAAAACTTCTGCTCTAAGTTACAGCTTAAGAGCTGGATTCTGTTCCGATCTATTCGGTTCTGATTTATTCTATTTCATCCATTTATTTGAGGTGTTTCTGATTCTGGTGATTCAGTACGTGATTCTGAATTTGATCCGAGCAGACCTTTCATTCATTTTCTTTTTTGTACCGCTCATATTGCATTAGCCTGAGCATCTGCATCGAATAACAATTCATTGTACTGTGCAATAGTCCGGAACGCTTGTGGTTCTGCTGTTGAACCTCGCTGCCGAAGGTTTAGTGGTAAGTGCGGGGTCACCAACACATCATCCCAGGGGCAAGTAGGACACGAGCGGTCGAGTAGGTACTGTGAAAGCCATTGTTAATCCACTAGTGCTAAGAAGCAAAATAAATGGTAAAACCTTATTTTGTTAAGATTCCTAATAAAATAAACGATAAAGGCATCTAAGAGTTTTTGTCCAAGCTTTCTTCAAATAAAGACACCTAGTTTAATCAGTAACGTTCATTAACTCGCAAAACATATTTGAATTTGAAATGAAATTAAATGAAACGGTTTCATTCAAAGTAGCGCAGAAGCTGCGGCGTAACGAACGTTATAATTCAAACTAGGTGTCCATTTCAAAATCTAGACCATTTTGGAGAAATAATGGACAAAAAAACTTCAAACTTAGTCTTTTCAAAGTCCTTAATTAACAGAGTTTACATAATTATTATAAAAACATAGAACTGGCTTTAATTCAAGACGTCATTGTCATCTAAATAATCCTTTATGCAGTAGTAGCCCTTTACACTTTAAAAATGTGTACTTTACACATTTTTTGATTAAATGGGATTTGAATGTGTAAAATTATAAACACACAAATAATAATTATAAAATTACATTTGTATGTAAATATATAACTGTGGTATTTCCTTTTTATGTACAATAAAGTGTTCTTCTTTATCTCTGTCTTAATCTACAAATTGGCGTTGACTGATATGTCTTACAAGTAAACATAAATAAGATTCTAGAACCACAAAGACACAGGTGTTTTATTTTGTGTTTCGAGATTTGCAATTGTTTAAGTGCATTTAAGTGAACAGTATTTATTTTTTTATTTTATTTTATAAAGGATGAAAAACAGAATCAACAACAAACACTTAAATACAGGAAACGACTTAGCTTATTAAATTTTGTTAATTCCTAAGCATTCCTCACCGCCAGATAAGAGCTTAGTATGCGATAAGAGTAGGATACATAACATTCATGAAGACAATCTCTTGTTACTTAAAAAGATACAAAACAATACTATCATCTATGTGTACTTAGTAATTTACAAAAAAAGCAAATTACGAGAAAATTGCTGATAGTTTAACCATTAAACTCAATGAGATAAAAATTAAGTAATATAAATAATAGAGGCACTTAGGTCAAAATGTGACTAAGTAGGTAATTCAAACAATTATGCTTAAAAACAGTTATACGTAATGTTTACTTATATTGATATGGAAATTTGCAAAGACGCTAAATTTGCAATGAATTACTAGAGTTTCCAGTAATAGGAATTCTACCGGTCTCAATTTTAGGACCGGTCCTATTCCTTATTTACATCCTGCTAATATTACAAACTTGAAAGTTTGGATGTATGGAGAAGGATAAGCATAAACTCGATGGATTAATATTTTTTTATTCAATATATGCCAGAACAGGATATATTGGCACAGAGATAGATAGACTGTCTGGAACAGCACATAACTTTTTACGCTGGAAAAATAGAGCTTCCAATAGGAGTTCCACAGTTTAACTTTGGGGCCGGTCCTATTCCTTATTCACATCCCGCTAGTATTACAAACGTGAATGTTTGGATGAATGGAAAAACTGGATGCATGGCTGCAATTACTCATTTATTCCGGAACGAGAAACGGATCGGTATATATTAGCACAGAGATAAAAAGACAGTCTAGAATAGCGCATAGACTACTTTTAACCATTGCCCCGGAAAAATGCACAACAAAATTTCAACGTGAGAGGAGTAGCAACAGATGTCAAACAATACAGTTCCGTCAGAGTGGAACTGTACGCTAAAGGCTGACAATAATTAATGCATTCAGCCTCAAGAATACAGTTCTAATTAAGAACAAACACTCTGTTACTCGTATTGTACGAACTGAAACAGACCAAAATAAAAGAACCGATACACAACTTGGCTGCGTCTCTGCGAACAAGACTAGTTATCATCGCATTTTAGGGTTCCGTGTCGCCAAACAAGACCCTATCGTCAAGAAGCGCTCGTGGTCTAGGCGAACCGAGTGATTGGAATCAATCACTTGGTTAAGCAACAACAGGCGCGGTCAGGTACAGGATGGGTGAGCGTCCCGTGACTACAGCTAGTGGCATTTTTCCGAGCGCATCCGTGCTTCGCAAGGCACGTTAAGCCGTTGGTGCCGGCTGTCATATAATGGCAGCCGTTAAGCCATGTCAGAGGCCTTATGGGTGGCTTAATAACTTCTGACACTAAGGCCCGCCACTGTCTTACAATTTTTCACCAACCCGGACTTGGCCCCCGTGGTGGAGTATGGCCTAACCTTCCTGCGATGCAGGAAGAGACCTGTGCCCCAGCAGTGGGGACATACAAGGGTTGATAACGAAAGAAGACCCTGTTACTCTTCATCCTCTGTCTGTTCGGCCGAAGTTTGGAATCTCTTTTTTTCTAATTAGGACAGGTTACACTTGACCCCAGTCACGCCTGATGGTAAGCGAAGGCAGGGTCTACGATGTTACGTGCTTACCTGTTAAATGATTTTATTGTATCTCCAAATACAAATATTGTTTATTGTTTAAAAATAACACGGTTTACAATGAATACTTATCCTAAAGTACAAATTGTTTCAATTTTGGCAACTACCTACCACCTGCACTGACTTTTCGACCGTATCGCAGAGTGGCAGTCATACTAGACAATATGTCCCAGAGCATTTGGGATAGATAATCGTTACTTACAATGACCATAATAATAAGATGATAATGTTACCGAAAAATATATTAACTACACTATTTTTATTTTTAATGCACTAACCCGTGCTAAGGAACAAATTTAAAAACCTATTTAGAGGCTAAAAATTTCACCCATGCCGGGATTCGAACCCGCAACCTCTGGCTATCCGTACCAGCGCTCTACCAATTTTTAGCCTCTAAATAGGTTTTTAAATATATTAACTACAATATTACAATTATTAGTTCTTAGAGACAAAATGGTAATATTATGTATGATGAGATTGAGTGGAAGTTTATTTTATTTGTAGTGTGAGTGTACATTGTGTGATGTGTGCTGTGAGTTATGTGATGTGTGAGCGTGAATGGTGTGTGAACCTAGCCTGCTATATTATGCACTTAACAGAAAAGAGAAATGCCGGTTAACTCTTATGTAAGGAAAAATTGAATTTTCAAATTTCAGAAAGAAAGAGAGAGAGAGAGAATGAGAGAAACCGGCCAAGTGCGAGTCAGACTCGCGCACCGAGGGTTCCGTACAAACCTGTATTATAGACCTGAGTATTTGGTATGAATTTCAATTTAATACCTCTACGCGTTTATGAGGAAATGGGTAGTAAGTTTAAAATTATTAAAAAAATATATATTATGTGATGTAACTAAAAATTTATGGTTTTCGTAATTTTTCCTTTATCTATGCTATAAGACGTTGCTTCGTACCAAATTTCAAGATTCTGAGTTCACGGGAAGCACCCTGTAGGTTTTGATTCCCTTGGAAGTGTCGAAAATTTGCGGCATAAACGGCTGTATCTTTTGATTCCGTTGGTTTAGAAGTTTGATTTTTTCACAGCTTCAAGGGACAGTAGACCTGAGTAATTGATATAAATTTCAGCTTCATACCTCCACGCGTTCCTGAGAAAAAGGGTCTTGACAGACGGACGGACGGACGGACAGACGGACAACAAAGTGATCCTATAAGGGTTCCGTTTTTTTCCTTTTGAGGTACGGAACCCTAAAAAAAGAGGGAGAGAAAGAAAGAGAGGGAGAGAGAGATAGAGAGAGAGAGAGAGAAAGTTTCGTGTGCAATAAAGTATTTATAATAATAATGAAAGAGTAGGGCTTGATTACCACGCGTGCCCGCGGATTGGCAATTTCGAGCGCTGAGGCGGTAAGACACATCAGACCCGAGTCAGCGAGTCGAATCTAAGCCTTCGCAGCTCCATCTCCTATTGTTACGGTTCACACGAGACTGTTTCGTAACGAGCGTGAGACAAAAAGTCCGTTGAGAATCGCTAATTATTCCCGCCGTTTGAACCTTCACCCGGTTTCGATTTCAAGTACGGCGCCCGCCGCCGTCTACGAAAGCGAAAACGTAGTTTTTGTAGAGTAAAATGCAAACTGGCGGTGTACTCGTATTCATCGATATCAACCCTTGTATGTCCCCACTGCTGGGGCACGGGCCTCCTCCTGCATCGCAGGAAGGCCAGACCACACTCCACCACGGGGGCCAAGTCCGGGTCGGTGGAGCATTGTAAGACAGTGGCGGGCCTTACTGTCAGAAGTTATCAAGCCGCCCATAAGGCCTCTGATATGGCTTAACGACTGCCATTACATGACAACCGGCACCAACGGCTTAACGTGCCTTGCGAAGCACGGATGCGTTCGGAGAAAAATGCCACTAGCGGTAGTCGCGGGACGGTCACCCATCCTGCACCTGACCGCGCCTGTTGTTGCTTAACCAAGTGATTGATTCCAATAATTCGGTTCGACTAGGCCACGAGCGTTTCTCTCGTATTCATCATCAACCCATTTTGCAAAAGAAACAATGTGCCTGTATGTATCCCGGCTGGCGATAAAAAAAAGACCAGTTCTTGGATATCTACATGTTTGTGATGTCGTTGTTTCTGGTTCCCACGACACAGGGTATCCTAGTATGGGGCCAGAAGCAATGTATGTGCTTGTATGTAAATGTTGTTGTTGTAAACGTTATGTTATGTTATTATCTCCAACAACCCATTATGTCCCCACCGAGGGGCGCGGGTCTCTTCCCTGAGGAAGGTATAGGCCATACTCCGCCACGAGGGCCAAGTCCAGATCGGTGGAGGCTCGCAAGACAAGTGGTTGGTCTGACTGTCGAAAGGCCTTACTGGCCTAATCTGCGCAAACGTGGAAGAGATTATGTTTTTACTGAATGCCGAGAATTTTGGAGATTTTTATTGAAACATGTTACGGAAGCGCTCGTGGCCTAGTGAAACCGAGTGATTGGAATCAATCACTTGCGTAAAGCAACAACAGGCGGGATCAGGTGCGGGATGGGTGACCGTCCCGTGACTACCGCTAGTGGCATTTTTTCCGAGCGCTTCCGTGCTTCGCAAGGCACGCTAAGCTGTTGGTGCCGGCTGTCGTGTAATGGCAGTCGCTAAGCCATGTCAGAGGCCTTATGGGCGGCTTGATAACTTGTGTCAGTAAGACCCGCCACTGTCTTACAACCTCCACCAACCCGGACTTGGCCCCCGTGGTGAAGTATGGCCTAACCTTCCTGCGATGCAGGAAGAGACCCGTGCCCCAGCAGTGGGGACATACAAGGGTTGATATCGATCGATGTTACACCACGTTTGAGTCTGCGGCAAATATTGTACGGTGACATTCTTGATTAAGGCGCATTGTTCTGAATAAACGAGATGGCATTAAGTCCTTTTTTTGTACATTATCTTTTGTGCAATCGTCATCAATTCATCATGTATCCACCGAAGGGCAAGGGTCTCTTCCCTGAGGAAGGTTGTAGTGTTGTAAAACTTTTATATATATATTAAAACTGGAACGACTTCCACTTTGTACTTTATTGGACTTTATTTATTTAATAAAAACAGGAAAACTGGATAAAAACGGGTAAGCAATTTAAAATAGTTAGATCTAGTCAAGATGTGAAGTGGTAATTGGTAATGTTGGAAATGAGGGAGATCGAAAAATGTGTGAAGTAATTTTAAATATTTGAAAGTGATAGATAGAAAAAGAAATATAAAAAATGGTGTAAAGAGGCTTGCACCGTTACAAGGTATACTCCACCACGGGGGCCAAGTCCGGATCAGTGGAGGCTTGCAAGACTGGTGGCCGGTCTTACTGTCGGAAGTTTTCAAGCCTCCCAAAGGCCTCTGACTTGGCTTAACGACTGCGATCTATCGACGGCAGCCGGCACCAACTGCTTAACGTGTCTTGCGAAGCACGGAGCCGCTCGGACTGCCACTAGCGTTAGTTATAGACGGTCACCCATCCATGCACTGGCCGCGCCCGTGGATGGATGTTGCTTGATCTGCGTGATCGTTTAAGATCACTCAGGCAGCCGCTGCGAGCGATTCAACTACACATTCGATAAATATCGTAATCCTGGATAGCGATCCAAATGTCGTCATAAATATTGAGCGTGTAACTGTAACACCTTTTTAAAAAACCTAGTTAGAGGCTATAAATTCCACCCATGCCGGGATTTGAACCCGCGACCTCTGGCTATCCGTGCCAGCGCTCTTCCAATTGAGCTAATGGGCGACTCACCGGCATCAGTAAAATTTCGAACCTCTTTACACTATTCTCTGTATTACGTACAGGCAGCGACATCTGGCTTAAGTAAATTGTATCACTTACAGCCCCGACTACCTACTTTGCAGTTAGGTTTTACAATTTTAAAAAACCTAGTTAGAGGCTGAAAACACCTTTAACACCTTTGTAATGTACCTTTTGCTTGTATACTCAATGCAACATAAAGATATTGCTATGTTTTTGGGGTTAAAATAAGAATTTAGTTTTTTTTTTGTATTTTAGATAGATAGATAGATAAAAACATTTATTTGCATCTACACACACACACGCACAACAATATATAACAGATAAGAACTTACAAAAGGAATACAAAGCAGAATTATACAGGAAAAAGAGTAACAGATAATCATGACAACACAAATAATCAAATAATATAAGAGAGCAGATCGCAGGTGTGGCAGATGCAAAGGGGCTCTGACTCAGCATATGCTGGAGAGATAAACTACTCCGGCGCTGGTCTTCCGTCAGTACCTGGTAGTATACCGACGTGCAGCACTCGGATAAACGAAAAAAGAAAAGTAAATAAAATAAAAATAAAAACAATTGCGGCAGTTTAATATAAGAATGTCAAAATAGATATAAATAAATTATTGATTAAAGGTTTACATTGTCATCATAATAATATATTAAGTCGATCAAATATAATGAATTATTAATATGCAAACAAATGTCATCTTGATTGCAATAAGTTTTATTATATTAAAATATTAAAGTGTCACGCTTCGCGACAGCGAAGTAATACACTATGATAGTATGTCCTGTGAGAAAATAATAATGATAATAGTAATAATAATAATAATTATAATGGTAGAAGTCAAATGTGGGAAGAATATTATTAAGAACTTAATAAGGGCTTTTGGGATTCAAGAAGGAACTTTTTATATTTGGCTTTAAAGCTAGCCTTAGAATTTTGTGTGGCATGCGCCCATTGTGTAAAAGTCGGTGCGTCCCCGCTCAGGCGACGCAGCGGCAACGCAACGCACACACAGCGCCCGTGTGCACCACTCTTAGAAAGCTGTTAAAGTTACATGATCGGTCGAAGCGGTTGCACAACTGAGTACCGAGTGAGCTCACAAAGTAATGACAGACAAATCACAAATCATCTTTGAATCTATTGCCCATCTCTGCGGGGTTTGAACGCTTAAGCTGTGAACTTCAACAACTATTCACGGCGTCTCATCGGCGTTCGCTGAAACATTAAAGGAGAAGTAGAAGAGTTTTACGTAGGTACCATGTTCAGTTGAATGCACCTTCCCCTACTCCTAGTATTGTATATTATGACATGTTTTTTAAAATGTTAAGTACAATGTAGTACTTATACCAATGAAAATTGATAGATAGAGAACACTTTATTGTACATAAAAAAGGAATTACATAGATATTTCTTAACCTACTGACGGCGGCCTTATCACTAAAAGTAATCTCTTCCAGACAACCTTTGGATGGACTGGAGCGATATATTGAAAATACTACAATATACTAATTTTACAGTTCGACGATTGGAATTCTTCAGGATTTGGTGCGCGTGATATAGGAGCTATTCCATGCAATAGGTGTTGCATGAAGCGCTCGTGGCCTAGCCGAACCGAGTGATTGGAATCAATCATGAGTTAAGCAACAACAGGCGCGGTCAGGTGTAGGATGGGTGACCGTCCCGTGACTACCACTAGTGGCATGTTTTCCGAGCGCTTCTGTGCTTTGCAAGGCACGCTAAGCCGTTGGTGCCGGCTGTCATGTAATGGCTGTCGTTAAGCCATGTCAGAGGCCTTATGGGCGGCTTCATAACTTCTGACAGTAAGGCTCGCTACTGTTTTGCAATCCTTCACCAACCCGGACTTGGCCCCCAGCAGTGGGGACATACAAGTTGATGTCGATGCCATGCAGTGGGATGTACTAGGCAGCTTATACTATCAATGAAGTCCGTGACCGGACAAATAAAGATTGAAGGGTTACTTTCGTGAACAAAGGTATAGTTGATTACCGAAACAATTGTGCGGGATTACCTGTTTTACGACAACGTTATCTTCTTTTTAATATATAAAACAAAGTCGGGTATGTTTGTACCCTCGCAAACGGTTGGGCCGATTTTCATGGTTTTAATTTGTTATGTTTATCTTCGTTCCGAATATCAGAATAACTATTAAAGTCTGAAAGTTCAGTCAGAAGCTGCAGTTAAATCCCTATCCCGACTAAGATAAGATAAGAATATTCTTTATTGTACACTGGAAAAACAACAAATACAAAACAATTGTGAATATACATAGGACAATTGGCGGCCTTATTACTAAAAGCAATTTCATCCAGACAACCTTACGATGGAAAGTTGCTGAAGGAAATTAGAAAGACTGGTAGCCAGTGCAAATTTGAATATTGATACATACTTATACTTAATAATAATACACTTACATACCGTTACCTATATAAACTTATAATTTATTATAAACATACATATATATCTTATAATAAAGTTCTACACAAGACAAGGAAAGTAATAACACCTATACACAAGAGGACAAAATTTTAATGACTATACTAATAAATAAAAATCACGAACTAATATTATTAACGCAAAAGTTCAATACTTACAGTATGGATGGATGTTTGTTACGCTTTCACGTATAAAACTACTGAATTGATTTTAATGAAACTTTACAATAATATACACTTATACATCAGAATAACACACAGGCTACAATTTATAAAGATATTGTGTGCATTGTCCAAAATATGACGATAAGTGTAAAGTGGGAAAAAATCTACCCGATAACCTGCGCAGACGAAGTCGCGGCAGTTAGCTAGTATAAAAATAAAAATGACAAAAAAAAATAACAAATGCATTTATGATACAAATTCATAATGTACTTTACACGTCGGAGCCGACTCATCAATGCTGTTGTTGTATGAGTCTCCGCCGGGATTTCCTACACTAATTCTTAATATGTAAATGTCTTTTTGGAAACATGAGAATTGATGAGTTAAAGGAAAAGCGGAATTGTAGGATCTAATTGAGTCTAAGAAATACGAATCAATAGGCGTTCGGAGAATTGAAACCGGATTTTAGGAATCTCTAAGTGTTTTTTATCGCAAAGTGACGCCAGTTGCATTTGGTTCTGTTTATAAATTTATGACAGCGACACAATTCAGTTTTTTTTTAAAAGTCATCGCAGTCGAGTAATGGCTTTGAAATTAAGTCGCTTTAGGTGCTAGAGATGGAAGCGCTCGTGGCCTAGTCGAACCAAGTGATTGGAATCAATCACTTGAGTTAAGCAGCAATAGGCGCGGTTTATTGGAGGATGGGCGACTGTCCCGTAACTACCGCTAGTGGCATTTGTAAAAAATTTGTATAGGAGGTATAAAGAATGTTGTCTTATTTTCTTGAAACTTAAAATAAATACTCTTCAACACAATTGATTGAACATGTATTTTGCCGTCTTTCTAAATTTAACCCCTAAGGGAGTGAACGGGGTTGCAAAAAAAGTCCACGCGGACGGAGTCGCGGGCAAAAGCCAGTAATAATAACACAAAGTGAATTTCGTCGACGACTTCCCCACGGCACGGCACTGATTGATCGCAAAATGCCCTTCTTTGGAGTTATTTGAAATCTGTGGTTCATGCGAATAAGCCACAGACTCCCGCAGTTCTGAAAGAAAACATTCTTCAAGAAATAGGGAACATATCGCAGGAAATGTTACGGCAAGTTATGGTAAATGGAATATTTATGCAGTTATAAATATTTCTCCCTTCCTCCCGCTATCTTAATTTAAACACCCAATGCTAAGGTTGGCTGGAAGAGATCTCTGTTAGAGATAAGTTCTCCTTTAAAACAAATTTTATGCAATGATCTTTCGATTTTACTGTTTGAAATAAAGACTATATAATGTAAATTTCATAAATAGGGCTCAAATGTGCATCAACTCTGAATGTCGCCATTTAAGAGACATCGTCTTAAAAATCGAAACGCGATGAAATTTCATGGCGTAAATATACATATAACATTATTATAATAAGAGTAGAATAAAAATTTTTAAAATTAAACTACAATATAGTTCTGTGTACAATAAAGAAGATTTTATTTTAATTTTAATACAAAACCCACAGCACAAGTTAAATTATAAAATATGGTTGTGTAAAATATCCAAACATAGGCCACTTAGGGGCTTACATTATATTAACTTGCCTACTAGACAGGAACAAAGGTAGACTTACATAATTTAATTTAAAGAAACGGGTTTTACAAATCAGTGGAATGAATTATTTGTTTATTTGTTATTTATTATATTATTAGTTAATTTAATTATTTAAATACATATTTAAAACTTATTTGTATATAGGAACGGATTCTATCCGTCTTTCTATATTTTTCTGAACTACATTTTAAATCCATCATTGGCTGCATGTACAATATTTAAATACCTATTGTTTATTTAAATTGTATTGCTGTGGATTTCTGTTGAATAAATAAATTAAAAATAAAATAAATGAACATGTAAAGTAATTTTTAGTTGTTCATATTTATTTATTTTATATTTGTATTTTTCTTATAATTTAGAATAGATGTTTTAGCTGAACATCTGTTTTAAGCTGTACCTTTTTCCATAAGCACACTTTAAGTAGGTTAAGGTTGCTGGAAGTTTCTTCAAGGGCCACACTTTTAGTAGCCTATGATTTTGTTGACAATTATAGCTTACCTATCTACGTGAATTTCCACACCGCAGCAAACATAAGCATTATGCTTGATTTGCGCACGTTCAAGTGTGTCTGTAAAACTTCGTACATCATCACTATTTGGTAGGTACCTACGTGAGGTATTTGGAAATTTACTCCAACGATTTCGCAGTCGCGGTCTCCATACGGTGTATGGAGACCGCGACCATGAAATCGCAGCGATCGAATTAGCGATCTGAAGTGGCAGTGAGCTGGCCATATCTCGCGAAAAACCGACAACCGTTGGAGTAAACGTGTTCTCGAGTGGAGACCGCGACTCGGCAAACGTAGTGTAGTACGCCCTCCGACCAGGTGGGATGACGATCTGCGAAGAACTGCAGGCAGATGCTGTATGCGGCAAGCTGAAGACAGGGCGCTATGGCGCTCATTAGGGGAAGGCTATGCCAAGCAGTGGACTAGTATAGCCTGACGATAATGATAATAATGACTAGATGGGTGAAAGCACCACTCGGACACTGCAGAGACATAGTTTTAACCCGCAGCTTGTATGCCTCGGCACGTATTGACTTGTCTTTTCTGTGGGCTAGGCCGACTAAGCTGCCAGGATAATTTACTTTATTTATTAGTACACAAAACAGGTTACAGACAAAAATTTAAAAACCTATTTAGAGGCTAAAAATTTCACCCATGCCGGGATTCGAACCCGCAACCTCTGGCTATCCGTGCATACACATTTTCCAAATTTCACATAGATTGTAGATCAGCTCAAGCCTAAAGTGGTGTATTAATTGTGTTATTAATTTTAATTTTAACCAAATTTATTCAATAACGACTTTTTAACTTAAAACTTTCTATTATGTTCACTCAGGGTGCTCTGAGGGCGCCACGGACAGCTTTTATAAAAACGTGAAATTTCTGGAAAATATCTATCCACATCTTTGTTAGCCGCCACCAGGTCGTATACGATATCAACCTATGTTCCCACTACTGGGGCACGGGTCTCTTCCTGCATCGCAAGAAGGTTAGGCCATACTCCACCACGGGGGCCAAGTCCGGGTTGGTGGACGATTGTAAGCCAGTGGCGGGTCTTACTGTCAGAAGTTATCAAGCCGCTCATAAGGCCTCTGTCATGGCTAAACAACTGCTATTACATGACAGCCGGCACCAACGGCTTGAACGCTCGGAAAAATGCCACTAGCGGTCGTCACGCGATGGTTACCCATCCTGCGCCTGACCGCGCCTGTTGTTGCGTAACTCAAGTGATTGATTCCAATCACAAGCTTCGACTAGGCCACGAGCGCTTTGTATAGAGGTCGTATAGGTGCTGGGCAAACCTACTCCATCTAAATACGACGTTCCAAGGCACAAAGCGGCTAAACAGCGTCTCATTTTCACTTTCATCATGTCAACGCCACTAAACACTTGACACAGTTCTATTGCAATGGAGGTTGTGGCACGAGCTGGCAGCGTTAGTGGCCTCTGCCTTCGTACTGCGTAGCCGGGAAGGAAGGTCGCCAGAGCTGTGAGCTTTCGGCGGGATTATGACACTGCAAACGGTTGGAATTATTGCGTTAAAGGGTTAAAGTTCTAGACATAGTGTAGGTGTGTTGGTTGGTGCCGGCGCCGGGGCGTAAAGATACAAGGACAAAGTAGTGGAGATTAATTATATTCACATAAATGAAAACTTTTAGCTACACCGAGAGGATTCCATCACCGGCGTCCAACTGTTTATTTCGTTGCCATGACTCCCTGCGCATATAGAGTAAGCGCTGCGTCCGTTGCACGAGCTTGGTATCCGTGGCACAGATGGCGGAGACACCACACCTTTTTGGAGTACAGACGACGGCATCGATCTTTATAAACGTGCACCTAAACCACTTAATTATTTTAATTCTTTATTGCACTAATGAAATACTTGAATATGAGTGAAAGTGTACGAGTATTGTGCAATAATTTAATGAAGCATTAGTTTTTAATGTGTTTTTTTCTGCTTAATTTAACGGTGCATAGTACCTGGGCCACCGTTTTAAGCATGCCTGTACTAGGTGACACCGTACTTCCATAGCTTAGGAAAAACTTAGTTTAATTGATATTTTGCTTCTTTTAAAGATTACTTTAGTACTTAAAAACCTATTTAGGAGGCTAAAAATTCCACCCATGCCGGTTTTCGAACCCGCGACCTCTAGACATTCAGCAAGCAAGCGGCAAGCAGAATGTAAATTCTTTACGTTGACATAAATTGAATTGAATTCCATAGGAATGCATGTCTGAATAAGTTACTTTTTAAGTTATTTAGTGAATGGGAAAAAAGAGACGGCATCCGGAAGGTTCACGAAGCAGACAAGGAAGAGAGCCATTGTTTTCACGGCCTCCCTTTCGTATTTTATCATAAGGCCCAGCTTAATGTATCTCTCGCGCATGCTAAGCACCTTTCCTCCTCCGTTCTCAGAAACTGGTGCTTCACCCTGGCTCGATGACCTTCGAGTGGTGGGCGCGGCCGCCGGTCAGGCCCTTCATCAAGGTCTACGTGTACAACGTGACCAACGCCGATGATTTCCTCAACAACGGGAGCAAGCCTATACTGGACGAGTTGGGGCCATACGTTTACTCGTGAGTATCTCTTGCAACGTTGTATATCCTTTACAAATAATAATAAACACTGGAACGACTTCAATTGTGGTTTTATTTGTAGATATGTAAGTAGTAATATTTTAATAAAACAGAAAAACTGGATAAAAACGGATAAGCAGGTAAAATAGTCAGATCTAAGCGAAGGGTAAAGTAGTAAAATGAAAAATGAGGGAAATCGAATAATCTGTGACGTAATTTAAATATTTGAGAATGATAGAAAAAGATATAAAAATGGTGTGAAGAGGTTTGCACCGTTACACTTGCACCGTTACACTACCAGTGTAACGGTGCAAACCTCTTCAAACCATTTTTATTTCTTTTTTATTATCTATCATTTTCAAATATTTAAATTACGTCACAGATTATTCGATTGCCCTAATTTTTCATCACTACTACTTTACCCTTCGACCAGTTCTGACTATTTTCCCAGCTTATCCGTTTTAATCCAGTTTTCTGTTTTCATATTACTACATATCTACAAATAAAACAACACCTTAAGTCGCTCCAGTATTTATTATTATTTGTTAAGAATATACCTACATCATTCCACTCTGTTACTGTCTAAGCTCGAACGAAGGTAAATCCAGAGATTTAAGAGTATAAGTCTTACGGCCCTTGCTGAAAATCAGTGCCGTGGGCAAAAAACCCGCAGCAAGTACTGAGCCTGAGGCCGTTTTGCCGCCGCATGGACATGTTCTGGCATGTTCGTTTGTTTTTATTACCTTTTTTATATGTAGAGCACACGCACTCAGTGCATTACGATAAAATTACTGCCTGTTACGATCGAACACCTTCGAGCAATCAGCATCTTGTGAAATTACGTACAAAGCAATTACTAAACTTCTAACTGTAGTGCCACTTAGTCGGGTAACGAAGGTCGGTGCGAAATTGCAGCTGGTAACCGGATTTGTCCGATTATAACCAGTTACAGCTTAGCGCGACTCGGCAAACGTAGTGTAGGACGCCCTCCGACCAGGTGGGATGACGATCTGCGAAAAACTGCAGGCAGATGCTTGATGCGGCAAGCTGAGGACAGGGCCCTATGGCGCTCATTAGGGGAGGGCTATGTCCAGCAGTGGACTAATATAGACTGACGATGATGAAGTCATTAGGAATTCTGATTCTGTGTAAAAAAAATAAATTCAATCTTCTACCAGAATACAATCATGATTTTTTTAATCTAACTAATGTTACTCTCGGCACCAACATACATAATTATTTCAAAGTAAAGAATTTAAATTCTGTTTGCTGAATGTCAATGTACAATGATGATATTGTATAGTAATATTTACAAATGAAGTCTATTTTTGGCTGACGGCCTCGGTGGCGCAGCGGTTTGGCACGCTGACTGTAAAACCGAAGGTCTCGGGTTCGATCCCCGGCCGGAGCAAACTAGGAAACGAACTTTTCTAGTTTGTCTCGGGTCTTGGATGTTATCTATGTATTTATTGTATTAAATCTATCGTCGAGTTAGCACCTATAACACAAGTCATTCGGTTGTACTTAGTATGGGGCTAACGAGATCTGTGTAAAATGACCATGAATATTTATTATTTATTTAAAAAAAAAAATTCACAATAATTGTATGCAGACATTTTTTGTTATTTTGTGCTCGAGGATTTTCAAATAAAGAATAATAATAATAATAATGTAAAATGCAAGCTTAAAAACCTATTTAGCACCTAGCCCTTAAAAAGAGTCCAAAAGAGAGAAAAAAGTCCTTAAGAAATCTCTTACAGATTATACTATTTTTATTTTAATGCACTAACCCGTGCTAGGGAATAAATTTAAAAACCTATTTAGAGGCTAAAAAAATTTTCACCCATGCCGGGATTCGAACCCGCAACCTCTGGCTACTCTGGCCTCTGGCACGGATAGCCAGAGGTTGCGGGTTCGAATCCCGGCATGGGTGAAGTTTTTAGCCTCTAAATAGGTTTTTAAGTCTTCATTCTATTCAACCGCTATGTAAAACATGCTTAAAAACCAATATATTATATTGTTACATATTAAACGAGCTAATCGCGATTATTTATTAAGTAAAACATAATTACCTTATTTCCCGACGTTTCGGCAGCGTTTTACCTAATAAACAATCGCAATTAGACCTGTTTAACACATAACTATTTATGAGTATCGCGAATCATTGAGTATATATTGCTAAAAGCAACTTCTTGTAGAAAACCTTATGACGGAAAATTGCTAAAGGAAAAGAGAGACAAGAGACTGAGGAAACAAATGTCTATGTAGGTAGTTTTTACTGCTACTCCGACTCTCCAAGGTTTGCTGGAAGAAATCTCTTACAGAGATTAGCTCGCCTTTGTACATGTTATGTCTTATGTAATGTCCTATTGTTTAAGTGTAATATGGAAACAAAGTTCCACGCCGGTATTGGAACCTAGGACATAACCCGTGTAAATCAACTCTATCCATCCACTATCGTCGCCGTGAGCTCTAAAACACGAGGTTATATTTTTTTCATGTAAAATTTGAATCAAGTTCTAGCGCACCCGTTGATGTCTAAAGTAGGGATGAAAGTTGAGTACATTTCTCGAGAGGGGCCACGAACGAAAAACGAAGTTTTAAGAGTCTGAGATGGTGGACTTAATGCTATTTAGCAGTTATTGCTATGGTCGAATCTAATTATTATTAAATTCTTTATTGTACCTGTAAAGATTGTACAATTGGCGGGCTTAATACTAAATAGTATTTTATTCTAGCCAACCAACAGGTGACGTGGAGAGGGTGGGGTAGGTAGGTAGTCTCAAACGGTGAGGTGATATTTCATCATCAAATCGCTTTTTTTTTTTAAATTAAACTATATATTAATATGAACAATAATTTCAATAATCTTGATACATTTTTTATCAAAATACACAATTTTTAAATCAAATCTTAACATTTAGTCATCCGAGACCACGGCACCTTTAAAAAAGTGCCGAAACTTCGGAAAATTGTAAAAAAATGTAAAAGAAACGAGTAAAATCCGTATAAAACAGTTTTTATCATGTCTAGTGCTCGTGTTAGAAAATACCTTAAAATACCTTAGAAAATATATAGTACCTTAGAAATAATATATAAATAATAATAATAATATTGGCCTTTTTGCATCTACTTAATGACATGATTTATACAGCGTCCAGTGGTATATTCACTCACACTAGACGGGTGAAGGCACCACTCCGACGCTGTAGTGCCTGGGACATGGTTTTTGTAGATGGTGTAGGCTTGCCCAGCACCTATACCACCCTGACAGCTTAGTCGGCCTAGCCCACAGGAAAGACTAGTCAATACGTGCGGAGCCAACCAAGCCGCGGGTTTCCTCACGATGTTTTCCTTCACCGTTAGCGTGTGGTATTGCGACTACAAATTCGCAAATGTACGTAACTTTGAAATTAAACAAAGTCATTGGTACATGCCCGCACTCGGGATCGAACCTGGGGCTCTCGCTTGCCAGTCTATGGTTCTACCCACTGAGCTACCACCGCTAGTATTATTATTATTATTATACCTTAGAAATAATATATAATATATATAAAATAAATAGACAATATTATTTTACTTGAATTTCACGAAATTCATTAGATTTCAGATTGAATTGGTAAAGTGTAAAGATGATTGATTAGATAAGATAAGAATATTCTTTATTGTACACCAAAGCGCATATTATAAAACATGTAAAGATACAAAACACAATTGGCGGCCTTATTGCTAAAAGCTATTTCAAAGATGTTTCATTGAAAAAGTGTGTGTTTCGATTAAAAGACGTTTACAAGATTGTTTAATTTTTTTTAAATAGATACCGAAACAAGCCGACATCAGTTACTGCCTGTACGTAATACAGAGAGTATTGTAAAGAGGTTCGAAATTTCACTGATGCCGGTGAGTCGCCCATTAGATCAGTTGGGAGAGCGCTGGCACGGTTAGCCAGAGGTCGCGGATGCGAGCCTCAGCATGGGTGGAATTTTTAGCCTCATCAAACATCTTTGACTATTTCAAAGAAACATCTTTGAAATAGTCAAAGATGTTTCATTGAAAAAGTGTGTGTTTCGATTAAAAGACGTTTACAAGATTGTTTAATTTTTTTTAAATAGATACCGAAACAAACCGACATCAGTCACTGCCTGTAATACAGAGAGTATTGTAAAGAGGTTCGAAATTTCACTGATGCCAGCGAGTCGCCCATTAGCTCAGTTGGAAAGAGCACTGACACGGATAGCCAGAAGTCGCGGTTTCGAGTCCCAGCATGTGTAGAATTTTTAGCCTCTAAAATAGGTTTTTAAAATATTATTGTAACGGTGCAAACCTCTTTACATTTCTTTTACTATCTATAATTTTCAAATATTTAAATTATTGTAGACTTTTAGTCCGGATTCACTTACGGGTGTTGTTGTATCGGAAAAGTCCGACCAGTGATGAGTGTAGTGTAAGACGAGCAACCGACGACGCGAGCTCCGTCTCTGCTCACCATGATTAAGCTCTGCGAATCGGAGCGAAACGTGGTCGGACTTTTCCGATATAACAACAATCGTAAGTAAATCCGGACTAAAAGTCTACAATATTGTGTGATATTTTTATATTATATATTACATATTTATATTATATATTTTATATTTTTATATTACAATATTGTGCTTACGAAAGTTTTAGTATTTCAATTAAGTCACACATTTTCGAAATCCCTCATTTTTCATCATTGCCACCTCACACATAGACAAGATCTGACTATTTTACCTGCTTATCCGTTTTTATCCAGTTCTCTGTTTTATATTAATATAACATTTACATAAAAGCACATACATTGCTTCTGGCCCCACACTAGGATACCCTGTGTCGTGGAACCAGAAACAACGACATCACAAACATGTAAACATGCAAGACCTGGGTTTTTTTTTGTTCCCAGCTGGGATTCGAACCCGGGACCTCTTGCATGGTAGGCAGACGCGCTGCCGCTTCGCCACAGAGGTCGTCAATAGAATAACAGTATCTTAAAAATAAAGCAACAGTTGAAGTCGTTCCAGTTTTAATATTTCTAAAAGTTTTACAACACGATAGTATAAGGTTTTTGAATGTCGTTTTGAATGAATGTCGGCTGTCATATGGCAGTAGCTAAGCCATGTCAGGGACCTTATGTTTAGCCACTGCAACAGACAGAAAGATAACGCTTAACTATCTGTTATAAAAAATAATTTATGTACTGTGTAACGCCTTTATTGCTGCACTTATTGCGGTAAGTAATTAAAAATAATTAAATATTGCACTATACTGTTGATTCAACCCTTCTATGTCCCCACTGCTGGGGCACGGGTCTCTTCCTGCGTCGCAGGAAGGTTAGGCCATACTCCACCACAGGGGCCAAGTCCGGGTTGGTGGAGGATTGTAATACAGTGGCAGGCCTTACTGTCAGAAGTTGTCAAGCCGCCCAAAAGACCTCTGACATGGTTTAAGGACTGTCTTTACATGACAGCCTACACTACACCAACGGCTTAGAGTGCCTCGCGAGGCACGGAAGCGCTCGAAAAAATGCCACTAGCGGTAGTCACAGGACGCTCACCCATCCTGTACCTGACCGCTGACATGGCTTAAGGACTGTCATTGCATGACAGCCGGCACCAACGGCTTAGCGCGTCTCGCGAAGAAAGGAAGCGCTCGGAAAAAATGCCACTAGCGGTAGTCACGGGATATTCACTCATCCAGCACTTGAGCGCGCCTTTTGTTGCTTACTCTAGTGATTGATTCTAATCACTCGGTTCCACTAGGCTACTAGCGCATTTCACCAAACCGTTTTGTTTTTTGTTCGGTCTGTATACTCGACAGCACATCTGCCTCTACACCCATGCAACCTACACGGTTACGTTACGAAAGATTTTGTATTTAAAATGTAAAAGTGACCTTGCTGTTTACTGTAAGCAGAGCAATGAAATGAAATGAAAAGGTTTTATTCAAAGTAGCGCATATACTGCGGCTTAATTAACGTTACTAGTCAAACTAGGTGTCCATTTTAAAATCTAGATCATTTTGAAGAAAAAATGGACAAAAAACTCCAAACTTAGTCTTTTCAAAGTCCTTAACGAACAGAGATTACACAATTTTCACAGAACTCATGCATTTTACATGCTTTAATTCCAGACGTCATTGTCATCTAAATAATCTATATAAATAAAATTCAAAGTCCTGACTGACTGACTCACTCATCAACGCCCAGCCCAAGCCGTTGGACCTAGGAAGCTGAAATTTTGCACAGAGGGTCTATATAAAACGTAGACAAGGATAAGACTGAATTTTTTGAAATTAAACCCCTAAGGGGGAGAAAAGGGTTGCCAACATTTGTATGGGAGGTATAAAAAATGTTGTCTAATTTTCTTGAAACTTAAAATAAATACTCTTAATAGAATCTAAATACGCGGGGAAAAGCTAGTCCTTAATATTATAGTAGCCTTTTAACACAATGTGTACTTTACACATTTTTTGAGCCGCGTTTCAGTCAAACTTAATATACCTTCAGGGATTTTATTACACAGAGCAAGATAACTGGTGTAACTAACCGTACTATCTCAGGCTCTATTTGCTTCCTTTTAATACGATATCATGCAATATTGCATGCGCTTAATGACAGTCAACTGTTTGTGGCAAACACACGGACAAACAGATTTTATCATCGTCATCGTCAGGCTTTACTAGTCCACTGCTGGACATAGCCCTCCCCTAAAGAGCGCCACGTTGTGCTATCATAGGGGGTAATGCCCATAATCCCCACGCTGGGCATGCGGGTTGGGGATCGCAGTTCGGTGGAATTGTACTGCAGGGGGCGCTGCTGCCCACCCCCCGGTTTGTGTCCCTTAGTCGCCTTTTACTACACCCGCGGGAAGAATCGGGTTGGTGCTATTCTCTAGGCCGACACCACACAGCAACAGATTTTATGACGGTACAATGTTCGACAAACCACTTGAGCGAAGGTACTATGGAAGATAAATAAATAAATACAATTACTTAATATACAAATAAATAAATACGCATAAAAATAAAATAAATTACATAGTACAGTACTAAACATCATAAAAGTCCCTTCGGGAATCTACGTTCGCGCAGGCTAGGAAGAAGTGTAACGAAAGTACCCGAAGCTATTCAACATAATCTTTAACCGATACGGTTAAGGTGCAGAATTGATTGCCGCAGTAGCGCTACCTATTTCGCTCACGCTAATATTGCCAAACTAATAGTCACCTGCATCCATGACGTTGAATCAACCAATAACAACAAAGGCGCGCGGCTCACCATAAAATTAAACTATCTGATTGGTCAATCAACTTGCCGCACATCCAAAATTTGGTCATCTGCGCAGGTACATCCGCGAAACTTATTTCTTGTGTAGCACTGTACGCATGTAATTATGATGCGATGACATTGCCCGTCTCTCACTCACTCGCGGCGAGATTCGCGAAGTTGAAATTGAAATTGAAAAATGGTTTCCTCTTCAAGCTAAATTAGTCCACTGCTGGACATAGCCCTCCCCTAATAATAATTATCTTTTTTAAAAACCTATTTAGAGGCTAAAAATTTCACCCATGCCGGGATTCGAACCCGCAACCTCTGGCTATCCGTACCAGCGCTCTACCTGTACGTAATACAGAGAATATTGTAAAGAGGTTCGAAATTTCACATTTCACTGATGCCGTGAGTCGCCCATTGGCTCAATTGGTAGAGCGCTGGTACGGATAGCCAGAGGTTGCGGGTTCGAATGCCGGCATGGGTGAAATTTTTAGCCTCTAAATAGGTTTTTAAATTTGTTCCTTAGCACGGGTTAGTGCATTAAAAATAAAAAATAGTGTAATAATTATCTTTATTTCTTTCAAAATTTTTACAAGATGTTTACATTTTAGGCGTAGGTATTGTTTACAATATTTGAGGCAAAGATGCATATAAACAATTATCTTCTGGGCCTGAACTAGCCTTAGACCAGTATCTCAGGCAACAGTGCTCTTCACTTTCAATATAGTACGTATGTAGCTTTGACATGTGTACGTTAAAAATAGTACAATACAAAAGTTAACAATTATTGTAATAATAATATTGGCTTTTTGCATCTACTTAATGAGATGATTTATACAGCGTCCAGTGATATCTTCACTCACACTAGATGGGTGAAGGGACCACTCCGACGCTGTAGTGCCTGGGACATGGTTTTTATAGATGGTGTAGGCTTGCCCAGCACCTATACCATCCTGACAGCTTAGTCGGCCTAGCCCACAGGGAAGACTAGTCAATACGTGCGGAGCCAACCAAGCTGCGGGTTTCCTCACGATGTTTTCCTTCACGGTTAGCAATTATTGTATTGTTACTATAAAGATAATATAAATTAATGTAGGTAGTTACAATATACCGTTGGTGTATGTGAATCTCTCTGTGTGTTTGATGAGTGTGCGTGAGTGTGTGTGAGAGGGTGTATGAGTATAGAAGGACCAACTCAGTGTGCTGGGTGAATCATGTTTATAACCAAGTTTCCTTACTCAAATAGAACAATGAACGCCATTGCGCAAGGTTGTGCCATCATTGAGGCCTAATGCCCATAATCCCCACGCCGGGCATACGGGTTGGGGATCGCAGTTTGGTGGAATTGTACTGCAGGGGAAGCTGCTGCCCACCCCCCGGTTTGTGTCCCCAAGTCGCCTTTTATGCACCCGCGGGGAGAATTTGGGTTGGTGCTATTGTCTAGGCCGAAAAATAACATAACATTTACACACAGGCACATACATTGCTTCTGGCCCCACACTAGGATACCCTGTGTCGTGGGAACCAGAAACAACGACATCACAAACATGTAAACATCCAAGACCTGGACTGTTTTTTTTTGTTTCCAGCCGGGATTCGAACCCGGGACCTCTTGCATGGTAGGCAGACGTGGCACCGCTACGCCACAGAGGTCGTCATGGTTTAATTATAATGTTATATTTTCTCTCTCCACAGCCAAGAATGGGAGAAGGTGAATATAACGGACAACGAGAACGGGACGCTCTCATTCCACTATCGCCGCACGTACACCTTCAAGCCGGAGCTCAGCGCTGGGCCCGACGACGACGCCGTGGTGGTGCCCAACATACCTATGCTGGTGAGTGTTGAGATGGGCTATCTTTTGGTGCAAGTTTCATAGAAATTGGTGCAGCTGTTTGGGAGATATGCGGCCGTTTCTGAGTTTAGAATTTCACACTACAAAAGAAACGGAACAAAAAAACTTATTAGTGCTTTTTTTACTTATCTATTACTAAAAGGTGTGCAAAACAGCTTTGTAAACATAGCATTACATTCAAGTCATAATCAGGTGTTAGTCAAAGCGTAATGCCAAATATATGTAGGTACATACAGCGTGACAGTTATTCATTTATTTTTATTTTATTTCATAAAGGAGGAAAAACAGAATTAACAACGAGCACTTAAATACAGTAAACGATGTAGCTTATGAAGCAGCTAGCATAACTAATTAAAATAACTAAAACTAGAATAAAAGACGATTTATGAATATTAGGAAATACAACTTGTTTTACGTCGTCGTCGTCGTCGTCGTCAGGCTATACTAGTCCACTGCTGGACATAGCCCTCCCCTAAAGAGCGCCACGTTGTGCTATCATAGGGGGTAATGCCCATAATCCCCACGCTGGGCATGCGGGTTGGGGATCGCAGTCCGGTAGAATTGTACTGCAGGGGGCGCTGCTGCCCACCCCCCGCTTTGTGTCCCTTAGTCGCCTTTTACGACACCCGCGGGAAGAATTGGTTTGGTGCTATTCTGTAGGCCGACACCACACAGCAAAGTGTTTTACGTGTTAATCGGTAATTTGTATAACATTTTTCTATTAATAATAAGCTGACCCAGCGAACTTCGTACCGCCTAACAGTCGATTACCTTTTTTTAAATTTTTCTCTCCGTAAAAACCAACCTCGTACTTCAAGGAATATTCTAAAAACAGAATTAGCGAAATCGGTTCAGCTGCTCTCGACATTTGCGCTTACCAACACATTCAGTGATTCATTTTTATATTATAGACTGGCTGACCCAGCGAACTTCGTACCGCCTAACAGTCGATTCTTTAACTTTTTTTAAATTTTTCCCTCCGTAAGAACCATCCTCGTATTTCAAGGAATATTCTAAAAAAAGAATTAGTGAATCAGGTTCAGCTGCTCTCTAGATTTGCGCTTACCAACACATTCAGCGATTCATTTAAAAATGAATCGCTGAATATTATAGAAGATATACGTAGGTAAATTATTTTTAAAGCCCAAACAAAATTACATTCGCGAGTGGTGTTTGTCTTCAGCGTAAGGAACTCTAAGTGTCTGAGGTGTTCACGTACCTTGAAATTGCCAATCAGCTGTGGGCACGCGTGGCAATAAAGCCCACACTCTCACCTCGACAGAAACCCCGTGCTCAGCAGTGGGACTAACATAGACAACATAACAAAAATGTCGTCAATCAAACCTTTAATTAAAACTGTTTTTATACGGATTTATGCTCGTTTATTACATTTTTTACAATTTTCCAACATTTCGGCACTTTTTCAGGTGAAAAAGTGCCGAAACGTTGGAAAATTGTAAAGAATTTAATAAACGAGCATAAATCCGTATAAAATCAGTTTTAATCTCAGATCATGAGGTTTTAATTATGTCTACTGCTCGTGTTAACCTTAGAAAATACTTCAAACCTTTGTTTAAAAAAAATTGGTACAATCTTAGCTATATCCCATTTATTCTTTCCTATCATGGTTGCATAGAGCGAAGCCTAGGCGAACCGAGTGATTGGAATCAATCACTTGTGTTAAGCAACAACAGGCGCGGTCAGGTGCAGGGTGGGTGACCGTCCCGTGACTACCGCTAGTGGCATTTTTCCGAGCGATTCCGTGCTTCGCAAGGCACGCTAAGCCGTTGGTGCCTGTCATATGATGACAGTCGTTAAGTCATGTCAGAGGCCTTATTGGCGGCTTGATAACTTCTGACGGTAAGGCCCGCCACTGTCTTACAATCCTCCACCAACCCGGACTTGACCCTCGTGGTGGAGTGTGGCCTAACCTTCCTACGATACAGGAAGCGACCCTTGCCCCTGCAGTGGGGACATACAAGGGCTGATAACATGCTTGCTAACATAACTTAATGTTTATGCATGTTTATAATAGTATTTATCTATGTAAGTTTATTTTATAACGTATACGTATGTACATTAATATTCGACGAGCACCAACTACGCGTCTCAATTTCTCCTTCTGCAATCTTTCCGATTTAAGGTTGCCTGGAAGAAATTGCTATCAGCAGTAAGGCCGCCAATTGTACCTATTCTATTATAACTGTTGTCTCTGTCATTATTTTCTGGTGTGTACAATAAAGAATACTCTTATCTTAAAAAACCTATTTAGGGGCTAAAAACTCCACCCATGCTGGGACTCGAACCCGCGACCTCTGGCTAACCGTGCCAGCGGTCGCGGGTTCAAAACCCGGCATGGGTGGAATTTTTAGCCTCTAAATAGGTTTTCAAAATTGTCCTTAGCACGGTTTAGTGCATTAAAAAGAATATATTCTTCTCTTACCGTTGACTCATACCTCACGGATGATTTTCCCACTAAAATATGAAGGTTGATTTGTTGAAGAGGATAATACCTAATTAAAACTGTTTTTATACGGATTTATGCTCGTTTATTACATTTTTACAATTTTCCGACGTTTTGAAAGAGTGCCATAACGTCGGAAAATTGTAAAAATGTAATATAATGTCTACTGCTCGTGTTAACCTTAGAAAATTGGATAATACCTACAAGGAAATTGCCAGATTACTGGAAGTCACACTAAATACGTGTTTTAATTGCATCTACAAAACAACTAATACGTAGGTAATTCCGTCGAGTAATTTTAAACAGGTTTTTTTTTGTCGGGTCAAAGGTCTGTGTTTCTGCGTCAAAATCTTTGCAAAAAACTTTCATAAAAAGTGTAAAGGCTAAACAGCCTAGCCACAGAACTCAAGACCGGTCGGACTTTAATTTTGCTGAAGGTCACGTAAGGTCGCTAGTTAACCATTAACATTATGACACGTGATAATTATCAGAGCAAAATGTTTTCCCTATTCACCTTCAGTAACCGCCACTGTCTTACAATCCTCCACCGACCCGGACTTGGCCCCCGTGGTGGAGTATGGCCTGAATTTCCTGCGATGCAGGAAGAGACCAGTGCCCCAGCAGAGGGGATTGATATCGAAACATAACAGAACATGGGTGGAATTTATGGCCTCTAAATAGGTTTTTAAAATTCTTAGCACGGGTTAGTGCATTAAAAATAATATAATCATGTGGGTACAGCGATATCATTCCGGTGTAAAACCTAACTGCAAAGTAAGGTACTCGGGGCTGCAAGTGATTGAAATTACTTCAGCCAGATGTTGCTGCCTGTACGTAATACAGAGAGTATTGTAAAGAGGTTCGAAATTTCACTGATACCGGTGAGTCGCCCATAAGCTCAGTTGGGAGAGCGCTGGCACGGTTAGCCAGAGGTCGCGGGTTCTAGTCCCGGCATAGGTGGAATTTTTAGCCTCTAAATACGTTTTTAAAATTATGATACGTGATAATTATCAGACCAAAATGTTTCCTGTGTTCACCTTCAGTACGCACGTTAAGCCGTTGGTGCCGGCTGTCATATAATGGCAGTCGTTGAGCCAAGTCAGAGGCCTTGTGGGCGGTTTGATAACTTCTGACAGTAAGTCCCGCCACTGTCTTACAATCCTCCACCAACCCGGACTTGGCCCCCATGGTGCTGGTGTAACCTTCCTGCGATGCAGGAAGAGACCTGTGCCCCAGCAGTAGGGACATATAAGGGTTGAAGTAATACCGCTCGCTACCCGAAACCCGACTGCCTTAGGTGTGCAAATTGTTAATTAAATAATAACGTGAGAGATGGAGGACAGATCTTGGCCGATAACGCCAAGTCCCCCGCTGACTTAGTTTCAGTTAAGTAACACTCGTGCGCCGGCGCAGTGAAAGCGCGACACACATCCGGCGGTGGGCTATTCTGCCGTGCTGTCGAATTCAGCAGTTAATTACATAAACTCAATTCAATTCAATTCAATTCAATTTATTTCAACGTAAAGAATTTAAATTTGGTTTTCTGAAATGAAATGAAAAAGGTTTTATTCAAAGTAGCGCAGAAACTGCGGCAAGTCAAGCTAGGTGTCCATTTCAAAATCTAGACCATTTTGAAGAAAAAATGGACAATAAAACTCCAAACTTTAGTCTTTTCTAAGTCATTAATTAACAGAGTTTACACAATTGTTCTATAAAACATAGAACTGGAGAAAAATTGAACAAAAATTGTTATAAAATATATAACCCATGCATTGCTCTGGCTTTAATTCCAGACATCATTGTCATCTAAGTAATTTGTTACATTATAGTAGCCCTTTTGGCGTAAAGTGTACCTACTTGACACATTTTTTGAACCGCGTTTCAGAATATCTTCAGAGAATGTATATTTTTTTTATTTTATTTTAAATAAATATTGTGTCAAGTGATTCCTTGCTAAGTGATTCCGGATTTATTTAGATAAGAAGATAAGAATATAAGATAATAATATTCTTTAGGGCGCGTGTCGACGAGACGGTTTCTGCCCGGCACGGCGCCGGCCCGGTGTCGGGCCGGTACCAGTTATGTATAAAGCTCCATACAAGTGTGCACCGGTGCTAGTGCCGGTCCGGTTCGGAGCCGTGCCTGGCCGGGCCGGCGCCGTGCCGGGTAGAAACCGTGCTCGTCGACACGTGCCCTTATTGTACACCAGGAAAAAACAAATAAAAAATAATTACAAAGGTACATTACAACTGGCGGCCTTATTGCTTTAAGCGATTTTTTCCATTCAACCTACGAATTACGATAGAGAGTTGCTGAAGGAAAAGTGAGACGGGAAGTTGGTGCAAATATGAATATTGATGTACATACTTAAATACTTAAAAATAATATATTAGATTAGAATTATTTAGATTTATTTATTTACAGAGTTCATGTAACACAACAGTGAACACCAAATCGTTACAGAACTAAAGGCAACCTCCCACAGCGATCTCTCTAGCATTATCTTACATAAAGATAACCTCCCACAGCGATCTCTCTAGCATTATCATCCATCAAAACTTTTATCCCATCCACAAACAAATCACAGGAAATTTTGTTGAGGGAAATGTCAAGGTTGATCAGCAGCCAAGCGTAGGCTGTCAGAATCGCCCCCCTGACGTGGTATCCATACTGCGAGAGAAATTAAAACTTGTGTGCGCGTGCGCTACGCATACCGACCAAACGACTGATACGACGCGCCATCTTGGTACTAGCTTTTGCGTTCTGAAACATTTTTTTTTTCACGTAGGACTGTAACGGTGCAAACCTCTTTACTCAGTTTTTTTATTTCTTCTATTATTAAATCAAAATTTAAAATTTCGTCTCCCATTCCAGATTTTATTTGCATTTTTTCAAATTCCCGTTTCAGTTTTGATGAAACAAGACGAAACTCTTTTCCTTAGAAATTATTTAATTTTCCTAATTTGTTCTGATCAGTTTTACTTGTACAGTTTTAAAATAAATACAGTCTTATTGAAATCGTATACGTATTTTACTACTACTTATTATGAGAACCTTATAGGACAATTCAATTCAATTCATTTATTGCCATAAATTACAGTATTCATAGATATTATAATTAGATATTTTTTTTTTACGTAGCCTCGTTTGTGTCCCACTGCTGGGCAAAGGCCTCCCCCAACTCAGACCAGATGTATCTGTCTTGTGCCACCTCAGACCACTCCGGCATGTGTCGGTCGAGATCGTCTCGCCAACGTTTTCTTGGCCTACCTCTCCTGCGATGACCACCTTGTGGCACCCACTCGGTGGCAAGTCTTGCCCACCTATCCGGGTGCATTCTGCTGATATGCCCTGCCCAGCTCCACTTCAACCTTGCAGTCTGGACACCCACATCAGCTATGCGTGTTTTTGAGCGTAGCGTAGTGTTGCGGATATGGTCAAATTAGATATTGCACGTGTAATTTTACCAATTAAGGACAAAGAATACACAGCAGTGATTGCAACAAAATTGTTAGTCGCGTCGCGCTGAAATCTGTGCCGGCACTACAACGAGACGCAGAGCAGGGCATAACATAACATTTACATACCGGCACATACATTGCTTCTGACCCCACACTAGGACGCATGTCTGCGTCACACGTGCCTGCCCCGTAGCGTACGTAGCGACGATGACGTTCTATGCTTTACTAAATCTGTGCTGCGTCGCCTGCGTCTTAGCATGCGCCCAGCCTTACAGTTAGCTGGAATTCGGAAACGTGGCCTACTTGCTCAAGTCTCTTCACGCGTTATTCTAAATACTATTCTACTCGTCTATTTCCGGTAATGTTCGTGATTTATATGCGAAAATTGTTACGTAACATGACACTAATTACACTATTTTTATTTTTAATGCACTAACCCGTGCTAAGGAACAAATTTAAAAACCTATTTAGAGGCTAAAAATTTCACCCATGCCGGGATTCGAACCCGCAACCTCTGGCTATCCGTACCAGCGCTCTACCAATTGAGCCAATGGGCGACTCACGGCATCAGTGAAATTTCGAACCTCTTTACAATATTCTCTGTATTACGTACAGGCAGCGACATCTGACTAAAGCAAATTGCATTACTTACAGCCCCGACTACCTACTTTGCAGTTAGGTTTTAACATCGGAACGATATCACTGTACCCACATGATTACACTATTTTTATTTTTAATGCACTAACCCGTGCTAAGGAACAAATTTAAAAACCTATTTAGAGGCTAAAAATTTCACCCATGCCGGGATTCGAACCCGCAACCTCTGGCTATCCGTACCAGCGCTCTACCAATTGAGCCAATGGGCGACTCACGGCATCAGTGAAATTTCGAACCTCTTTACAATATTCTCTGTATTACGTACAGGCAGCGACATCTGACTTAAGCAAATTGCATTACTTACAGCCCCGACTACCTACTTTGCAGTTAGGTTTTAACACTAATTTTTGACTTGGCCTTTGCGTATACGTAGTGAGATGATACAGCGTCCAATGGCGTGTTAGATTTTTTATAATTTAATTTTAATAATGAAGTTGTAATAGAAGTCTGTGTAGTGTTACTTTGAATGACAGGATACGCAATAGTCTGATTAGAAAACGTTGTGGACTGAATGAGGATGTAGTGACTTGAATTGAGAAAGGAATGTTGCGTTGGTTTGGAAATGTGGAGAGGATGAAGGAAGAAAGATTGACGAAACAAATATATATTGCGAATGTGAGTGGAAGGGCTGGTAAAGGACGTCCCAATCGGACATACATCGACCAAATAGGGGATGTATTAGCAAAGGGAAAGATAAAACGTACCCAGAACCGGCGTGCGTGCATGCAACGACTTATGAACGTTGATGAAGGATCGTGGTGATCTGCCAGGATCGTGGCAAGTGGCAGTCCCTGGTCTCTGCCTACCCCTCTGGGTTACAGGCGTGAGGGAATGTATGTATGTATGTATGTATGTATGTATGTATGTATGTATGTATGTATGTATGTATGTATGTATGTATGTATGTATGTATGTATGTATGTATGTATGTATGTATGTATGTATGTATGTATGTATGTATGTATGTATGTATGTATGTATGTGTGTATGTAATTGTAATAATACGTTGATGTTGCCACTTATATAAAAATAGGTAAAAACAAGTGCAATATTAACTCCCCTAATGAGCGCCATAGCGCCCTGTCTTCAGCTTGCCGCATCCAGCATCTGCCGGCAGTTTTTCGCAGATCGTCATCCCACCTGGTCGGAGGGCGTCCTACACTACGTTCACCGAGTCGCGGTCTCCACTCATGAACACGTTTGCTCCAACGGTTGTCGGTTCTTCGCGAGATATGGCCAGCCCCCTGCTACTTCAGCTTGCTGATTCTCTGAGCTATGTCGATAACTTTGGTTCTCTGTCGGATGCATTCGTATGCTTGCAAATTAATAAATGTTGCAGTGCATGAGAAATTGTTTTAGTTGGTGTATGCTTGCCCAGCAACTATACCATCCTGACAGCTTAGTCGGCCTAGCCCACAGGAAAGACTTGTCAATACCTCATTCCGATGTAAAACCTAACTGCAAAGTAGGTACTCAGGGCTGCAAGTGATGCCAATTACTTAGCCAGATGTCGCTGCCTGTAAGTAACACAGAGAGTATTTAAAAACCTATTTAGAGGCTAAAAATTTCACCCATGCCGGGATTCGAACCGGGGTTCGAAATTTCACTGATGCCGGTGAGTCGCCCATTGGCTCAATTGGTAGAGCGCTGGCACGGATAGCCAGAGGTTGCGGGTTCGAATCCCGGCATGGGTGAAATTTTTAGCCTCTAAATAGGTTTTTAAATTTGTCCTTAGCACGGGTTAGTGCATTAAAAATAAAAATAGTATAACAGAGAGTATTGTAAAGAGGTTCGAAATATCGCTGATGCCGGCACTTGCCCATTGGCTCAGTTGGGAGAGCGGTGGTACGGTTAGCCAGAGGTCGGTCGAGTCCTGGCATGGGCGGAATTTTCAGCCTCTAAATAGTTTACCAAGATACAGTACAATTGGCGGTCTTATTGCTTAGAGTCGCTCGTAGCCTTGGCTGCCCGAGTGATCTTAAACAATCACGAAGTTTAAGCAGCATAGGGTGCGTTCAGTGCATGGATGGGAAACCGTCTATGACTAACGCTAGTGCCATTTTTCCGAGCGGTTCCGTGCTTCGCAAGGCGCGCTAAGCAATTGTAATTGACAAATAGAGTACTTACACGTTTAGTTATAAAAATGTCAAAAATACTTAATCATATGTACTAATGAAGAGTCCCAAGCTAATGTGTTTACGAAATAAATTAATTAAGGCCTCACTGTATCTATACAGAGCGCCACCGTTATTCTTCTTTTTCTTCCGGTGCCATGTCCTATCGGAGGTCGGCCATCATTTTGGCTACACTGTCACGTGATGTAACTGCTCGCAAAAACCAGAAAGACAATCGAAACAGAAAAAAAAAAAAGGAAACGAAAGAAAAGACATACCCTACATCGGCAAAGGAACCCATTAGACTAAACTTTATACAATTATTACTGCACAAGTTTTATATAACATAACTTTTAGTTACTAAGCGATTGAAAGAAGATTACTTTAAAGGTTATTAAATCAAAGATATTTTACGACAATTGACATCAAGGTTGCCACAGTATTAATAGTGGCAGTATCCTTATAAAAAAAAACTGCTCGCAGACGTTCTATATATCTGGTGTTGAACCACTCTGCTATGTTTTGGAGCCATGAAGTTTTTTTTCGGCCAGGTCTAAGCTTTCCTTCAATTTTCCCATCTAGAATAAGTCGCAGCAGATTATATTTGTCAGCTCGCATGATGTGACCAAGGTATTGTAGCTTTCTTCGCTTTACAGTCTTAAGAGCTCTACCTTTTTGTTCATTTTTGTTCCACCATTATTATAAAACTAGTATACGTGTTGTAAAGAGGAGGTAGCTGAAAACCAGCGCTATCTTAACACTCTTGGATAGCACATAGCTGAGCTATATCCGATTATCGGGTCAGCGGAAGTGGGTACGAGTACACACAGTGGCACATTGATCATGCATCATACGGGAAAGATATATTTTTTTTTGCTCTGCGTACAGTCGCCATAAAGACCCAACATATGGGCTAGGTAGGTACCTAGGCTAAGTTTAGAATAAAGAACTATAATTATTAATACTATATGTCTGTAAAACATATTAGAACGAAAGTGATCAGAGTGCTTAGTGCGAGTTTGACAGATCCAATCGAATAACTTTACTACCGCGTTAATCGAGCATTGAGTAGTGAGTATGAGTAAGTTAACCGTTCGAACTGGCAAAACGCTGTCACAGTACAACTCGCACTCGCGTTTATTCGTGTTTTGGCTGGTAAACGTGTTTACTTCTCAACGTAAACCATTACAACTCGCACTCAGCAATTTTAATTTCCATACTTGTCCCTAGGTGGCGCTTCCTCGATGCCATAGAAATATGAGTTTACGTTAACGCGATCGAGTAGTTAAAAAACTCGCACTAAGCACTCTGCTGTCGACAGGGAAATATTACTTTTAGCCTTTTTTTCTCTTTTATGTAAAGTGAAGAATAAATTTATTTGTCACCTAATGAATGAAAGTCACATGCATGAGATCATTGTGATATAACAAAGGTATTTTTTTTTCTTTTTGTGATGCATGCAGGGCAATACGGCTTTTTTTTTCTTAGCATATTGTGTGTTTAGTTTTAAGTAATGTAAGTTTTAATTTCTGAACCGATAATAAATATATTTCATTTTCCTTTTCAATGGCCGATATTATGATACATGGCAGACGTTAAGTCAAGTCAGAGGCCTTTGGGCGGCTTGAAAACTTCTGACACTAAGACCTGGTAGCCGATTCTCGCCCATGCGAATTGAAAGCGTAGACGCAAAATGTACGAAAGCTTAGACATTTGTACCTTTAAAATAAGGTAACTCGACAGAGTCGATAGACGTCTATTTTCTCAATCGAATTTAATGTACAATTCCAAGTCATAAGCCTTAAAGTCATAAGCTATTTACGTAGAATTCCAAGTCATAAGCCTTAGAGTCGTATACGACTTACTTGCTTATGAAATGAGAATTGGCTCCCAGCCACTAGTCTTGCAAGCCTCCACCAATCCGGACTTGGCCTCCATGGTGGAGTATAGCCTATACCTTCCTCAGGGAAGAGACCCGTGCTCTCGGTGGGGACATAATGCGTTGATGATGATTGCTTAGAGCAGTTTCTTCCAGACAACACACGATGGAGACCTACATGTACCTTGTCAGTGTCTAATAACCTATTGTAAAAGAAACCACATGCGTATCCAGGCCAAGAGAAAGAGTGCCAATAACTAATGACCTGTCATAATGAGCGGCACGGTCAATTTGCCGGTTCCAGTAGGATGGACGCCCGCGTCGAGTGCTAGGGAAACTAGTTCAGTAACAGTCTAACGTTTGTGCACGTTAATTGCGAAATGACATACATACATACATACATACATACATACATACATACATACATACATACATACATACATACATACATACATACATACATACATACATACATACATACATACATACATACATACATACATACATACATACATACATACATACATACATACATACATACATACATACATACATACATACATACATACATACATACATACATACATACATACATACATACATACATACATACATACATACATACATACATACATACATACATACATACATACATACATACATAACCTCACGCCTGTATCCCAGAGGGGTAGGCAGAAACCAGAGACTGCTTGCCACGATCGATCCTGACGGATCACCTTCGCTTCATCAACTTTCATAAGCCCTTGCATGCAAGATGCACATATTAGCAAAGGGAAGATAAAAAGTACCCGGGTACTTTTTATCTTCCATTTGCTAATACGTCCCCTATTTGGTCACACTCACATTCGCAGTACCTATATATTTGTTTCGTCAATCTTTCTTCCTTCATCCTCTCCACATGTCCAAACCAACGCAACATTCCTTTCTCAATTCTAGTCACTATATCCTCTTTCAGTCCACGACGTTCTCTAATCAGACTGTCGCGTATCCTGTCATTTAAAGTAACACAGCACATACTTCTCAAGGACCTCATTTCTACAGCATTAATTCTACTTTCTTGCTTTTTTTCTACACCCAAGTCTCGCTACCATACATGAGTGTTACGAAATTATTTATCACATAATGTTTGTCTACCGATCGTTTGTTACCCAACTTCGGCCATAACTCTGTGACCGTCTTGGTCCACCGACCGTCCTGCCGTGTAACCCAAATTCCATTTCGATATCAACCCTATGTCCCCACTGCTGGGGCCCGGGTCTACTTAGTCGGGCCATACTCCACCACGGCGGCCATGTCCGGGTTCGGGGGGCATCACGGCCTCGGCCTCGGTGGCGCAGCGGTTTGGCACGCTGACTGGTAAACCGAAGGTCTCGGGTTCGATCCCCGGCCGGGTCAAACTAGGAAACGAACTTTTCTAGTTTGTCTCGGGTCTTGGATGTTATCTATGTATTTATTGTATTAAATCTATCGTCGAGTTAGCACCTATAACACAAGTCATTTAGTTGTACTTAGTATAGGGCTAACGAGATCTGTGTAATATGTCCATGAATATTTAGTACTATTATTATTTATCTTACTGAAAGCGCTCGCTTTTAGTGAGTTGTTAACCTAAAAACTAATAGTGGGTATTATTATTATAATTTAACTTCTTTATTCGGAAAACAACATAATAATAATCTTAATCATGCGATATTGAAAGACGAAATTTCATTCAACGTTCATAAGTCGTTGCATGCACGCACGGTAGTTTTTATCTTCTTGAAATGAAATGAAAAGGTTTTATTCAAAGTAGCACAGAAGCTGCGGCTTAATGAACGTTACAATTCAAACTAGGTGTCCATTTCAAAATCTAGATCATTAAGGAGAAAATATGGCAATTAAACTCCAAACTTAGTCTTTTCAAAAGTCTTTAATTAACATAGTTTACATAATTATTATAAAACATAGAACTCATACATTGTACTGGCTTTAATTCCAGACCTCATTGTCATCATACGTCTTCCCCTTTGCAAATCCCCTGTTTGGTCGACGTATGTCCGCCAAAGTGATCTGTCAGGATTGTAGCAAGCGACAGTCCCTGGTGACCCCTCTGGAATACAGGCGTGAGGTTATTTTACGTTAATGTTATGAAATTTCATTCGAAATTGCTTTTCTAAATGAATATTTATTTGCTTTAAAAATGTCTACGTCTTTTATGTATCTAATGTCTTGCAGCTTGGCTCACTCGACTTGAGGAAAATGTAGAAAATGTACTCGCCATTCGTGTCAAGGCAGCTGGGTTGCCACACGACAGGCTCAGAGGATATCGGGCCGATTATCTCGCGCTGATACGTAGGCCAGAGTATTTACTCTGATTTTTTTATTCCGTGGAATTCTGACTGCTATCGTTTCTTGACTTTTGTAGGTAAAACTTATTTCTTTCTAGATGACCCAACGAACTTCGTACCGCCTTACAGTCGCTTCTTAATTTTTTTTATATTTTCTCTCTATAAGAACCATCCTCGTACTTCATCCTTGAAGTCGATCGTCGACAGGCTATACTAGTCCACTGCTGGAATATTCTAAAAAAAATAATCGGTCCAGCTGCGCTCGAGATTTGCGCTTACCAACACATTTAGCGATTCATTTTTATATTATAGTCGAGATTTGCGCTTACCAACACATTTAGCGATTCATTTTTATATTATAGTCGAGATTTGCGCTTACCAACACATTTAGCGATTCATTTTTATATTATAGTCGAGATTTGCGCTTACCAACACATTTAGCGATTCATTTTTATATTATAGTCGAGATTTGCGCTTACCAACACATTTAGCGATTCATTTTCATATTAAAGAGATGAGCCATTTTCAACACAAATTATCAAAACCATTCATAGATGGCGATTATAGGCGTACACATACATGAACAGGAACTCGTCTGTCAAATTGTTCTTAGCACAGATTATTTTTGACCGCCTTATTCCTTATTTTTGAACTGCTTTGTATATTTCTTTAATTCTGTCTATCATTTTCCAAAATTTTAAATTACTTCACCCATTTTTGAGATTTCCCTCACTTTCAGCATTACTACTGCATATTTCGACTAGACCTGACTTACCTGCTTCCTCTGTTTTATCCAATTTTCTGTTTATCTATAATATAAAAATGAATCGCTGAATGTGTTGGTAAGCGCAAATCTCGAGAGTAGCTGAACCGATTTCGCTAATTTTTTTTTGTTGATATTCCTTGAAGTTCGAGGATGGTTCTTACGGAGGGGAAATTAAATCAATAAAGGATCGACTGTTAGGCGGTACGAAGTTCGCTGGGTCAGCTAGTTACAAATAAAATAAACGAAGTTGAAGTCGTTCCAGTTTTGTTATTTAAAAAACGCTTTACAACATCACAAACTATCGCAAAAGGTTCTTCGGTGCTAATATCGCATCACGGGAACAGGAGACGGTAAGGTCCGCTGCAATACCGTTCTGATTTGTTACTGTTTCCATCATACATGTAAAAAATATGTAAAGGATGGATGAATGAGAGTACACTTGTTAAGGTAAGATTTGGTGAATCTATTTTATATAGCAACTTTTACTGCTAAATGTGTAACCCATGTTTATGCTCACAATAAATATTCTTATTCTTAGTCTAATAGACAAGATGTATGAACACCGTTACTCGTACGTGAAGTGCATCGTTTGTAACAGAATCGTTGTTTCCACTACACCGATTCGCTTTTACCGTGGGTACTTAATGCATAGGTAATGTTCTCACCGAGGCCCCAATAAGTAATGAATGAAACATTGATGAATAAATATATGTCAGTCGTTTACGAGAAACTGGGGGTAAATCTTGAACAAACAAACAAAAAGGTTTTCTTCAAAAAAGCTCAGAAACTGCGGCTTAATCAACGTCACAAGTCAAACTAAGTGTCCGTTTCAAAATCTAGATTATTTTGCAGAAAAAATTGACATAAAAACTCTTCAAAGTCTTTTCAAAGTCGGTAATTAACAGTGTTTACATGATTATTGTAAAACATAGAATTGAATTCCAGACATCATGTCATGTAAATAATCCTTTATGTTATACTCGTAGTAGCCCTTTTATGACAATGCCACCTTTACACATTTTTTGAACTGCGTTTCAGGCAAGCTTAATATATCTTCAGAGATTTTGTTATACTCGTAGAAATGACTTATGAAGGACGTATTATGAACCTTTCTCAGCCTAAATCTTGAGAACGTTGTGTATGTTTATTGCTAGTACTCTCCTTCTTCTTCGTCAGGCTATATTATGTAGTCCACTGCTGGACATAGCCCTCCCCTAATGAGCGGCATAGCGCTCTGTCTTCAGCTTGCCGCATCCAGCAACTGCAGGCAGTTTTTCGCAGATCGTCATGCCACCTAGTCGGAGGGTGTCCTACACTACGTTTACTAGTACATTTACTTAAGATATTTCGTGTGCAAAAAAGTATAATTCATTACTTTGTGTTGGTCACCTACGGGTTTAAAGCTACTGATATTTTTTTTCACTGGCTTACGTAAAATTTTCATCGAAAACTCATTTTAAATACGGAACGATTTTTTCTTTTACGTTTTCATTTTATAAATTATGAGCATTCCGGAGCAGTCGGTCAAATAATCGTATGGTTCCAATTAAGGAATACCAACATAACTGTAAACTCTTTAGTGAATCTGGTGGCCTTCGTCTCAAAACAAAACGTAGGTGGCCGGAGGTCCTGGACGGTTTCACGAATGAGACCAGCTGATTCTACAATGAAGCGCCTACACAATACTACGCTCCGTAATTTATTACTATGTTCAATTTACGTTGTTTTAACGCACTACGGAAACACACGAAGTATACGTTTTTCACGCGTATGCTTAACTAGCTGTGGCCTGCGGTGTTACCCGCGGTTATCGATTTTCTGGCATCAAGATTCATTTAAAAATTAAAGCAATGATAAAAAACCTGTTTAGTGGCTAAAAAATCCACCCATGCCGGGATTCGAACCCGCAACCTCTGGCTATCCGTGCCAGCGCTCTACCAATTGAGCCAATGGGCGACTCACCGGCATCAGTGAAATTTCGAACCTCTTTACACTATTCTCTGTATTACATACAGCTAGGTTAGTGCATTAAAAAAAATTGTATAAAGCTATTATGTAAAAATTTCTGCACCGTTACACATTGATATTAATGATTTTTGTTCTTAAACATGCCCGGGAATATTATCATTACTTTTGAATAAAGAACACGTGGCTCGAAAAGATGCGACACGCCTCTCGCCCCATCCTCTTTGTACGGGTTTCGTCCCGTCATTTCAGTACATTTTGCAGAAAAGTCCGTTATAAAGACGATACATCCTTTTTGCGCTCTCCCGCTAAGGCCTTTTTGTGTGGCGGAGTCCTCAGCTCTCTACCATTCATTGCGTTAGAAAAGTATTCGTCCGGTTTTTTAAACATAAACATAACATAACATTTTACATACAGGCACATACATTGCTTCTGGCCCCACACTAGGATACCCTGTGTCGTCGGAACCAGAAACAACGACATCACAAACAAGTAAACATCCAAGACCTGGACTTTTTTTTTTGTTTTCAGCCGGGATTCGAACCCGGGACCTCTTGCATGGTAGGCAGACGCGCTACCGCTACGCCACAGAGGTCGTCTTAACCAGAGTGCTTAGTGCAAGTTTTTTAACTACTCGATCGCGTTAACGTAAACTCATATTTCTATGGCATCGAGGAAGCGCCACCTAGCGACAAGTATGGAAATTAAAATTGCTGAGTGCGAGTTGTAATGGTTTACGTTGAGAAGTGAACATGTTTACCAGCCAAAACACGAATAAACGCGAGTGCGAGTTGTACTGTGACAGCGTTTTGCCAGTCCGAACGGTTAACTTACTTATACTCACTACTCAATGCTCGATTAACGCGGTAGTAAAGTTATTCGATTGGATCTGTCAAACTCGCACTAAGCACTCAGAGCATTTGCAAACCTATCAAGCCTTCGGCTCGGCCTTCAAACTCATACTCGACCTGCAATTGCCTATTTCGCTGCCTTTGCAATAATGTACTATTATGTAGCCTACAAAAGTCCCACTGCAGGGCACAGGCCTTCTCTCAGAGAGAGAGCTTGGGCATAATTAACACGCGTGCCCACCGCGAATTAACAATTTCAAGGTATGGTAACATCCCAGACACTCAGGTTTCATCACGATGATTTCCTTCATGGAAATAATACATAATACATACATACGTAATACAGAGAGTATTGTAAAGAGGTTCGAAATTTCACTGATGCCGGTGAGTCGCCCATTAGCTCAGTTGGAAGAGCGCTGGCACGGATAGCCAGAGGTCGCGGGTTCGAATCCCGGCATGGGTGGAATTTTTAGCCTCTAAATAGGTTTTTAAAAATGTCCTTGTAACGGTGCAAACCTCTTTACACCATTTTTATTTCTTTTTCCATCTATCATTTTCAAATATTTAAATTATGTATGTCACTCATTCTTCGATTTCCCTCATTTTTCACACTACTACTTTACCCTTTGACCAGATCTGACTTTTTACCTGCTTTTCCGTTTTTATCAGTTTTCTGTTTTAAAGTTACTTAATCTACAAATAAAATCACACCTGAAGTCATTCCAGAGTTTATTTATTAATTATTAAAGTTATAAAACGTTCCACTGGCGCCCAACGATAATAACGAAACCCAACGTCACCCCACGGCTTGATACGCCGAGGCGACAAAGCCCACCCACCGCGACTACGCTGCGAGTGCGAAGGCAAATACGAGTACGATTACCACGATTATACGTGTGCACAATCGTCGAACTGCTGCTGCTGTTTCATACCCACGACCCACGACCTCATACATCACAGACGCATCCCTTGGAGCTCCCCAGCGTTGCTCAAGGGTTCTGTCGGACTTCTCCGCCGCCCCCAACTTTACCCACAAGACCTGCAAGATTTTTTTTTTGTTAAGTGTTGTTGAGTGTTTTATAAATAAAATATTAAATTAATTTTAAAGTGCGACTTGACTTCTGGACCACAAGGTAATTCATCATAACTACTCATTGACCATTCTTCACTAACTAGATTCACCCATAGTAACAAATTTTTTCGGCCCTAATAAAAGTCCTATTCTATCTATCTGCACCCCACCTAACCGAAACATACCACAGTTAGTATACACCAACAGTATACAATCAATAACTTCTACACGCATTTATCAGACAGTTACACAACCACAGGCTGCTCACTAGCAGTTCCATAGACCTCGGTAACCTGGAATTTATAATTCCAGGTGGGACTGGTTACGAACTTACGTTGCCTCAGGAGAGTATCCTGGGTAATTACACGTAGACAGCCTAGCTTTACCCTCTAGGTCTTCGAGGCCGACTCGAAGGTAAGGCGAAGCTGCACTCATACAGTCTATTGATAACAATATTATATTATTAAAATTTAAATTATAATTATTTACAAAATCTTTGCAAACCAAATTTCTAGACGTCAGTAATTCTGACACCATTCATTGTCATAAAATTTTTCAAAATTCAAAACAAAACCTCCACAGGTTAAACTACAAGGAACTCTTTGGCAATAAAATAAAACTTCACCCTCACCCCATCCTTACCTCATTACTAAAATAATTTCCTAACCTCTTTTTTTATAGTATCCATATTCTTTTAAATATTATAATTTTCAACTTGTACAATCGAGTATAAAAGTTTATCCACGATGGACGTTTCCCTCTTGAATAAACCCGAAGTCCTTTATGAACTGCGAATTCGAGGAGTCACAATCCCTTCAACTGAAACAGCAGATAACCTACGCGTTATCCTAATAGATGCGTTAAATAATTCAGAAGCCCACCCGATTCTAGAGTCGTCACCATACCAGCTAGAAACTGATTTTGAGGAAATAAATAAATCTCTAACCCTAGTGAGTACTCTACTAACTGCATATCCGAGTAGGAAACAAAAAATTCAACCTTATTTACAACATATTAAGGGAAGGTTATCCCACATATCTATCTCAACCGAAAACACTACACAAGAACTCGATACATACAAAGCACTATGGGAACAATTCAAAACTCACGAAACACACTTCACAACATTAGAATACACCCCAGGCCCATCACAATACCACTCCACAATAACCACACCAACCACTAACAACCAATTACAAGCAAATGTGTATTTTGAAACATTAACCCAAAAATTAATTAACATTTCGGACAACAGAACAGGAAACGAATTTAAAAAATATGTATTTAAAGGAGATAGCTGCCCAAAAGAATTTATAAAAAAAATTGAAGAACTTGCAGAAATCAAAAATATACCTCACACCAAACTATACACTAACCTTTTCGATATTTTACAACATACAGCTTTAGACTGGTTTACATCAAAAAAAGATCAATTACGTGATTGGCAATCTTTCAAAACAGCACTAGTAACTGATTTTGAAATAGTCGACCACGACTACAAGTTAAAGAAGATTATTGATGAACGCATACAAAAACCAAATGAACGTGTGATTCAATACTTCACAGCTATACAATCACTATTTTCAAAATTATACGACCCCCCGTCAGAGAAAGAAAAAATTAATACCATTCGCCGAAATTTAAGACACGAATACGCACAGCGCTTATCACCCAGTGATTTAAACTCTATAAATTCTTTGCTAGAAGCATGCAAATGGACAGAAAGTTGCTTGGAAATATCCAATCCAGCTACTCAAACAGCGGAGTCCACCCATGCTAAGCCACAACCAAATAGGTACATTCCAAACATTCCCGAATACCCATTTAACAATAAAAACTTATCCGTACATACTATTAAAAAACCTTCTGACTCGCGGCAAACTATATTTACTTGCCCAAGATGTCGAGTCGATACACATTTACTACGCGACTGTACTAGTACACGCTTAGTCTGTTACCGTTGTGGCAGACCTGACGTAAAATTTACTCATTGCCCTAATTGTAATGTTCCAAAAAACTAATTAACGAGGATCGTATTTACCCTACTAATAATTTTAACGAAACGGATTGGAAAGAATGGCTACATACCATTACCATATTCTTCAAATCCTATAATATTTCTACTTTATTCTCTAACAAAATAGATACGGAACGCCCGTATGTTCAAGTTCAGGTAAACCAATTAACCTTAAACGGCCTGTTAGATAGCGGTAGCTCACTAACCATACTTGGCGACAACTCCCATAAAACTCTCCTAAACTTAGGCTATACTATTGACAAGCAACAAATAATTAAAGCCAGTGTAGGAAACGGCCAATCCATTAGCTCCATCGGCACGATAACACTACCAATTAATTTCAACAACAAGTTTTCACTTATAACAGCACATGTTATTCCAGCTATCACTGAATCATTTATTCTAGGGATAGACTTCTGGAAACAATTTAACCTAGGACCAGATATCCTTTCCAAAATTAGAATCTTCAATTCTTCTACTAACAAATCATTTAATATCACTACCGATAACAAACATATCCATTCCTACAATAACCTTTCAGAATGTCAACAAATTACCGCAGACGCAATCATGGCAAAATTCAAAAACATATCCACTGAAGTATTACCACTAGGCAAAACCCATATGGCAGAGCACCAAATAGATACAGGTGATCACCCCCCTCTTCGTCAACGCTGCTATCGACTCTCACCAGAAAAACAGAAAGCTCTCTGCAAAGAAGTTGACGATATGTTGAAACTAGATGTGATCGAACCTTGCGAAAGCCCTTGGCTTAGTCCAGTCATAATTACTCCAAAAAAAGATGGCAAATGGCGCTTTTGCGTGGACAGCCGAAAATTAAATTCAATTACCAAAAAAGATGCTTATAAACTTCCCTTTATTTCGGATATACTTGACAACCTTCGTGATGCCAAATATTTATCATCCATTGATATCGCTAAAGCCTTCTGGGAGATTCCCCTCAAGCTTGATGACAGACCTAAAACTGCTTTTCACGTTCCAGGTCGTGGAATGTACCAATTTAAAGTTATGCCCTTTGGTCTCACTAACGCCCCCGCTACCCAACAAAGATTTATTGATAATCTTTTCTCGGCCGATTTCGATAACTCTGTATTCTGCTACTTAGACGATATTGTCATAGCCACTACCACATTCGAACATCACGTAGAATTACTCAACAAAATCCATAAAAAACTAATACAGGCAAATATTACTATAAATTATCCCAAATGCGCTTTCTTCCGTAAAGAATTAAAATATCTGGGTTATATTATTGATGAAAAAGGTCTCCATACTGACCCTGAAAAAGTGAAAGCAATATTAGATATTAAAACACCTGTAACTGCTAAACAAGTTAAACAATTTCTAGGTACAGTGAGCTGGTATAGACGCTTTGTACCAAACCTCAGCAACTTAACAGCTCCACTAAACAAACTTACTTCTACTAGCAAAAAAGCTCCTCCTTTCAAATGGACACAAGAAGCTGATAAGGCTTTTAACAAAATAAAAGAAGCTCTTGTTTCCACACCTATTTTATCTTGCCCAGATTTCAATAAACCATTCCAGGTACACTGTGATGCATCAAGCTTTGGCCTTGGAGCCATGCTTACCCAAACCTATGACGGAGTCGAAAAACCTATAGCTTATATGAGCAAATCTTTATCAAGCGCAGAGAGAAACTATTCTATCACTGAACGCGAACTGCTAAGTGTAATTACAGCCTTAGAACACTGGCGTTGCTACCTTGATAATGGCAAAAAATTTACCATTTATACTGATCACGCAGCTCTCCAGTGGTTCCTAAAATTGGATAATCCCACAGGTAGACTAGCCCGTTGGAGTATCCGCCTTTCAATGTTCAATTTCGACATCAAACATAAACAAGGCAAAGACCATGTAGTACCCGACATTTTATCCCGTTCCATACCTGTTAACATAATTAACTTTAACCCTACAGAAACCACTGACAAATGGTTTACCGATATCTTCACTAAATGTAAAACTAATCCAACCTCCACACCTGACTACATGATTAAAGACGATAAACTCTTTAGATATACACGCTCTAATACACCATATAACTCAGAATTTACTTGGAAACAAGTGATTCCCAAAGATCTTATCCATACGATTATAACAGAAAACCACTCCACACCCACGGCCGCTCATTTCGGTACCCTTAAAACTCATCACCGTATTAAACAGTCCTATTTCTGGCCAGGCATGTATAAAGACATCGCCTCCTTCGTTTCTAAATGCGATACGTGCCTTGCATACAAACATCAAAACCAAAAAACTATTGGCCTTATGGGCAAGCCTAAAACTTGCTCTCGACCTTTTCAATGCATATCTATCGATCTCATTGGCCCTTTACCTATAACCCGTAAACTTAACAGATTCATATTTGTCGTAACATGTTGCTTTTCCAAATATTGTTTAATCTTCCCAATTAAACGAGCAACTTCAGGTATCATCAGGCACATATTAGAGAACCTTGTCTTTATGGTCTACGGCATACCAGAAACCATAATATTAGACAACGGCCCTCAGATGATAAGCCAGGAACTACACGACCTATTCACACTTTACAACATACCTAAAATTCACTACACACCACGCTATTGCCCCCAGGTCAATACGGTCGAAAGATACAATAAAACGATAATTACAGCAATCGCATGTTTTGTCGACGAAGACCACCGCACATGGGACGTTAATTTAAACAAAATACAATTCGCTATCAATACAGCAGTAAATGAAACCACTAAATTTACTCCAGCATACTTAGTCTTCGGTCGCGAGTTGCCAGCCTGCGGAACAACATACGATTCCAAAGACCTGTCAGACGACCTAATCTTTGCCCCTCGCGACGAGTACGCTGAAAACATTGGTCATTTAAGACCCCTATTCTCGAAAGTACAACATCGCATTTTTAAAGCGCATCAAGCTAATACAAAATACTATAATAAACACCATCTAGACCTCGAATTTAATACTGGAGATGTCGTCTGGAAGCGTAACTACCCCTTGAGCTCCTCAGACAAGCATTTCACTGCCAAATTAACTTCGAAATTTACAAAATGTATTATACAAAATAAAATATCACCCCTTATTTACGACTTAATCGACCTTTCTAATAAACCTCTAGGTCGATGGCATATTAAAGACATCAAGCCTATACCCCACTAAGACTTAGAGAATAAACCCCTATACGACCCTTAAATACGATTCCTCGTTTATATTAAATTGTAAATACTTGTAAAATATATACACCTTCATTTATTTATTTTATTAACTACCTTAACGGCTATAAACGCTACCTTTTTAGTTTTAATTTTTTTATATACACTACATCACCTATTCGGACTCATTTGCATACCAAAGTCTATTTATTTATTCAATCTTCTATTTAATTTTACTTACCAGGTGTATCTCTAACATAAACTTAGAGCACCTTTTTAACTTACCTACCTATCCTTTAGTGCTTACTAAGCACACTTACACCACTATCCTCCTGGACATTTACTAACCATTTTTTTTAGAACATCCAAACTTTCAATCAGGTGCGGCGACAACACGTTAAATAAGCCTAGGTCAACTAATTTATTTATCAATCGCGTTATCTAATTAAACGCGTTACGGTGTTTATCCCACCAAAGCTCTTGAGAGCACTACTACGACGGATTCTACCCCGTCGGGTACTATGTACCCAATATTATAAATATTGTTAAAATGTAAATAACTTTCATAGAGCGGATTGTGACTCAATAAATAGGCCTTACCACTACCGAATACCAGCGGGTGGTAACTGGCTAAATAAGCCTATTACTAATTTAGGCCAGTTTCTGGATAAATCTAATTTAATAAAAATAGATTTTGTCTATACTGAATGAACGTCTTCACCTTCACTTTAGATGAAGACAATGCTAGATGATGCATGCTAGGGATGAATGATAGGTGATGAATAAAAGTGGAACTGCCTAATGTAAATATTCATTGTAAATATCACTCCACACACTCTAAATTTTTTTCATCGCCCATCTTTTATATTTTATTTTAATATTTAAGTATAACTTTATTTACTTACCATCCCACATCCCCGACCTTCATCGACCTTACTTTGGATTCTCGACTTTAAATTTTAAATTAAATAATTTTACTTGACAATTTTTTTATAAAAAAAAATTTTTTTTAAATATATTTTTTAAATAAATATATTTAAAAAAAATATTTTTTTTTACCGGTTGCCCCCGGGTAGTGTAACGGTGCAAACCTCTTTACACCATTTTTATTTCTTTTTCCATCTATCATTTTCAAATATTTAAATTATGTATGTCACTCATTCTTCGATTTCCCTCATTTTTCACACTACTACTTTACCCTTTGACCAGATCTGACTTTTTACCTGCTTTTCCGTTTTTATCAGTTTTCTGTTTTAAAGTTACTTAATCTACAAATAAAATCACACCTGAAGTCATTCCAGAGTTTATTTATTAATTATTAAAGTTATAAAACGTTCCATCCTTAGCACGTGTTAGTGCATTACAAAGAATATAAAAATACATAATTAAGATATTAGTTAATCAAATCAGACATTAAAAAGTCGATTATAAGATGATTACCAATTACAAAGTCAATTAATAAGAAATCATTACATTTAATTGACGTGAAATAATAAAAACGCAAAAATAACAGTTAAGAAATTTGAATAAAAATAAAAATATGAGCGTTTAAGAATATTAAAATTAACTAAACATAATTAGATAAGTATAATTATTGCAAAATGTTATACCTAAGGTCATTTAAATAATTGTAACAATAAAATAAAAAAAAACACAAATGTCAACATATTAAAATAAAATTTATTCACAATAAGCCTCGTCAGAACTAAAACTGGAGAATTAAAACAAAACATAAACTTAGATAAGATGAGATAAGATCACATAGGCTTGCATAGCATATTTTGTTTACCAAACGGGAATATTCATCTGATACACAGCATATAACAGAAACATCGTCCCACGCCTTGCGCTTAAATTAACATACTTAAGACCTGTGCTAACTATTTACCGCTACGTTTTGTAGTAGCAGGTAGTACGTAAAAACACATTAGGTACCCAAGAAATCCAGTCATCGCCATCCTAATCAGCCCACCTCTGCCCACCGCTGGGTATAGCCCCATCACGCCATCCGTCGCCGTCTTTCACCACTCATCGACAGCCTTGCTGACCAGAAGGCCGTTTCTTAAAGCGGCGTGTGGCGAGGACACGTCAACTCTGCGCGCGTACTATAAACTCCAACATTGCTGCATCGCGCAAGCAAAGTTTTTTTCATGACATATATAAATATAACGTCCGACTAACAACAGCTGGACCGGCCGTCCCATTTAGCCCCCACCGAGGGGCACGGGTGTCTTCCCTGAAGAAGGTATTGGATGGGGGGCCAAGTCCGGATTTGTGGAGGCTTGCAAGACTAGTGGCTGATCTTCCTCTCAGAAGTTTTCAAGCCACTCTAAGGCTTGGCTTAACGACTGCCATCTATCGAAGGCAGCCGGTACCAACTGCTTAACGTGCTTTACGCAGCACGGAACTGCTTGGAAAAATGCCACTAGCGTTAGTCATAACCCATCCATGCACTGAACGCACCCTGTGTTGCTTAACCTTCGTGATCGTTTAAGATCACTGAGGCAGCCGGGGCTACGAGCGATTCGCACACGATCTGCCTGGTGGGAAATTCCCCTTTATAGTGGAAGAGCACGATCACCCGCTCTTCCCAATATTCACGGTTATCAGTGACAATTAGATGTACATTGCAGTCGACCAACCCACGGATTAACATGCAGTGAGACACTGCTACACAATGTACATCAAATTGTTATAATAGTCTACGAATTGTAGTTTCATGAAACAGGCGCCTTACCACATCGTCCGACTATAGGGCTGTTGGTCTATAGAATGATCGCCGACCGGTTCTAGGCCCCACTTTGTAACTGTTCTTGGCTGTCACTTTGTTACTGATCTCCGCAGCCGCTTCGTTATTGTTCACGGTCACCACTTTGTTACAGTTCTAGGCCTCATCTTTGTTATTGTTCTTGGCCGCCACTTTGTTACTGTTCTTGGCCGCTACTTAATTACTGTTCTAGGCCTCATCTTTGTTATTGTTCTTGGCCGCCACTTTGTTACTGTTCTTGGCCGCTACTTAATTACTGTTCTAGGCCTCATCTTTGTTATTGTTCTTGGCCGCCACTTTGTTACTGTTCTTGGCCGCCACTTTGTAGCTGTCCTTAGCCGCCACTTTGTTACTGATCTTGGCCGCATCTTTGTTACTCTTCTTGGCCGCCACTTTGTGACTGTTCTTGGCCGCCACTTTGAAACTGTTTTTGGCCACTTCTTTCTGATCTCAGCCGCCATTCCGTAAATTTGCGGCCGCTGACCACTATAGACCATCTGTATTTTCAATTCTAGATTCACTGACACAAAGGTACCTCTAGCGGTACATCAGGCAGCTTTAAACTTATTAATCATCGGTTTGTCATCGTTCAATGACTCGTGACAAGTCAAGGTCTCATTGTCAGGAACAAGGAAGGAGTTATGTTCCAAGAAAGAAAGGGTGATGCAGAAAATAGCATAATAAAACATACATGCGCAGATAATTGCTTTATAAATCTATAATATAAAAATGAATCGCTGAATGTTTTAGTAAGCGCAAAACTCGAGAGCAGCTGAACCGTTTCCGCTCATTCTTTTTTTAGAATATTCCTTGAAGTACGAGGATGGTTCTTACGGAGAGAAAAATAAAAAAAAATAAAAATAAAAAATAAAGAACCGATTGTTAGGCGGTAAGAAGTTCACTGGGTCACCTAGTCTATTATATAAAAATGAATCCCCGAATGTGTTGGTAAGCGCAAATCTCGAGAGCAGCTTAACCGATTTCGCTAATTCTTGTTTTAGAATATTCCTTGAAGTACGAGGATGGTTCTCACATTCACCGATTCATTTTTGTATTATAGATAGATTAACGAAACATTCACGGGACCGCGTTGCCGACCGCTGCTTTGGCAGAAATATCACCTTTACCTTCACGTTCAGATAACTTATTTTCAAAGAATATCCTACCTACCTCGTTCCACGGTCACGGACGATTTGTCCGGTCGAATCGAAGGCGAACCCCTTTAGTTTAAAAGACAACAGGGTCACCTCAAACCGCCAAGTCTATTATGTATTCGCTTCCTGATACCGCGTCAATATTAGCTGTAAGACTCGGCAAGGACTTTGCTGACGGTTTTGTCTCGTGTGTGATGATGTACGTTAAAGTTTTTAAGCTGTAACAAACATACGATTAAAACTGTTTTTTATCACATACTAGCTGACCCAGCGAACTTCGTACCGCCCAAAAGTATATTCTTTAATTTTTTTTTATATTTCTCTCCGTAAGAACCATCCTAGTACTTCAAGGAATATTCTAAAAAAAGAATTAGTGTAATCGGTTCCGCTGCTCTCGAGATTTGCGCTTACCAACACATTCAGCGATTCATTTTTATATTATAGATAAATATATGTGTCCCTCGGCAAAAAATACAAAAGGGTATAAACTAACAGTTAATGCTTTCAAATAGATGCCTGTCACCTCAGTCACCCGAGACCACGGCACGTGAAAAAGTGCCGAAACGTCGGAAAACTGTAAAAATGAAAAAACGAGTGTAATACGGACGATAATCATTTTTAATTATTTAAAAACCTATTTAGAGGCTAAAAATATTTTCACTCACGCCGGGATTCGAACCCGCAACCTCTGGCTATCCGTACCAGCGCTCTACCAATTGAGCCAATGGGCGACTCACGGCATCAGTGAAATTTCGAACCTCTTTACACTATTCTCTGTATTACGTACAGGCAGCGACATCTGGCTTAAGCAAATTGCATCACTTACAGCCCCGACTACCTACTTTGCAGTTAGGTTTAACATCGGAACGATATCACTGTACCCACATGATTATACTATTTTTATTTTTAATGCACTAACCCGTGCTAAGGAACAAATTTAAAAACCTATTTAGAGGCTAAAATTTTTTTCACCCATGCCGGGATTCGAACCCGCAACCTCTGGCTATCCGTACCAGCGCTCTACCAATTGAGCCAATGGGCGACTCACGGCATCAGTGAAATTTCGAACCTCTTTACACTATTCTCTGTATTACGTACAGGCAGCGACATCTGACTTAAGCAAATTGCATTACTTTTATTATTTTTAATTTATATTTTACATTTAATTTACATTATTTTTAATTATGTCTAGTGCTCGTGTTAACCTTAGAAAATACTAAACATACGATTACCATCGATATCGATGTCAACCCTTGTATGTCCCTACTGCTGGGGCACGGGTCTCTTTCTGCATCGCAGGAAGGTTAGGCAATACCTACTCCACAAGGGTGGCCAAGTCCGGGTTGGTGGAGGATTGTAAGACAGTGGCGGGCTTTACTGTCAGAAGTTATTGAGCCACCCACAAGGCAGCTATCATGGCTTAACGACTGCCATTACATGACAGCCGGAGCCAACCCGGACTTGGTCACATCCACGGGGGCTACGTCCGGGATGGTGCAGGCAAAACCATCACCATTTAATTACCATCTCGCTTAGAAATGAAAGGGACTGACAGGTTTTACAGGACGACCTCTGTGGCGTAGCGGTAGCACATCTACCTACCAAGCAAGAGGTCCCGGGTTCGAATCCCCGCTGGGAACAAAAAAAAAACCTCGGGTCTTGGATGTTTACATGTTTGTGATGTCGTTGTTTCTGGTTCCCACGACACAGGGTATCCTAGTGTGGGGCCAGAAGCAATGTATGTGCCTGTATGTAAATGTTACTTCTGCCATGTTTTTAGGATAGTATTAGGATATAAGATCAGATGTTAATTTGTCGTTACATTTATGGGAAACTAGCTGTGCCCCGCTGTGTTACTCGCGGTTTAGATATTCCCATAGGAATAAGATATTTTCCCGCAGTAAAACGGTACCTATGAGTTAATCCAGGGTGTCCACAGCTAACTCCATAGCAAATTTTAAAAACCTATTTAGAGGTTGAGAGAGAAACCTATTTAGATGTGTGAGACGAGCAACCGACGACGCGAGCTCCGTCTCTGCTCACCATGATTAAGCTCTGCGAATCGGAGCGAAACCCGGTCGGACTCTTCCGATATAACAACACACGTAAGTAGATCCGGACTAAAAGTCTACAGTGTGTTGTGCTTATGAAAGTTTTAGTTCAAAAACCTATTTAGAGGCTAAAAGTTCCACTCAGGCCGGGATTCGAACCCACGACCTATGGCTATCCGTGCTAGAGGTTGCGGGTTCGAATCCCGGCATGGGTGAAATTTTTAGCCTCTAAATAGGTTTTTAAAGTGATTTGTGTTCCATACAACGACAGATTGACATTTTAAATTACCGCAGCGACACGCCATGTTTCCACAATTGATTTCATGTATTCTATTGAATTTCACTGTAAAATGTTACTTGGAGCCGTCATTTTTACTTTATCTGATAGTGCATTTCATAAGCTATTCGGAAGTATATTTTATTTTGTGGTAGCTGCAGCAGTTCTATAGTTATTACAGTTTTTTCTAACAATGGTACCGGCCGCTCGGCGCGCAAAAATGTAATTCGCGCGCGCGGACGTTTAAGACTTACGTGGCCGCGCGACCCGGACGTTTGAGTGGATATAAGGATTGGCAAAAGGCCTTAAATAAAACCATTTTGTCACGATTTTACTTCGTAGTAAATTTTGTCACTCAGGTCAATGTCACGGCTTTGTCTGTGTGGGATTCGAATACTTCGTCCTTTGACCTTTATTTACCTACTAGCTAACTGCGAGACCGTTCTAGTTTTATAGTAGGCACTTCGCAGAGATTTAAAGAGATAGCTTTATGGACTACCTCTGAGAGTACCTACTTTACATAGTAGTGCGATCTCCAAGAAAGATTAAGGCTGGGCGCATGCTCAGACGCAGGCGACGCAACACAGCGCAGGGCAGCGCAGATTTTGTAAAGCATGGAATGCCATCAAGCTACGTACGCTGCGGCGCAGGCACGGGCGACGCAGACATGTATCTGCCCTGTTCTGCGTCTCGTCACAGATTTGTCCACGACGCGTGCTCGTTGAGGCATGTTTAATAAGAATTTTGTTGCAATGAATGACAGAACATTTAAATGAATTAGTTCGCTGTGAATCTTGGTTATAAGTATGATACAAATTATCCAGACTTTATAAAAAGGATATTGAAAGAGTTATTATGGGTGAAATGATATTAAAATCAGGCAGATGCTGGATGCGGCAAGCTGAAGACAGGGCGCTATGGCGCTCATTCATTATCGACCCTTGTATGTCCCCACTGCTGGGCCACGGGTCTCTTCCTGCATCGCAGGAAGGTTAGGCCATACTCCACCACGGGGGCCAAGTCCGGGTTGGTGGAGGATTGTAAGACAGTGGCGGGCCTTACTGTCAGAAGTTATGAAGCCGCCCATAAGGCCTCTGACATGGCTTAACGACTGCCATTATATGACAGCCGGCACCAACGGCTTAACGTGCCTTGCGAAGCACGGAAGCGCTCGGAAAAATGCCACTAGCGGTAGTCACGGGACACTCACCCATCCCGTACCTGACCGCGCCTGTTGTTGCTTAACCAAGTGATTAATTCCAATCACTCGGTTCGCCTAGGCCACGAGCGCTCATTAGGGGAGGGCTATGTCCAGAAATGGACTAGTATAGACTGACGACGACGACTAGTCTTTTCAAAGTCCTTAATTAACAGAGTTTATGTATTTTTTATAAAGCATAGAACTCATGCATTGTACTGGCTTAGAGTATTCCAGACATCATTGTCATCTAAATAATCCTTTATGTTATAGTAGCCCTTTTGGCACAAAGTGCACTTAACACATTTATTGAACCGCGTTTCTTATTTTATCTTGTCTTGTCTTATATTTAGATATTACTATAGAACTCCACAGTACGATATAAACATGCTCATTCTGATTTCTCATCTGTTTTTTTTACATGACACACACACTCAACCCACACGCAGCATGTTACACACTTCTGCTTATGTGTTATTTATTATATAAAATAAACACCTATGTTTTCACCATCCGTTTACCTAAATAACTGCTCGACTGATTTATAGTTAAGTAAAGTAACTGGTTTGGTTGATAACTTTGTGGTTCCCTTGAACTGAGACTTTGGACTTATCTTCCGTTTGATATTCCATGGTTAATATACCAACATCGTTGTAAACATGGCTCGTAGCCCCAGCTGCCTGAGTCATCTTAAACGATCACGAAGCTTAAGCTATGTAGGGGGCGTCCAGCGCATGGATGGGAGGCCGCCTATGACTAACGCTAGTGGCCTTTTTAATTTAAGATCACTCAGGCAGCCAGGGCTACGAGCGATTCTTTATCATTATTTTGTCACTATTTGTGATATTTAAGCCATTATTTTTGACCAATCTTTCCACGGGGCCCACAGCAAAAAGGTTTTTTGAACCGTCCGTCCGGTTCTTAAACATAAATTTAAACGCAAAGGTCACTCGGTGATTGCAAGAAAAAAAGGTTTTAAATAACCCGTATCGACGGAGTTTATAGGTACATAATTTGCGAAGGAAAAACTTGATGCTAATTGAGAAATATGCTCAGAATAATAAGCAAAAAATATAATTGCTACACTCTGCCTGTGAGATTTGTGAAGGGCATCAGGTAGGCCAGCCTCGCTGGGCACGCGTGATCATTAACGATAATACTTACGAGTAAGACGCTTCGGAGTGCTGACTAGCGTCACCAATGGAAAAAAATCGTAGGTTCATACGTTTTTATCTTAAAGCGAATTATGAGATTTGTTAAATATTAGCAAATAATTAACAAATTTCGATATCGATATCAACCCTTTATAAGTCCCCACTGTTGGGGCACGGGTCTCCTCCTGAATGGTAGGAAGGTTAGGCCATACTCCACCACGGGGACCAAGTCCGGGTTGGTGGAGGATTGTAAGACAGTGGCGGGCCTTACTGTCAGAAGTTATCAAGCCGCCCATAAGGCCTCTGATATGGCTTAACGACTGCCATTACATGACAGCCGGCACCAACGGCTTAACGCGCCTTGCGAAGCACGGAAGCGCTCGGAAAAAATGCCACTAGCGGTAGTCACGAGATGATCCAGTACCTGACCGCGCCTGTTGTTGCTTATTGCTTAACCCAAGTGATTGATTCCAACCACTCGGTTCCGCTAGGCCACAGGCGCGGTCAGGTACGGGATGGGTGAGCGTCCCGTGACTACCGCTAGTGGCATTTTTCCGAGCGCTTCCGTGCTTCGCAAGGCACGTTAAGCCGTTGGTGCCGGCTGTCATATAATGACAGTCGTTAAGCCATGTCAGAGGCCTTATGGGCGGCTTGATAACTTCTGACAGTAAGGCCCGCCACTGTCTTACAATCCTCCACCAACCCGGACTTGGCCCCCGTGGTGGAGTATGGCCTAACCTTCCTTCGATGCAGGAAGAGACCCGTGCCCCAGCAGTGGGGACATACAAGGGTTGATAACGTAACGGGACTCGAACCCGCGACCTCTGGCTAACCGTGCCAGCGCTCTCCCAACAGAGCTAATGGGCGACCACCGACATCAGTGAAATTTCGAACCTCTTTACAATACTCTCTGTATTACGTACAGGCAGCCACATCTGGCTGAAGTAATTTGCATCACTTGCAGCCCCGAGTACCTACTTTACAGTTAGGTTTTACATCGGAATGATATCGCTGTACCCACATGATTATATTCTTTTTAATGCACTTATCCGTGCTATGGACAATTTTTAAAAATGTATTAAACCTATAAAACGTTGTTTTTAAATAAGTATATTCTCCCTTTCTCTCTCTCTCTCTCTCTCTGAGAGGAGACCTCTGCCCTTCAGAGAGTGTAGATTCAGGTTCTTTACTTTGAAATGTAGTAGAACTTTTACAAATAATTAAAACTGGAACGACTTCAATTTGTTGCTTTATTTGTAGATAGGTAGTGTTATTTTATAATAAAACAGAAAAACTAGATAAAAACGGATAAGCAGGTAAATAGTCAGATCTGGTCGAAGGGTAAAGTAGTAATGATGAAAATGAGGGAAATTTAAAAATGTGTGACGTAATTTAAATATTTGAAAATGATAGATAGAAAGAGAAATAAAAATCGTGTAAAGAGGTTCGCACCGTTACAACTTCTTATGGATATTTTCTTTCATCGCCTTGCCAAACCGCACAACATAAACATGACCAACTTCTTTTGATCAATAAAGTTGATCTGTTTCAAAAAAACAACTTTACATAATCAACCCACGTTTTCCTGTTTATCGCAGCCATGCTTAATTACTCTAGTAATAAGTGATGATTAATGTTATATCAGTCTTAGGTGACGTAGGTACACGTGTTATCAATATTATATTTTTAATAGACTGTCGGAATTAAGCTTTACAGGCTTTAGACTCCATGTACCTAGTTTTTTAATAGAATAATACGAACACATTCATTTCAATAGCTCCTATTCGGTCGATAGTCAAAATCAAACTCCGCGATAGTGAGTAAGGCCCGCCACTGTCTTACAATCCTCCACTAACCCGGACTTGGCCCCCGTTCTGGTGTATGGCCTGACCTTCCTGCGATGCAGAAAGAGTCCTGTGCCCCAGCAGTGGGGACATACAAATGGTTGGTACCATTGCAGCTACAAATTCGCCGATGAACATAACTTACAAAATATTTTAATCAAAATTGCACAAAAACTATGACTTATTGTACGCTACAAAATAAACTAGGTGTCCATTTTAAAATGTGGATAGTTTTGGAGAAAAAATGGACAAAAAATACACTTAACATAGTCTTTTCAACGTCCTTAATTAACAGAGTTTATATAATTATTATATAACATAGAACTCACGTATTGTACTAGCTTTTATTGCCGTCATCATTGTCACCTAAATAATCCTTAATATTATCTAAGTAACCCTTTTGGCACAAAGACATTACATGTCTTGTTAAGCTCTGCGAATCGGAGCGAAACCTGGTCTGACTTTTCCGATATAACAACACCCGTAAGTAAATCCGGACTAAAAGTCTACAAGACATGTAATGTCTTTTGTGCCAAAAGCACAGAGTGTGAGACAAGCAACCGACGACGCGAGCTCCGTCTCTGCTCACCATGATTAAGCTCTGCGAATCGGAGCGAAACCTGGTCGGACTTTTCCGATATAACAACACCCGTAAGTAAATCCGGACTAAAAGTCTACAATGGGTTGTGCTTACGAAAGTTTTAGTTCAAAAACATTACATGTCTCTACAATGAAGTTTTGAGGCAGGTTCCCGACTATCTTTAAGTCATAATGACCATTGCATGTTTGTCTTTATAATGTTTGTAATGCTCGTATAACACTGTCTTTCAAAATACTGTTTTGGGCGCCAGCGATAGATCTGTATCGCGAGCGCCCTTACCTAGTGCGGGGCCCGCTGTGTATTCGCTAATGTTAAAACTTATTTGTTAATAAATAGTTATGTATTAAACGGTTATATACAAATCGCGATTGGTAGAGCGCTGGCACGGATAGCCAGAGGTTGCGGGTTCGAATCCCGGCATGGGTGAAATTTTTAGCCTCTAAATAGGTTTTTAAATTTGTTCCTTAGCACGGGCTAGTGCATTAAAAATAAAAATAGTAAAATCGCGATTATTTATTAGGTAAAACATAATTACCTTATTTCCCGACGTTTCGGCAGCGTTACAGTTGCCGTGGTCTCGGGTAGACTAATATATAACTATGTATGAGTATCGCGAATCATTAAGAAATACTTTGGCAATAAATATTATTGTATTGGTATCTGCTCTGCTTACAACTAGTTACTAACAGAATGCTTCTCTTCCGTCCACAGAGTGCAACATCCCAATCGAAGCATGCAGCTCGATTCCTCCGACTCGCGATGGCGTCCATCATGGACATCCTCAAGATTAAACCCTTCGTCGAGGTAAGATAAGATTAAATGTATCACTAACAAAGATCTATATTTTTTGTTTTAAACATCATCTGTATATACGCGTACTTGTGGAATCATCAATGAAATGAAACAAATTTATTTCAACGTAAAGAATTTACATTCCGTTTAGGTACTGAATGTCAATGTAAAATGTAAGCCTCTGCCTTCAGCCGTATTGTAGTGGAGAAAAAGATCATCACCATCAACTCATCGATGAAAATCATCATCATCAACCCATTATGCCCCCACTGAGGGTCACGGGTCTCTTCCCTGAAGAAGGTATAGGTCATACTCCACCAAAGGTGCCTTGTGGTATGCAATAAATTATTGAGTACTATACAACATAACATAACGTGGCCTAGTCGAACCGAGTGATTGGAATCAATCACTTGTTTAAGCAACAACAGGCGCGGTCCGGTGCAGGATGAGTGACCGTCCCGTGACTTACCGCTAGTGGCATTGTTCCGAGCGCTTCCGTGCTTCGCAAGGCACGTTAAGCCGTTGGTGCCGGCTGTTATGTAATGGCAGTCGTTAAGCCATGTCAGAGACCTTATGGGCGGCTTAATCACTTCTGACAGTAAGGCCTGCCACTGTCTTACAATCCTCCACCAACCCGGACTTGGCACCCGTGGTGGAGTATGGCCTAACCATACTCCGGGAGAGCCGTGCCCCAGCAGTGGGGACATACACGAGCGCTTCTCCTTGTTTCTTCTGCATAATATTCATGACGGTATATCGCCTAAAATTTCTTTTGTTTCAAAAATTTTATAATAAAGTTTAAAGTCAAAACTCTTAAACGGTCAAAACTAGTTTTGACTGCTAAAATCAGTCAAAACTAGTTTTGACTGCAGAAAAATAAAATAAAATTCTAATATGTATCCAACAATGTCGAGTTGGTTTTCGGTCTTACATGTTCAACCTAACACGCTCCTTCGCGCTCCGCTACGCTACGCGCTTCGTCGCACCTATATTGTTGCTGTCGCAGATTGAGCGATGCATCATTTTAGGTGTTTTTACCATTTGGTATTTCAAATAAGCTTTGGACAAAAGTACTTTTGACTGATTTTAGCAGTCAAAACTAGTTTTGACTGATTTTAACTAGTTTTGACCGTTTAAGAGTTTTGACTGTGACATAAACAATTGATGAATGTTTTTCTTCGTCTACAGGTGTCGGTGGGACAACTGCTCTGGGGCTACGAGGATCCCCTTCTGAAGCTGGCGAAGGATGTGGTGCCGAAGGAACAGAAACTGCCCTACGAGGAGTTCGGACTGCTGTATGGGGTAAGATTTCTTCATAAGATTTCTACTCTATTGATTTGTACCTCTAATTCATTCTCCAATATAGTTAGTTAGACCTGAGATTTCCGCACTTAGCCTCATAGTTAGGCCATTGTACGTAGCAAGCGCTGAGGTACGTTAACACTTCAGACACTAGGGTTTCCTTACGATGTTTTTCCTTCAACGTTAGCGAGTAGCATTGCTACTATAATTTCACAAATGTACGTAACTTAGAAAACCAAGTCATTGGTACATGCCGGGGTTTGAACCCACGACCTCCCCATTGAGAGGCCGGCGTTCTACACCGCTCCGCTACCACCGCCCTTAAACCGCCTCTCCAATATATAGTCCAGTCCACCCAAAGCTGGTCTGGAAGAGTAAGACTAAGAGAGTAAGAGTAAGAAATGTTTATTCATAAACCATAACACCAAATGGACCATACAATATGAGTGGCAACATAGAACGGAAGATTTAAATATAAACGAAAGAGATCACTTTTAGTGATAAGGCCGCCGTCTGTACTCTTAGGTTACAAAATATCTCTGTAATTTCCTTTTTCATGTACAACTGACCCCGCGAACTTCGTACCGCCTAATAGTCGATTCTTATTTTTTTTCCTCTCCGTAGAACCATCCTCGTACTTTAAGGAATAGTCTAAAAAAAGAATCAGCGAAATCGGTTCAGCTGCTCTCGAGATTTGCGCTTAGCAACACATTCAGCGATTCATTTTTATGTTATAGAAGATAAAGTGTTCTCCATCTATCTATCTAACTTCTGACAGTAAGGCCCGCCACTATCTTACAATCCTGTACCAATCCTCTTGGCCCCCATGGTGGAGTATGGCCTAACCTTATTGCGATGCAGGAAGAGACCCGTGCCGCAGCAGTGGGGACATACAAGGGTTGATAACGATCTATCTAACTGTTCTCCGTTTCAAGAGAGATCCAGGTCTCCAGACCTCCCAAGTCTCCTGTACAGGAACGTGCGAATTTCAAAAACCCCCCCTCACTCTCTCCCGAACAGAAAAACGGCACCTCCCAGGACGTCGTGACGATGTTCACCGGCGCAGGCGACATGAGCCGGTACGGCGTGGTGGAGAGGTTCAATCACAAGGAGCGCCTCCCCCACTGGACCACGGACGCGTGCAACAGCATTGCTGGCTCCGACGGCTCCATCTTCCCGCCGCACATCTCGCGGAATGACACCATTCACGTCTACGACAAGGACCTGTGTCGGCTGCTGCCGCTCAAGTGAGTTTCCTTCGATTCCTGTTGTAACGGTGCAAACCTCTTTACACCATTTTTATTTCTTTTTCTATAATTTTCAAATATTTAAGTTACGTCACACATTTTTCGATTTCCCTCATTTTTTTACCCTTAGACCAGACCTGACTATTTTACCTGCTTATCCGTTTTCATCCAGTTTTTCTGTTTTACTATTAGGCATATCTACAAATAAAACAACACCTGAAGTCGTTCCAGTTTCTATTATATAGGTACCAAAGATATACGACATTACACTGAGTTTTGGAGACGCTCTGGCCTTTTGGGTTTTTGCTGTTTTAGATAACGGAAATGTAGATACAGCCAGAGTGCTTAGTGCGAGTTTTTTAACTACTCGATCGCGTTAACGTAAACTCATATTTCTATGGCATCGAGGAAGCGCCACCTAGTGACAAGTATGGAAATTATAATTGCTGAGTGCGAGTTGTAATGGTTTACGTTGAGAAATGAACACGTTTACCAGCCAAAACACGAATAAACGCGAGTGCAAGTTGTACTGTGACAGCGTTTTACTAGTTCGAACGGTTAACTTACTCATACTCACTACTCAATGCTCGATTAACGCGGTATAAAGTTATTCGATTTGATCTGTCAAACTCGCACTAAGCACTCTGTTCGACTGATAATGTCACACCAGTCGAGTTGTGTTTAAGTTCCTAAAGCTAAGAAGAGATGGCGCTGACAGACTTTTATTTCATTTTTCAAAGAGTAAAAGTATGATACAGTCTGTTAACTTGTAGAATATGCCTCGGATACTATCGGATAGAATCGGATATATTCGTGTAATAGAAACATCAGAACTAATATGACAACATAACTTTTCAAAATAGTGAAGAAAAGTTTTATATAGAGCGGGAAGTAGTATTACGATCGTGTGCTTTCGGCGAAAACCGAAGCCTACTCTAGAGCCCGAGGTATTTTTACCGACTACTCGTATCTATTTCTCCTTCGGCAAATCCTCCGATTTGAGGTTGTCTGGAAGAAATAACTATTAACAACAGGGCCGCCAATTGTATCTTCTCTTCTGTATCTGCTGTTGCTGTATACTGAAAACTGTAACTGTATAGATAAATATTCTTATCTTATTTTATCTTATATTCAAAAAGCAACAGACTTTGGGTATTATGATTGGCTAAGACGATTCGGGATGCTAACGAGCGCCAGGCAGCGGTGGGAAAAAGTAGTAACTCGTTTTATATTTCTAGGTTCTACAATATACACTGATTCACTGATTCTAGGTTCTACACTATACACTGATTCACTGATTCTAGGTTCTACACTAATACACTGATTCCCTGATTCTAGGTCCTACACTGTACACTGATTCACTGAGTCTAGGTTCTTCACTGTACACTGATTCACTGATTCTATGTCCCACACTGTACACTGATTCACTGATTCTAGGTTCAACACTGTACACTGATTCACTGATTCTATGTCCCACACTGTACACTGATTCACTGATTCTAGGTCCTACACTGTACACTGATTCACTGATTCTAGTTTCTACACTGTAGGTTCTAAAAATAGTTGTAACAGCTGTTAAGATTTCTCATGTTCACTTTTAGCGAAATCAAATCGAATCAATTTACTTCAACGTGAAGAATTTACATTCTGTTTGCTGAATGTCAAAGTACAATGTAAAATGTGAGCCGCTGCCTTCGGGCCGTATTGTAGTGTAGAAAAAGGCAACGGGAAAAAAAACTCCACTCTGACCATCTTTTCTCAAGTCCTCCTAAACCAAATACATCAGTTGCCGAGGGGCACGGGTCTCTTCCCCGAGGAAGGTATAGGCCATACTCCACCACGGGGGCCAAGGCCGGATTGGAGGAGGCTAGCAAGACTAGTGGCTGGTCTTACTGTCAGAAGTTTTCAAGCCGCCCTAGGGCCTCCGACTTGGCTTAACGACTGCCATCTATCGACGAGCAGTTGCCACCTATCTATAATATAAAAATGAATCCCCGACTGTGTTGGTAAGCGCAAATCTCGAGAGCAGTTGAACCGATTTCGCTAATTCTTTTTTAGAATATTCCTTGAAGTACGAGGATGGTTTTTACGGAGAGAAAAATATAAAAAAAAATTAAAGCGTTCACTGTTAGGCGGTACGAAGGTCGCTGGGTCAGCTAGTACGTAATAAAAATGTATTATAAAACAATAAGTTAGGATTTTTTCCATCCATGGCACTAGTTGGCACCCGAAGCGTCTTAATGTCTCCTACTCTTCTCTGTTTTGTTCATTTAGCACAAAGTGCACATTAATAAACGTTAGTTCACACACACCGATTACGCCATAATTCCTATAGTCTACCATTAAACTCATTGCGTCAGACTATACATAACCGCTTAGCCAATCAGCTGGTGGCCTTTTATTTCCTAATCGCAGTTCGGTGGAAGGAATCACCAGAAAGGTCTGCGTTTATCGTATTGTCATAGTAGATAGGTCTGTTTCCGATACGCGGGCTTTGTTTAGTGGATATTCATAGTGGGTCAATGTGTGAATAAAAAATATAAAATACTTCATTTGTAAATCACATGTTTACTATATTTAAATTTTTACTTAAGAGTGTATGATTTTATTTGTTCCACTCAACACTTTTTTACATTTTTCACTTACTTTACTCTTAATAAACGTGACCGGCTGTCATGTAATGGCAGTCGTTAAGCCATGTTAGAGGCCTCATGGGCGGCTTGATAACTTCTGACAGTGAGGCCCGCCTCTGACTTACAATTCTCCACCAACCCGGTTTTGGCCCCCGTGGTGGAGTATGGCCTAAACTTCATGCGATGCAGGAAGAGACCCGTGCCCCAGCAGTGCGGACGTACAAGGGTTGTTATCGAAACGTGACCGACGAAGCCCACCTTCCGACAAAAGACCTATACTTGATACCAAACAATGAACACGGAAAGACGGCACAGACATGCAACTTCTGATAATGAGACAAAAGTGTTTGTTTTCGAGGAACGAGAGTGAACTGTGGATTGATGGTTATTGGGTCCTACTTCGTAACCGCTAAAGTCACCGTGGGAAAACCTGCATAAGACGAGTCTCATTTTAGTATATTTGTACGCAAGGTTTTGGCATGTCAATATAGCTCATATTATTATACTATAGATTTATTAAAAAACAAAAGTAGGGAAATGGGAAATATCTCTGAAACCGCGAAACGCAAAAATCTTTGAAACTGCGAAAAAATTAATAAAGTACTAGCTGCCCCATGACCTTGTATGCCCCCACTGCAGGAGCAAGGGTCTCTTCCTGCATCGCAGGAAGGTTAGGCCATACTCCACCACGGGGTCCAAGTCCTGATTGGTGGCGGATTGTAAGACAGTGGCGGGCCTTGCTGTCAGAAGTTATTAAGCCGCCCATAAGGACTCTATAACATATCTTAACGACTGCCATAACATGGCAGCCGGCACCAAGGGCTTAACGTGCCTTGCGAAGCACGGAAGCGCTCGGAAAAATGCCACTAGCGGTAGTCACAGGACGGTCACCCATGTACCTGACCGCGGCTATTGTTGCTTAATCAAAGTGATTGATTCCAATCACATGGTTCGACTAGGCCACGAGCGCTTCTGAGTTTTGATCTAAACTAATCTTACTATCCCCAGATTCCTTCGCGAGGTAGAGTCCAACGCGGGCGTGTCCGGATACCGGTTCACACCTCCGGAAGACGTGTTCGCTGCGGACGATCACAACCGGTGCTTCTGCCCGGCCGGACCGCCCTGCGCGCCCAGCGGCCTGTTCAATGTCAGCCTGTGCCAATATGGTAAGTGACGCAACAGCAGTCCGGTGACGGACTGGAGTTAGCTCGTAGTTTGATTGGGGTGAGATTGTTATTATATCATGAGGGATATGTTCGCAACGGAAGGGCACAGAACCGCTGCGTCTGCCCAGATGGACTGCTTTGTACGCCAAGCAGCCTGTTCAACGTCAGCCTGTGCCAATATGGTAAGTAACGTAACGTAGTTGGGTCGAAGTTTGATTGGGGTGAGATTGTTATTATATCATGCATGAGGGATATGTTCGCAACGGAAGAGCACAAAACCGCTGCTTCTGACTGCCGGGCCGCCGCCCTGCGCGCCCAGCGGCCTGTTCAATGTCAGCCTGTGCCAATATGGTAAGTGACGCAACAGCAGTCCGGTGACGGACTGGAGTTAGCTCGTAGTTTGATTGGGGTGAGATTGTTATTATATCATGCATGAGGGATATGTTCGCAACGGAAGAGCACAAAACCGCTGCTTCTGACTGCCGGGCCGCCCTGCGCGCCCAGCGGCCTGTTCAATGTCAGCCTGTGCCAATATGGTAAGTGACGCAACAGCAGTCCGGTGACGGACTGGAGTTAGCTCGTAGTTTGATTGGGGTGAGATTGTTATTATATCATGCATGAGGGATATGTTCGCAACGGAAGAGCACAAAACCGCTGCTTCTGACTGCCGGGCCGCCCTGCGCGCCCAGCGGCCTGTTCAATGTCAGCCTGTGCCAATACGGTAAGTGACGGATTGCAGTTAGCTTAATTTGATTGTATTTCAGTTGTTCGGGGTACAATAAAAATCACAACCTTTACAGGATATAATTACAACTACCTACTACTAGGAGGTGAGATTGTAATTATACTATCGCTATACAAAACCGCTGCTTCTGACTGGCCAGGCCGCCCGCCAATACGGTAAGTGATGGGACTGCTGTTGGCACTAAGTTTGATTGGGGTGAGATCGTAATTATATCATGAGGGATATGTTCGCAACGGAAGGGGTTAAAAACCGATGCTTCTGCCTTCGCGGGCACGCTGCACGTCTAGTGGCCTGTTAAACGTTAGCCTGTGCCAATACAGTAAGTGAAAGATAGCATTTGGCTCGAAATTTATTTCAGTTATTCGGTGCACAAAACACAGTCATTACACCAATAATTATTAGTAATTATATGAGGTGAGATTGTAATTATACCTTGAAGCACATGTTCAAAAAGGCACAAAATCTGCCCGGCCGAAGCGCCCTGCGCGCCCAGCAGCCTGTTTAACGTCAGCCTGTGCCAATACGGTAAGTGACGGACTGCAATTGGCATGAAAGTCCATTATTATTATTCTTTTTGTGCCTCTCCACTAATGGAGGTTGGCCGTCAGCTCCGCATACTCTTTCTTCGATTCGATTCAATTGTAAATTTGATTGCGGTGAGGTTGTAATGATACCATGAGGGACATGTTCGCTGCAGAAGAACACTACTGGTGCCTGGTCGGTCCTGACGGCCTGTTCTAGTCGGTGAGTGTGGTAGACGGCAGAAGGCTCGAAATTATAGGCTGATTGGGAAGAGGCTATGTATAGGTTCCACGAAGAACATTTTTGTTACGGAAGGGCGCATACCGGTGTTTTTTCACAATTGGGCTGCATTGCACGCCCAGCGGCCTGTTCAACGTCAGCCTGTACCAATACGGTAAGGGACTGCAATTGGCATGAAATTCCATTCATCTTCTTCTTCTTTCTGTGCCTCTCCACTAATGGAGGTTGGTCATCAGCTCCGTATACTTTTCCTGCGATTCGATTAAATTTGAAATTCGATTGGAGTGAGATTGTAATTATTATACCATGAGGGTAATGTTTGCTGCGGAGGAACACTACTGGTGTTTGTACCTGGCCGGTCCTGGCAGCCTGTTCAAAAGGACGGCTCAAAATTATTGGTGGGTGGGTGTTGATAATATGTACACCATGAAGAACATGTTTGCTACGGAAGTGTGCAAAACGGGACTGGCCGCACTGCGCGCCCAGCGGCCTGTTCAAAGTCAGCCTGTACCCATACAGTAAGTAACGGACTGCTGCTGGATCGAAATATGATTAGGGTGAGATTGTAATTATATGATGAAAGATAGGCTGCGGATGGGCACAGCTGGCGCTCGTACTCAATCGGGCCTGGCGGTCAACGACAGACTCGGCGGTGAGTAGTGGATGGCAGTTGAGGCGAAATTGGATTAATAATAATAATAATAGACATTTATTTCGGAAAAAAAAACAGTGTTCCATAGTGATGTTAGTAACTTAAAAAACTAAATCTAAACTAAAGGTAAAAACTATGTTAGTAGGTTTGATGTATATCTACATTGTAAACTCAGATTAGGGCGAGACTTTATTTGCATCACGTAGGACATGTTCCTCCTCACAGCAGGTGTCGGCCTAGAGAATAGCACCAACCCAAATTCTTCCCGCCGGTGTCGTAAAAGGCGACTAAGGGACACAAATCGCGGGGTGGGCAGCAGCGCCCCCTGCAGTACAATTCCACCGAACTGCGATCCCCAACCCGCATGCCCAGCGTGGGGATTATGGGCATTACCCCCCAATGACGGCACAACTTTGCGCTTTGGCGCTCATTAGGGGAGGGCTATGCACAGCAGTGGACTATAATAGCCTGAAGAAGAAGAAGGACATGTTCGCTGCAGGCGAAGAACACGTTCACGTCATAAAACCGTAAAACGTCGTGCTTTTGTACGGTGTACGACCTGGTACCCTGCGTGCCGAGCGGCCTGTTCAACGTCAGTCTGTGCCAACACTGATTATCCTGGAATAGCACAGCTGGCGCTAGCTGGCCCGAATTGAAAGCTGCCGCGAACCACCGTCAGAAGTGGAAATCTGTCGTTGAGGGCCTATGCTCCTCTAGGAGTTAAAGGACCGAAAAAGATGAAGAAGCACAAAGCCAAGTCGACAATTCCACGCGAACAGAGTCGCGCGCAAGCCACATTTTGTTAACAGTTCATCTCTTTCCCTTCCGCAGACTCGCCCATCATGCTGTCCTTCCCGCACTTCTACTTGGCCGACCCCAGCCTGCGAGAGGCCGTGGAGGGGATCTCCCCGCCTGATCCAGAGAAACACAGACTGTTCATCGATGTACAGCCTGTAAGTAAATTAAACAGAAAGAATAACTACATAATTGAACGATTAATGATTGAACGAACGAACAAATGAATGAATCGATACGCTTGCATATCCCCACTGCTGGGGGACGGCTCTCTTCCTGCATGGCAGGAAGGCTAGGCCATACTCCACCACGGGCGCCAAGTCCGGCTTGGTGGACAACTGCCATTACATGGCAACCGGCACCAACGGCTTAACGTGCCTAACAGACGAATGAAGTTCTCTTCCAGCATGTAGGTACTGATGCCTACGGAACTAACTGTTCTCCTGTCCAGGAGAGACTCCAGACAGTGGCGGGCCTTACTGTCAGACGTTATCAAACCGCCCATAAGGTCATTCATGTGTGAATGAATGAATGAACTGAATACAATGCATGAGTTGTTTTATAATAATTGTGTAAACTCTGTTAATTAAGAACTTTGAAAACACTAAGTTTGTAAATTTTTTCTCCAAAATAACCTAGATTTTGAAATGGATACCTAGATTGAATTGTAACGTTCATTGAGCCGTAGTTTCTGCGCTCCTTTGAATTAAAAAAAAAATTCAAGATCACGTCTGAGGAGGTTATAAGAAAAACGTTACGCAAACCATGCTTGTATTGGTTACCACTAGAGTGCAACCTCACCACCTTTCTCTCTCTCCCCAGGAGATGGGCATAGCGATGCGGGCGCGCGCGCGCATCCAGATTAACCTCGCCGTCTCCCAGGTCATTGACATCAAGCAGGTGGCCAACTTCCCCGACATCGTGTTCCCGATCATCTGGTTCGAGGAGGTGAGACGACGCATGTAGCCTATCATAAGATAAGATGAGAATATTCTTTATTGTACACGTTATCAACCCTTGTATGTCCCCACTGCTGGGGCACGGGTCTCTTCCTGCATCGCAGGAAGGTTAGGCCATACGTATATGCGGAAGTATTTGAACCGCCTGTATTGTTTCCCCTTCGCAGGGCATCGACGAGCTCCCAGAACAGGTGTCCTCGCTGCTGCGACTGGCCACGAAGGTTCCCCCCTTGGCGAAAACCGCACTCGGCTGGGGCCTGTCGCTGCTCGGCCTCCTGCTCATACTACTGGCCGTGACCTGCCTCATCAGGTAGGATTTCTTCACGGAGTGATTCCAGAGCTCCGAGCCCCGGCTGCTAAGCAGCATAGGGCGCATATGTGCATCACTGCTGGCTGTGACCTGCCTCATGGGTAGGGTATCTTCACGGAGTGATTTTAGAGTTCCAAGCCCCGGCTGCCTGAGTGATCTTAAACGGTCATGAAAGACATAGGGCGCGTTCAGTGCCTCACTGCTGGCTCTGACCTGCCTCACGGGTAGGGTATCTCCACGGAGTGATTCTAGAGCCCACGCCCCAGCTGCCTGAGTGATATTAAACGATCACGAAGGTTAGCAACATAGGGCGCGTTCAATGCATCACTGCTGGCTGCGACCTGCCTCACAGGTAGGGTATCTTCACGAAGTGATTCTAGAGCTCCAAACCCCGGCTGCCTGAGTGATCTTAAACGGTCATGAAAGACATAGGGCGCGTTCAGTGCCTCACTGCTGGCTTTGACCTGCCTCACGGGTAGGGTATCTCCACGGAGTGATTCTAGAGCCCACGCCCCAGCTGCCGAGTGATATTAAACGACCACGAAGGTTAAGTAACATAGGGCGCTTTCAGTGCATAACTGCTGGCTGTGACCTGCCTCACGGGTAGGGTATCTTCACGGAGTGATTCTAGAGCTCCACGCCTCGGCTGCCTGAGTTTTCACTTTTACTTTTTACACAATTTTACTTTTCCTTTCCTTTTCACACCCACCTGACCGCCCTTTTCATTCCGCAGGTCATCTCACCGGCAGAGCACGCTAAGGCTAGAGGGGCACGCGGTGGCCAAGCCGCCCCCGTCGAAGACCCCGAGTGCCACCAAAGACAACGGCTACGAGCTGAACAGCCGGAGATAACCTAACCGCGGGTCCTAAGCGAAATATTTGTGTGTGCAAAAATCAGTCGTGAGCTTTGGGGCCGTTGGTCTGAGCCCTGATTGTTTCGATTTGAGAATTTCGCTAAGAAAAGCCGCGTTTTCGCGGTCTTAGTGCGCCATCCGAGTAAACAATGCTTCTGATTGGCTATTTTGGTGTTGTCACGAAAAACCGTCCAATCAGGAGGAGATTAGTTTACTCGGATGGCGCACTCGGTCCGTGCGTACTACGACCGTGAAAACGCGGCCTAAATACTTAACTGTGTGCTGTTTCTTCGAATTTTTCAGCTAAGAGACAGAACGTTAATAAAATTTGGAGTATTTACTTAGTTAAATTCTCAATTCAGAAAGCGGCCATGAGTCGACATAGAGTCGGCTTCTGAATTGAGAATTTCACGTTCGTTCGTAAGGTTCTGTCACGCTCTGTTTTGAGAAATTCGGAGAGACAGCACTACAGTCACTGTTTCGGTATCAACCCTTGTATGCCCCCACTACTGGAGCACGGGTTTCTTCCTGCATGGCAGGAAGGTTAGGCCATACTCCACCACGGGGGCCAAGTCCGGCTTGGTGAAGGATTTCAAGACTGTGAGAAGTTATCAAGTCGCCCATAGCCTCTGGCATGGCTTAACGACTGCCATTATATTACTGTTAACTATTTAGTGCAATTCTCAATTCAGAAACTGGCAAATAAATAGTCATAGTTGATCAATGGAATGATAGCACGGCAGAAGCTGTCAAGCCGCGTTCACGGTCTTAGTAGGCTTAGACAAAGTGGCTCATCTTATTACACACATCTTACTGAACTTAGATTCTTGCTTCAGTTTATACTAAAGCAAAAATCTCAGTTTATTCTAACAGAGTTACTCATCGCGCCAAAAATTTACTGCTACTATGAATAGAAGCGGAATCTAATATATTTATCGTAGAATTTCCATCATAAAACTTTAAAGGAAAGAGAAAGAATAGTTTGGTCGCGACCAAGGAAACCATACATTTCACAGCACTTTCATAGCTTTGTAAAACTCCGCTAACATCAATATTCACTGCTTCTGCACGTATCCTTTACGGATTAGAGGAGTTCCAACTTTTTGCGCCATTTTGTTTATGCGGGTTCGTTTCGTGCAAACAGCTAAGACACGCGGTCCGAGCGAAAAAAAACATGGCGGTCTCCATCAGAACGACATTTTTTTTTTACCAAGATTGCCGGTGTGCACGATACGAGAAGCATCTTTGTAGCAAAAAACGTCACTAGGTCCGAGTGTTGTAAGATCGTGAAAACGCGGCGCTTTTCGGTAGCCTAATAAGCAACAATGCAATAAGCTGTTTTCAACGCAAATTCACAAAGCAATTCAAAGATGGCGCTTACAGGCGCGGCCATAGAATAACCGGAATACAGCTGTCAAAATTAACCTGTGCTAAGCAAAATTTGACTGACGTGCCCCTGTTCTTGTATGTGCACGTCTGTAAGCGCCATCTATGAAGTGATTTATGAACTTTTGCGGAAAACGGCTTAGTCCATTGCAATGGTATAAACCGCCGAAATTAAATAGGCAACTCTCGCGGAGAAGATCGAATTTGCTTGAGGCGCTGAGTGAAGGCGTTAGGCGGTGCTAATGAGCGCCACGAATGGTAAAAAAATCATATCTTCTCGTTTCAACGCATCGTTGGAAAAAGTGAACGTAATGAACGTCATTAATAAATGTAGTAGCTCTTTTTAGAACTTACTGATATGAACGTAGGTTCAAGAATCTAGACTTTAGACAGTTTTGCCAAAAACGGCCGTTTTTAGCGGAAATTGATTGAAGTCCTAGGTTGTTGATGCTACATTCTAGATTGTAGTTTCTAAAAATAGTTGTCACAGTTGTTATGATATTTACAGTTTGAAAAATTGACAGAACACTTTATTTTACATAAAAATGGAAACTACACAGATGTTCCTTAGTACAGATGGCGGCCTTATCACTAAAAGTGATCTTTTCCAGACAAAGTTTGGATGGACTAGACTAAAAACCAGTTATGATTTTGATCCGGTTTGTGGCGCTTAGCACCGGGTATCGACTGAAATTGCACGGGTTATACCATTGGAGTGCGTTTGCTTGGTGGACTACCGATAGTGTCAATGAACCAACCATTGCTGTACTAGTGTCACTGTTGAACAAGTATGCATTTATGGGACTCGCCCCCTGATCATACTACGAAGTTTTGCGCGCGGCGCGTCCGCTCCACCGCGCAAATCTTTGTCGTGTAAACGGGGCTATCGACGTTTGCGTTGAGGGATGGTAGAGCTTTGAGTCTCGTCTTAATTATTCGCAATGTTCATGCATAGTTATATATTAGTCGGGTTTAATCGCGATTATTTATTACATTTTGCCTAATAAATAATCGCGATTAGACCCGTCTAATATATTAATGTAACAATGTTTTGAGTCTCATTTAGGATATTAGTCACTCATGAGCAATCGCTTCTTCAAGCCCCATACAAACGTAGTTGTATTTTAATTTACGAACATTCCGGATCGCAATGACATTGTATCAACCAATTTGTTTAGGGAGCACAAATCGACGCTGACCTACAACTAGAATAACAATAACAAAAAATAATTATTTTTTCCCTCATAAGACTTTTCATTGATACTAATCACATAGCTGTAATATATTTTTGATAAGTTTGTTTTAAATTCTACGCACGATCAAACTCGATTTGTGTCTTACGGACGTATTGGCAAAGTTTCATTGCAATCCGGCATGTCGTTTGTAAATAAAAACCAAACTGGGTTTGTATGGGAATTTATCCTTGAGTGGGCTTAAACCTACGTTTGTATGGGAATTGATCCTCGAGTAAGCTTAAGCCTACTTTTGTGAGGAAATTGACTCTTGAGTGCGCTTAAGCCTACGTTTGTATGGGAATTGATCCTCGAGTGAGCTTAAGCTTACGAAGTTGCTCCTGAAGGGGCCGCGTTAAGTGACTTAAATCGAATCAACCATCCCTTTCCGCGATCGTCGATTAACGTAAAAAAGTAGCCGAAATAATCGTCCGTATGTTTAATTATTATTTTGTGACTTGATAAATACAATTTTGACTGTTAATTGACATTTTCGTAAAAAATACGTGAAAATTATACAATTCACATTGTTGTAGAATCCGTGTGACTGACATTATTCGGAAGTGATTTGGAACGATTTTCAGTCATGACTCGTAGTCTAGTTTTTGTTTTTACGAATAATACTACTTGTAGTTACATTATTCGAAAAAAACTTAAACCCAAACACGTTTGTATGGGAATTGCCCCATGAGAAACCGCTTTAAGGTGCGTTCAGACGCATCAGGTTACGTGACGCGCCCTTGCCACCCAATGGTTGCTAAAACGCATACACTGATAATTAAAGACAGACATGAGGACTGGCCCTAGACTAACAGTATTAATGCATTGCAGTACTGTTACAATTGCATGAACGTGGCAATTTCAGTTCATTGCAGCTTTGAGTCTAAGCGCGCAAACGTACGTATCACACTTTCTAGGCGCCAATGGTATAAAAAACACGTCACGTGACTCGTACATTCAACTGTCACTGTAGTGTAATGCACTAACGGAATTCGCCTGGCGCTCATAAAGTATTGCCCTCTGCAGTGTGAGCGAGAGGCGTATATTTAAGCCTCTTTTTAAAGTAATCATCGTACAACGCGGACGCCCGCGTTTTTGAGCAGACCCTAGAGTCTAATACTTACATAGTTGTTCAATAGAATGGTATAAGCACGACAATGGTTGTTATTTGCCTCAATTTGGTAGACTACAAAGCAAAAGCAGTACAATGTCATTCCAGGGGTATAACCCGCACAAATTAAATAGGCATCTCTCGCGAAGAAGATCGAATCGCGGAGGCGCCGAGTTAAGTAGCACGGGTTATAACATTGCAATGCGATTGGTTACTAGACTACCGGTAATGTGAATGAAACGACCATTACCGGACTAATATGACTCCATTGAACAACTATGCATTTTTAAAGGCTCATCTCCCTGAGCGCATGGCAACCTTTTGTTTCTGGACGTGGCTTTAAATTATACTAAGTCTTTGAAAAGGATCGTTAAATACGTCCTGTAGGCATTTTTATCGCGTACCACCATCGATTTTTATACTTAATTATTTTAAATATTGTCTGGTACTTTCGAATCATTGACTTGTGTACTTAGGTGTTTTATTTTGATTGTGATAAAGAATCCATTCCAATTATTTTATCATTTTTTTATATTAAAATACAGCTACTTAAAATAGATGTGTACTTTAAAATATTGAACAAATACTTTTCTTTAATATTTTCAAACATATTTTCGTTATTTTTTTAAAATATTTTAATTTTATTTAAACTGACAATATGGGCGTTGATTTTTAATGCTATTGATTATTAATACGATTACAAGGTGTCTTTATAAAGTCTTTTGTTAGACAATGACAATAACTGGTATTTTTAAGGGTCAACGACACCTTGTGTTTGTAAGAAAAATTTGTAATGACTGTTCTATGTGTAAATATTAATTTTAATTTTCTACTTTATTGGGCTTCGGGTTGCCATTTTCGTGAAAGAAATCGGTTTTAAGGCATGTTTACAATGTGAAAAATTATGTGTTAGCAGTACTGTGTTTACCATCGATTGCTAGATTTATATCTAAATGTAAAATCATTTATCGTCCCTATAGCAATATTTGACCAAAAGATATCTAAAGACATGAAATAAAAAAAAACTACAGATCATAATAACTATTGAGAACAACTAGGGGATGTATTAGCAAAGGGAAAGATAAAAAGTACCCGGAACCGGCGTGCGTGCATGCAACGACTTATGAACGTTGATGAAGCGAAGGTGATCTGTCAGGATCGTGGCAAGTGGCAGTCCCTGGTCTCTACCTACCCCTCTGGGATACAGGCGTGAGGTTATGTATGTATTGAGGAAAAATGTCGAACAAAAAAAGGCATTTTATCAGATGGATGAACGTACTTTCACTCGAGGGAGGCGCCACTAGTCATAATTTCATCTAAGCAATATACAAAGTTCTATACAACAGTATGCTTGTTGTCCACTACCAAGAACTTTAAATCCGTTTTACCCAAATCGCGTAGGGTGGCTATCTCCAAATTTAATTTTCCTCATTTTCTATCTATCTATCTATCTATCTATAATCAGCCCACATCAACCCACTGCTGGGCATAGGCCTTCTTTTTATTGCGCCATTCCTCACGGTCCTGTGCTAACCTGATCCATATCTGGCCCGCAACCCTCACGATGTCGTCCGACCATCGTGTCGGTGGTCTGCCTACCAACCTCCTTCCCTCCCTTGGCCACCACTCCGATACTACCCTGGTCCACCGGCCGTCTTCCCTTCTAGCCAATTGTCCCGCCCATCTCCACTGGCTGTGATCCGCTCACCAACGTCTTCGACCTTGGTTCTTCGACGAATTTCTACGTTGGGTACGCGGTCCACAAGCGATATGCCTAGCATGGCACGCTCCATCGCTCTTTGTGCAACTATTATTTTGTGCATATTTTGCTTGGTGAGCTTTCATGTTTCCGAACCGTAAGTAAGTATGGGCAGGACACATTGGTTGTAGACCTTGGTCTTAAGAGATTGTGGCAGTTTAGTCTCGAACCTCCTCATTTTTAAGTGTCTTAAAATAACCTCCAATTAAATTTTCCCCTTTTTTAAGTTTTTAAGGCATATTGATATACCTATAGCAGTAATGGTAAACACAGTTAAACTACCGTTTAGTTTTATTACGTCAGTTCACCCATAGCCGCTAGTCTTTTTTTTATAATTTCTGGAGGGTCCGTCCACGGGTTTGTGAATCTACTTATTATGTATTTTGCTGGACTTAAAATATGACGGTTTCTTAAACGTAAGTCGTTTTATAGTAAGGCGTTTTTTTTAGTTGGCGTTACGAACGCTCGCACACCAAGAAATTACCATATCATTGTAGAAATTTTGTGGTAAAGTTAGTAGATTTCTTTTGTTTCGGTAGTTTAGAATATTTTGGTTCTAATGAAATTTTTTTTTAATAAAAATTTCTGTTTCTTTTATGTCTTCCACATTGAGCGGCACTCGTTTTCAAAATGCATTGTTTATTCTTATTTAACGTTTATTTTTTTTAGATAAAATTAAAGGTTTATAGGTACTATTTTTTAATATAATTCGTATGAAATATTTCAAAGCAACTGTATGATAATGTTTTATATTATTTTCGGTCCGGCCGAATTCGTCTTAGTAATTCTTTTTTGTTTTTATTTTTTTATTAATATAATAAGCTACTGTTAAGGTACTAGACGAATGTCATTTTTTTACATTTCTATGACATGAACGATGCAAAACTTGATGGCTTTAAAATAGATCTGACGTGAGTAGTACGTGAATTTGAAACTTCCATATGTTTTACTGAATAATATTTTCCTATACTAATTTTACAGGTATATTTTCAAAACATATTTACTTATTACGGCCATCCAAAACTGGGGTTTATTTTACACATTTCCAAGTTAAACAAAACCTATTTGTAAGCCTATTTTCACTATTTTCTACTACACAATATGCTGTCTTGACTTTATGGTTGTATCTCCTACAAAAACTATTGCTCAAACTATTAAATAAATTATAACTTTAGACATCACAAATGCTACGAAATTGTGCGTTATAATTGTAAATAAATAAAATAAATAAAGGTGTAAGTTATACAAAATGTTTTTTTCCTAAACATTCCTGATTCTTCGTGTAAATAATATCGTAATTCTTAATGATTCCCGATACTCATCCATAGTTATATATTAAACGGGTCAAATCGCGATTATTTATTAGGTAAAACGTTATTACCTTATTTCCCGACGTTTCGGCAGCGTTACAGTTGCCGTGGTCTCGGGTAGACTGAAGTGGCGAGTACAGTCAATTATTGTAGGTAGTCACTATTAATTTTTCGCAGCTGGCCGACACACGCAACTGTAACGCTGCCGAAACGTCGGGAAATAAGGTAATTACGTTTTACCTAATAAATAATCGCGATCTGCCCCGTTAAATATATAACTATAAATAATATCGTATTATAGGCTACTTAAGGCCTGCGCAGACGAGGGACTTTTGACTCCGAGGGACAAAAGTCCCTGAATCGTAAAAAATGTCCTGCGAGTACTTGTCGCGGACTCAACGCCTACGGTGTGCGGTCATTTTGATTTCCGGAAATTGAGTTAAGCGAACGCTATGGAAGCAAATATTCTGAGATTACATTATGTTGTAATTTACATGAAAAAGAAAAGGCGTTTTAAAAGAAAACACTGAACTTTTGTCCTGTCCGGTTTCTTGATGTCCTCGGTAACTTGAAGGACTTTTTGTACAGGGTACTTTTAGTCTTTCGTGTGCGTTATTCAAAACAATTAATGAGATTAAAGTACCCCCGTACCCGTAAAACTCCCTCAAGTTACCGAGGACATCAAGTGACCGAACTGGGCAATGTAATCTCAGAATATTTGCTTCCATAGCGTACGCTTCACTCAATTTCCGGGGAACAAATGACCGCACAGCGTAGGCGTTGAGTCTGGGACAAGTACTCGGAGGACATTTTTACGATTCAGGAACTTTTGTCCTTCGGAGTCAAAAGTCCCTCGTCTGCAAAGACCTTTAATTATACATATAATGTTATACTAAATTATAAGGCGACTGCCTAGTTCGTCTTGCCGTTAATGCGCTTGGGTACCAAGACAGAGGCCGTGAGTTCGATATCCACGGCGATGGGGGCCGCCGCCGTACATTTTGTTCAAGATGGCATGAGTCTTGAGTGTATTCGACGACCTTACCTGGTTACCACAGTACAGGGTATAGTCTGTTAGCTTTTAGAATATACCTCGGGCAAAGAGTAGGCTTCGGTTTTCGTGCTGATGATCGACTTCTGATTTCGAAATTAAGTGTCATATTAGTTTCGATTTCGAAATTAAGTGTCATATTAGTTCTGATTTCGAAATTAAGTGTCATATTAGTTCCGATTTCGAAATTAAGTGTCATATTAGTTCCGATATTTCTATTACACGAATATAATTATCCGATTCTATCCGATAGTAGCCGAGATATATTCTAGTACGGACTATATCCTACTTTGGGACCAGGCCCTAAGAGTCTTGCATAGTTTTTCAATAGAATGAAATAAGCAAAACAATGGTTGTTATTTGGTCTGGTCTGGTCTCTGCCTACCCCTCTGGGATACAGGCGTGAGGTTATGTATGTATGGTTGTTATTTGCCTCAATGTGCCACCCCCAGGGGTGGTGGGGGGAGGCAGGGGAGCCTCTAAAATGCATAGTTGATCAATAGATTCATATTAGTCCGGTAATGGCGTATCATTCACACTAGCAGTAGTCTAGTAACCAATCGCATTACAATGGTTTAACCTGTCTGTGCCTCGGTAATTCAGTGCCTCGCCCGATTTGATCTTCTTCGCGAGTGATGCCTATTTAATTTGCGCGGGTTACTCCTGCTTTATAGACCACCAAATTAAGGCGAATGACAACCATTGTCGTGCTTATACCATTCTATTAAAAAACTATGTAAGTATTAGACTTTAGGGCCAGGTCAACTGATTATGTGTTGTGTCGATATCAACCCTTGGATGTCCCCACTGCTGGGGCACGGGTCTTTGCCAGCATCGCAAGAAGGTTAGGCTAGACTCCATCACGGGGGCCAAGTCCGGGTTGGTGAAGGATTGTAAGACAGTGGCGGGCCTTACTGTCAGAAGTTATCAAGCCGCCCATAAAGCCTCTGACATTTATTTATTTATTAATCATTTATTTACACTTACACACACACGCAATAAAAACTTAAGCAGACTATACGTACAAGAGAAGAAAAGCAACAACAATCCGATACATAATGAAACAGAGACACAGAGCATTTTCCAGTGTGAGTACCTACTGTGGGTGTGGCAAGTGCAAAAGGGCTCTGACTCAGCATAAGCTGGAGATATGATACTCCAGCGCTGGTCTTCCGTCAGTACCCGTGAGGCGGCATGCAGACCTCGGATAGATACGCAGTACGAACCTGAACATGACATGGCTTAACGACTGCCATTACATGACAGCCGGCGACAGCGTCAGAATGCCCGTCACTACTCGTATTATCGTCGGAAATTGTGATGAATATTTAGTGCCCTATTGCTTCTATTTGCTTCCTCTAAGTAGATAATTTCTTCCATCATATTTTAGATGAGAAACAACATTTAAGGGTGAAAGTACATCCTGACGTCAGGTTGACCGGTCACCTAGTCATATCACCAAACTTTCGTGGAATCACTGAATAACTCATAGGGCAGCAATTAGTGCCCATTTGCTTCCTTCATATTTTTAAAACCCCGCACCCGTTGCTATTATGGAAACCAATATAGGTATCAATATAGTTTAGATCCAGTGCCTGAAAGAATGAAAAGGAAAAGGACGCTTAGACTCAAAATTGCTATTCTATCTATTTAAATAACCTCAGGCCTGTATCCCAGAAGGTTAGGCAGAGACCAGGGCCTGCCACTTGCCACGATCCTGACAGATCACCTTCGCTTAATCAACGTTCATAAGGCGTTGCATGCACTCACGCCGCCGGGTACTATTTATATTTCCCTTTGTTAACACTCACTATTTGGTCGATGTATGTCCGCCTGGGACGTTCCTTACCAGCCCTTCCACTCACATTCACAATATATATTTGTTTCGTTAATCTTTCTTCCTTCATTCTCTCCACGTGTCCAAACCAACGCAACATTCCTGTCTCGATTCTAGTCACTACATCCTCTTTCAGTCCACAACGTTCTCTAATCAGACTATTGCGTCTCATTTCTTCCTTTCTCTATGGTGATAATTAAAAACAAAACCAAATAATTCACAAGCGCTTTATCCCATTCGCAAGTAATTTTAATATAAATCAACACAGAATTAATGAACGGTTATCAAGAAGGAATTAATAAATACGACATGAAAAATTAAAATACCTATGTACCTAAATGTCCGAGTCAAATCATATAACTAAAAAAAACCTTATACACAAAAATAATTGTCCAAGCCGAATAATATATCCTAGTAAATGTTATACACAAAAATATATTGAGAAAATTAAGAGCCAATACAAATATAAACCTTATCAAATAAGTAATTAGAAAGTAGATAATTAACACAATAATTTTAAACTACTATGATGCGAAAAAGTATTTTGTGCATGGCGCCTATAATCTTTAACAAGATACCAACACAGTACAAAGAACTAAATCTAGATGTATTTCGAAAGACATTAAAAGATCTACTTGTTGAAAAATGTTATGTTATAAAATTGAAGACTTTCTAAATGACACATTGCAACTTGTTTACCCTCTTAATAACTTTATTATATTTGTATGCCTATGTACCGGTAGGACCATAGTGATCTGTAATTTAAGACTGACCACCAATTATGTAAAATAATTACCTATGATCCACAAATAAATTAATTTGAATTTGAATTTGAATCCATCAAAGCTGTAGACAGCACTCAGAACATAACACTTGTTGAAAACCATTGAAAAAATCGTGTAAAGTACTTAAAATTAAAATGGAAAATTAATCAGGAACGCAGGTTGACAGCAATAGACCCGTAACTAATTTCATAATCAAATAATTGTGATCGACAAAACACGTAGTAATATAAAAAAAAAATATTGTCTTTCATTGCATTATTTTTATATTCGTACTTTAGTAGATTCAGTTTGTATTAATATAGAGCTGAAATAAAGGTGTATCAAAATACACCTAGTTTCTATCCTAAGAAATCCTAGTTCCTATATTGTTTTCCAAAGAAAACAATATAGGAACTAGGATTTCTTCACGATGTTCCTACAGAAAAAAATGGAGCCTTTAACAGATCTTTTCTGAAATACCCGACTTTGAAATGGCTTTGACGGTAAGACAAATTCAATTAGGTACTTCGGGGCGCTAACTAGGCGCTAGTTATCGCCAGTGGAAAAAAAATCACGACTTGTGTTACAATACGTTTTTAATTAAAGGTGAACATGAGAAAATTTAACAACTGTGTAAACTATATTTAGAACCTACCTAGAGCCTAGAATCGACAACCAAGGACTTTAATTACTTTCCACGAAATCGATTAGTTCTAAGTCTAGACTGTAAGTTCTAAAAATGGTTGTCACAGTGGTTAATATTTCTCGTGTTCACTTTTAGATAAAAACGTGTTATAAAACATGACTTTTTGAAGTTATGTTTTTTTTCCATAGGTGGCGCTAGTAAGCGCCCCGAAACGCCTTAAACGAACTATAAGGCAAATTTTCAGAATCGAACTATAAGGCAAATTTTCAGAATCGAACTATAAGGCAAATTTTCAGAATAAACCTGTGTTGGGTTCACCCAGCAAATAACAAATAACAAGCCTTCAGGCTTTTCTATTCATCAGTACAAACAGTTTATATAATCGGACAAACTTAGAAATCGCGAAAAATTATCAACTTTCAATGCACAATTTCTACCAAAGCAAAGTTGGTAACTTCTCTATCGAATGTATGTAATAATTGTTTTTTTTTTCGCGAATTCCAAGTTTGTTGATTTTTTGTCGGCCCTGACGCAAAACATCGTAACTGCAAAAATGCGAAACAGATTTATTTAATTTCGTAAAAGTAATAAGTTAAAAGTGAGATAATTATCTTTTGTTCTTGGCAATTCATTCATTCAAGTTCAATCTTGACAAGAGTGAGAATATTGATATAAAATAAAATAATAATTTCTTTAATAAAATAAAAACTTTGAAGATACGGAAAATGTAGACGTTTCTTTGTAATAAAGTAGCGTTGAATCTATTCATAGTAGAAAAATCTGAACACACATAATTTTGTTAATAAAAAGTGGTAAATTCTCTGTTACCTGAAAATGTGACATTCAAGTTATACTAACGAATCTATCACATATCGCTCATTTGGCAGAATAATGACGCAAATGTACTTTTTTGCCAATTTGAGTTAAGTATGCCAAAACAACCGAAATAACTGTTTACACTTGGGGAAAAAATTACAGTAATGTAGTTTTGTGTTTTATCGCGTGACAGCGCCACTGTCGTTGTGGCATTTTGAAAAAGTTCTAACACTTCTGAATGAAACAACGGTCTCTCCTGTAAATTTGGAAAAAGGACATTTGCGTCAATATTCTGCCAAATGAGCGATATGTTCGTCTTTCTAGGAGAGTAGATACGATTTTTTTCCACCGAAAATATACTAAATATTGACAACAAAAATTGTCTCTTATAGACTGATTGTTGTGCAACTTTAAGAAGTGAATCGGTGTTAAGACCGCGGAACACGTTGCACTGAACAGAGATCGTTGGAAAGAGCTGACTGCCAACCGCCAGTGATAAAGAGGCATTTTAACAAGAAGGTAGACCACATAGTTATATATAAAACGGGTCTAATCGCGATTATTTATTAGGTAAAACGTTATTACCTTAATTCCCGACGTTTCGGCAGCGTTGCAGTTGCCCTGGTCACGGTTAGATAGAAGTGGCGAGTATAGTCAATGATTATTATTGTAAGTAATCAGTTTTAGTTTTTCGCAGCGGACCGGCTACACAACACTCACTACGTCCGCGGACAGGTCCGGTGGATAAAACGCGATTGGACACGTTTGATATATAGCTAGGTGTGTACATTGCGAATCTTTAAGAAATTCTAATGGCTAATTAAATAGTTAGCCATCAATGCAATAAAACGTATTCTATTTATTCTTACATAGTCTATTTATTCTTACTTGTCCAATTTAGTAAACAAGATTCTACTCTTATACTGTGACTTTTTAGTCCAAAACTGCCATATTTCCATTAATGAAGTAACTTGAAACACTCTTTTAGATAAATTTTATGAAAATAGTTTATGATAGTTCATGAATTTGCGAGAAAATGTCTAGTTTAGGCACCTAAGGCACCTAATTTTAAGGGTAGAATCTTGTTTACTAAATTGGACATGTAAGAATAAGTAGACTGTATGTCAGTTTCGCAGATACGATTATTTACGTCGGGGTCATGGATTCATGTATAAGTGGTAATAACGTGTATCTCAACCTGTTACCTATTTCTGCAAGAGTATTTTAAAAATTGTAAATAATTTTCTCCTAAACGCGGCCTATTAAGGCACAAATTGTTGCTAGCATTTTCTGGTGTTACTTTACAAAGTCGTTTTGATAAACTGTAAGAGTATGGTTCGACAAGTGAACTTGGGGATTTAGTATTTTATTCAATCCTAAAAATTAAGGTCACCCCAGTAAAAGTTTCGGTACGAAAAGTGCCTTGAAAATTTTGAAAATGGCTGCTAGTTGAGATGATTGTAAAACAGTTACTCGTTTGATTTAAGTCTTTGAATTTATAAAATATATACATGGAGAATAAAAGTTATAGTTTCAGTATCTTTTAGTGACATATAGGTGACAGGAATTTGATAAAAGAAATTTTTGTCTTCATATGTAATTCATATGCTATTAAATGTCTTTTTAAATTGTCATTAATAGTCTATGACATAAGTGATTATTCTGCCATACTTCGTTTGAAGACAATTAAATATTTTCTATTTCAAGTTCGTTATTTAAAACACCATTATTTATTGAAGACTTTTAGTCTGGATCTACTTAGGGGTGTTGTTATATCGGAAGAGTCCGACCAGGTTTGTCTCAGTGTCAGACGAGCAACCGACGACGCGAGCTCCGTCTCTGCTTACCATGATTAAGCTCTGCGAATCGGAGCGAAACCTGGTCGGACTCTTCCGATATAACAACATCCGTAAGTAGATCCGGACTAAAAGTCTAGGTAAAATTTGTTGTGCTTATGAAAGTTTTAGTTCACAAACCATTATTTATAGTACTTTTTGACATTAATAACTTTCCAAATGTATTCCCAAGGCAAGACTGTAAGATACCATAGTTACAACTTTTATTATATTTTAATGGATCCACAATTTTAACAACTAAACGATTCATTAAATTAATAAAATCCCTACATAACTTTTTGTGTATTCGTCACAATGTTTAAATAATTATAGTTTTTTTTTTTCAGTTAAGGAATCGATCAAACAAATAACTTTTGTACAACCCTAAAACTCGCAGCCATTTTTAATATTTCCAAGACCGTTCTCATACAAAAACTCTCTGTATGGGATCCCGCGAAGGCGGCCCCGCACGGAGCATTTCCCATACAACCGAAGTTCGGTTTTTATTTACAATGAAACTTTACCAACACGTTCAGAGGACATGCAAAGACTTGATCGCGCTTAGAATTGGAAATGAACGTATCAAAAAGTCTTAGCCTTTATTTTTTCTTCTTCTCCTTCTTCAGGCTATATAATGTTGTCCACTGCTGGACATAGCCCTTCCCTAATGAGCGCCATAGCGCCCTGTCTTCAGCTTGCCACATCCAGCATCTGTATGCAGTTATTTTATTTATTTTTTATTTCTTTTTATTTATTAGGACTACCAACAATATATATACCAATACATTCACAATAAACCATAACTATAAATTGTAAATTGATCGATTTGATTATTGTGCAAGATTGTTCTTTATATAGTTACCTGTGGAAACTTTTAATGACTGTCTGTTTTTTATCTCGAGTGTGTAATATTATGTAATGCTTTCGTCACTAGTTTTCCTTAATAAATAATTTTTATCTCACGTACAGGTAGTCACAACATGCACCGTTAGTAATTAAGTTGTATTGCAATTTGAAATAGCCTTGAGTTTGAATCTAAGATAAGTTTAGTTGGTGTGTGGTGTCGGCCTAGAGAATAGCACCAAGCCAAATTCTTCCCGCGGGTGTCGTTAAAGGCGACTAAGGTACACAAAACGGGGGGTGGGCAGCAGCGCCCCCTGCAGTATAATTCCATCAAACTGCGATCCCCAACCCGCATGCCCAGCGAGGGGATTATGGGCATTACCCCCCAATGACGGCACAACCTTGCGCTATGACGCTCAATAGGGGAGGGCTATGTCCAGCAGTGGACCAACATAGCCTGAAGAAGAAGTTTCAATTCTTCGCACGACCAAACATTCGTGTCCTCTAAACGTATTGGCAAAGTTTCATTGCGATCCGGTATGTCGATTGTAAATAAAATCCAAGCTGCGTTTGTATGGGAAATGCTACGTCAGAAGCCGCCTTAAGGCGCTTAGGAGCGCTAACGAACGCTACCAATGGAATAAAAATAATAACTTTTTTTATAATCCGTTTTTATCTAAACGTGAGCATGAGAAATCTTAACAACTGTAATAACAATTTATGTAGATAATGTTTTTTCAATTATCGTATTTCATATTTATTTTTTGCTCTATAATATTCCCCCAGTATTTTAAAGTTAATAATATAAAGCAGATATAGAAATAGGTCGTCGCTTGATAGATAAGATAAGAATATTCTTTATTGTACACCAGGAAAAAAACAAACGTAAAATAACTACAAAGATACAGTACAATTGGCGGCCTTATTGATTAGAGCAATTTCTTCCAGGCAACCCACGATGGAGAGTTGCTGAAGGAAAAGTGAGACGGGTAGTTGGTGCAAATATGAACATTGATATACATACTTATACTTAGATAAAAACATTTATTGAGGGCTTGAGGGACCATGGCTATGACTGCCGCTCTGGGGCATATCTTATGCAAAGAATTTCCCTTGCAGTGCAGCGAGGTAACGCCGCCAGCGTAGTAGGCACCTTTGGGTCAGATGTGTCCCGGGGCGGCTTATTGTCTTAGTGTTTTTTGTTTTTCTTTGAATGTTTTGTTTTAATTTTCTATTTTGCGTTCTGACGAAACTTTTTGTGAATGAATCTTATTTTAATATGTTGACATTTGTGATTTTTTTTTTATTGTTATAATTATTATTTCTTAATGTTCTTAGTAAAATAGATATAAGTAATTAGTAAATTTTATATTGTTTAATATTGCACTGCTAATCTTGTCTCCAAAACTTAGGTTAGCTGCTAGATAATGCTAAATAGCATTAAGTTCGCCTGTGTGCAAAATTTTTATGCAATAAAGAATTTTAATAATAATAACAATTTTTAGAACCTTCAGTTTGGACCCTAACAATCTGGGACTTCGATCGAGTAAGAATTCCTAGGATATTTATACCACATTCTACAGTTCATTTATCCTTACTTGACCATTTTAGTAAACAAGATTCTACCCGTAAAGTATGGATTTAAGCCGCAAATAGGCATATTCCCGTAAATGGTATAATCGGGGAGACAATTTTAGATAACACGCTGTCAATTTTATAAAGTTCATTAAGTTGCGAGAAAATACGTCGTTTTGGCATCAAATATCAATTTGGAGGTTAGAATCTTGTTTACTAAATTTGCCAAGTAAGAATAAATAAACTGTAGGCTGTACGCTCTGAAAATAGTTACCACAGATATTAAGATTTCTCATGTTTACTTTTTGAAAAAAACGTATTATAAAAACAAGTTATGATTTCTATTTCACTGGAGGCGGTAGTTAACGCCCTAAGCGCCTTAAGGCTGACTTTACTTCTAGTGTGAATCTCGCTTGCACATTCGAACATTTCTAACACCTGAGTGCTTAGTGCGAGTTTTTAAACTACTCGATCGCGTTAACGTAAACTCATATTTCTATGGCATCGAGGAAGCGCCACCTAGCGACAAGTATGGAAATTAAAATTGCTGAGTGCGAGTTGTAATGGTTTACGTTGAGAAGTGAACACGTTTACCAGCCAAAACACCAATAAACGCGAGTGCGAGATGTACTGTGACAGCGTTTTGCCACTTCGAATCTACTTAGGGGCTTAAAAGAAGGCTAAGTGATTAAACTCATTGCATCACAACGCAGGCAACCTTTCAAGCTCACTTAGTCATTTAAACACACACAGAGTGCTTAGTGCGAGACAGATCCAATCGAATAACTTTACTACCGCGTTAATCGAGCATTGAGTAGTGAGTATGAGTAAGTTAACCATTTCAACTGGCAAAACGCTGTCACAGTACAACTCGCACTCGCGTTTATTCGTGTTTTGGCTGATAAACGTGTTCACTTCTCAACGTAAACCATTACAACTCGCACTCAGCAATTTTAATTTGCATACTTGTCGCTAGGTGGCGCCTCCTCGATGCCATGGAAATATGGGTTTACGTTAACGCGATCGAGTAGTTAAAAAACTCGCACTAAGCACTCCGTATTCCAAGACGTTCCTCAAAGTCTCCTCGACTCAATACTCCACGGAGGTGGAGTCGAGGAGAGGTGAAGGCATTTCCTTGAGTTAGTATTAATTACCAGTCAGTGTTTGGAGTGAGTACAATCAATATAATCTGTGGTTTATCTCAAGTGAGAATTTTGTTTTTTTATATTGGCAATGGTTTTTTATATTGGCAGTTTTTCTTTCTCGAGAAGACTCTAGGTAGGTCCCGAGGTACCTTAGTTTGGATTGGAGGAATTTTAGAATACGGTTTTCCTCGGTTGAGCAAGAGTGGAGTGGAGGAAAACTTCCAGGAATGTCTTAGAATACGGGTGTTAGGATTGTGAAATAATTAGTATGCTATTGAAAATCGTGACCTTCGATGGTCGTAGGAAACTCAATTACGGTAATTTCAGACTTATTAATTTTTTATACTGGACGTAACCAAAACGCCTGTGTAAATCCTAAAATGGGTTCTATCTACAACTTGTACTGTGTTAAAGTCTTTGAAATCGCGAAAAAAGTCTCAGCTCTCGCATACATTTTAATCCCACAAGTAACATTATTATGGAACAGTCGATGCGTTTTTCGCGAGCTTCAAAGTTTTCCTTGTACTCGTAGTAAAAGTTATTCTTACTGACGAATTTTCGGATATATACAAGGATTTGGTTACACAAGCTATATAAAAAATAAATACGTCCAAAATTATTCCAATTTAAATGCAAAGTGTCACCAAAGGCTAAATTTTTCAAAAGCATACTCAATCATTTACAATGATTAAAAACTAGCTGACCCAGCGAACTTCGTACCGCCTAACCGTCGATTCTTTAATTCTTTTTTTTCCCCTCCGTAAGAACCACCCTCGTACTTCAAGGAATATTCTAAAAAAAGAATTAGCGAAATCGGTTCAGCTGCTCTCGAGATTTACGCTTACCAACATATTCAGCAATTAATTTTTATATTATAGAAGATGTCAGAATTTGCGAGCTAGAAAAACGCCAGAAGAAAACTCAGCCTCAAATAATAAAAAATAAAGAAGCTATACATGCATATAAATTTACGAGTATCAACGTCCTAAATAATATACTAACTCTACGGCTCTGAAGAGACGGGCTGCATTTCAACTGCTTGCCTACTGCTAGGTTGCAGTTCTGATACAGTTTGAATGCTGCAGGCGCGACTGCAACGAAACCGCCAACCGACCCAGCAGTCCGAGTGCAGTCGGTGTGCAGTTGGGTTGTAGTTCCCTGTTCAATTAAACTGCAAGGAAACTGCCAACCTCGTTGTGCAGTTGGCTTGTCCCTGTACAATAAAACCTCCAACCAACCGAGCAGTGCAGTCGGTGTACAGTTGGGTTGTAGTTCACTGTACAATTATGCTGCTAACCTCGTCGTGCAGTTGTCTTGTAACTGTACAAAACACTGCCAACCTCAATATCTAGTTGACTTGTAGTTCCCTGTTCAATAAAATTGCCAACCAATCGAACAATAAGAGTGCAGTCGGCATGCAGTTGCCTTGTACTTCCCTGTTTAATTAAACTGCTAACCTGCGTATGTAGTTGGGTGGTAGTTTCCTGTTCAATTAAACTGTCCCTATTCAATTAAAGTTACATTGTACAAGGATAAGCTAACTGCACGCCGAGGTAGGCAGTTTAAATGAACAGGGAACTGCATGTCAACCCGACATCGGCTGCACTTGGACTGCTGTTTCATTGTACAGGACCAAGCGAACTGCACACCGAGGTTGACAGTTTCCTTGCAGTTTAATTGAACAGGGAACTACAACCGAACTGCACACCAAGTTTAGCAGTTTAATTGAACAGGAAAGTACAAGGCAACTGCATACCGACTGCACTCGGACTGTTCGGTTGGTTGGTAATTTTATTGAACACGGAACTACAAGTCAACTACACATTGAGGTTGGCAGTTTAATTGAACAGGGAACTACAAGCCAACTGCACACCGACTGCAATCGGACTGCTCGGTTGGTCGGCACTTTCATTGGTGTCGTGCCGACTGCATCCAAACTGCACCGGAACTGCAACTTTGCAGTGGGAAAGCAGATGGATTGCAGCGCGTCTGTTTGGAGCTGAGAACTTCTATTATAGTGATCAACACGAACTACTTTTACTGTAAGGAAAAATTCAAAATCGCGAAAATATGTCAGGGCCATATTTCACAAAACTAAAAGAAAAACTCCACTACACTACTGCACGAAGGCAACGGCTTACATTGTACATTGACATTCAACAAACAGAATGCAAATTCTTTAGGTAGAAATTAAATTTATTTGATGACTCTGATGCCGGCGCCAGACAGAAGTTCAAACAAGTGTGCACATGTGTGGCACGGACATGTGTTACTATAGTCACATAAAAGGTCCGTGCCACACATGTGCACACTTATGTGATGACTTGTTTGAACTTCTGTCTGGCGCCGGCATAAGAGATCTGTCAAGATAGCAGCAAAAGACGGACCATGGTTGCTGCCAATGCCTCAGTGGCCCAGCTGTTCCATACATTGGGAACATCTGAAATTTTTTCGCAACTACGAATTTTTCCCTCCAGTAAAAGTTGTTTTAGATAAGCAGAAGCCGGCCTATTTTAGAATAAGGTGATAATACACCAAAAATACGACATGGCTTGAAATTAAAATGGCGGAGTCACGTTTTTAAAGTCAAAATGACAGCTAAATTATGTTGCCATATTTTACATGTGTAACCTACGGCATCATTAACTTCTGGCCTGTGGCAAGATTTTCCGGACAAGATTTTTCGGAAATTGTGGTACTTACGTACATAATTAAAATATTAATCTTTATTTTAACGTTAACAGGATTGTAACAAAATCACTCTCGAAACAAAAAACAACTGTTTCAAACTAAATTAAGGTATACATATTTTTTTAAATAAAGAACCTATTAATTAACTACCAACTTAAATATAGATAGTAATTCATTGAAGAATTATTGAAATGTTGTAATAATAATACACAATTTATTTATATGACCCACGATAGGTCATAGGTCAAATTGATTGAACTTTTGGTACTTCGTAGTGAAATAAAAATGAATGGCATCGTTGTTAAATTAATTTGGAAGAGCATTGATGCTTTATACAACAGGCCCTAGTTTAGACATAATCTTTAATTTCAAATTTATTTTAACTTCGAATTGTATATTTATTTCTTTTAGTTACTAAATAAAATTTACCCTTATAAGCCCTGGCGTCCTAGAAATAGGACATCACGAATAACTTTCTTAATTCACACCCATTTAGTAGGAAGTCCGGAAAACTTAATGTTGGATCTAGTCCAATATTTTCCACTTCATTTTTTGGACAACAAGAAAAAGTTTGAAGTTTTAGAAGACTTGAAGTAACAGTTGTACCCTATTTTATTTAGCCGATATTGATGAAAATTTTTTTTTATCTAAAGCTACCACCTGCTCTTTAAAATTTACGGTACAGATGATATTTTTTAATTTTCTCCCCTTAGTAAGTTTTTTGTATTTTAACTTTGCATGTGTATGGAGATTTTGTTACACCTGTATAACAATAGTTATATATTAAACGGGTCAAATCGCGATTATTTATTAGGTAAAACGTCATTACTTTATTTCCCGACGTTTCGGCAGCGTTACAGTTGCCGTGGTCTCGGGTAGACTGAAGTGGCGAGTACAGTAGTCACTTTTAATTTTTGCAGCTGGCCACTTCAGTCTACCCGAGACCACGGCGACTGTAACGCTGCCGAAACGTCGGGAAATAAGGTAATTACGTTTTACCTAATAAATAATCGCGATTAGACCCGCTTAATATATAACTATGTATAACTATCGCGAATCATTAAGAAATACCTGTATAACAAACCTTTATTCAATATTTTCCAGGACCTCTTTTCGCCGAAATACCCTTGTCACAGATTAAAAATAAATTACTATAAACTCTGATTTTTTATTCCGCAGAATGGACAACAGTGCAAAAATAATGCTCTATGATTTTTTTGCTTTTTCGAGAAGAAAACAGAAAAATAGGGGACACGTATTTTTCTTTTGTCGTATTTATTTGGAAATAATTGTTATTTTTAAGTTTTAAAATTAATTTTTTAGAGCCGGAAGTGACGTAGGCTAGAAGGCAACATAAAACATTATGTTTGCCTCTACATTACTTTGCTTAAAAAAAAATTACATTGCCTTTCGATTCGATTCGACACACCACAGACTAAAAGTTATTGACAATTGATATTTAACTTTTTTTTTGCTAAAAAAGGCAAAGGCGAAGATACCACGCTGCAGAGCCGCTATGCCGGCTTTTTTTTATTGTGTTAGTTTTAAATTTTCTCTGTCATAAAACTATAAAAAACTACAGAAAAATCTTTGAGTATTGTGCGTTCACGTTAACTTGACGCGTGAGAGAATTGGTAACACTGAGATGTTTACTGTTACCATGTTAAATAAGAAATCATTCCCATTACTTGGGGAAAATAAAAGGATTGAGGGTTTGTTTAACCATCTTCCGATTAGGTCCAAAAGCTAATTCTCATGTTATGTCCTTGTTACAAATTCTCTCACGCGTCAAGTTAATGTGAACGCACTGTATTTTTCTTGTATTCCTTGAAGCTTAATTTCCAAATGGTTTTTTATTTCAGCTTCATATTTTTTTAATTATTGTTTATTCTGACATTTCATAAGTGTTGCTACTAAGTGATTGTGTTGTGTGGATGTTATTATTTTTATAAAAAAAAGCTCTCCACCGAAAAAAGGAACCATTTGACCCATTTGAGGGAAATAAAAAACAAAACGCTAGCTATTATTTTATGTTTGACCTACAAAAGTCAATAAATTATAGCAGTGGCGGATTTACCATTAGGCTAAGTAGCCTGGAGAGCCTAGGGCGGCATATTTAGAGGGGCGGCAAATTTACCCCAATTTTTATTTTAACTTACAGAAAAAAAACTTATAATTATACGTGTACACATTACGTCCGTAATCCGTAATCCGAACACAAATCATAAAGTTGCAATTTTAGAATAAATGTAATTAATATAATTATGAACTAAACTAATGTATTAAATTTCAAAGGTCAGTAGGGGCGGCAAAAATTGAATAGCCTACTAGCGGCAAATTTGTAAAACCGCCGCTGAATTATAGCTGTCAGAATTCTACGGAATAAAAAATCGAAGTACAGCTACATTTTACAGTTCACTTGTCAATTTGACTTGAAAAACCACGACGGCGCCATCTTTAATTACACCGTGACACGTGATTTTGTAGACAAAGCAATAGTTTCGTCACACACAAAGCTAATTTGGCCGCAACCGATAATTTTGACAAGCACTTTAGCTTCTCGAGCGACCACCAAACTCGGAAGTCTTCTAAACGCATAATTGTTCAACGTAGTGACATTAGCTCGGCTATGGCTGTTAATTGGCACTAATTGACCTGGTAACCACAGATCGACGCAGCGTGGGTAGGCGCTCCACCAGATGGTCTGACGACCCGGCCCTAGATTGTTAAGATTGTGTCGTCGTCGTCGTCAGGCTATACTAGTCCACTGCTGGACATCGCCCTCCCCTAAAGAGCGCCATGTTGTGCTATCATAGGGGGTACTGCCCATAATCCCCACGCTGGGCATGCGGGTTGGAGATCGCAGTATGGTGGAATTGTACTGCAGGGGGCGCTGCTGCCCACCCTCCGGTTTGTGTCTCTTAGTCGCCTTTACGACACCTGCGGGAAGAATTGGGTTGGGGCCGACACCACACAGCAATTGTGTGTTGTTGTAAATTTAATACATGGAGATTAAATGGAGATTTAATTTCTGCTGCTTTAAGTGGGGCATATAGACGGGCACACCTATAAACCTTTCTAGGCGCCAATGGTATAAAAAAAGCATGCCACGTGATCCGGCATTGTAGCTTAATGCACTATTATGTACTAGTATTATATAATGTGCTGTGTGGTGTCGGCCTCGAGAATAGCACCAAGTTCTTCCAGCGGGTGTCGCAAAAGGCGACTAAGGGATACAAACCGGGGGTGGGCAGCAGCGCCCCCTGCAGAACAATTCCACCGAACTGCGATCCCCAACCCGCATGCCCAGCGTGGGGATTATGGGCATTACCCCCTATTATAGCACAACGTAGCCTTCTTTAGGGGAGGGCCATGTCCAGCAGTGGACTAGTATAGCCTGACGACGACGATATTATTCGAGTATCATGGTAATGCGGTTTTTTTTGTGCATACAACAGTGTCAAATAACAGCTATTGCCGTGCTGATATCACTTTGTTGAACAACTACTTTTATCAGACACCAGCGCCTTGCTAACGTTACTTTCTACGCATACATCTATGTGCAAAAACGAAATATTAAGTGGGCTTTGTCGTACGTGGCTCAATATCACTGTCACGCATCCACGGAAATGCGGTATCCACTACGTGTGATACATATTAGTCCTCAAATCGACACGGCAGAGCTGAGTGAACATTCCTTCGCACACAGAGGAATACGTGGAAAGTTACATAATCGTGGCGCGAGCCCTTCTCTTCTTAAAAAAAAAAATACTAATCTCCAAAACGAAAACTCACAAAAGCCATCGAAAAGTCATTCGTAAAGTAACACCACCAACGTTATCCTTCGGGCGCTTTCAGCTTCTTGATATCGCCCCTGTCTTTGTCCGCTGAGGACACCCTAGCCTTCCTCTTTTGACATTTCTCCGTATTCGATATCTCAGGCAGGCTACAGTTCCCGGGCGACCGTGACCGCTTAGCGGTCGGTGCAGACAACTTTATGAAGTTAGGACGTTTCAATTGAAGGAGCCTAGCGTTCCTCTCCGTCTGATTGAGTAGAGACCTGCGTTCCGTCGGACCGACGTTCGAAGTCTTGTTGCGAGGCAAAACCAACGCTGTGTCCATCAGCTTTTCGTTCTTTATTATTATGCAGTTAGAGTTCAATTTTGGCTGCGAACTCTGAGTCTTATGGGGAGAGCGGGGGCGAAGGATCTGCGATGGCTGCACCTGATGCTCGGGTGTTACGATTTTAGGCGCTGCAGGTTTTAGCGTTCCAGTCTCTATGAAGGAGTTCGCCTTGGGCATCAAGGTCAATTTTCGCGGCACAGCCGCTTTCGATTCGAGATTCGACGCCAGCGAGTTGCTAGGAGCGCTAATGTGAACGTTCTTGCCCTGTTTCGCGTCTCCCTGCCCTTTGCCTTCCACTTTCGTGGTCGCTTTGCTGCCTTGACGCGCTTTCTTGTCTGTATCTGAGAGCAAGCGGACCTGGCCTTCGGTGTCCTTCAGAAGTATGAAGTTATTGCTGTTCTGGAGACTGGACTTGTTCTGTTTATCGCCGCCGAACATTCTGGTGGTGACTTTTTGCGCTACGAGAAGTGACAGGGAGGTTATGTTGAACTCCTGCAGCAGGTCCAGGACTTTGAGACCGGCCCTATTCTCGATTTCTGGATCGGCGCCGTGGTCCAGTAGTGTCTCAATAGTCTTCCGGTAGTTATCACCTATTCTGTCTTGGATTCCGCGGTCTGAAAGGGGGTTTTTAACGTTAGGATTAGGGGACGTACAATAACATTCATAATTGCGCGAGGTTTTTTTTTTTGTAAATTTAGACCCCTTTTAACCCCTTTTGGTAAGATTTTGTGTCAAGTGCAGTGACACTCCATAACTGCATTTGAGTGAGATTTCCCCTTAATTTTTCGTTAAAATACAAAATATTGTAGCATAATTGCGCGAGGTTTTTTTTTGTAAATTTAGACCCCTTTTAACCCCTTTTGGTATGATTTTGTGTGACGTGCAGGGACAGCCCACAACTGAATTTGAGTGAGATTTCCCCTTAATTTGTCGTTAAAATACAAAACATTGCGCGAGGTTTTTTTTTGTAAATTTAGACCCCTATTAACCCCTTTTGGTATGATTTTGTGTGACGTGCAGGGACAGTCCATAACTGAATTTGAGTGAGATTTCCCCTTAATTTTTCGTTAAAATACAAAATATTGTAGTATAATTGCGCGAGGTTTTTTTTTTGTAAACTTAGACCCCTTTTAACCCCTTTTGGTAACTTCAACAATAAAATATTGTAGTATTTTATTGGGTACATTCTATGAATTCAAAAGTGGACGTGAGATTTCACTGCCCAAATAAGATTTAGTGAGATTTTGGCGCTTTTATTCATATAATTTTGTACGTCGATAAAATTTTCAACTTTCGCCGGTTTTCGTACTGATGATCGAGTTCTGATTTTAGTACCGATTTCGAAATTAAGTGTCATATTAGTTCCGATATTTCTATTACACGAATATATCCGATTCTATCCTATAGTAGCCGAGGTTTATTCTAAAAGCCAACAGACTATACCATGATTTGAGCCCCAGGTAAGGTATATAGATACAAAAAATATCTAGGGCTTATATTGAGCGTGGCGTAGCGGTAGCGCGTCTGCTTACCATGCAAGAGGTCCCGGGTTCGAATCCCGGCTAGGAACACAAAAAAAACCCAGGTCTTGGATGTTTACATGTTTGTGATGTCGTTGTTTCTGCTTCCCACGACACAGGGTATCCTAGTGTGGAGCCAGAAGCAATGTATGTAGATGTTATGTTATGTTAATTTTTTGCAAAGTCATCATCAACCCATTATGCCCCTACCGAGGGGCACAGGTCTCTTCCCTGAGGAAGGTATAGGCCATACTCCACCACGGGGGCAGAGCCCGGATTATTATAACGTAAAAAATACCGAGAATACAAAATTAAAAAAAAAAAAAAAAAAAAATGGTGTACCTCTTTCCAAATTACATGAGTGTGTGAATGGCCTTTGCATATAGATAGTCTGTAAGCATTTAGAAGCGCTCGTGGCCTAGGCGAACCAAGTGATTGGAATCGATCACTTTGTTCAGCAACAACAGGCGCGGTCAGGTACGGGGTGGGTGAGCGTCCCGTGACTACCACCAGTGGCATTTTTCCGCGCGCTTCCGTGCTTCGCAAGGCACGTTAACCCGTTGGTGCCGGCTGTCATATAATGGCAGTCGCTAAGCCATGTCAGAGGCCCTATGGGCGGCTTAATAACTTCTGACAGTAAGGCCCGCCACTGTCTTACAATCCTCCACCAACCCGGACTTGGCCCCCGTGGTGGAGTATGGCCTAACCTTCCTGCGATGCAGGAAGAGACCCGTGCCCCAGCAGTGGGGACATACAAGGGTTGATAACGAAGCATTTAGAATATACCTTGCCTACTATAAATATCGGAACTAATATGACACTTAACCCTTCAGGTGACTGCCGCGCTCGGACCCCGGAAAGTTTGAAGGTGCCGTATAGCGCCTGGTCATTTCGCACTGCCATTTTTTTGCAAATTTTTTGTGGACACAGTTCCGCATTTCTCAAATTAGAGAAAGTACTACGTAATTATTCAATAAGTGTTATATATCACTACAATCTGCATAAAATCTGCACGAAATCAGAACTCGATCATCAGTGCGAAAACCGGCGAAAATCGGCGAAACCAAAGCCTACTCTAAGGCCCGAGGTATATTCTAAAAGCTAGCAGACTATAATGAGATGACTTATACAGCGTCCAGTGGCACCTTCACCCACACTAGATGGGTGAAGGACCACTCGGACTGCAGTGCCTGGGACATTTTTTTAGATGGTGTAGACTTGCCCAGCGCCTATACCATCCTGACAGCTTAGTCGGCCTAGCCCACGTAAAGACTAGTCAAAGTGCTGAGCCAATCAAGCCGCTATAAACGTCCGGATGAGCGAGAGAGGACAGGCTTAATTACCACGCGTGCCCTCCGCGGATTGACAATTTCAAGCCCTAAGGTATTTGAACACCTCAGGCACTCAGGTTTCCTCATGACGTTTTCCTTCACAGTTAGCGTGTGGTATTGCGACTACAAAGTTGCAAAATTCACGTAACAAGCAGTGGTAGCCCAATGGGTAGAACAGTGGACTCGCAAGCGAGACCCAGGTTCGATCCCCAGTGCGGGCAAGTACCGATGACTTTGTATAGAATCAGGCGTTACTTTACGGAAATCCATAATAGCATTAAAAAGTTAAAATTACTTTGCTGAATTCCGCCAAAAATCCCACAAGCACCATGCGGTTAGCTAATGCACCGCCCTCCCTCCCACTTTTTCAAGCAGAAGCAAGACACGAACACACCACCACCAACAACAATACTTGTGTGAGAAAACACGCGACGCGTTTCGCCTCTAACACGAGGCATCCTCAGGCTCCCAAATGCAAGCATACCTCTAACTTTTTAATACCGATGACTTTGTCTAATTTCACAGGTGCACCTTGCACACAATAACTTTGCGGAACACCACCCTGCGGCACTTACCGATCCCGTTCGTGTAAGCCTCGGCAATGGCAACATAGAGCGCTGTGTTGCCAGTGTTCGGCATCGGTGTGTTGACAGTTTGGGGCGTCGCGGACGCCAGGAGAGCGGTCGCCTCGGCGTCTCCAGCCTTCGCCGCCAGGAGCAGCGGCGTGTAGCCTGTTAACCAGACAATGGACAATAATTAAAAAAAAAATATTAAGCTGAAATAAAAAAAAACCAATTGGAGACTAAACTTCAAGGAATACAAGAAAAATACTCAAAGATTTTTTTGTACTTTTGCTTCAGAGAAAAATGACAAATATAATTTAAAACTGAATCGTTGAATATGTTGGTAAGCGCAAATCTCGAGAGCAGCTGAACCGATTTCGCTGATTCTTTTTTTTAGAATACTCCTTGATGTACGAGGATGGTTCTTATGCAGAGAAAAGTAAAAAAATAATTAAAGATTCGACTGTTAGGCGGTACGAAGATCGCTGGGTCAGCGAGTCTATAATATAAAAATGAATCGTTGCATGTGTTGGTAAGCGCAAATCTCGAGAGCAGCTGAACCAATTTCGCCGATTCTTTTTTTAGAATATTCCTTGAAATACGAGGATGGTTCTTACGGAGAAAAAAAAAAGAGGCGGTACAAAGTTCGCTGGGTTAGCTAGTTATAAAATAAAATTGAAAAACCGGCACAGCGGCTCTATAGCTTGGTATCTACGCCTTTGCCTTTGTCACCCAACAAATAGGTACAATGTCAATTGTCAACAACTTTAGTCTGTGGTGTGAATTCGAATTGAACTGCATGACGTTGCATTAACAAGTTTTTTTTTCAAGTAAAGTAAAGTGGAGGTAAAGATTATGTTTTATGTTGCCTTAGAAGGCAACATAAGACATACTAGAGCCTACGTACAGTCTATTTATTCTTACTTGTCCAATTTATACTATTTTTATTTTAATGCACTAACCCGTGCTAAGGAACAAATTTAAAAACCTTAGAGGCTAAAAATTTCACCCATGCCGGGATTCTAACCCGCAACCTCTGGCTATCCGTACCAGCGCTCTACCAATTGAGCCAATGGGTGAAATTTTTAGCCTCTAAATAGGTTTTTAAATTTGTCCAATTTAGTAAACAAGCTTCTAACCTTAAAATTGAGATTAGATGCCTAAACTAGACATTTTCTCGCAAATTCATGAACTATCATGAACTATGTTTATAAAATTGGCAGCGTGTTATCTAAAAGAGTGTTCCAAATTACTTCATTTGTGGAAATATGGCAGTTTTGGACTAAAAAGTTACAGTTTACGGGTAGAATTTTGTTTACTAAATTGGACAAGTAAGAATAAATAGACTGTAGCAGCTAGAGTCTACGTCACTTCCGGTTTTAAAAATTCAACTTTAGAACATATGAATAACTATTTTTTCCAAAGATATACGACCAAAAAAAAAAATACGTGTCCCGTATTGTTCTGTTTTCTTCTCGAAAAAGCAACAATAGGGCTTTATTTTTGCACTGTTGTGTATTATGTATTGTGGCTTGAGATAATATAATTTAAGAGCAAAAACCACTTGAAACACTTTGGGTCGTTACGTGGAATTTTCAAAGCAATCAAAAATAGCAGTTCTAAGAATGTCTGGGCCCGTTTCAGAGTTGAGAATTTGGCCAAGTAGATACTTCACTGCAGTGCTGGCACTGAATTTCTCAGCAAAGAGAGGGACAGAACGTCACTTAAGTATAGTCTGTTAGCTTAATTTAGAATATACCTCGGCTACTATCGGATATATTCGTGTAACAGAAATATCGGAACTAATTTGACACATAATTTCGAAATCGGAACTAATATGACACTTAATTTCGAAATCATCAGTAAGAAAGAAAACCGGCGAAAATTGGTGAAAACCGAAGCCTACTCTAGAGCCCGAGGTATATTCTAAGGTACCATCCATAAATCACGTCACACGTTAAGGGGGATGGAGGGGTGATCGTGCTCTTTCACTATAAAGGCAAATTTCCCGTCAGGCAGATCGTATGCCTGAGGACGGCCGCGACTTTTGTTAGTCAAACGTTATATTAATGGTAATCTCATTGAAACACTTCGATTGCGCGATGCAGGAATGTTGGAGTTTGTAGTGCGCGCGCAGAGTTGACATGTGCTCGCCACATGTAACATTGTGTGACAGGGTGGTGGGAGGGGTCCTAAACTTCGTGACGTCATATTTCCAAATCTACTTGTTTCAACACGTGCACTATTAACGAAATACTCAAGAGTATTTTCAACACGTGATATAATACTAATTTTGGAATTGCTGTTTCGATTCAGTAATTTCTAAATGTAAAATTGCAAAATAGGTGACGTCACACTAGGGAGGGGGGGGAGTCTCAGAAATGTGACAAGGACAGGGGAGGGGTAAAAAAGTCACGAAATTCGTGTCACGTAAATTATGACGTAATATTTGCAATCCCTAAATACTCAAATTATTATGGATCTAGGCTAAGTAATTGTTTGGTACCTGCAATTTACAAAAGCCTCCCAGAGGAATTATGTAATAAGCACCTCAGAGAAGCACAATTTAAAAATATGCTTAAGCGTTTTCTGTTAAGTAGTCTGTAGACATAAAATATTACTATCGATAATTTTAGTTGTGTAGAAGATAATATTAATTTAGTAAAATAAAAAGAACTGTTACCAAGAGCTTGCCGACAAACTGCATTAGCAGTTTGGCAAACTATTGATATTGTAATATTGCACTGTTTACAGTGAATAAATATATAAATATGGACGGCCCCTAAAAGCTAACAGACTATATTCACTTAGTGAGATTCTCAATTCAGAAACCGGTTCTTAATGCGGTACACGCTGCACTTACTAGTTACTAGCGCCACTAATGGAGTAAAAATCATAACTTGTTTTATAATACGTTCTTTTAGCAAAAATCTGTGACAACTATTTTTAGAACCAACCTATGTATGTGTGTGTGTGTGTTTGTGTGTGTGTGAGGGTGTGTGTGAGGGTGTGTGTGTGTGAGGGTGTGTGTATGTATGTCTTCGCGGCTTTAACATTGTGCGGTCTTAAGTTAGTCAAAAACCCTCAATGTGCGGTCGGACCTCATTGTGCGGACGTCCGCACAATATTTTGAGGAAGCTTCAAATATAGCTATCGAATTCTCGCGTTCTGATTGTTCGACTGGCGAAGTATGAGCAAATTTTCGGGGAGGACCTCATATTCGGTATTTTTGTCGAGTTGAGTTAACACAAACCAAAAAATAGTTCAGGTGTGTACCACCACGTGGCGCCACCAGTCCCCATTGTGTATATAAGCACAAAATGTGATAAAATGCGGACCGTAAAAAGGACCGCACTTTATAAGAGAAATTAGACTCATTAGAACCACCACGTGGCGCCTCCAGTTCCCATTGTGTGTATAAGCACAAAATGAGTACCTGTAAAAAGGACCGCACTTTATACGAGAAATTAGACTTATGCTAAGTATGTATGTTCAATAATAGAGAGCATCACAGAGTTAAAGCACTTATCAGTGCCACTATAGCAAAGACAAAACACATCGTAGGTACTATACATTGCGTTACGCAAAGATCCTGTTATCATTGAAGGGCTTAGGTTAGGTTGGGTTTGCATGGTTCTTAAGATTATTAGGTTTGTAGGGTTAATAATAATAATATTGGCTTTTTTGCATCTACTGAATGAGATGATTTATACAGCGTCCAGTGGTATCTTCACTCACACTAGATGGGTGAAGGGACCACTCCGACGCTAACAGTGAAGGAAAACATCGTAAGGAAACCCGCGGCATAGTTGACTCCGCACGTATTGACTAGTCTTTCCTGTGGGCTAGGCCGACTAAGCTGTCAGGATGATATATGTGCTGGGCAAGCCTACACCATCTATAGAACCATGTCCCAGGCACTACAGCGTCGGAGGGTTAATAACAAATAATAGTAAAAAAACAAGAAAACATTGTTCCAACCAAATCACTGCTCTAGATCCTTTGTTAGGACCCTTTCGGATTTTTTTAATGACATTTTAAAAATAGTTTTTTACATCTGTCCAAGTTCTTCTGTTCAGGTCAGTTCTTGGCTTAGGCATTACTCACACTTTTTCTTGTTGGGTATTTTCTTCCTTAGCCAGTTAAGATCTTATTCAGGTATACACATTCTGTGAAAATTTCAAGTGTCTACCTATTACGGTTCAAAAGATAGATCTCTGTGATAGAATAGAACTTTTATTCTTAAAAAGTCGTCGCAATTATACTTAAAGATAAGGTTAAACAGACAGCGAAGTATTGTCAAGTAATAGGGTCTCGATTTGCACCCATTGGGTACGACACCCTAAAACGAGAGGAGACAAGAATCGTCGTAGTCTAGAGTAGTCATCACGAGTCGTGAACCAATGACCTTGAGTGCGGACGGATCCTTGGAAGAAGGTGAAATGTTTCTAAAACTTATGACATCATTATGTGGAAGGAAGTATTCAAAGAGCTGATATAAATAGAACTAAATCTTCAGGGTCAGAGGTCAGGATAGGAGTGCCACAGGATCGATTTTGGGGCCGTTCCTTATATGTAAATGATTTTCCTTTCATGGTTCAAAATATGTCAGAGATAGTATTATTTGCAGATGACACTTCACTTATTTTCAAAATTAAAAGACAAGAGAATGATCTTGACAGTACAAATAATTCTCTCCCTCAGGTACTAAACTGGTTTAAGTCTAATAACTTATTGTTAAATTTAAAAAAAAACAATATGTATAAAGTTCACTCTACCAATGTCAAAGTAGTTGACAGCAAAGTTATATTGGGAAAGGACAAACTAGACTTTGTCAAAGAAACTGTATTTCTAGGTATCACAATTGATGCAAAGCTTCAATGGGGTCCTCAAATAAAATTGGCAAATAAGCTTTGCTCTGCAGCATATGCTGTTAAAAGAATAAGGGAACGCGGCGCAGCGGAACAAGCAATCGCGCGCGGCTTTTTAAAATTTTTACAGATTAAGATAGTTTGAAAACGCATTCACAAAGGAATATTATGAGGACTGCAGGTTAATGTGACTACCTAAATACTAGAAAAGGGAGAGGTGATTACTCAATCACCTCTCCCTTTTCTAGTATTTAGGTAGGTACCTAATTAATGCGTCTTCGCAATTTTTTAATACGCACTAAGTCACATTAACCTGCAGTCCTCATAATATTCCTTCGTGAATGCGTTGTTGCATACTCATGCAACAACATAACAACATCAAAATGCGGTCCGTGTGTAACTTCTCTCAAACGGCACTAAAGTGGGGACAGGTGTAAATGCATTTGTACTCAGCATAAAATGCGGTCGGTGTGTAACTTCTCTCAAACGGCACTAAAGTGGGGACAGTGTGTAAATGCATTTGTACTTAGCATAAAATGCGGTCGGTGTGTAACTTCTCTCAAACGGCACTAAAGTGGGGACAGTGTGTAAATGCGTTTGTATTTTGCATAAAATGCGGTCGGTGTGTTTTTTCGCACGCGTATGTTCGAAAGTGCGGTCCGACCGCATAATAAATTGGGACCGCACAAGCCCGATTTTTGACACAAATTATGAAGGGCTCTATCTCTGTCTCAGTCGTGTGTATGGAAACTTCAAATAAAAGTTCATGCCAGAACGAGATAGCTCCAGATTGTAGACAGATTTACACACTGCTAAGTCAACGGGAAAGGTAGGACCGCATAATGGGGAATTCTGACAAGGTCCTCACAATATATGAGCCGCGAACAAGGGTGTATGTGTGAGTGTGTGTGTGTGCGCGTGCGTACGTGTGTATTTATTTAATACATGTTTTTTTAACTATCTAACAACGTACCTTCGCTGTCATACTGGATGCTGGTGTGCAGCATCAGGTGCTCCGCGATTTCTGCATCCGATTTCTTCATGAGGCCCGGGTACTGCAGATCCTCGGAGTCCTCCACGATTTCTCTGAAACAGGAGTATAGGAAGTCATCACCGTCATAGTCATCGTAATAAATATCACTTATACCTTCTTGTGATAGCTTTGTCGGCCTCATATACCCCAGGAAAGATAAGTCAACACGTGCAGAGCCAAACTAGCCGCGGTTTCCTCACTATGTTGTCGAATGTACGTCATTTCGAGTGAGGTGCGCGTGTCAGAGTGCTTAGTGCGAGTTTTTTAACTACTCGATCGCGTTAACGTAAACTCATATTTCTATGGCATAGAGGAAGCGCCACCTAGCGACAAGTATGGAAATTAAAATTGCTGATTGCTAAGCACTCTGTGTGTGTTTAAATGACTGAGTGCTTAGTGCGAGTTTGAAAGATCCAATCGAATAACTTTACTACCGCGTTAATCGAGCATTGAGTAGTGAGTATGAGTAAGTTAACTGTTCGAACTGGCAAAACGCTGTCACAGTACAACTCGCACTCGCGTTTATTCGTGGTTTGGCTGGTAAACGTGTTCACTTTTCAACGTAAACCATTACAACTCGCACTCAGCAATTTTAATTTCCATACTTGTCGCTAAGTGGCGCTTCCTCGATGACATAGAAATAGTTTACGTTAACGCGATCGAGTAGTTACAAAACTCGCACTAAGCACTCTGTAAGTGAGCTTGAAAGGTTGCCTGCGTTGTGATGCAATGGTAGACCCAATCTGCGACGTAAATCCTTAGCTGCGAGTGTGCAATTAAAAAAATATCGCTATACGGATGTCAATAAACTCACCTGGCCTTGCTTTTGAACACAGCCAGTATCATCCGCAGGCGGAGCAGGGCGGCGCGCTTATCGCGGTCGCCGGTCGCAGCGCCGGGGCGAAGCCCCGCACTCAGACTCTGAAGGCGGCCTAGCTATCTAGCTAAGAGTGTCCCCTGATTCACTGATTCTATGACACTACCTGAGCATAGTATGATTTGAAGAGCCTTGTATCTCAAATTTAACGACTTTAATAGCAATTTAAAAAGGTAGAGAGATACTACTACTACTACGAATGGTTGTCTGGAAGAAATTACTTTTAGTACTAAGGCCGCCACTTGTACTGTACTGTTATTTTATAAGTCTCTTATGTAATCCTTGGTGTACATGCAATAAAGAACATTCTATCTATCTATCTATCTATCTATCTATCTATCTATCTATCTATCTATCTATCTATCTACTACCTGCATAGACATACCTGAAGTTTCAAATACAAGCAAAATATCTAATTATCTTAAGTATGTGTAATACCCGTAAAGGGTAACTAAGCCCTAAGTTACGATACATTGAAAGTGTGTGAGGGTGTGTGTGTGTGTGTGTGAGAGGGTGTATGTTAAATGGCTGTAAGTGAGCTTGAAAGGTTAGCAGCGTTGTGAGGCAACGGGTTTACTCACCTAGCCTTGCTTTTGAGCACGGCCAGTATCTCCCGCAGGTGGGCGGGCCTGCCTTCGGCGGCCTGGTGGAGGGCGGCGCGCTCCTCGCGGTCGCAGCGCAGGGGCGAAGCCCCGCACTCGAGCAGAGTGCGGGTGCAGGCCGGGGCCGCGTTGTTCTTTATGGAGATCTCGAGAGCGGTCTGCGGGGAAAACAATCAAAATACCGACACGATCAGAATGAACATAATGGTTTGCCATGGTAAAAACTGTCGATCGATCGATATCAACCCTTGTATGTCCTCGCTGCTGGGGCACGGGTCTCTTCCTGCATCGCAGGAAGGTTAGGCCACACTCCACCACGGGGGCCAAGTCCGGGTTGGCGGAGTATTGTAAGACATTGGCGGGCCTTACTGTCAGAGGTTATCAAGCCGCCCACAAGGCCTCCGACATGGCTTAACGACTGCCATTACATGACAGCCGGCACCAACGGCTTAGCGTGCCTTGCGAAGCACGGAAGCGCCCGGAAAAATGCCATTGGCTGTAGTCACGAGACGGTCACCAATCCCGCGCCTGACCGCGCCTGTTGTTGCTTAACTCAAGTGATTGATTCCAATCACTCGGTTCCGCTAGGCCACGAGCGCTTCAATAAAAACTGTATTTGCACGGATATTTACTCGTTTATTTTACATTTTACAATTTTTCGACGTTTCGGCACTTCTGCAAGTACCGTGGTCCCGGAAGACTGAGGTGACAGGCGTCTTTTTGAATGCATTAACTGTTAGTTTACCCTCGGCCAAAATTACAAAAGAAAATTATGAAGTTACCTACGTTCCAAAATAGGCAAACCAATATAATATTATTATAATTATTTTATATAATGTCAACAATATTGACTCTTTGTAATTGAAATTAAAATTATATCTATAAACCAGTTATTTCACATCAACTCAATGGTTTACCTTTGTTTTAATCGTGTTGGTACCAAGCAACCCTTTTCTACTCAAATTTTCTTGAAATCGGTCTTTTTTATTATAAAAGTACATATTTTACTATTTTTCCTGTAACGCGTTTTAGATTGATATAAAGTATAATAGGAATAACACCAGGTCCTGTTCACAAGGAAATTGGAATGAATCCTAATTCTAATGAAACCGCTTATTCATTTTTCTTTATCAGTGAGTCAAATGACGAGACGATGAAATGACGCTGCGTAAAAATGTGGAGATTCCGCGAATCCGCACCAAGCGATTCGCGAACGACAAATCGTGGCCTAGGCGAACCGAGTGATCGGAATCAATCACTTGAGTTAATCAACAACAGGCGCGGTCAGGCGCAGGATGGGTTCCGTGAATACCGCCAGTGGCATTTTTCCGGGCGCTTCAGTGCTTCGCAAGGCACGTTAAGCCGCTGGTGCCGGCTGTCATGTAATGGCAGTCGGTAAGCCATGTCAGAAGCCTTGTAGGCGGCTCGATAACTTCTGACAATAAGGCCCGCCATTGTCTTACAATCCTCCACCAACCCGGACTTGGCCTCCGTGGTGGAGTATGGCCTAACTTTCCTGCGATGCAGGAGATACCCCTGCAGTGGGGACATGCATGGGTTGATATCATACTTGTAGTATGAGACGTTATTACTTGTGAAATTTTATAGTCCTAGGTCAACGAAAAGTACTCCTCCATACATTTTGATCCTGTAGTCCCGCTGTCCCCGTAATTCTTGTCCCCGTTAAGCGGGGACAACGGTACTTTCAGAAAATAAATAAAATCAGGCCCGTTGTCCCCGTTGGACGTGAGCTCCTCAAAGGGGACAGCGGCACTTAATAAAAAAATTAAAAATCAGACCCGTTGTCCCCGTTCTCAAAATAAACTTTAAAAAACACAAGTATATTTTTTATTTCATGAATTTTATATAATATCTTCACATCAAATCGCTTTTTTAGCTTAGATCAATTCATAACTAACCTGGGTGATAATTTGGCAAATTTGATGAACGTGTAAATTTTAAAGGATGCGCTAACGGCACGACGAAATACTGCCGCGAAACAAAAGCACAGATAAGATTGTTGTTTGCAAAACTCTCATTGGCTTATTCTAAATCAGTCAACCAATGAGAGATTCCGTAACTACACTACCCTTTTGAACAAAAGGAGCTGCTTACTGGAGAATTTGTTCCTTAGCACGGGTTAGTGCATTAAAAATAAAAATAGTGTAATTACTGGAGTTATTTAGACGTATGTGATGCATAGATCAGAATACAAATGGTGTGATGTGAATGTAACATTAATAAACGGTGTCGTTGATGAAATTGTAAAAAGTGCATGTAAGTACATTTATGAAACTACTAAATACCTACCTATATTCGTTATTATGTATATTATTTCATATATGTTTGATGATTATATAAAAGTGTTGTTTTTTCATAGGTATCAACAATGTCACAACCGGGCACTTCGGGAGGAAGTAGTGATTTGAAGTACATAAACAGAAAGGGCGGTACAATACTTCTACATGCCGGACATCAATTTACAAAAAAATCTTTGTATAAAAGTGGAGCAGTCGTATGGGAATGCCACTTACGAAAGAAAAACAAGTGTACTGGTACATTAAAGATTAAAGTAAGTATTTAAAACCACATTATTTGTAATTGTTTTTTGTGACCATAACTTTCGAGTTATATTTTTTGTTAATTAGACTGATTTTATTATGGTAGGTTAAGTATAAAGAGAGTTATTATTACCTAGGTATATGGCATTGTTGATTCTGTGATCAAAGAAAATAATTGTGATATTTTTAATAATAATACCTTAATTATTTTTTAGTTAGCATAAGGTTAATTATTTAATTCAAGTATTGTTTTTCTACTGTTTTGGTACTGAATCTGTGAAAAACATAAATAATTACTTATAATATGTAATCGTTATCTTTGTTTTTGATTTCTTTTTTTTTTATTTCAATTAAAGCCGATCATGTAACATTTTGTTTCATTTTATTTTGTCCTTTTCGTGCTAATAGAATTCAGAAGGGACAACGACACGTAAAATTTTGACGGCCCGTTGTCCCCGTTCACTATTGCCCGCAAAGGGGACAACGGAACGAAAATATAATGACGTCCCGTTGTCCCCGTAACGGGGACACAGTTACGGGGACAACGGGACTACAGGGAAACAAAAGCACAGATAAGATTGTTGTTTGCAAAACTCTCATTGGCTTATTCTAAATCAGTCAACCAATGAGAGATTCCGTAACTACACTACCCTTTTGAACAAAAGGAGCTGCTTACTGGAGAATTTGTTCCTTAGCACGGGTTAGTGCATTAAAAATAAAAATAGTGTAATTACTGGAGTTATTTAGACGTATGTGATGCATAGATCAGAATACAAATGGTGTGATGTGAATGTAACATTAATAAACGGTGTCGTTGATGAAATTGTAAAAAGTGCATGTAAGTACATTTATGAAACTACTAAATACCTACCTATATTCGTTATTATGTATATTATTTCATATATGTTTGATGATTATATAAAAGTGTTGTTTTTTCATAGGTATCAACAATGTCACAACCGGGCACTTCGGGAGGAAGTAGTGATTTGAAGTACATAAACAGAAAGGGCGGTACAATACTTCTACATGCCGGACATCAATTTACAAAAAAATCTTTGTATAAAAGTGGAGCAGTCGTATGGGAATGCCACTTACGAAAGAAAAACAAGTGTACTGGTACATTAAAGATTAAAGTAAGTATTTAAAACCACATTATTTGTAATTGTTTTTTGTGACCATAACTTTCGAGTTATATTTTTTGTTAATTAGACTGATTTTATTATGGTAGGTTAAGTATAAAGAGAGTTATTATTACCTAGGTATATGGCATTGTTGATTCTGTGATCAAAGAAAATAATTGTGATATTTTTAATAATAATACCTTAATTATTTTTTAGTTAGCATAAGGTTAATTATTTAATTCAAGTATTGTTTTTCTACTGTTTTGGTACTGAATCTGTGAAAAACATAAATAATTACTTATAATATGTAATCGTTATCTTTGTTTTTGATTTCTTTTTTTTTTATTTCAATTAAAGCCGATCATGTAACATTTTGTTTCATTTTATTTTGTCCTTTTCGTGCTAATAGAATTCAGAAGGGACAACGACACGTAAAATTTTGACGGCCCGTTGTCCCCGTTCACTATTGCCCGCAAAGGGGACAACGGAACGAAAATATAATGACGTCCCGTTGTCCCCGTAACGGGGACACAGTTACGGGGACAACGGGACTACAGGATTTTGATTCCCTTAAGCGTCTCAGTGTTTTTCGGCTCTATCCAACGGCTCTATCTTTTTTACGCTAAATTAAAAGGTTGATTTTTTCATACCTTTCTGGTACTGTATACCTGAGTACATGGTTTTAATTTTAAAAACCTATTTAGAGGCTAAAAATTCCACCCATTCGGCCGGCATTCGAACCCGCGACCTCTGGCTATCCGTGCCAGCGCTCTACCAACTGAGCTAATGGGCGACTCACCGGCAATAGTGAAATTTCGAACCTCTTTAGAATACTCTCTGTATTACGTACAGGCAGCGACATCTGGCTGAAGTAATTTGCATCACTTGCAGCCCCGAATACGTTTGCAGTTAGATTTTACATTGGAATGATATCTAAATAGGTTTTTAGAATTGTCCTTAGCACGGGTTAGTGCATTAAAAAAAGAATATAAACACGGTTTTAATCTCAGCTATTCATATCTAATCGCAGCCATCTCCACGTGGTCCCGAGATAAGCGATCTTCACAGACAGATAGACGGACGGACAGCAGTTTCAGCACAGTTCCCGGGTTCGATCCCCGGCCGTGTCAAACTAGGAGACAAAATTTTCTAGTTCGTCGCGGGTCTTAGACGTTACCAATGTATTTATTGTATTAAATCTATCGTCGAGTCAGCACCTGTAACACAAGTCATTTAGTCTTAGTATGGGGCTAACGAGATCTGTGCAATATGTCTATGAAAGTCTGTTATTTATTATTTATTTTTATAGTGATCCTATAAGGATTGCGCTTTTTTCCATTACAGGTATAGAACCCTTAAATCATGTACTAATAGAAAAGAGCGGGTGATCGTGCTCTTCCACTGTAAAGGGAAATATCCCGCCAGGCAGATCTTAAGCCTGGGGACGAGCGGTCCGACTGTTTTTCGTCGGACGTAATATTTATACTGCGTCATTTGAAAAACTTTGATTGCGCGATGCAAGAATGTTGGAGTATGTAGTGCGCGCGCAGAGATGACATGTGTCCGCCACACTGCGCTCATGTTTTGGGCTGGGCACATGCTGAGACGCAGGCGACGCAGCACAGCGCAGCACAGTTCATCACAGTTCACAGGACATCACAAACACGGAATTATCACGGAACACGGATTACACCCAGACTTGTACAAATCAAGTTCGGCGGCCTTGGGTGGAATCGAACCCACGCCCTCTCTTATAATAGCCAAGCGTGGTAACCACTAATGTAACGAGCCCGTCAATGGGCATTTTCACGTCTCACCGTGGTGAAGTGACTGTCACTCGTAACCACTTAGTCGCGCTCATTTAGGCTGGGCGCAAGCTGAGACGCAGTCGACGCAGCACAGCACAGCGCAGTTCAGTACAGGGCAGGGCAGTTGAAACAGACATAGGCCCCCACGGCATGCTGCGACGCAACTATTCGCTAAATTCCTTGGCAATTCTCACCCATAATAACTCTTTCAATGTCTTTTTTGAATAGTCTGGATGATTTGTATCATACAAACAAGGTTCACATCGAACACAATTTAATTAAATATTCTATCATTGCAACGAAATCGTTACCGAACACGCCTCGACGAGCACGCGTCGCGCATAAATCTGTGCCGGCACTACAACGAGACGCAGAGCAGGGCACACATGTCTGCGTCGCACGTGCCTGCGCCGCAGCGAACAGTCTATTCTTACTTGTCTAATTTAGTAAACAAGATTCTAACCTTAAAATTGAGATTGGATGCCTAAACTAGACATTTTCTCGCAAATTCATGAACTATCATGAACCATGTTTATAAAATTGGCAGCGTGTTATCTAAAAGAGTGTTCCAGGTTACTTCATTTATGGAAATATGGCATAAAAAGTCACAGTAAAATCTTGTTTACTAAATTGGTCAAGTAAGAATAAATAGACTGTACGTAGTTCAATGACGTTCCATGTTTTACAAAATGTGCGCTGCCCTGCGTTGCGCTATGCTGCGTCGCCTGCGTCTCAGCATGCGCCCAGCCTTACTGATATCAATAGGTTATAAACATTGAATAGTATCCGTTTACTTGATAGTGGGGATTCCCTAGATAAGGACTAGCCTCTCGGTACAGTAAGGTACTAGAACGATACATACTTATATATAATAGCTTTCGGCGCGGCGCGGTCTATTCAAGTTAGAATTATTTTAAAAGAAATCGTTACGTTTTGTTTAGGTGTCAGTCGAGGCCTGGTTAGGCTAGGGTTTAAAAAAAGAGAGACAATAAGAAAGTTATAAAAACCAATTTAGAGGCTAAAAATTCCACCCATAACGGGATTGGAACCGGTTTTTAAAATTGTCCTTAGCACGGGTTAGTGCATTAAAAAGAATATAAGAAAGTTATAATTTACTTTGTTATGTGGCACCGTTTGTGCGCTCCGTGCTTCGCAAGGCATGTTAGCTGTTGGTGCCGGCTGTCACGTACTGGCAGTGGTTAAGCCATTTCAGAGGCGGCTTGATAACTTTTGACAGTAAGGCCCGCTACTGTCTTACAGTCCTCCACCAACCCGGACTTGGCCACCGTGGTGGAGTATGGCCTAACCTTGTAACGGTGCAAACCTCTTCACACCATTTTTATTTCTTTTTCTATCATTTTCAAATATTTAAATTACGTCACACATTATTCGATTTCCCTCATTTTTCATCACTATTACTTTACCCTTCGCCTAGATCTGACTATTTTACCTGCTTATCCGTTTTTATCCAGTTTTTCTGTTTTATTACACATACTACTAATCTACAAATAAAACAACACCTGAAGTCGTTCCAGTGTTTATTATTATTATAAAAGATATCCAACGTTCCAACCTTGCAATGCAGGAAGAGACGCGTGCCCCAGCAGTGGGGCATACCGAGGCTTTTAAAAACATATTTAGAGGCTAAAAATTCCACCCATGCCGAGATTCGAACCCGCGACCTCTGGCTATCCGTACCAGCGCTCTTCCAATTGAGCTAATGGGCGACTCACCGGCATCAGTGAAATTTCGAACCTCTTTACACTATTCTCTGTATAACGTACAGGCAGCGACATCTGGTTTAAGTAAATTGCATCACTTTTTTTTGGCCTCTAAATATGTTTTTAAAATTGTTCTTAGCACGGTTTAGTGCATTAAAAATAAAAATAGTATACCGAGGGTTGATATCAAAAAATTCAGAAAAAAATCAGTCAATATTTTTCTGCTGAATCACGCATTTTACTCGTTAATAAGTAAAAAATTAAAGTGACTGGAAGAGGAGAATCGAGAGAGGAAACCTGAGAGTCAGAGACATTAATTACATTCGTTGTTATTCTTTTGCCTTTTTTTATGTTTGCCTCTCCCGTTCCTCCTGCAATGCGATTAGCATATTTTATCAAATGGGGACTCCATTTGATAAAATATGTTTTGTGCAATAAACAATTAATAATGATAGTAATGCTCGCTAACCGTGTACGAAAACATCGTGAGGAAACCAGAGTGTTTGAGGTGTTCAAAACCATCCGAGCCTAAAATTGCCAATCAATCAGCGATGGGCACGCGAGGTAATTAAGCCCATACTTTCCCGAGGCCCTGCAGTGGTATCATAAAAAAACTATTTATCTATATATCTTTTTAGATCTATAACTACCTGTCTATTTAGTCAGAATTGCCGTCAATAGTATACGTCATGATAATAATCAAAATACGTACTTACGCCGCGTGTCACTGTTACATAACAACAGATAAACTCGTTCTATTTGGCTGTTTAAAGATAACAAAGTGGGAAAGTGAGCTAAGATAACGGTCCTGATTACGACGGGACACCTTGCGTCAGATTAAAATACCACCTTCTATGCCGCTGTAAGTAATGCAATATACTTCAGCCAGATGTCGCTGCCTGTACGTAATACAGAGAATATTGTAAAGAGATTCTAAATTTCACTGATGCCGGTAAGTAGCTCATTAGCTCGGTTGGGAGAGCGCTGGCACGGTTAGCCAGAGTCCCGGCATAGGTGGAATTTTTAGTCTCTAAGTTTTTTAAAGTTGTCCTTAGCACGGGTTAGTGCATTAGTGCAAAAACATCAGTGGCCACATGGCTACTTACCATGCCATTAGCTAGGATGTCGACGCTCTGTCCGCGCGCGCGCAGCACTAAGCACTGCCGCCGAACCAGATCGAAGTCATCGTGCAGCACAGCTAGGTGCAAGGGCCTGCAAAAAGATAAAGACAAAACATTTTTCTCAAACATGCGCGGAAATATTATCATTACTTTTAAATAAAGAACAAGCGAAGTATCATATTTACGTAGACTGAAAAACCAAAATCTAGCCTTGGGTAACTCAAGAGCTAGATATGAGTGGACACACAACTCCCTCGCCGTCAAGTATGTCCCATTCATATCCCAGAGATGTCAACTATATCTGGCTCCCTCACACATCCTACTCTCAACTCAGTACGGTAGTCATCTCCTGCTACTTCATCCAGCTCACACACAATGCGCGTGAGCGAGATCGACATCGTCTGACATCGGTTACATTCGGCCGCATTTCTCGTCGTAACCAACGAGCAATGAGAGAAAGTTCACCAAAAAAAAAACCTGCGATCTGGATAAAGTAGGGAATAGGTAGACTAGACTGACTCACCAGTTGTGTCTCTTGTTTCCACACGCACTTAGTTGATTGGATTGTACCTATGAGCTTAGGACACAAGTGGTGAGCGAGATATGATAGGGATATCTCTATCGTGTGTCTCGGTGAGCAAAGATATGAGATATTATAAGTTTTATTTGAAATTTTTTTTTTGAAAAAAAAATTTGAAATTTTTCTCTGCCTCATTAAACTTAACTTCTTTTGGGTAATGGATAAATTGTTTGATGTACTTAACCTCTGTAATCGTTATGTAAACAGACTTGGCCTCCGAAGGGTGGCGTCGAAAGCCATAGTACAGGTTTACCTAGTTTGGCTTTCGACGTGTCTTGTTAATACGCTTTATACTAACAAGCTGATTATCTTAAGTGAGTACCTGTTATAAAGCTGTTACAATAATTGTGTACTTGGAAGTCCGTTTTGAAATAAATTTCTTTCTTTCTTTTCTTTCTTTCTTTCATAACAACTCCCTCCAAGGACACACTTTGCCCAAGTCTACCAAAATCACTTCCACTGAACTGCTTTGTGCAACGACAACGTCGGCGAACAACTGGTTCTCTCCTTACTCTTCCATTTGTCTCTTTTTTTTTTTGAAAACATTTATTCAAATAAAAATACAAAAAATACAGAAGTTGGTTTCTGCCAAACTGCATAACAGTTTGTTGGCAGATGCTCTTGGTTTTACATGTTAGAGTTATCTTATATGCTAGGTACATAAAAATACTAAAAAAGAAATTTAAAGACTCCCTACACACTACCCTCTTGCTCGCCCTACGCCTAAGGCTTGGGTTCGGTCAGTCACATGACATTGCCACGAACAAGAGGTCAGTGTGCCGGGCAGAACCCAAGCTAGCCAACTACCCACTACCTACATACACATCAACTACAGTTGACTTAAAAGAAATTCTGCAACTTTTTTCTTATATGTGACTTTACAGACATTCTCACATCTTAAAGTAACCGGAAGATCGTTTAATATTTTCGGAATGAGATATTTTCTCATACGCATACCATAATAATTTAGAATTCTAGGCATGACCAATTTTCTGAGAGATACATTTCTTGTCATGATTTTACATGTTATAGGTATTTTATACGAATTAATGCCATATTGTTCTACTGTCAATAAAAGCTTTACTTTTTCGTGTACAGGCAAAATTATACAGATTTCAAATAGCTTACTATAATCTCCTTTGCAGTTTACTTTTGTATTTTTATCCACTAGCTGTTTTAGTCTGACTTGTCTCTTCCATTTATTTTATTTTCTTTCCGTGTTTATGCTTTGATTTCGCTTTAGATTTCTGGCACCTCGATATCAACCCATGAATGTCCCCACTGCTGGGGCATAGGAATAGGATCCTGCATCGTAGGAAGGTTATGCCATACTCCACCACGGGGGCCAAGTCCGGGTTGGTGGGGGATTGTAAGACAGTGGCGGGCCTTACTGTCAGAAGTTATCAAGCCGCCCATAAGGCCTCTGACACGGCTTAACGACTGTCATTACATGACAGCCGGCTCCAACGGCTTAGCGTGCCTTGCGAAGCACGGAAGCGCACCTAAAGAATAAGTGCAGGAAATCCCGGCGGAGACTGGAGACTGAAAAATAGCATTAATGCTAAGGCTCCGACCATTTCAAAAGTGTGAACTAAATATGTATTCGTATCATCATAAGCACATTTCTATCTTCTATAATATAAAAATGAATCGCTGAATGTGTTGGTAAGCGCAAATCTCAAGAGCAGCTAAACCGATTTAATTGATTATTTTTTTTATAATATTCCTTGAAATACGAGGATGGTTCTTACGGAGGGAAAAATAAAAAAAATAGAGAATCGACTGTTAGGCGGTACGAAATTCGCTGGGTCAGCCAGTTTTTGAATGAAGTTCTTTTTATTAAAATTTTTTTTCAACACTTATGACAACCATCTGTGGCGCAGCGGTACCGCACGCAAAACGTTCCGGATTCAAATTCAAAATTATTTATTTATTAGCTTTTGCCCGCGACTCCGTCTGCGTGGACTTTTTTGGCAACCCCGTTCACTCCCTTAAGGGTTACACTTAGAAAAATGGCGAAACACGTGTTCAATGAATTGTGTTGAAGAGTATTTATTACTTATTTTAAGTTTCAAGAAAATTTGACAACACTCCTTATACCTCCCATACAAATTTTGGCAACCCTTTTCGCCCTCTTAGGGATTGAATTTAAAAAAAAAAAAGTGTCTTCCTTGCTTACAATATAATATATAAATCCTCTGTGCAAAATTTCGGCTTCCTAGGTCTAACGGCTTGGGCAGGAGTAATGACTGAGTCAGTCAGTCAGGACTTTGAATTTTATATACATATATAAAATTAATTTCTCCTCCTTTTAAGTTTACACCTGTACTATTGGGTAGAATTGGGTACAAAGTTGACGATTTAGTTTGCTCAAGTATTAATTTTGCGAAGCACGGAAGCGCTCAGAAAAATGCCACTAGCGGTTGTAACGGGACGGTCACCAATCGTATAGGCTGTAGGCTACGTAAAAAAAATAACAGCAATGCCACACGCTAACCGTGAAGGAAAACATCGTGAGGAGACCTGACTGTCTGGGGTGTTCAGCGCTTGAAATTGCCGATACTTATTTGGACCGTAATAAAATAATTAAAGGCTTAGGTAGAAAACTATACAGCCTTAATTGAATACAGAATTAAAATCAAAGTTCCTTAAATAACACATAACATAACACTTACATACAGGCACATAAGATAAGAATATTCTTTATTGTACACTGGAAAAACAACAAATACAAAACAATTGCAAATATATATAGTACACTGCTTCTGGTCCCACACTCCCACCCTGTGTCGTGGGAGCCAGAAACAACGACATCACAAACATGTAAACATCAAGAGCTACGGTTTTTTTGTTCCCAGCCGGGATTCCAAACCGGAACCTCTTGCATGGCAGGTAGATGCGCTACCGCTACGCGCCACAGAGGTCGTCATACCACGTAACGTAATTTAAAAAACCTATTTAGAGGCTAAAAATTCCACCCATGCCGGGACTCGAACCCACGACCTCTGGCTATCCGTGCAAGAGGATAGCCAGAGGTCGCGGGTTCGAATCCCAGCATGGGTGGAATTTTCAAGTTTTTAAAATTGTCCTTAGCACGGGTTAGTGCATTAAAAAAAAGAATATAATCAAATAAATAAATCAAATAGGGGAGTACATCCCCGATTTATTCCCCTAGCACAGGGCAAGATAAAAAGTTCCCGGAACCGGCGTGCGTGCATGCAACGACTAATGAACGTTGATGAAGCGAAGGTGATCTGTCAGGATCGTGGCAAGTGGCAGTCGCTGGTCTCTGCCTACCCCTTTAGGATACAAGCGTGAGGTTATGTAATGTGAGTCGTAGCAGGAGGTATTTTCTACTGGAGTTTCTAGGGATTCCCCACTGCCTCGTGTCATTTCAATGATGATTCTATAGCCCATTTGCAATCAAGCTAGGGCCACATTGATCCTACATACTTGACGCTGTGTCTGTGCTCTGCGCTGTGACAGTGGAATAAATACCATAACTTGTTTTAAAATACGTTTCTATCTAAAATTAACATGAGAAATCTTAACAACTGTGACAACCTATTTTTTGAACCTACAGTCAAGAAACTATAGAACAAAAATCGAGTACTAATCAATTTCCAGCAAAAACGGCTGTTTTTAGCGGAAATCGATAAAAGTGTTGCCGGCAGATGCTGGATGCGGCAAGCTGAAGACAGGGCGCTATGGCGCTCATTAGGGGAGGGCTATGGCCAGCAGTGGACTAGTATAACCTAACGACGACGACGACAATACATATTAATATGCAGGAAGATGCTGGATGCGGCAAGCTGAAGACAGGGCGCTATGGCGCTCATTAGGGGAGCCCTCCCCTAATGAGCCAGCATGATATGGCCAGCAGCGGACTCAGATAGCCTGAAGAGAAGAGAACGTGAGACGAGTGCGGTTCTAGAACACCGTGTATCTTATAATACGGCCTATATAGGTCCCATTGTAGGGCACAGGCATTCTCTTAGCCAGAGAGTATGGGCTCAATCACCAACCGTGCCCACCTATATCAACACCTCGCGTTGTAGCGGAAAATCAACTGAAAAGATTTCATCACATCAAACATATGTAGGGCACAGGCATTCTCTTAGCCAGAGAGTATGGGCTCAATCACCAACTGTGCCCACCTATATCAACACCTCGCGTTGTAGCGGAAAATCAACTGAAAAGATTTCATCACATCAAACTTAGTAATATTAACAAGGGGAAAGTTTGTGATTGTGTGGGCGATTGTGCACTACAAGGAATTTTACTGTCCGAACAACCGATTTTTTACGGTCCGAAGTGGCATGACGGATGATTGGCTTGTGCACTTGTCCGTCTTTACTCGGATGATACTCGTACGCCTCAGTTTAGGGCAGTCTGGCGAAACTTCAAAAAAAAAAAGCAACGTACGCACAAGCATAAACACGTTTTTCACTGCTATCATTTCGGACCGGAAAAACCCGTTCCGGAATGGCGAAAAGTAAAATGTCGGACGGTAAAATTACGTATAGTGCACATAAGTATACATAATATTGGCGTGCCATATCGGACCGTAAAATTCCTTGCAGTGCAAACTCGCCCTGTACGTTTGTTACTTCTGTGGGTGAATGCACAGAAGAAATTTAAAAAAAATCTTTGTTGTTAAGGAGACCATTCAAATTGGGCCCAAAACTCAAAGTGCCGGCCAACGAAAAAAAACATTTCCAAACTGTTAAGCACATTATCCAGAACATAATGATACTATGGCACCAAAACAGTGAAGCCTATCGTCTAGCTACTGTCAGACAATGAAAATCTTATATTCACATACATTAGAAAAAAATAATTATAACGTGTTTATAAAATATACGTATTAGGGTTTGTGTAGGGAGTCTTCCTCAACACTTTTAAAAGATAAAAAAAAATAAAAATAATTTATTGCCAATATTATAGAGTTACATGTATGTTAGATTATGCTGCAAAATCTATAAAACGGGATGAAGGTACTATATTGTATTGTTTATTAAAGTAAACTAACAACTATTGGACGGAATGTTAATCATCTAACATAAAGGTATAAGGCATGTATTGCTTTTAACGTCTGTTCTGCATTATTAAAAATGTATAGAAAAATCTGACCTTTAACGTCTACTAGTACTTAAGGTATTCATTTTAGGATATAGGTTTCTTAGTATGAAATCAACAAATCAATGTGGCCCATCGTTTAAAATAGTTTTTTTTCGCTGGCCGGCCAACGATGAAGTTGAAAAAGAAAAGGCGTTTTAAAGGAAAACACCGAACTGTTGTCCAGTCCGGTCTCTTGATGTGCTCTGTATCTTGAGGGACTATTTGTACGGGGTACTTTTAGTGCGTCGTGTGCGTTATTCGATACAATTTATGATATATCGACGGACAAAAAAGTACCCGGGGGATAGTCCTTCGTCTGCGCAGGCTTTTAGCTGACACCCTGGATTAACACGGGCTACGTTTCATTGGAAAAAATATCTTATTCCCATGGGAAAATCGATAAACCGCGGGTAACACCGCGGGGCACAGCTAGTAAAATAAAAAACTCATATCAGTCGTGTAATTTAAAAACGGAACGATTTTGACACAGAAACATGGTAACTAAGGAGATAACGTATACAAAGGTTTTAAATTACGAACTGGCTGGCAAATAGAAAGCGGTTTATTGAAATAAAAGAACAAATTAGCACTAACGAATAATATTCTTGTTCGTTGTCGATATCAGCCCTTGTATGTCCCCACTGCTGGGGCACGGGTCTCCTCCTGCATGGACGGAAGGTTAGGCCATACTCCACGGGCCAAGTCCGGGTCGGTGGAGGATTGTAAGACAGTGGCGGGCCTTACTGTCAGAAGTTATCAAGCCGCCCATAAGGCCTCTGACTTGGCTTAACGCCTGCCATTGCATGACAGCCGGCAGCAACGGCTTAAAGTGCCTTGCGAAGCACGGAAGCGCCTTGAAAATGCTTCAAGCGGTAGTCACGGGACGGTCACAAATTCTGCACCTGACCGCGCCTGTTGTTGCTTAACTCAAGTGATGGATTTTAATCACTCAGTTAGACTAGGCCACGAGCGCTTATTTGTCGCGAGCTCTTCCATAAGAGGATTCGTATAAGTAAGAGGCTCTCATAATTTTATAGTTTTTTTAATGATTCGCGATATTCATACATAGTTATACGTTAAACGGGTCTTATCGCGATTATTTATGAGGTAAAACGTAATACAGTTGCCGTGGTCTCGGGTAGACTAATCGGGTCGGGAAATTACGTTTTACCTAATAATCTCATAATTTTCTCGGAAAAATAAATATAAAATGAGAACCATAGGTATATTTTTTAGGACAATGCCAGTTAGGAGCAGCGTGAAGCGGTCTGATTTAGTTAACTTTTTAACGCACTCTGGGGTAGGCAGTTGGACCACGTGGCCAGAGGGTGGTATTTAGAGGACGATTCACGAGACCACTTTAAAGTTGACTTAACAGGCGCGGTCACGTGCAGGATGTGTGATCGTCGCGTGACTACCGCAGTGGCACTTTTCCAAGCGCCTCCGTGCTTCGCAAGGCACGTAAGCTGTTGGTGCCGGCTGTCGTGTAGTGGCAGTCGTGAAGCCATGTCGGAGGCCTTATAGGTGGCTTGATAACTTCTGACAGTAAGGCCCGCCACTGCCTTACAATCCTCTACCAACCCGGACTTGGCCTCCGTGGTGCACTATGGCCTGACCTTCCAGCGATGCAGGAAGAGACCCGTGCCCCAGCAGTGGGGACATATAGGTATCAAATAACTTAAGTTGAAAGGATGATTGGCATCAACACAATATCACATCTGCCCCCGATAGTTGAAAAGGCGCATGTAACAAGAATCTTAAACTGAGAAAAAAAATGTTTAATGAATAAAAACTTAAATTGTTTGCTGTCTGTTAGTTAAACGAAGAAATATATTTTTGAAGATGTCGAACAACAGTTAACATGATTATCTTTCAATTGCTATAGTACGATAGGTATATTTTAAATATATTATATGCAAAATCTCAAAAGATACTTTTCATTTTAGTTTAAAAAATATGAAGAAATGAGACATAATTAATTGAATAGGCGCATATCGCTACATGCGCCCTATCAATTTCGTATGCGCTTTTTATTACTTTTAACCCTAGTACCCAGTGTATAATTTTAAATATTTTCATAGAAAGAAAAGGTGCATTTAAGTAGGCACTTTAGGCACAAATATCCATTATCAATCTAATAGCCCTTGGCTAATTTGAAAAGTACCTATGATCGTCTATTGTAGGTTTCATCTTGACTTGTGAGTAAAAAAACAATAATTTCAGCCTTTTATTTATTTTAAAAAACATACGACGTATCTGGCAGATGCGCATCGAAGAAAATATAAAATACGAAGTAGGAAGGGCGCATGTGGCAGATGTTGACTTTTCTACTTAGTAGGTATAATACGTTCCAACTAGCGTCTAAGGTGCAAATGGTAATTTGCGACCTATCTATTAAGCATTAAAAACGATATCGAATAAGCGCCTATTAAACTTCCGATCATGAAATATTACTATGAAGCTCAAAGGCGTATATGTGCAAATGCGGCTATTCTACTAAGTTTATATTAATTTCGGCTTTTCATCTTCCATTTAGTCAAAATATTGGATGCATATGCGCCCATTTCTACTACAGAAAATCGCTATAAAGCGAAATAGCGAAAAATAAAAAATACTGGCCGATGCGCCTTTTTTTGCTGATTCCAACAATGTATATAACTCAATTTTGGAAAAAATGTTATATGCGCCCTTTCAACTATCGGGGGCAGACATAATATCAATAGTAAGTAATAATATCACAAATCATACGTTCATAAAAATCATCACAATCATAATGTACTATAAAATAACTAATGTATTAAGAAGTAAATTAAATACTTACATATTTCCATCATCATCCTGCTCTAAGCATAACTTCCAATCAATGTACGCTTGATGCCATAGAAGTTTTTTTCTCTCGTCCGTCGTAATATGCTTCAAAATCTCCGGTGTAGCTAAATGGAACTGATCTTCGGGCTTCACTGGCACTGTTATTTTTGAACCGTCCAACGTAACTATAACACATGGATTGAAATTCTGAACAAATGCTTCCGCTTCAGTTTTCTGCACTTTTACCTCGTCAAAGTCAGGTTTGTCCTGCAATTCCTTCTTTATACTATTCTCTGTGACGGACATGAGTTTTCTGACCTCATTGTTGAGTACATCTGAGCAGACGGATAGTTGTGACGTGGACATGACACTCCCGTTGCTGTCTTCGTCCAGATGCAAGTCTAGTATCTCAGGTAAGGATTGTGTCTTCGTCATGTCCTTTTGTGGGTAAAGGCCAAGTTGTTTCTGATGTAGAGGGTTAGATGGATCGATAATTAATCTGCTTGGCGATTTCTTTTTGACATCTGATACTATTAAGGAGGTCACTCTACGTTTCGGGCGGACCTTCTTCTTGTAAAAGATATCTTTCGAGATCTCATTGGTTTGACATGCGCTATCTTTGAATGTCTTCCGTTGGTCCAGAGCTTTTGATTTCCCTTCACTTTCGTCCGGTGTGTCCTCTGTGAGCAGGGCTAATATAGCCTGAATTTTCAATTCCTGACTTATGACAGAGCATAAAGCCACAAATACGTTATCGTAATTTTTTTTACCTATCAATTTGGTTATTTTATCGGAGGTTTTCTCTATGCGTCTGTTGTCATGTGTGACGTAAGAGGCGACAGTGCGACTGTTATTGGTCAGGTTGTACAGTTGGTTCTTTAGTACTAGGGAGCGGAAATCCCCTTTTCCTACGTCGTAAGAGTAGTTTGTGGTTGAGAAAATTATTTGCTCCTTGTAGGGGGAATTAAGCCATTTCTGTGTCAATTCTATGGGCTTCCCAGGCACTACTGTGATCTTTTTATTCCTCGATATGTATATTGTTGGGTTAGGTTTTTTAATTAATACCTTTGGAGCATCGGTCTTCGAGTCAGTCATGTTTTCTTGTAGCTAGACTCCAATTTGCATAATAGCAGGTGCGCAGAACTGCAGAGAACTGTTCCTAGTAAGTCACGAATCACCAAAATATCCAGGAATTGCAGCTTTCTCGCGTCGCACGTAATTTCAACAACACTTAGCAACAAAATTAAAAACTATTTAGGAGACACTTTGTCGCAACGCAGATGGAAAGATAAGGCCAAACTAGAAATAAATAATAAACAAATCGCTGGTGTAAAAGGCAGCACGGAATTTCTGTCAGGTTTTTTCCCTAAGGTAAAGTCCCACGATTTGACATTTTGAGACGGACTGTCTGTATTGAATTGAAAAGTGGACTAGGCCTGGGTAAAAAATTTCGACAAACATAGTATCGATACATGTATTCATAAAATTTTTGGCAAGTATATTATTGTGGCAGATTAACAATAGTATCTACTTTTTAACAAGTCTAATATGGCGAGTTTTCACATCGTTTTTAAAAAATAATATTCTTTTACATGTCAGATCACTACCATCTGACATGTAAAAGCCTGCCTACCCGACAACTAAACATTTCGAAATATGTTTAGTTGTCGGGTAGGCAGCTGGTATGCCCATGTATTTAGTTATTTATATCATAATATTACTGTGATACCTACGTTTTCATTGTCATTCATACAGTCCATTTATTTCCGTCGTTTTTACATAAGTAAAAATTTCTTTCTGGCAGCTCCCATTGTTTCATGCCGTCGGGCACACCTGTTAGAGTGTAACTAGTATAATTATTATTATTTATAGATGATTGGTAAGTTAAAATCGTTCTGAAATTACTAAGTAAAAAAAAGAAAGAAAAGAAAAACACATTTATTACAGCAACAGTTATGAGACACCACAAAACAAAGTAATGAACAAAACATTTACAAACAATGGTCACGGTGTGTCTCTGCTGCTGCAAAAGGCAGATGACTCAGCATACTGCCGAGGGTATTATTCCCCAGCATTGATTTAAGATTTTTCGTAGAGACCGATCAGATTCAATTAATCAAGACCCTAGAGATTCATTAATGGATTTCTGTAAAGAAACGAACATCCTGACAGTTTCTAGTCAATATATTCAAGGCACCTAGTTTAGATTAAAAGTAAAAACAATCGACAATCTTCGTTTGAAAATTGTTTCTTAAACAATTTAATGCTTTTTTTTTAAACAATTTCATAATTTTACCTAGTCTTTAATAAAAATTATCAATAGGTAAATATCGGTTTTCTAGGTAAATATCGACATATCCCTTTATTCTCCCATCTCTACACGTTCTAAATAAACGGAGAACGTTTCGTTTCACGCAAGGCAAAGCCAGGCCAAAACAATTCATTGTTACACCCATTTAAACACTCTCTTAGTGTTTAACTCAAAATTTTGTTTTAAATAAGTAAATCGCATTATGTGATATGCAAATAAAATCATAAACAAATGTACAAATAATAAACGTACTGCTACAGACAGATTAAAAAAGTATTAAAAACCAAGAACAGCAAAGATGTGCGTGAAAAGAATTGCGTGTTTCACACTGGGTACTGGCCGTTCAGAAACCAAAATATAAGAAGTCTTTGTAAAGATAAAGGTTGGATATAGGTAATGGGTTCGAATCCCGGCATGTAATAATGATTGTTTTGTTACTGATGTAGATTTGTGAATATCTAGTAGAAATACAACTCGCTAACTGTGAAGGAAACCGTAGTAAGGAAACTCTAGTGTATGAAGTGTTACTAATGTTAGGGGCTTCAGGATGCTAACAATGAAGAGTCATAGCTTGTCTTACAATATGTTTTTATTATTATATTGACGGCCTCGGTGGCGCAACGGTTTGACACGATGACTGTAAAACCGAAGGTGTCGGGTTCGATCCCCGGCCGGGTCAAACTGGGAAACGAACTTTTCTAGTTTGTCTCGGGTCTTGGATGTTATCTATGTATTTATTGTATTAAATCTATCGTCGAGTTAGCACCTATAAAACAAGTCATTTAGTTGTCCTAGTATAGGGCTAACGAGATCTGTGTAATATGTCCATAAATATTTATTATTAATATTATTTTTAATGCCCTAACCCGTGCTAGGGACAATTTAAAAAAACCTATTTTAGAGGCTAAAAATTCCACCCATGCCGGGATTCGAACCCGCAACCTCTGGCTATTCGTGAAATCGTATAATCATGTGGGTACAGCGATGTCATTCCGATGTAAAACCTAACTGTGAAGTAGGTACTCGACGGGGCTGCAAGTGATGCAAATTACTTCAGCCAGATGTCGCTGCCTGTACGTAATACAGAGAATAGTGTAAAGAGGTTCGAAATTTTACTAATGCCGGTGAGTCGCCCATTAGCTCAGTTGGAAAGAGCGCTGGCACGGATAGCCAGAGGTTGCGGGTTCGAATCCCGGCATGGGTGGAATTTTTAGCCTCTAAATAGGTTTTTTAAAATATGTTTTTATGTATAAGTGAACATTAGAAATCTTAACAGCTGTGACAACTATCATTCTAGGACCTAAGTTCAGCAGCCTACAACTTTTTTTCGATTTCCGCCGTTTTTGGCGGAAATAGATTAAAGTCCTGGGCTGTTGATTCTAGGTTCAAGACTGGTAGTCACCCTTGTTAAGATTTCTCATGTTCACTTTTAGATAAAGAAACGTATTATAAAACAAGCTATGATTTTAAAAACCTATTTAGAAGCTAAAAATTCCACCCATGCCGGGACTCGAACCCGCGACCACTGGCTACGAGTATCCGTGCCAGCGCTCTTCCCAACTGAGCTAATTGGTGACTCACCGGCATCAGTAAAATTTCGAACCTCTTTACAATATTCTCGCGACATATTTAGCCTCTAAATATGTTTTTAAAATTGTCCTTAGCACGGGTTAGTGCATTAAAAATAATATAAGCTATGATTTTTTTCCATTGTAGGCGCTAGTTAGCATCTCTAGCGCAGAGGTATCTTAACATACCCTGCGCTTGATACGTACAATGGCCCAACCTATGAATCTTAGTGCGAAAATGTCAAGTCTAGCTAAATAACTAACCTTATACGCGTGCACTTGGCACTTGGGTACTATTATCTAATCTGTGACTTGGGCGACTTTGAAACAAAGACGGAAGATGGAAGAAGAACTTTTTTTTATATCTTTATATATTTCGGGACTTTTGTCCTGGTGGGACAATGTCAGCCCCATCGTACCCCATACTTATTGTCTAATCAACTAAACAACCTTATAACTAAAAAAATAAATAAATCTGGCTGCACTTGACTGTGTCCACTGAACAGCTTGACAACAAATGTAGAAATTAATTGACAATTGGCAAAAGGAAAGGTAAAAAGTACTCGGAACCGGCGTGCGTGCGTGCAACGACTTATGAATGTTGATGAAGAGCAGGTGATCTGTCAGGATCGTGGCAAGTGGCAGTCCCTGGTCTCTGCCTGGCGTGAGGTTATGTATGTATGTAATTGACCTAGTTTATGTAATAAATCACTCCTATATTATATTGTTTACTGGCACTACCCCGTCCACTGTCCGCACTATCCTGGGTTAGCTGGAAGAAAACACTATCTAGCATTAAGCTCGCCTTTGTACAAATTTGTATTCAGTGCAGTAAAGAATTTTCATTCATTCGTTAATTGATATGTAAGCCTCTTATGTATTTTGTTTTCTGGTGTGTAAAATAAGGAGTTTTTTTTAATTTTGTTTATTTGGATTACTCACGGCTTGCATATCAGTACATTCAATTGGAGATATGACAAAGCTTAAGTCTAAATACACAGGCTACATACGAGTTATCACGACATACAAATAATAAGTGCCTTCTGCAAGTAGAAGCTGCTTAGAATATAGGTAAACTTAAAATACCTAGTTCTAGTCTAATCTTATCTAATTTCTGACTTTGTCAGTTAAGGGGTTCCATGGAGTAATACCACCAATCATTCTTCTTCATTCTATATTATGTAGTCCACTGCTGGACATAGCCCTCCCCCAATGAGCGCCATAGCGCCCTGTCTTCAGCTTGCCGCATCCAGCATCTGCCTGCATATTATTAAGTATCGTCGTCGACAGGTTATACTAGTCCACTGCTGGACATAGCCCTCCCCCAATGAGCGCCATAGCGCCCTGTCTTCAGCTTGCAGCATCCAGCATCTGCCTGCATATTATTATGTATCGTCGTCGACAGGTTATCCTAGTCCACTGCTGGACATAGCCCTCCCCTAATGAGCCCCATAGCGCCCTATACTCAGCTTGCCGCATCCAGCATCTGCCGGCAGTTTTTCGCAGTTCGTCATCCCACCTGGTCGAAGGGCGTCCTACAGTACGTTTCCCGAGTCGCGGTCTCCACTCAAGAACACGTTAATACTCCAACGATGGTCGGTTCTTCGCGAGATATGGCCAACCCACTGCCTCTTCAGCTCGCTAATTCCCTGAGATATGTCGATAACATTGCTTCTCTGTCGGTTGCATTCGTTACGAATCCTATCCTTAAGAAAAACTCCGAGCATAGCTCTCTCCATAGCTCGCTGCGCTCGCGACCACTTTTCGCCGCCCTCTATCTTCGAAACCAGCTGTTTCACAGGACTCCAAATTTGCTGGGGTTAAAGGTGTTTATTCAATCAACATTTCTTCAAATTTCATATGCCCACCTAGAAGGTATAGTTAAAACGATCTTAAAATTAAAATACAATTAACTAAAATATAGTTAGATAAAATATAGTTAGATAAACTTTTTATTAGGGAGATCGGTCGGCGCCTGAGGAGTCGGGGGTATGACGTTCGTTCCGGGGCATACCTGATGCAAAGGATCTCCCTGGCGGTGCAACGAGGTAATGCTGCTAGCGTCATGGGAACTTTTGAGTCGGGTGTGTCCCGGGGCAATATTTTTGATTAATTTAGTTTAGTTTTATACTGTTCATTGTGCCACTTTTTATGACGAAGCTTTCTGCGAATTTGTTGAATGTGTGATGCCTTTTTCTAAACAGTTAAATAAAATAAATTACCTTTAGACTTACTTGAAAAGAGAGTCAAATAGCGGATTGTACCTATCTTATCTTCTGTATCTGCTGTTTCTGTAACAATTTTCCGGTATACAATAAAGAATATTCTTATGTTAGATAATTACTCAAAAGCGCTCATGGCCCACTGGATCCACGTGGTTGGATTCAATCACTTGGGTTAAGCAAAAACAGGAACTGTTAGGTGCTGGATGAGTTACCATCCCTTGATTAACGCTACTGACCTTTTTTTCCAGCCTTTTCGTGCTTCACAAGGCACGTTAAGCCGTTGGTGCCGGCTGTCATGTAATGGCAGTCGTCAAGCCATGTTAGAGGCGTTACGGGCGGCTTGATAACTTCTGACAGTAAGGCCCGCCCTTGTCTTACAATCCAGCACCAACCCGGACTTGGCCCGCGTTTATAATATGGCATTTCTTCCATATTTTCATTCATAATTTAGTAAAATTAAGTTTTTTGGTTATTTCAATATGTATTACTAGCTGTGCCCCGCGGTTTTCGATAAGCCACGGTTTATCGATTTTCCCATGGGAATATGATATTTTCCCGCATTAAAACGTAGCCTACGTCTTAATTCAGGGTCTCAGCTAACTTCATACCAAGTTTTATTAAAACCGCTCTAGTCGTTCAGACGTCAAGAAGTAACAAACATACCTACACACTCACGAACTTTCGCCTTTGTTATACGAGGGGCAATCAAAAAGTAGTGGGAACGACATACTCCTTGGTCAGAAAAAAAATACTGGCAGGCATAGCTCAGATACATAATAATTTATTACATACATAATTTGTAATATTAATAAAGAAAAAATCTTCGATTCTCTTTTGTTTTTTTTTCTGAATATAGTCATTTGTTTACTATATGTCGAAACGTGCTCTCGAAAATGGAGCAAAACGAAGTGCGAGCCATTCAGCAAGCTGGAATTGGTTGATCACCCCCCTTATTCGCCAGATCGGGCGCCTCATTTTTATCTGTTCCCCAAATTGAAAGAATACTTCAGGGGAAACAGGTACGAAGACGATAACGAGGTGATGGATGCCGTGGAGAGCTTTTTGCAGAACCAAGACGAAACTTTTTTTTGAAAGGGATTGAACTTGGAGAGGCGCTGGACTTATTGTGTAGAGAGACTCAGAGATTAATAAATTATTAAGTTATCAATAGTCATTATAACTTATCTCATTCTCACTACCTTTTAATCCCCCCTCGTATTAGTGTGACGTGATTATTTTTATGGTAAAGGAAGGGGCTCAACTTATTGCTACGACTGCATTAAGGATAGGAGGAGTACTGCATAAGTGTTGGATATGCTGAGGACTACATGGCCAACGAAGCCTCCATAAACATAAAAGATAAAAAACAGTCATTTTCTGTGCTATTGAAAAAGAAGGTTTGTTTTTTTCCAAAGTATGCAACAGGTCAGAGCTTTGCGTGAGATCTGATATCTACTCTTTCTATGTCCCAGGGCCGGATCTACCTAAGGGCTGCTTGGGCTGCAGCCCAGGGCCCCGAGGTTACAAGGGGCCCCCAGATCCCGAACAGTAGGCCATAATTTGAAAAAAACAGTACCGCTGCTTAACGTAACGTCTGACGTGATTTTGTTTTTTTTCCGCACTTAATAATATATAATTATGGAAACAGTTTTTTGACATGGCTATTAGTTGAGTACTTAGAAAGGCCCCTAAGTAGTTTCAGCCCAGAGCCCCACAAATTCAAGATCCGCCCCTGCTATGTCCCCACTGCTGGGCACGGGTCTCTCTTGCGTCACAGGAACGTTCGGCCACACTCCACAACGGGGCCAAGTCCGGGTTGGTGGAGGATTATAAGACAGTAGCGGGTCTTAGTGTCAGAATTTATCAAGCCGCCCGTAAGGCCGCTGACATGGCTTAACGACTGCCATTTCATGACAGCCGGCACCAACGTGCCTTGCGAAGCACGGAAGCACTCGGAAAGAGATGCCAATAGCGCTAGTCACGGGATGTTCACCCGTTCAGCACCTGACCCCGCCTGTTGTTGCTTAACCCTAGTGATTGATTTCAATCACTCGGTTCCACTAGGACACGAGCGCCTCATGTTGTTGAAATGTTGAATGTACCTAGTTAGTAAATCATTCATATGAGTTTAATTACAGTGCTTCTAGAGGTTTCCCTATAAATGAAGGTAAGTCTTATTATGATTAAACTCCTCTTACACGTATTTTTACTTATATAAAAATAAGTAAAAATTACGGGCATGCCGAAGAACATTATGTATGCAAGTGATTATATTAAATTATAGGTAGGTATAATTTATTTAGACCGTCTATAACTGAAGCTAGTGGCATTTTCCCACTTGGTTCCGTGCTTCGCAAGGCACGTTAGCCAGTTGATGACGGCCTCCGTCACCAACTGGCTAACGTGAGGATGGCAGTCGTTAGCCAAATCAGGGCGGGTTAAAAACTTCAGACAGTAAGACCAGCCACTAGTCTTGCAAGCCTCCACCAATCCGGACTTGGCCCCTGTGGTGGAGTGTAGCCTATACCTTCCTCAGAAGAGACCCGCGCCCCTCGTGGGAAGTGGGACACAAACTTCTCCTCAAATTAGGGGTAGATTAGGGGGGGCAATACGTCCCCCCACCCTATTTTAATGCTCGGTACAAACCAGTAGAATTTGACAATCCTAATTAAATTATAAATGAGAAAGTTTGTCAATATTTTATTATTATTAACATTGTAAATATAATATTATTGTGAATGTTCGTGATTGAACGTCGTAGACTGAAAGAGGATGTAGTGACTAGAATTGAGAAAGGATGTCGCGTTGGTGTGGACATGTGGAGAGGATGAAGGAAGAAAGATCGACGAAACAAATATATATGTACTTATATATTAAATGGGTCAAATCGCGATTATTTGTTAGGTAAAACGTTCGAGGGTTCGAACCGGCATGTACTATGTTTTCTAAGTTATGTACAATTATGAAATTATAATAGCAATACTTATTACTCGCTGACCGTGAAGGAAAACATCGTAAGGAAACCGTAGTGTCTGAGGTGTTAGCGTACCTGAGCGCTTGCTACGTACAATGGCCCAACTATGAGGCTAAGTGCGGAAATCTCAGGCCTAAGTAACTAACTGGGTAAAACGTTATTACCTTATTTCCCGACGTTTCGGCAGCGTACAGTTGCCGTGGTCTCGGGGAGACTGAAAGTTTAATATATAACTACGTATGAGTATCGCAAATCATTAAGAAATACTGAAACAAATATATATTGCGAATGTGAGTGGAAGGAGACGTCCCAGGCGGACATACATCGACCAAATGGGGGGTGTATAGCAAAGGGGAAGATACAAAGTACCCGGAACCGGCGTGCGTGCATGCAACGACCGATGAAGTGAAGGTGATATATCAGGATCGTGGCAAGTGGCAGTCCCTGGGCTCTGCCTACCCCTCTGGGATACAGGCGTGACGTTATGTATGTATGTAGGTAAGTATATAAATCTGGAGTAGCTATGTGAGCTTTCTCTCGATAATTTACTCGTAATAATTGTAAAATTGACAGCTTTCACATTCGTTTAGTACCGAAACTTTTGTTTTTATATTAAACTAGCTGACCCAGCGAGCTTCGTACCGCCTGACAGTCGGTTCTTTAATTTTTTTATTTTTTCTCTCCGTAAGAACCATCCCCGTATTTCAAGGAATAATATATTCTAAAAAAAGGAATTCGCGAAATCGGTTCAGCTGCTCTCGAGATTTGCGCTTACCAACACATCCAGCGATTAATTTTTATATTATAGATACATTTTTTTACTTTACATTATTGAGACATAAGATATTTGATATCCCGATAATCGTTCCCTAGGGATAATTTCACATTTTTTTATGAAATAAAAACTAGATGAAAAGGTTTTATTCAAAGTAGCGCAGAAACTGCGGCTTAAATGAACGTTACAATTCAAAACTAGGTGTTCATGTTTATGTCATGTTTTAGTTTTGGGCCCTTAAATAATTGTTTTTACCTATCTCTCTATCTATATCATATCAAAATCTAGATCATTTTGGAGAAATATGGGCAAAAAAACTCCAACCTTAGTCTTTTCACAGTCCTTAATTAACAGAGTTTCCATAATTATTATAAAACGTACAACTCATACATTGCTCAGGCTTTAGTTCCAGACATAAATGTCATTGTTAAATATCTTTGTTAAAATCTCCAACAGTCTTTTCATACGAGTATATTATGTACCTACATAACTGCTCAAAAACGGCTTCATTGTTTTTTTAATGATATTTTTGTGTATTTAGTTGGTCGCAGGCTTATTAATATTGCAATAGAATTTTTGCCGCGTCAGCTAGCGATGAGTACAACAATCACAAGCTTCAAAATGTTTCTAGGGATACCCCCTGCCAAAGAGAACGTCTTGAACATTGAGGCTAAATAGATCTTATTGCCTTCAGAATAAGTGCGAAAATCAAACGTACTTGAACCTAATAAAAATACTGGCCGCGTAGAGCCTACGACCTTTTTTTTAAGAAGGCGTACCTAACAGATAATAATGATTATTATTTCTTTTTATTTGGGTTTTGAGAGTTCACAGCCAGTGTTAGTTTTTAGTAGGTATATTACATACTAGTTGGTGCCCGCGACTTCGTCTGCGCAGGATTAGTATTTCGAGTAGCTCATAATTAGCGTGGCGTAGAAAATTACATTAAAATTATCACATAAATATTTTTGGTTCGCATTTGAAAATCACACAATGTCTTTATAAATGGTAGCTTATATGTTATTCTGATGTATAAGCTATATTATTCCTACGTTTCGTTAAAATCCATTAAGTAGTTTTCACGTGAAAGAGTAACAGAAATCCTCCCATACTTACAAACATTCGCGTTTATAATATTATAGTTACCTACATTAGTAGGATATAGGCATTCAAAGTTGAATAATATCGAATTGCTTTGAGGAACTTGTAGATTGCTAGTCTTAAAAAAAACTTAGTCCTTAGCTACCTACTTAAAAAAAATTTCGTCAATCTTGATACAGACCTCTTTTTATCGAATACACACTTCTTAAATCAAAAGCTTTACATTTTACTTGAATCAGATTAGGATTAGAACTCTTTATTGTACACACCAGAAAAATAAACAACCAAGAATTTTATGAAATCACACTAAATTTCAGACTGAATTGGTTAAGATTTTGATTGAAAAAGTGTGTATTTCGATAAAAAGACGGGTATCAATCTAGGTATCAAGATTGCTTAAATTTTTGTGAGTACTTAAAGAAATGGACTATGCCTAGGTACAGTCTATTTTCTTATCCTTCCTTGTTCATTTCAGTAAACAACATTCTCCTGGTAGTTTGACTTTTTAGGCGAAAATTGCCAAATTCCCATAAATGAAGTCACCTGGAGCACTATTTTTAGATAGAACACGCTGCCCATTTTATAAACAAAGTTCATGAACTCGCGACAAAATATCTAGTTTTGGCATGAACTTTTAATTTTGAGGTTAGAATTTTGTTTACTAAATTACTAAATTGGACAAGTAAGAATAAATAAGGATACATTGACTGTATTATTATGTATAATTTTACATATGTAGTTTTTTTTATTTACTCGCGACTCTCAAAAATAGAGGGACATTAAAATAAACTAATCGCGATGTTTGTATATAGGTTAGGTACCTATATACAAACATCGCGATTTACACTATATTAATGTTTCCAGCTGTCATTAAACAATAATTCTAGTCAAATAAAAGAAAAACATGCACAGTAGGTACAATATCCCATAAATTTTCGTCAAGAATAGGTACCTACAGAACTAGAAATAAACATAACACTGTCACTTCCAAGATTTATGATGGAATTGAAGACACCCTAATGGGGCACTGTTTAAGGTTCCATCACACGATCCCTCAAGATATATTGGAGTTACCTCTGACGCGGTTTAATATGTTAAGCACACTCTGTGCAAAAAGCTGAGGTACTATAACATCAGGGAAGACAAAGATGTCTGGTATTATCGATATCAACCCTTTTGTATTACCCCACTGCTGGGGCACAGGTTTCTTACTGCATCGCAGGAAGGTTAGGCCCTTTTGTATGCCCCCACTGCTAGGGCACAGGTTTTTTCCTGCATCGCAGGAAGGTTAGGCCATATTCCACCACGGGGACCAAGTCCGGGTTGGTGGAGGATTGTAAGGCAGTAATAAGTAATATTTGTTATTCATAAAGATGATACATTGCACTTAGCATCAAGTTACGCTTTAATTTAATAAGTACAAGAGTAATATGTGTGAATACGCTAAGATGTGGAGCCTCTGCTTCCTAAAAGAGGGATAAGACCCTGTAGCTTGTAACGGTGCAAACCTCTTCACACCATTTTTATTTCTTTTTCTATCATTTTCAAATATTTAAATTACGTCACACATTATTCGATTGCCCTCATTTTTCATTACTAGGTATTACTTTACCCATCCCCGACCTTCATCGACCTTACTTTGGACTCTCGACTTTAAATTTTAAATTATATTTTTTTATAAAAAAAATATTTCAAATAATTAAATATATTTAAAAAAATATTTTATTTATATTTTTTTACCGGTTGCCCCCGGGTAGTGTAACGGTGCAAACCTCTTCACACCATTTTTATTTCTTTTTCTATCTATCATTTTCAAATATTCACATTCTTCGATTTAAAAACCTATTTAGAGGCTAAAAATTTCACCCATGCCGGGATTCGAACCCGCAACCTCTGGCTCGAATCCCGGTATGGGTGAAATTTTTAGCCTATAAATAGGTTTTTAAATTTGTTCCTTAGCACGGGTTAGTGCATTAAAAATAAATACTTTACCCTTTGACCAGATCTGACTATTTAACCTGCTTCTCTGTGTATCCGTTTTTATCCAGTTTTCTGTTTTATTAAAATATTATACTACTAATCTACAAATAAAATAACACCTGAAGTCGTTCCAGAGTGTATTATTATTTATAAAGATATACAACGTTCCAAGCTTAGGGTAAGTGCTCATCCTCAGTTACATACATGCATACATACATAACCTCACGCCTGTATCCCAGAGGGGTAGGCAGAGACCAGGGACTGCCACTTGCCACGATCCTGACAGATCACCTTCGCTTCATCAACGTTCATAAGTCGTTGCATGCACGCACGCCGGTTCCGGGTACTTTTTATCTTTCCCTTTGCTATACATCCCCTATTTGGTCGATGTAAGTCCGTCTGGGAAGTCCCTTACCAGCCCTTCCCCTCACATTCGCAATATATATTTGTTTCGTCAATCTTTCTTCCTTCATCCTCAGTTATATGTTACAATATAATAAAATGTAAAGAGACTATATTTAGTTTTAGTAGTAGGTATATTAATTATACGTTTAGTAGTGAGTCTGTGTATGTGTGAAATATTATGTATGTAAATAAAGAGGTTAGGACTTTATTTAAACTAATTTTATTATCTATGGGGAACATGTTTGTCAATGTCTTGATTTATTGACAATGAAAATACAAAAGCAGATTGCGAAAATACCTATGTTATTTTAAAGGTGAAGAAACATTGATTTAATTGATAAAATATTAGCTGAAAATGTTGTTTCTCTTTTCAGGTAAGTTATTAAGTTTAGTTCTGTGTAATTAGTTTTAGAATTCTTGTATAATTTTTGGAAATCTAGTAAAAGAGTACTTATTTCTCTTTTCAGAGCAACGCATTGCAGTTTTATTTCCATAATATAATAAATATATTTGACACAATATACATTAACCTACAGTTTTAAGAAGCTCCTCCGTTTCTACGTATGACTGTTTTAGGATCCATTGGCTAATTACCTGTTTACATTTAAATTGAGTCATTGGATAAAGTGAGAGCATTCTATTTATTTTATTGTACAGGTTTGGAACCCAGAAACATTAAAAATCTCTTAGCGAATTGGATTTACAAGCTGCTGTCTGGCAGACTCTATCGTTTCTTCTCTTATTTTCTTGTGAATTTAAACTAAATAGGTACTTACTAGTCTATGCTGTTTTAGGAGAATACTTCGCACAAAAAGCTGTCGAACCGTCAACACCTGGCACGATTTATATAGACGTGTAGTCGGAAACAGAAAGGGCCTAAAAGTTGATACTTTTGATTTGGAGCGTTGTGCTCTTTCTAAATTAATAAGGTTTGTCTTAGGAGCCCCTCCCCAAGAGCTGATGCAATTAGTAAGCACAGATTCACACAAGGCCTTATAAATTTGTTTCATTAAATTTGGTTCAACTACATGTCTAAGATTTTTAAATATATAGGTATATTAATTTTCTAATTCGTGTGGTAAGTAATTGCACATGAGGAGCCAAATTCATGTTGTTGTCTAACAATATACCCAGATATTTAAAGGTTTGGAGAGATTTACAGCTACAAGGTCTACAAGTAACTGATTTGGATGGGTACCGACAACATGTATAAGCAAGTACCTATATTATTATTAGCATTTGGTTGTTTTGGCAGGCCTTACTTCAGAAGTTATCAAGCCGCCTATAAGGTGCCTCTGACATGGCTTACGTGCCTGACGCACGGAAGCGCTCGGAAAAAATGCCATGCTGGTATTATAATAGCAGAATAATATTAATAGTATTTCAAGAGCGATTGTGTCTACTGTTGAATACACTAAGGAGTTATCATTTTAAAAATCAAAACACTGCTAATTATAGAATAAATAAATAATTATGGATATTACACAGATCTCGTTAGCCCTATACTAAGTACAACTAAATGACTTGTGTTATAGGTGGTAACTGGACGATAGATTTAATACAATAAATACATAGATAACGTCCAAGACCCGAGACAAACTAGAAAAGTTCGTTTCCTAGCTTGACCCGGGCGGGGATCGAACCCGAGACCTTCGGTTTGACAGTCAGCGTGCCAAACCGCTGCGCCACCGAGTCGTCTTAAAATAAATGTGGAGTTTCTTTGTTAGTTCTTCTCCACTAGTAATTGTGAAACTAGCAACTTTGACGTTCATGTGAACATATTTGTTTTTGCAATGAATAAACGTCACCAGAGTGCTTAGTGCGAGTTTTTTAACTACTCGACCGCGTTAACGTAAACTCATATTTCTATGGCATCGAGGAAGCGCCACCTAGCGACAAGTATGGAAATTAAAATTGCTGAGTGCGAGTTGTAATGGTTTACGTTGAGAAGTGAACACGATTATCAGCCAAAACACGAATAAACGCGAGTGCGAGTTGTACTGTGACAGCGTTTTGCCAGTTCGAACGGTTAACTTCCTCATACTCACTACTCAATGCTCGATTAACGCGGTAGTAAAGTTATTCGATTGGATCTGTCAAACTCGCACTAAGCACTCTGTTGGTTGTGCGAGTTTGAATACTATTCTGACCCAGCGAACTTCGTACCGCCTAACAGTCAAGACCTTTTTTTTTTTATTTTGCTGACAACGCCAAAATAGCCAATCAGAAGCATTAGTTTACTCAGATGGCGCACTCGGACCGAGCGCAGTGAAAACGCGGCTTGAGAACCATCCTCGTACTTCGACGAATATTCTAAGGAATTAGCGAAATCGGTTCAGCAGCTCTCGAGATTTGCGCTTACCAACACATTCGGCGATTCATTTTTATAGACTAGCTGACCCAGCGAACTTCGTACCGCCTAACAGTCGATTCTTTAACTTTTTTTCATTTTTTCTCTCCGTAAGAACCATCGTCGTACTTTAAGGAATATTCTAAACAAAGAATTAGCGAAATCGGTTCAGCTGCTCTCGAGATTTGCGCTTACCAACACATTCAGCGATTCATTTTTATATTATAGAAGATAGATTAAGCTAACGTATCTAAGGTCTAAGTTAATGAATCTCCCTATGTTTACGTAGTTTATTATTGTATTTCTCCTTCTTTTCATGCACTACCCAATAATATATTCATATTTGCACCGACTACCCGTTTCTTATTTCCTTCAGCAACTTTCCGTCGTAAGGTTGTCTGGAAGAAATTCATTATTATTGTACTTTGTATCTTTACATGTTTTATAATATGTGCTCTGGTGCACAATAAAGATTTTTTTTTTGCCAGTCTCTTCAACACCAAATGTTTGCTGGAATAGAATGCTTTTTGCATTAAGCACGCCATTTACTCATGTAATCATTGCAAAATAATAATATTTACTGGTACTTTTAGCAGGAGAGGAAGGTACTTCTATTATAAAAAATGTCATTAAAAACTTAAAATTACTTTGCTAAATTCTGCCAAAAATCCCACAAGCACCATGCGGTTAGCTAATGCACCGCCCTCCCTCCAACTTTTTCAAGCAGAGGCAAGACACGAACAGACGATGCATGCATTTGGGAGCTTGAGGATGCCTCGTGTTAGGCGAACGCTACACGTCAATATTATTGTGATATTTATCACGATATTTAATCAAGTATCTTGAGCCGGATCCTACACCAAAGCACACCCTACACCAAAGATACGGTTCGCGTCAGTATTGAAGCGTTTTTATATGAAACAGACGTGATGGACCCTAGACAGAGCAAAATAAGAGCTTGTGTGGCGATAATTATATCCCAATCAATAAAAAAAACGCGTAAAAAAAAAGCGTTGAATGAAAAATTGGCTACAAAAGAGAGCAATGTTTACACATTTAAATTTATTGGACGAAATTTGCCTTCACAATGAAATGGACGGGATTGTAAGAACTTATGGAAGGGATTCTAAGTTCAGTTTAAGCTCTTTTAAGACAATCTTGTCGCCTGTCTCAGATTGATGATTCAGAAGCAGAAGCGGTGTCATAGACGTCCTCCATTGCTGCCGTCTCGCTGCGTACTGACGCGATAAATATTGACGCGCAACACTACACGCAAGATAAATATCACGATCCAGGATATCGGATCAGATCACAAGGATTTCCGGAAATCCAGCGATAATTATTGTGATCCCTCAATACACTACCCTACACGTCAATAAATATCGTGATCTAACAGTTTATACTGACGGATCACGATATATATCTTGCGTGTAGCATTCGCCTTAGAGGCGAAACGCGTCCCGTGTTTTCTCACAAGTATTGGTGTCGGTGGTGTGTTCGTGTCTTGCTTCTGCTTGAAAAAGTTGGAGGGAGGGGGCGGTGCATTAGCTAACCGCATGGTGCTTGTGGGATTTTTGGCGGATTTTAGCAAAGTAATTTTAACTTTTTAATGCTATTATGGATTTCCGCAAAGTAACGCCTGATTCTGGACAACAAGGGGAAAACTGTTTCGATTGAAATTGCAATTTTATTCGAAAGTTTATTTCATTACGTATATTTGTATTACAAAATACTTAACTTACACAGAGTTCAGTATACATTCGGACTATTATATTTTACATTGTCTTCAGTCTGTTACAAAAATCTTAGCCTATTTGTTCTACTGTTAATATATTCCATGAAGAACTTTGACAGCAAAGTAAAGCTAGAACACTGTATAACTTTATACAGAGGATTATATTATAAATAAGCTATTTAATCGATATCAACCCTGTGTGTGTCCCCACTGCGGGGGCACATCCTGCATCACATGAAGTTTAGGATACTCCACCACGGGGGCAAAGTCCGGGTTGGTGAAGAATTGTAAGACAATGGCGGGCCTTACTGTCAGAAGTTATCAAGCCGCCCATAAGGCCTCTGACATGACTTAACGACTGCCATTACGTGACAGCTCGCACCAACGTCTTAACGTGGCTCGCGAAGCACGGAAGCGCTCGGAAAAAATGCCACGAGCGTTAGTCACGGGATGGTCACCCATCCAGCACCTGGCCGCGCCTGTCGTTGCTTAACCCAAGTGGTTGATTCCGATCACTCTGTTCCGCTAGGTCACGAGCGCTAGGCATGGTGAACTGTAATACAGTGATTTTTTGCATTTTTGTTTTAATAAACAAAATACTAATATTTACAAACCGATATTTGTACAGAATAGAAATAGGTCATTGTAATTTTCACATATTTTATTTCGGTAAAACAACGGTTTTTATGTTATACTTTATTTTGGTAACACGTTATAAATGCGGAAATGGTAAAGGTTAGTACATCTTTCATGGGGCATTGTATACGTTTCAATAATAAAATCCCTGAAGATGTTTTGAATGGCACCTCATTCAAGGGTCAAAAAATGTGTAAAGTACACTTTGTGCCAAAAGAGCTATTATAATATCAAGGATTATTTAGATGACAATGATGTCAGGAATTCAAGCATGTAAAATGCACGAGTTTTGTAAAAATTGTGTAAACTATTAAGGAATTTGAAAAGACTAAGCCCCGGTTTCTGGTACAGTCGACAGCACGTCAATCTTCACATTTTAGTTGCAAAGTCGCCCGTAACGCAACGGAGTAGAGTGCATGGGTGTATACCATGATGTGCTGTCCACTGTACACTAACAAGCCGTTAATCTACTGTTAACAGCTGTCAGTTGGCCAAAGTGCATACAAAAAAAACATTTGAAAGCTGTTAACAGTAGATTAACAGATTGTTAGTGTACGAGAAACTGGGGGTAAGTTTGGAGTTTTTTATCCATTTTTTTCTCAAAAATGATTTTGATTTTAAAATGGACACCTAGTTTGACTTGTAACGTTCAATAAGCCGCAGTATCTGCGCTACTTTGAATAAAACCTTTTCATTTCATTTCGAGCAATCTCTTTGCAAAAAACCATTGTTCCAGTCGTCCTTTGCGCAACACCCAGTCCTGGGATTCGTGATTGAAAATGTTTAACGACCCCGCGGCCATCTTTGCCACTGTACACAAGCACACGGTAATTTGGTCCGAACGTCGCCACAGTTATTTCGGCGGTTTATTGGTGATAAATAAAACGCACACAACTTTACGGTCTTTCGTCGAGCTAGAGTTTAAACGGCGCGCAAACACACGAGCCGAGCCTGGCTCCGATCGTGATTCAGCGCGCCACGTGCCGTTTAAACAACTACGCTCGGCGCGGCTCGGCAAAGTTCGCACTATCCATCGCTTGTCGGTTTCTTCGACACGGATCAAAGGCGCGCGCGCCATCTTCGACTCGGCTTGTGTTAATACGCGCCATCTTAACAGATGATACAGAGCGCGCAACTAAGAACGCGGTTCAACAGCGCGATGCAGCCGCATTTCTACGGACGGCTCGCGTAGGATCGTGCTACCCCGCGTCATTTAAACGAGCAGGCTTGCGTTTGCATTTATTTAGCCGAGCCGCATCTCCACGGACGGCTCGGCTCGCGTAGGATCGTGCTACCCCCGTTTAAACGAGCAGGCTTGCGTTCGTATTTAGCCGAGCCGCATCTCCACGGACGGCTCGGCTCGCGTAGGATCGTGCTACTCCGCATCGTTTAAACGAGCAGGCTTGCGTCCGTATTTAGCCGAGCCGCATCTCCACGGACGGCTCGGCTCGCGTGGGATCGTGCTACCCCGCGTCGTTTAAGCGCACCTTAACTTACAAACCATACAAATCCCGTGTCGACACGACTACCCTCTATCTTATTACTAACACTAAAATAAGCCCATGCTCGTCTGTCAAAATACTTCACAGGATTACTGAGAGAACTGTAGTTATACTTAGACGGAGTTTACACGTGCAGTCTGGCGTCAGTCAATTCCATCAGTCTGGTTAGACTGACGGCAGACTGTCTATTCAGTGGACTGGTGGACCAGACGGATGTTCGAATATTTTGATGCTTCATCAGTCTGCCGTCAATCCGAGCTTGATCAAGGTCACGGAACGAACTGACGCCAGACTGAACGTGTAAACTCCGTCTTAGATTATTTATTCCGTAGAATTCTGACAGCTATAATTTCTTGACTTTTGTAGGTAAAATATAAAATAATATTTTATTTTACAAAAAATAAATGGCGATTTAAGTATTTCTTGTTGCCCCTCAAACGGGTCGAATGTTTCCCTTTTTCGGTAGAAAGCTTTTCTTAATAATAATAACCTTCACACAACACAATCACTTATAGTCTAATTATTGTTACTTCTCCAATTTAGTAAACAAGATTCTAACCTTAAAATTGAGATGAGATGCCTAAACTAGACATATTCTCGCAAATTCATGAACTATCATGAACTATGTTTATAAAATTGGCAGCGTGTTATCTAAAAGAGTGTTCCAAGTTACTTCATTTGTGGAAATACGGCCGTTTTGGACTAAAAGTCACAGTTTAAGGGTAGAATCTTGTTTACTAAATTGGACAAGTAAGAATAAATTGACTGTAGTAGCAACACTATATGAAGTGTCAGAATTGCACGGAATAAAAATCAGCTTTAGTAATAAACTTAGTGTAAGTATTGTATAACTATGCAGGCAGTGTTTTGTCTCTTTTCTTCCAACTGAAAGTTATATTTAAATAACGTGAACAAAACACTGTGTAAATATACCAGGCTTATACGGTGTTTATTAGTAAGAGCCTATAAGTTTTAAAATTACCGGCTAAGTAAAAATATTAACATCATTTAAAGCCATCGAAGACTTTACCCTATCTAAGTAGGTACCGTACAACTAAATATTAACTAAACATTATGCATTTCTTTATTATATAACACTAAAAGGAGATCAAAATACCTTTACACGAAAAGAAAAAAATACTGAATTATAAGAGCCTCCGGACCAGTTTCTGAGTTGAGAATTTCGTTAAGTTAATATAATATTTTCTAAGGTTAACACGAGCACTAAACATAATAAAACTGTATTTACACGGATTTGACTCGTTTTATTTTACATTTTTAAAATTTTCCGACGTTTTGGCACTTTTTCAAGTACCGTGGTCTCGGAAGACTGTAAAAATGGAAAATAAAAATGTAAAGTAAAATCCGTGTGGATACAGTTTTTGCTAAGTTAATAGTTAACTAAGGTAAGTGACATCCGTGCCAGCGCTCTTCCAACTGAACTAATGGGCGCTTGCCGGCATCAGTGAAATTTCGAACCTCTTTACACTACTCTCTGTATTACTTACAGGCAGCGAAAATTGTCCTTAGCACGGGTTAATGCAACAAAATCGAATATAAACAGGGTATCCTAGTTTGGGACCAGTCACTAGCCCTTCTATTGCGCAGCATTCCTATCGAGTCATGCATTTAGACGCCTCCAAATAGGGGATGTATTATTATTTGTAAAAGGCTACTAAGGAACACAAACCGGGGGGTGGGTAGCAGCGCCCCCTGCAGTACAATTTCACCGAACTGCGATCCCTAACCCGCATGCCCAGCGTGGGGATTATGGGCATTACCCCCTATGAGAGCACGTGGCGCTCTTTAGGGGAGGGCTATGTCCAGCAGTGGACTAGTATGGCCTGACGACGACGACGAAATAGGAGATGTATTAGCAAAGGGGAAGATAAAAAGTGCCCGGAACCGGCGTGCGTGCATGCAACGACTTATGAACGTTGATGAAGCGAAGGTGAACTGCCAGGAGCGTGGCAAGTGGCAGTCCCTGGTCTCTGCCTACCCCTCTGGGATCCAGGCGTGAGGTCATGCTATGTTAAGTTATGTAAATAGAACTGTAGTGCTGTCTCATCGAATTTGCCAGAAAGGAGCGTGACAGAACGTTAATTAAGTATTTACTTAGTGAAATTCTCAATTCACAAAACGGCTCTCCGTCTGGTTTACCTCACGTTCGTACACTATAACATTTTTAATTTGCATGAGAATGGGTATACTTATGACTTAATTTCAAAGGATAAATTTATGGTGCCTATGGTGCCTGGAAGCGCTCGTGGCCTAGCCGAACCGAGTGATTGGAATCAATCACTTGAGTTAAGCAACAACAGGCGCGGTCAGGTGCAGGATGGGTGCCGTGACTACCGATAAAGATTTTTTTCCGGACGCTTCCGTGCTTAGCAAGGCACGTTAAGCCGTTGGTGCCGGCTGTCATGTAATTGCAGTCGTTAAGCCATGTTATAGGCCTTATGGGCGGCTTCAAAACTTCTGACAGTAAGGCCCGGCACTGTCTTACAATCCTCCACCAACCCGGACTTCGCCCCCGTGGTGGAGTACGGCCTAACCTTCCTACGATGCAGGAAAAGACCTGTGCCCCATCAGTGGGGACATAAAGGGGTTGATATCGATCGAATTTATGGTGGCAACTATTACATTATTGTCTGGTAAAGGCCTAAACCACATTTTCTCGTTCATATTGGACCAAAGTACCACATAGAAGAAAGAAACGTTTTTTCACCAAATTTGTAGGAAAAGAAATTACAAAGATAGCATATTTGCCTACTCAGGCCGAGATTATAATGTCTTAGACGGAGTTTACACGTTCAGTCTGCGTCAGTAAATTCCATCAGTCTGGTTAGACTGACGGCAGACTGACTGTCTTATTCAGTAGACTGAGGGACTAGACTGACGGATATTCGAAAATTTTGATGTTTCATCAGTCTGCCGCCAATCCGAGCTTGATGAAGGTCACGGACTGAACTGACGCCACACTGAACGTGTAAAACTCCGTCTTACGTTTACATTCAGAGACAAGTTTTCCTGCAATTTAGATGAAAAAACGAAAATCATGTTGTTTCGACATTTGGCAATATAAACGACGATTTCACAGAAGTATACCAGTTCAATATCAACCCTTGTATGTCCCCACTGCTGGATCACGGGTCTCTTCCTGCATCGCAGAAAGGTTAGGCCATACTCCACCACGGGGGACATGTCCGGGTTAGTGGAGGATTGTAAGACAGTGGCGGGCCTTACTGTCATAAGTTATCAAGCCGCCCATAAGAACTCTGACATGGCTTAACGACTGCCATTACATGACAGCCGGCACCAACGGCTTAACTTGCCTTGCGAAGCACGAAAACGCTCGGAAAAATGCCTCTAGCGGTAATCACGGGACGATCACCCACCCTGCACCTGACCGCGCCTGTCGTTGCTTAACTCAAGTGATTGGTTCCAATCACTTGGTTCGACTAGGCCACGAGCGTTTCTATACCGTTTAAGGTTAGTTAAAAATGTTAGAATGCGCGCGAATGTGAATGCCAGACCTTGTTCTTAAAAATCTTAAAAATAACTTAAATCTAACGTATCATCAATTTATACAAAAAAACTTCTCTAGTTCTAAGATCTAAGGCACTAGTTTAGAGACTATATTAAAGTAAAGGTCTTTTGCCTTCGTATGCGCACGTGAGGAGCGTACAAACTACCAAAAATTATATTCAAAAGGGTCGATATCATCATTATAAAAACCTATTTAGAGGCTAAAAATTCCGCCCATGCCGGGACTCGAACCCGCGACCTCTGGCATGGTTAGCCAGACTCTAAATAGGTTTTTAAAAATAAGACCAGAATATTCTTATTTTTAAAAACCTATTTAGAGGCTAAAAATTCCACCCATGCCGGGACTCGAACCCGCGACCTTTTGTCGGTAACAGAGTGTACGCCCCACGCACACATACGAGAACCTAACCGTTCGACAAACGATTTACAATCTTAGAGAAAAAAACGTTTCTTGTAGCGCAAAAAAATCAGAGAGTTCATTTCTGTCTCGACGTTTCGCGTAAAATGTAAAAAATACTTAATTTTATTTCGCGTTTTCGTTTATTTAATTACTTTTACACTAAGGGGGAGTTGTAAAATTGATTTTTCCCGTGGAAAAAAGGTGGGTTGCGCAGTCTTATTAAAACTTAATCAGTCTACTCCTAGAAGGCTCAATTTCATAGAAATTCATCCCATAATTCTAACCCCCTTATTCATAATAGTCTGCTAACTTAAAGCATTGCTAATTCTCACTCTGTCTCCTTCTATTGACCTAAGTCAGAATGAAAAATAACACTCTCTAGCAGCTCTTTTGAGTTAGGGGACCATTATGAATAAGGGGGTAGAAGTTTTTTTTTACATTATTCGTTTCATGGGCCGAATAATCTCAAATACACACAGGGGCAGTGCAGGCGCCATACATCACACAAGCCTACAAAACAAAGTATCACACTTTTAAAATGAGCCAAAGTATCACACTTTTAAAATGAGCCGTTTTGAATACAAGTTAACAAAGCAGTTCACAGATGGCGCTTACAGGCGTATTGGCGTGGCCATAGAAAGCCCCGGAATACGGCTGTCAAAATTAATCTGCGCTCCGTGCTTCGCAAGGCACGTTAAGCCGTTGGTGCCGGCTGTCATATAATGGCAGTCGTTAAGCCATGTCAGAGGCCTTATGGGCGGCTTGATAACTTCTGACAGTAAGACGCGCCACTGTCTTACAATCCTCCACCAACCCGACCTTGGCCCCCGTGGTGGAGTAGGCCTAATCTTCCTGCGTAGCAGGAAGAGACCCGTGCCCCAGCAGTGGGGACATACGAGGGTTGATAAAGAGCGAAATTTGACAGACGTATCTCTGTTCTTGTACGTGCAAGTCTGTAAACGCCATATATAAAGTGCTTCTGGAATTTCTGCTAAAAACGGCCCAATGCAATAACTTTTTAAATGCACAAGATATACTTTCTAATACTCGATACTCTCATCTTGTGTAGGAGAGAGATTAAATCTCCATAGTAGGTAACCTTCCTTCAAGACATGGGTGAAAAATAAATTAAATTTTTTTGGGCAGTTTGGGATAAAACCAAATTAAAACTGTAGTACTTAGTTTTGCTGGTCAGTGCAGTAAGTAAACATTTGTCAAAATGTATATCAGTAGCGTATTTAAATATTAAAATATTTTTTTAGTACAAAAACAGTTCATACCCTTGCACATCCTGAAAATGCTGATTTAATTGTGCTTACAGGTTGCCAAAACAATAATGGAATTTTATTGCCTCTTTTTAACGCATTCTTGCTACGAAAGCCAGTTTCATCACAAAAATTAAAAAAGGGCACACCCTAGAAATTACGCTATAAAATGTAATCGATATTTTTTTGAAATAACCTGTTATTATCGGTTTTATAAAAACCCGTATTTGTAGTACCGGTTCACATCACTACTGCACAGATTCGGCCCATAAAACAACGAAAAATGCATGTGAACGGTTAACGAAGGCGGCCATTTTAAAAAGAGAAAAAAAAACAAAACAAAATGGCGTCCGCAGGCGAAATTTTCCTACACTTTCCTCGTAACACCGTCACTGTAACCAATAGTTAAACGAACCAAAAAACACTCATTATAACCACCGCTTATTTACCGACTCGTCTATAACCAATTTGGGTGATTTTGACTCGTTCAAACTCATCTCGCTGTCCGAATCCGACTCCCGATTACAGGACGCCGTTATATTTTTTATATAGGCCTCCATATTCAACGCCATGGCCGAGTTCATTCTGTCCAAGTTTATGTCACAATCGCCCTTATCGTCAGACCTGAGTAAGTTAGCCAGTATAGGATTGGCCCGTAGCGTGTCACTGTTGAACGAGACATTCTCTTTTTGTACGCTAGGGACGAGATTCACTTGCCTGTGTGACCTTTGGTGTATTAGGAAGACATCTGGGTCCTTAAAGAATTTCGAACAGACGTTGCATTTGAATGAGTTGGTTGGTAAATTGGTCGGTGACTGGTTCAAATCGGGAGTCAAAGCCGGGCTACTGTATTTGTGTAGGAACCTCTGCAGTTCGCTTATGTCTGAGCTGGTTGACGTTTGAGGCTGGACGCGATGGTTGTAGGTGGTTGAAGCTGGCTGCTCGCCGTCCGATGAGTCGCTGGATTCTGGGTCGTTGTTGCCATGGTTACCTGGAAACAGAAAAAAATGCATTGAATCTAGTCCAGGTCTAGTGGAACGGAGTGATTGGAATCATTCACTTGGCTCAAACAATAACCATCCCGTGACTACCGCTAGTGGCATTTTTTCTGAACGCTTCCGTGCTTCGCAAGGCACGTTAAACCGTTCGTGCCGGCTGCCATGTAATGGCAGTCGTTAAGCCAACTTTTGACTGTAAGGCCCGCCACTGTCTTACAATCCTCCACCAACCCGGACTTGGCCCCTGTGGTGGAGTATGGCCTAAGCTTCCTGCGATGCAAGAAGAGACCCGTGCCCCAGCAGTGGGACATACAACTTCTGGCCTTACTGTCAGAAGTTATCAAGCACCCCATAAAGCCTCTGACATGGCTTAACGACTGTCATTATATGACAGCCGGCACCAACGGCCTAAAGTGCCTTGCGAAGCACGGAAGCGCTCGGAAAAATGCCACTAGCGATAGTCACGGGACGGTCAACCATCCTGTACCTGACCGCGCCTGTTATTGCTTAAATCAAGTGATTGTTTCCAATCACGCGGTTTGCCTAGGCCACGAGCGCCTCGGAATTGCTTGTCCGTGGTTTGATTCAGTTTTTTATCTACTCTGATACTATAATACAAATATTATAAAACTGAAAACAAAACTCTTATGACAAACATTACGCATAGGCCAAAAATATTAATAACTATATGATACATTCTATAACTGACAAAAACTTAACTGCAAGTTTGCTAAAGGTCATTCGAATGGTAGCGTGGTGTTCGGGTCATCTATCTCCCTCCAAAATGGTTGAGACTGGTGATGGCTGAGCACTGCGTTATGCTCGTGAACGAGTGCTGTTCGTGTGTCTGGCCGCAGCACTTATGTTTTCCCCTATTATTGTTGTTAATGGCAATCATGAAATCTTATTATATATATATAAAGCTACAATCCGATATACTCACTGACTGATCTAACATCCATACGTTTTCTCGGAAACGGTAAGATTTGGACGAAAATGATGTATGAGAAAGTTGTAGGAAATGTATGAATTACAGCCATCCTATGAAGCCGATTTTTGAATTTCGAACGCGTTCCACTACGCGAGGGTGCTAACTCTGTCGTTTACCGACCGATTTGGATGAAATTTTCACCCGGCCTTTTCTTCGACACGCCATTTTCGGTTCCGCCGATGGTCGTTCCAAATTCAAAATACCACCGGAGCTATAGCCCTCCGAAAATCGGCCTTTTTTCGACCTCTACGCAAAAAAGTCGGCAGCCAACTGGGCGCATGCCAGGGACCAGCGGTAAACGGCATCGTGTCGTCAAAGGACCCAGGTATATGAGAAAAATCCGACATTCTGACATTTCAAGATGGCGGCCGAGATATTGGCTTTCAAAGGTGTCAAATTTACTATGGAGAATTTCTACAAAAAAATTGTACTGAAAATCATCTTTTTCGTAGAAAATCGTAATTTTTTTGTACCATCGATGGAGGCTAAGCGCCGAAATGAGTACTTGGCTGGGAATGGCGTCACCACGCCGAGGTACTGTAGCATTCCAGTTGGCCATCGACTCATCAAAGTTTGAAAATCACGCACTATAATAGAAAAATTTCACCCGAAATAGTTATTTTCATACAAAAATGCATTTCTTTAGTACCACCGACGGAGGCCAAAGGCCTAAACTACTACTCGGCTGGGAGCGGCTACTTAGTGCCGAGGTGCTGTGGCATTCCAGTTGGCCATCGACTCATTAAAGTTTGAAAATCACGCACTTTAATAGAAAATTTTCACCCGAAATAGGATTTTTCATACAAAAATGCATTTCTTTAGTACCACCGACGGAGGCCAAAGGCCGAAACTACTACTCGGCTGGGAGCGGCTACTTAGTGCCGAGGTGCTGTGGCATTCCAGTTGGCCATCGACTCATCAATGTTTGAAAATCACGCACTATAATAGAAAAATTTCACCCGAAATAGTTATTTTCATACAAAAATGCATTTCTTTAGTACCACCGACGGAGGCCAAAGGCCGAAACTACTACTCGGCTGGGAGCGGCTACTTAGTGCCGAGGTGCTGTGGCATTCCAGTTGGCCATCGACTCATTAAAGTTTGAAAATCACCCACTTTAATAGAAAATTTTCACCCAAAATAGGACTTTTCACACAAAAATGCATTTTTTTAGTACCACCGGTGGAGGCCAAAAGCCAAAAAAATTGCTCATCTGTGAATGGCATCGTGTCACGTAGATATTCAGGTCCCTGAGAAAAATCAAACATTTTGAAATTTCTAATTGCCGGCCGAGTTATTGACGATTGATCAAGGCCAACTTTGTATGAACATTTTGTACTGAAAATCGATTTCCTATAGAAGCCCTCCGCAAGTACTGCCTGCCGCAAATACCTACCGGGTGAACGACCGGAGTCATTATTATTATATATATATAAAGCTACAATCCGGTATACTCACTGATCTATTCATCCATACGTTTTCTCGGAAACGGTAAGATTTGGACGAAAATGATGTATGAGAAAGTTGTAGGAAATGTATGAATTACAGCCATCCTATGAAGCCGATTTTTGAATTTCGAACGCGTTCCACTACGCGAAGGTGCTAACTCTGTAGTTTACCGGCCGATTTGGATGAAATTTTGATAGAATGGTGATATAGTGATCCAATTGAAAAAAAAAATTTTGGTTGTTTGAAATTCAAAATGGCGGCGCAGATATAACCGACCGAAAAATCGACCTTTGCGCAAAAAAGTCGGCAGCCAACTGGGCATATGCTGGAGATATGCCGTAAACGGCATCGCGTTGCCAAAGGACCCAGGTATATGAGAAAAATCCGACATCTTGGAATTTCAAGATGGCGGCCGAGATATTGATGATTGAAAATGACAAATTTTTGTATGGAGATTTAGTACTAAAATTGACTTTTCAACAGAGAAATGGGACAAACTTGCGAGGCCGGAGGCCGAGCTCCGCGAAGCGGGCACAAAAAGTTCTGCCGCGGCGAGGCCGAAGGCCGAGCTCCGTTTAGGCCGAGGCCGAAGGCCGAGACGATTCAAGTTATAGCGCACAAGTACCAGCGCAAAAGCAAAAAGGGACAAACTTGCGAGGCCGGAGGCCGAGCTCCGCGGAGCGGGCACGAGGAACTCCGCCGCGGCGAGGCTGAAGGCCGAGCTCCGTTTAGGCCGAGGCCGAAGGCCGAGACCATTCAGGTTACGGCGCACAAGTACCAGCGCAAAAGCAAAATGGGACAAACTTGCGAGGCCGGAGGCCGAGCTCCGCGAAGCGGGCACGAGGAACCCCGCCGCGGCGAGGCCGAAGGCCGAGCTCCGTCCAGGCCAAGGCCGAAGGCCGAGACCGTTCAATTTACGGTGCATAAGTACCAGCGCAAGAGCAAAGAGGGACAAACTTGCGAGGCCGGAGGCCGAGCTCCGCGGAGCGGGCACGAGGAACCCCGCCGCGGCGAGGCCGAAGGCCGAGCTCCGTCCAGGCCGAGGCCGAAGGCCGAGACCATACATGTTCCCATGCAACAATTCACTACAATAAGTGTCTAGCGAGGCCCTAGGCCGAGCGCCGCGGAGAGCGGAGCTCGGAGCGGCTGGGGGTTGGCGCGCGTAAGCGCGCAGGGGGCTCGCCCCCTAGTTATATATATATAAAGCTACAATCCGATATACTCACTGACTGATCTAACATCCATACGTTTTCTCGGAAACGGTAAGATTTGGACGAAAATGATGTATGAGAAAGTTGTAGGAAATGTATGAATTACAGCCATCCTATGAAGCCGATTTTTGAATTTCGAACGCGTTCCACTACGCGAGGGTGCTAACTCTGTCGTTTACCGACCGATTTGGATGAAATTTTCACCCGGCCTTTTCTTCGACACGCCATTTTCGGTTCCGCCGACGGTCGTTCCAAATTCAAAATACCACCGGAGCTATAGCCCTCCGAAAATCGGCCTTTTTTCGACCTCTACGCAAAAAAGTCGGCAGCCAACTGGGCGCATGCCAGGGACCAGCGGTAAACGGCATCGTGTCGTCAAAGGACCCAGGTATATGAGAAAAATCCGACATTCTGACATTTCAAGATGGCGGCCGAGATATTGGCTTTCAAAGGTGTCAAATTTACTATGGAGAATTTCTACAAAAAAATTGTACTGAAAATCATCTTTTTCGTAGAAAATCGTAATTTTTTTGTACCATCGATGGAGGCTAAGCGCCGAAATGAGTACTTGGCTGGGAATGGCGTCACCACGCCGAGGTACTGTAGCATTCCAGTTGGCCATCGACTCATCAAAGTTTGAAAATCACGCACTATAATAGAAAAATTTCACCCGAAATAGTTATTTTCATACAAAAATGCATTTCTTTAGTACCACCGACGGAGGCCAAAGGCCTAAACTACTACTCGGCTGGGAGCGGCTACTTAGTGCCGAGGTGCTGTGGCATTCCAGTTGGCCATCGACTCATTAAAGTTTGAAAATCACGCACTTTAATAGAAAATTTTCACCCGAAATAGGATTTTTCATACAAAAATGCATTTCTTTAGTACCACCGACGGAGGCCAAAGGCCGAAACTACTACTCGGCTGGGAGCGGCTACTTAGTGCCGAGGTGCTGTGGCATTCCAGTTGGCCATCGACTCATCAATGTTTGAAAATCACGCACTATAATAGAAAAATTTCACCCGAAATAGTTATTTTCATACAAAAATGCATTTCTTTAGTACCACCGACGGAGGCCAAAGGCCGAAACTACTACTCGGCTGGGAGCGGCTACTTAGTGCCGAGGTGCTGTGGCATTCCAGTTGGCCATCGACTCATTAAAGTTTGAAAATCACGCACTTTAATAGAAAATTTTCACCCGAAATAGGATTTTTCATACAAAAATGCATTTCTTTAGTACCACCGACGGAGGCCAAAGGCCGAAACTACTACTCGGCTGGGAGCGGCTACTTAGTGCCGAGGTGCTGTGGCATTCCAGTTGGCCATCGACTCATCAAAGTTTGAAAATCACCCACTTTAATAGAAAATTTTCACCCAAAATAGGACTTTTCACACTAAATGCATTTTTTTAGTACCACCGGTGGAGGCCAAAAGCCAAAAAAATTGCTCATCTGTGAATGGCATCGTGTCACGTAGATATTCAGGTCCCTGAGAAAAATCAAACATTTTGAAATTTCTAATTGCCGGCCGAGTTATTGACGATTGATCAAGGCCAACTTTGTATGAACATTTTGTACTGAAAATCGATTTCCTATAGAAGCCCTCCGCAAGTACTGCCTGCCGCAAATACCTACCGGGTGAACGACCGGAGTCATTATATATATATAAAGCTACAATCCGGTATACTCACTGATCTATTCATCCATACGTTTTCTCGGAAACGGTAAGATTTGGACGAAAATGATGTATGAGAAAGTTGTAGGAAATGTATGAATTACAGCCATCCTATGAAGCCGATTTTTGAATTTCGAACGCGTTCCACTACGCGAAGGTGCTAACTCTGTCGTTTACAGGCCGATTTGGATGAAATTTTGATAGAATGGTGATATAGTAATCCGATTGAAAAAAAAAATTTTGGTTGTTCGAAATTCAAAATGGCGGCGCAGATATAGCCGACCGAAAAATCGACCTTTGCGCAAAAAAGTCGGCAGCCAACTGGGCATATGCTGGAGATATGCCGTAAACGGCATCGCGTTGCCAAAGGACCCAGGTATATGAGAAAAATCCGACATCTTGGAATTTCAAGACGGCGGCCGAGATATTGATGATTGAAAATGACAAATTTTTGTATGGAGATTTAGTACTAAAATTGACTTTTCAACAGAGAAATGGGACAAACTTGCGAGGCCGGAGGCCGAGCTCCGCGAAGCGGGCACAAAAAGTTCTGCCGCGGCGAGGCCGAAGGCCGAGCTCCGTTTAGGCCGAGGCCGAAGGCCGAGACGATTCAAGTTATAGCGCACAAGTACCAGCGCAAAAGCAAAAAGGGACAAACTTGCGAGGCCGGAGGCCGAGCTCCGCGGAGCGGGCACGAGGAACTCCGCCGCGGCGAGGCCGAAGGCCGAGACCATACATGTTCCCATGCAACAATTCACTACAATAAGTGTCTAGCGAGGCCCTAGGCCGAGCGCCGCGGAGAGCGGAGCTCGGAGCGGCTGGGGGTTGGCGCGCGTAAGCGCGCAGGGGGCTCGCCCCCTAGTTAGGTTTACATATGGCCACTGATGTATTTGGTTTCAAGATGCTTTGAGAGAAGATGGTTAGAGTGGAGTTTTTTTTTTTCCGCTGCCTTTTTCTCCACTACAATACGGCCCGAAGGCGGCGGCTTACATTTTACATTGACATTCAGCAAACAGAATGTAAATTCTTTACGTTGAAAAAAAAATGGATTTGAATTGAATTTGAATAAAAATAAATGTATCACAATATAACTTTTTAATCATAACGATACACCTATACAACCTCTAGCTGGACCAAAAAGGTTGAACCTCTACTTTAAAAAAAGAGGTTTCAATGAACGAGTCCGCGGCAACGCAACACGCATGCGCAATCGATGTTTGCAACATTATACATTTAAAAAAACTTTTCAATATTTAAACAAAATTCCGTTATGTTTAATTTTGTTTTGTGTGTTATACTATGAGAGTAGGTAAAGTAGTGTAGGACACTGTACATAACTTGGTCTTCGAGTGTGTTTTAAAAATAAGAGCCCTTACTACGCAACAGTATGATAAACTACTATTATGAGAAGAAGAAAAAAACATTTTCATCCCACCATCTCGGAAAGAGTATTTTAAATCTTCGATATCTGAGTGGAAAAGCCGTTTTTATTCTCTAGAGGATAAAGTTAATAGAATTTAGAACATCGTGTGCACTAAGTTTGTAAATTAAAAAAATATTACACTCAATTTATTTAATTATTTAATTAAGAAAATTTTAAAGTATCTGTAGCAACGATACTTTAAAATTTTCTTAATTATACCTTAGTATTATTTTGTTATAATTTAAAGATTATTCTGTAATACTTACCTGTCATAATGTAGTAATTAATACCTAAACTGAAATAAAAGTGTACCTATCTTGTGATTGTAAACGGTTTTTTTTTGCATTTAGTCATTTCCTCGCTGAGGTGGAATGAAAAGTTACGTGTTGCACTCGAGTGCGAAGATTTTTCACCTCGTGCTCTTTTGATTCCCTCGCTAACGCTCAGGATTCGAATTTTTAATCACTCGCAGCGCTCGTGATTCAATTTTAGAATCCTTCGCTTGCTCGGTCATCAAAATTGAACACGCGGTTAAAAAGCAACTTTGCACTCTTGTATAACAAATAACTATTATCATAGCCACAGTACACACGCCACAATAATGTCGCGGTCCTATCCCGAACCATCTAGAATAGAGCCTTCTGGAAGCCTATCGAATAGTCGCCGCATGCTGCGTTTTAGTAAACAATAAAACGCTGCAAGCAATAGTGAATATGTCTACTAGAATAAGGTTCAAATCTCTTTGAAAAGGACTTTGTTCTAGAGTCGTTGCCGCGTGCACCGAGTGTAGGTACGTACTTGAATGTTCTAGAATCCTTGCCGGCGGATATAAATAGCGGTCGCCGCGGCGCGCTGTCAGTTCGTGCGTGAATAAATCCTAAGAAGTTGTCATTGGTGTTTTACATCCAAATCCAGAACCCTAGCCCGTAACAATAACAAAACAAACTTAAAACACATTACTACAAAACATTTAAAAAAAGTAAAGAACACTAAAGGTCCACGGCGTGTCACTGCCGCTATAAACGGCAACTGAGTCAGCATATGCTGCAATGGGCAAGCCTTTAGCGCTGATTTTCAGTCAGTGAAAGGTACTCCGCGAGCGTTACAGACTGCGGTGTGGTGCAAGAATGGAAATGAAATGAATTGAAATGAAAAGGTTTTATTAGAAAGAAAGAAAGAAAGAAAGAAAGAAAGAAGAAAGAAAGAAAGAAAGAAAGAAAGAGAAGAAAGAAAGAAAGAAAGAAAGAAAGAAAGAAAGAAAGAAAGAAAGAAAGAAAGAAGAAAGAAGAGAAAGAAAGAAAGAAGAAAGAAAGAAAGAAAGAAAGAAAGAAAGAAAGAAAGAAAGAAAGAAAGAAAGAAAGAAAGAAAGAAAGAAAGAAAGAAAGAAAGAAAGAAAGAAAGAAAGAAAGAAGAAAAAAGAAAGAAAGAAAGAAAGAAAGAAAGAAAGAAAGTAAGAAAGAAGAAAGAAAAACATTTATTCAAAGTAGCACAGAAACTGCGGCTTAATGAACGTTACAATTCAAACTAGGTGTCCATTTCAAAATCTGGATCATTTTGGAGAAAAATTGGACAAAAAAACTCCAAACTTAGTCTTTTCAAAGTCCTTAATTAACATAGCTTACACAATTATTATAAAACATATAACTCATACATTGTACTGGCTTTAATTCCAGACCTCATTGTCATCCAAATAATACTTTATGTTATAGTAGCCCTTTTGGCACAAAGTGTGTAGCGTTATTTATGAACTAAATATAATAAATAACAAACTAAATAAAATAAGAAAATAAGTAACTAAGATTAAACCAAAATACTATTTTACAACTTAAATCTAAACCTTAATACTACCAATTAATTAATAAACCTAATAAAACAACAAGAATCGATGATTGGTTACCGACTTATCGATAACAAATTATCGACAATCGTTAGACTATAATTATCGACTGCGCCTACATCACTAGTCGTTAGGAATGCTATTGTTCTCTAACCTGCCTAGCGATAACCGCCAACATGGTCTTGCTGCGCGTCGATTTGATTCGACCACGGACCGCTTTGAGAGCTGCGCGCACGCGCCTCTGCTGTGCTCACAATATTTCCGGGACCGCTCTGAACGGTCGGATGACATTTAAATAATTAGAAGCAAATCGATTACTACTTCACAAATCGAGTAAACTAATCCCCCGCTATTGGGACCTAAGATCCGGGCCAAATCTCTGCCGGGCTATAAATACTTGGGGCCACTTCCCGTCCCCGGAGTCAAGCCCACTATCTCCGCGCTGCAGTGGACTACCGGAACCAACCGCTACTGAGGAAATCCCAACCTGCGGGTCGCGCTACCACGGGTCACGCTGCGTACCCGCCTCGACTCCAGGAGAGTGCCTATCCGGGCTGGCCAGAAAGTGACTGATCGTGTGTAGGGATTGTTAAGAATCCACGTTAAATAAATTTGTGTCGTACTGTCCACGGTTTTTATTTTTTTCCCGCTACCGACAGCTAGCCGCTCTTCAAGCGCGACACTGGCGCCCTCAACGTGGTTTTTACGATCAGTCATTTCTTGGTTAGTTACGTAGTTTGTTTTGTGTGCGTGTATTTTGTAAAGATGTTTTTTTGTTCTTTTGTTTGTTTTTTTACAGCACTCGGTAACTGGAGTGTAGTGTGAAATCTATGTTTAAATTTTTATTTTACAATTATGATACAATTATCGATGTCGATAGTTTAATTGTAAAATCAAACTTACTTTGTTGCTTTCGCACTACACGCTAGTTGCATAATCAATTTATTTTAATTTTGCCATTTTTGGTTTTTAACGCTTTTTTTTGCTTTTTATCTAAGTGCATGACTAAAAACTGTCTGTTTCAAACTGATTTTGTAACAGAACGGAGTTGTAGGGTCTGGTAAATCTGTTCACACTTACTAAAAGCGTTTTTTTTGTTTTGTCGATAACCAAAATGTCACGCATTATTAAATTTCTTTCGCTGCAAAAGCCCGAGCTTACTAACGAAGTTGCAATTCGTGGCACAACTCCAGACACTAGAGTCGATGAGCTTAGAAAGCAAATAGCTAAACTGAGTCAGCTTCACCTAACCGAGGACGTGCTATATTCCCCTTTCACTGTTCAGGAAGATGTAGACGCAGTCGATGCTAGTTTAGATAAGCTTGACAAATTTGTTAAGAACCTCACCAACAAACCTGAGTTGAATATGCTCAAACGTGCACAAAATTTAGCAAACCGTATTTTTCATAGGATCAATCGGATTGATGCCTCATCTTCCCCCGAAATGCTGGAGCCATTGGAACAATCCATGGGCCGCTACCAAAAGTGTAATGACACGTTGGCCACAATTCATGTTGGCGATGTCGAGTCCCTAACCGCTCAGACACCACTTAATGTACCATCAGTACCACTACCACAAATTCACGTCACCTGCGATCGGGGTTCTTCTAACGATTTTTCTAGCCTGCGATATGATGGAAAGACTTGTGCCCGCGCTTTTGCTCAGCATGTCACTGAATTTATAAAGGCCCGCAATATTAGCCCATCTAAAGTTATAGCGTTTGCAACCGATATCTTCACTGGAGACGCTCTGCATTGGTTCCGCTGCATTCAGGACCAAGTTACTACGTGGGATCAGGTTTGCCAACGGCTGATTGATGACTTTAGTCTCGCAGATTTTGATTATCGTTTCCTTTCTGAAATAAGGGCGCGGACACAAGGCGAAAAGGAAAATATCACAATTTATCTCTCCATCATGTCAGGGATGTTCTCTCGGTTAACGAAGCCACTACCTGAAGAGGAGAAGCTCGAAATTATTTTGCACAACATTCGCCCAACTTATGCCACAGTGCTTACATCCTCGCCAGACTTCAAAGACATTGAGTCACTGAGAATAGTTTGCAAGAATTTTGAATGTGTGCAATCACGGTTGTCTCAATTTCGTGAGCCACCTAGGGTTTCTTCACACACACTAGCACCAGATTTTGCGTACGCTCATAATAGTTCTTCTGAGCCAGGGAAATTCAACTCCAAATCATTTCCAAACAATTTACATCAAAATTTGCAACAAAACGGCCAGAATTCTAAACCTACCTATACAAATTACCAGAATAGGGCTCCTTTACAGCAAACAGGTAATTTTAAATCGGGCTATAGTGCCCATAAGCCGGTCCACACTCTACAACAGAGGAAGCAGTTTTGTCCCCGCTGCCGGGTCGACACCCATGGACTTAGAAACTGCAAGGCTGACAGGAAAATTGTTTGTTTCCGCTGTGGTCGTCCCGAATTTAAATTTCACGACTGCCCTGACTGTCAATCGTCTCCTACGTTGTCAAAAAAACTAAGAAGGCGGAATTGCAGTACAAAGGCTAACCATTTCGACGAACATGAGTGGGCTCGTTGGTTACAGTTCATCAAGAACTTCAGCACTTATTATAGGGTCACTTCTGTTCTGCAATTCAAGCCGGAAAATGACACAAGGCCCTATATTAACATCAGAATCAACAATTTAGAAGTTTGTGGCTTGCTTGATTCTGGTGCTGCCGTTACAATTTTAGGTAAAAATAGCCACAAAAATTTTCAACTTCCTTTACAGCAAGACGACTGCATCTCAATCGTTGCTGCTGGCGGTCAAACTATTAATAGTATTGGCTATCTAAATTTACCCATAACTTTTAAAGGAAATTTCCATTTAATCAAGGCTCATGTTGTTCCACAAGTAGATACTGCTTTGATTTTAGGTATAGACTTCTGGCGTAAGTTCGAGTTATGTCCCAAATACTTTGACTTTTAACTTTGACGAAGTGATGTTTGAGCGGAACACTAATACCCATCTGAGAGGACACTGCTTGAAACTACAAACGACCTCATCAAATAATAACCCACACAAGAACTTTCTCTCCAATAGAGTAGTTAAAGAATGGAACAAACTCCCTGAAGAAATAGTGACAGCCACAAGCATTAATATGTTTAAAAACAAACTGGATAAATATCTAAAGGAAACAAAACAGAGAAGGAGTTAAACACAAATGTACATCTGGATACAGGCTTCACCAGTTCTATAACTGCCTGCCTGAATTACAAATAATACAAATACTTGGGCTCTACAAACATAACTCGCACTAATCTGACGCCTTTAGCAATGCTATCTGAGGTCACTGAAACACATGTAACTTCCTACAACAATCTTGATGACAAGCAGCGTATCATTGCCGATAACCTCGTTGAGCAATTCAAAGAAATTTCAATGGAGCGCAAGGGACTGGGTAGGACTTCTTTAATCGCCCACTGCATTTCTACTGGTGATTCTCCTCCCATTCGCTAAAGGTATTATCGCATGTCACCTGAAAAACAGCGCATCCTTACTCAAGAGGTTGACGAAATGCTGAAGCTGGACGTCGTAGAACCCTGCGAAAGTGACTGGTCTTCGCCCGTTCTTATTGTTTACAAGAAGAACGGTCAACCTAGGTTCTGTCTTGACAGTAGGAAGCTGAACTCAGTCACCAAGAAGGACGCGTACAGTCTTCCTTATATTTCCGAAATCCTCGACAACCTCAGAGATGCCAAGTATATGTCGTCTATTGACCTTTCTAAGGCCTTTTGGCAAATCCCTATTGCGGAGCAGGACCGGGATAAAACCGCTTTTTATGTACCAGGACGTGGTACTCTACGTTTTAAAACTACCGCGTTTGGCCTAACCAACGCACCTGCTACTCAGCAGCGCCTGGTGGATAAACTGTTTGGTCCTGACTTCGACCTGAAAGCCTTCTGCTATTTGGATGACATTGTTACAGTCAGTAGCTCCTTTGAAGAGCACGTTTCACTACTTCTTAGTGTTCTTCAAAAGTTGAAGCAGGCCGACCTAACAATTAATATTGACAAGTGCCAATTTTTTCGAAGCCAACTTAAATACTTGGGCTACGTGGTGGACGCACAAGGTTTGCGAACAGATCCTGAGAAGGTGGAAGCTATTTTAAATTACCCTACCCCTACTTGTAGGAAAGACCTTAAACGCTTCCTCGGGACTGCTACCTGGTACCGCCGCTTTGTGCCAAACTTCAGTACTATAGCTGGTCCCCTTAATAAGCTGACTTCGAATAAAAAGAATGCGCCACCCTTTTCTTGGACCACTGAAGCAGCCGCTGCTTTTAATAAGCTTAAGGAGTGCCTCATCTCTGCTCCCGTTCTCTCCTGTCCCGACTACACTCTTCCATTCGAAGTTCATACCGATGCCAGCAATTATGGCGTAGGCGCAATGCTGACGCAAACGATAGATGGTATTGAACGGCCTATAGCCTATATGAGTAAGTCGTTGTCCGGGCCAGAGAAGAACTACAGTATAACAGAGAGAGAAACACTTGCTGTCTTAGTTACTCTTGAGCACTGGCGCTGTTATGTAGAAAATGGGAAAACATTTACTGTTTACACAGATCATTCGGCTCTTAAATGGTTCTTGTCTCTAAATAATCCAACAGGCAGATTGGCTCGCTGGGGTATACGTCTCTCGATGTTTGACTTCGTCATCAAACACCGTAAAGGCGTCGACAATGTCATCCCCGCCACCAAGGCAGGAACTTTGAGTCTCAAGTATTTCAAGAACTCTGTAAAATATTGGGAATGCATAAGACTAGGACCACCCCATATCATCCTCAATCTGACGGCATGGTAGAAAGATTTAACCAAACACTTGAGAGACATTTAGCAAAAGTCGTTGACAGGCACCAGAGAGACTGGGACAAATACATACCGCCATTTCTTCTGGCCTACAGAACGGCAGAACATGAAAGCACGAAGGTAACCCCGGCAAGGTCGCTCGAACAGTTACTCATTTAAAGAGTTTTGAACCTTACTCTAGTGGACATACGAGTCATTATTGCTTGCAGCGTTTTATTGTTTACTAAAACGCAGCATGCGGCGACTATTCGATAGGCTTCCAGAAGGCTCTATTCTAGATGGTTCGGGATAGGACCGCGACAATACTATATAATTATGTAATATAGAGTAATAGTTATATAGAATAGAATACGTAAATATGCATACAGAATGAAACAGGTACTTGAATAGTTTTCACTAACTGACAAAATAAACTATGATATACACAGTTTTAAAATCCTATTTAGAGGCTAAAAATTCCACCCATGCCGTAACTGTACTTACTGTACGTAACACAGAGAATATTGGAAAGAGGTTCGAAATTTCACTGATGCCGGTGAGTCGCCCATTATCTTAGTTGGACAGAGCGCTGGCACGGATAGCCAGAGGTCGCGGGTTCGAATCCCGGCATGGGTTTTTAGGTTTTTAGAATAGAATACGTAATATGCATACAGAATGAAACAGGTGCTAAATACTTTTCACTAACTGACATACACAAACAAAAAACTTACACAAATGAATATGGTAATGGTATACGACCAGCTCAAAATTGTACTGAAAGAAATTTATGAATACAGTTAAATACATTAATGATATATGAGGTCTCCTGAACCGGAGGTATACAACAAACTTCCGGAGGTAATTACCAGCGCAAGCAGTGAGTACGTGTTTAAACAAAAACTTAAAAAAATGGCTTATCGAGCGGTGTTTTTATTCGTACGACGAATTCCTGGTCTGTAAAAGTGACTAAGCAGAGAAGCTTATAAGATTTAGCGTATTGTATCGTAATATCGTAGCTTTTTAACACTTATTTAGCATAATAATTAGGTAAATTACTCTACATATGTATTATTGTTATTTTTTTGTCTATATTATACTTTTTTAAAAATATCATCATGTAATACTTTCTTTTTGACATTTGTAAATATGATTGCTATTTCTTAATTGGATTGTTATTATGTACCACGGAGTTTTGACTTGTAATTAAAATTACCAATAAATGATGTCTATGTCTATGTTGATAAAAAAAGCAAGTAGGTATCAATATATTTACATGCTCGCTCTCAAAATTCAAGGGTGAGGTGACATTGTTACTTAGTAGATAGACAATATTTGAGGCATGATCTACCAAATGAAATTGAAATTAATTTAAATAATTTGTATTGTGTTATTGGGCAACTGGTTTTTAATATTTGTTTTTATTGTGGAATGATTTTTTGTGAATCGATGTGTATTTTTAATATTTGATGAAGTTTTATGAATTGATTGTGTATCTTAATAATTTGATTAATTTCGCATTGTTTGTTTATGTTAAATGTCGATTTTCTTCTTTTTCGTGGTATGTTTATTTAACCTGCTGTATTGGGTGGAAAACCTGTAAGGGCGGAGTTTATAATGAAATAAGTAAATAAAAAAAAATTCACACTCACCGTTCTGTTTCAAGCTGAGATCTATGCTGCGGTGCTGATCGCTGTCACCGAAAGCGGCGGCCTGCATCGCGAGCATGGTCTGCACGTAGATCGCTTGCGCCACTTGCTGCTGAATCTGCAGATAAAGGTTGAACTCTCTGAGAAACAGTGTAAGCTGAATGGCAGGGCTGGTCCTGTTTATTATGAGGACCTTGTAGCGAATAAAAAAAATTTCATGGCATTTAAAAAATTCTGTCACCATTACTATTGGCACTACTACGATAAAATAACTTAACTGTAAATATAACCGTATTTTAAAGTTTTCAAGTGCTTTTAGCATACTATGTTTCCCTTCCTTTTTTCATACTATTACACTGTTCTTTTATTAATTTGTTATGTACCTCTAGAACCTTTGTTAGTCATACTATCGCAAATTGGCATGTATTTTATGTTTTTGATCCTATGTATTAGGAGTTAAAACATGGAAATAAATAAATAAATAAATAAATAAAAAATAAATAAAAAACAGTGTAAGCGTAGGATTTCAGGGGTCTTATGTCATATACGGAAGCGCTCGTGGCCTAGTCGAACCGAGTGATTGGAATCCATCGCTTGTGTTATGCCGGCGCCAGACAGTAGTTCAAACAAGTGATCGCATAAGTGTGCACATGTGTGGCACGGTCATTTGTTACTATTGTCACATAAAATGTCCGTGCCACACATGTGCAAACTTATGTGATCACTAACAACAGGCGCGGCCAGGTGCGGGTGGCATTTTTCCGAGCGCTCTCGTGCTTTGCAAGGCACGGTAAGCCGTTGGTGCCGGCTGCCGTCGATATATGGCAGTCGATACGCCGAGTCAGAGGCCCTAGGGGGGCTTGATAACTTCTGTCAGTAAGATCAGCCACTAGTCTTGCAAGCCTCCACCAATCCGAACTTAGCCCCCGTGGTGGAATATGGCCTATACCTTCCTCAGGGATGAGACCCGCGCCCCTCAGTGGAGTTGATGGTGGGGTTGATGATGATATTTCTTTTTCATCCCACCATCTCGGAAAGAGTATTTTTAATCTTCAATATATGAGTGGAAAAGCCTTTTTTATTCTCTAGAGGATAAAGTAAATTGCATTTAGAACATCGTGTGCACTAAGTTTGTGAATTAAACAAATATTACACTCAATTTAAATAACTGTAGCAACGTTACTTTAAAATTTTCTTAATTATACCTCAGTATTATTTTGTTATAATTTAAAGATTATTCTGTAATACTTATCTATCATAATGTAGTTAATACCTAAACTGAAATAAAAGTGTACCTATCTTGTGATTGTAAACGTTTTTTTTTTGCATTTAGTCATTTCCTCACTGAGGTGGAATGAAAAGTTACGTGTTTATACTATTTTTATTTTTAATGCACTAACCCGTGCTAAGGACAGATTTAAAAAACCTATTTAGAGGCTAAAAAATTCACCCATGCCGGGATTCGAACCCGCAACCTCTGGCTATCCGTGCCAGCGCTCTACCAATTGCCTGTACGTAATACAGAGAATAGTGTAAAGAGGTTCGAAATTTCACTGATGCCGGTGAGTCGCCCATTGGCTCAATTGGTAGAGCGCTGGCACGGATAGCCAGAGGTTGCGGGTTCGAATCCCGGCATGGGTGAATTTTTTAGCCTCTAAATAGGTTTTTAAGTTACGTGTTGCACTCGAGTGCACAGATTTTTCACCTCGTGCTCTTTTGATTCCCTCGCTAACGCTCAGGATTCTAATTTTGAATCAAAAAATTTTAGAATCCTTCGCTTGCTCGATCATCAAAATTGAACACGCGGTTAAAAAGCAACTTTGCACTCTTGTATAACAAATAACTATTATTTTTACTTATTTTTTTATGTAGCCTCAATTCCTACTGCTCGGAAAAGCCCTCCCCGTTGGTTTTCACCCCGTCCACCGTTCCCAGAGAGAGTACGGGTTTAATTACCATGTGGGAGTACCGCCGAATCGTATAATTTTTTTTTTTTTTTTTTTCTTCTCCGTATCTGCCATCAGCCCATGTTTGGCTATAATCAGATGGTTTCTGGGTAGATCTGGCGTTAGGAGTATAGTCATTGAATTTTTTACTATACATCCTCAGTAGCTTCGTCATCAATGACGTGTTTTCGCCTCAGTCGCCTGACATTGTGTCTGGTATCAAGCAGTGCAGCAGCCAGTGGATTCTTGTGATGGGCCAGTCGTTCTTTATACCTAAGCCCATACAATTTTAGTTCCTCAACCACTGTAGGGATCTCAAGGTATTCATGTATCTCATTATTCCTGGTATACCACGCTGCGTTGGAGATAGATCGTAATATTTTATTTTGCGCACGCTGTATTACGAGAAGATTTGATTGACTTGTAGAGCCCCAAATTTGGCATCCATACGTCCATATAGGTTTTAAGATCGCATTGTAGACCAAACGCTTGTTGGAGAGTGACAGGTGAGATCCCCGCCCCAACAGCCAGTGTAGTTCCTTGAATCGAGTGTCCAGCTCCTTTCGTTTAGCCTTGACATGGTGCTTCCACGTCAGTCTACGATCAAGGTAGAACCCGAGGTATTTGACACTATCTTTGTGTGGGAGAATTTCTCCACCTAGGCTCACAGGTGGACAGTCACCTCTTCGTAACGCAAAAGTAATGTGAGTGGATTTTGCGGTACTGGTTTTTATTCTCCACTTTCTTAGCCATTTCTCTGTTTCGTCAAGTTGAAGCTGGAGGTTGATTGAGGCTTCATTTGCGTTTTCATTGCATGATAGTATTGCAGTGTCGTCTGCAAAGGTCGCCGTGACAGCGGCAAATGACTGAGGTAAGTCAGCGGTGTAGATGTTGTAGAGGATCGGCCCGAGAACTGAGCCCTGTGGGACACCAGCTTCGCACTCTAGAAGTTGGGACCTGGCTTCCCTTTGCTTAACTTGAAATAGTCTGTTTGAGAGGTATGATTCTATTATTAAGTAGAATGTATGTGGCAGCATAGTCTTGACCTTACACAGTAGTCCCTTATGCCAAACCCTATCAAATGCTTGTTGAATGTCTAGGAAAGCTGCTGAACAGTACTTTTTATTTTCAAGACACTCTCTGACTGTTTGATAAACTCTGTGTACTTGTTCCACTGTTGAGTGACCTTCCCGGAATCCAAACTGGTGGTCTGGAATCGCTTCGACAGAACTTAGTGCAGATTTGAGCCTTGTGCTAAACATCTTCTCCCACAGCTTTGAGAGGACCGGCAACAGGCTAATGGGTCTATACGACGCCACATCATTGGCTGGCTTACCGGTTTTATGCACCATGTTTATTTGTGATATTTTCCATAGATCAGGGAAGTAGTTGTTCCTGAGGGTCGCGTTAAATATTGACGTCATTAGGACTAGGGCCTTTTTCGGTAGTTCTTTAAGGATTCTTGGAGTTATTAGGTCGAATCCTGGGGCCTTTCTAGGATATAGTTTGGTTATAATTTTCTTTATTTCTCTGGGCGATGCAGGTCTAACTGGTAGGTCAAGCTGAAATGGTTGATTTAGAATTTCGTTTATATCCGTTTCATCAGTCCCTTCGTTAGGCTGAAAGGTTTTTGCGAGGTGATTGGCAAATGTCTTCGCTTTTTCAGAGTCTGTTCGAGCCCAATCTCCATTTTCAGTTCTTATGGGGGGAAGTGTCTGCTGGGGTCTTTTAAAGTTTTTTGTGGCTTTCCAGAGTGAGTGTGTACCTTTTGACATTGGTGAGAGGCTTTCAAGATGTGTTTTTAGGGTTTGATTTTTGTGTTCGTCTATGAGAAGTTTTAGATCCTGTATTGCACTGTTCAACGCCGTCTTATCTAAAGCATGGCGACTAGTTTGCCAAACTCTTCTTAATCTGCGCTTCTCTTGTATTTTAAGTTTGATTTCTAATGGAATATTACAATGTGTGTCATGTTTATTATCATCTGGTGGAGTGCATTTCCAAGCGGCCACTTGGATAGTGTTTGTTAAATGCTTGCAGGTGTCTTCTATTTCATCTTCAGAGTTAAGGGACAATTTCAGGATCAAGTGTTCATTGACATAATCTCTAAAGCTGGACCAGTCTGTTTTCTTGTTTGTCAAGCGTTCGGGCTTTTCGATCACTATAACATTTGTGCTGACTGTAAGGATAACAGGTGAGTGATCCGATGAGCCATCTAGATTGGGCTCTACCTTGGTGTATAGGTAGCCAATGCCCTTTGTGATGAAGAAGTCCAGGAGATCGGGAAGCTTTTTTGGATCTGAGGGCCAGTATGTGGGTTCTCCTGTCGACAGTGGAAGAAGGCGGTTTATGTCCATAGACTTTTTCAGTTCTCTACCCCTTGTTAGCGTGTTGCGCGAGCCCCAGTACACATGTTTAGAATTCCAATCACCCCCTGCTATGAATCGTTTGCCTAGGGTCTGGAAGAAGTTGTTAAACATTGTGTCTGTGATCTTGTGTTTTGGCGGACAATACACTGCGGCGAGAGTGATGGAGTCACTTTTATCATCTAAGGAGATACAGGTAGCCTGGAGGTGTTCTTCCTGATATGCCTCAAGAAGTGTGTGCTTAATATTTTGCTTAATTATCACCGCAGACCCTGCATGAGATTTTCCATCTGGATGTGGTGTGAAGTTGATACAATAGCCATTTAGTTTCAATGTGGACCTGCAATTCATGTGGGCTTCGGATATTAGGAGTACATCAATTTTATTAAAGTTCAGAAAACATTCCACTTCCTGTGAGCTACTGAGAAGTCCGTTGATGTTCCAAGTCGCAACTCGCATGGACGTCATTTTGAATTCGATAGCAATTTAGTGATAACCCCCATCAGGGTAGTTATTTGTTGAAGTAGGGTATCTATTTTCTCTGTTTGCTTTAAAATTATGTTCTCAAGGATTTCATACCTATCCTTTTGTTGACTTTGTGTAGGCTCACGTAAAATGGTAGGGTCTTGTAGGGTAGTCGAGTACAGTTGCGTCTGGTCTCTTGTAGGTTTTAGTGCAGGGAAGTTCTTGTCGCTTATGACGTTATTATTATGTTGGATCTCATTACGAGCCCTTGTATAAGGGTGTCTGTTTTTTCTTTTCAGTATCTCCTTATAAATTTCACATCCTTTATAGTTCGCTGGGTGTTCACCCAAGCAAAGAGCACATGTGGCTGGTGTATTTCTGTCTTTCTTGGGACAGTCTGATGTTTTGTGGTTATCTCCACATTTAACGCATCTAAATGGGCGCATGCAGTAATTTTTTGTGTGGCCATACTGTTGGCAGCGTTGGCACTGGACAATTGTTTTGCGTTTTCTAGGATCTTCTATCTGTATAGCTTGGTGGTAAATGAACTTGATTTCTTTTTGTTTTCACATTGTTCAACATTTACAAAGAAGGTTGAGGTGGGTTGTTTGTTTGGCCCATGTCTAGCGTTGATGATTTGACCAACCACTTTATTACCACTTTTTTCTATTTCTTCCGCAATATATTCAAGGGGGGTGCTGTAGTGTAGGTTTTTAATAACAAACCTGTAGGGTCTTTGATCTTTACGGGTAAATGTATGGCCTATGAGACCTTTTGATCTTATCAGATCAATTGTTGTTTTGTAGGCCTCTACTGATGCAGTAACTATGCGTATCTGCGTTTTGTTTATTATTTTTAGGCTGAAGCAAGTGGGGCTGATTGCAGCTTCAATTAGTTTTGATAATTCGTTGATATTTTCTATACCATAAAGGATGATTGGTGGTGGTTTATTGACCTTTTTAGTTACATTTCCAGGTTCGTCAATGTCATCAACCGGTAGTCCATCAAAGCTGTTTGAGGTGTTGAGCTTTTCTGGTGTTGGAGATTTTGATAAGCGTCGCTTTTTGTGTCTGGGTTGAGGAACTTTTTGCCATTCAGGTGGTTTGGGCAGTGATTGACTGACTGGCGGTTCATGTTCAGATAGTGGCTGATGTATCTTGGATAAGTCAGTCAATGAGGTAGTTCTAGTCTTGGTATGGAACAGGCTTGGGTGAAATATTTGTTGTGCCAGTATTTTTTGTTTTGGTATTGTACACTTCTTTTGTTGTAGGTCTGATGATGATTCACCAGTAGTATCACCCTGATCAGGAGCCTGGTTAGCCACTCCTGTCATTGTGATGGTAGAATTTCGTTTTTCTTTTTATGGCAACATTGTGTTAGTGTCACTTTGACAGATTAGGAAGGTGGAAGTAAAAAGATTTTTTGTTCCCGTCAGGTGCTAATTGAGGGTACTTTAAAAAGAAAATTAAGTAATCCTTTAGTTTCGATTAAGATTTTCATCAGAATCTGCACTGTTTATGTTGAGATAACGATATCACAATAAGTTTGGCACTGAAGCTACACTTTGAAAGTTGTTTTAACACTGTGGTTCACTGTTTTCGCATAAATTAGGAATATCTTTCGCCTAGCTGTTGTTAGCCAAGTGACAGTTGACACAGACTCATCTGTGTCAACTGACTCAGCCGAATCGTATAATGATACTTATTTAATAATAGTACATTATTGCAAAGGCAGCGAAATAGGCAATTGCAGGTCGAGTAAGAGTTTGAAGGCCGAGCCACAGGCGAATTGTCAGTTGATTGCTGTGTGGTGTCGGCCTAGAGAATAGCACCAACCACAGAATATTTTTTATGTTCTGCGGCACCAACCCAATTCTTCCCAGGGGTGTCGTAAAAGGCGATTAAGGGACACAAACCGGGGGGTGGGCAGCAGCGCCCCCTGCAGTACAACTCCAGCGAACTGCGATCCCCAACCCGCATGCCCAGCGTGGGGATTACCCCCTATGACAGCACAGCGTGGCGCTCTTCAGGGGAGGGCTATATCCAGCAGTGGACTAGTATGGCCATACTAGTCCACTGCTGGCGACGATGACGACACAATTGATTGAACATGAGTTTCGCCGTTTTTTTTTTAATTCATCCCCTAAGGGAGTGAACGGAGTTGCAAAATTTTAAAAAGTCCATGCGGACGGAATCGCAGGCATAATGTATTTCGAAAAAAATCAATAAAAACCGAACTAATTTTTTTAGGACATCACCCATTCCTGGGGCGTCACTTCTCGGTGAGTCCATACCTTAGGGTCCATAAGGTTGGGAGACGGTAGGCTGGCCGGGGTGCTGCTACGTCTTCGGTAGACCTGGTGGGGCGGAGCCTCATCTGGTAGGTTTTGTGAGGGGACAGCGTCTTTGCGGAGTGAGCGCCATTGCCCTGCGGGTAGCAATTATCAAGATTTGAAAACAGACAAGGAGTTAAACACAAATGTACATCTGGATACAGACTTCACCAGTTCTATAACTGCCTGCTTGAATTACAAATAATAATAATAATTTTAAGATTAGATTAGAACGCTCTAATGTACACATCAGGAAACCAAATACATAGAAGGCTTACATATCTAAGTTTTGCTGTATATAATTGGTGGTTTTATCGTTAAAAGCGATCTTTTCCAGACAAGCTTGGCTCATATTGTTTGCAGCATTCTTCTCGCATGCACATTGTATCAATTAAAATTTATTGTTAATGGTAGACATCTCTAGGTATTTTAAATTGAAATTTAAAATGTGTTTATTACCATTAATCAGCTATATAAGCCCTGATTATTATTATTAGTAAATTTTAAATTGACAAAAAACAACATAGGTAAAGCTGTGAAAATTACTTTGCTAAATTCTGCAAGAAACCCCACAAGCACCATGCGGTTAGTTAATGCACCGCCCTCCCTCCCACTTTTTCAAGCAGAAACTAGACACGAAAAGACCTCCACCGATACCAATAAATACTTGTGTGAGAAAATACGCGACGCATTTCGCCTCTAACACAAGGCATCCTCAGGCTCACAAGTGCAAGTAATTTTCACATTTTAATGATATTATGGATTTCCGCAAAGTATGATTCCGTACAATGTAGGTAAAGATAGAGTGGTAATGGGTGACAAAACTCAGCACAAGCTGTACTTACGCACAGCGCTGGTTTTCAGTTTACTTCCAGTACAAAACTGAGCAAACACCTGTGATTAAAACACCAAAGTATTCATAGATTGTGAGCATTTTTGTCGATAAGTCGTCTACTTTTCAGCCTAAAGAGCACTTCAGGAATATTCTGAGTAGATAGTTGAATTGAACTGAAGATAGTTTGCACTTCGCATAAATTTACTTTCGATATCTGGGACAGATGAATTGAACCCATATATCTTAACCAAATAATGTTGTTTGGTGGCTGAAAACTGAGTTACTCAGCCATAAAGAGTCTTCAGCTTGGTAATTTCAGGAAAATAACACGCTAATCATTTGAAAAGAATAGAAATTTATGACTATATGAAAATAAAACGTGTAGGTGGATGTCCTACATTACCTTTGTTTTTACCCATACTGGTAATGGTATAATCCTCGGGCTTGAAGTGCAGACTGCACACTTTAGAGTACTTCGTGTAAGGTTTCCCTCTCTTCAGGATATTATTCCACAAATCAGCTAATTCTTCATTCTTCGGGAACTGATGAAATGATACGTTTTTTGCTTTTCCGGCCATAGACGTACAACGAGGTACAGTGCAATAATAAGGCATTTTGTTAGCTTTTAATAGCACTTAGGATACCAAGAAACATATCTACTTGAGATCCGCGATTGAATTCAAAAGAAACTCGTGATAATTAACAGAAAAACAAACAAAAATTCGCGGATAAACACCAAGCGCCGACATGACAGTTTGTTTGTGAAAAAAACTGGAGTGAGTGAATGTTGCCAGTAAAAAAAATATTATCAGTATGGCAGCGATATTGCTTTAGACATCCTATATGTTCAAAGGCTCGCTTACACTTCAAAGGGTTTCGGGTGACGTAGCGTACTTGGAGAAAATACGTGTATTGTAGTGGCTTACACTGCGGTGTAGTTACAAGCCATACTTTCATCTACTTGCTGATTAAGTGATCGCAAAACATAGCAGAACACACATAAGAGTAATATTTTCACAGTATCACACCCAAAATTTAGTAAATAGTTTGCAATGAGCGGAATCGAACGATCCTTTGTGGTGTAGACGGGCCGCATGGACTATAGGCTGTTTCTAGTGTATCGTTTCCACTATAAAGATTTCAGAAGAAATCAAGGTTATTGTCTCTGACACTTCGCCATTTTTCTTTTTCGGGAAAAAAGTGGAGGAAAAAAAGGTGGAATACATGTCAAATAATTTCAAGACTCCGTGCGATGAGTGCAATTTCAATAAACGCGACAACAGCACAGCCTCGTCAACTATAACACAGACAGTACAAGGGTTTTCCGTCAGAGTATTTTAGATGCGAAGTTTCCGCTGCGGCGGCGTGCTTTACCTACCACCGCGCAAACCAATAACATTCGCCACAAAACATGGGTTATTATTGCACAGTTCCCCAGTGCACATCACTCGCCGGAAAGACTAAAAATGTGAAGTTCCACCGATTCCCTCGCGATGAAACGATGGCGGACAAGTGGAATGTGATCCTGAAGCGCGGAAAACCTTACACAAAATACTCCAAAGTATGCAGTCTGCATTTCACACAATCAGATTACAATGTCACCACTATGGGTAAGAAAACAGGTACAATACACACACCTACTTATTTTTTTTATTTCCGTCATGTCTTTTTGTCCCTCCCAAATGAATTCTTTCCAAGTTTCATGTTTAGTTCTGTATGAGTCATACAGTTATATACTGACATGTTATGTTTCCCAGTTTGAACTAACCCGACGATTTACGTCTGGGTAGTGGATATCGCCGTGCTGTCTATACTTTTGTATCAGTGGGAACCTTGGGCCAGCAGTTGGCACTATACTTATAAACTTACCAGACATTTCCTGTTGGTATCCAATTGAAAAAAGTTTAAAGTCAACTATTACTGTACTTACCTCCTGTTTTTCAATCTGTAATGTATTGTTAACAGCTACCGTTAGTGTCTTTTTGTACACACTTTGGCCAACACACTGTTAACATTACAAGGTTGTGTACGAGAAACTGCTTTGACCTTCTGGTTTGGTCAATGTGAGGTATGGGAACACGTCAGATACTGCCCTCAGTATCTGACGTGTTCCCATACCTCACCTCCCAGGAAAACCTGAAGAAAGGGTTCTTCATGAGGTTTTCCTGTAGAGTTAGATAGTGGTAATGCTACTTCACAAATGTGACCTAAGAAAATTGAGCCATTGGTGCAGTCCAGAACACATAACGTTTACATTTTAGTCGCAGTAGCTCGTAACATAGGAGTAGACTGCCCAAGTGTAAAAGTAGATGGGTGGTCGCCTGTTCATTCAAGAGTCTAACCCAGGACCAGGACTACATGTATCCGAGGCAATGATTCTACTACAGCTCACATACAATGTGTTAAAATTGTCTACAAAACAAAACAGGGTGATTGGAAACTGGTGTAGGTAGACGTGAGATTTCTGCACTTAGCCTCATAGTTGGGCCATTGTACGTAACAAGCGCTGAGGTATGTTAACACTTCAGACGTTCCTCACGATGTTTTCCTTCACCGTCAGCGAGTGGTATTGCTACTATAACTTGACTAATGTACGTAACTTTGAAAACAAAGTCATTGGTACATGGCTACGATACTACAGGGTTCTAACTCACGACCTCCCAATTGAAAAGCGGGCATTCTACACCGTTCCGCTGCCACTGCTGCCTTAGAAACTGGTGTATGAAAAGGAATAACTATAGCGATGCCTTTATTAAGAAATGTGTTACTTACAGTTATAGGTTCAAGTAGGAAATTGGCATTAAAAAACAATTTTCCTCTTTTTGTTTCTATACATTCATAGTCCTGTCCTCTATTTTTTTTAGCTAAGACTCTGTCCCTCTCTGGGCAAAAGCCTCCCCCTCCCTATTGCATGGTACTTAATTTATTTGGTCCCTCATCAGAAAGAAACCCTCATCCTGATGGTTGCTACCCAGTATATCTATGAGAATGTTATGTATGTCAGGAAAAATATTAGTAACTTTAAAACTGTAGGTAACCAACACAATGTAAATACTAGAAATAAACATAAACTTTTGTTCACAACATTTAGGCTGGCACAGGTTAATACATTCTTCATGGGGCATTGTATATGTTTCTATAATAAAATCTCTGAAGAGATATTAAGTTTGACTGAAACGCGGTTCAAAAACTGTGTATCTTTGTGCCAAACGGGCTACTGTAACATTGAGGATTATTTAGGTGACAATGATGTCTAGAATGAAAACCAGTACAATGCATGAGTTCTATGTTTTATAATAATTATTTAAACTCTGTTAATGAAGGACTTTAAAAAGACAATGTTTGGAGTTTTTTTGTACATTTCTTTCTCCTAAATGATCTGGATTTTGAAATGGACACCTGGTGTATTTAGTAACATTCAATAAGTCTCAGTTTCTGTGCAATTTTGATTAAAATACTTTGTTTGTTAGTTAGGGCATTTATAAAAGCTAAAGCTCGCTGAAAGCTAGCTGACCCAGCAAACTTCGTACTGCCTACCATCGTTTCTTTAATTTTTTTACTTTTTCTCTCCGTAAGAACCATCCTCGTACTTCAAGAGAGATTCTAAAAAAAGAATTAGTAAAATCGGTTCAGACATTGCGCTTACTAACACATTTAGCGATTAATTTTTATACTAAAGATAAGAAAGAAGGCATCTTACAGGTCTTCCCATCCAAGCCTTTAATGTCACCAATCAGTGCTCTATTTGGATGAATCTTATTTCTCTTGACTAAATTGTTAGTTTTACTATTAGAGCTTCGAACTCATGCAACTGATGTATTTGGTTTAAGATGACTGGAGAAAAGATGGTAATAGTGGAGTTTTTTTTCCCGCTGCCTTTTTCTCCACTACATTGACATTTAGCAAACAGAATGTAAATTCTTTACATTGAAATAAATAGATTTCATTTTATTTCTTATTGCTTTAAGTACTTGATAGTTTCTCGATTTTAATTAATTGGATTTTTAAGTAAGTACGTATGGAATCAGGGGTTACTTTGCGGAAATCCATAATAGCATTAAAATGGGAAAATTATTAAAATTAACGCCCTCCCTCCCACTTTTTCAAGCCACTCGCACTTGTGAGCCTGAGGATGCCTCGTGTTAGAGGCGAAACGCGTCGCGTATTTTCTCACACAAGTATTGGTGTCGGTGGTGGTGTGTTCGTGTCTTGCTTCTGCTTGAACAAGTGTGAGGGAGGGCGGTGCATTAACTAACCGCATGGTGCTTGTGGGATTTTTGGCGGAATTTAGAAAAGTATTTTACACATTATGTTAAGTATGTTTATCAAAATCAAAGTTAGAGCAGCAGGTGTTAGATAGGTAATTAATTAATTTACAGAAGAGGTGAAGAGGTTTTTGTTTTTATCTCTTTTAATAGCAATAGTAAATGAATCAAGACGTTAAAATTAAAATTGCATGTAAAATTAAAAAGTAAGAACGACCGCAGCTAACAGATAAACCGAACAGGTTTCCGAGAGCGGCTAGATTGTAAGAAACACTTGTTATTTTAAAACATTTCACAAATAAAATAAAAAAAACTTAATTTGCCACTGTTTTGATAAAAATTAGGACAAAAGATTTTAAAGTAGTTATAACTCATATTGCCACCAATCGATATAATAACTTTATTATTATTATTATGGCCTATCCTTCCTGCGATGCAGGAAGAGACCCGTGCCCCAGCAGTGGGGCACGGGTTCGTTATCAACCCTTGTATGTCCCCACTGCTGGGGCACGGGTCTCTTCCTGCATCGCAGGGAGGTTAGGCCATACTTCACCTCGGGGGCCAAGCTCGGGTTGGTGGAGGATTGTAAGACAGTGGCGGGCCTTACTGTCAGAAGTATTCAAGCCGCCTAGAAGGCCTCAGTAAGGGCACGGGTTGATATCGATCATTACCTGTATGCTTGAGTATTGGCATTTTAAAAAAGTTAACTTATGATTAACCATTTCATTGTAAAAGTGTATTTACTTTAAAAGGGCTAACATTTTGCCATTTAAAATTGTGCAAAATGTTTTGTTATCTAATATTATGGTGCAATAAATAAAACATTTCTTACTCTCACTCATCAAGATGGCAAATAAAATTTTACATTCTTTGTTTGCTAAAAATTAGACATTTCTATAAAAAACTAGCTGACCCCGCGAACTTCGTACCGCCTTGCTGTTTTTTTTTAATCTTTCTCTCCGTAAGAACCATCCTCGTACTTCAAGGAATATTCTAAAAAAAGAATTGGCGAAATCGGTTAAGCTGCTCTCGAGATTTGAGCTTACTAACACATTGAGCGATTGATTTTTATATTATAGAAGATAGATTATAGATAGAAGATTGCTGTGTGGTGTCCGCCTAGAATAGCACCAATCCAAGTTCTTCCCGCGGGTGTCGTAAAAGGCGACTAAGGGACACAAACCGGGGGGTGGGCAGCAGCGCCCCCTGCAGAACAATCCCACCGAACTGCGATCCCCAACCCGCATGCCCAGCGTGGGGATTATCCATTGGGCATTACCCCCCAATGATGGCACAACCTTGCGCTATGGCGCTCATTAGGGGAGGGCTTTGTCCAGCAGTGGACTAATATAGCCTAAGGAAGAAGATAGCCTGTTGCCCACAAACTGGATCGAAAGGAAATTTTTGAAAATATACGTCTTTGTGGGTGTAGGGTCACAGATTAGATAATAGTGTAGGGTGCTGTTCTATGTGCCTGTGCCAAATTTTGTTTTGTTATGTTTAGCCGCTCTGATGTGACTAAGTTCAAGTTCATCCGACCGTCCATTCCCATTTATAGAAGCAAGATAAGATTACGTAGTTTCTAATTTAATAATACGTCCTTGAGTATTGCATAACCGTTTCACTTTATTTTTAACTGCTCAGCGAAATTACCATGTTTTTTGCAAACTAAATCCTACTAATATTATAAGAAAGTTTAAGTATGGATCGATGTATGTTTGTTACTCTCTCACGTAAAAACTGCTGAATGGATTTTAATGATCCTTTACAATAATTTAGCTTGTATGTCAGAATAACACATAGGCTACAATTTATAAAGATATCGTATGAATTGTCCAAAATATGACGATAAGTGTCAAGTAAGAAAAAATCTACCCGATAATCCTGCGCAGACGGAGTCGCGGGCACCAGATAACTTAATTACATCCTTGAGCCTTATCATTTTATTTTTAACTGGTCATCAAAATAGCAAATTCAAATCAATTTATTTCAACGTAAAGAATTTACATTCTGTTTGCTGAATGTCAATGTACAATGTAAACTGTAAGCCGCTGCCTTCGGGCCGTATTGTAGTGGAGAAAAAGGCAAGGGAAAAAAATACTCCACTCCGACCATCTTTTCTTAAATCATCTTAAACCAAATACATCAGTTGCCATATGTAAACCTAATAAGATTTCATGATTGCCATTAACAACCCTAAATGCCAAAGCATCAAAAGTCTCACAATAGTAGGGAAAACATAAGTGCTGCGGCCAGACACACGAACAGCACTCACTTCTTTTTGCAATCTAAATAATGGGATGAGGCAAAGACAAAGGAGAAACCTTTGTCTTTGCCTCATCCCATTATTTGGGGTCTGCTCTCCTCGTTCTTTTGCTCCAGGATTTTCTGTCCTGGGTTGTCCGCTCGCTCAACTGGACTCGCTCCAAGTCCTTTGCTACGATGGCCCACCAGGTGGTTTCTGAAAGTCCTTTTTTTGTAATCTAAATCAACTATAATACTTAAAGGAAGGGAAATGCCGAAGATCACACGACACAAAGTGTTCCTAACACCTTATCAAGTATAATGAAACGTTTATCAATATCAGAGTCTGATCTGAGTCTACACACACAAATATATCTAAAAGTGGCCCGTTTTTTGTACCACGTAATAAAAAGTATAGCATATTTTAAGTAACAATAACTACTTTTTTATTTAGAACTTAATATGTAATAGTTTATGTAAATATATTATTTTGAAGTATCGATAGCAACCCTTTGTATGTTCCCACTGCTGGGGTTTGGGTCCCTTCCTGCATCGCAGGAAGGTAAGGCCATACTCCACCACGGGGGCCAAGTCTTTGTTTGTGAAGGATTTTACGACAGTGGCGGGCCTTACTGTCAGAAGTTATCAAGCCGCCATAGTGCCTTTTGCTTAATGTATGGAGCTCATACATTACTAGTTTACCCGGCCCGGCGACCGGACGGCGGCCGGGTGCATATGAAAAGGCAATTAAGACCTCTGACATGGCTTAACGACTGCCATCTATCGACAGCAGCCGGCAACAACTGCTTGACGTGCCTTGCGAAGCACAGAACCACTCGGAATAATGCCACTAGCCTTAGGGCGGCTTGAAAACTTATGACAGTGAGACCAGCCACTAGTCTTGCAAGCCTCCACCAATCCGGACTTGGCCCCCGTGGGAGTATGGCCTATACCTTCCTCAAGGAACAGACCCGTGCCTCTCGGTAGGGACATAATGGGTTGATAGTGATGATGCAGTTTTTTTACCATTAAAAAAAACAAAGGTCACAATTGTACCATTTTTACACTATTTTTATTTTTAATGCACTAACCCGTGCTAAGGAACAAAAAAAACCTATTTAGAGGCTAAAAATTTCACCCATGCCGGGATTCGAACCCGCAACCTCTGGCTATCCGTACCAGATACCACCACTGGTACCAGGTACCAGTACTGGTACGGATAGCCAGAGGTTGCGGGTTCGAATCCCGGCATGGGTGAAATTTTTAGCCTCTAAATAGGTTTTTAAATTTGTACCATTTTACCAAACTATTAATTACTTAATGCATTTTATCAGCAAGTCAAATGTTCAAAATAATCAATCAAACACGTGTCTTTTAACGGGTCCTCGCCACTTAGATGCAAAACTTTTTCTAACTAGCTGACCCAGCGAACTTCGTACCGCCAAACAGTCGATTGTTTAATTTTTTTATTATTTTTCTCTCCGTAAGAACCATCCTTGTGGTACTTCAATATTCTAAAAAAAGAAGTAGCGAAATCGGTTCAGCTGCTCTCTAGATTTGCGCTTACCAACACAATCAGCGGTTAATTTCCATAATAAGTACTCCATAATATTTGGCCTTTGCATCTACGTAATGAGATGATTTATACAGCGTCCAGTAGCATTTTCACCCACACTAGATGGGTGAGGGGCCACTCGTATGCTGCAGTGCCTGGGACATGGTTTTAGATGGTATAGGCTTGCCCAGCACCTATACCATCCTGACAGCTTAGTCGGCCTAGCCCACAGGAAAGACTAGTCATTAGGTGTGGAGCCAACCTAGCCGCGAGTTTCCTCACGATGTTTTTCAATGAGGTCGCAGGTTCGAATCCCGGCATAGCTGGACTTTTTAGCCTTTATAATAAGTTTTTAAAATTGTCCTTAGAACGGGTTAGTGCATTAAAAAGAATAATTACTAAACATTTCACAATGCGCGATTTTATAATTTTCTTCTTCTTCAGGCTATATTAGCCTCCTGAGTCCTAGACCAATTAATTTTAAAAATGTCAAAACATACTACTATTTTCTGAAAGGTTATAAAAGTGTGATGCCCGGAAAAATAATTTTAAAAATCCCCCCTCTCCCCCTCTCTATTTATCTAATGTCCTCATATGAGTACGCTAGGCGTCAGTTCTCGTATGAGGAAGTAAAGAGTTCATACAAAGTTATTCGAAATTAGGGTGTGAGTAGAATAAAACACTTTATCTAATTATTGAAATCAACATCCAAAACTTTAGTTTTCAAGTCTTTTATTTCCTTACAGCGATAATCATAAAAATCAGAATTTTTTAGTATGATTACTTACTTCTAATAGAAAATCACATTGAGATCAACAAATTATCTAAGCAATTCTACATTCTAGTACCTAATTGGTTCTAAAAAACTCTTGCCCTGCCTTTTTTGCTGGAAGATCTGTGTTTCTTGAATTGTTTCAGTATCGGTTTAATTTTTTTCGTCATCCGAACTGGAATTTCTACTAGAATGAGTAGGTAGAACCAGTTCATTTTCGCTGTCTGATAAAGTTTCACCATCAGATTCATTCAGGCAATGGAAAATATCATCTTGCAAACCTAAAAACAACACCAATCTTTAGAACGAGTGTCATCTGTGAGCGCGTATAAGCATCCCAAGAGTTGTGTTGAGAACGAAAGTGATCATATGAGGACATAAAAAAGAAAAGCTACCCCACAAAGCCAAAATTGATGATTTGTATGAAATATTGGTTTCCAAATATACCTATATATTATCTCTAACGGTTTTGTACAAAAAACAACAAAAAAAAAGTAAAATTTTATCGAAATATTTGGATAAAAAATATAGAAACTCACCGCGCGGCATGATGGCTCCTTCATCTATAGTTTTACCGTCGCCATGACAGAATTGCATAAAGAAACCACAAAAAATAATATTGATTCAGGTGTGGCAACATCTCGTCCATGCCCCAAACACCGCGAAATTCAAATATGTGTTTATGAGTTCGTTCATGATTTTTTAGAAGTCTATGTCATCGTGTGAGGTCTCAGGGTCTCAGGAGGTTAGTCCACTGCTGGACATAGCCCTCGCCTAATGAGCGCAAGGTTGTGCCATCATTGGGGGGTAATGCCCATAATCCCCACGCTGGGCATGCGGGTTGGGGATCGCAGTTTGGTAGAATTGTACTGCAGGGGGCGCTGCTGCCCACCCTGCAGTTTGAGTCCGTTAGTCGCCTTTTACGACACCCGCGGGAAGAACTTGGATTGGTGCTATTCTCTAGGCCGACACCATACAGCAAAAAAAAATATTATTATATAATAATTAGTTGTTACTTGGAAAAAAAGTAAAACAGGAAAACGTGAAATTATAGTAGCAATAGCACTCGCCAATTTTGAAGGAAAACCTTATGAGGAAACCCGAGTGTTGGTGAACACTCGCACACCACCATACTCTCCCGCTGACAGAAGGCCTGTGCCCTGTAGTGGGACGTTTATAGGCTAAATAACATAAAACATATATGCATGCCTAGAATAGGTAAAATATGTTTGACACACGTTATCAGATAATAACACGTTTTTTTTAAATTGTCCTTAGCACGGGCTAATGCACTAAATTAAAAAGAATATAAACGTTATAACGTTTAAGTTAAATGTACCGTCACTGCTGGGGCACGGGTCTCTTCCTGCATCGCAGGAAGGTTAGGCTATACTCCACCAAGAGGGCCGAGTCCGGGTTGGTGGGGGATTGCAAGACGGTGGCGGGCCTTACTGTGAGATATTATCAAGACGCCCATGAGGCCTCTGACATGGCTTAACGACTGCCATTACATGACAGCCGGCACTAACGGCTTAACTTGCCTTGCGAAGCACGATAGCGCGCGGAAAAATACCACTAGCGGTAGTCACGGGACGCTCACCTATCCTGCGCCTGACCGCGCCTGTTGCTGCTTACTCAAGTAAAAGATTCCAAATATTAATATGCAAATTGGCTACGAATTTCGCAGAGTTCAGAGTGCTTAGTGCGAGTTTGACAGATCCAATCGAATAACTTTACTACCGCGTTAATCGAGCATTGAGTAGTGAGTATGAGTAAGTTAACCGTTCGAACTGGCAAAATGCTGTCACAGTACAACTCGCACTCGCGTTTATTCGTGTTTTGGCTGGTAAACGTGTTCACTTCTCAACGTAAACCATTACAACTCGCACTCAGCAATTTTAATTTCCATACTTGTCGCTAGGTGGCGCTTCCTCGATGCCATAGAAATATGAGTTTACGTTAACGCGATCGAGTAGTTAAAAAACTCACACTAAGCACTCAGCGCAGAGCTCTCGCTGAGTCGCAGTGTCTGTGTTATTTGTCGCGCAGTGGTAGCGCATCCGTCTGCCATGCGAGAGGTCCCGGTTTCGGACCCCGGCTGGGGACGAAAAAAACTCAGGTCTTCGATGTTTACATGTTTGTGATATCGCTGTTGCTGCTTCCCACGACACAGGGTACTTTCACAGAGTGGCTTCGCAAAATGTAATGTAGCTTCCAATACGAGTAAATTCTCCATAGCAAAAGTCCACTCATCACAGTTTTCTCTGCCTTTTAACTTAGGCATACTATACAAATACAAAAAACTTCATTGTTATAAAAGTGTACAAAAATGGTTCCTTGTCCCCAAACTAGAATACTCTGTATTATGGGCAACTAGAGTGCTTAGTGCGAGTATGACAGATCCAATCGAATAACTACTACCACGTTAATCGAGCATTGAGTAGTGAGTATGAGTACGTTATCCGTTCGAACTGGCAAAAAGCTGTCACAGTACAACTCGCACTCGCGTTTATTCGTGTTTTGGCTGGTAAACGTGTTCACTACTCAACGTAAACCATTACAACTCGCACTCAGCAATTTTAATTTCTATACTTGTCGCTAGGTGGCGCTTCCTCGATGCCATAGAAATATGAGTTTACGTTAACGCGATCGAGTAGTTAAAAAACTCGCACTAAGCACTCAGACTTACGCTCAGAAAGTGACAATGTAGCTTACACATAGGTAGTTTCGTTACAAAACAAAAAAAAATAGTATATTTCATTACAAGTGCGGAAAGGTTGTCATTGCAGAGTTCCGACAAATGTCTACCCGAGCCGAGGCGCAGCCGAAGGCGTGGGTTGACAGTCGGAACAAGTTGCAATGACGGTTCCGCACGTGTACTGAACGACTATTTTTAATACAGTTGCGAAAAAAATAAGCAATTTAATAGAAAAATTATTTGGAAAATGGTGCCAACCGTAAAAAAATATAAGCAGAGATATTTTTTTCTTCACCCATTTTAGTAGGCAAAGGGAACTATGCCCATACAGCCAAGTCTTCAGTAGAATTTTTTATTGATATGAAATGAAAATGAAATTTAATGAAATGAATTGAAACCTAACTTAACTCATTCAATGAAATCATTAAATCTGATATTGAAACAAATTAGTAGCTCATAAAAACTTCTATGATTTTTTTTAGTAAAAACTTCATGGGTTGGTTTTTCTTTTTAAGAGACATTAAATGAACAATAGTTCATTGACGGCGAGTCTGGCTAACCGTGCCAGAGGTCGCGGGTTCGAGTCCCGGCATGGGTGGAATTTTTAGCCTCTAAATAGGTTTAAAAACCTATTTAGAGGCTAAAAATTTCACCCTTGCCATCAAATAGGTTTTTAAAATTGTCCTTAGTACGGGTTAGTGCATTAAAAAGAATATAAAACCTTTTTGGTTTGATCGATTGACTCCTCGCAGGTCAGTGGAAGACGCTCAGCAAGGACGCCGTGCCCTCTCAGAACCTGCCCCGCCTCAACCCCGATGGCTCCGTCATGATCATCAGGAAATCCCGCACGGTCAAGTACCGGGAGCCCAGTGTCAAGAAGGAATTGGAGACCGGAAGGTAAGCGGTGTGTCAGCTGTATCCCTAAGTGCCTTCTCACATGCATCCGGTCGCCGGCTAAACGACAGGGAGCCGGGCTTAGCAAGAGCTTTCACATGAATCCGGTTTGAACACGGTCGCCGGAGGAGCAACCTCAGTATTTCCTGTTTTTTTTTATAAGCAGGGATAGTCTTATCCCAAAGGACAAGCCGCTCTTCCAGGAGTGTCATCAAGACCTCCACCTCCTCAATTTCCTTTCCGTTTATTCTGCGGAGCAGAATGGTGTTCTAACCGGGTCCGTGTGAAAGCTCTTGCTACGCCTGGCTCCCTGCCGTTTAGCCGGCGACCGGATGCATGTGAAAAGGCACTAAGGCGCTTTAGATGTCCTAGCTCCACCAAAGGAATAAAAATCATACATAACATATACTATTTTTATTTTAAATGCACTAACCCGTGCTAAGGAAAAATTAAAAAGCCTATTCAGAGGCTAAAAATTTCACCCATGCCGGGATTCGAACCCGCAACCTCTGGCTATCCGTGCCAGCGCTCTACCAATTGAGCCAATGGGCGACTCACCGGCATCAGTGAAATTTCGCCCATTGGCTCAATTGGTAGAGCGCTGGCACGGATAGCCAGAGGTTGCGGGTTCGAATCCCGGCATGGGTGAAATTTTTAGCCTCTAAATAGGTTTTCATACATAACTTGTTTTGTAATAGTTTTCAAGATGGAAACATAAAAAGTCTGTGATAACTATTTATCGAAGATACAGCCGTAGAGCGTAGTATTAAAATCTTGGGTCTTTAATAGATTTCCGCCGTAAACGGCCGTTTTTAGTCCTAGGTTGTTGATACTAGGTTCAAGACTGCAGGTCTTAAAATTATTTGTTACCGTTGTTAATTGATGATGTTTACTTTTTGAAAAAAACGTGTCATAATACAGTCTGTTAGCTTTTAAAATATACCTCGGGCTCTAGAGTAGGCTTCGGTTTTCGCCGAAGGCGCACGAGTGTAATACTACTTCCTGCTCTGTATAAAACTTTTCTTTACAATTTTGAAAAGTTATGTGTTATTAAGTGTCATATTAGTTCCGATATTTCTATAACACGATTGTATCCGATTCTATCCGATAGTAGCCGAGGTACATTCTAAAAGCTAACAGATAATAATACATACGGGAAAGCTATTCAAACAAAAAGAAGAAGACGATGTAGACCTTGCACTCGCTGGGCAGATGATGGAGAAAAGACGACCAATACAAGCTCTTACAATAAGTGTGTCCTTTGAAGTTCGTTATGAAATAAATCCGTGCTTCGCAAGGCACGTTAAGCCGTTGGTGCCGGCTGTCATATAATGGCAGTCGTTAAGCCATGTCAGAGGCCTTATGGGCGGCTTGATAACTTCTGACAGTGAGGCCCGGCCACTTTCTCACAATCCTCCACCAACCCGGACTTGGCCCCCGTGGTGGAGTATGGCCTAACCTTCCTGCGATGCAGAAAGAGACCCGTGCCCCAGCAGTGGGGACATATATGGGTTGATAACGTATGAAATAAATTTCTTTTATTCTTCTTTTTCCTGGCGGTTCTTTCCACAATGTTATCCCGTACCTCTTACACTCGTATTCCAAGACCTTCCTCAAAGTCTCCTCGACTATACTCAACGGAGGTGGAGTCGAGGAGAGTTAGAGGCATTTTCTTGAAGTATTACCAGCCAGTATTTGAAATGTACTCGAGTGAGTACAATCAATATAATCTGTGGTTTAACTCGAGTGAGAATTTGGTTTTTTCTGATGGCAATGGCGATGTCATTGCTAAGTTTTGTAAAAATTGAGTGTTGTAAAAATTGTGTAAACTCTGTTAATTAAGGAATTTGAAAAGAGTAAGTTTGGAGTTTTTTTGTCCATTTTTTCTCCAAAATTATCTAGAATTTGAATTGGACACCTAGTTTGACTTGTAACGTTCATTAGGCCGCAGTATCTGTGCTACTTTGAATAAAACCTTTTCATTTCATTTCAACTTCTGTTAGGCAGAAGTTTTTCTTTCTCGAGGAGGCTTCAAGGTAGATCCCGAGGCGCCTTAGCTTTGACAGTTAATTTCTCGACTCGAGTAAAAAACTTGCTCGATTGTAGGGAATTTAATACATTTTAAAATACTGTTTTCCTAGGTTAAGCATGAGTGTAGTGGAGGAAAACTTCGAGCAACGTCTTACAATAAGGGTGTTAGTCCATCTATCTTCATCCATCATCTTAAACCATCATCATCATCAAGTCATGTCCCCACCGAGAGGCACTGAGGAAGGTATAGGTCATACTCCACCACGGGGGCAAGTCCGGATTGGTGGAGGCTTGCAAGACTAGTGGCAGGTCTTACTGTCAGAAGTTTTCAAGCCGCCCTAAGGCCTCTGACTTGGCTTAACGACTTAAATATTAATTAACGTCTTAAATACTGTAGAACAAAAACAGAAACGTCCCTCATAAATGACTGTCCTCCCCACAGCGACAAGCCTCAGGAAAAGTGGCCCCAGTCGACCTCCATTCTGCAGAACGTTCTCGCGCCTTGCCACTCGCCTCAGCACGTCCACGTCAGCATGGGAAGCAATACCACTCAGAGGGCCGAGGAGTCCAACGTGAGTAGTGAATATTTTTTAATACTTAACCCACTGGGGTCTGGGGTTTTCAGGGTAAAGCCTTTATTAAAGAGGTTGGTCGTCGTCTGAGGAACCGTCGCTTCGACTACCGCTCCGGAGCATATTTGATGCAGAGGATATCCCTAGCAGTGCAACGCGGTAATGCTGCCAGCGTTATGGGAACCTTTGAGTCAGATATGTCTCGGGGCGGTTTGATTGACTAATTTTATTTTGTATGTATTGTGTGTGTAATTAAGAAATCACTCTGCTGATCCCCACGATACAGGCTAGGCCTAGTGTGGGGATCACCGTAATGTTTTATTTTAAATCGAGCAACTTTGCAATGTGCCTCATCTATCTTTATGTAATGGTGCATGCAAATTATTAAATAAACTCTATTCTATTCTATTCTAATTTTGTTTTTTTTTTTGTTTTAATGTCCATTTTGCTTATTTAAATAGTATTTTATATGATATGACGATACTGTTGTGGTTTTATATAAAGCTCCTTTAAAAGTGGAAGATATATTTTTTAAGGATTTCTTTATGTCTTCTTTTTTTATCAACACTCCAATCTGAACATATTCCCCATCGTACCTAGGCACTATTTTACAATCGTTTAAATTAAAATGTGTGAACGTGAAAGAATTCTCATGTCATATACTTTTTTAAAAACCTATTTAGAGGCTAAAAATTTCACCCATGCCGGGACTCGAAACCGCGACCTCTGGCTATCCGTGCCAGCGCTCTTCCAATTGAGCCAATGGGCGACTCACCGGCATCAGTGAAATTTCGAACCTCTTTACAATAATCTCTGTATTACGTACACTCGCGGTCTGAAAATGTTTACCACCTTAAGGTTGGTAATTGCATGCACAAATCTATGCCACATGGTCGATGATATTATGTGATTTGATTAGGCATAGAGCATAGAAGAAGCAATAGAGATTCACCCAAGCGAGGTTGCCATGGTTTTACAATTAATTTCTATTATTTCAACCCTAGTATTTTTGATAAATGTCATTGTAAAAAATTCAATTATGTCAACTTTTAAATAAAGAAAAGAGTTTCATCATCAAAACGTCATGAATACTCTTTTTGTTAGAATCGATGCTACAACTATTAAAAAGTAATACGTACCTAGATATAGCATTTTAGACTTTACTGCGCACAGTGTGCTAAAGAATCTAATTTGAAAACTGATAAACATTTTTAGACCGCGACCGTACAGGCAGCAAAATCTGGCTGAAGTAATTTGCATCACTTGCAGCCCCGAGTACCCGGGTGAAATTTTTAGACTCTAAATAGGTTTTTAAAATTGTCCTTAGCACGGGTTAGTGCATAAAAAAAAAATATAGCCATATACTTTGTTAAGGAAAACACCGTGCGGCTTTCGCGTGCACATTGATAAAAAACATTTTAGGGAAATTCCGGGCTCGGCAATAAATTGTCCTTACGTCGCTAAACAATAAGAATATAATAATAATATTGGCCTTTTTGCATCTACTTAATGAGATGATTTATACAGCGTCCAGTGGTATCTTCACTCACACTAGATGGGTGAAGGGACCACTCCGACGCTGTAGTGCCTGGGTCATGGTTTTATAGATGGTGTAGGCTTGCCCAGCACCTATACCATCCTGACAGCTTAGTCGGCCTAGCCCACAGGAAAGACTAGTCAATACGTGCGGAGCCAACCAAGCCGCGGGTTTCCTCACGATGTTTTCCTTCACCGTTAGCGTGTGGTATTGCGACTGCAAATTCGCAAATATACGTAACTTTGAAATTAAACAAAGTCATTGGTACATGCCCGCACTCGGGATCGAACCTGGGGCTCTCGCTTGCCAGTCTATGGTTCTACCCACTGAGCTACCACCGCTTACAAACAATAAGAATATTCTGAGAATAATACCTATACTATACTAGCTGACCCAGCGAACTTCGTAACGCCTAACAGTCGATTTTTTATTTTTGTTAATTTTCTCCTCCGTAAGAACCATTTATAATATTTGTCACGCTCATTGCTGAGAAATTCTAGGAGCCAGCACTACAGTTAACAATTTACTTAGTAAAATTCTCCATTCAGAAACTGGCCCTTAGTCGTTTCAAATTTGGTCCTTAATTATAGAACTCATTCCAGTTCATGTACGTTCATCTGCACTCACACACAACTCTCCTTCATTCCAGCTGGCGTACCGCTTACAAACCATCAACGCTCTGGCCAACAACCTGACCTGCCCGAGTCCGGCCCTGACCGCCTCGCCTCAAGCCAACACAACACCGCAGAAGCCCAAAAAGCAGGACGCCATAATGCAAACGGACCCCTGCTCAGAGGAAGAGGAGACCCCACTGAGCACCAGCTTTAGTGACCACTCCGAGAACTCTTTCCAATCGGAGAATGTGGACTACCAAAACTTGTCCGTGCCCAGTCAGTTCCAAAAGGAAGAATACGAGAGTCAAGTGCACCGTTCCAGTCAAATCAGCCAAAGAGATACTCCGGGGCAGACTGGGCTGCACCAGATCCAGGATGCTCAACGGAGTCAGAGTCAAAGCGGTCAGGCTCAGAGTCAGAACGGGCAGGCTCAGAGTCAGAACGGTCAGGGTCACAACGGACAGGGTCACAACGGCCAGGGTCACAATGGACAGGCACAGAGTCACATCGGTCAACGGGACGGGCAGATGACCGACAACTATGAGATACCAAAAGATTATACTAAAAGCAACGAGGATTTCAACAACGCTCTGGAGAGTGCCAATAAGTATGCGATGGAGAGGAAGTATGAAAAGTCAATGGAGAGCGGTTATCAACAGAAGATGCAATATAATAAGGTAACGTCTGAAACACGTAGTTAAGATAATGTTACGGGCTAGGGTTCTAGATTTGGCGGTAAAACGCCAATGACAACTTCTTAGGATTTATTCACGCAGGGTCTGGTCTGCAGGTCTTCACGACACGAGGTCCACACGAAGATTCCAGTGCGCAGGTCCAATCGAAGTCCAATAGTATCGCTGAGGTCGTAGGTTATCACTCGTTTCGCAGGTAGAACAGGATAGATTCGGATATATTCGTGTAATAGAAATATCGGAACTAATACTCAATTTCAAAATCCGAACTAACATGACACTCAATTTCGAAATCGGAACTATTATGACACTTAATTTCGAAATCGGAACTAATATGACACTTAATTTCGAAATCGGAACATTAGTCGAAACTAAGTGTCATATTAATGACACTTAATTTCGAACTCGGAACTAATATGACACTTAATTTCGAAATCGGAACTAAAATGACACTTAATTTCGAAATCAGAACTCGATCATCAGTACGAAAACCGGCGAAAATTGACAAAAACCGAATCCTACTCTAGAGCGCGAGGTATATTCTAAAAGCTTACAGAGTCTATGTGCCTTTATGTAAGTGTTATGTTATTGTATTTATTTACCTATTGACGGCCTCGGTGGCGCAGCGGTTTGGCGCGCTGACTGTAAAACCGAAGGTCTCGGGTTCGATCCCCGGTTGGGTCAAACTAGGAAAACGAACTTTTCTAGTTCGTCTCGGGTCTTGGATGTTATCTATGTATTTATTGTATTAAATCTATCGTCGAGTTATTACCTATAACACAAGTCATTTAGTTGTACTTAGTATAGGGCTAACGAGATCTGTGTAATATGTCCATGAATATTTAGTACACTTATTATTTATTTATAATTATTTTGTGCCTTTATGTAAGTGTTATGTTATTATATTTATCTATTCCAGGTACAGGATATGTATCCCAGTGACTACAACAGGGATTTCCAAGAGAAGCAAGCAGATTACAACGGACGCAACGAAGTTTATAATGGTTACCAAAATGGTTACGCGGACACTGTAGATATTCTTCGTAATCAGGTAAATATTCTTTGTTATATAATTATATACTAACCAGACCAACCCGGGCTTGGCCCCCGTGGTGGAGTATGGCCTAACCTTCGTGCGATGTAGGAAGAGACCCGTGCCCCAGCAGTGGGGACATAGAAGGGTTGTTAACGATATAATTTATAATAATGGCTAACAAAATGGTTACGTAGACACTGTAGATATTCTCCAAAATGCGGTAAATATCACTTGGTATATAATACTAATGGTTACGTAGATACTGTATGTATTCTTCGTAATCAAGTAAATATTATTTGTTATATCCACAGAACATAAAAAAAGAGTAGAAGTCGCAAGTGGGCGGTGCCCGCGTGCCTCACATTAGCAATGTATTGCCTATGCGTAGTCGGTGACAGTTTTGTTGACTTCAGTTGCCGTGCGCTTCTAGTAAAGAAAAAATGGTGAAAACTTGATTAAAATGCCTTGTTATGCTGTGTTAGAGAGCAAAAATAAAAGTTGGGGACCAAAATATACCGATCATGCCGTAACATTTCATCTGTAAGACGTATTTCATTGTATTTTTAATTAAATTTGTAATGACATGAACACGGAAACCAATCCGAAAATGAGAAAGTGAAACCACCTTTATTTACTGGTTAATAAAGTTAAATTTTCATCGAAGAAAGTGTACATTCTCTAGAAGTTTCTGTCAAAATTTGAATTCTACTCAATAACGGATGGGGGCACACATGATAAAAATCTATCGATAATTAATTGTCTATGACCGTAGAAGTCATACATACTTAACGGTACTTCGGTATTGTAAATTCCAATTCGTCTAAGTAGATAAAAGTACATTACACAACTAGAGTGGTAATACAAAGAAAGGCCTAGATCGCAGAAGTTTGCGGCCCGAGCTGCAAGCGAAATACGTAAATATGCAATCGAGAGCTTTCTTTATTACCTCCCGTGTTGTGTACATATTTTTATGTCTACACTTGGCCAGAAAGCGGCTCGTTCCGTACGCGCAGCGTGCGGAAAAAGCCACTTTATTGCCAGGTGTGGCATAGTTAGTTAGACCTGAGATTTTCACACTTAGCCTCATGATTGGGCCATTGTACGTAGTGGAGCTGTCAGTTTACTCCAGCCAGCCTATCTCTTTCCAGAAAGCCAGCAGTGCTCCGATGTCACTGCAGGCTTTCTGAAGGGACCCCGGCTTCCCAATGATGGCGGTCCGTTGCTTTTCCACGCCTTCGCAGTGAATGGTCACGTGGGCGGGTGTTTCCTCTTCTTTGAGGCATCCCAGGCAAAGCGGGCTGTCGGTTAGACCCATGTTTTAGAGATGTCTGTTCAGTGAGCAGTGGCCTGTTAAGATTGCCACAGCTTTGCGCAGATTTTCTCTTCTCAGACGCAGCAGGCTACGTGAAAGACGTTTCGAGATTGTTCTGTTCTCCAAAGTTCAGCATGCTGGCTTTCTGTTCGTGACCTCAACCATTTTCTGAACTGGTTGTATGGGAGTGGGAGCAGGGGTTCGGGTCTTTCCACTGTAGTTTCCGTGCCTCTTTTAGCGAGTTCATCTGCGGCATCATTGCCCAGGGAGCCGCTATGACCCTTTATCCATTGTAAAGTGACTCTGTTATTTGTTGACAGTTTTTCCAATTCATGGTGACACTCTAGTATCAAGCTGTTGTTTGTAGGATTGCTGTTGAGTGCTTGTAGGACTGAGGCGCTGTCCGAGATTATGCGTATTGCGTAAGCCTTCGCATTTCTTGGGTTCAACAGCGCGACAGCTCTTGTTAGCCAGGTGTGGCATAAAATAATTATTGTTATTTTATACCTACTTCCTAAGTGCCTTTTCAAATGCTTCCGGTCGCCGTCCGGTCGCCGGGCCGGGTAAAGTAGTAATGTATGAGCTCTTGTCGCCGGCTGGCCGTTGTGCATGTGAAAACTGTCATTGGAGCACAGCTAGATTGCGATATAGTTTTTCTTCACCAGTTTATCAGTGACTGAAATATCTAAGAAACTATCAAAGTAATTTTAATCAAATACAACAGAAAACCGTGGCAATGATACAACAACCCTCAAGGAATCAAAACAATTTGGAAGTGAGTTTTCGTTTAGTTTTCCTAAAAAACCGAATACGTAAGTAAAATGGATGGCAGCGATAGGAAGGCAAAATTGGTTCAATACGACGATGAGCACAATATATTCAGAGCATTTTCATGAACACTTCATAATAACTAAAAAAGGCGGAAGGTGTGCCACCTTCCCACTTGCCACTTATGCAGCAATACCAAAAAAAAATGTGCTTCACTTCCAGGTTAGACTCTTGCGTATAATTGAAATATATTAGTACCATCATCAATAAAATTAGTATAACGTATGAAACATGGCGTACATATTGACAAAGATCTGAATTGAGTCGTAGAATACATGATATTTCCCGTGTTATATTTTCTAACGCCCGCGAAGCAGCGGGTTAAAGGTAGTTTTAAATAAAAGAACATTTTAAAATATGAAATCTACCACATTGTTTTCTTTGTGCATCTATTTACCCTATTAGTCTTGAATCTTTTATTGCACAAAAAGATAAAAGATGCATTTTCTACCAGTCAACCCGCAGGCAAAAAAGAAATAGCTAAAAATTCTTCTAAGTACCAGTATTCGTAATCGGCCATTAATGTGTTAAACTGTTTGTACAGGTATAATTTGTCGATAGGTTCTCTCTATCGACAATCTAGAACTCGCATTGTCCCATCCCAAACTGTGAATGTACTTGTTTTTCAATTTTGACCTTTATGTCTTAGTAGGTAAAAGTTCTTTTCGGTCCGACACGGCGGTAGTTCCATCTAGTGTAGAGTAGCGTTACTACAAAATGTCAACCTTAATTTCATCATTGTCATTTGACTTGGATCATTGTTAACATTACAAAAAGGTGCATATTGTAATTGAAACTTTTATGATGTACACCTTTTCGGCATTGAATTTATTTACCAATGGCAGCTCGGCATTCGTAGTGTGCGTTTGGTTTATAAGTATCAGTTTGGTTACACTGGTTTTCGTACTAATGTGTCATGTCGCTACTTCTACTCTTTTTTTATGTTCTGTGGTTATATCATTATATTAATTATATAGTGATGGTTACCAAAGATTACGCGGACACTAGAATTTCTTCGTAATTAGGTAAATATTATTTGTTACATAATTATACATAATAATAGTTAACAAAATGGTTATGTAGACATTGTACATATTCTTCGTAATCATGTAAATGTTATTTGGTATATACCATAATATATTATGTAAATAATGGTTACCAAAATGTTTACGCTGTCACAATAGAAATTCTTCGTAATTAGGCAAGTATTATTTGGTATATACCACATTATGTAAATAATGGTTACTAAAATGGTTACGCAGACACTAGATATTCTTCGTAATCAGGTAAATATTATTTAATAAGACCAGCCACTAGTCTTGCAATCCTCCACCAACCCGGACTTGGCCCCCGTGGTCGAGTATGGCCTAACCTTCCTACCATACAGGAAGAGATCCATGCCCCAGCAGTGGGGACATGCAAAGGGTTGACATCAAATTTACTTTTAACATTTTACTTCTTTGAATAGAATAGAATTGAATAGAAAACGTTTATTTGGTACCAACAAAATCAAAACAAAAGCAGTAATGGTTTAGCGTGTAGGTAACAGATTCTGAACAGGCACGTTAAGCCGTTGGTGCCGGCTGTCATACAATGGCACTCGTAAAGCCATGTCAGAGGCCTTATGGGCGGCTTGATAACTTCTGACAGTAAGGCCCGCCAATGTCTTACAATCCTCCACCAACCCGGACTTGGCCCCCGTGGTGGAGTGTGGCCTAACCTTCCTGCGATGCAGGAAGAGACCCGTGCCCCAGCAGTGGGGACATACAAGGGTTGATAGCGATAACAGATTCTACATGGAGTACTTACTACCATGCTTCTTCTTCGTCGTATCCTCATGGCTGAGGGACGTGACTAAGGGCAGATAACGCCATCAGCTCGATCCATTGGGTTCTATTACGCGCCAGATGTATGGCTGCTTGTAGGGTCCTAAGAAGATAAGATAAGAATATTCTTTATTGTACACTGGAAAAACAACAAATACAAAACAATTGCAAATATACATAGTACAATTGGCGGCCTACCCGAAGCTTTAGTTATTATATCTGACCAACGCGTTGGTGGTCGTCCTCTGCTTCGTTTCCCGTTCGCTCGACCGGCGATGATAACATACTCCAGGTTATCTGGCCCGCTACGGCCCGCGTACTACCATAAATAAGACATAAACTGACTTTGATTAGTAATCTTTTTTTATCTTTATCTTTCCAGCAGCACAACATCCAAATGTTGCAGGAGCCCCATCGGCTGGGTGAAGGGCCGGGCTTATTCGACGGACACATCAAGCAGGAAAGCGATTTACCCCACGAGGACCTCTACGGGCAGAAGGAGGGTGAGTTGACAATCGTTATCAACCCTTGCATGTCCCCACTGCTGGGGCACGGGTCTTCCTGCATCGCAGGAAGGTCGGTGTATATCTTGTTGGTAGTCCTAATAAATTCTTCCCAAATTCTTCCCGCGGGTGTCGTAAAAGGCCACTAAGGGACACAAACCAGGGGGTGGGCAGCAGCGCCCCCTGCAGTACAATTCCACCAAACTGCGATCCCCAACCCGCATGCCCAGCGTGGGGCTTATGGGCATTACCCCCCAATGATGGCACAACCTTGCGCTCATTAGGCGATTGCTATGTCCAGCAGTGGACTAATATAGCCTGAAGAAGATGTCCTAATAAATAAAAAAAATAATAAAAAATTATAGGATACAGCGGTCCGCTCTACACCTTAAACTTAACAACTTCTCTGTCCAAGATATAATTCAATTCCAATTCCCTCCGTCCACAGTTAGATAGTTGTATGCCCGAAGATGTAATGAAAATGAGTCAAATGTGACTCATAAACTTATTTCTGCCCTTGAGTCCTATAAGACTCTTGGACAGGAAATGAAATGGAAAGGTTTTATTCAAAGTAGCGCAGAAACTGCGGCTTAATGAACGTTACAATTCAAACTAGGTGTCCATTTTTAAATCTAGATCGTTTTGGAGAAAAAATGGACAAAAACAGGGAAGTTAAACTAGAAACTTAAAATTAACAAAATACTCATGGTTTCCAGTCAACTTATTATGTTTTAAAAAACCTATTTAGAGGCTAAAAATTCCACCCATATCGGGACTCAAACCCCCGCGACCTCTGGCTAACCGTGCCAGCGCTACCAATTGAGCTAATGGGCAAGTGCCTTTCGTCATGCCTACCCTGTGAATATGCCCGTTTCTCTCCCGCAGAGAGCGACATATATGCTGAGCAGAGACGCCAACTGATGCTGCAGCAACGGATGCTGGATCAACTGCAGCCACATGTGAAGACAGAGCCGGACCCTTTAGGAGGTGAGAGAGTGTCATAGAGCGTCATAGGGTGTCATAGTGTCATAGAAAGTGGCGCAACTCATCTTTCGTTGATAAGTTTGATCAACTGTAGTCACATAGGAAGACAAAATCAAACTCTAGAAGTTAAGAGACTGTCTTCGAGAGTCATAGGGTGTCATAGTCTCATAGAAGCCCAGAAACGGTGCGTCAGGGCGATTTGTGGACTTAAAGGAATGGATAGCTGCAAACCTTATTTTATAAAACATAAACTGCTGACACTTCCCTCTCTATATATTTTCGAGATGGCTGTCTTTGTTAGAATGAAGCCACAGTATTTTGTTAAAGCCTCCACAGTTCGTTCTAGAGACATACGTAAGCAAAACAGACATAGACTTTGTTTACAAAAATGCAGCACTGCTCTCATGAGAAAGAGTGTTTTCTGTATGGCTCCCTTGATTTTTAACAAAATCCCTAATAGCATTAAAGATCTAGAGCTAAGACAATTTAAAAATAAATTATTTATATTACAAATAGAAAAATATTATTATAGTATTAACGACTTTCTGTGCGATAAAACAATCTTACACTAAACTTCGTATTTTTAGTTTGCACTTAACAGTTTTAATTTGTTTTATTTGTCTTTGTGCATCTCATGGATTTGTAAATACAAAATTACTGCATGCCTGCATGAATATTCATATGGACAGTGGGTAGAACATGGAATGATCATTAAGAAATATATTTAAGACCTGTATTTAACACTGTTTACCTATGTTCATGAATAAACTATTCAGATTCTGATTCTAGAAAAAACGTCATTGTCGATGATGTTTATCACGTAGAAAGACAAAGTCAGACTCTTTAGGAGTAAAGATAGTGCAACGGATGCTGGATCAACTGCAGCCGCATGTGAAGACAGAGCCGGACCCTTAGGAGGTGCGAGAGAGTGTCATAGAGCGTCATAGGGTGTCATAGTAAAAACGTCAAGCGGTTGATTATGTTCATCACATAGAAAGACAGACAGACTCTTTAGGAGTTAAGATAGTGCAAAGGATGCTGGATCAACTGCAGTTGCATGTGAAGACAGAGGACCCTTTAGGAGGTGAGAGAGAGTGTCATAGAGCGTCATAGGGTGTCATAGTGTCATAGAAAAAACGTCAAGCGGTTGATTATGTTCATCATGTAGAAAGACAAAGTCAGACTCTTTAGGAGTTAACATAGTGCAACGGATGCTGGATCAACTGCAGTTGCATGTGAAGATAGAAAACCCTTTAGGAGGTGAGAGAGCGTCGTAGAGCGTCATAGGGTGTCATAGTGTCATAGAAAGTGGCGCTACTCATCTTTCGTTGATGAGTTTGAACAACTGTAGTCACGTAGGAAGACAAAATTAAACTCTAGGAGTTAAGAGAGTGTCTCCGAGAGTCATAGGGTGTCATAGTGTCATAGAAAAAACGTCAAATTGTCGATGATGTTTATCACTACCGGCATCGGCGAAATTTCGAACCGCATGTGGGTACAGCGATATCATTGATTCACAGCGATGTAAAACCTAACTGCAAAGTAGGTACTCGGGGCTGCAAGTGATGCAAATTACTTCAGCCAGATGTCGCTGCCTGCACGTAATGCAGATTAATTGTAAAGAGGTTCGCTGGTGAAATTTCGCTGGTGCCGGTACTTGCCCATAAGCTCAGTTGGGAGAGCGCCGGTACGGTTAGCCAGAGGTCGCGGGTTCGAGTCCCGGCATGGGCGGTATTTCTAGCCTCTAAATAGGTTTTTAAAATTGTCCTCAGCACGGGTTAGGGCAACAAAAAGAATATAATCATGTAATTACTATACTACATTCTTCGATATTCACCCTTGTATGTCCCCACTGCTGGGGCACACTCTCTTCCTGCATCGCAGGAAGGTTAGGCCATACTCCACACCGGTTCCGAGTTCGGGTTGGTTGGTGGATATTTTATTTATTTCCATTCTTTATTGCTGTCATTACACAAGTAAATCTACAAGGGCGTGCTCAATGCAAGAAGCATTCTCTTCCAGCAAACCTTATATACTACATTCTTATGTTCAGGATTCTTATGTCCAGGTTTCCTCAAGGTGCTTTTCGCTTTGTTCGCAGCTTGCGACCAGTCCATTGGTGCAGACAGCCCCTACTATCAGAACGGGCACAACAATATTGGCAGTAAGTCAAGCTTTACTATAATTGTCACTTCGCAGAGGTAGACCGGTGGCAGCGGAGCGGTAGAAAAAGCGGTAGATTCATGTCGACCACTTTTCAAGAAACTAAATATACTGCCACTGCCCGCCTTATATATATTTGAAGTGTGCCTATACGTAAAGAAAAATATTAGGGACTTCCAAATAAAAGATTGCGCATTCTCTGCTAGATACCCAAAACGTTTGGCCGGATTACCTCATAAAACAACATCATTTGCGAAAAATTCACTACAGCCACTACATGTCAATCAAACTGTATAATGCCCTACCAGAATCTATATCCAATCTGCACTTTAGGATAGTCAAAATGAAATTGTTTATAAGTTTATGTGAGAATTCCATTTATAAAATTGAAGATTTTTTAAAATTATAATCTGAATTTAATGTACCCACTATTGATACTATTTTGTTTATATTTTGTATTATATTTTGTTGTGATGTACATCATTTTCTATTCTGTCTATTTTTATTAAATTTTTTTTTTACTTTAACGATAATTATGTTTTAATCAATAAAAAAAAATGTAACATAATAATTTAAGAATTTTATAATTTAATTTCAATAATATACAATTGTAATTTAATAAGTTGAAATTGACTCTTAAATACCAACAGATAAAAACAAGTGCAATATTAACCCTTCTAGCGCCACGCGCGCTCGGAAAAAAGAAAGTTCAAAGGTACCGCATAGTGCAGGGTCATTTCGCACCGCCATTTTTTTGCATCTTTTTTGTGAACACAGTTCCGCATTTCTCAAATTAGAGAAAGTACTACGTAATTATTCAATAAGTGTTATATATCACTACAATCTGCATAAAATTCCCTATCCGGTTATTATACTTGTAATGCTAATAAAATTATCAATAAACTTACATGATATTCAAATGACGAGATGAATTTCACTATCCACGCCATTTTGACACTACTTTGAACTTTGTCTCACTATTTTCACTAATTACTCATTCACTAGCACTGAACTAACACTTATAATATGATCTGCATATTATCTATTACTGTTTACACAATTTTCATACTCTAATTCACCAAAATAAAGCTATAAATGAATAATTACCAGGAAGAGGTAAAATGACACTGACCGCCCATACAAGCGGCACAATCCGGGCTAAAAGTTCGAGGCTTTTTTCACTTTCTTTTCCATCAAATACAACGAAACTATTATTTGAATCATAATCTACACACTTTTCCCAGTAATTTGATATATAACACATGAACAAATACGCAGCGTTGCCTTCTCTAAATAACTAATAAAACTTTAGCGAGCGGAGCAACTCACGACGAAAACGCAAAATGGCGTCTGACCTAGCAAGCTCATGTGGTTTCGATGATAATTCAATTTTTTTCCACGTCACGTCATTTGATTGGTTGGCGAAAGTAATCCTTACTAACCATTGGCCAATAAAACAACAGATATTGTCCATAGAGAATGCACAGAGCATAGATAAAAAGAGTCCAATCTGAGCGTTGCATAGTGTACATACGTCTGTACACTAAGCGCTTGGGGGATGCGCGCGGCCGGGCTGATTAGTGTACAGACGTATGTACACTAAACGCGAGAAGGGTTAACTGCAAACAATTTTGCATGCCTGATAATTTACTTATATAAAATGTACCGTGTATGCTTGCAAATGACTAAATAATAATAATAATATGGCTTCTCAATCAAGAGGTCGAAGGTTCGAATCCCAGCATACTAAGTTAGGTACATTTGTGGCGTTACACTGCTAACCGTCAATGTCTAACACTGCTAACAGGCTACATGTGAGCATAAATATGGCAGCAGACATGTTTTTTCTCCGCCACTGTCTTACAATCCTCCACCAACCCGGACTCTGCCCCCGTTGTGGAGTATGGCCTAACCTTCCTGCGATGCAGGAAGAGACTCGTAACCCAGCAGTAGGGGCATGCAAGGCGTTGATATCAAGTATATATAAGCTTTTACAGCAGGGCAGTATCACGTGTCTAAAAAATAAGTTTGTAGGTAGACTTTTGCCTTGAAAACCATGCAACGGTGGATGGATTGATTGACTCGTGACTGCCTCGTTCGTCTAGCCGTTAAGGCGCTTGGGTACCAAGACAGAGGGCGTGGGTTCGATTCCTACTGGGGGTCGCCGTACATTTGTACAAGCGGCCTCAGTCTGGTTGTATTTTCGTATTTGTGACTTCCTCGTCCGGTTACCATAGTACAGTGTATCCTAGTTTGGGACCAGGTCAAGTGGTTGTGTTGTAAGGATGTAATAAATAAATAAATGAGTGAGTGAGTGAGTGAGTGAGTGAATGAATGAATGAATGAATGAATGAATGATCATGGATATATTACACAGATCTCGTTAGCCTCTTCGGCCTCTTCATTTCCACGTCAGCCAGCACAGAATCGCGGTAGTCTCATCCACTGTTTGCCGGCCACTTTACTTAGGTCTGTTTCACACAATATTAGGGAAAACATAAGTAAAAAGGCCGGAATGAATTATATTCACAGCTTTTATTCTAACGTGTTATAGACACAGCAAAGTACCAAATATGGATAACGGAAACAGTCTTGCCAACACTATACAAAATAATCAGCTAAATCTATGATCGGATGTGTTCCGAACAAGGTCATCTGACCATCTGGCTGCTGATCTGCCCACCGACCGTTCCCCGTTACAACTATTATTATTTATTCATTCATTCATTTGTTCGTTCGTTCATTCATTCATTCATTCAATTAATTGATCAATAACTTTGTTTCACAGTGGGCTACTACGAACAGTTCGCCCGTCAGCCCGGCCCGGAGCTTCTGATAGCGAAACAGAACGCTTTGGCTGCGCACACGCAGATTTGTGAGTCCCCCCCCCCTCTCATGTTATCTCCAAAACTTAGGCTAGCTGGTAGATAATGCTAAGTGGCATTAAGCTTGCCTATGTGCAAAATTTTTGTACAATAAAGAATTACAATAATAATAACTGATATGTGAAATGAAATGAAAATGTTTTGTTCAAAGTAGCGCAGAAACTGCGGCTCAATGAACGTTACAATTTAAACTATATAATAATATAGCATTTAAATGTGATAATTTTGAATTCCGCCAATAATCCCACAAGCACCATGCGGTTAGTTAATGCACCGCCCTACCTCCCACTTTTTTGACTTGTGAGCCTGAGGCTGCCTCGTGTTAGAGGCGAAACGCGTCGCGTGTTTTCTCACACAAGTATTGGTGTCGGTGGTGGAGTGTTCGTGTCTTGCTTCTGCTTGAACAAGTGGAATTTAGCATTCTCACATTTAAATGCTATATTATTATATAGTTTGAATTGTAACGTTCATTGAGCCGCAGTTTCTGCGCTACTTTGAACAAAACCATTTCATTTTCGCATTTAAATTTTAAAGCAGCGATGAAATGAAATCATCACTTTCATGCAGTTTTCATTGTACTACAATGCATTAACACAGTCAAGGGCCTGATGAGCCGGATAACATCACGCTTTCTCCGTTGCAGGGCAAAACTCGATCCGCAGACCGTTCTTCTACAGCGAAAACGTCCACTCGAGCGGATCTCAACTGTTACATAGATACGAGGTATGTGACTAGCCGGAACATAAAAAAAATAACTCAAAATTCTTTTATTCATTGTAAATTCATTGTAGGCTAAAAATTCCACCCATGCCGGGATTCGAACCCGCGACCTCTGGCTATCCGTGCCTGCGCTCTTCCAACTGAGCTAATGGGCGACTCACCGGCATCAGTGAAATTTCGAACCTCTTTACACTATTCTCTGTATTACGTACAGGCAGCGACATCTGGCTTAAACAAATTGCATCACTTACAGCCCCGACTACCTACTTTGCAGTTAGGTTTTTACATCGCACGAGAGCGCTGGCACGGATAGCCAGAGGTCGCGGCTTCGAATCCCGGCATGGGTGGAATTTTTAGCCTCTAAATAGGTTTACGCTAACGGTGAAGGAAAACATCGTGAGGAAACCCGCGGCTTGGTTGGCTCCGCACGTATTGACTAGTCTTTCCTGTGGGCTAGGCCGACTAAGCTGTCAGGATGGTATAGGTGCTGGGCAAGCCTACACCATCTATGAAACCATGACCCAGGCACTACAGCGTCGGAGTGGTCCCACCCATCTAGTGTGAGTGAGGATACCACTGGACGCTGCATAAATCATCTCATTAAGTAGATGCAAAAAGACCAATATATATATATATAAATAGATTTTTAAAATTGTCCTTAGCACGGGTTAGTGCATTAAAAATAAAAATAGTATAATTACTTATTTTTATTATTATTATTATGCTATTATGGATTTCCGCAAAGTAACGCCTGATTCTATACAACATATCCTAACTCCAAAGTTGGCTGGCTGGCCGGCTGATTGATTGATTGATTATGATTGACTAACTAACTTGCCCTTTTGTCCCCAGGATCTGTCGCGGATCCTGCAGTGATGTCGCACATTCCACGTTCACACGAGCTAACACTCGGCGCAAGATAAAAGTGATATTACTAAGTGAGGGCGAGAGAGGTTTTTATTATTTTTTGTTATATTATTGTCTTAATTTTATTATAATTATTTTACTTATCATGTTGCGCACGCCACGGATATGCGCAACTTAAATTTTACACCGAATACTGGCCTTTGAACTCGAGTTCAATTTTTTGAACTCTAATACGCTTTGGTTTTAGGTCGTGATGCTGTTTTTGAAACATCTGTTCTTTCAACATTTGTTTTCATCTGAACCAGGATACGGGCTACTTTTGTACTCTGATGGTTTTAATAAAAAAAAATATCAGATTTGTCACAACATTAAAAGTGATTGCGTTGTGTGGATGTTGTGACGCTATTGGAACTGACAGAAGAACTCGGGTTCAAAAGTCACGACTAATCAGGTTCAATTTAAACTTTAATATAGCAACCTGTGTTAAATATATCAATGCTTCATAGTACCAACTTGGGCATCTTTATACAATGTATGTGACCATAAGAACTCTGGTTCAAAAGTCACGCCTACTCCAGTTCAATTTTAACTTTTAAGGTGCTTCATAGTGCTAACTAACCAATGGAAATCATATTTTTTTATCTAAAAGTGAACTTAAGAAATTCTTAACAACTGTGACAACTATTTTTAGAACCTACCTACAGCCTAGAATCGACAACCAAGGACTTTTAGGTAAAACGTAATTACCTTATTTCCCGACGTTTCGGCAGCGTTACAGTTGCCGTGGTATTAAGTAGACCACGGCAACGTTTTCCCTAGTAAACAATCGCGATCAGACCCGTTTAATCAAATAACTATGTATGAGTATCGCGAAGCATTAAGAAACACCAAGGACTTTATTCGACGACCTCTGTGGCGTAGCGGTAGCGCAACTACCTACCCGTGCAAGAAGCCCCGGGTTCGAATCCCAGCTGGGAACAAAAAAAAAACCCAGGTCTTGGATGTTTACATGTTTGCGATGTCGCTGTTTCTGGTTACCACGACACAGGGTATCCTAGTGTGGGGCCAGAGGCAATGTATGCGCCTGCATGTAGATGTTATTCGATTAAAGTTCTAATCTATTGATCATGGGTTCCAGAATGTAAGCCCTAAAAATAGTTGTCACAGTTGTTAAGACTTCTCATGTTCACTTTTAGGCTAAGGACTCACGAAGCGGTTTTCACCCGTGCCCGCCGCGGTTGCGGGCCCGCAGCCTTTGTAGAATACAGATATTTATGTAAAAAATTAAAGCACACTTCACGACGCCTCTTACGCGGTTAGAAATCCGACGCCATTTTGCCTTCTTTTTTTAATTCTTCTGTGAAGGAAGTATAACGCGACAGCTCGTTTCTGGTGTGTGTCCACGACGGTCTGGAACTCAACTGATCGTTTAACCGCCCGTCTTGCGATTATCAAACCGCCAAGTTTGCGAGCGACAATCGCAACCGCGACGGCTGCGTAACCGCACAAAACTCCGGTCTCGTGAGCTTTGAAAATAAAACTCCATTCTGCCACCGCGGCGGGCACGGGTGAAAACCGCTTCGTGAGTCCTTAGCCTTAGCTGGAACACGCTTAGTCCTATATCCAGTCAATATATCCGATAGTAGCCGAGGTATATTCTAAATAAAGCTAACGGACTATGTTATATTATAATAGTACATTACACAACTAGGGTGGTAATACAAAGGAAGGCCGAGATCGCAGAAGTTTGCGGCCCGAGCTGCAAGCGAGGGACGTAAATATGCGATCGAGAGCTTTCTTTATTGCCTCCCGTGTTGTGTACATCTTTTTATGTCTACACTTGGCTAGAAAGCGGCTTTTTTAGTACGCGCAGCGTGCGGAAAAAGCCACTTTATTGCCAGGTGTGGCATAAAACAAGTTATAAATTGCACGCACGCACGCTGCGGCTTTTTACGCTTTTTACGCGGCTTTTTACGCACGTTGCGCGTACGTCAAAAGCCGCTTTCTGGCCAAGTGTAGACATAAAAAGATGTACACAACACGGGAGGTAATAAAGAAAGCTCTCGATCGCATATTTACGTCCCTCGCTGGCAGCTCGGGCCGCAAACTTCTGCGATCTCGGCCTTCCTTTGTATTACCACCCTAGTTGTGTGATGTACTATTGCATTGGTGGCGCTGGTTAGGGCCCCAAAACGCCTTAATAGAACGATAACGTTCGTGGCACTAAATACTCCATCACACCAAACTATGCGTATATCACGAATAAACTTGGTGTAAGTATTGTATAACTATGCAGTGTTTTGTCACTTTTCTTCCAACTGAAAGTTACATGCGAATGACGTGAACAAAACACTGTGAAACTATACCAGGCTTATACGGTGTTTATAAGTAAAAGCCTATGAGTTTATACAGGGTATGAGATAGTCAGAACTCGGGTTGATTTGTCAAAAGTTATTATCATTATTATTTCTTAAGCCGCGCCCACAAGGCCGTATCGCCTTGTGGGCGCGCAAATCTTCGCGTTATCGCGATAGTGTGGCCGTACCATTAGCGAAATTCCCAGGCCCATAGACTCTCACTGTAGTTTCAAACTGAAGTATCCGGAGTTACCAAGAATGATATTAAAATAATCAAATATCTTCGTCCAATCTACAAATCGATCGAAGAAATTGGGCGACTTCATCAATTGTCTTGTCAACACTGATATTTATATGGAAGCGCTCGTGGCCTAGTTGAACCGAGTCATTGGAATTAATCTCTTGAGGTAGGCAACAACAGGCGCGGTCAGGTGCAGGATGGGCGACCGTCTCGTGACTACCGCTAGTGGCATTTTTCAGAGCGCTTCCGTGCGTCGCAAGGCACGTTTAGCCGTTGGTGCCGGCTGTCATGCAATGGCAGTCGTTAAGCCATGTCAGGGACATTCTGCGCCGCTTGATACCTTCTGACAGTAAGGTCCGCCACTCTATTACAATTGTCCATTTTCTCGAGACTACACAGAAAATATTGCTGTTATTGGACCAGTGAAATGGGGTTACCTCAAAGAAATTTGATCAAATATTGAATTTACACCTTTTCAAAATTGTCATCGTCATCGTCAGGCTTTACTAGTCCACTGCTGGACATAGCCCTCCCCTAAAGAGCGCCACGTTGTGCTATCATAGGGGGTAATGCCCATAATCCCCACGCTGGGCATGCGGGTTGGGGATCGCAGTTCGGTGGAATTGTACTGCAGGGGGCGCTGCTGCCCACCCCCCGGTTTGTGTCCCTTAGTCGCCTTTTACGACACCCGCGGGAAGAATCGGGTTGGTGGCCGACACCATACAGCAAAAATTGTATTGAGGGCTAATTCGAAAACCATTTCGAGATTTGGATTTGCAAAGCCCGTAAAATTACTTTCACTATTTTCTGTGGTTGTATTTGCGAGAAAAAGTAAAAAAAATTGCTGATGACGTCACACCGTGGCTTTCAGTGAACACGCCTTTGCCAAGTTAAGAAAAAAGTAATGGACCTGGCAATACTAAAATGGCATTTGTAATCATGTTTTTTTTTGATGTTATGCAAAGGAAGACATATATGTGAGCCTCTTTGTTTATTTTATAAACTTTAAAATAATAAAAAAAATATAAGAAAACGGGCGTATTTCAGAAGATAAAAAAATATGCGTCTCCTATCTTTGTGATATCTTTTAATAATCAAATTAACATCAAGGTATTTGTGGTGAAAAGAGGTCCATTGCAAAATTGGACAAAGATATTTGATAGGTGTAATATCACCCTAAGTAACTTTTCGTTTGGTACCTGGGAGGCACGAAAGACATAGTATTGACCACAAAACAGCAACACCCTACATGGATAGGCCCTTCAACACCCTTCACTGGATTGAACCAGTTCTTAAAATGCGTTAAATAGTTCGGCTAAAAACCTATTTAGAGGCTAAAAAATTTACCCATGCCGGGACTCGAACCCGCATCCTCTGGCTATCCGTGCCAGCGCTCAATTGGAACCCGCAACCTCTGGCTATCCGTGCCAGCGCTCTTCCAATTGAGCGCTGGCACGGATAGCCAGAGGTTGCGGGTTCGAATCCCGGCATGGGTGAAATTTTTTGCTTCTAAATAGGTTTTTAAATTTGTCCTTAGCACGGGTTAGTGCATTAAAAATAAAAAATATATAGTTCGGTTTAGTTGGCATTAGAAATTTCTTTTACGCACCAAAAATATTTCGAAATTGCGAGACAAATAAATTTTAATAAAAAATTATGTAAGTGGCGAAAAACAATTGTACAAATGAAACAAACAAAAACATGAGTAATTTTGTACATATTTTGTGTTGGTATAAAGAAAAATGTACATTATTGCTACAAAAGTGACTAAAATATATGTATAAATAATTGTAAAAAGATAATATTACAAATAATGATAAAAATTGAGTAAGTAAATAGTTTGTAAGAATTACGAAACGTATCCTTGCTTTTTGTTGCCATTTTTATATAATTTTATAACAGAAAATAATATTCTATATTTATTTTGTTATTTTGAAATTGTAATCTTAGAGTTATTTCCAATTTATTCTGTTCTTGGGATTTGACCATAAAAAAAATTATAGAGTTTACTTAACATGTAATATGGTTCAAATAGAATTCAACTACGAAAGAATAATTAAACATTATAGTCTTCTCAACTTGATATTTTGCAAAACATAGCACTATCATGATCTATGTATGTTTCGAATTGTTTTTTATTATAGTTTCGATTAGAACTAAATGTACTTTAAAAAAAATAGTTACCATAATAATTTCTTAATAACAGAAATAATGCCGAGTCGTTTCTCCAAAAGGTTTCCTGAAATTGACGAAAACTCACTGGTCCGACGTCGGACGGCCGAAGGAATGTATTGTGTAATTATGTAAATGGTGATATATATCGAATTTACGTGGCAAAAGTTTTAAAAGAAATTTAGGAAAGTTATAAAAGTTGTGACGTCAAGACAATGTTTCGTTTTGCTAGGATGATGTAAAATTTCTTGCCAAAATTTCGTTTAAGGCGACACCCGTTGCTTACTAGCGCCGCGAGTGTAAATATCATATCTTCTTCTATAAGTCGTCTTTGAGAAAAGTGAACGTAAGAAATGTCAATAAACATAGTAGCTTTTTCTTAGAACCTAGTGACGTGAACCTGGGTATAAAGATACAGAAAAAAAATACAACCATGATTTCTTTAATCTAAGTCTTCTTCTTAGGCTATATTAGTCCACTGCTGGACATAGCCCTCGCCTAATGAGCGCAAGGTTGTGCCATCATTAGGGGGTAATGCCCATAATCCCCACGCTGGGCATGCGGGTTGGGGATCGCAGTTTGATGGAATTGTAATGCAGGGGGCGCTGCTGCCCACCCCCTTCTAAGTAGTCTTAAATCTGAGTAATGTTACAACAATTGGCGTCGCTAAGAGCGATCTCTGCCAGACAACCTTTGTATATCTAGCTCGTTAAAGTATTTTTGCCAAAAACGGCTACACCGCAGATAAAAATAGTTTTTTATTTATTCAAAAGAAGATATTCAATTCAATTTATTTCAACGTAAAGAATTTACATGTTGTTTGCTGAATGTCAATGTACAATGTAAAATGAAAGCCCCTGCCTTCGGGCCGTATTGTAGTGGAGAAAAGGGCAGCGGAAAAAAATCCACTCATCTTTTCTGAAGTCGTCTTCAACCACCTACGTAATAAATCACACTTGCATAATTTGCTACACTGCTAAAGGAATTTATCGGCAAGCAGTTATCACATTGGTTAATTTTTATTAAAACAAGACAAGAAAACAAGGAGCGCTCGTGGCCTAGTCGAACCGAGTGATTGGAATCAATCACTGGAGTTAAGCAACAACAGGCGCGGTCAGGTGCAGGATGGGCGACCGTCCCGTGACTACCGCTATTGGCATTTTTTCCGAGCGCTTCCGTGCTTCGCAAGGCACGTTAAGCCGTTGGTGCCGGCTGTCATGTGATGACAGTCGTTAAGCCATGTCGGAGGCCTGCTTGATAACTTCTGACAGTAAGGCCCGCCACGGTCTTAGAACCCTCCACCAACCCGGACTTGGCCCCCGTGGTGGAGTATGGCCTAACCTTCCTGCGATCCGGGAAGGGACCCGTGCCCCAGCAGTGGGGACATACAAGGGTTGGTATCGAAAACAAGATACGATGTTTTTTAAATTCGTGGCGCTAGTTATCACAGGGTAGACCTTGTATATTTCTTTCTCTTTTTGGAAATAGCACGTCAAATGGTGCTCGCAAGCACCGTAGATATTAGCAGAAAATGAAGACGGAATTAAGTGAAGATCCCTTCATGCTTATTGCATTTTTTGTTGTTTTATGTATGAAAAAGAATACTTATAGAAATATTATAAAGAACGTTGTTTTTCTTTTTTTGTTAAGAGTACAATTTTTTTTCGAATGAGGGATTTTTCTGACAGCTAAGAAAAGTAGTTCCTAATTTGTCAGTAGATGGCGTTTTCAGGTAAGGGTTTTTGTTTTTTTAATAGGATAAGCCACTTTCCAGTTTATTCTGTGGTCCACAGTCCACAGATCACGTGGCATTTCTTTTCTCTCATTTTTGCTCTTGCACTATTGTTATTTGATTTTCGTGCTAAAATCATGGTTGATCAGTTGACGTTGATCAGTTGATCACAGACTAGATTCCTTCCAGTCGATGAAATCGCAAAACAGCAATAAAGTTTTTACCTGTGGCAAGCAATAACAAACAAAAAAAGGTAAACCCTTGCAATTCAGCGCCATCTCATCGTAGCTTTTAGAACTATTTTTTTTTAATAGATGTCAGAAAAATCCCTCATTTTGTACGTAAAGGTCTAATAATATAACATAATTATAATAAGTTTATTGAATGACTGTTGAGGTCTGGTCTGTTATTCTTCAAAAGTACTCTAAGTCGTTTTGAAGATGTACAACTTTTCTATTGTATATGATTTTAAAAAAAAAGTTTCGAATTCAGCAATTTGTCGGTGTGTTTTGTAAAAATATTTTTTTCCGCTTGTGAATAATATTTTATCATCGGAATTGATCTTTTTATCATAGCATGACGCTAGATTTTTTTTAATTATTGTACAAATGACGTAAGGCCTAGTAAAGGTACTCTGTGTCGTTTCATTTACCAATAGTCACGTAAGTTTTTATTAATTGGGAAAGAGGTACTTTGTTATTACAGAGAAAATTGAACCACATAAGTGAATATACTTTCGAGCGTGCACAAAGAACTTAATTTTAACGTTTTTGACAAGTTTATCTCTCTGTTTATTTTTTTAAAATCCGATTTCGCTTCTGTTTTTTTTAAAATAAAATCACGATATTCTATTGAAAATGAAAATTATATATAAAGTTATGTATATTGTATTGTAAAACATCACTTCCTTTTAAAGCGTATTTTCTTTTTAGTAAAAAAAAAGTAGCCAAAGACAAAATTATAATTTTCGTAAAAGGTAAAAATGAAAACATTTAATGTTTCGTGTATTTTTATGTTGTTATGTTTTTTTTGTATTTGTACGCGCTCTTGACAGACCAAAGCTGTATGTAGAAGCAAAGATTGTTTATAAAAATAATAAAATATAAGTTTTAAAAGGTGTTTATTTTTTACAAAATATTCGCGTCAAGTATTCCAGAGTGCTTAGTGCGAGTTTTTTAACTACTCGATCGCGTTAACGTAAACTCATATTTCTATGGCATCGAGGAAGCGCCACCTAGCGACAAGTATGGAAATTAAAATTGCTGAGTGCGAGTTGTAATGGTTTACGTTGAGAAGTGAACACGTTTACCAGCCAAAACACGAATAAACGCGAGTGCGAGTTGTACTGTGACAGCGTTTTGCCAGTTCGAACGGTTAACTTACTCATACTCACTACTCAATGCTCGATTAACGCGGTAGTAAAGTTATTCGATTGGATCTGTCAAACTCGCACTAAGCACTCAGGCATATTTGGCGGTGACTTGCTGTAAAAGATGCAAACACAATAAGAACGATTCATAGGTGATAAATAAAAGAAACATAATTTCTGTAAAAAAAAAAAAATTTTTTTTATATTATTTATGGATCGTTGTATAGTTGCATAAGTTTTTAGGAGATTCAGGACGAAGTTACTAGAATTAAAAGAAAGATAAAAATGAATATAAATAAAAAAAAAACACAAATATGTAAACGAGAATATTAGATAGTGATTTTGATTTAATATATTTTTTACAAGCCGTGGCCATTTTTGTCAAATAAATAAGTGAAAATTGTTTCATTATTTTATTGTAACTCCTCATTCCTAATCTGAATATTTATTTATTTTTACGTAGCGAAAAACTGTCGGCAGATGCTGGGAAGCGCTCGTGGCCTAGGCGAACTAAGTGATTGGAATCAATCACTTGGTTAAGCAACAACAGGCGCGGTCAGGTACAGGATGGGTGAGCGTCCCGTGACTACCGCTAGTGGGATTTTTCCGAGCGCTTCCGTGCTTCGCAAGGCACGTTTAGCCGTTGGTGCCGGCTGTCATATAATGGCAGTCGTTAAGCCATGTCAGACGCCTTATGGGCGGCTTGATAACTTCTGACAGTATGGCCCGCCACTGTCTTACAATCCTCCAGCAACCCGGACTTGGCCCCCCGTGGTGGAGTATGGCCTAACCTTCCTGCGATGCAGGAAGAGACCCGTGCCCCAGCAGTGTGGACATACAAGGGTTGATAACGTAACGTAAATCATTCAGACTATTCAAAAAAGACATTAAAGGCGTGGCAGCATGCGGTGGAGGCCTATGTCTGCCTCAACTGCTCTGCCCTGTACTGAACTGTGCTGCGTCGCCTGCGTCTCAGCATGCGCCGGGGTCGCGGGTACGCGACCCGGCGTGGGTGGAATTTTTAACCTCTAAATAGGTTTTTATGCCACACCTGGCAATAAAGTGGCTTCCGCACGCTGCGCGTACGGAAAAAGCCTCTTTCTGGCCAAGTGTAGACATAAAAAGATGTACACAACACGGGAGGTAATAAAGAAAGCTCTCGATCGCATATTTACGTCCCTCGCTGGCAGCTCGGGCCGCAAACTTCTGCGATCTCGGCCTTTCTTTGTATTACCACCCTGGTTGTGTAATGTACTATTACAGCACGGGTTAGTGCATTAAAAAAAACAATGTACTTAATCCATTAATCGGGAAGCTAACTGTCACTTTAGTTCATAGTAGGGGGCGCTGTGTGTTTGTTACACAGAAACTTAAAAACCTATTTAGAGGCTTAAAATAAACTAAATTTGTCCTTAGCACGGGTTATTGCATTAAAAATAAAATAGTATAATACACAGAAACTGTCAAAATCAGTACAAAAACATCTAATCAACAATTTCGTATAAAAGGATGGGTTTATGTCTTGCTGTTGATTGTGATGGGATAGGAGTTCACAAGTTCCCTGCCAAGCAACGATAAAATGAAAAAGATTTGGGAAAAAGATATAAAAAGGTTGAATTTCCTTTGTAATAGGAGGTAGAAAAGTATTGCTGTTAACATCATGTTAAACATCATCTTCTGGTTATTCCATCTGGGGTTCAGGACTCTCCTCCCGAACGTTCTCGAAGTTGAAGTTACGATCATAAGCCTCCAACCTAAAAGTAAAAAGAGAAAATACACTTCGCGGTTACAATACAAAATCGAAATATTTTGTAGCGTATCCCTGTAATTATGCAACTAATTATAAATTGATGAATATTAATTGAATAATAGCATTTGATTTTAGACATCAATTTAAAAGAAGAATAAATCTAGAAGTATGAAAAGCAATGCTGAAATTCTGATTCTGTCATACCTTTCGACAAGGTCGCCTTTCTTTCCTCGCAATGAAGCACCTCTTCTTCGTAGCTCCTTCAACTTACGCCAGGTGGAATACATCACCTTTTCGGACAAAACCAGGCTACAAAAACTGTTACGAGCAATAAAAAAGCACGTCTCAGAGTATCAACAACAATGCCAGGTAACATACACACAGCGCCCTCTACCGAAAAAGTTTCCAGTTTTCTTCCCCATTGCATCACTTACAGGGGCTGTAAGTGATGCAATTTACTTCAGCCAGATGTCGCTGCCTGTACGTAATACAGAGAATAGTGTAAAGAGGTTCGAAATTTCACTGATGCCGGTGAGTCGCCCATTAGCTCAGTTGGAAAGAGCGCTGGCACAGATAGCCAGAAGTCGCGGGTTCGAATCCCGGCATTGGTGGAATTTTTAGCCTCTAAATAGGTTTTTAAAATTGTCCTTAGCACGGGTTAGTGCATTAAAAAAAAAGAATACAATACATTTTTTTATCATTGACATTTTGTGTTTTCTAAATTGATTTTTTATTTTGTAAATTGTTTTTTTTCAAATCTTTGACGTTCTGTATTTAATTGTTATTGCATGAGATTATTTCAATGTTTTAATACTTCTGACACAAGATTTCTATGCCCATTTAGGTAGAGCACAAAAGAAACTTTTATTTTTAACTTTAACACCTGATGTACTTGTGTCTCACAAATCAATAAATTAATTATGAATTGATTGGTGTGATAGGTAGTACAGTACAGGATAGGTACCTATCATTATCAAACCTTTATGTCGCCACCGAGGGGCACGGGTCTCTTCTCGTCTCTTCACTAAGGAAGGTACCTACTCGTATAGGCCATACTCCACCACGGGGGCCAAGTCCGGATTGGTGGAGGCAGGGTATTTAAAGTACCTATGCTGCACCCATATTTATATTCACGTGAAGGCAATGAACTTGAACTGGGTACGTTCATCGAGTCTTAATTAATTGAAATCGTTGGAATATAAAATTAAGTGAGCATTGACGAAGATCCAATTACATATCAACATAGGTCGTCAATACGATCGCTGTATATTTGCAATTTAAAACAGAAGTTAGTAGTGAAGCCGGTATTGCGGTATTGAGAATTAAACTGGTAAAGAATAGAGCCATCGATATCAGCCCTTGTATGTCTTCACTGCTGGGGCAGGGGACTCATACTTCACCACGGGGGCCGAATCAAGGTTGGTGGAGGATTGTAAGACAGTGGTGGGCCTTACTGTCAGAAGTTATCAAGTCGCCCATAAGGCCTCTTAACGACTGTCATTAAATAACAGCCACCAACAGCTTAACGTGCCTTGCGAAGCACGGCACCGCTCGTAGCCCCGACTGCCTGAGTGATCTTAAAAGTTCACGAAGCTTAAGCAACAACGGGCGCTTTCAGTGCATGGATGGGTGACCGTCTATGACTACCGCTAGTGACGATAGAGCATAAACAAAAAAACAAATGCGAGTCGGCTCGTGGTCGAATGTTCAATCCTTATATAGCGATGGATTGCGGTAGTGTATCTTTCAGAACGCTAACCTCCTATTACCTATTGCTGTGCCGTGGGTCAAAGTCACGTTCTAAGTAGCCTACATTATTATCTAAAATTCAGAATTTATCACGCCTCTGACGTGGCATGACTACTGTACATGACAGCCGGCATCAACGACTTGCGAAGCACGGAAGCGCTCGGGTATAATGCTACTAGCGGCATTGAATCTAGCGGTAGTTACTTTGACGTTTAATCTATATAAATAAAATTCAAAGTCCTGACTGACTGACTCACTCATCAACGCCCAGTCCAAGCCGTTGGATCTAGGAAGCTGAAATTTTGCACAGAGGGTATATAGAGAAGGCAGGCAAGGAATAAGACCGGATTTTTTTTAAGTCAACCCTTAAGGGGACGAAAAGGGTTGCCAAAATTTGTATGGGAGGTATAATGAAACCTTTTTTATTTCAGACCGAGATCCATACACATTCACACAGATAATCAAGATACAGAAATAACCTTAATATCAAACAATGATTAGGTATAATTAAAATTATTGCACCAAGTAACTATTGTACTATAGGCTTAATACTAATTAGTATTTTAATCTCGCCAACCAATGTAACTAATGGCAACGCCACTCGCAATTGGGTTGAAGGAAAACATCGTGAGAAAACCCTCGTGTCTAATGTTTTTACATAACTCTGCGCTTGCCACATATAACGGCAAACGCTGTAAGACTAAGTAGGCTTAATGTGGAAATCTCAGGAAACTAAGTACTTACCTAATAATACAGTAAGGAGGAAAAATTGTAGGTACAGTCTATTTATTCTTACTTGTCCAATTTAGTAAACAAGATTCTAACGTTAAAATTGAGGTTAGATGCCTAAACTAGACATTTTCTCGCAAATTCATGAACTATGTTTATAAAATTGGCAGCTTGTTATCTAAAAGAGTTTTCCAAGTTAGGTACTTCATTTATGGAAATATGGCAGTTTCTTGTAGAATCTTGTTTACTAAATTGGACAAGTAAGAATAAATAGACTGTACATACCTACAATCCCCGCGTACTACATGCCTACTTAGATAATCTCCAAAACTACTTATCCGTTTCACAAATTCGAAAGAATTCGCTGTATGGCTCAACCTTGGGCCAAAGTAAGCACCAGCCCTCGGGTCTCCTGAAGCGTCGACCAGGCCTTAGAGCCTAATAATAAATAATTCAATTCGTTTAATGACAACTAAAGGCCCCATTTTCTTACAGTGTGTTATAATTGAATTAAACAAAGTTTGCTAATTATTAAAATAGGTTGTACCTAGGTTATAGCTCAATAAAAATAAAGTAAATGGAGTCTTACATTGGAAGCATACCCAAATCTCTGTCATTGGCTGAAAAACATGTATTTTCACCTAATGACGCCGAAACGGGTTGTCATATTTTTCAGTTAGCGTCCTCAGAATGCTGGTAGGTATTACTGGCCCGGTTTCTGTGCATCAGCGAAGCTGACCGTTTGCGGATGACGGAATAGAAGTCCTCCACGTGTGCTCGTGCAAACATCTTGGATGCACTACAGTGTCGAGGGAGTCCCAAGAGCATTCTGAGAGCATTATTATATTGCACACGCAGGGCGTTGTAGGCCCCCTGCGAATAGTTCACCCACAGGCGGTGTAAAAGGTGTAAAAAGATTGGCAGTAAGCTTTAAACAAAGTTACAAAGTTACTTACATAGTTTTAATACTTACAAAGTTAAATACTTACATAGATTTTATTCTTCTTCTTTTCGTGTCAGCGTTTCGACCAGAGTGCTTAGTGCGAGTTTTTTAACTACTCGATCGCGTTAACGTAAACTCATATTTCTATGGCATCGAGGAAGCGCCACCTAGCGACAAGTATGGAAATTAAAATTGTTGAGTGCGAGTTGTAATGGTTTACGTTGAGAAGTGAACACGTTTACCAGCCAAAACACGAATAAACGCGAGTGCTAGTTGTACTGTGACAGCGTTTTGCCAGTTCGAACGGTTAACTTACTCATACTCACTACTCAATGCTCGATTAACGCGGTAGTAAACCGCGTTAATCCCGCGTTAATCGTCACACATTGTAGTAAGCGTATACAGGCCCCCCACCAGCGATTACAGTGTATTCGAATCTGTATTAGAGGATGTATTAAAAGTAGCCTGCAGTAATAATAAGAAGGTTATAGTCTGTGGTGATTTTAATGTAAACCTGCTTGTAGATTCCCCTTCGAGTGCTAAATTAAAACTTATTTTTAAGTCTTTTAATTTGATGAATATTTTCTTAGAGCCCACCAGGATTACCGAAACCACCGCCACCTGCCTTGACAACGTATACTGTGACTGTGAATTTTCCCATTATTCTACAGTGAATTGTCTTAAATCAGACCACAGTGGTCAAATTGTACATTTTAAAGCAGATTTAAAAAAAATAGAGCAAGATGTACTCTGCAGGGTGATAACAAATAAAAAACTAGAATTGTTTAAACTTGACTTAAAAAAAAGATTACCTATTCAAAAAAATAAAACTCAAGATGCTAATGTTCTCTATCGAGATTTCTTCAAGGCTGTTTCAGATAGTTTTGAAAAAGTTTTTAAATTAAAACAGATATCCTGCAAACAAAATAAATTACAATTTAGTGAATGGGCCACTGCCGGCATCCGAAAAAGTAGGGACACACTTTATTCACTGTATGAGAAAAAAACATATACATACAACCCCAGTTTTATACAGTATGTAAAACTATATTCAAAATTATTTAAGGCCGTCTGCCACAAAGCAAAATGCGAGTATATAAAATCAAAAATCCTTCAATCTTCTAATAAATCTAAAACAATTTGGGCTATTATAAATAAGGAAACTGGTAAATCCAAATTGGGAGATCGCGAATTTGCACTTAAAATAAATAATAAATTAATAACCTCAAATGAAGACATTGCTGCGGCTTTTGAACAGTTCTTTACAAATGTTCCAATTATAACGACAGCTCCTTTAGACTCTTCTCCAGCTCTTGCAGAAACTATTTTGAAAGACAATGTCCCCCTATGCGATCACGATTTTTCGTTTGATTATATTGAAGCTCATACCGTGATTAAATCGTTTAAAAAGCTAAAGCTTAAAAAAACTGAAGATTTGTGGGGTATGTCAGTAACAGTAGTTAGCTCAGTAATCGACACCCTAGCACCCTATTTAGCCAGAATCTTTAACAAATGTCTAGATGAGGGTATATTCCCAGATCTAATGAAATATAGTAGGCTCGTTCCTTTATTTAAAAGTGGTGATAAGCAAGATCCTTCAAATTTCAGACCAGTCTCGGTTCTACCCGTTTTGAGTAAAATATTCGAGAAGATAGTTCTAGGTCAACTGCTTACACACTTCAATGACTATCAACTTCTCCATGGTCAGCAATTCGGCTTTACGCAAGGGCGCTCTACAACGGACGCCGGCGTCATGTTAGTTAAACATATATTTAGTGCATGGGAAGATCGCAAGGATGCTATAGGCGTATTCTGTGACTTGTCAAAAGCATTTGATTGCGTTGACCATAAAACACTTCTTTTAAAATTAAAGCACTATGGTATAAACGGGAATAGCCTAAAACTTATGACATCATATTTAGAAGGAAGAATTCAAAGAGCTGATATAAATAGAACTAAATCTTCAGGGTCAGAGGTCAGGATAGGAGTACCACAGGGATCGATTTTGGGGCCGTTCCTCTTCCTCGTATATGTAAATGATTTGCCGTTCATGGTTCAAAATATGTCAGAGATAGTACTATTTACAGATGACACGTCACTTATTTTCAAAATTAAGAGACAAGAAGATGACCTTGACAATACTAATGCTGCTCTCTCTCAGGTACTAAACTGGTTTACGTCTAATAACTTATTGTTAAATTCAAAAAAGACAAAATGTATAAAGTTCACTCTACCAAATGTCAAAGTAGTTGACAGCAAAGTTATATTGGGAAGGGACAAACTAGACCTTGTCGAAGATACTGTATTTTTAGGCATCACAATTGATGCAAAGCTTCAATGGGGTCCTCATATAGAAAAATTGGCAAATAGGCTTAGCTCTGCAGCATATGCTGTTAAAAGAATTAGGGAACTAACTGACGTCGCAACTGCCAGGCTCGTTTATTTTAGTTACTTCCATAGTATCATGTCCTACGGCATACTACTGTGGGGACGGGCAGCGGACATTGAGACCATCTTCGTCTTGCAGAAAAGAGCGATCAGATTCATCTATAAGCTAGGCAGTAGAGACTCGTTAAGAGAATTCTTTAAAGAAACAAACATCCTGACAGTTGCCAGTCAGTATATCTATGAAAATATTATGTATGTCAGGAAAAATATTAGCAACTTTAAAACTGCAGGTAGCCAACATAATGTAAATACTAGAAATAAACATAAACTTTTGATCCCAAGATTTAGGCTGGCAAAAGTTAATACATCCTTCATGGGGCATTGTATACGCTTCTACAATAAAATCCCTGAAGATATATTAAGTTTGACTGAAGCGCGGTTCAAAAAATGTGTAAAGTACACTTTGTGCCAAAAGAGCTACTATAATATTAAGGATTATTTAGATGACAATGATGTCTGGAATTCAAGCATGTAAAATTCACGAGTTTTGTAGTATCTGTGTAAATTCTGTTAATTAAGGAATTTGAAAAGACTAAGTTTGGAGTTTTTTTGTCCATTTTTTCTCCAAAATGATCCAGATTTTGAAATGGACACCTAGTTTAACTTGTAACGTTCATTAAGCCGCAGTATCTGCGCTACTTTGAATAAAACCTTTTCATTTCATTTCATTTCATTTCATTAAAGTTATTCGATTGGATCTGTCAAACTCGCACTAAGCACTCAGTTTATATTTTTCCTGCCCAATAGTTGGCTACTGCAATTGCAGCGGCGTTGGCCTCTGTTAGGTCCTCCAGAGTGCAGGTGGGAGGGCACAATGGGCATCGGAGCAGGTGCACCATGGAATGCGATGAGGCTCCACAATCACATAGTTTTTATAAAAGCACGACAATGGTTGTTATTTGCCTCAACTTGGTAGTCTACAAAGGAATAGCAGTACAATGTCATTCCAGGGGTATTACCCGCGCAAATTAAATAGGCATCTCCGAAGAAGATCGGAACGCACGAGACGCGGAGTTAAGTCGCACGGGTTATAACATTGCATTGCGATTGGTCGCGCTCGTGGCCTAGGCGAACCGAGTGATTGGAAACAATCACTTCAGTTAAGCAACAACAGGCGCAGCCAGGTGCAGGATGGGTGACCGTCCCGTGACTACCGCTAGTGGCATTTTTCCGAGCGCTTCCGTGCTTCGCAAGGCACGCTAAGCCGTTGGTGCCGGCTGTCTTGTAATGGCAGTCGTTAAGCCATGCCAAAGGCCTAATGGGCGGTTTGATAACTTCTGAGAGTAAGGCCCGCCACTGTCTTACAATCCTCCACCAACCCGGACTTGGCCCCCCGTGGTGGAGTATGGCTTAACCTTCCTGCGATGCAGGATGAGACCCGTGCCCCAGCAGTGGCGACATACAAGTGTTGACAACGAACGGACGATTGCATTCTGCACTGGAAAACTTCTAGACTTTTGAATCTGCTCCGCAAAATTGTCCATATCGCCCCCGTATCCACGAACAATCACTTTCTACAATGTATTGGTCGAAAGTAAAGAAATAAAATAAAAATAAATAAATCAATATTTCCAAAATTTTCAGTATCTGAGAATACATTTTTGTAATTAATAATAGTTTATAAAAACCTGAGGCTAAAAATTTCACCCATGCCGGGATTCGAACCCGCGACCTCTGGCTATCCGTGCCAGCGCTCTATCCAACTGAGCTAATGGGCGACTCACCGGCATCAGTGAAATTTCGAACCTCTTTACAATATTCTCTGTATTACGTACCGGCAGCGACATCTGGCTGAAGTAATCTGCGTCACTTGCTGCCCCGAGTACCTACTTTGCAGTTAGGTTTTTTAGCATCTAAAATTGAGTTTTTAAAATTGTCCTTAGCACGGGTTAGTGCATTAAAAATAAAAATAGTATAATAAACTATTATTCATTCACAAATAAATATCATTTTTGGTTAAATGTATGGCATTATAAACGAAAAGGAAATTACATTAGGTAACTGTCCCTAAAGTTAGGTATTATTTATTAAAACAGTGACTGAGTGAGAGCCAGTTTCAGAATTGAGAATTTAAGTACCTAACGTTTAGTCTCGCTCTTTGCTGAAAAATTCAAAGAGACAGCACTACACTTAAGTATTTACTTACTTAGCAAAATTCTCAATTCAAAAACTGGCCCTAATATGTAGTCACTGAAAAAAGGTTTTAAAGAACGCCTCGCAGTGTCTAAAATATTTCAGGTAGGTACAGTACTACACACCATAAAAGTCCCTTGGGGAATCTACGTTCGCGCAGACTAGGAAGAAGTGTAACGAAAGTACCCGAAGCTATGATCTTTAACCGATACAGTTAAGTTGCAGAATTGATTGCCGCAGTAGCGCTACCTATTTCGCTCACGCTAATATTGCCAAACTAATAGTCGCCTGCATCGATGACGTTGAATCAACCAATAGCAACAAAGGCGCGCGGCCTGCCATTAAATGAAACTATCTGATTGGTCGATCAACTTGCCGCACATCCAAAATTTGGTCATCTGCGCAGGTACATCCGCGAGACTTATTTCTTGTGTAGCACTGTACTTCAAGTTGCTTCACTTCAAAACAACCTATCACTCTATGCGGCTTAATTACATTTCATTTATGCATCAACATTTATTGTTAACATCTACAAAGGAATATTTAGCATTAATTAATTAATTTCAAAGCACAATTTCTCGACCACCATTCATTGGGAACCGTATCTGCGACCCGCGCGCCCTTAACTCGAAAGGTTGAGAACCTCTGACGGTCTTGTGCACAAGTTTGAAACGGATCCATTTTTAAATCAGTCATCGCTGTTACGCGGGGATGCTCAGTCGTCCATAGCAAAAGGAGTCAATAAAGTACAAAAGAAATAGTCCTTTTTCTTATACACTCCAAAAAGGTTGTGGTAAAGAGAGACTCTTTTTCGTAGTCTTTTTGTGTGAAGAACTTTTTTTGTGGGTGAGTTTTTTCTTTCTTTACAATCGCAGACTTTTTGGTGCGAAACTTTTTTTGGGATTTTTAGCGGGAGATATTGCAAGAAAATAAATTGTTTGTTTTTTATAAAATCTTTATTTATTTCGGGACTTGATAATGTACAAATCAAACCTAATATTTTTTTGTATATGTTGACGACTGAGTTGTCAGTAAAGCCTGTACTATGTATTCCATAGTAAAGCTTAATATTCATTGGGTAATAAATAACAGTCTCGCACAATCTATCTACTAATCTAACAATCTACAACTGTTTAGTATTTTTTAATATTTTGTTAACTACAGTCGCTATTAAGTAACATTAGAAACAAAAAACTGAATACAGTTATATTATACAAGCACATGACATTTCTTTCACATTTTATTGGCGACAGCGTTGCCACACCGTCCTAAAAGGGACGGTTTTCCGTCCTTTTTATGTTACGACCGTCCCTTCACCGTCCCATTGCTACCACCGTCCCTTTTTCTAAGCCGCCACTCCGTCTACTCATCCCAATCAACATTTTATTAGTGAACACATCCAACTAAGTGATTATGTTTTTTTCAAACGCAGCCTTACGACAGCGCTAAGCAAAAACTGAGATAACAATTCATTTGCTAAGGGGATATTTATAACAATATTTTTGACGTGCCGCTTACGAACTCATGGCATGGTCCGTTCCGAATTAGGAAAAAACTAGCTATAGCTCACATTACACTCAGTAGAGTGGATGAGATGGATAACATCAAATAATAATTGAATGAACTTTATGAACTGCAACCTAAATAATTTGCGTAGAGCCGAACATCATCAATGGAAAGAAAACAAACATTTTGCCGTGATTATACGATTTGTTTTTTACGATTTGAACATACTAATTTTATGTAATAAACTATAACATAAAATAAAGATAACGCATGATAATTATTATGTGTTTGGTGGTTGGCGGTTGAGCGTCATGAACTTATCACTAACAACTTGAGCAATAAGGTAATACTTTATATACCTACCTAGTATCCTGTTTTTTTACTTTATTATTTTACTTTACATACAGTACATTGAAAACCGTACCTTAATCTTGAAAACGGTCCTTTTTCAGATTGGGTAACGTCCTAAATACATTTTCGGTTGCGGCAACACTGATTGGCGAAGTCCCGTATCGAAACTGAGCACGTTTGCATTAAATGTCATTTGTATCTAAATTTACGATCTCCAGTAAATTAACTTTTACATTTTGAACTTTAAAGAGTCTCTAAAAAGACAGTTTGTAACGGTGCAAACCTCTTCACACCATTTTTATTTCTTTTCTATCATTTTCAAATATTTAAATTATGTACGTCACACATTCTTCGATTTCCCTCATTTTTGACCACTACTACTTTACCCACCCTTTGACCAGATCTGACTTTTCACCTGCTTATCCGTTCTTTATCCAGTTTTTCTGATTTAATATTACTAAGTAAATACTAATCTACAAATAAAAGCACACCTAAAGTCGTTCCAGAGTTTATTTATTATTATAAAAGTTATACAACGTTCCAAGTTTTATGTATGAGTATTTGAGTTTTTGTCCATTTTCTCTCCAAAATGTTTGCAATGGACGCCTACTTAGTTTTACTTTTGACGTTCAATAAGTCGCAGTTTCAGAGTAATTTTGAATAAAATACTTTGATTTGATCTTTGTATTATGTACTTTAAGGAAGGACTAGTTAGATACGCTCGCCTGTACTTGAATGTATTTTGAAATACTTACCTATCTTGTAGACTTTTAGTCCGGATTTACTTACGGGTGTTGTTATAGCTCCGTCTCTGCTCACCATGATTAAGCTCTGCGAATCGGAGCGAAACCTGGTCGGACTTTTCCGATATAACAACACCCGTAAGTAAATCCGGACTAAAAGTCTACAATGTGTTGTGCTTACGAAAGTTTTAGTTCAAAAATACTTACCGATCCACCCACATTTAAGTGCTTTTTATTATATAGCCTATAAACGTCCCAATGCAGGGCACAGGCCTTCTGTCAGAAAGAGATTATGGGCTTAATTACCACGAGTGCCCACCGCCGGTCTCTTCCTACATCACAGGAAGGTTAGGCCATACTCCACCCGGGGTCTAGTCCGGGTTGGTGGAGGATTACAAGACAGTGGCGGGCCTTACTGTCAGAAGTTATCAAGCCGCCCATAAGGCCTCCGACATGGCTTAACGACATGGGGACATGGGGAACTTCAACAATTCAAAAAATATATAATTTGCTTATGTAGCGGTTTTGTCATTATAACATCGGAAATGTAGAAAATGAAGCAGCATTATGACATTCAACCTCTTTTCAAAAATTTTCAATTCAATTCTTGTTTATGGCACCCTCTAGGATTCTGCCAGTGTCAAGTTTGTGGAGATGGCACTTTTTTTTTCCACTAGTCGCGCACCTCGCAAATTGCAGTAGATAAGTTGAGGAACTTATAGTAACCAAAAATTATTAATCATAATAAAATAGTACATAAATATTATGAAACGACTAAATAATATATATCTACAGTTTTATATTGTTAGATTTAATAAAATTCAAAAATTTTAAATCGTCACCTACTTTTGACATTTCCTTAATTTTTTTAGCACACTTCACATTTTGACTAGACCAGACTCACAGACTATTAAATCTTCCTTTACCAGACTTTACCTGCTTTTTCTGTTTAGGTACCTATAGCCAGTTTTCTGTTTAGATTGTAAATAAAACACCTTTTAAATAAAGCACAAAGTTGAAGTCGTTTTTTTATCATTTACTAGCTGACCCAACAAACTTCGTACCTACCGCCTAACAGTCGATTCTTTAATTTTTTTTATCTTTCTCTCTGTAAGAACCATTCTCGTAGGTACTTAAGGGAATATTCTAAAAAAGGAATTAACGAAATCGGTTCAGCTGCTCTCGAGATTTGCGCTTACCAACACATTCAGCGATTCATTTTTATATTATAGAAGACTAACTGACCCAGCGAACTTCGTATCGCCTAATAGTCGATTCTTAAATATGTTTTTATTTAATTTTTTTTTTCACAAGAACCATCATTCAGAGGTTCATTTTTATATTATAGAGACAGATTATATTATATAATCTGTCTCTATAATAAAAACGCTTAACAACTTTACAAGCTGCTGTCTCTTCGTGTACTTTGTGTTGTGTTTGAAATTATTGTTATCAATCAATCTCCCTGAAGTCGTCCGCTTCTGCCTTCCCTCACCGCACGCCACTTCATTATGTCCTCTGCCATCCACATCCAGCCGCGGCTGTACATCTGGCACAGATTGTCAGTGCAGCGAGTCGGTGGGTGTCCTACGCTGAGTGCCATTCGAGGTCTTCATTGAACATTTCTGAACATCTTCAAAACATTGAACAAACATTGAACTTCACTGAAACACCCTTGAACACCGTCGAGCATCGGTTCTTCAGCATATGTGCGCAGCCCACTGCCACTGCAGCTTGCTATTTGATAGATAGATAGAGAACACTTTATTGCACAACCAGAAAAATAGTATACAACCCTGATTTCTGAATCTAATCCTACAGGCTATGTCAGTCACCTTAGTTCTTTGATTCGAGAACCTTTGAACTCCATCGAGCATCGGTTCATCAGCATATGTCTGCATAGGTATGTCTGCCACTGCAGCTTGCTAATCCTATAAGCTTTGCCAGTCACCATAGTTCTTTGATTCGAGAACCTTTGAACTCCATCGAGCATCGGTTCTTCAGCATATGTCTGCATAGGTACGAGTATGTCTGCCACTGCAGCTTGCTAATCCTATAGGCTATGACAGTTACCATAGTTCTTTGATTCGAGAAAATTTGAACTCCATCGAGCATCGGTTCTTTAGCATATGGCTGCATAGGTATGTCTGCCACTGCAGCTTGCTAATCCTATAAGCTTTGTCAGTCACCATAGTTCTTTGATTCGAGAACCTTTGAACTCCATCGAGCATCGGTTCTTCAGCATATGTCTACATAGGTACGAGTATGTCTGCCACTGCAGCTTGCTAATCCTATAAGCTTTGTCAGTCAGCATAGTTCTTTGATTCGAGAACCTTTGAACTCCATCAAGCATCGGTTCATCAGCATATGTCTGCATAGGTATGTCTGCCACTGCAGCTTGCTAATCCTATAAGCTTTGCCAGTCACCATAGTTCTTTGATTCGAGAACCTTTGAACTCCATCGAGCATCGGTTCTTCAGCATATGTCTGCATAGGTACGAGTATGTCTGCCACTGCAGCTTGCTAATCCTATAGGCTATGACAGTTACCATAGTTCTTTGATTCGAGAAAATTTGAACTCCATCGAGCATCGGTTCTTTAGCATATGGCTGCATAGGTATGTCTGCCACTGCAGCTTGCTAATCCTATAAGCTTTGTCAGTCACCATAGTTCTTTGATTCGAGAACCTTTGAACTCCATCGAGCATCGGTTCTTCAGCATATGTCTACATAGGTACGAGTATGTCTGCCACTGCAGCTTGCTAATCCTATAAGCTTTGTCAGTCACCATAGTTCTTTGATTCGAGAACCTTTGAACTCCATCGAGCATCGGTTCTTCAGCATATGTCTGCATAGGTATGTCTGCCAATGCAGCTTGCTAATCCTATAAGCTTTGTCAGTCACCATAGTTCTTTGATTCGAGAACCTTTGAACTCCATCGAGCATCGGTTCTTCAGCATATGTCTGCATAGGTACGAGTATGTCTGCCACTGCAGCTTGCTAATCCTATAGGCTATGTCAGTTACCAAAGTTCTTTGATTCGAGAACCTTTGAACTCCATCGAGCATCGGTTCTTCAGCATATGTGCGCAGCCCGCTGCCACTGCAGCTTGCTAATCCTACAGGCTATGGCTTAGTTCCTTGATTGTCTTATTGTTTTAATAAATGCCTTTTTTCTATGAAGTGAAGTGAAAAGGTTTTATTCAAAGTAGCGCAGAAACTGCGGCTTATTGAACGTTACAAGTCAAACTAGGTGTCCATTTCAAAATCTAGATCATTTTGGAGAAAAAATAGACAAAAAACTCCATACTTAGTCTTTTCATGTCCTTCATTAACAGAGTTCACATAATTATCATAAAACATAGAACTCATGCATTGTATTGGCTTTAATTTTAGACATCATTGTCATCTAAGTAATCCTTTATGTTATAGTAGCCCAATATATCTTCAGGAATTTTATTATAGAAGCGAAACACACTGGAAAGGTAGCTTACTTATTAGTGTAATCGATTTCAACATGAAATTTATTACAACTTTGACATTCCCTCATTCAAAGTCCACGGCATCCATATTCATCGAAATAAAGGTGAAACGGTCAGTCAGCATGCAAATGCATCGCATGAAACAAAAGATACCAATGCCTATTCAATCAGCCTTCCTCTTTATTCGGTTCTTTATTTTAATTAACCCACAACTTGCGTACTCACGAGCTCTAGAAAAACAAGCTTATTAACAAAGTTATTAAGTAACAACAGGCGCGGTCAGGTGCAGGATGGGTGACCTTCCAAATGAAATCAATTCGAATTATTTATTCATTATAAATATAGCAGTCGATGCCAGCTGCCGTCGATAGATGGCAGTCGATAGGCGAAATCAGAGGCCTTAAGGCTGATGTATTTGCTTAATTTTCATGATTTTTAAGCATGCTTTACACAGAGGTACAATAGAATACAGGCGTCAAAAGCGTACAGGAACAGCGATTATTTTTATGTTAACATATGAATAATCATAATACAGAGAATCAAGCTTTCTCTCAGAGATAGATTATGGGCTATATTACCACGCGCACCCACGGAATTGCTATCCCTTATGGTACGGCTACACTATCGCGATAACGCGAAGATTTGCGTTGTCGCGACATGTCTGGCCAAAAAATATGTCCTATCGCGAATCATCATCGCGAATACAAACACCCTTCGCGCCGCTGTCGGTAAAATGCCGCACATCAAAGGGTTTTATGGCCCAAAGGCCAAAATCTTCTTATGATGTGGTCAAGCTCTTCGCCGTAGAGCGAACACGAAATGTTGTCGCGACAACGCGAACACGATTCTTCGCCTTCAAGTGTGACTGGCCGCAGCATTACGGATGTACGATTGAGGCGTTTCTATTCTATTCTACCTCGTCATGAAAATAAAGCAAATAAGTATAAATCAGGCCTTAGGGCGGCTTGAAAACTTCTGACAGTAAGACCAGCCACTAGTCTTGCAAGCCTCCACCTTTCTGCGATGCCTAAAGATACCCGTGCCCCAGCAGTGCGGACATACAAAGGTTGATATCGATCAATCAATATTTTATTAAGATTTATTATTTTAGATATATTTAGAGGCTAAAAATTCCACCCATGCCACTAAAACTTTTCCAACCACTAAATAGGTTTTTAAAATTGTCCTTAGCACGGGTTAGTGCATTAAAAATAATATAATCATGTGGGCACAGCGATATCATTCCGATGTAAAACCTAACTGGAAAGTAGGTACAGTGCTACACAAGAAATAAGTCTCGCGGATGTACCTGCGCAGATGACCAAATTTTGGATGTGCGGCACGTTGATCGACCAATCAGATAGTTTCATTTTATGGCAGGCCGCGCGCCTTTGTTGCTATTGGTTGATTTAACGTCATCGATGCAGGTGACCATTAGTTTGGCAATATTAGCGTGAGCGAAATAGGTAGCGCAACTGCGGCAATCAATTCTGCACGTTAACCGTGTCGGTTAAAGATCATGTTGAATGTACTTATAGCTTCGGGTAATTTCGTTACACTTCGTCTTAGTCTGCGCGAACGTAGATTCCCGAAGGGACTTTTACGTTGTGTAGTACTGTACTCGGGGCTGTAAGTGATGCAAATTACTTTGGCCAGATGTCGCTGACTGTACGTAATACAGAGAGTATTTGTAAAGAGGTTGGTTCGAGTCCCGGCATGGGTGGAATTTAGCCTCTAAATAGGTTTTAAAGATTGATTATGTTCACTTAATCCAAAGACGCGCTATAAAAGAAGATATTTTTTTCCATTGGTGGGGCTAGTAAGTACCGCGTAGAGTCTTAACAGTAGATCAACGGGTTGTGGCGTACGAGAAACCGGCTAAGGCCTAGGTACATGCGTAAAAGCCTTGCACGTAATATCAATGCTAGGAACAGACTTGTTGGTAGTTAACAGTCTTATCGGTCGCAAAGTGCGGATAAATATGCGCTTTGTAAGCCCTATGCGTTCATTTGTGAGGTAGATCTGGGGTCGAGTCTCATAAAACAACAATTCGTAGTCTATTATGATGACGATAGGCTATTTGAGAGTGTGAAAAAAATTGTTTCAATTGGTACATTTTTAACATATTCTTTTTTTTATGCTCTAACCCGTGCTAAGGACAATTTTAAAAAACCTATTTAGAGGCTAAAAATTTCACCCATGCCGGGACTCGAACCCGCGACCTCTGGCTAACCGTGCCAGCGCTCTCCCAACTGAGCAACTACCGGCATCAGTGAAATTTCGAACCTCTTTACAATACTCTCTGTATTACCATGGATTACTTATTATTATTATTAAAGTATTACTTACAGGCAGCGACATCTGGCTGAAGTAATTTCATCACTTTCAAATAGGTTTAAATAGGTTTTTAAAATTGTCCTTAGCACGGGTTAGAGCAATAAAAAGAATATAATGATTTTAATGATGTTATTTTTTTGCCTTTATATATATTTATTCATGTATGTATTTATTTAAGATAAGAATAGTCTTTTATTGTACACTGGAAAAACAACAAATACGAAATAATTACGAATGTACATAGTACAATTGGCGGCCTTATTGCTAAAAGCAATTTCTTCCAGACAACCTTACGATGGAAAGTTGCTGAAGGGAATTAGAGAGACGGGTAGCAAGTGCAAATTTGAATACACTTACATACCTATTTCATTATTTATCTCTGTATTGTATATATTATGGAGTTTTTGTGTATTATAATTACTTATAATTGTAATATTGACGACCTCTGTGGCGTAGCGGTAGCACATCTACCTACCATGCAAGAGGTCCCGGGTTCGAATCCCGACTGGGAACAAAAAAAACCTCAGGTCTTGGATGTTTACATGTTTGTGATTTCGCTGTTTCTGGTTCCCACGACACAGGGTATCCTAGTGTGGGGCCAGAGGCAATGTATGCGCCTGCATGTAGATGTTATTCGATTAAAGTTCTAATCTATTGATCATGGGTTCCAGAATGTAAGCTCTAAAAATAGTTGTCACAGTTGTTAAGACTTCTCATGTTCACTTTTAGGCTAAGGACTCACGAAGCGGTTTTCACCCGTGCCCGCCGCGGTTGCGGGCCCGCAGCCTTTGTAGAATACAGATATTTATGTAAAAAATTAAAGCACACTTCACGACGCGTCTTAGAAATCCGACGCCATTTTGCCTTCTTTTTTTAATTCTTCTGTGAAGGAAGTATAACGCGACAGGCCAGGAGCAATGTATGTGCCTGTATGTAAATGTTATGTTGTTGTTGTTATGTTATTATGAAATAAAACTATAAACTTTCTTACACACGCGCACATACCCACATACCCACACATATTCACCCACACACAAATACACAAACATACACACAGAATCTCACAAACAAACACACGCACCTTAATCTGAGTGGCTAATAACTGTTTTTTTTCTCTGATTATTTTAATTTTGTTTTTCTTGCTTGCAAATAATATTGACTGACAGTCGTCCGCTCAATGTATCTCGACGAAAGTTTGTCCGCACATAGATACATAGATAGATAAATCATTTATTTTTGCTTAAAGACACACACATAAAGCATCACATAAAAAAAAATTACGTAAAATAGTTTAAGTACAAATACATCTTTATCTTACAAACTAAGTCACATGCATCGAGTTCTACGGCATTTTAGGCCGTATGTGGGTGTGCCGCATAAGCTGAAAAAGGCCGTATCTCAGTATAATGGTACCTACTTTAAATAAGCAGATATTTTACAGATTTTCAGCTACAGCCAAAGTGTGAGAACGGCAATGATATTTGTATCAAACCACTACAATATTTAAAATAAAAATAGGTACAAAACGACCTTTAACCATAACAATAGATTTTTTGATTATTATTATTTTACCAGCAAAAGTTGCATTGCGTATAATTAGTGTGTGCTGTTAGTGCATATATTATTCAATTATACAATGATTCAATAATACATATCCTCCTAAGCTCTGTCGTCCTATAAATAGGACATCAGAAATAAATTTCTTAATTTACACCCAACGTTTTAGTAGGAAGTCCGGAAAACTTACTGTTCAAGGTCCAATATTTTCTTTAATATTTTTTGGACAACAAAAAGAAAACGTTATTCAAAATCTACGTAGTTTTAGAGGACTTCAAGTAACTGTTACCTCCAGGGCTTAGGAGGTAATAATGATTCAATATCTCCATTCAATATAATATAACATAATTATGATTTAAAAATAACAATTATTCATTCTATAAATTTCATTTTTATTAATTAATTGACACGCATTAATATTTAAATGTCAACCCATAGACACCCATTTCAAATAAGAAACAAGTAAGTTGTAAAACTGCTAAATCTCTCACTATCATAAAACCTCCTCCTAGAAACTCCCAGTTTTTTGTAACTCTAGCAAGTAAGCTTTAAAATTATTTTTAAAAGTAACTTTCACTGATATTTGCCTTATGGGTGGAGGAATATTGTTCTATGATTTATTTAAACACCCATGCCGGGATTCGAACCCGCAACCTTTGGCTATCCGTGCCAGAGCCAGAGCCAGAGCCCGGCATGGGTGAAATTTTTAGCCTCTAAATAGGTTTTTAAATTTGTTCCTTAGCACGGGTTAGTGCATTAAAATAAAAATAGTATAATCTATGATTTATGTTTTAATTTAATTTCACCTTCTAATAAGAGACAGGTTTTTCGCCTAGTTTAGAAGACAGGATGCAACGACAAGAATATTGTACAATAAGTAGATCTAGCACCAACTGATTGTAGTCATTTTTTAACATGTAAAATTTTGGTATTTAAAATAAACAATTTATTCATTATTATTTTAAGTTTAGGTCTATTGACAGACGATATGTAGATAAAGAATGCAGTGAGGCGCTCGTGGCCTAGCCGAACTGATTTCGTCTGTCCGTCTGTCTATCTACTGCGTCTGCGCTCAGCCCTCCTCATAATCTTTTTCCTCTCGCGCCCGATGATGACACCTTCAATCCTCGTATGAATGGACGTGATGTCGTGATGCCAGCCATCGGTCGGCAAGGTTTTTTTGCCGACTCGCCATTTTATTCTCGTAACAAGGTATTGAAATCTTGCGCAATGTACGTACCTACACACAAACAAAGTAGCCTGATTATTATTTGCTTACCATCGGTCGTGGCGGCCTTGGACTCTACACGCTGCTCCAGACGAAGGTTACGTTTATGTAAACACTAGCTGGTGCGACTTCGTAAATAATAATAAAAATACTTAAACAAAACTTAAATAGTATTTCTTTAAAATAAAAACAGTATAATCATGTGGGTACAGTGATATCGTTCCGATGTTAAAACCTATTTATATGCTCTGTGGTCGGGGCTGTAAGTAATGCAATTTGCTTAAGTCAGATGTCGCTGCCTGTACGTAATACAGAGAATAGTGTAAAGAGGTTCGAAATTTCACTGATGCCGTGAGTCGCCCATTGGCTCAATTGGTAGAGCGCTGGCACGGATAGCCAGAGGTTGCGGGTTCGAATCCCGGCATGGGTGAAATTTTTAGCCTCTAAATAGGTTTTTAAATTTGTCCTTAGCACGGGTTAGTGCATTAAAAATAAAAATTGTATAAAAAAGACAATACCTGTGTATAAAAGTCAAAATAAAACAATAAAAAAGGTCTGTCGCCAACAATCATAGTCTAAATAGTATATTTTATTGTATTGAATTTCACTATTTAGACTATTATTATAAAAACGAAACTAAACCTAAACGTATTTTCTAATTTAAATAAAATATTTGACCCAGATCGCTGTCGGGCGGTTTGTTTGTTATCGAACTCAATTCTATTAAAAAGTTCTTTATTGCACAAAAAAGAGGTTTGTAATGTGGCACATAGTCTTCACCTCTCAGCATCCGTGAGTGAGGTCTTTACGGAACCTCCACCTATGCATCAGGTCAGTAATGGCAGTCGTTAAGCCATATCAGAGGCCTTATGGCCTGACAGTAAGGCCCGCCACTGTCTTACAATCCTCCACCAACCCGGACTTGGCCCCTGTGGTGGAGTATGGACTAACCTTCCTACGATGCAGGAAGAGACCCGTGCCTCACAAGGGGTCATACATAATTTGTAATCTTTTGTGGGGACGTACAGGGGTTGATATTGTGATTTTTTTTCTTTTCTTCTTCTTCAGGCTATATTAGTCCACTGCTGGACATAGCCCTCCCCTAATGAGTGCTATAGCGCAAGGTTGTGCCATCATTGCAGGGATAATACCCATAATCCCCACGCTGGGCATGCGGGTTGGAGATCGCAGTTTGGTGGAATTGTACTGCAGGAGACGCTGCTGCCCACCCCCCGGTTTGTGTTCCTTAGTCGCCTTTTACGACACCCGCGGGAAGAATTTGGGTTGGTGCTATTCTCTAGGCCGACACCACACAGCAATTTTATTTCTCTACGTCAGAAAATGGCCATACGTTTTTAAGAAATCATCATAGTCTAATGACAATGCACCGTTCAGAACTTCTTATTTCACAACAAATCAGCCACTTATCCTTTTAATAGACTTAATTGTCATCCGTAAGGATGTTGGCTCACTTAGTTTATATTTACACAGATAATTCTATGATTGCATAAGTAACTTTATTCTCATTGTGTTATTTATTTTAAAAAAACCGCTTCGCCCCAAAATGACCACTTCGCAAAATGCCCACCTCTCCTTTCTCAAAATATCCACTGCACAAAATGTCAATTTCACGCAATGTCTCTTTCGTATGTCCCATTCGCAAAATGCCGACTTTTATTCATTGTTTTTTTTGGGAGTTAAAATTAAACAAAAAATAAACAAATTATTCCGGGAAAGGGACATTTTGCGAAAAAAACATTTCGCCAACGGAGCGAAAAAATCTAGCTGAAAAAGATAATAATAATAGTTGAATGATGTATTAACTGTAGAATATAAGTTTATATAAAATATAGTGGCAGTGGGCTGGCCATATCTCGCGAAGAACCGACAACCGTTGGAGTAAACGTGTTCTTGAGCGGAGACCGCGACTCGGCAAACGTACTATAGGACGCCCTCCGGCCAGGTGGGATGACGGTCTGCGAAAAACTGCAGGCAGATGCTGGATGCGGCAAGCTGAAGACGTCGCTATGGCGCTCACTAGTGAAAGGTTATGTCCAGCTGTGGACTACATAATATAGCCTGAAGAAGAAGAAGAAGAGAAGATAGAATATACCCTAAGATATTCTATAATCTAATTATAGATAAACATTTTATTTGCTAAGGCATGGTAATTACATTTTGATCTTGGTCTATAACGGGGGAAGCTTTTGTCCTGGTATCAGTCTTTTTTATATAAGCTACATAAAAAAGAGATTTCCTCACTATGATTTGTTCGTATAGAGACGAATAGAACACTCTGTTCTCGGATTTACTCATGCGTTTTCATAACATAACCTCACGCCTGTATCCCAGAGGGGTAGGCACAGACCAGGGACTGCCACTTGCCACGATCCTGACAGATCACCTTCGCTTCATCGACGTTCATTAGTGGTTGCATGCACGCACGCAGGTTCCGGGTACTTTTGATCTCCTATTTCCTTGAAGTACCTATGCCCGTCTTTTTCCGCCGCCGTGGATTTTGATACCCCCTGAAATGCCGAAGTAAGTAATAATTTAACTTGCCCCACTTCCTTGTATTCCAAAGACACAACAAATGAAAGCAAAACATCCGGAAAGTACCAAAAAGGGCTAAAGTTCACACTTTGACCGCAACCCGGTTGTACTGTGCGTGACATTACGTCCGAATGTCACATGTCAGATTAAACGGCTGTTATTTGCTACAATTACCGCCTGTTATGTTAATATAGGCTTTTTGCCGAGACGTTAGCTGCGTCGGTGCATGATATTATCATCCCTTTGTATGTCACCACTACTAGGGCACGGGTCTCCTCCTGTATCGCAGGAAGGTTAGGCCATACTCCACCACGGGTGTTCGCGCGAGAATCGATCGCGCGACGTAATCATGAATCTGTGGTCACTCATTCATTACTCATTCGTTCCGGTGCGGGCGCTCGTCGCGCGCGCCGCCGTTAATTATCCATCCATCTGCATACACATTCGCACTGTGACATACGCGCGTGATAAGTGCTCGAATTCTCGTGAATTGAAAGACATTTGGTGACAAATAAACTTTACCAGCTCAAAAACAATATATTGACAATATTAGACTATAAGTGAACAGGGCAGGAGTGTTCCGCGGACAAGTCCGGGTTGGTAGCGGATTGTAAGGCAGTGGCGGGCGTTACTGTTAGAAGTTATGAAGCCGCCCATAAGGCCTCTGACATGGTTTAACGACTGTCATTACATGACAGCCGGCACTAACGGCTTAACGTGCCTTGCAAAGCACGAAGCGCTCGGAAAAATGTCACGGGACGATCACTCCTACTGCACCTGACCGCACCTGATGTTGCTTACCTCAAGTGATTGATTCCAATCACTCGGTTCGCCTAGGCCACAAGTGCTTCGTGAACAAATATAATACAGTCTATTTGTTCTTACTTGTCCAATTTAGTAAACAAGATTCTAACCTTAAAATTGAGATTAGATGCCTAAACTAGACATTTTCTCGCAAATTCATGAACTATCATGAATTATGTTAATAAAATTGGCAGGGTGTTAAGTATCTAAAAGAGTTTAAAAACCTATTTAGAGGCTAAAAAAATTGGTTCCTTAGCACGTGTTCTCTAAAAATCTAAAAGAGTGTTCCAAGTTACTTCATTTATGGAAATATGGCAGTTTTGGACTAAAAAATTACAGTTTACGGGTAGAATCTTGTTTACTAAATTAGACAAGTAAGAATAAATAGACTGTACGTAATAATATTTTTGTGTTTGTGAACTAAACGCATTAGACCACTTGTCGGCAAAGCTGCTATAGTAATTTGCAACGTCCAATGTCAATAACATAAGGTTGCACCTCAGGGCATACAACTTGTCTACCTGGCGGGGTTACCATATCTGGGGGACTTTAGGGACGTTCATTTTACTTTAAGCGCTCGTGGCCTAGTCGAACCGAGTGAGAATTTTGTATATACCTACTAATATTGTTGATAAAATCATTAATATATTTTCGGACATTATGATATTCTTTAAATGTCATTATACTATTTTTATTTTTAATGCACTGACCCGTGCTAAGGACAAATTTAAAAATCTATTCAGAGGCTAAAAACTCCACCCATCCTGCAACTCGAACCCGCGACCTCTGGCACGGTTAGCCAGACGTCACGGGTTCGAGTCTCAGCATGGGTGGAGTTTTTAGCCTGTGAATAGGTTTTTAAAATATTTTCGGGCAACATCAATAAAATAAAAAAGTTACCATAGACCAATTTAACACCAAAACATGGCAGGATATTGTAACTATATGCGAAATGCTCGTGGCCGAGTCCGAGTGATTGGAACCAATCACTTGATTTAAGCAACAACAGGCGCGGTCAGGTGCAGGATGGGTGGGATGACTGTCCCATAGTGGCATTTTTCCGAGCGTTTCCGTGTTTCGCAAGAGACGTTAAGCCGATGGTGCTGGCTGTCATGTAATGGCAGTCATTAAGCCATGTCAGAGGCCTTATGGGCGGCTTGTATAGTAGCGAATTTGTAATCGCAATACAAATGGCTCAACATGGGCCAAGTCAGACACTTTAGGGCGGCTTGAAAACTTCTGACAATAAGGCCCGCCACTGTCTTATAATCCTCCACCAACCCGGACTTGGCCCCCGTGGTGGAGTATGGCCTAACCTTCCTGCGATGCAGGTAGAGACCCGTGCCCCAGCAGTGGGGACATATTGATATCGAATAACAGGAGGCCCAACTCCTCTGTATTTACATCAAACAAAAGAATAACATGCAGCCCACTGCACTGACTTCTTTCAATCAAACGAGTCAATTCAAACGACGTTTCCAAGCAAAATAACTGTTATTCGTTCAACGTAATATAACCGGTAGTTATTTCCAAGTAACAATGCCCCTTGCAGACCCATATTATTACTACGTCGTTTAATAAGAACCAGATCAAATCGAACTAGTTTGATTTTATTACGACGATTGATTAAAAAAAAGCAATTTGCTGATGACGTTTCATTTCATATTATTTTGTATGGAATCAGGCGATACTTTGCGAAAATGCAGTAACCCGTACTAAAGGACAAATTTAAAAACCTATTTAGAGGCTAAAAATTTCACCCATGCCGGGATTCGAACCCGCAACCTCTGGCTATCCGTGCCAGCGCTCTACCAATTGAGCCAATGGACGACTCACCTGTACGTAATACAGAGAATAGTGTAAAGAGGTTCGAAATTTCACTCATGCCGGTGCCTATCTGTCACGCCTGACATAAAACTTTTCATGAAGAGTTTTATCCTCTTCATGCCGGGATTCAAATTTACAACCTCCTACCAACCAAACGACCGACCGAACGACCGACCGACCAAACCTAAACAGGAAGGTTAGGCCATACTCCACCACGGGGGCCAAGTCCGGGATCGCGGAGGATTGTAAGACAGTGGCGGGCCTTACTGTCAGTTATCAAGCCGCCCATAAGGCCTCTGACATGGCTTGACGACTGTCATTACATGACAAAAGGCACCAATGGCTTACGTGCCTTGCGAAGCACGGAAGCCCTCGGATAAATGCAGCTAGCGGTAATCACGGGACGGTCACCCATCCAGCACCTGACCGCGCGTGTTGTTGCTTAACTCAAGTGATTGAATCCAATCACTAGGTTCGACTAGGCCACGAGCGCTTCGTGAGAAAGTATGGGTTTAATTACCACGCTTCCCCAATTTCCAGCGCTGTGGCATTTGAACCCCTCAGACACTTGGGTTTCCTCAGGATTTTAAAAACCTATTTAGAGGCTAAAAATTCCACCCATGCCGGGATACTGTTCGGGCATGCTGGCACGGATAGCCAGAGGTCGCGGGTTCGAATCCCAGCATGGGTGGAATTTTCAGCCTCTAAATAGGTTTTTAAATTTGTCCTTAGCACGGGTTAGTGCATAAAAAAAAAACCTCACGATGTTTTCCTTCAATAATTGCGATGTATTTTCATACCTGCTACAAAAACAGGAGGGTAAAAACTTTAAGTATCTTTCCGTCAATACATATTTATACACTCGTGGTCTTGTGACGTCAATGTAGTGGACCTTTTAACCTCTTAACGGGCATTGCTAGTATCTATGAAGTTTTCATTATTTTTGAACTTTATTTTAAGGTGATAAGGTTCAATTTCCCGTGGGGACTATTGTACCGCAAAGGGATAAGCCTTTAATAAAAATGAATTGCTGAATGTGTTGGTAAGCGCAAAACTCGTGAGCAGCTGAACCGATCTCGCTATTTTTTTTTTAGAATATTTCTTGAAGTTCGAGGATGGTTCTTACGGAGAGAAAAAAAAAAAAAATGAAGAATCGATGGTAGGCGATACGAAGTTCGCTGGGTCAGCTAGTGTGTCATATATATATATATATATATTGGCCGTTTTGCATCTACTTAAGAGATAATTTATACAGCGTCCAGTGGCGTCTTCATCCACACTAGATAGGTGAAGGGACCACTCCGACGCTGTAGTGCCTGGGACATGGTTTTACAGATGGTGTAGGCTTGCCCAGCACCTATACCATCCTGACAGCTTAGTCGGCCTAGCCCACAGTAAAGACTAGTGAATACGTGCGGAGCCAACCAAGCCGCGGGTTTCCTCACGATGTTTTTCTTCACCGTTAGCGTGTGGTATTGCGACTACAAATTCGCAAATGTACGTAACTTTGAAATTAAACAAAGTCATTGGTACATGCCCGCACTGAGGATCGCACCTGGGGCTCTCGCTTGCGAGTCCGTAGTAGCAGAGTAGTAGGGTATTGTGTCATAATATTAATATTTTTTTCTTCTCTCCTTCATCAGCACCATGAACCACTCGACGCAGGAGTCCCTCCTCACCCAGACGTCGCTCACCAAGGACAAGATGGAGCGCTGGGCGAAAGCCCAACTGCGCGGCGAGAAGATCGACATCGACGTCTACGGGAAGCCCAGTGCCCAACAGCTCAGCGAGCTCGAGAACATCAGGAGCCTGAGCAAGCAGCTGCAGGAGAGCCTCCACGTGAGTAGACGCCGCGGACCGAAATATAACAATGACAATTACGATACATCGACCAGATAGGGGATGTATTAGCAAAGGGGAAGAGAAAAAGTACCCGGACCCGGCGTGCGTGCATGCAACGACTTATGAACGTTGATGAAGCGAAGGTGATCTGTCAGGATCGTGGCAAGTGGTAGTCTCTGGGCTCTGCCTACCCCTCTGGGATACAGGCGTGAGGTTATGTATGTATGTACAATGACGATGACAATGACAGTGAAAATGTCAATGACAATGACAACAGTATATTGTAGACTTTTAGTCCGGATTTACTTACGGGTGTTGTTATATCGGAAAAGTCCGACCAGGTTTCGCTCCGATTGCAGAGCTCTGCGAATAGTGAGTATGAGTAAGTTAACCGTTCGAACTGGCAAAACGCTGTCACAGTACAACCCGCACTCGCGTTTTGGCTGGTAAACGTGTTCACTTCTCAACGTAAACCATTACAACTCGCACTCAGAAATTTTAATTTCCATACTTGTCGCTAGGTGGCGCTTCCTCGATGCCATAGAAATATGAGTTTACGTTAACGCGATCGAGTAGTTAAAAAACTCGCACTAAGCACTCTGTATCTCCGATTCTATCCGATAGTAGCCGAGGTATATTCTAAAAGCTAACAGACTCTACTTAATAAAGTTTCAAAATAATCACATTTACGAAAAGTATAATTATAAGTATTAATTAATTATTCTTTATTGCACACGAAACATTTAACAGGACATTACATAAGAAATAGCATGTACAAAGGCGAGCTTACCTCTGTAAGAGATTTCTTCCAGCAAACCTTAGAGAGTCGGAGAAGCAGTAAAAAGCGGGTCTTTATACCTACGTGTACAAAATATGCTACATAATTTAAAAACCTATTTAGAGGCTAAAAATGGCACGGATAGCCAGAGGTTGCGGGTTCGAATCCCGGTCTGGGTGAAATTTTTAGCCTCTAAATAGGTTTTTAAATTTGTCCTTAGCACGGGTGCATTAAAAGTGCATTAAAAATAAAAATAGTATATACTACATAAATCTTGAATAACCTACCTAACTATGAAAGAAAGAAATTAACTACGTAAACTAAAAATAAATACATAAACAATTGTTTTTACTTATTCAGGCTATATTAGTCCACTGCTGGACATAGCCCTCCCCTAATGAGCGCCATAGCGCAAGGTTGTGCCATCATTGGGGGGTGTTGCCCATAATCCCCACGCTGGGCATGCGGGTTGGGGATCGCAGTTCGGTGGAATTGTACTGCAGGGGGCGCTGCTGCCCACCCCCCGGTTTGTGTCCCTTAGTCGCCTTTTACGACACCCGCGGGAAGAATTTGGGTTGGTGCTATTCTCTAAGCCGACACCACACAACAAGTTTTTACAATATATAAAAAAAATGGTTTTGCGTGAGAGACATTGCACCCGACGTAACAGCAGCCTTAAGAAATTAAATTCCTTTATACTATTTTTATTTTTAATGCACTAACCCGTGCTAAGGAACAAATTTAAAAACCTATTTAGAGGCTAAAAATTTCACCCATGCCGGGATTCGAACCCGCAACCTCTGGCTATCCGTGCCAGATTAAATTCCTTTGTTGATATCAATAACAATTTATCGAGTCGAGAAATAAACTGAACACTAAGATGACTCAAGAATATTTCCGCCCATATGATTGCAAATAACGTAAACAGAGTCGAGTGCCAATGTAAGTGTCATCCAGACCCCCTTAACGCGCTACACATAAGGTCTACAATCCGCCAGAGCCACTCGAGGTAAACTCTACGATTACGGCAAAAAATGAAGGAAATCCTCACACAATGGAAATGTTCTGACTGATCGGTACACTCAGACTCGTTAAGTATTGCCCCACCTACTGTTCGATTCTCGGTCTTATACCGTTGAAAATAAAAGCTGACTAGTTGTTTCATCTCGTCGCCTAGTGTACCCGAGTTTGTAATCATGAAACTGGGTAATTTAATTATTGTATGTCGGACAGCTATGAAACAGATCTGTTAATGGAAGGTTTGATACAAGAGTATTTCTTGAGCGTGGATGTGCAACGGACATCGATGGTAAAGCTGAGATCCCTTCGGGAGGCCAGCGGCCAGCGAATTACAGTCTCAAATAATCAAAGATTTAACGATATTACGGAAAAGCACAATTTGAGTGGATTTAAACCACTGATTTAGTTTTTAAAAAAAGAAGATTGCTAATATTTTCAGCCAAAAGCGATGCAGGAAGAGACCAGTGCCCCACCAGTGAGGCCACCGTGACACACAAGGGTTGATATCGAATCTTTCCTTTCCAGGAGTTGGAGACGTCAGTGCGCATCGCTGACGTGGAAAACCAGGCGATGAATCCGACGGCTACCTTCGAGTTCACAGAGGAACACGAGTTCGTCTCCGCCAACAACATGGACGATTACTACGCCAAGGAAGACAAGGTAGGATTGGTTAGTTTGTCCTGTAGTTGAAATGAAAAGGTTTATTTTAAAGTAGCGCAGAAGCTGTGGCTTAATTGCAAGTCAAACTAGGTGTCCATGTCAAAATCTAGATCATATTGGAGAAAAAATGGACAAAAAATCTCCAAACTTGAGAATTGAGAATTTTGTCAAATGTGATGAGAGAGAATTACATTGACACTTTATGATATTGATATATTTTTTTCTTTGAGTACCTATAATTTGGCCACCAACTCTAAATATATGGTTGGTCCCTATCCTTAGTACTTTATACTCTAAGGGAAACATTAATAAAGTGTACACATTTTTTACGATATAAAATGACTTGCAGCGTTTTATCAGGGAGCGCTTAAATATCACTGTTGGCAACATTGGTTATATTGCATAGCATCAGGCGTTACTTTTACGGAAATCCATAATAGCATTAAAAAGTAAAAACTACTTTGCTAAGATCCGCCAAACATCCCACAAGCACCATTTTTCTTCAGGCTATATCCATTCCACTGCTGGAAATAGCCCTCCCCTAATGAGCGCCATAGCGCAAGGTTGTGCCGTCATTGGGAGGTAATGCCCATAACCCCCACGCTGGGCATGCGGGTTGGGGATCGCAGTTTGGTGGAATTGTACTGCAGGGGTTGTTGCTGCCCAGCCCCCGGTTTGAGTCCCTTAGTCGCCTTTTACGACACCCGCGGGAAGAATTTGCGTTGGTGCTATTCTCTAGGCCGACACCACACAGCAAGCACCATGCGGTTAGTTAATGCACCGCCCTCCCTCCCACTTTTTCAAGCAGAAGCAAGACACCAACACACCACCACCGACACCAATACTTGTGTGAGAAAACACGTGACGCGTTTCGCCTCTAACACGAGGCATTCTCAGGCTCACAAGTTCAAGTGCACCTGCTTGTGGGATATTTGGCGGAATTCAGCAAAATAATTTTCACTTTTTAATACCATTGGTGCGCCACGAAGCGCTCGTGGCCTAGGCGAACCGAGTGATTGGAATCAATCACTTGGTTAAGCAACAACAGGCGCGGTCAGGTACGGGATGGGTGAGAGTCCCGTGACTACCGCTAGTGGCATTTTTCCGAGCGCTTCCGTGCTTCGCAAGGCACGTAAAGCCGTTGGTGCCGGCTGTCATATAATGGCAGTCGTTAAGCCATGTCAGAGGCCTTATGGGCGGCTTGATAACATCTGACAGTAAGGCCCGCCACTGTCTTGCAATCCTCCACCAACCCGGACTTGGCCCCCGTGGTGGAGTATGGCCTAACCTTCCTGCGATGCAGGAAGAGACCCGTGCCCCAGCATTGGGGACATACAAGGGTTGATAACGAATACCATTGGTTATTGTATTGTGCGAAACAAATTTTTCATAAGAGGTCCTCTCTAGTACTTTATACTCTAAGTCCCTATTTCGTTCTCCATTCCAGGTGGACGCGAAGGAGGCGGAGCGGCAAAGACTGACGAAGGGTAATGGGGACCGCACCGATATACAAAAGTTTTACGCTGGACAGTGTGTCTTGGTGACGGGGGGCACGGGGTTCTTGGGCAAAGGTGAGTGGGGCGTGTGTTTTCTGCTTCATCTTATCCCCGCAGGCATAGCTCTAAACTTTGCACACTTCTTTAAAGGCTGCAAAGCTTTCAAGACACATTTGAACACATTTTGACACAACCTGCCAGACGGCTTTAAACCGGCGCCAGACACAGCTGCAAAGATTTGCACACTTCTTTGAAGACTGCAAAGCTTTGAAGACACATTTGAACACATTTTGACACAACCTGCCAGACGGCTTTAAGCCGGCGCCAGACAAAGCTGCAAAGATTTGCACACTTCTTTAAAGGCTGCAAAGCTTTGAAGACCCTTGCAGGCGAAGATTGCGCGTTGCTAAGCGTTTTCAAAGTTTCGCAACATAAATTCGTACGTAATACAGAGAGTATTGTAAAGAGGTTCGAAATTTCACTGATACCGGTGATTTGCCCATTAGCTCAGGGTTTGGCATGGGTGGAATTTTAAGACCCTAAATAGGATTTTTTAAAATATAAATTCGTACCGTATTAATAGAGAAATAGAGATGAATTTAGAACAGTTGAAAAACGTGACCCTTCGCGCCCGCGACGCTTCGACTCTGCGCCAGTGTGAATAGAGCCTTAGGGCAGTAGAGATCTTTAGTTTGTCTGTATTTTTATTTTTATAACTGGTAGGACACGTTACCGCCTGGATCTTGTTCTAGGCTAGCAGGTTTGTTTCATAGGTACAGGGGAGGATCTTGAATTTGTGGGGCCCTGGGTTGAAACTACTTAGGGGCCTATCTAGGTACTCGACTAATAGCTATGTCAAAAAACTGTTTCTATAATTATATATTATTATTATATATTCTTTATTGCACAAAAACATAAATATTCATTAAATCTACTCAAATAGTAGTAGTAGTAAAAAAGGCGACCTTACTGTTGTAGCAATCTCTTCCAGGCAACTTTTGGGTGAGAGAGTAATCAAAATAGTGATATGTAGGTATGTATAAGAATATAAAAAATACAATAAAATAATTTTATTTATTTTGAATTAGTAAAAGAAATTGACAGGTAAATAAAAGTATGCAGTTTTCATCAATGTTTTCTTATGCCGTTAGCACGTAAAAATATCGTCCGTAAACCGACTTTACAGACAAAAAATATTTTTTTAAATTCAAATTATCGCCTACTGTGTTTAGAGGGATCTGAGTGCTTAGTGCGAGTTTTTTAACTACTCGATCGCGTTAACGTAAACTCATATTTCTATGGCATCGAGGAAGCGCCACCTAGCGACAAGTATGGAAATTAAAATCGCTGAGTGCGAGTTGTAATGGTTAACGTTGAGAAGTGAACACGTTTACCAGCCAAAACACGAATAAACGCGAGTGCGAGTTGTACTGTGACAGCGTTTTGCCAGTTCGAACGGCTAACTTACTCATACTCACTACTCAATGCTCGATTAACGCGGTAGTAAAGTTATTCGATTGGATCTGCCAAACTCGCACTAAGCACTCTGGGGGACCCTTGTAACCTCGGGGCCCTGGGCTGCAGCCCAAGCAGCCCTTAGGTAGATCCGGCCCTGCATAGGTACCTACACGGGGTTATTTTTATGATGCGCCATCCTTGAAACGCGCCCACTGTAACAGTGTTTGTCCTTTTCAATTGTTTTATTTTTTGTTCCACTGCGGGTCGCAGGCCTTCTCTCAGAGAGTATCATTAGAGTAGAGGCAAAGGCCTAAGAGTTTTTTATGCCTTTGATTTTAATATTTTAAACAGATAATGAAATTTAAGCACTTTATGAAGTACGTAATACAGAGAATATTCTAAAGAGGTTCGAAATTTCACTGATACCGGTGAGTCGCCCATTAGCTCAGTTGGGAGAGCGCTGGCACGGTTAGCCAGAGGTCGCGGGTTCGAGTCCCGGCATGGGTGGAATGTTGAAAATTATGTATTAGTTATGGTTGGGTACTTTGGGAGTCTGATATGTCCTGGGCCGGTTTGACTGGCTGGTTTCATATTTTTTGAACTACAACTTTAATACTACAATTCGTTTAATGATTCGTTCGTTAATACGAATAATTAACTTACATAGGTATTAGAGGTGCCGACAGAATCCCAGCGTTGCAGAAGGTATTCCTTTTGTGACAAATGCTGAGTCGGGTCCTTTCACAAACGCAGTGCACTGACATTCCTTGCATGTTTCTTTTTAATCTAAAATGACATACATACATATTTTTTATATACATTGTATTTATATTATGTCATTGTACTGTGTTTTTAAGTGAATAAATTATTTCAATTCAATTCAATTCAAAAATAATTTCGCTACACAATTACCACTTCGACTTCCGCGCAGCGTGATATAGGACTCCGTTTTTTTGCAATGCGATTTGTTCCTAGACTACCGATAGTGTGAATAAAACCACCATTACTGGATGAACTTACACTCTCCAGTCTCTCAGAAACGAGACCGAGTCTATTAGTAAAGAGTTGTAAGTATGTATCATTTCATTGTTTAATTTATTGTATTTCGTTTTATTTACCTACATCTTTTATAATGTAGGTAAATAAAACGAAAATTTTAAATTTTTAATATGGATTTCGATTTATCTGAATTAAAATATTATTATTATTATTACTGGATTAATACCACTCCACTGTATTGAACAACTTTACATTTTAGAGACCCACCCCTTAGGTAGGATGACGATCTGCGAAACACTGCATCTGCCTTGCAGTTTTTCTGGATGCGGCAGGCTGAAGACAGGACGCTATGGCGCTCGTTAGGGAAGGGCTACGGCCAGCAGTGGACTATTATGGCCTGATGATGATGATGAATTTTGCACTAACTAAAAATGACGGTGTGTTACACTTCATATTATATTTTTTGACGAGAAAAAATTCGCGGATGTTAATCTTGTACGGATGTAATATTAATTAGACCCTTTACAATGTATGTATTTATACGGATTTATCATGTATTTATATTATGAAGACATTGAGGAAAGATGCGAAGTAGGTAAATACTTGGTGTGAAAATACGCACACTAAGGGCCCTCGCCCACGGCGACTTTTTGCAGCGATGCAGTAGCGATGCTGTCGCGCGTTTGTATGGATACTGCCGCGATGCGGTCGCTAGCTGTGTGCCCTCGCCCACGTAACCACGATTCAGTCGCGATGCAAACGCGATACCGTCACGTGTCTAGCGCGATGCTAAAGCTGTTCAGTAACCGCAAAAAATGCCTACGATCGCCATTTGCAAGATGGACTTCGTTGAGGCAACATTAATTAGTCATGTGGTGTTTGGTGCTGCTTTTTCGTTAGTAGAGCGTTGGCATCGCTTCTGTAGCGCGTTGCAAATGCGACTTAAGCGCGTTCGTAGCCATAAGTAGCATTTAGTAAACGCGCAACAGCATCACTACAAAAAGTCGCCGTGGGCGAGGACCCTGTTACGCAAGCGTCCCTGAGGGGTAGACAGCGAGACCTTTGTGCTGTGAGACAGTGATCTTTACTGTCTGGTTTTTCCGCTGTTTTCCGCCATCAAGATCCGAGTACCAAATACTTACACCTTTTTTATAGTTTTTATAAGGAAATCTATGTGCGCGAGCGAAACTTTTTGTGAAGGTTCTATTTTTATAGTTGTGTTAAGGAAGACTCGCGACTTCAGAAGCATATGGTCGGATGTTGAATTCCGACGAAAATGGCTTTTTATACCTTCAGTCTCAGCTCTTCGAGCTATTTCTAACCGTCTGAGAATCATATCTCTATCTTATTCTATCAACAAGATAATACAAGTGCATAATGTCGTATCTAGGCTGTGTATTATGTTTAATGGTTCATGCTGAAAATCAGCGCCTACTGGTGTTGCATGCATAACGTGACCATTTATTTTTTAACCCAAAACGGGACATTACTTTATTTCGGTCAATTAAATAAGAGGTAGTCAATGAAAAACGAAACACTCCTTTACTAAGAAAAAGTTGGATAGCTTAGTTACAAATTAAAAACTATACCAACATTATTAATTATATTTACATTATTAGAGGAACAAATTTGCTTTTATATTGCTGGTGATGATTTTAAGTAAGAGTGAAAATCTTGGCACTTTCTTTATATTCACCTTAATTATCAACATCGCCTTTAGAACTGGGATTCGTAACTAGGTTTTTTCATATGTCCACAATATGTTCATCATAGAAAATACTTTTTCTACTAGAGCATTTTGTAGCAGGCAAACATAAAATATATTCAATTAAAACAGAGCATTTTCGAAAACGGGACAATTTTGCATCCCGGAGTTAATTTCGGGGATACCGGGACTCGTAATTATAAAAAGGGACACTCCCGTTCAAAACGGGACGTCTGGTCACGTTATGCATGCATCACCGGGCGGCATATTGCTGAGCATGGGTCCATTTGCCAAAACCTTTAAAAGAATATCCTTAGGTACACAAATAAAAATGTTGTTTTCTTATGTTGTGATTTAACTTTGTACTATGAGTCTGAAAAGACTTAAGAGCATAAAGTACTACGTAAGGAGAGGACATCCCGACCAAACGTCGTGCCGTTTCCGCAGCTGCGCGGTCAGTGGTAACATTCATAGTCCACGACACAGACTATTATAAAGACATTACGTATGTCTAGTACTAACGTGAGACAGATTTTGTTCGGTATGTCTTGTTCATATGTTTTCAATTTCTATGGTTTTAGTCTGATCTTATGATCGGTCTGTTTTCATTTTTGTGTATATATATATATATATATATATATATTTATTTATTTATTTATTTATTTGTGTATAATTTGTGTTTTGGAAATAAATGAAGTTCACTTTCACACTTATTACAATAGAAGCATTTAGCCATAACATTAAAATCGACATTTTGCTGCTAATTATTTATGATGGAAAAAGTCGACGACAACTCATTTTTTTATAGTACATTGTATTTGTAGATACAGCTTTGTGGCTCACGAAGAACACAGTACCATAAGATCAAAGTACACATAGGGCGTTATGTTTTAAAACATGAAATTTATTGAGTGTAGCTTCGTAAAATTACGAAGTCATGGCGCAATTTTTTTTAAACACTTTGGTGTTTGTCTGTGTGTTTGTTTGTTTTTCTGCATGTGTTTTTATTACTTCAAAATTGTGTGCTTTTTCTTCAATTATCTGGCTGGCGGATTTTCAAGCATGCGGACGTAAGTATTTTTGTGCTATTGTTTTTTTACCTTAAAGTGTTATTTTCATGTTTTTGTTCAGATGTTTTTAATATTATAGTGATTACAATTATAAATAAATCGTCAGAACAAAACCATGTTAATTATAAAAGGAGCTTGGCCATGTTACAAGTTTTGCGAGAATTTTACTTATTGCGGGTTGGAATGTTTCTGCGTTTTTACGCAGTACTTATTTAATTGGCGCATTATCAAGGACGTGAGTACGCATATATTTTTTTGTGTCTTTAGTTTTTGTTTTATTTTGGACTTAAGAGTGTTGTTTGTTTTCATGATGTGGTTTTACGTTAAGATTGAGTACTGTTTCGGAAAACCTATTTGTATTCCTATTTATTATCGAGTAGGTAAAGTTAAAGGTAAGAAATGAAATGGTTTTATTCAAAGTAGCGCCGGCTTAATCTCTAATGAACGTTACAATTTCAAAATCTTGATAATTTTGAAGAAAAAATGGCCAACAAACTCCAAACTTAGTCTTATCAAAGCCCTTAATTAACAGGGCTCACACATTTTTTACAAAACACATGCATTTTACATGCTTGAATTCCAGACATCATTGTCATCTAAATAATCTCTTTTTGGCACAAAGTGTACTTTACACATTTTATGAACCGCGTATCAGTCAAGCTTAATAATTATATCTTCAGGGATTTTATTATAGAATTGTGTACAATGCCCCGTGAAGGATGTACCTTTGCCAGCCTAAATCTTGGGATCAAAAATTTATGTTTATTTCTAGTATTTACATTGTGTTGGCTACCTGCAGTTTTAAAGTTGCTAATATTTTTCATAGATATACTGGCAACTGCCAGGATGATTGTTTCTCTAAAGAAATCTCTTAACGAATCTCTACTGCCTAGCTTATAGATGAATCTTTTCGCACTCTTCTGCAAGAAGAAGATGGTCTCAATGTCCGCTGTCCGTCCCCAAAAGGTAAAGTTGTACTAAAGTTCAACTTTCTCTGCCATTATGAGTTCCATGGATAAAAGAATGTATAGCTTAAGCAAGACTAATATTAGTCTTGAGGTAAAATATTTCGTTTTTATTTATAACGACAAGATCTCTTAAGTCATGAAAGATTTTTAGATGACAATGATGTCTGGAATTAAAGCCAGTACAACGCATGAGTTCAATGTTTTATAATAATTATGTAAACTCTGCTCATTGAGGACATGACGACCTCTGCCTACCATGCGGGAGGTCCCGGGTTAGAACCCCGGCTGTGGACAAAAAAATCACAGGTCTTGGATGTTTACATGTTTGTGATGTCGTTGTTTCTGGTTCCCACGACACAGGGTATCCTGGATATCCAGGGGCCAGATGCAATGTTTGCGCCTGTACGTGAAATGTAGGTTCTTTTAAAAGACAGAGGTTGGAGATTTTGTCCATTTTTTCTTCAAAATTGGCTAAAATTTTAAATGAACAACAAGTTTAACTTGTAACGTTAAAGGCGCTTTTGGATACTAAATAGAGCCACCAATGGAAAATCAAGTGTTTTATAATAGGTTTTTTTTAAAGCAGGATAGGTTACACTTGACCCCAGTCACGTCTGATGGTATGCGAAGACGGGGTCTACGATGTTACGTGCTTACCTGTTAAATGCCGGTTTTCTGAAACTAGTTTATTAATTTGTGTTATTAATAATATATCCCGTATTCCAGATGGCAGGATCAGTCTCAAGGCCAGTCGTGTCGTGGAGAAAGTCGTCCTTTAGGGCATTTGCTCAATCGTCTAGTTTTTTAAATGATCGTTTTTTTGTTTTGTTCTAAATTATTTATGAAATTTAATGTTATTTAATGAAATAATGAAAACAATCATTGGTGTTGTAAAAAGGCTGAATTAAAAGTTATGGAACATGTTATTTTGATTTATTTATAAAAGCTTTAGCATACCTTTAGGTACTCGAAACTATGGTATCTACAAAAACCTATTTAGAGGCTAAAAATTTCACCCATGCCGGGATTCGAACCCGCAACCTCTGGCTATCCGTGCCAGCGCTCTACCAATTAATTGCTCAATTGGTAGAGCGCTGGCACGGATAGCCAGAGGTTGCGGGTTCGAATCCCGGCATGGGTGAAATTTTTAGCCTCTAAATAGGTTTTTAAATTTGTCCTTGGCACGGGTTAGTGCATTAAAAATAAAAATAGTATGGTATCTACAATTTATTGTTCATAAAAAAGTAATATTTACATAGAAGAGAACAGACTACTGTAAAAGTGACAGTAAAAGTTATCTCTTCCAGACAACCTACCGTATTTTTTATTCGATCGATCGATATCAACCGTCCCCACTGCTGGGGCACGTCTCTTTCTGCACGTAGGAATGTTAGACCATAATCCACCTCGGGGGCCAAGTCTGGGTTGATGGAGGATTCTTAAACAGTGGCGGGCCAGAAGTTATCAAGACGCCAAAAGACATGGCTGACATGGCTTGACGAATGTCATTACATGACAGCCGGCATCAACGGCTTATCGTGCCTTGCGAAGCACGTAAACCCTAGCCACTAATGCCTAAAATGCCACCAGCGGTAGTCACGGGACGGTCACCCATCCTGCACCTGATCGCGCCTGTTGTTGCTTAACTCAAGTCATAGATTCCAATCACACCAACCAGGACTTGGCAACCGTGGTGGAGTATGCCCTAACCTTTCTGTGCCTCAGCAGTGGGTATATATAAGGGTTGTCAGAAGGGCTGTCAGAATCAAGTTGCCCTGCCTTGGCTTAACGACTGGCATTAAACGACAGCCGGCACAAACGGCTTAGCGTGCCTTGCGAACCACGGAAGCGCTCGGGAAAAATGCCACTAGCGGTAGTCACGGGATGGTCACCCATCCAGTACCTTACCGCGCCTGTTGTTGCTTAAACCAAGTGATTGATTCCAATCATTCGGTTCCGCTAGGCCACGAGCGCTTCTACTTTTCTCCCATATAATCTACTATTTGTTGGATTATATGAAGGAAAGCCAGGGATCGGTGATAAGCGCAAGGATTGCGATATATTTTCAGTTAAACAACCAAGAGACCGACGGGAACAGATAATCAAAGACATTGACATTTCGATGTATAGAGTAGACTAGCAAACCAAATAGTTTTCTGTTTACTAATCCTCTAACACTATTTGTGTAGCCTCGATTGTGTCCCACTCCTGGGTAAAGGCCTCCCTTTTCGATTTCCACTCCTCCCTGGTCATAGCCACCTCATGCCAGCCCAGTAAAAAGGTGTGCTACAGTGCTACTAAAAAGGTGTGAGATACAATATTAACCTACATATAAGTACATAGGGAGACACAGTCTGTTAGCTTTTAGAATATTCCTCGGGTTTTAGAGTAGGCTTCGGTTTTCGCCGAAAGCACACGAGTGTAATACTACTTCCTGCTCTGTATAAAACTTCTTCACTATTTTGAAAAGTTATGTAAATTTAAAAACCTATTTAAACCTATTTATTTTTAGCCTCTAAATAGGTTTTTAAACCTATTTAGAGGCTAAAAATTTCACCCATGCCGGGATTCGAACCTGCAACCTCTGGCTATTCGTGCCAGCACTCTTTGTGATGCAATTTGCTTAAGCCAGATGTCGCTGCCTGTACGTAATACAGAGAATAGTGTAAAGAGGTTCGAAATTTCACTGATGCCGGTGAGTCGCCCATTGGCTCAATTGTTAGAGTGCTGGCACGGATAGCCAGAGGTTGCGGGTTCGAATCCCGGCATGGGTGAAATTTTTAGCCTCTAAATAGGTTTTTAAATATGTCCTTAGCACGGGTTAGTGCATTAAAAATAATATAAGACTATATATACTTACAGGGTGGAATTTTCTAATGCCACATCAAGGGAAAGTATTTTAATACTGTATATAGAAAATAGTAGGTCCTTAAAGAAAACGTTCCTTTATTTGTCAAGAGTAAGAATTCATTAGGGGAGGGCTATGTCCAGCAGTGGACTAATATAGCCTAAAGAAGAAGAAGAATTCAAAGGGCTCAGTGAGTAGAACAATGTATTCGCAACCGAGAGACCCAGGTTCGATCCCCAGTGCGGGCATGTACCAATGAATTTGTTTCATTTCAAAGTTACGTACATTTGCGAATTTGTAGTCGCAACACCACACGCTTACGGTGTATGCAAACATCGTGAGGAAACCCGCAGCTTGGCTTGCTCTGCACGGTCTTTCCTGTGGGCTAGGCAGATTAAGATGTCAGGATGCTATAGGTGCTGGGCAAGCCTACTTCTTCTCCTTCTTCAGGCTATATTAGTCCACTGCTGGACATAGCCCTCCCCTAATGAGCGCCATAGCGCAAGGTTGTGCCATAATTAGGGGGTAGTGCCCATAATCCCCACGCTGGGCATGCGGGTTGGTGATCGCAGTTTGGTGGAATTGTACTGCAGGGGGCGCTGCTGCCCACCCTCCGGTTTGAGTCCAATAGTCGCCTTTTACGACACCCGCGGGAAGAATTTGGGTTGGTGCTATTCTCTAGGCCGACACCACACAGCAAATGGGCAAGCCTACACGATCTATAAAACCATGCCCCAAGCACTACAGCATCCGAGTGCTCTCTTTACCCATCTAGTGTGAGTGAAGATGCCACTGGACGCTGTATAAATCATCTCATAACGTAGATGCATAAGGCCAAGAATTCAAAGATTTTCGTCAATTCGCTTGCCGCAACCGAGAAGAAGCCCTCGTGGCCTATACGAATCGAGTGACTGTGAAATATACGAATGTATAAGTATCGCGAATCAGTACTAAACTTCGTGCCGTTCCTCCGCAGACATAGGCATTTAATGATTTGTAAAATTATACGTGCAATAACTCGGTTCCGTTAGGCCACGAGCACTTCTATATTATTCTCCTATATTATATTATTCTACTTAATGTAGCCTCGATTGTGTCCCACTGCTGGGTAAAGGCCTCCCTCTTCGCTTTCCACTCATCCCTGTTCATGGCCACCACATGCCAACCCAATAAAAGGTGTGCTATATATAGATACAGGGTGGAATTTTCTAATGCCACCTCGAGGGAAAGTATTTTTAATACTGTAGATAGAAAATAGTAGGTAGGTACTCAAAGAAAACGTTCCTTTATTTGTCAAAAGTTTCAGAAAAGGTTCTGTGGCACATGGCATTCGCTACAGGTGAGGCAAAAAAGTTGCGTAGCTAAAAGGATAGGCTTGTTAGATTTAATATGCTGAGCCTGGATCTATCCAGGCTCAGCATATTAAATCGAAGAGACTACCTGGATTTTAAGTTCTTGTACAAAGTTTTGAGAAACTCTATCGACTACCCGCAACTACTTAGTCAATTTAAGCTCAGGGTCCCCTGTTCATATCCCCGTAAAATCATCCCAAATCCTCTTTCAGTCCCTTACAGAAAAACAGTGTTAGGCCAGAACTCACCAATTCCACGTATGTAAAATTAGGCGACACATCGCCTTTACAAAAAATTTAGTACCTACCATCCTGGATGTGCACTTTGATGTTGCACATCAGTAGGTATCGAAAAAATATATTTAATAATTTTCTGTCAAGCATGTAAGCAACATTATTGTCATTAGACTGTAGTAACTTACAATAAAGATACGTAGCTGTAGGTACGTAGACAACTACTTTTGTTATGCATGCTGTATTTATCTATAATTAGTTATTAAATACATCTAGTTCAACATAACTTTGTAAATTCGCTGCGTTTTTGCAGTTATGAAATGATGAAATGAAATGAAAAGGTTTTATTTAAAGTAGCACAGAAACTGCGGCTTAATGAACGTTACAATTCAAACTAGGTGTCCATTTCAAAATCTGGATCATTTAGGAGAAAAAATGGACAAAAAAACTCCTAACTTAGTCTTTTCAAAAGTTCTTAATTAACATAGTTTATATAATTATTATAAAACATAGAACTCATACATTGTTATCATCGTTATCAACCCTTGTGTGTCCCCACTGCTGGGGCACGGGTCTCTTCCTGCATCGCAGGAAGGTTAGGCCATACTCCACCACGGGGGCCAAGTCCGGGTTGGTGGAGGATTGTAAGACAGTGGCGGGCCTTACTGTCAGAAGTTATCAAGCCGCCCATAAGGCTTCTGACATGGCTTAACGACTGCCATTATATGACAGCCGGCACCAACGGCTTAACGTGCCTTGCGAAGCACGGAAGCGCTCGGAAAAATGCCACTAGCGGTAGTCACGGGACGCTCACCCATCCTGTACCTGACCGCGCCTGTTGTTGCTTAACCAAGTGATTGATTCCAATCACTCGGTTCGCCTAGGCCACGAGCGCTTCTCATACATTGTACTGGCTTTAATTCCAGACCTCATTGTCATCTAAATAATCCTTTATGTTATAGTAGCCCTTTTGGCACAAAGTGTGCTTAAAATATTTTTTGAACCGCGATTCAGGCAAGCTTAATATATCTTCAGGGATTTTAGGTTATAGTAGGGTTATCACTCGCTAACCATAAAGGAAAACATTATAAGGAAATCTGAGCGTCTGAGGCATTCGAACATCTAAGCGCTTGAAGGTGCTCACGAAGTGCTATAATTCTAGTGCTGATAGAGAAGCTGCTGAGGTCCTGCGGGGACCTGGACACCATCTACGTGCTGATCCGGAACAAGCAGGGCAGGGACCCGCAGACGCGGCTGCATGAGATGCTGGATGACTTCGTAAGTATCTGACAATAATAAAGGTACTAGATTCCACACTATACTGTCATCGTTTTTGTTCTTAATCCTACATTCTAAATAAACCAATATTCTTTTAGAGGATCAACTTTTGTATTACTTTCATTAATTTTTTAATCCTTTCTATTCTATATCAACACTTGTGCCCACTGCTATGGCACGGGTCCCGTTACTAACGCTAGTAACATGCCGAGCGCTTCGGTGCTTCGCAAGGCACGTTAAGCCGATGGTGCCGGCTGTCATGTAATGGCAGTCATTAAGCTACATCAGAAGCCTTATGAGCGGCTTGATAAGTTCTGACAGCAAGGGCCGCCACTGTCTTACAAACCTCCACCAACCCGGACTTGGCACCCTTGGTGGAATATTGCCTAACCTTCCTGCGATGCAGGCAGGGACCCGTGCCCCAGCAGTGGGAACATACAACGGTTGATATCGATTTGTTCCAAGCCGCCAGATCGCAGGTCATAATCGCAATAATAGCTGATAGGAGATGGTACCACAAAAATAATAAGAAGAATATACGAGCAGGTTACAATACGTTTTCCATCGACGTAAAAAAGTCAATGACTACGCCATTGCTGGTTTCAGCTGTTCCACAAGGCTCATGAGCTGAACCCGAAAGGCATCTTCAAAGTCTTCCCGATTGTGGGCGACATGGAGCTACCAGGACTTGGCATCAGCGAGCAGGATAGGAAGACCCTTGTTAGCAAGGTAAAGTTGATGGCTGGATGGATGGATGGATGTATGTATGACACCTGATGGAGACACAGGAGGAGAGAAATTTGGTTTCGAACCTTTGTAAAATACTAAGATCTGAAAGAAAATATGTACTAAAAAGGCGAAGCGTATCCCATACGAGTAGGATTGTTGAGGAATTTGTTATGAGGAATAGGACTTGCTTAAAATCGATTATGGGAATAGGATGAGGAATCTGGCAGACTAAGAGAATGGGGATGAGGATGTAGGAGACCCTCTCTCTCTCTCCCTCTCACATTCCGTTTCAACAAAATTTGTAACGCTCCTTCCTGTTAAAACATATTTTAAACTTTTGCGACTTGTACACATAGAATATTTTCGGGGCTTAATCGCGTAGTAATTTATTGCTATTTTACCTCGACGTTTCGACGACGTTATAGCCATCGTGGTCACGAGAAGACTGATGGTTGGCACCCGTTCGCATCTTCGGCTGATGAGGTTTCAGACTACCCTCAATCAGCCATCACAAAGCACTATTAGGGTTGCGACACACTACACTGACAATGTCGGACGATAAGCCATGCGACTTTTTTCCACTCGAACATAACATGATGACCGGATCCCACGTTTGCGACAGTTTGAAACCACATTCCCGATTAAAATTTTTGTGTTTCTTTTCAACCGCTTCACGCACAATTCGGCTATAATAATGGCGATCGTTGGAAAGTACCGATTGTTTTTGTAATTCTATCCAGTGGTTTGATCCTGAATAAATTACTACGCGATTAAGCCCCGAAAATATTCTTCCTGTTAAATTCCTCTTAAAATATGAGGAAGAGGATTTTTTTAAAATCAATTTAAAGGAAGAGGAAGATTATGAGGAATTTCAAAAATATGAGGAAATTCCTCATTTTAAGGAATGGAAGAGGAATCCTCATCAACCCTACATACGAGTGTACCTAGTTTAACTGATTGACAAACGACATTCTGGAGCGCAATAAAAGATTTTTTAAAGGAAGCGAATGGAGGTTCGATCTATGAATAAAATCAAAATTGTGTCTCATAAGCCTTCTTGGCCCAATGATGGGACGACCTTGCCCTATGGCGCTCATTAAGGGAGGGCTATGTCCAGCAGTGGACTAATATAGCCTGAAGAAGAAGCCTTCGGACTAATATAGCCTGAAGAAGAAGCCTTCTAAACACAAATGTCAATCAATCTAATTTTCTTGCAAATTCACCGTTCTCCCCCACAGGTGACGATAATAATAAACGCCGCGGCCACAGTGCGCTTCGACGAGACGCTGCAAGTGGCCACCGCCATCAACGTTCGGGGGACGAAGCAGGTGATCCAGCTAGCCAAGGAGTGCCGGCAGCTGAAGGCAATCACGCACGTGTCCACGGCGTTCGCCAATACCCACCTGAGTTGCATTGATGAAAAGTAAGTAGGCTCAGAGAAATAGGGAGCCGAAGTGGCAGTGGGCTAGCCATATCTCGCGAAGAACTGACAACCGTTGGAGTAAGCGTGTTCTTGAGTGGAGACCGCGACTCGGCAAACGTAGTGTGGAAGGCCCTGCGACCAGGGGGGATGACGATCTGCGAAAAAGTGACGGTAGATACGCGGGTGTCTTCAGCTTGCCGCATCGCTGTCGCGGACTCCATTCAAGAACACGTTTACTCCAACGGTTGTCGGTTTTTCGCGAGATATGGCCATCCCACTGCCACTTCAGCTCGCTTATTCTCTGAGCTATGTCGATAGATTTGGTTCTCAGTCGGATGCATTCGTTACGAATCCTATCCTTCAGAGAAACTACGAGCATAGCTCTCTCCATTGCTCGCTGAGCGACTTCAACCTTTAGTCAACCTTTAGTTTCTAGTAAAGAACTAACTTTTCTTAGGCCTAAACGTTTCTCTCAAATTCTCTCTTTTTCTATTAGTCAAACTCAAACGTTCTTTGTCTATTAACATTATTTATTTCTGATTTAATTTCAGGTTTTACCAGCCTCCCGTGAGCGTGGAAGCTCTGGAAGCCATTTCTGAAATAGACGACGCTGTCCTTGAAAGCATCACACCTAAGTAATTTGTCTTTTTTGCTTTGTATCTCTGTGAACTTTTGATCGGCTATGCTGCAATCAAAGTCAAAGTGTTTTAGTAGAAGTAGCATAGAAACTGTTTAGTTTCTATAAAAGTTAAACGTTTTTCAAACTCAACTCAAATAATTTCGAAATCTAGATAGATATAATATTCTTTATTGTACAAAGAAATTACAGTAACAGAAATTATAAACCTATTTAGAGGCTAAAAATTCCACCCATGCATGAATCTTGGCATGGGTGGAATTTTTAGCCTCTAAATAAGTTTTTAAATTGTCCTTAGCACGGGTTAGTGCATTAAAAATAAAAAAAAAAAATAGTAAAACAGAAATTATATTAAAATATAGTACAATTGGCGGCATTATTACTAAAAGCAATTTCTTCCAGGCAAACATAGTCTAGGCACTTATGCAATCACTGCAATTTGTAAAAATAGGTCTTGGCCCTGTGAATGCAAGAATAAAGCTTAAATAAATGCGTATCAATTTGTTTTCGAAAATAAACTACTATTATTGGTTACATTTGATTTTGCAAGTATAATAATTAAAATAAGTCACGTGAGGTGATCAAATTCTACTTCCTCTTCTTCTTCAGGCTATATTAGTCCACTGCTGGACACAGCCCTCCCCCAATGAGCGCCATAGCGCAAGGTTGTGCCATCATTGGGGTCAAGTTAATAGATATACTTTTGGACGACTGTTTTATTTATGATGATACTACAGGCATATCGTTTAATTTTTGTTAGACCAACCTCAGAGGAGGGTGATATTTCTTCAAAGTATAATCTCAATCATAAGCAGATCAATATAAGAACTAATTCAATGAAAAAATGCAGCTGTGTATAAGGCACCACTGCTCTAGAATAGCAGCTCCTTAAGATGTAGCACCCGTCCAACTTTTGAATCGTTTTAGCGGCTCGTAAAGATGCTGCACCGAAAACAGTAGGTACACCTTTTAATTCACCAGTTTACGTTACAAATAAAAATATGCAAAAACTTTTCAGTTTGCTGGGCAAGTACCCGAACACCTACTGCTTCACAAAGGCTGTAGCGGAGGAGGCGGTCCGCAAATTCGGCGAGGGCATGCCGATTTGCATCGTTCGGCCTGCTATAGGTAAGTGACACCGTAGATTCTACACGGCACAGATTCTGTTATGCAAAAGCCAATTTTCATCCACTGCTTGACGTAGGCTTCTCCCGAGGCATGCCATGACCCTTCTCGTTCAGCTGCCGACAGTCATCTCTCAAGTACAATCACAACATTGACAACTGGATGAATATGGAGACCTTCTGTGCGTCACTGGTATAAACGACTCGAATGACTTTAAAAAAAAGGCACTAACAGAATTGAGGATGGACATTAATTAGCATCATACAGACTATTCAAAGTCGCTCAGCGAGCTGTTGAAAGCTGTGCTCGGAGTTTCTCTGAAGGATAGGATTCACAACGAATGCATCTGACAGAGAACCAAAGTTATCGGCATAGCTCGGAGAATTAGCGAGCTAAAGTGGCAGTGGGCTGGCCATATCTCGCGAAGAACCGACAAGCGTTGGAGTAAATATGTTCTTGAGTGGAGACCGTGACTCGGCAAACGTAGTGTAGGACGCCTCCGACTAGATGAGATAACGATCTGCGAAAAACTGCCGGCAAATGCTGGATGCGACAAGCTGAAGACAGGGCGCTATGGCGCTAGTTAGGAGAGGGCTATGTCCAACAGTGGACTAACATGTGAAGAAGAAGAAGAACATACTGACTATGGCTGGCCAGAATGCTGATGCCGTTTCTTTTGACATTTGCATCTAACGATGGGTGTGTTTACTTGAAATGCAACATCAGCGTTATGTAGCGTCTTTAAGATTCTCAGGGGGCTTGAACTGCAACATTATGAGGTACCTTTCTACCTCTCCTCATACAATAGTAAAAAGTACGGGGATGGATGCATTCCAGTCATGCTTGATCGATCACCTAAATATTTTACATAATGCCATTGTTTTTTGATGCAAAGTTTACTATAGCCAAGGGGCGAGAAAATATACAATAAATAAGAAAAAGCAGCGGTCCCAGTGTAAATGCTGAGATGGCCTTTAATATATCAAGATTTTAGATATCGATATCAACCCTTTGTATGTGCCCACTGCTGGTGCACGGGCATCTTCTTACATCGCAGGAAGGTTAGGCCATACTCCCACCACGGGGGCCAATTGGTGGGTTGTAAGACAGTGGCGGGCCTTACTGTCTGTCTTACTTACGTTAAGATTTTAAATAGTAATAACAGCATTCATCACAACGGGGGAGACAGGGAAGTTACCAAGTGGTTTTGGTTGGTAAAATCGACGACATACTCGGCTTCTCGTCACGTAGGCATAATTTAAAACTACTTCTTGAGAATGTATGATCTTTTTTTACCACCAGTGGTCTCCACGTACGAGGAGCCAGTGCGAGGTTGGACAGACAGCCTTTATGGACCGACGGGCATAATTCTCGGCATTGGCACTGGTGTATGTATCTCGTCTATTTTTATTTTTAGGTATTTTTACATGTTTATTTTTATATTCTTTTTAGTGCACTAACCCGTGCTAAGGACAATTTTAAAAACCTATTTAGAGGCTACGTACGTAATACAAAGAGTATTGTAAAGAGGTTCGAAATTTCACTGATGCCGGTGAGTCGCCCTCAGTTGGAAGAGCGCTGGCACGGACAGCCAGAGGTCGCGGGTTCGAATACCGGCATGGGTGGAATTTTTAGCCTGTAAATAGGTTTTAAAATCTTTATTTTTCTTTGGACTTGTTCTTTCGGAATTTCAGATGTGAAGTGTCGAGGTGAGTTAGATAGAGATCACATTTGAAACTTTGCATTCCACCCCTATTTAGTACAGACTTTCAGTTGAGAGATGAAGAAATCCGATAAAAAATAAACAAAAATCACTGCGTAGGTATCTATTTTTTTGGATGAGTAACTCATAAAAGGTGAAGGAAAATATGGTGAAGAAACCTGAGTACCTCAGGTATTCGCAAACCTTATCGCTTACAATGGCCAATGCTCGGCGGGCGCACGTGAAAATTAAGCCCATAAGTACTCTCTCTCTGAAAGAAGGCCTGTGCCCTGCAGTGGGTCGTATCTACATAAAAATGAATTCAAAATGAATGAGAGTAAAATTAGGTAGTACATTTTTCGGTTAACGTATACAAACAATTGTGTACAATTTTTTCTTTACACATCACAATTTATTACAAGTGGCAAAAGCAGCTTAAGAAACAATTAAGTATTTGAGGTGCAAAAGTGTACTCACCAGTCTGCAAAAATTTTGCTCTTCTTTTAGGTGATTCGAGCGATGTATATGGATACCTCAAAGCGCGCTGATGTGGTCCCGGTAGACTTGACTGTCAATGCGATATTGGCGTCAGCTTGGCACACTGCGAAAAATTTCAAAGAGAAGTAAGTATCGTACACATACCTGACCCTGGCATCAATTAGGAAATATCAGTGGTATTTTTAAACAATTTACCGATAGCAGACTATTACAATCGACAACCGTTGGAGTAAACGTGTTCTTGAGTGGAGACCGCGACTCGGCAAACTTAATGTAGGACGCCCTCCGACCAGGTGGGATGACGATCTGCGAAAGACAGCCGGCAGATGCTGGATGCAGCAAGCTGAAGAAAGGAAGACAGGACGCTATGGTGCTCATTAAGGGAGGGCTGGACTACATAATATAGCCTGAAGAAGAAGAAGAAGACTTTTAAAGTAGAGTAAAATCGTCTTTATCACAACTGATTTAACGTGTCTGATGTTAGACATAATTAAGTTTTCTTATAAATCCCATATTTAATTTCTGGTGTACTTACATTAAAGAATATTGTATCATATCGATTTATAAACAAATCATCACAGATTTTTTAAATCATTACCACCAACATTAATGACCTAGCTTGTACCTTTCAACAGTTATTGTTATTGTCTAACAAAGCTTCTCAAATTTCAGCCAGACTTCCGACATTCCAATTTACAACTTCGTCTCTGGAGCCCAGAATCCCATCACCTGGGGCGAGTTCATCAAGATCAACACCAAGTATGGACTGGATAAACCTACCACTAAAGCCGTTTGGTAAGATTGTTAGAAATGGTGCAAAAAGTGGGACTCAATGAATCGTACAAATAGAATATGTAGTTTTAAGATTCGTATGGAATTTTGACAATATAGTGCGCACATATATTTGAACCCCATCATTGAGAGATCAAGAGCGACAGAGAGAGAGAGAGAGAAACATAAATGAAAGCGTTAAAATGTAGGTAACTGCTAAAAATGTATCTTGCTTATATGAAACGAACTGAACAACAATGAAGGAGCTCCTGACACTGGTTGGAAAAACCTTTTCGCTCATTATTCATACGCTAAAAAGATGTAGGTAACTTATTTCTACAAAAAGAAAGAATATCGGTGGTCCTAGAAAACCACCTGGGGCACACCTTATGTTATGTGTCCTTTCAAATCTAATCGGCGAGCCGGCATTAGCCGCGTCTACTGCTAGATATAGTCATCACCCAAGCACTACTTCTTTTTATTCTTATATCTCTTTTTAATGTCGCAAAAATTAAAACCTAATAGATTGTTTCTTATTTACTTTCTAGGTATTACGGACTAAATCCCACAAGCTACTATTATATCTTCCTAATCTACAATTTCTTCCTGCACTACCTACCCGCCTTAGTGATCGACGCCTATTGTGGACTGGTTGGGAAGCGGCGAGCGTAAGTTTGGATTTATTCTAACTTATAAATTAGATAAACATGAAGCCAGACTTGGAAGTGGATGCCTTCCAAGTCTGGCTTCATGTTTACCTAATTTTTCTAGGTAAACTTTCCTAGGTAAAGGAGGTGTACCTACTCGTACCTTATACAAATAGAACTGCCAACACTTTCTATGGAGAGATTAGATTCTTACACCAGAAACACACCAGAAAACAAAATACATGAAAAGACAGACGTGGAAGAACGAGATAACGGCCTCATACTCCGCGTGGCAGTAAAAGTTGAAGACGAAGAAAAATTTTAAAAGAGGCTAAAAATTCCACCCATGCCGGGATTCGAACCCGCGACCTCTGGCTATCCGTGCCAGCGCTCTATCCAACTGAGCTAATGGGCGACTCACCGGTATCAGTGAAATTTCGAACCTCTTTACACTATTCTCTGTATTACGTACAGGCAGTTCGAAATTTCACTGCTACAATTGGTTTATTGATTCCTGTTTTCATTTCATTTCCTATTTCAGAATGCTGAAACTCTACCATCGTGTCAACAAATTAGCCAACATTCTTTTCTACTTCTCTACACGAGACTGGCGATTCTACGATCAAGGTAAAGTTGCCTTCTTTTGAATGTATGTGCCTATATGTAAATGTTATTCTTCGAAAGATGTAGAATTTGCAGGGTTTCCTAAAACTGTACCATTCCTGGCTTCCTTGCTGTATGGTGTCGGCCTAGAGAATAGCACCAACCCAAATTCTTCCCGCGGGTATCGTAAAAGGCGACTTAGGGAAACAAACCGGGGGGTGGGCAGCAGCGCCCCCTGCAGTACAATTCCACCAAACTGCGATCCCCAACCCGCATGCCCAGCTTGGGGATTATGGGCACTACCCCCCAATGATGGCACAACCTTGCGCTATGGCGCTCACGAGGGGAGGGCTATGTCCAGCAGTGGACTAATATAGCCTGAAATATAGTTTGTCATTTACAAGTCGTGACAGTCGTTAAGCCAAGTTAGAGGCCTTAGGGCGGCTTGATAAATTCTGACAGTAAGACCAGACACTGGTCTTGCAAGCGTCCACCAATCAAGACTTGGCCCCCGTGGTGGAGTACGTATGGCCTAACCTTCCTCAAGGGTGAGACTCGTGCGGTGGGGACATAATGGGTCTAAAAACCTATTTAGAGGCTAAAAAATTCACCCATGCCGGGATTCGAACCCGCAACCTCTGGCCATCCGTGCCAGCGCTCTACCAATTGAGCCAATGGGCGACTCACGGCATCAGTGAAATTTCGAACCTCTTTACACTACTCTCTGTATTACATTGGCTCAATTGGTAGAGCGCTGGCACGGATAGCCAGAGGTTGCGGGTTCGAATCCCGGCATGGGTGAAATTTTTAGCCCTAAATAGGTTTTTAAATTTGTTCCTTAGCACGGGTTAGTGCATTAAAAATAAAAATAGTATAAACATAATGGGTTGATGATGATTTTTACAAGCACTTATTTTAAACGATTTTATTCGGCCACATTTCTCTTCAAATTTCCAATGTTGTCATCATCATGATCAGCCCGTCTCTGCCCACTGCTGGGTCTTTTCTTTATCAATCACCGTGACAGACCCTGAAAGAGGGAGCGAGATATTTACCATAAGCATCCACAGGCCAAATGTTTTGCACAACCTTTTTTCGTTTCTAGGCGTGAGAAATATGTGGTCTTCACTGTCCGAGAGCGACAAAGCGGTGTTTCCGTTCAGCGTCGGCGAAATGTCATGGGAATACTTGGCTGAGACTTTCTTGATCGGTAAGTTCATTCAAAGGAAGAAAAACATTGGAAAAATAAACTAACTCTCTGTATCACCACCCACTCCGAAAATGTCTCATTGCTCGTTCATAAACGGGTTAGGTTAGGGAGGGCTATGTCCAGCAGTGAACTACATAATATAGCCTGAAGAAGAAGAAACGGGTTAGAAAGTTCGTCATTTCTCCCTAATGAATCTGCCACGAGAAACACTAGGGTTTCCTTACGATATTTTCCTTAACATCAACGGTGGTGTTGCTACTATAAATTCACAAATTTACTTAACTTAGAAAACAATCTCATTGGTATGCCGGGGTTCGAACTCACGACCTCCCGATTGAGAAGCCGGCGTTCTAAACCGTTCCGCTACCACCGCTGAAGTGAATATGTATGGAAATACATAAAACTGCAAAACGCTCACTCACTGAGTCGCCCCGGCTGCCTGACTGATCTTAAACGATCACAACACAGGGCGCGTTCAGTGCACGGATGGGTAAACCGTCTATTACTAAAGCTAGTGGCATTTTTCCGAGCAATTCCGTGCTTCGCAAGGCACGTTAAGCAGTTGGTGCCGGCTGCCGTCGATAGTTGGCAGTCGTTAAGCCAAGTCAGAGGCCTTAGGGCGGCTTGAAAACTTCTGACAGTAGTGCGCGTCACCGTCCTACAGTGTCCACCAACCCGGACTTGGCCCCCGTGGTGGAGCATGTCCTAACCTTCCTGCGATGCAGGAAGAGACCCGTGCCCCTGCAATGGCATACAAGGGTTGATATCAATGTTTGATTAATTTACTTTTCTTCCCTCGGTCTACAATGTAAGTTCTTCCAACTGCTACCTTGTTTTTGCAGGTCTTCGTGTATATTTGGTGAAGGATGACCTTTCCACACTGCCCGAGGCTAGAAAGAAGTGGAACAGGTATACTATCAATCATTATCAATACTATTAAGTCTAATACGAGTTTACAGGTTTAGTCCGGGGTCAGTTCAGTCCGTGACCTTGATCAAGCTCGGATTGATGCCAGACTGATGAAGCATCAAAATATTTGAACATCCGTCAGTCTAGGCCATCAGTCCACTTAGAGCACCATTTAATTTAACGCCCCACGTTGGGCGCCATTGAAGTGTTGTAAAACTTTTGTTAATGATAAAACTGGAAACGACTTCAATTCAGTCCGGGGTCAGTTCAGTCCGTGACCTTGATCAAGCTCGGATTGATGCCAGACTGATGAAGCATCAAAATATTTGAACATCCGTCAGTCTAGGCCATCAGTCCACTTAGAGCACCATTTAATTTAACGCCCCACGTTGGGCGCCATTGAAGTGTTGTAAAACTTTTGTTAATAATAAAACTGGAACCGACTTCAACTTTTGCTTTATTTGTGCTGTTTATTTTATAATAAAACAGAAAACTGGATAAACACGGATAAGCAGGTAAAATAGTCTAAGTAAAATCTAGTTACTTAATGTGTCAAGTGGTAATGATGAAAAATGAGGAAAATTTAAATATTTGAAAATGATAGATAGAAAAAGAAATATAAAAAATGGTGTAAGAGGTTTGCACCGTTACACTAAATAGACAATCGCTCATGCTCGAAGACAATCGAAGCGCTCGTGGCCTAGGCGAACCGAATGATTGGAATCAATCACTTGGTTTAGCAACAACAGGCGCGGTCAGGTACAGGATGGGTGAGCGTCCCGTGACTACCGCTAGTGGGATTTTTCCGAGCGCTTCCGTGCTTCGCAAGGCACGTTAAGCCGTTGGTGCCGGCTGTCATATAATGGCAGTCGTTAAGCCATGTCAGAGGCCTTATGGGCGGCTTGATAACTTCTGACAGTAAGGCCCGCCACTGTCTTACAATCCTCCACCAACCCGGACTTGGCCCCCGTGGTGGAGTATGGCCTTACCTTCCTGCGATGATAACGAATGAAATCGACAATCAGTCTGCCGTCAGTCTAACCAGACTGATGGAATTGACTGACGCAGACTGAACGTGTAAATTCCGTCGTAAGGAATAGTGCGGTATCCATATTTTCATAGTACAGAAAAACGTTGCAGCACGTTGTATGCGGGAGGGGGATGAAAAAATGCGTTTTAACTTTATTAAGAAATTAAAAAAGCTAGATTGGCTATTCATAAAGTTGTGCTGGTCCTAACACTCATGTAGAGTAACGAGACTTAGGTGTGGCAAAAAGAGCAGGAAAGTAGAATTATTGCAGTAGAAATGAGGTCCTTGAGAAGTATGTGTAGTGTTACTTTGAATGACAGGATACGCAATAGTCTGATTAGAGAACGTTGTGGACTGAAAGAGGATGTAGTGACTAGAATTGAGAAAGGAATGTTGCGTTGGTTTGGACATGTAGAGAGGATGAAGAAAGAAAGATTTACGAAACACATTATATATTGCGAATGTGAGTGGAAGGGCTGGTAAGGGACGTCCCAGACGTACTTACATCGACCGAATAGGGGATGGGGCAAAGGGGAAGATAAAAGTACCCGGAACCGGCGTGCGTGCATGCAACGACTAATAAACGTTGATGAAGCGAAGGTGATCTGTCAGGATCGTAGCAAGTGGCAGTCCCCGGTCTCTACCTACCCCTTTGGGATACAGGTGAGGTTACGTATATACATACAATAAAAATTAAAAATTATTTCAACGCCAGCATGTTTAGACGGATTTGGATGGATGTAGACTATAGTCTGGAAAATCACATAGGCGTTCAATATATCTAATATCAACCATTTTCTATATTAATACCTACTTAAGCTAATCATGCTTTTATGTAATGGGTAAAAATTACAATTAATGGTTTAAATTAAATAAAATGTCTTTTTTTGTCTTTTATATTACTATATATTTTGTGCGAGCGAGGGAGAAATAGTTATTTAGTCCCTTTCTTTAAGCCCCTTTGGGGTGCTTACTAGCGCCATCAATGGAATAAAAATCATGACTTGTTTTATAATAAAAATGTTTTTCAAAAGAAAACATCATAATCTCAATTAAAATATTTATAAATAGCTCGCAGTTCCGGCTGCCTGAGTGATCTTAAACGATCACGAAGGTTCAGCAACACAGGGCGCGTTCAGTGCCTGGATGGGTAAACCGTCTATGACTAACGATATGTACATTGTGTCTGAAATAAATATAAATTATTATTATTATAGTCAAGTTACTTTTTTTCCATTGGTGGCGCTATTTGGCACCCAAAAGCGCTTTAACCAATTGTGCTGGTTCCACAGATGCGTTTTGACAGAATACTTGTTTCCAGGTTGTACTACATGCACAATACACTGAAAGTCATCGTCTACGGTTTGATCTTCAATTTAGCCTATGTATTGCTACGGTCATTGTACAGAATGGTATTCGCCTAGCCCGGTGTAATGAGTGTCAAGATAAATTCGATGTTCGTTCCGGTAATGCGGAAGTATGAAACTGTGCTAAGTATTTTTCTTCTAAGCATGTAAGGCTAACCCCCAGTTTCTCGTACACTAACAATCTGTTAATCTACTGTTAACCGCAGTCAAATGTTTTTTGTATGAACTTTGGCCAGCAGTTAATAGTACTTAGATTAACAGCTTGTTAGTGTACCACAAACCGGGGGTTAGTAAGATACTAATAATAAAAATAATGTACATACCTGCCGTTTATAATTTTATATTGAGATTGAAGCGGAATTTTAGAATTGTGCTATGTTTTTTTTTATTCGTAGTAGCTAAGGCTAGATAAGAGAAGATTAGTATTATTTAACCGTCCATAATTTTAAATTGAGATTGAAATGCGTGTTCTAATTACCTGATATTATTTTATACTATTAAAACAAATGAAAAGAAGTAGGGATATTCAATTCAATTTTGTAATGATGGCTTCCCTAAGGATTCTGCCAATGTCTGAGTTACGAAAGAATAGCACCTCTTGGAATGACAAGAACGGTTTTTTAATGCCTACTACTATAGCTCTGTAGAGCTTTTTACCTGCAACAAAAGACGAACACAATATATACATTTACATGGTGTTAGTCGGTACAATTACACAAACTACAAACTAATTTTGTTAATTTCTACATATGAACATAGAATTTTAGCGAATGAAGAGAAAACCAATGGTAGTACGCTGCGGAGGTTGGCGGGACGGGGAAGATCCACCGGAAGAATACTGTACAGGGAGGAACCATATTTTACACAATCGAAAAATATGTGATCTGCAGTTCCCTCGGCCAGACCGCATTCGCACAAGGAATGGTCCCTGACCCGGATCTTGGCCAAAAACACAGGCGTTGAGGCATGCCCCAATCGGAGACGACATATTGTCGAGGTGACTCTTCTGCTAGCGTCCCGAAATTTGAAAAACCATGGGCGAGTCGGTATAAAGTCCTGCATGTTCCCATATTGAGTCGGTTTAGCTTGACGGTACAATGCCCACTCCGTTTTCCATGCCTTATCAAGATCTGACTTAGCTGTGGCTCGAAGGTCGGCTGGAAAGTTGAAAAAATGCGTCCTTTCTCCGTCATGAACTGCCCTCTTGGCCCAGGAATCTACGAATTCATTGCCCTGGATTCCTGAATGACCCGGAATCCAGGCCAACACTATTTCTAAACCATTGGTGTGACATTTATAAAGCTGCTCTCTGATATTATAAATAACGGGAAACTTGGTCTTCGAATGAAACGGGTTGGTCATAATAGCCTGGAGGCAGCTGAGGGAATCCGAAAAAATGATGGCCTTCTGGATGAGATTTTTGTGGGTTTCAACAAGCTTAATAGCTTCCAATAATGCGATTGCCTCACCTGAAAAGACTGATGACAAAGGTGGACATTTATGTTGCAGGATGATATTGTACTTAGGTATCCACACTGCGGAACCTACATTGCCATCATCGGACAACTTCGACGCATCGCAATAAACCGGCACCCAACCTGTCCACTGGTCAACTAGTTTTTCGTTAAACCTTGTAGCTGCATCTGGAGAGTGTTTGGAGATATCGAAAGAAATAATTTTAGGAGAGAAGGTTAGAGCTCGATAATCTACAGCAAAAAGGGGATGAGTATTAGTCTGCGAGACTGGATCTTGTAGATCGCAAAATTTTAGGTAACTTTTGAGCATACATGGGATGTCCTTATGGGACCAATAACTAGACGTATTGGCAAGAGATGAGAGTTCACGTAAAATTTTCAATAGGGGGTGGTTTCGGAATTGTACGACGTTATAGAAGAACCGATCAGACAGGTACTGGCGGCGAAGGTTGAGGGGTGGGTCACAGCATTCGACAAGAAGGGCTGCCGTAGGAGAGGATCGCATGGCCCCAATCACCACACGAAGACATTTAAATTGGATCCTATTTAATTTGGTCAGAGCCATCTTGCTGCACGGTTCTAAAAGAAATGTGCCGTAGTCAAAGTGACTACGAACGATTGCGTTATATACGAGCTTAAGAGAATACTGATGGGCTCCCCACCAAACACCAGCCAGGCATCGCAGAATGTTCAACCCTTTTTCGCACTTTTTTACGATGTAATCAAGGTGAGGAATACCTGTAAGTTTGGAATCTAAAATAACTCCCAGGAATTTAACTTCTAAGCTATTTGGAATTTGTTCATTATTTACATAGACTTCGATGCCAGGTGGGGTTCTTTTTCTGCTAAAAACTACGACGCTACTTTTCGCAATGGACAGAGAAAGACCATGATTGTCGAGCCAGTCATCAAGATAATACATTGCGTCATTAATACGACTAGACGCTTCTTCAGTATCTTGGAATGGTAGATAAAGAGCAATGTCGTCTGCATATTGCAGGATATTGCAGAATGATGTGACTGAAAGTTCAAGGTCATAGGTATATAAATTATATAGAATCGGGCTCAACACTGACCCCTGCGGCAAACCTCTCCATACTCTTCTAGGAGGGAGAAAGCCAGTAAAACCTCTGACAAGAATTGTCCTCTCCATCAACAGGTTGCAGACGAAGTCTACTAGCCTCACTGGAATACTCAGCTGTAACAATTTGTTTCTGAGTATGGGAAGCAGGACATTATCATATGCAGCCGCAACGTCGAGGAAAACTCCAACTACAGATTCCTTCTTTGAAAAGGCCACCCGGATCTCTGATGTAAGAATACTAAGGCTATCCATGGTACTTGATCCTTTCCTGAACCCAAATTGTGACTTTGCCAAAAGACCTCTCGATTCCACTAACCACTCAAGTCTGCGCTTGATAAGATGTTCGCAAATTTTGGCTAGGGTAGACGAAAGAGCAATGGGGCGATACGACGAAGGGTCATTGGCTTCTTTACCGGCTTTTTTTAAGGGGATGATGATCTGTGTCTTCCAGCTATCTGGGATATATCCTGACAGAAAGAAACTGTTAATTAAGTCTAAGAAGTAAATTTTGAAATCATGGTTGGAATTTTTAAGAAATGAATAAGGGATGCCGTCCAAACCTGGGGCTGAGTCTGTGAGTGGTTCCAAGGAACACAAAAGCTCTTCCATAGAGAAAGGATCATTAAATCCGTGGGAAATGTTAGGGGAATTATAAAGTAACACACATTCTGGAAGGGGGGCAGAGGGAGGGGCAAGCCTCATAGCAAAACCTTCAAGCCAAGTAGAAGGATCATTAGAGATGTCGTCCTGGAAATGCCTGGAACTGCGAAATCGTCGGACTCCCCTCCAGACTAGCCCTGGGGGGGTTCTAGGGGATAGGCCTTCAGTAAAGCGAATCCAACCTTGTTTTTTTTTGTCTGCCAGAAGCCTTTTTGTTTCTGCTGCTATCTTCTGGTAGTGAACAAAATTCTGTTCTGTCATGCCTTGATTATATGCTAACTCTGCTTTTTTCCTACCATCCACAGCCGCAGAGCATTCTGCGTCCCACCAAGGTGGCGAAGCTAAGAATTTCTTTGCTGGCATTTTTTTCTTTTTAAATACTGAGGATGCAGAAACATCAAGTATCTCCACCACCTTTTGATAGGAGAAGCCGGCATTAGCCACTGTGACTCCAGGAAGAGAAGCAACATGTTCCTTAGTCAGGGAGGAGAACCTGTCCCAATCAGATTCTTCCAATTTATATTTTAACAGTGGTGGATGATGTCTCTGCATTACCGATTTGGAGGGAAAACAAATTAATAAAGGGAAGTGGTCACTACCATAGGATGATGACAAGGCCTGCCATGACAGTATAGGAGCTAAGGAAGGAGAACAGAGAGAAAGATCTACAGCAGACCTCGGATCCCGATTAGGGAAGACCCTGTGAGTAGGGGTGCCATCATTAAGGATACATAGGTTTATTCGGTCCATGACATCTAGTAGATCGTAGGATGCTGAGTCATTATGATGACACCCCCAGAGGCTGTTGTGGCAGTTCAGGTCTCCCATCATGACCATAGGGCCTGGGATGGAAGATAATATAGAGCTTAATTCAACCAAAGTTGCTGATGAAGGATGTGGAATATAGACAGAAACAAAAGTGGTATATAAAGATCTGAGGGCAACTATATTAAATGAGGCGGAATGGTCAGGTATATTAATTTTTCGAAAAGCCAAATTGTAACTAATAAATAGAGCAACCCCTCCAAATCCATCACTGCGGTCCTCCCGAAAGCATGAAAAGCCAGGGAGCCTAAATATAGACTCAGGCTTAAGCCATGTCTCCTGGACGGCCACAATGGATGGAGAGTGTTGATTAATTAAGGAAATAAATTCTTGTTTTTTTAGTTTGCAACTTCTACAATTCCATTGTATGAGAACCAGGTCCATGATCAGCGGACTGACTGACTAGAGATGCAAGTAATTCACGCACGTTGTTCGGTAACTCGACATTGTCAAGTCGAGTGCATATATTAACCAGGCATTTAGCAAGAAGCTCCAGTAGATTGTCATTAGGACTAGTTTGGAATGCTGGATTTAGGGCACACCCATTAGGGAGTGCTGATGGGGGAGAACTAATAATCTTTGTATGAACCTCTTTATCATAGCCATGGGAGGAAGCGGGAGCTGGGCTTTTTCTTGGGGTAAATAGGGTTCTTTTGTATGAATGGGAAACTGGTTCTAATGGAGTGTTTGATACATCTTTTGTAGGTAGTGGGTTGGGAGACAGCTGGACTGATCTGCGGGCAGAGTCTGAGTACAGTCTCCGTACTTGTGGGAAGCGAGCTGCTGCTTCAGCATAGCTAATGCTTTCTTGAGCCATAGTCAGCTTGAAGGCCAGAGCATAACAGGCATGACACCTGAGCTACATTGCAAGTGTCCCCGGGATGGGATTGACCACACTTAAAACAACGTGCATTTGATCTACATTGAGCCTTTATATGCCCAAAACGACAACAGTTGTTGCACTGTATAGTGGGGAAAATGTAAGTTTCAACTGGAATTGACGTATAGAAACATATAATACGCTTTGGAAGCTGTTGCCCTGAAAAGGTAAGAACCACAGATTGAGTAGGTACCCAAACTGGGCCCCCCTCCTCACGGAATACTTTGCGGTTGAGCCTACGAGCCTTGAGGATGCAAGAGTCGATATCCCTGATAGACGCTGCCTCAACAAGTTCCTCCATTGACCAATCAACAGGGATATTTCTTACAATACCCGTACGGGTGACAATATGTGCTGGTATGGATGCCTCATATTTAAAAGTGACCAGAGCTGGGTGGGAAAGAAATTTGTTTGCTGCAGTCGCTGACCGAAACTCAACAGAAATTCTATTTCGGCCGATAGGTTTAACTCCATCAAGGGCAATGTCTTCTATCTTGTTTTCGTGTAAGAATTGCCCAAATTTGATAGGCCTAATAGTGGATCCAGCAGAGGGGTCAGGTACTTTACGCTGAACATGTACAACAAACGGTGCAGAATCGGAAGGAGTGTACACTTTGATCTCATCCATTTCCGGGTGGACAAAAACGGTCTGAACCGAGGGAGTGCATGATGACGGATCTTTGATATGTTTTTTTGGTAGTTCCGCGACATGATTTGGGAGACCGGTCTCCGCGCAAGGACGTTTTCTAGAGTCTGTTGGTACCTCGGTTACAGTGACATCCATAAGAACGGCCGACCCGCCGCCTACGTCTCGGCTTGAGCCACCCGGGTCGGGTGGCTCGTCACCCATTCTAACTTCTTCACTCGCTAATTAAGACAACACTCGGACTTACACTAATAAACACTTAACACAACATGCACTACACAGGGAAAAGCACCACAGAGGGCGTTTGGCTGTATAACGCAAAATAATGCTAAGAAAAACGAAATTCCACTGAAAAGCGTGCGATTAGTTCTCACTTTGACAGCAGAATCTAGGGATATTCTATTATAAGTATTTACACACCGATTTTATGTCATTACTTATGTTATATTTATCAAATCAGTATACACTTACAATAAAATATATTTTTTTTACTAGCAACCTTTTTTATTTGGTGTTGCCAACATGTCGTCTATTTATAAAAAAAAAAAAAACCGATATATCAGCATCGTTTTTTTTTTTTCACAACACAACTGGACTAACATCAATTTCGTGCTCTATTTATACTGTTTTATCTATAATATAAAAAAAATGAATCGCCAAATGTGTTGGTAAGCGCAAATCTCGAGAGCAGCTGAATCGATTTCGCTAATTCCTTTTTATAATATTCCTTAAATTACGAGGATGGTTCTTACGATGAGAAAAAAAAAATATTAAAGAACCGACTGTTAGGAGGCAGGAAGTTCGCTGGGTCAGCTAGTTTATAGTAAAAACAGAAAACTGGATAAAAAACGGAATTAGCACGTAAAAATAGTCAGAGTGCTTAGTGCGAGTTTGACAGATCCAATCGAATAACTTTACTACCGGGTTAATCGAGCATTGAGGAGTGAGTATGAGTAAGTTAACCGTCCGAACTGGCAAAACGCTGTCACAGTACAACTCGCACTCGCGTTAATTCGTGTTTTGGCTGGTAAACGTGTTCACTTCTCAACGTAAACCATTACAACTCGCACGCAGCAATTTTAATTTCCATACTTGTCGCTAGGTGGCGCTTCCTCGATGCCATAGAAATATGAGTTTACGTTAACGCGATCGAGTAGTTAAAAAACTCGCACTAAGCACTCTGATCTAGTCAAGATGTGAAGTACTTAGTAGTGATGAAAACGAGGGAAATCTCGAAATGTGTGACAAAAATTTTAAATATTTGAAAATGATAGAAAAAGAAATATAAAAAATGGTGTCAAGAGGTTTGCACCGTTAGTAGAAAAAAAAAAACGTTTTCAAGCTGATTTTTTTTAATCACAAAATTATAGTGTAATAGAATACAAACAAAAACAACGCCTACAACTTATATACATATATTTTTTTACGTACAAAATATATTAATTGTCAATACAGTTTGCGGACTCGACAACATTTCGATCCACACCACAGTAATATTTTTCTTAGGTCACGTGTCCTGCTAAAAATCATTACAAAAAACATTGTTATATATCCTTTTTGTTGCACTAACCCGTGCTAAGGTAATTTTAAAAACCTATTTAGAGGCTAAAAATTCCACCCTTGCCGGGACTCGAACGCGCGACCTCTGGCTATCCGTGCCAGAGCTCTTTTCAACTGAGCTAATGGGCGACGAACCGGCATCAGTGAAACTTCGAACCTCTTTACAATATTCTCTGTATTACGTAACACAATTATCAACTAGACTCAATTCATTTGATAGGCCGATATAAAATAAGTTACACACAAAACTAAAACATCTATAGCAACAACCAGTGTGTTTGTCCGTTGAGTTGAAACTGACCTTTACTATACAAGGTGCCCCTTATCTCTACGAAGGAGAGTTCTGCTACGAAACAGTTGTTCCGTACAAGTTCAGCGTAGGACTATAGAGAATGGAATAAGAATAATTTATTCATGAACATAGGTAAAAATAACAAAAGGTCTTAAGGCTTACATTAGTACATTTCATGTTCTGCCCTATAGAGCCTATGTATATTCATGCAATCATGTAATAACAATAATGAACGCTTGTGACATAGTCGAACCGAGTGATTGGAGTCAATCACTTAAGTTATGCAACACGCGCGGCCGCTAGTGGCATTTTTTCCAAGCGCTTCCGTGCTTCGCAAGGTACGTTACGCCGTCGGTGCCGGCTGTCATGTAATGGCAGTCGTTAAGCCATGTCAGAGTGCTTAGTGCGAGTTTGACAGATCCAATCGAATAACTTTACTACCGCGTTAATCGAGCATTGAGTAGTGAGTATGAGTAAGTTAACCGTTCGAACTGGCGAAACGCTGTCACAGTACAACCCGCACTCGCGTTTATTCGTGTTTTGGCTGGTAAATGTGTTCACTTCTCAACGTAAACCATTACAACTCGCACTCAGCAATTTTGATTTCCATACTTGTCGCTAGGTGGCGCTTCCTCGATGCCATAGAAATATGAGTTTACGTTAACGCGATCGAGTAGTTAAAAAACTCGCACTAAGCACTCAAGAGGCCTTATGAGCGGCTTGATAACTTGACAGTAAGGCCCGCCACTGTCTTACAATCCTCCACCAAACCGGACTTGGCCCCCCTGGTGGAGTATGGCCCGCTGCCGATTTCTCCACTACACTGCGGCCCGAAGGAGGCGGCTTAATTTTACATTGACATCAGCAAACAGAATGCTGTGTGGTGTCGGCCTAGAGAATAGCACCAACCCAAATTCTTCCCGCGGACACAAGAACTCGCAAATTAAATTTAGTCACACCTGTATTTCCTAGGTTTCACACTCTATCACTTTATACACTTATAAAGTGATAGAAATTGACCCAAAAGTTATTTATTTGATAATTTTAATGTTATAATGGGCTGTGTTGTGTCGGCCTAGAGAATAGCACCAACCCAATTCTTTCCGCGGTTGTCGTAAAAGGCGACTAAGGGACATAAACCGGGGGGTGGGCAGCAGCGTCCCCTGCAGTACAATTTCAACAAACTGCAATTCCCAACCCGCATGCCCAGCGTGGGGATTCTGGGCATTACGCCCCAATGATGGCACAACCATGCGCTTTGGCGCTCATTAGGGGAGGGCTATGTCCAGCAGTGGACTAATATAGCCTGAAGAAGAAACAGAATGTAAATACGTTACGTTGAAATAAATGATTTTATTTGATTTAAATTTTATTTAGGCCCAGTCCGACCCTAGTGCGGAACAGCTGTTTTAATTATGATATTTTGAATTTGTCCTCGTAATAAAATTGTTCACCCCCTTATTTTATACACCCTATATACATATAATTGTTGAGCTATCATACGGTTTTATCACTATATTATGTAGCGTAGTGTCAAACCACGCCATTTTATTTATAATCTTCTAATCTTAATCTACTTTGAAACAATTCAATAATCTTAGGAACTTATTTATATTACTTTGTCTTTAAACTAACAACTAAAGAATTCGTTTACTAAAACCGCACAGTGTTCAAACCTAGTTTTGTGTTAAACGGATCTGATCGCGATTACGTTTACATTTTATCTAATAAATAATCGCGATTAGACCCGTTTATTATATAACTATCTTTGAGCATCGCGACTCGTTCAGACGCTTTGGAGTGCTAACTATGACCACCAACGTAATACAAATCATAACTTTTTTTTAATAAGTTTTAATCAAAAAGCTAGTGGCATTTTTTCCGAGCGCTTCCGTGCTTCGCAAGGCAGGTTAAGCCGTTGGTGCCGGCTGTCATATAATGGCAGTCGTTAAGCCATGTCAGAGGCCTTATGGGCGGCTTGATAACTTCTGACAGTAAGGCCCGCTACTGTCTTACAATCCTCCGCCAACCCAGACTTGGCCCCCGTGGTGGAGTATGGCCTAACCTTCCTGCGATGCAGGAAGAGACCCGTGCCCCAGCAGTGGGGACATACAAGGGTTGATAAAGATTCAAAAGTCAACATCACAATTCGTAATCACCGTGACCACTATTTTTGTAATCTAGGATAGGTGGCGCTTGCTAGCACCCTAAAGCGCCTTAAGAAATACCATTCAAACCTGTATTAGACACGTTAAAAAATCACGGAAAATTGTCAAAAAATATACATCGAATAGTTACAATTACTACAAGGTAATTCCAACTGATTCTAAGTTTTGAATTTTTGCATCAAACTTTGTCATAATTATTAAACACTTAAGTACGTAAAATTAGTTAGAGTATTTTTGGGGCTTAATCGCGTAGTAATTTATTGCTATTTTACCTCGACGTTTCGACGACGTTACAGTCATCGTGGTCACGAGAAGACTGATGGCTTGTGCCCGTCTATTCATAAAGATGCGAACGGGTGCCAGCCTTCTCGTGACCACGATGACTGTAACGTCGTCGAAACGTCGAGGTAAAATAGCAATAAATTAATACGCGAATAAGCCCCGAAAATATTCTAACTACGTGTACAAGTCGCGAAAGTTTAAAATATGCAACGTAAAATTGTTCTGAATGTATTATGCGTTGTGGACACCAGAGTAAAGGACGTAAAATGACGTACTTATGACATAGGTACCCGTGAAAATATCATAGAGCTCTGAGACTTTTTTTACATAGAACATAATCTCACGCCTGCATCCCAGAGGGGTAGGCAGAGACCAGGGAATGCCACTTGCCACGATCCCAACATATCAACTTCGCTTCATCAACGTTTGACGCGCACACCCGTTCCGGGTACTTTGTATCTTCCCCTCAGTGTTGGGCGTAGTTAACTACTTTTGTTTTAATCAGATTACTAACTGCGATTAAAAGTAGTTAACTACACGTAGTTATGGTTACATGTAGTTATGGTTACATGCAGTTATGGTTACATGTAGTTATGGTTACATGTAGTTATAGTTAGGTACATATAGTTAACAACAGTAATCAAACTACAATAAGTAGTTGTTAATTTGATTGCTGTAATCATAACTACTTATGATTACAGATTAGCTGAGTTGTAAAAACTTATATTTCCGTTCGCTGGCACAATAGTAGCGAACGGACGTGCACACTGTCGGACACAATTAAATACTCTGCCCTGCATGCGTCGCACCAAAAAAAAAACACATGTACCCGACGTTCAGGGAGTAGATAGTGCGTTCTAACTATCTACGTAGCAAACGACAAGTCGATACATGAACGACACGCGCGCCACGCCTTGGTTTTTTTTATACGCAAGTTTATTTAAAAATGTAGTTATAAAAAGTAATCTTGTAAACTACAATTTGCACTTAGTAATCAAAATGTTTAACTACTTATTCTGATTACTTCATGTAGTTTGTAATCGTGATTATCAACTACTTTATGTAATCGTAGTTAGATTACATTTTGCCCCAGACTGCTTCCCCTTTGCTAATACTAATAATTTGTCCCCAAGGGACAAAAGTCCTTAGATCGTAAAAAATGTCCTCCGAGTACTTGTCGCGGACACAACGCCTACGGTGTGCGGTCATTTGTTCCCCGGAAATTGAGTGAAGCGTACGCTATGAAAGCAAATATTCTGGAGTTACATTGTGTTGTAATTTACATGCAGTTGAAAAAGAAAAGGCGTTTTAAACGAAAACACCGAACTTTTGTGCAGTCCGGTCTCCTGATGTCCACGGTAACTTGAGGGACTTTTAGCACGGGGTACTTTTAGTCCTTCGTGTGCGTTATTCGATACAATTTAAGCCTTAAGGCCTGCGCAGACGAGGGACTATCCCTCGGGTACTTTTTTGTACATCAATATAATATTGGCCTTTTTGCATCTACTTAATGAGATGATTTATACAGCGTCCAGTGGTATCTTCACTCACACTAGATGGGTGAAGGGACCACTCCGACGCTGTAGTGCCTGGGTCATGGTTTTATAGATGGTGTAGGCTTGCCCAGCACCTATACCATCCTGACAGCTTAGTCGGCCTAGCCCACAGGAAAGACTAGTCAATACGTGCGGAGCCAACCAAGCCGCGGGTTTCCTCACGATGTTTTCCTTCACAGTTAGCGTGTGGTATTGCGATCAATATAGATCTCTTATAAATTGTCTCGAATAGCGCACACGAAGGACTTTTGTCCCCAAGGGACAACAGTCCCTCGTCTACGCAGGCCTTAAGGGACCTATGGTGACAGACTGTCGACGAGTAAAATTAATGATGATGATGACGAGCTAGGAGGCAAGGCAGCAAAGCTCCCAGCACCAACATCGTCAGCTCGCAGAGTCCCAGCGAGCCGAAGCCCCGTTTAGCGGCCGCCCCTCCCTCCTGCATCGGAAGTAGTGTGTGCGTGTGTGAATGGCCTTGCGTCAGTTCTGGCAGCACGTGGACCGTCGCCACGTAGAGGAATGTGCCCGCAGAGAAGAGCATGGCGATGCCTGGTGGGTAAGTGATTGTGGTGGATTAATGTTACGCTCTAAGAGTATGCTGATTAATGTTACGCTCTTAAAGTTAAAATAACAATATGCGAGTGGAAAACTTACTCACTCAGTAACGAACGCACGAAGGAACGCACGCACGCACGCACGCCCACAAACACACACACTCACTCACTCGTACACACACCACACACGCACTCGCACCAACATTATATACATTAGCTTTCCTAATGTATATAATGTTGGTGCGAGCTTTCCTACTTTCCTAACTAGCTTTCCTATCTTGACCTATGTGATCCGAATGGAAAGAATCTAATCAAACATGTAGTCCATTCAGATCACATGACCCGAGTGGAATATTCTGCTTGGTTTGATGTGATCCTTTGCGACTGTGATCCGAGTGGACGAACCCAAAAAGTACAAATATATATATATATATATTGTCTTATTATAAAATATCATGTACTTTTTGGGTTCGTCCACTCGGATCACAGTCGGAATAATTATGTAAATTATTTATGAATCTATATATATTCGTCACCGATTGACGTCATTTTCCAAAATAAGCGATAGAACTCAAAACTACGAACTACGATATTCTAAACCTTCTCAGCTTAGTCACTTTTAAGAATTAGGAATTCGTCATACGAATAAAAACACAACAGCACATACCAGGCACGTTAAGCCGTTGGTGCCGGCTGTCATATAATGGCAGTCGTTAAGCCACTTCAGAGGCTTATGGGCGGCTTGATAACTTCTGACAGTAAGGCCCGCCACTGTCTTACAATCCTCCACCAACCCGGACTTGGCCCCCGTGGTGGAGTAAGGCCTAACCTTCCTGCGATGCAGGAAGAGACCCGTGCCCCAGCAGTGGGGATACAAGGGTTGATATCGTACATACCAGTGGCGTTGACATCGCTGAGCGTCTGTTTACTCTCATTCCCGATGCCGAAGTAGGTCACGAGTGCCAGCAGCGGTGCAGCGCATGAGAACACCAACAGGTGTTTGCGGATTCGATTCCTGAGAGCGGAGAGAGAAATGTCAAGCGCTTGGCGGGAGGAAAAGGCTGGTTGACAGGAGATGTAGGTCAAATGCGACATTGAATAAGAAATAACGTTTCAACGTGGCATATGGACAATGGAAAAAAACGCCAGGTCTTGGATGTTTACAATAATAATATACTAGGCTAGCTGAACAGACGATCACGCGGAGACGACTACTCGTAGCGATCATACTTCACAAAGAAAATGGCGTTCCTAGCGAACACACTTCACAAATAACATGATCGTATTGAATAAATACCTATTATACATAAGTAAATAACATTTACATACAGGCGCATACAGTCTGTACCGGGGGGTGGGCAGCAGCGCCCCCTGCAGTACAATTCCACCGAACTGCGATCCCAAACCCGCATGCCCAGCGTGGGAATTATGGGCATTACCCCCTATGATAGCACAACGTGGCGCTCTTTAGGGGAGGGCAATGTCTAGCAGTGGGCTAGTATAGCCTGACGACGACGACATACAGTCTGTTAGCTTTTACAAAATACCTCGGCTACTATCGGATAGAACAGATTATATTGCAATAAGGTAAGGTTTATTTTGTATCGTTATTTATAACTTTTGAAAATAGTGAAGAAAGATTTTATATACAGAGCAGGAAGTAGTATTGTACAGAAAGAAGTACACTGCGTGCTTTCGGCGAAAACCGAAGCCTACCCTAGAGCCCGAGGTTATATTCTGAAAGCTAACAAACTATACATTGCCTTTGGGCCCACACTAGGATACCCTGTGTCATGGGAACCAGAAACATCATGACATTACAAACATGTAAACATCCAAGACCTGGGATTTTTTTTGTTCCCAGCCGGGGTTCGAATCGGAGACTTCTCGCATACTAGGCAGATGCCCTACCGCTGCATTATGCATTATGATCGGTAGGAACACTTGATCAAACAAGAGCGTTATACCAGCCAGCCTAACATAGCAGGACTCCAGCGGATCATGTTACTAGTAATTTCTTGTTACTCACATTTCTAAGCCGGCATGCATGAGTTAGGTTACCAGCCCGAACGCAGCCGGTGCCTTGTGAAGCATGATCGCGAGGAACACGATCATATTTTTGAAGTATGATCGCTAGGAACGCTTATCACCAAATTGTCGTTTTGTAGTTTTTCGTATATGTAGTTACCCAAAAGAGTAGACGCAGACAATAGCCGAGACTCCTCCTGCGGATCATGTTATTAGGAATGGTCATAGTTACTAACCTTTCTAAGCCGGCGTGCATGAGGTAAGTTACCAGCCCGAATGCAGCCGGTGCCTTGTGAAGCATGATCGCGAGGACCACGATCATATTTTTGAAGTATGATCGCTAGGAACGCTTATCTCCAAATGGACGTTTTGTAGTTTTTTGTACATGTAGTAACTAAAAGAGTACTCTTAGCTTCTCCTGCGGATCATGTTACTAGAAATGGTCCTTGTTACTCACCTTTCTAAGCCAGCGTGCATGAGGTAGGTTACCAGCCCGAACGCAGCTGGTGCCTTGTGAAGCATGATCGCTAGGAATACGATCATCTCCACGTCAGCGTGGGAGGTGGTAGCGGCTGCGCCTAACGCTACCCCGTCCGCTGAAAATTAATACCAATAGTTTTTACTTCCACTCGTATCTATAGAATCGCTCGTAGCCCCGGCGGCCTGAGTGAACGATCACGAAGGTTAAGCAAAAAAGGGCACGTTCAGTGCATGGATGGGTGACTATGACTAACGCAAGTGGCATTTTTCCGAGCGGTTCCGTGCTTGGCAAGGCACGTTAAGCAGTTGGTGCCGGCTGCCGTCGATAGATGGCAGTCGTTAAGCCAAGTTAGAGGCCTTAGGGCGACTTGGAAACTTCTGACAGTAAGACCAGTCACTAGTCTTGCAAGCCTCCACCAATCCGGACTTGGCCCCCGTGGTGGAGTATGGCCTATATCTTCCTTAGGGAAGAGATCCGAAGATCAGAAGTTTGTTTGTTTACTAACCAGTGACGCCACAGATTCCTGTGCGACGCCATATTTTAAAAATTGAAGAGGCAGCCGAGAGGCACGGGTCTCTTCCCTGAGGAAGGTACAGGCCATACTCCACCAAGGGTGCCAAGGCCGGATTGGTGGACGCTTGCAAGACTAGTGGCTGGTCTTACTGTCAGAAGTTTTCAAGCCGCCTTAAAGCATCTGTACAGAGTATGCAGGAAGAAATCTCTTACAGAGATAAGCTCGCCTTTGTACATGTTATTTCTTATGTAATGTCCTATTTAATGTTTTTTGTGCAATAGTCTAATTAAAAAAATGCTGAATACATTTTTTAAACCGCTTCGGTGGTAAGTCTAAATATCTTGGGGAATCTTATTGTAAAACCGTCTATTCCAGAGTGCTTAGTGCGAGTTTGACAGATCCAATCGAATGACTTTACTACCGCTTTAATCGAGCCTTGAGTAGTAAGTTAATCGTTCGAACTGGCAAAACGCTGTCACAGTACAACTTGCACTCGCGTTTATTCGTGTTTTGGCTGGTAAACGTGTTCACTTCTCAACGTAAACTATTAATACTCGCACTCAGCAATTTTAATTTCAATGCTTGTCGCTAGGTGGCGCTTCCTCGATGCCATAGAAATATGAGTTTACGTTGATGCGATCGAGTAGTTGAAAAACTCGCACTAAGCACTCAGAAACCTGTCACATAGCCTCTAGGAATCCGGCGTGCGGTGAACCTTGAATTCTTTTTTTTTGAAATACGCTTCTGAGTTTTTTAAAGTATGAGCTATCTTCGATATATTATGTCACGTTCTAGGTTTTCAGTCACGTGAAAACCTAGAACGTGACATAATATCACGCATCAAACTGTTTCATTACAATATCACGTTTGTGAATGCAACGATACCGTGTGTCGGGGTAAAGATAAGGTTTGAAAGATTTTTTTATGTAGCTCAATCATAATATTAGATTAGGCAACAGGTGCAAAAAAGGGGGTTTAGGCCAGTCCCGGTTGGTGGAGGATTGTAAGACAGTGGCGGGCCATATTGTCAGAAGCGATCAAGCCGCCCATAAGGCCTCCGACATGGCTTAACGACTGCCATTATATGACAGCCGGCACCAAAGGCTTAATGCCTTGCGAAGCACGGAAGCGCTCTAAAAAATGACACTCGCGGTAGTCACGGGATGGTCCAACCAGCACCTCACCGCGCCTGCTTATCCCTAGTGTTTGATTACAGTCACTCGGTTCCACTAGGCTACGATCGCTTTAGAAACATGTTTATAAATACACCAAATATTGTATCTGATCTTACCAGCCGCGTGTACCACGAGACCGACCGTGGCAGTAACATTCTTCTCGGCGGGGTTGTTCGATTCATTGTGTCTCGAGGAGATCTGGTCCACGAGCAGCATGAAGACGAACCCTGGAACAAAGGGTCGGTGGTCAGGGGAAAAGATATTTTGAGAAATAATGAAAGAAAAAGAGAGAGAGAGAGGGAGACGGAGAGAGTGAGTGAGGAAAAGAGAGAGAGAGAGAGATACAGAAAGAAGGAAAGAAGGAAAGAAGGAAAGAAGGAAAGAAGGAAAGAAGGAAAGAAGGAAAGAAGGAAAGAAGGAAAGAAAGAAAAAAAGGAAAGAAGGAAAGAAGGAAAGAAGGAAAGAAGGAAAGAAGGAAAGAAGGAAAGAAGGAAAGAAGGAAAGAAGGAAAGAAGGAAAGAAGGAAAGAAGGAAAGAAGGAAAGAAGGAAAGGAAAGAAGGAAAGAAGTGAGAACTTTGAATAAAACCATTTCATTTCATTTCGAGTGTTACCTAGAACTAAGGCAATGCCGATGACCGAGTGCAGATCGTCATCATGGTCAGGAGGCTGCACCGTGAACTGCTGCGAGGCTGTTGGCCGCGGGGTACTGAGCAACGCTCGCACTCCCTCAGGAATGATGACGGCCAGGGCGGTCCCGACCAGTAGGCCGGCACCGAACACGGTTATCTTCTTCAGCTTATCCTGTTGATGTTGTTTGTGTGTCACTTTATCGCAAAAAGAAACATTAGTCTGTTAACTTTTAGAATATACCTCGGAGTAGGCTTCGGCTTTCGCCGAAAGCACACGAGTGTAATACTACTTCCTGCTCGGTATAATTTTTTTCTCATTAAGTTTATTTAATTAAGTGTCATATTAGTTCCGACATTTCTATCACACGAATAAATCCGATTCTATCCGAGGGATTCTGCTCGTTGTGGTATTGGTTATCGCACGTGTTACGAATTCTTCCAAATTATTTTACGTTTTCCTGGTTTGTTGAGCCTCCTCGACAACTTGGTGGTGGTATTTGTTCCGTACCGGTAAGTGTGTGCTGTTTGCATGGGTTCTAGGGAGCCGCCCGACCCGGGCGGCGGTTCCTGCAATGCTAACTTAAACTCCTCTCCTCCTCTTTTCTCTCAGTCCATGGATTCATTATCATACATTGGAATTTCCCGTAAACGTGGATTGAGCCAAGAGGATGTTGGTACCCCAATTTCAACCAAAAAGACTGTAATAGATACATCTGCCAGCCAGACTCAATATGACAAGGACTCATCAACAAATACCTCTCTTTATGTCAACCCTGTGTTTACACAGATGAAGAAGTATGGTCCAGCTGACCTAGGTCCTTTCATAGTTCATGTGGCGGTGGAAGAGTCAGACCCAAAATCCGGTACATCAATCAGACCAATTAAATTCGGTCAATTCTTATCCTACAATAAAGTCACAAATGTAGTTCTCGATGGAGTAAAAAGTGTTGGCAGGAACCGAATTTCAGTTGAGTTTAAGAGTTCAGATGACGCAAATCGCTTTCTGGTACACCCAGCTCTGGCAGGTGGCAGATATCTGGCATCAATCCCTACATACAATGTTACACGTATTGGTGTTGTCAGACACATTCCCTGTGAGTGGTCCATGCAGGAATTGGTAGAGGCAGTGGAACTCCCACATGGGTGTGGCCCGATCATTAAAGCTCGACGTATAAACAGAAAAATACATCAGGATGGGTCTTCAACTTGGATACCCACTCAGACGGTAGTGTTGACATTTTCAGGACAGGTTCTCCCACCGCATGTTTACTGCTTTTATAACTCAATTAAGGTAGATCCATACATCTTCCCCACAATTCAATGCAGAAACTGCTATCGCTTTGGTCACGTCAAGAGCCAATGCAGATCCAAACCGCGTTGCTCTCGGTGCGCCCAACCACATGATGGTGACAATTGTGATAAAACACCTCTCTGCCTTCATTGTTCTGGCAACCACACAGCTATAGATGATAAATGTCCTGAACAGGCACGCCAAAAAAACATAAAGATGATTATGTCCCAGGAAGCTATCTCATTCAGGGAGGCCTCAGCTAGGTTTCCTCCTACTCGCAGATCATTTGCGGATGTGTCAACGGCAGACAAATATGTAACATCTTCTTCCCCTCTCTCTGGTTCCCCTTCTACTCTCCATGAAACATCATCAACATCATTTAGGAAAACCGTACAAATCCCACGTAGCCCCAAAGCCCCTGCAGCTGTAGGCGGCTATGATAGACAAGCTCACCACTCCATAACTAGCTCCCCAGCCCCTTCCCTTGGCAATGGGTGTGCTCTTAATAATGACGACTCATCTGCCAAAAATGAAAATCTCCTGGACATTCTAATGTCCCTCCTTCTGAACATTTTACTTAAATATGATGATTGCCCATTACCGCCCAACGTTGCTCAAAAACTTTCGCAAGTAGCTGAAATATTTAATAATAAAAATGATCGAATTAATACAATGGAACTGTCATAGCATTAACAATAAAAAAGCTGATTTAATACACTTGATTAATAAATATAAACCTGTCATATTGGCTGTTTCGGAAATGTGGCTTAAGCCGGAATCCCAATTCAGGATTTCAGGTTTTGCATGCTTCCGGGACGACCGAGATGATGGGTATGCAGGTGCTGCATTACTAATTAAAAAAAATATAACTTTTTCCAAACTTAACATTCCTCCCCACAATGATAATTTTAACTTAGTTGCAGTTAGGTGTCTTGATACCTCCTTCATATCTCTTTATATCCCTCACCCCTCTACTTCTATAGTTCAAGAAATTGATTCTATTCTATCATTTATCCCAGGTCCCTTAGTTATAATGGGCGATCTTAATTGCCATAATAACCTTTGGGGTTGTCACAAAAATGACTCTGTGTCCTACGATCTTTTGGATCTCATGGATCACTACAACCTATGTGTACTAAACGACGGCCCTCCTACTCATAGGGTCTTTCCCAACCAAGATCCACGTTCAGCCGTTGACCTTTCACTCTGCTCCTCATCTCTGGCTTCTGCCTTAACTTGGCAAGTCTTACCTTCTACATACGGCAGCGACCACTTCCCGTCTTTAGTTTCTTTTCCTTTCAAATGTATCCCAGTGCGAACATACTCACCCCTTCTCAAGTATAATCTCACTAACGCCGACTGGGACAAGTTCTCTTCACTGACAGAGCAAAGGACTATGTTACTTCCCTCTATCTCCTCAGAAAATGCTCTTACTTCATACAACAGTTTTGTTGAGGCCCTTGACGTATCAGCTAAATCCAGTTTCCCTTTAAAAAAGACTCCCAGAAGAAACTTGTCCTCGCCTCCGTGGTGGGACTGTGATTGCACTAACTCAGTTAAAAGAAGAAAGGAAGCAGAGAAATTATATTTTGGAAGCCATCTTATTTGTTCAGGCACATAAAAACTCATTCCAAAAAGCCATCATATTTTCCGACTCTCTCAGCTGTTTACAATCGATCCTTGCCAACCCATTTCGATCAAAAAATAAATTTCCTATTATCTTTAAAATTAGGGAAGCTCTTTACTTGTGTGATCAGCAAAACATAGAAATTGTACTTGCCTGGATTCCGGGTCATACTGGGATACAAGGTAACGAATTTGTAGACACATGCGCTAAAAATGCCGTTCAATCTGGCTCAGACTCTCATTCTCACATCTACCCACATGATCTTCGCACAACAGCTATGAAAGACCTAAATAATTCATGGAATACCCAGTGGAAATCTTCTCTCAGCATCAAAGGTTCCCAATATAGAAATATACAACCTGAAATTCCCTCCAGGCCATGGTTTTTCCAGTACCGTGTTGCTGATAGAAAAGTCACATCCACAATTTGTCGGCTTCGTTTGGGTCATGCTTGCACCCCTGTTTTCCTTGCGAAAATACGGGCGAGGGACCACTCCTTATGTGAGTGTGGTCTTGACGAGGGCTCACTGGATCATATCTTTTTCAACTGCCCAAAACTGTCTTCTTCACTTTATAATTATCTACCTTCAAACTTCCCTCTCCCAACTAACTTTCGTTCTGTGTTACCTTTAGTGTTTACACCATTTATTAATATTTTATGTAACTTTATAAAAAATAACAATATAAGATTATAAAAACATTTTTTTTACATTGTAATATATTAACAGATATGCGACGTATTTATATCTATTTTGTGCTGTTTTGTTCTAGGTATCTCAACCACCGACATCACCGGTTATAAAAAAAAACAGTTCTTTAAAAAAAAAAAAAAAAGATGCCATCTCCAAAACTCGACATTGGCAGAATCCTAGGGTAGCCATAAAATAAGAATTGAATTGATTCTATCCGATACTAGCCGAGGTATATTTAGAAAGCTAATAGACTGTAGTTCGATTGATAGAGAAAACTTTATTGAAACCTATTTAGAGGCTAAAAATTCCACCCATGCCAGGACTCGAGCCCGCGACCTCTGGCTATCCGTGCCAGCGCTCTTCCAACTGAGCTAATGGGCGACTCACCGGCATCAGTGAAATTTCGAACCTCTTTACAATACCCTCTGTATTACGTACAGGCAGCGATTCAATTTTAACATGACATCTGGCTGAAGAATTTTGCATCACTTGCAGCCCCGAGTACCTATGTTGCAGTTAGGTGTTACATCGAAATGATATCGCTGTACCCACATGCATTAAAAAGAATATAGTATGCTTCGGCTTTCGTCGAAAGCACACGAGTGTAATACTACTCTCTAATCTGCTCTGTACAAAACTTTTATGCACTATTTTGAAAAGTTATGTAAATTATACTATTTTTATTTTTAATGCACTAACCCGTGCTAAGGACAAATTTAAAAACCTATTTAGAGGCTAAAAATTTCACCCATGCCGGGATTCGAACCCGCAACCTCTGGCTATCCGTGCCAGCGCTCTACCAATTGAGCCAATGGGCGACTCACCGGCATCAGTGAAATTTCGAACCTCTTTACACTATTCTCTGTATTACGTACAGGCAGCGACATCTGGCTTAAGCAAATTGCATTACTTATAGCCCCGACTACCTACTTTGCAGTTAGGTTTTACATCGGAACGATATCACTGTACCCACATGATTATACTATTTTTATTTTTAATGCACTAACCCGTGCTAAGGACAAATTTAAAAACCTATTTAGAGGCTAAAACACGGATAGCCAGAGGTTGCGGGTTCGAATCCCGGCATAAGTGAAATTTTTAGCCTCTAAATAGGTTTTTAAGTTATGTAAAGTTACCTAAGTGTCATATTAGTTCCGATATTTCTATTACACGAAAATATCTGATTCTATCTGATCGTAGCCGAGGTATATTCTAAAAGCTAACAGACTGAAGTTAGATAGATATAGAACACTTTATTGTACATAAAAGTTTAAATTACACAGATATTTCTTAACCTAAGACTACAGACGGCGGCCTTAGCGTAATCGGTTCAGCTGCTCTCGAGATTTGCGCTTACCATCACGTTCAGAGATTCATTTTTATATTGTAGATAAAACTGGAACGCCTTCAACTGTGTGTTTTATTTATTTTATTTATAATATAAACGGAAACTTGATTAAAAACGTAATAAGCAGATAAAGGAAGATTTATGTAGTCGAGTCCAGTTGAAAAGTAAAGTAGTAATGTTAAAAATTAAGGAAATCTTAGAAATGGGAGACGTAATTGTAAATTTTGAAAGTGATAGACAGAATGTTTCTGTATAAAATAATTAATAATTATATAGCCTCGCCATTTTTGCTACAACATATTACTTTTAGGTGCCGCCGGGCTGGTTCCCGCTCTTGTAACAATACCTTATTCCATACACCGTTCTCAAAACATAATTATGTCTCAAACACATTTCTAATCCGCTCATTAAATATTTATAATAAAAACTTAAACAATCTGGACCTTTTCGCTACACCTTTGTGGTCTTTTAAAACTATAACAATAGATTGAGGGATGCTATAAAGGAAAACAACAATAACAATACAAAATTGAAATGTAATAAAGATAAAAAAATGTACATGTCATAGCATTGTCGTCTTAGTGTCGTCGTATAAGTAGTGTCATGGTTCTTCTTGATTACTCTCGAGCTTTTGACTGTTTACATCCAGATCTTGTCCTGGCTAAGCTCGAATACTATGGATTCTCAAAAAAAACATGTGAATGGTTTAAAACATATTTAACTGGGAGAGAACAAATTGTGGTCACCGAGGGTTTGGAAGGCGAAAAAAGATATTCTTTGCTCGGGAAACTTGACCGAGGAGTGCCTCAAGGCTCACTATTAAGTCCAATAATTTTCTCAATTTTTACAGCAGACCTACCTAAATGTTTACATTCATCAAAATATCACCTGTACGCGGACGACACTCAACTATATTATTCATTTGAAAGAAAAAAGATAACAGATGCAATAAAAGAAATAAACGACGACCTTGATCGCATCCTTGCATGGTCACGGAGAAATTCTCTGGTCCTAAACCCCAATAAGTCACAAGTACTAGTATTAGGAACAAAAAAACAAATAAAACATGTTGTAGACTGTGAAGAGAAAGTAAAGATCAATGATATTACACTTGAGCAGGTACCCGCAGTACGTAACTTGGGGCTGCTCTTGGATGGCGAACAAAAGTATGTAGAGCATGTCAATGGGAAAATTAGGAATGCATATTTTAAATTAAAAACCTTATACAAAATTAGACCTTATATAAAAGAAGAATTACGTTTACTTTTGACAGACTTGTTAGTACTTTCTCCCTTCATTTACTGCAGCTCTATTTATGGTCCTAGGCTAAATTCCAGTACAGAAAGAGCCATTCAGAGGGTACAAAATGCCTGTATCCGCTTCTGTTACAATGTACCCAGGAGGGAGCACATCACCCCCTATCTTAATAAGAAAGGCATATTGAACATGAGTGCTAGAAGAGATCTACACTACGCATGTACTCTACAAAGAGTGATCTGGAATAAAAAACCAGATTATCTATTTGAGAAACTAACATGGATAAGTAATGTAGTTCTTAAAAACCTTCGCTCTGCTACACAAAACCTGCTGAAGGGACCAACTTTCAAATCGGCACGATACCGTGGATGCTTTAAATTTAAGGCAGCAAAGATATGGAACGATCTTCCTCCACCATTGAGAAACAAAATGAATGTCCGAGTCTTCAAAAATAAATATAAATCAGCACTGCTCCAAAGACAGCTTGCTGCCGAAAATTTGAGGCATGCTTGGTCTAAAGATTTGTCCCTTAAAAAATATTTTAAATCTTAAAAAATAAACCCTAGCCGTTTACATAGTCCATGACAATATACACACGCACACATACACCCTTACACACACACACACACACACACACACAAACATAAATACACACTACATTGCTGATTCTCATAAGAGTGCCATTCACGTACATACTTTTTTTTTTTTCATATAAATTATTTTTTTAATAAAAAAATGTTTAGTAACCTCCTTTTATTTAAGAAGAAAAATAGTTTTTTTTTTTATCTCATATTTTAACAGATGTTTTGTTTCGTTGTTAATCGATCTTATATTAGTGGTTAGTTACCTAATTGATACAGCCCTCTTTACATTACTCCCGTACAACATCTCAGGGAGAAGGCAGTGGCTGAAAACCAGCGCTGTCCGGGGCTGACCCGGGTCAGCACCAGCTGAGGCACTACCTTTTGCCTTATTTTATAATATTTTATAATATATTTTAAGTCTTACTTTGTTTAAGTTGTTTTTGATGAGGCAATAAAATTCTTTTTATTCTTATTCTTTTTATTCTTATTTTGAACACCGGATTTTTGGTGCTCATGCCATCCATGTTGATTTTGAGTAAATTTTATGTTATTTATAATATGATTCAATTCTTTGATGTAATGTGGTTCAACAATTTGTTAGTTCAATTTATTAATTAATTATAGTCTGTCCTTGTTTACTTATGCAATATAATTACATAAAAATGTCAATACAAAGTAAGAATAGTTACATAAGAAATAATTATTAGTGGAAACTTCACTTATGGTTTATATTAAAGTACATGATACAAATCAAAGACTAATTAAAGGCCCGTCCGAAATAGCTAATTATTTTAATGAGTTCTTTGTGAGCATAGCCCATAATATCACAAGTGAAGTAAAGTCGTCTCAAATTATGGCAATAGAATTTATAAATAAGTATATACCACGTCAAAGTTTTAGTATTGCACTTAAACCATTATCGATACAAAGAATAATAAATATAATTCGTACAATGAAACGTAAAAACTCAAATGACTACTGGTATATGTCCTCTAACTTAGTAAAATTACTAGAAAAGGAGCTAGCATTTCCTTTACTACAGGTTATCAATAACTGCATAAAAGATTGCTGCTTTCCAGATGAAATGAAAATTGCAAAAGTAGTTCCTGTTCATAAAAAAGGAGACATGACTGATCCTAATAATTATCGTCCAGTTTCGGTATTGCCAGTGTTTAGAAAAATTTATGAAAAATACATCCTAATAATTATCCTAATCCTAATAATTATCGTATAATAAATAGACCTAATAAATAGATCCTAATAATTATCGTCCAGTTTCGGTATTGCCAGTGTTTAGCAAAATTTATGAAAAATACATTGCAGAGGAAATAGTTGATTTCATGGTAAAAAATAATTTATTTAATGAGAGACAATTTGGCTTCCAAAAATCTAAATCGACGAAGCATGCTATAATGGTATTGATCCGGGATATACTCATGGGTTTGGACGGATCACGAAAGACTTACGGAGTGTTTTGTGATCTGTCTAAGGCTTTTGATTGTGTCTGTCACAAGATCTTAATCTCAAAACTAGAGCACTACGGAATAAGGGGTCAAATGTTGGCGATTCTCCAATCATACCTACAAAACAGAACTCAAGTGGTGGAGGTAAATGGACATAGATCAAATCAGAAAAAAATTATGCTCGGAGTACCACAAACAATTTTATCAATTTTAGGGCCTATCTTATTCTTAATATACGTAAATGACATTTCAGTTTCTGTGGATAAAGATATTGAAATAATTCTTTTTGCTGATGACACAAGTCTCATAATAAAAGATAAATTGGATTTAAATATAATTGAGAAACTAAAGGCAGCTATCAAGGGGACAAAAGAATGGTTTTCGGTTAATAACATGCTGCTTAACGTTGACAAGACACATGTAATTCGTTTTTCGCTAGGATCGAGATTTTGTGATATACCTTTACAAGTAGAGCAGGCCCTTATAGAATTCAATATATCTCCTGTAGATCAGGTGAAATTTCTGGGAATTCACCTTGACTCAAAGTTGACATGGGGTCCACAAATTGACATGATGAAACAGAAATTAAGTTCGGCAACATATGCCATTAAGAAAATTAAAGAATTAGGTGGTACGGAAGCAGCTAAAAATGTCTACTTCGCATATTTCCACTCTATTATGACGTACGGAGTGATGTTTTGGGGTACATCAGCTCAAGGAAACACTGTGATTGTGCTGCAGAAAAGAGCAATGCGATATATATTGGGACTCAAATCTAGAGACTCTTGTAGGGAAAAGTTTAGAGAAGTAGGCATAATGACAATGGCTGGAGAATATATATACCAAAGTTTATTATATGTAAGAGAACATATAGATATGTTCGCTAAGGTTGGGGATTACCATAGTATTGAGACGAGACATAGGAACCGGATTAGGCTTCCAACACATAGACTTGCTAAAGTATCAAACTCGTTCTTAGTTCAAGGAATCAAATTTTATAACAAGATACCTGACGATATAAAACTGATATCGTTCCGATGTTAAACCTAACTGCAAAGTAGGTAGTCGGGGCTGTAAGTAATGCAATTTGCTTAAGTCAGATGTCGCTGCCTGTACGTAATACAGAGAATATTGTAAAGAGGTTCGAAATTTCACTGATGTCGTGAGTCGCCCATTGGCTCAATTGGTAGAGCGCTGGTACGGATAGCCAGAGGTTGCGGGTTCGAATCCCGGCATGGGTGAAATTTTTTGCCTTTAAATAGGTTTTTAGATATAAAACTGTTTAACCACAAGGAATTCTGTAGCGTACTTAGAAAGAACCTTATCAAGAAAAGCTATTATACTGTAAATGAAGCATTCAACGATAATAATATAATTGACATTGTAATTTAATGAAGTGATGTATGTAGATATATGATTATAATTTAGTTTCATACGAGTAATCAATTTAACATAATTTAAATTCAATTTAATTCTGTTGTTTTGTCTATTTGTGCATGCATGCTGTGAAATTTTTGTTGTAATACTTGGCTGCCATTTACTATCTACTTTATAATTATATTGACGTGTCTAAGTGTATGAAATGTACCAAAAGATGAAATAAATACAATACAATACAATATGTACTTTTATATGCCTGTGTAAAAAATGTAATTGAACCATTTGTTTCCCAAATAAATAAACTAAAATAGAATTACTTATAAGGGAATATAAAAAAAATGTGCAAAGAGGTTTGCACCCTTACAAGTTAACCTCATGGTTGGGCCATTCTACATAAGCTGCATGTGTATTCATTATTAATAATAAAAAAATATTAAATTATAAAAATGTGTTCGCATATACCATCAATTTCTAGTAATGTTCACACTGTACGGAAAATCAAGTGTGGTGTGAACACGCCTTTTGCATTTTTTCGTGTGTTCACACCATGCTGCTTCCCCCAATTTAAACAATTTTTGCCAAACTGCAAAGAAGTTTGTTGGCCCTTTAATTCTAGTTGCATTATTTAATATTAAAACTAATTATCTCTATAATATAAAAATGAATCGCCGAATGTGTTGGTAAGCGTAAATCTCGAGAGCGGCTGCACCGATTTCACTACATCTTTTTTTAGAATATTCAGTGAAGTAAGAGGATGGTTCTTACGGAGAGAAAAATATATAAAAAATTAAGAATAGACTGTTAGGCGGTACGAAGTTCGCTGGGTCAGCTTGCATACATAATTTGGAATCTGGAAAAATTTGTAGCGTAGTGGTGAAACCCACTGACTTTGTTTTCTGTTATGTACTGTAACAAAACTTCTTTACAATAGCTGCCTGGGGCAGCCGTCCAGTAAAGTTTGAATTATTTCAAAGGATATTGTTACGTTCTGTTTAAAAAAAGATTTTAAAAAAGGAAGTATCTTATGGTTTAATTTCAAAGTTTAATAATTAGTTAGTTACAGTACGTTTGTGAAGTTATATGACCAATACTACAGGCTAACTAAAAACACTGTGAGGAAACCCTAGCGTCTTTAACAAACCTCAACATTTGTTACATGCATTTGCCCATGTCCGAGTGTGTCATCCGAGTAAACTAATGTTTCTCATTGGACAGTTTTTCGTGATAACGCCAAAATAGCCAATCAGAAGCATTAGTTTACTCGGATGGCGCACTCGGACCGAGCGCACTAAGACCGTGAAAACCTGGCTTAAGTGCGGAAATCTCAGATCTAACTATTATAGAATTCCTTAGTGTTATAATAACAACACATTTACAGCAGGTGCTTAGTCAGTGATTATTGTTTAGAAACCACTGTGTCATAATAAAATTGTCATAAAGTTTTGAAATACCTAAGTATGCCATGTATTAGGAAACTGTACATGAAATTACTGTTCCAATTGATTCTTTCTGCTAACTAAGAGTATTGAATATCGTTAGTTGTAATTCCAATTAGTCAACAATCATAATCTTTACAGTTTCGAGCCAATTACCAGTTGCGAAAGTTTGCAACAATATGGTACATCGTATCAATCGACCCAATTTTTCGACACGGAAAAAAGTGTGTTCCGATGTTAGAATATATCGTTGTGGTCTTGGAAATTACGTACCTCAGACATGCTGACGTTCAGGGGTATGCTTCCAGCCGCATATGACCCTATCAACATTACTAGGGCCAGCAAAATAAGGACCCAGGTCCCATCCATTTTAGCGGTTACACAAATACGACTTTTAAAGAGAAAACCAAATGAAACGTCGCCCTTTAGGCGCAGTCAAAGCACTAATTTCTCATCGGGTGTTTAATACACATGTTTCAAAAGCCTGCAGTCGCCACGTTTACTAGAATTTTTCTAATAAAATTGATAAAAGGAAAACCAAATCAAAACTTCGAATCTTGCTTGATTATTTGACACTGACAGTCTGACAGGTGTGGTGACAACTCCACTTTTTATCGAATTGCCAAGTGAAAATTTAAAATTAGACCACATAAACTAAAATAGACGACAGTGACATGGCAGTATGTAATTTTATTTTTATTTAAGTAATCGATATGGTTGAGATAAGCTCGAAGTCTATGATTATCAGCATTCATAAAAAATTTGCACATTCAATCAGCTGTAGTATTTATTACAGCTGATTGAATGTGCCAATTATATTAGAAACTTTAACTGAGTGCATAGTGCGAGTTTGACAGATCCAATCGAATAACTTTACTACCGCGTTAATCGAGAATTGAGTAGTGAGTATGAGTAAGTTAACCGTTCGAACTGGCAAAACGCTGTCACAGTACAACTCGCACTCGCGTTTTTTCGTGTTTTGGCTGGTAAACGTGCTCACTTCTCAAAGTAAACCATTACAACTCGCACTCAGCAATTTTGATTTCCATACTTGTCGCTAGGTGGCGCTTCCTCGATGCCATAGAAATATGAATTTACGTTAACGCGATCGAGTAATTAAAAAACTCGCACTAAGCACTCTGGTCTGCCTTTAAAGCCTGTTAGTTGTTGAACCTTACACACAAAGAAATAAACACTTTGGCTTTCTTCACGATGTTTTTTTTAACAGTTAGCGTGTGGTATTGCTACTACAACTTCACATATGTACGTAATTTAGAAATAGAATTCATAGGTACATTCGAACCCACTACCTCCCAAATGAGAAGTCAGCGTTCTATCGCTTCGCGACCACTGCCTGATAAACAATAATAAAAATATCTCATAAAATAATATAAGGCCAAAATAGACCCAGCTCAGATTAAACTTATAAGCTGGCAACAATTCTTCAGGCATAGACAAACTCATTTTATTTTTATGAAAGCAAAAGTAATGACTCCTACAGTGCGTTCACATTAACTTGACGCGTGAGAGAATTAGTAGCACTGAGATGTTTACTGTTACCATATTAAATAAGAAATCATTCCCATTACTTGGGGAAAATAAAAGGATTGAGGGCTTGTTTTACCATCTTCCGATTAGGTCCAAAAGCTAATTCACATGTTATGTCCTTGTTACTAATTCTCTCACGCGTCAAGTTAATGTGAACGCACTGTAAAAGCCCAATTTTAAGAGCGCCATCTAGCGGGCAGTAGTGACTCAAAAAAATGCCTTTTTTTACTCGATAGATGGTGGCATGAGCAGCGGCCATACAGAAGAGACGTGTGGTCTATGGTGGTACCTACGAAAAAAACGCGTTTCGTACAAAATGAACTGAAGGGATGGGACGAAGCCCATACAAAAAGAGACGTCCTTTATGTTTGGCTTACCTTGACCAACGCTTTGGTTTAGAATTAAATCAATGACTTATTGTAAGAAGTAAAGTCATATGCTGCCACTGGGAATACAATGGAAAGTTTTCTTTCACAGTGAAGAATAAAATATTTAACAAATAAAATCTAGATAAAGTCGTAGAGCATAAGTGTTTGCGAATGGTGAGACGTGTTTTGAGGAATTGCGCATTTTTCCTGTATTAATCATTTGCATAAAACTGTGTGTACCTACGTAAACATTACATTAAAGTGAGCTCCGAGGTCAAATGCCGTGGATTATTTTTGGCTGAATGTTTTTAAGTACAATGACCAGAGATCAAAGGCGAACGAAAACAAAGGACGAGAAAGAGAATAATTTATAAAATTTGATTTCAAATAAATTGTTTACTTTCCGAAATTTTTGGCAATGTTTCAGTGACCATAAGAAATCATAATAAATCGAAATCACATTCATTGCTTCTGGCCCCACACTAGTAGGTGTATCCTGTGTCGTGGGTACCAGGAACAGCGACCTCACAAACATCCACAGGACATGGAGTTTTTTTCTTTTTTTAATCAGATAAAACCTTTGTACTCGATCCCAGATAAAATGTACCTAATTTTATCGGGGGTCGATCGTATTTCCTAGTGTAGGTACACCAGAAAAAACAAACAAACAATAATTACAAAGATACAGTACAATTGGCGGCCTTATTGCTTAGAGCAATTTCTTCCAGACCACCAACGATGGAGAGTTACTGAAGGAAAAGTGAGACGGGTAGTTGGTGCTAATATGAATATTGATATACATACTTATACTTAAAAATAATATACTTACATAAGCCTTAACATATAATACATAAAGCAATATGTATTATATGTTATAATATAATAAAGCAAGACCCATAATATGTAGGTATTATATTGTGTCTGTTTTGCTTTGTAGTGAGCGAAATTTTCTTCAAAATTTTTTCTATTACACGGGTCTAATCGCGATTATTTATTGGGTAAAACGTAATCATTAACCGAATCGCGAATCATCAGGAAAAACTATTTTATACCAGTGAAATGTTTTGGTTATCCGAAAGAATATCTGACGCCTACAAGCGGTGGTAGCTCAGTGGGTAGAACCATAGACTGGCAAGCGAGAGCCCCAGGTTCGATCCCGAGTGCGGGCATCTACCAATGACTTTGTTTAATTTCAAAGTTACGTACATTTGCGAATTTGCAGTCGCAATACCACACGCTAACTGTGAAGGAAAACATCGTGAGGAAACCCGCGGCTTGGTTGGCTCCGCACGTATTGACTAGTCTTTCCTGTGGGCTAGGCCGACTAAGCTGTCAGGGTGGTATAGGTGCTGGGCAAGCCTACACCATCTATAAAACCATGTCCAGGCACTACAGCGTCGGAGTGGTCCCTTCACCCATCTAGTGTGAGTGAAGATGCCACTGGACGCTGTATAAATCATCTCATTAAGTAGATGCAAAAAGGCCAATATTACAAGACAGGTAGGTATGTTTTGATAGCGTAGCTGTCTAAGATTCAATAATAAATGAATTTCAAATCTTTTTAATCATAAGTCTGATTATAAGGTAGATAATGACAAATGTAAAAAAGTAATTAAATTTAAAAACTTAATTATTTCCTTCGGCAACTTTCCCTCGTAAGGTTGCCTGGAAGAAATTGCTTTTAGCAATAAGGCCGCCAATTGTACTTTGTGTCTTTACATGTTTTATAATATGAGCTCTGGTGTACAATAAAGAATATTCTTATCTTAAATTTAATTATTGACCCGTCGAGGTAGACCCCCTTCGAGGTGGTGATCTTTCGAGGTAATCCACCGACAAAACGTACCATCGAGGTATCAAGCAAGGAGCTATCGTTACTCGAAGTTGAGTACAAGACCCCCGTAAAACGGGGTACCTTCTAGAAACAAAACGACAAAGGTTTTTGAAGTACCTGTCTAGATATTTATATCTATTCAATAGTTAGATATGTAAGCCTTTATATGTATTTAGTTTTCTGGTGTGTACAATAAAGAGTTGTAATCTAATCTATTCATAGTTATATTTTTTATATTGAAGTATAAATAAATTATTTATTTCTTCCACAGATCGGTAGGTTATTTAAGATTTATGTGATGAAAGGAAATGAAATGAAAAGGTTTTATTCAAAGTAGCGCAGAAGCTGTGGCTTAATGAACGATACAATTCAAACTAGGTGTCCATTTCAAAATCTAGATCATTTTGGAGAAAAAATGGACAAGAAAACTCCAAACTTAGTCTTTTGAAAGTCCTTAATTAACATATAATTATTTTAAAACATAGAACTCATGCATTGTATGGCTTTAATTCCAGACATCATTGTCATCTAAATAATCCTTTATGCTATAAACAATCCTTTATGCTATAACACCTTTTGGCACAAAGTGTACTTAACATTGAATTAGGGAACTAACTGACGTCGCAACTGCCAGGCTCGTTTATTTTAGTTACTTCCATAGTATCATGTCCTACGGCATACTACTGTGGGGACGGGCAGCGGACATTGAGACCATCTTCGTCTTGCAGAAAAGAGCGATCAGATTCATCTATAAGCTAGGCAGTAGAGACTCGTTAAGAGAATTCTTTAAAGAAACAAACATCCTGACAGTTGCCAGTCAGTATATCTATGAAAATATTATGTATGTCAGGAAAAATATTAGCAACTTTAAAACTGCAGGTAGCCAACATAATGTAAATACTAGAAATAAACATAAACTTTTGATCCCAAGATTTAGGCTGGCAAAAGTTAATACATCCTTCATGGGGCATTGTATACGCTTCTACAATAAAATCCCTGAAGATATATTAAGTTTGACTGAAGCGCGGTTCAAAAAATGTGTAAAGTACACTTTGTGCCAAAAGAGCTACTATAATATTAAGGATTATTTAGATGACAATGATGTCTGGAATTCAAGCATGTAAAATTCACGAGTTTTGTAGTATCTGTGTAAATTCTGTTAATTAAGGAATTTGAAAAGACTAAGTTTGGAGTTTTTTTGTCCATTTTTTCTCCAAAATGATCCAGATTTTGAAATGGACACCTAGTTTAACTTGTAACGTTCATTAAGCCGCAGTATCTGCGCTACTTTGAATAAAACCTTTTCATTTCATTTCATTTCATTTCATTTCATTACACATTTTTTGATTTTGATTAAGTATGTAGTACATTATACTATTTTTATTTTTAATGCACTAACCCGTGCTAAGGAACAAATTTAAAAACCTATTTAGAGGCTAAAAATTTCACCCATGCCGGGATTCGAACCCGCAACCTCTGGCTATCCGTACCAGCGCTCTACCAATTAAGCCAATGGGCGACTCACGGCATCAGTGAAATTTCGAACCTCTTTACACTATTCTCTGTATACTGAATCTGAATTTTTAGCCTCTAAATAAGTTTTTAAATATGTAGTACATTTTGTACACGTATACACTCGTAGACCTGTTTTTTATTGCCTCTCCGACTCTCTAAGGTTTGCTGGGAGAAATCTCTTTCGGAGATAAGCTCGCCTATGTACATCTTATTTCTTATGTAATGTCCTGTTAAATGTTTCGTGTGGAATAAAGTATAAACTAAACTAGTTTAAAAAAACGGCCCCTTTATTACGCGCACACACATCCTGAGAGATTTCAATCTAACTGTCAAATTAGTACGAAATTTGACAGTTATACGCGATTGGAATCGCTAAGGATTTAGAGCACAAAATTAGGCCACTGACTGAGGATCCAGCTGTGCTGGGGCATTATTATGTACCTAAGTATCCTAAGTAAATCACCCAGCGAAGCCTGGTCAGCGAGGGTGATTAGACCACACCCCACAAACCACAAGGCTTGTGGGAGGCCAAGCATGTCCCGGAGAGGGACACCCTAATAAAAATGCAAAAAATACAATTTATAAAATTTATTTTATTATTAACTCGAGTAATACAATGATCAATATGTCAATTTCAATTTCTAATTGTTGCATGTAAATAACTATTATTTTGAAAAATTAATAAAGGCTTATATTATTATTATTATTATTATTAAGTATCCACTGAGTTGAGTGACGTTGATTTTTACTTTTTTTTAAGCTACTCTGGCTGTCAAATGTATACACTTTTTGACACTTTGGAGTTGCCTAAATGCTTCACTCGATAGAGTGGAATGCTACGTAATAGAAGGGCTGGCCAGCGTTTGGGAAACTACGCCGAGGCTTGAAACCTGTGATGACCTGCGGAGCCGAGACATGGATACTCACGAAAGGGCTGGTCCACCAGTTCAAAGTCGCTCAGCGAGCTATGGAGAGAGCTATGCTCGGAATTTCTCTGAAGGATAAGATTCGTAGCGAATACATCCGACAGAGAACCAAAGTTATCGACATAGCTCAGGGATAAGCGAGCTGAAGTGGCAGTGGGCTGGCCATATCTCGCGAAGAACCGACAACCGTTGGAGTAACTTGTTCTTGACCGCGACTCGGCAAACGTAGTGTAGGACGCCCTCCGACCAGGTGGGATGACGATCTGCGAAAAACCGCTGGCAGATGCTGGATGCGGCAAGCTGAAGACAGGGCGCTATGGCGCTTATTAGGGGAGGGCTATGTCCAGCAGTGGACAACATCATATAACCTGAAGAAGAAGATATTTTTTATTATATTAGTACTTAGAATAGTTGCAGCTATGAAAAAAATACATTATTAAAATAATTGAAACAAACACTGCGAGCGAATTTTCACCCAAACAAGTTTTCACTTAGTAAATAACTTGGTATAAAATGATAGTGCTGTTCGATGTTTTCATATAAAAGTACCAAATCCATAATTAAATGAAAAAACCGCGATTATATCATTAAGAAGCAGTAACGTTAAGTAATTACTCCCCTGAACTGGGTCAAAGTATGTAGCAGTGTGTTACAAGATCATCACGCTACGCCGTCTCAGGGTCGGGCAGAGTGATAGGTCAATTATAACAACCTAAATATACTGAAGCGGTATAACTTATAACGGTACTTCTAGGTACCTTACACATGTATATAATTTTCTTACAACATAGCATTCAAATGTGAAAATTACATACATAACCTCTCACCTGTATCCCAGAGGGGTAGGCAGAGACCAGGGACTGCCACTTGCTACGATCCTGACAGATCACCTTCGCTTCATCAACGTTCATAAGTCGTTGCATGCACGTACGCCGGTTCCGGGTACTTTTTATCTTCCCCTTTGCTAATACATCCCCTATTTGGTCGAAGTGTGCCCGCCTGGGATGTTCCTTACCAGCCCTTCCACTCACATTTGCAATATATATTTGTTTCGTCAGTCTTTCTTCCTTCATCCTCTCCACATGTCTAAACCAACGCAACATTCCTTTTACGATTCTAGTCACTATATCTATGTTTAAATTACTTGTGAGCCTGAGGATGCCTCTCACACAAGTATTGGTGTCGGTGGTGGTGTGTTCGTGTCTTGCTTCTGCTTGAACAAGTGGGAGGGAGGGCGGTGCATTAACTAACCGCATGGTGCTTGTGGGATTTTTGGCGGAATTTAGCAAAGTAATTTTCAATTGTTAATGCTATTATGGATTTCCGCAAAGTAACGCCTGATTCCATACAATAACTTACATCATAACTTAATTGGAAAGGTCAATATGTTTCTAATACTAGCATAAAGTCTTAACTCCATTTTAATTGCGCCATTCCTACCCGTTGGGTGCGGCAATGTATGCTGAGACACCATTCCGTACTTCGCAAGGCTCGTTAAGCAGTTGGTGCCGGCTGCCCTTGGTAGATGGCAGTCGTAAGCCAAGTCAGAGGCCTTAGGGCGGCTTGAAAACTTCTGACAGTAAGACCAGCCACTAGTCTTGCAAGCCTCCACCAATCCGGACTTGGCTCCCGTAGTGGAGTTTGGTCCATAGGTACCTTCCTTAGGGAAGAGACCCGCGCCCCACGGTGGGGACATAATCGGTTGATGATGAAAGTAAAAAACTTGTTCCAGGTCGGTATTTAATTTATTTCTCTATTTAATTAATGTCAATTTCTATCACTTTATACACTTATAAAGTGATAGAAATTGACCCAAAAGTTATTTATTTGATAATTTTAATGTTATAATGGGCTGTGTTGTGTCGGCCTAGAGAATAGCACCAACCCAATTCTTCCCGCGGTTGTCGTAATAGGCAACTAAGGGACACAAACTGGGGGGTGGGCAGCAGCGCCCCCTGCAGTACAATTCCACCAAACTGCGATCTCAACTCGCATGCCCAGCGTGGGGATTATGGGCATTACCCCCTATGATAGCACAACGTGGCGCTCTTTAGGGGAGGGCTGTATCCAGCAGTGGACTAGTATAGCCTGACGACGATATACATTTACAAAAAATAAGTAAAAATAAAAAGAAACTTATCTACATTAAGGCTTTTAAAAACCTATTTAGAGGCTAAAAATTCCCCCCATGCAAGGGCTCGGGGCTGCAAGTGATGCAAATCACTTCAGCCAGATGTCGCTGCCTGTACGTTATATAGAGAATATTGTAAAGAGGTTCGAAATTTCACTGATGTCGGTGAGTCGCCCATTAGCTCAGTTGGAAGAGCGCTGGTACGGACAGCCAGAGGTCGCGGGCTTGAATCCCGTTTTTAAAATTGTCCTTAGCACGGGTTAGTGCATTAAAAAGAATATACTTAATTAAATTAAGGCTGCTAGTCTTGTAAATAAATGAAGATCAATATGTAGCAATAAAATTAAGACCCCTAGTTAAGACAGTTCGATGTTTCGATTAATAACATGCCTAAAGCCAATCTATGCTTAACGTAGGAGCTAATAACCCCCGCCTTATCAAAGGTTACCTTGTAATATTAATTAGATGATCGGGAGGAGCGATTGGCCGCTAATTGTACTAAGATCATCAAGACCTGTGGTTAGACGAGGTAAAAAACATCGGTAATGCATGTTACAATAAGATTATCGGAAAGGAAAACTTTGTCCTAACAAAGTCTTTTCGTCCACCGCCGTCCACCCGCCTCCTAAGGCGGGTGGACGGCGGTGGACGAGAGTGGCGAGGCAAGAGGGGAGGGCGTTAGATGTTTGGCGATATCTGAAACACTTCTCAATTTTTAGATGTCACTTACTTACCAAATTTAATGGTGATTGATGGTCTAATGATGACCCGTTTAATATACACTTCTGGAGACATCTATTGGCCTACCTTGCATTTTCAGTTCCGTTAGTCCTAGCTAAAATATTATATTAGGTCGAGCAAAAAGTTTTTAATTAAAACTGTTTTATACGGATTTATGCTCGTTTATTACAATTTTCCAACGTTTCGGCACTTTTTCAGGTGCCGTGGTCCCGGACGACAGTCATCCGGGACCACGGCACCTGAAAAAGTGCCGAAACGTTGGAAAATTGTAAAAACCACTTTTTCAGGTGCCGTGGTCCCGGATGACAGTCATCCGGGACCACGGAACCTAAAAAAGTGCCGTAACGTTGGAAAATTGTAAAAAATGTAGTAAACGAGCATAAATCCGTATAAAAACAGTTTTAATTATGTCTACTGCTCGTAGAACATGCTAAAAAGTTTTTATGCAGTTTTTAACCAGGCACATTCGTAATTTTATTCAATAGTCTTTTTTTGAATTTCGAACACAGTATTTAAAGAAACAAAAGACAATCTGGAGCCTGTTCGCTGATATCCAACAATCGAATACTAGGAAAACTTGATTTTATTGGTTTTAATTCTTGAAAGTGTGATTTTACTCTTTGGTTTTGCAACAAACATTACTTATTCTTAACATTAAGGTGAGGTTCTATCATGATCTATGGATACATCGCCTGAAGTAGCTCCAATGTCATGTGGTATCCTGAATTTAAAACAATACGATCGAGAAAGATGGTAAAATCTATCAGGTTTAAAACTGCGTTCATTGTTTTTGTTCAACCTAGCAATCATATTTAGGTAGGGGCCATCGAAACCTAAACTCTAAGGTGGGCCAATAGATGTGTCCAAAAGTGTATAACTATGGATGAGCATCACAAATCATTAAGAAAAACTATTTTTTTTTTCTATAATTTATGTTTTTGTCACACAAAACAGGTAATTATTAGCCACTACATCATTAAGATAACATTAATTAACATGTTAGGTCCAGACTAATCTCCAGAACATGTGTACACAGCATGGTTACAATAATACGAAACGTAGACCAGTTACTTAAACTAACATATGCATTTTGTCTTTCAATTTATTTTGAACAATTTATAAAACCGGCATCCAAATTTTAATAGAGATCGTGGTTGGAACATACCGGTAGCATGGGAACCAGTGCTTAAGTGCATGAGACCCCCTTGCTAGAAGTGTGACTGTAGAATAAATAATAAAAATAAATTTAATTTCAATTAATAATCGGTATCTTTAAGTTCATATAAAGTAATTAGTTTATAAATTTAATTTTAACTTCAATTACTAATAATCAATATTGTTGACTTTATATAAAAATTAATTGGTTTGTCTATTTTGGAACGTAACTTCATAATTAACTTTTGTAATTTTTGCCGAGGGTAGTAAACTAACCGTTAATGATTTGTAAAAGACACCTGTCACCTCAGTCATCCGGGACCACGGCACCTGAAAAAGTGCCGAAACGTTGGAAAATTGTAAAAATGTAATAAACGAGCATAAATCCGTATAAAAACAGTTTTAATTAAATTTATAAAACTTTTTCGAATATGCCTACACTTATTTAGCATAACCAAGTGACACCCATCATTGTCACCCATTGTAAAGTAAGAAGGTATAACGCCCGGAAAGTAACTTGAACAAATGACTTCTACTTCTTCTACTTTTTTTAAAACCTATTTAGAGGCTAAAAATATCACCCATGTCGGGTTTAAGTAGGTTTTTAAGAAAGGTATATAATCATGTGGGTACAGCGATATCATTCCGATGTAAAAACCTAACTGCGAAGTAGGTACTCGGGGCTGCAAGTGATGCAAATAACTTCAGCCAGATGTCGCTGCCTGTAAGTAATACAGTGAGTATTGTAAAGAGGTTCGAAATTTCACTGATGCCGGTACTTGCCCATTAGCTCAGTTGGGAGCGCGCTGGCATGGTTAGCCAGAGGTCGCGGGTTCGAGTCCCGGCATGGGTGGAATGTTTAGCCTCTAAATAGGTTTTTAAAATGGTCCTTAGCACGGGTTAGTGCAACAAAAAGAATACTTCTACTTTTTTAAAGTTGCAGTAGCAATGCCACGCAATACCAAATTATGACGACCTCTGTGGCGTAGCGGTAGCGCGTCTGCCTACCATGCAAGAGGTCCCGGGTTCGAATCCCGGCTGGAAACAAAAAAAAAAAAACAAAAAAAAAACAGTCTAGGTCTTGGATGTTTACATGTTTGTGATGTCGTTGTTTCAGGTTCCCACGACACAGGGTATCCTAGTGTGGGGCCAGAAGCAATGTATGTGCCTGTATGTAAATGTAAATGTTAAAAAAAAAATACCACTCACTACCCGTGAAGGAAAAGATCGTGAGGAAACCAGAGTGTCTGCGGTGTTCAACTGCCTCAGCGCTTGAAATTGCCAATCCACGGTGGGCACGCGTCGTAATTAAGCCCCTTCTTAGTACATTTTGTAGTTACAGTAGCAGTACCACTACCCGTGAAGGAAAACATCTTGAGGAAACTCGAGTCTCAGGAGTGTTCAAATACGCGATGGGCACGCGTATTAATTAAGCCCCGAATCTCTCGCTCTGAGAGAAGTCCTGTGCTCTGCAGTGGGACGTTCATGGGCTGCACAAAACAAAAAAAACGCGTCCATTGTAAACTCAACCTGACCACGCGGACTTTTACTCAAGTTACTAGTCGGTAATAATACCTAACACGCAAAATTGATTGCTTAATGAAAACAAAACAATGCAGCGCTTAATAAAATGTGCAGTCGTCTGTATTAATATTAATAATTACGTTACAAAGTCAATTGTAATTTGCTGATGAGAACCTTGAGTTTAACATGCATTCATATTCAGAGCACAGAACACCAACTCACGACACTGCTGGTCTAGCGGTATCACGTGCGATTGCCGTGCGATCGTGGGTTCCACTCCAACTGGAGGTCGCCGTACATTTTGGAAAAGATGGTTCTTCTTCTTCAAGCTATATTAGTCCACTGCTGGACATAGCCCTCCCCTAATGAGCGCCATGGCGCAAGGTTGTGCCATCATTGGGGAGTAATGCCCATATTCCCCACGCTGGGCATGCGGGTTGGGGATGGCAGTTCGGTGGAATTGTACTCCAGGGGGCGCTGCTGCCCACCCCCGGTTTGTGCCCTTAGTCGCCTTTTACGACACCCGCGGGAAGAATTTGGGTTGGTGCTATTCTCTAGGCCGACACCACACCGTACATTTCAGAAAAGATGGCTAGAGTGGAGTTTTTTTCCCCGTTGCCTTTTTCTCCACTACACTACGGCCCGAAGGCAGCGGCTTACATTTTACATGGTACATTGACATTCAGCAAACAGAATGTAAATTCTTTCCGTTGAATTAAATTGGATTGAAGTGAATTTCTATAATTTAGACGGCCTAGGAGGCGCCGCGGTTTCCAGACAACCTTTGGATGGACTGGAACAATATATTGGGGAAGGAAGTAGATGTACAAATAAATAAAGTTATTTCAGATACATAATAATGAATATTACATGCTTAATTAATAAAATTACTGTAAATATAAAAAAATATAAAATAATTGGCCTTTTTTCATCTACTTAATGAGATGATTTATACAGCGTCCAGTGGTATCTTCACTCACACTAGATGGGTGAAGGCACCACTCCGACGACATGGTTTTATAGATGGTGTAGGCTTGCCCAGCACCTATACCACCCTGACAGCTTAGTCGGCCTAGCCCACAGGAAAGACTAGTCAATACGTGCGGAGCCAACCAAGCCGCGGGTTTCCTCACGATGTTTTCCTTCACCGTTAGCGTGTGGTATTGCGACTACAAATTCGCAAATGTACGTAACTTTGAAATTAAACAAAGTCATTGGTACATGCCCGCACTCGGGATCGAACCTGGGGCTCTCGCTTGCCAGTCTATGGTTCTACCCACTGAGCTACCACCGCTCATAAACCGCTCACTGTAAATATAGTTACACACAAATAATATACATGAATAGAAAGTGGTATAAAAATATATATGTTCTCTAATATAAAAATGAATCGCTGAATGTGTTGGTAAGCGCAAATCTCGAGAGCGGCTGAACCGATTTCGCTAATTCTTTATTATTTAGAATATTCCTAGAAGTACCTACGAGGATGGTTTTTACGGAGAGAAAATATTAAATAAATCGATGGTAGGCGTTACGAAGTTCGCTGGGTCAGTTGAGAGCAGTTGAACCGATTTTGCTGATTCTTTTTTTAGAATATTCCTTGAAGTACGAGGATGGTTCTTACGGAGTGAAAAAAATTAAAGAATCAATGGTAGACGGTACGAAGTTTGCTGGGACAGCTAGTTAAATATATACATTTATAGGCTTAACAATATATAGACAGGACATTTTTTTTATTAATCGCAAAAAAAATACCTTAACATTTTTGGTTTCAAAAACCTATTTAGAGGCTTTTTGGTTTCATAAATTTCGCCAAACTGCAGTGCAGTTTGTTGGCGTTGCGCTCTTATAACTTTAGGCTTAATTTAATTGTTTTATTTTATAAAAATGTAAGAACCTATTTATTTTCCTACACAAAAATAAGTTCCTATAACTATTTTAAACAAACATAACATATTATTATCAATTAAATAAATACAATACCAATAGGCAATGAACTAGGGAGCACTTATGTGAAGGTTGAAGTTATTGGAGGTGATATATGCACATATTGTATAAGCCGGTTATAATACTCGATGCATCCCCCGATACATGACTGATACCGATTTAAATATCACTAGCTTCCATATCAACTCTTGTATGTCCCCACTACTGCGGCACGGTTCTCTTCCTGCACCGCAGGAAGGTCAGGACATACTCCGCCACGGGGGCCCAATTCGGGTTGGTGGAGGATTGTAACACAGTGGCGGGCCTTACTGTCAGAAGTTATCAAGCCGCCTATAAGGCCTTTGACAAGGCTTAATGACTGCCATTACGTGACAGCCGGCACCAACGGCTTAACGTGCCTTGCGAAGCACGGAAGCGCTCGGAAAAATGCCACTAGCGGTAGTCACGGAACAGTCACCCATCCTGCTCCTGACAGCGCCTGTTGTTGCTTAACACAAGTGATTGATTCCAATCACTCGGTTTGACTAGGCCACGAGCCCTTCGTGGCCTAGGCGAACCGACAGAGTATGGGGTTAGATGGATAGATAGATAGAAAACACTTTATTGAACAACCACAAAAAAATATACAACAATGATTTCTTAAATCTAAGTAATGCTAAGAGCGATCTCTTCCAGACGAGCTTTTGATAGAGTGGATTGCATGAAGAACATAGCCGGTAGGTGCATGTATATAAATAATTAATTCTTATTCCTCTTCTTTAGGCTATATTAGTCCACCGCTGGACATTGCCCTCCCCTAATAAGCGCCATAGTGCCCTGTCTTCAGCTTGCCGCATCCAGCATCTGCCTGAAGTTTTATTAACAATTAGTTATGGTGGTTTCATTATCACGTGTATAAAATAGGCAGTAAATAATAAAAAGACTATTAAGTTTATAAAATTACTTGTTGATAGGACAACACGAAGATTTAAAGTAGGTAATGAAAAATAACATCACACTATCTGACAGTCTGACAGATTGTCACATTTCAAACAGAGAGTGAAATTGCATTAAGGTGGTTCGGGCGGCGCCATCAATGGAACAAAAATCATAATTTGTATTCTTCTTCTACTGGCTATATTAGTCCACTGCTGGACACAGCCCTCCCCTAATGAGCGCCATAGCGCAAGGTTGTGCCATCATTGGGGGGTAATGCCCATAATCCCCACGCGGGGCATGCGGGTTGGGATCGCAGTTTGATGGCATTGTACTGCAGGGGGCGCTGCTGCCCACCCCCCCAGTTTTTGTCCCTTAAGGGGCTTCTAAACGGGCCACATTTTCACTGCAATATGTAGCCGGCAACTATTGATGTCCCTCTCCTACTCACATGTTAGAGAAAGACGCCAATAGTTGTCGGCCACGTATTGCAGTAAAAATATTACATGTTTAGAAGGCCCTTTAGTTTGTGGTGTCACACAGCAGGCCGACACCTAACAGCAGTTGTATTATTTATTGTGTTATGTTATGTTATGTTACGTTACGTTACGTTACGTTACGTTACGTTACGTTACGTTACGTTACGTTACGTTACGTTACGTTACGTTACGTTACGTTACGTTACGTTACGTTACGTTACGTTATCTCTGGCTATCCGTGTCAGCGCTCTATCCAACTGAGCTAATGGGCGACTCACCGGCATCAGTGAAATTTCGAACCTCTTTACACTATTCTCTGTATTACGTACAGGCAGCGACATCTGCCTGAAGTAGATTGCATCACTTACAGCCCCGACTACCTACTTTGCAGTTAGGTTTTTACATCGGAATGATATCGCTGTATCCACATGATTATACTATTTTTATTTTTAATGCACTAACCCGTGCTAAGGACAATTTTAAAAACCTATTTAGAGGCTAAAAATTCCACCCATGCCGGGATTCGAACCCGGAACCTCTGGCTATCCGTGCCAGCGCTCTATCCCGGGTTAGCACGGGTTAGTGCATTAAAAATAAAAATAGTATAATTTAGTATTACTTTAGATGTTTTAAAAACCTATTTAGAGGCTAAAAAGATGATGATGATGATGATTTAGATGTTTTGTTTAAATAATTAGTAATGAAAATTAACCAATGAAATAAACCTTACCTTTATGTAAGAAATGCACGTTAAGCCGTTGATGCCGGCTGTCATGTAATGGCAGTCGCTAAGCCATGTCAGAGGCCTCATGGGCGGCTTGTTAACTTCTGACAGTAAGTCCCGCCACTCTTACAAACCAACCCGGACTTGGCCCCCGTGGTGGAGTATGGCCTAACCTTCCTGCGATCCAGGAAGAGACCCGTGCCCCAGCAGTGGGGACATACAAGGGTCGCTATTGACGGAACCCTCCAAACGCACACAAAAACGCTCAAAACAAACTACAGGACCGAAATATGCGCAATCTATTTAAGTTATTGTGATTAATTAACAACGGACTTTAAATTTTACAATATTTATCCTGTATGACGTTTGTTTTGACATTGTATTCACACAGCGTAGGCATAAAGCAAAGCAAAATATTGATTTATTGCACAAACATATATAGTAAAGGAGACGGATACACGTTGTAAAAAGGTGAAAGAGATGTCAATTTAGAGCTTAGGTAGGTATATAGGTATTAGCAAACCATCTCGGAAAATTCTGCGAATTTTGGCAATCTGAGAGCAGAGTTATAAGAGATTTAGTAAAAGTGAGGCTATTCAACAAGCTGTCAATGAAACTTATACCAAACTTATCCGTGTCCGTACAAGCTAAGCCAGATCGTAAGTCTGTAGAAAGAAAGCACTGGTCGGAGAATTATAATAACAAAAACAACAGGAAACACACTCAGAACGTACTATACGTTACGAGAAGACGAGTGATCATAGATTGAGTCCGGGAGCTGTCACGCCTGTCACTGTTAGCACAGACACAGATAAAAAATATAGTTGACAACCACTGGTAATAAATCGATCTGTAAACGAGAATCAATTTAAAGATTTATTTTCATCAAGTTAGTATTTTGATTTTTTTAAACTGTTGATATTATGTAAAAATGTATTTATTTAATTTGATTGAATCAATCATCGGGTGCAGGTGTTTATTATTTAATACATGTAGACTAATTGATTAAACAAGCGGTATCCTCTTTTATTATGGACATAAACTTATTTTTTAGATTTCTCGTCTTCCAGATTGTGAATTGAGCTCTTTTTTTATTTTAAAATAGAAAAATATAACGATTTTTTTAAACAATATCTCAACTATTTACAATCGGGCCCAGAAATCCCCGTCTCCTTTACAGTGATACCTTAATCGTATGGTGCAAAGCTTAGGTAAAGATTCAGCATATTGGCCATACTCCACCACGGGGGCCAAGTCCGGATTGGTGGAGGCTTGCAAGAGTAGTGGCTGGTCTTACCGTCAGAAGTTTTCAAGCCGCCCTAAGGCCTCTGACTAGGCTTAAAGACTGCCATCTATCGACGGCAGTCGGCACCAACTCCTTTACATGCCTTGCGAAGCACGGAACCGCTCAGAAAAATGCCACTAGCGTTAGTCATAGACGGTCATCCATCCATTCACTGAACGCGCCCTACGTTGCTTAACCTTCGTGATCGTTTAAGATCACTCCGGCAGCCCGCGCTACGAGCGATGCGGGCCTCCATCAACAACTATGAATTTTAGAGACTTGGTTGCGGGCGGTAGCTTCCCGGAAAACCATTAGTTTCCTCATGGTGCTTCGCAAGGCACGTTAAGCCGTTGGTGCTGGCTACCAAGTCAGTTGCCTTATGGGCGGCTTGATAACTTCTGACAGTAATGCCCGCTATCTTCTAATCCTCCACCAACCCGGATTTGGCCCCCGTGGTGGAGTACGGCCTAACCTTCCTGCGATGCAGGAAGCGGCTCGTGCCGTAGCAGTAGGGACATACATGGGTTGATATCGACATGCCGGATAGAATTAAACTTTTGCCAATACGTTTAGAGGATACAAATCGTTTGATTGTGCTTAGAATTTATTCAAGACTAGGTGCCCCAGCGAACTTCGTACCACCTAACAGTCGACTCTTGATTCTTTTTTTCTCTCCGTAAGAACCATCCTCGTACTTCAAGGAATATTCTAAAAAAAGAATTAGCGAAATCGGTGCAGCTGCTCTCGAGATTTGCGGTTACCAACACATTTAGCGGTTAATTTTTATATGATAGAGATAAACATATAAAAATTCGAAAATAGGACCAGCCACTAGTTCTGCAAGCCTCCACCAATCCGGACTTGGCCCCGGTGGTGGAGTATGGCCTAACCTTCAAACGATGCAGGAAGAGACCCGTGCCCCAGCAGTAGGGGCATACAATGGCTGCTATCGACAAGGTAAGCTAAGGCGGTTCTCCGAGCTATGATATTATTATTTTTTAAAAACCTATTTAGAGGCTAAAAATTTCACCCATGCCGGGATTCGAACCCGCAACCTCTGGCTATCCGTACCAGCGCTCTACCAATTGAGCCAATGGGCGACTCACGGCATCAGTGAAATTTCTCAATTTGCTCATTGGCTCATTACCATTGGCTTAATTGGTAGAGCGCTGGTACGGATAGCCAGAGGTTGCGGGTTCGAATCCCGGCATGGGTGAAATTTTTAGCCTCTAAATAGGTTTTTAAATTTGTTCCTTAGCACGGGTTAGTGCATTAAAAATAAAAATAGTGTAATTATTATTTTTATTCATTTATTTCAGGCAAGGCCCATATCGTGTTAGTAACAATTTGAAAAACCTATTAAGAGGCTAAAAATTTTAGAAGCTAAAAATTCTAGAGGCTAAACTGAGCTAATGGGCGACTCAGCTGGAAAGAGCGCTGGCACGGATAGCCAGAGGTCGCGGGTTCGAATCCCGGCATGGGTGGAAGGTTAAGCCTGTAAATAGGTTTTTAAATTTGTCCTTAGCATGGGTTAGTGCATTAAAAATAATATAGTAACAATTTGACTTATGCTATGTTAGTAAACTATTTACATGTTATGCCCCGCCCTGGACTAAACTCTACTGAAAATGTCTCGAGCTATATTAGTAACTCGGCCGATCTTCCTGTTTCGTTTACGCAGTTATAAAACCTTTTTTTGACGGCCTCGGTGGCGCAGCGGTTTTGCACGCTGACTGTGAAACCGAAGGTCTCGGGTTCGATCCCCGGCCGGGTCAAAGTAGGAAACGAACTTTTCTAGTTTTGTCTCGGGTCTTGGATGTTATCTATGTATTTATTGTATTAAATCTATCGTCGAGTTAGCACCTATAACACAAGTCATTTAGTTGTACTTAGTATAGGGCTAACGAGATCTGTGTAATGTGTCCATGAATATTTATTTATAGTTAATAGTTTATTTATAGCCTATTAACGTCCCGTTGCAGAGCACATACGTTCTCTCAGAGAGAGTATGGGCTTAATTACCTCAAGCGCTGAGGTATTTGAATACCTCAGACACTCGGGTCAGATAAAAAGTGTATGAGCTGATAAAAGTTGTGACTAAGTAATTTATAGTAGCAACACGAGTCGCTAACTGTGAAGGAAATCATCGTGGGGAAACCTGTGTGTATCTGGGGTATTTAATATTTACAGCTCAATTGGATTACTATGCTGCAAATTTTGTATTTAGGGACCAGATAGGGGATGTATTAGCAAAGGGAAAGATAAAAAGTACCCGGGACCGCCGTGCGTGCATGCAACGTCTTATGAACGTTGATGAAGCGCAGGTGATCTGTCAGGATCGTGGCAAGTGGCAGTCCCTGGTCTCTGCCTACCCCTCTGGGATACAGGCGTGAGAATATGTATGTATATATGTATTGTAATTTTGTATTTTATTATTATATTCTTTTTGTTGCGCTGACCCGGACTAAGAACAATTTTAAAAACCTATTTAGAGGCTAAAAATTCCACCCATGCCGGGATTCGAACCCGCGACCTCTGGCTATCCGTGCCAGAGCTCTTTCCAACTGAGCTAATGGGCGTCAACGAAATTTCGAACCTCTTTACAATGTTCTCTGTATTATTTACAGGCAGCGACATCTGGCTGACGTAATTTGCATCACTTATTTTATTATTGCTGACAAAAAATATTGGTTAAAATTTTTTGGTGACCAAAATCGTATTTTTGCTGATCGTTTAATAAAAACGATTTAATATTAATTAGCTTGCGGCTGGGTAAGACCACGTGGGCCTCAATGGGGAACCTGACTCAAAATTTATAAGAAATAGGCATACATTTTGTTTTACTGTTTGGCACTCTAAATATTTTGTTAACTAACAAGCGTTTTTTAAAGCATTGTCCAGCGAGTTTTCTGTACTAAAGCGTGATGATGATTGGCCTTTTGCATCTACGTAATGAGATGATTTATACAGCGTCCAGTGGTATCCTCACTCACGCTAGATGGGTGAAGGGACCACTTCGACGCTGTAGTGCCTGGGACATGGTTTTTATAGATGGTGTAGGCTTGCCCAGCACCAATACCATCCTGACAGCTTAGTCGGCCTAGCCCACAGGAAAGACTAGTCAATACGTGCGGAGCCAACCAATACGCGGGTTTCCTCACGATGTTTTCCTTCACCGTTAGCGTGTGGTATTGCGACTACAAATTCGCAAATGTACGTAACTTTGAAAATTAAACAAAGTCATTGGTACATGCCCGCACTCGGGATCGAACCTGGGGCTCTCGCTTGCCAGTCCATGGTTCTACCCACTGAGCTACCACCGCTCTCACTAAAGCGTATAGGTAGATAAAATTAATTGATAATTGAAATTGTTTTGTGTTTGTTTTTTCCTTGTGTACAATACAGAATATTTTCATTTCATCTTATATTATCTGTAAACATTTGCCTTATTTTTAGTTATTGGTTAATCAGTAATTAGAACTAGTTTACTCTGTTGTTGTTCCTAATAAAATAAAATGAAATAAATAAATTTAGCCTTTAACAAAGAAAAATTATATAAAAAAATAATGATATAAAAAAATCATGTGGGTACAGCGATATCATTCCGATGTAAAGCCTGTACGTAATACAGAGAATATTGTAAAGAGATTCAAAATTTCACTGATGCCGGTGAGTCGCCCAATAGCTTAGTTGGAATTAGCGCTGGCACGGAGAACCCGAGGTCACGGGTTCAAATCCCGGCATGGGTGGAATTTTTAGCCTCTAAATAGGTTTTTAAAAATTGTCCTTAGTACGGGATAGGGCATTAAAAAAAATAGTATGATGATATCAAAATGTTTTTTCGTGCATGTTTCCCACTACGGCGTAAATACCTAGCATGACTGTGGAAGGGATCGATGACGCTAACGTCTGCTGTTTGCGGTTGGAGATCCGTTGGAGCAATGACGAAAAACCTTTAGTTCAGTTTTAGCACAGACAGATTGAATCAATCTATCGATCAGCCCGTTTTGGTCCACTGCTGGACAAAGACCTCCGTTAGGCGCTTCATTGACAGTCTGGCACGGATAGCCAGGGGTCGCGGGTTCGAATCCCGGCATGAGTGGAATTTTTAGCCTCCAAATAGGTTTTCAAAAAAGATTTTTATGTATTTTTTATATATTTATGTAGCCATACATCCCATTTCTTAGAGAGAGGGTGTGGATTTAATTACCACCCATACCCACCGTAGATTGGCCATTTTACCCGCTGTGTTAAATGAGCGTGTGAGACACTAAGGTTTCCACACGATGCTTTTCCAATAATTGATTAGATCCCAAAATTCTTAGAGCAAATTTTTACAAATTTTAATTAGCACAGTTGCTAAGAGCACTGGCACGGATAGCCAGAGGTCGCGGGTTCGAATCCCGGCATTGGTGGATTTTTTAGCCTCTAAATAGGTTTTTAAAATTGTCCTTAGCATGGGTTAGTGCATTAAAAATAATATAAAAAACATTTTACACGGTTTTGTGAAAGTTGAAGTGAATTCGTAAATATGAGTAAAGAAGAAAATTTGAATTTTGTGCTGGTCAGTTAAGAATTTTCTGCTATAGCAATGGCTAAATGTCAATGGAGAACTCTTAAGTGTAACTGTGACGTGTAAAAATAAAGAGTTTTTTGTCAAACATGCGTGCAGGAAGCTGGAAACAAATATATTTTGATCAGCATGATAGAGGCATACAAATTTGGAATTATCAGTGATAATAGCATAATCCTAGATTACAAAGATTATTAATTAATGCAATTTATCTCGTGAGCAGCTGAACCGATTTTGCTAATTCTTCTTTTAGAATATTCCTTGAAGTACGATGATGGTTCTGACGGAGAACAAAATTTGAAAAAATTAAAGATTCGACTGTTAGGGGGTACGAAGTTCGCTGGGTCAGCTATTCTTCTATAACATAAAAATGAATCGCTGAATGTGTTGGTAAGCGTAAATCTCGAAAGCAGCTGAACCGATTTCGCTAATTCTTTTTTTAGAATATTCCTTGAAGTACGAGGATGGTTCTTACGGAGGGAAAAATAAAAGAAAGTAAAGAATCGGCTGTTAGGCGGTACGAAGTTTGCTGGGTCAGCTAGTTTTGAATAAAATTCTTTTTAGATTTTATTTTATTTTATTTTTCATCTACCGCAGACTATTTTAGTAAGCATTTTTGGAGTGTTTTAGGGAATGGCGTGAAATGACGGGCTCAGTCGCGCAGCGCGCTAGTCCTTCTCGCATCTCTGTCGCTCTCTACGGAACCCGATTATCCGCTTGCGTTCACGAAGCGCTCACTCATGGCAGATAAGTGCATTCGTTGTAATGCCACTAATTTATAAAAGAATATTATTCACCGTATCCCCGCCATTTGTGCTCTGTGTCCTCCCATAGATGTGCGTTACAGTTCTGTGGGACAAAAGTGATTTTTAGTTTGTGAACTGACTGAAGAGGCCTATTGTGACGGATTTCTGTGAACATAACCGTCGTTTTTTTTTTGTAAGTACATACAATTTAGTGTTGTTTCTAAGGTTTAACACGAGCGATAGCCGTGATAAAAACTGTATTTACTCGGATTTTACTCGTTTAATTTTTAATTTTCCGTACCGTGGTTTTTCAAGTACCGTGGTCTCGGAAGACTGACTGAATGAATGAATGGTAAAATTAAACGAGTAAAATCCGTGTGAATACAGTTTTTATTACATAAAAATTTGTGACCGCTTTACGCCCTAGCGTCCTCTACGTAGGACATACTCTCTTAATTAACCCTTAATTTTAAAAACCTACTCGTACCCATGCCGGGAATTTACAAGAATTTACATTGTGTTTGCTGAATGTTAAAGTACAATAATTATTTCTGCTTGGGTTATTGTTAAGGGTTTTTGCAGTCTATGTGGTTTATTTTGTACACGTATATAGACCCGTTTTTTCTGCCGCTCCGACTCTCCAAGGTTTGCTGGAAGAAATCTCTTACAGAGATAAGCTCGCCTTTGTACATGTTATTTGTTATGTAATGTCCTTTTTAATGTTTCGTGTGCAATAAAGTAAAATAATGATGGTACAATGAACATGAAAGTGAAATTGGTAGAGCGCTGGCCAGATAGCCAGAGGTCGCGGGTTCGATTCCCGGCATGGGTGGAATTTTTAGCCACTAAATAGGTTTTCAAAAATGAATGTGAAAGCCGCTGCCTTCGGGCCGTAGTGTAGTGGAGAAAAAGGCAGCGGGAAAAAAAAAACTCCACTCTGATCATATTTTCTCAAGTCCATTTAAATTAGAAAATAGTTCTTAGGTTTAGTTTCGTGTTTATATAATGAACTATCTTTTGACGACCTCTGTGGCGTAGCGGTAGCGCATCGTTCGAAACCCGGCTGGGTTAAAAAAAAACCAGGTCTTGGATGTTTACATGTTTGTGACGTCGCTGTTTCTGGTTCCCATGACACAGAGTAGCCTAGTGTGGAACCAGAAGCAATGCATGTGCCTGTATGTAAACGTTGTGTTGTCTTTTATCGGTTGTATTCTCAAAAGGTTATATTGAAGAAACTTATATAAACTGCAAAGTAGGTACTCGGGACTGCAAGTGATGCAAATTACTTCAGCCAGATGTCGCTGCCCGTACGTAATACAGTGAATATTATGAAGAGGTTCGAAATTTCACTGATGCCGGTGAGTCGCCCATCAGCTCAGTTGGAAAGAGCGCTGGCATGGATAGCCAGAGGTCGCGGGCTCGAATCTCGGCAAGGGTGGAATTTTTAGCCTCTACATAGGTTTTTAAAATGGTTTCATAGAACTATAGTTCATGTTTTACTATGACAATACGATGGACATTGCGTGGTCGATCAGCTGACAGATCATCAAGTGGACTCTACAACGTAATGTGCCTCGAATTGTCGACGAATTGTAGTTTTATTAAGACGGCTTTTGTATAGTCCAGTTCATCCAAAGGTTGTCTGGAAGAGATCATAGTGATACGGCCGCCGTCTCTACTCTTAGGTTAAGAAATATCTGTGTAATTTCCATTTGTATGTACAATAAAGCGTTCTCTATCTATCTTTTCACGATTTCACGACACTTTATGTGTTGTAATGACTCTGACTGACTCTGATGACTGACTGACTGACTCATAAACGCCCAGCCCAAGCCATTGAACCTAGGAAGTTGAAATTTTGTACACAAGGTCTATACCTAATGCAGACAAGGAATAAGACCGGATTTTCTGAAATTCAAGCCCTAATGGGGCGAAAAGGGTTGCCATGTACGGGAGGTCTAAAATTTTTTTTTTTTCTTGAAACTTAAAATTAGTGCTCTTCAACACAATTGATTGAACACGTGTTTAGCCGTTTTTTTAACCTTAAAAGTAGTGGAACGCCCTTGCAACAAAAAGTCCACGCGGACGGAGTCGCGGGCAAAAGCTAGTATAATATACTACATCTTGAGATATAATAATTCATGTATTATACTACCTGACCCAGCGAACTTCGTACCGCCTAACAGTCGATTTTTTATTTTTTTTATTTTTCTCTTCGTAAGAACCATCCTCGTACTTCAAAGAATATTCTAAAAAAAGAATTAATGAAATCCGTTAAGCTGCTGTCGAGATTTGCGCTTACCAACACATTCAGCGACTCATTTTTATATTATTAATAGATAGATTACATCGCATAGTGAAAAGTCTGCTTTAAACTCTTAATTTTATTAAACTAAACTCCGCACAGAAATTAAAACGCGCTAAGCGCTTAGCTATAATATATGTTAATATCGACTTCGATATCAAACCTTGCAAGTCCCCACTGCTGGGGCACGGGTTTCTTCTCTAGGCCATACTCCACCACGGAGGCCAAGTCCGAGTTGGTGGAGGATTGGAGACAGGTACTGTCAGAAGTTATCAAGCCGCCCATAAGGCCTCTGACATGGCTTAAGGACTGCCATTACGTGACAGCCGGCACCAACGGCTTAACATGCCTTGCGAAGCACGGAAGCGCTCGGAAAAAATGCCACTAGCGGTAGTCACGGTGCGGTCACCTATCCTGCAACTGACCACGCCTGTTGTTGCTTAACTCAAGTGATTGATTCCAATCACCCGGTTTGGCTAGGCCACGAGCGCTTCACTATTATATACAAGTTATGGAAAAAGAATGAAGAAAGTAGGATTAATGCAGTAGAACTCAGGTTCTTGAGAAGTATGTGTAGTAATGACAGGATACGCAATAGTCTGATTAGAAAATGATGTGGACTGAATCCCCAACCCGCATGCCCAGCGTGGGGATTATGGGCACTACCCCCCAATGACGGCACAACTGCGTTCATTAGGGGAGGGCTATGTCCAGCAGTGGACTTATAGCCTGAAGAAGAATAAGTGGACTGAAAGAGGGTGTAGTAACTAGAATTGAGAAAGGAATGTTGCGTTGATGTGGATATGTGCAGAGGATGAAGGAAGAAAAATTGACGAAACAAATATATATTACGAATGTAGGTGGAAGGATAAGGGACGGCCCAGGCGGACATACTTCGACTAAAATGGGATGGGCAAAGGGGAAGGTAAAAAGTACCCGGAACCGGCGTGCGTGCATGACTGATGAACGTTAATGAAGCGAAGGTGATCTGTCAGGATCGTGGCAAGTGGCAGTCCCTGGTCTCTGCCTACGCGTCTGGACTACAGGTGTATGTTTACGTTACGTTTATGCTATGTAAGTTTTTATACGTTTTCATTCATTCAAGTCTCTTCAGACAGTGACTTACTAGATTGTACTTAATTGCTTTTGCTACGGTTGCTGTAATCATTTATAATTAGTTGTGCATTTAGCTCTACGTGACGTCATCAATGCTCGCAGCACGTGAGGATGATTGTACAAATTGTTTATAGGTCTTTTAATGAATTTAGAGAATAGCACCAACCCAATTCTTCCCGCGGGTGTCGTAAAAGGCGAAAAAGGGACACAAACCGGGGGGTGGGCAGCAGCGCCCCCTGGAGTACAATTCCACCGAACTGCGATCCCCAATCCGAATACCCAGCGTGGGGATTATGGGCATTACGCCCCCAATGATGGCAGAACCTTGCGCTCATTAGGGGAGGACTGTGTCCAGCAGTGGACCGATAGAGCCTAAAGAAGAAGAAGAGGTCTTTTAAACCTTTTTTTATGTACTCGTAGACTATGAACGTCCCACTTCTGGGCACAGTCCTTCTTTCAGAGAGAGAAAGAGGCTTCGGTGGCGCAGCGGTTTGGTACGCTGACTGTAAAAGCGAAGTTCTCGGGTTCGATCCCCGGCCGGGTCAAACTAGGGAACGAACTTTTCTAGTCTGAAGTCTGTCTCGGGTCTTGGTCTTGGTCTATGTATTTATTGTATTAAATGTATCATCGAGTTAGCACCTGTCTGTAGCACAAGTCATTAAGTTGTACTTAGTATGGGGCTAACGAGATCTGTGTAATATTTTAAACTTTCGCGACTTGAAAACATTGTTAGAATATTTTCGGGGCTTAATCGCGTAGTAATTTTAATCGGGAATGTGGTTTCAAACTATCGCAAACGTGGGATCCGATCATCTAGATCGTGTTCGACTCGAAAAAAGTCGCATGGCTTATCGTCCGACATTGTCAGCGTAGTGTGTCGCAACCCTAATAGTGCTTTGTGATGGCTGATTGAGGGTAGTCTGAAACTTCATCAGCCGAAGATGCGAACGGGCACCAGCCATCAGTCTTCTCGTGACCACGATGACTGTAACGTCGTCGAAACGTCGAGGTAAAATAGCAATAAATTACTACGTGAATAAGCCCCGAAAATAGTCTAACAATCTGTGTAATATGTCCATGAATATTTATTATTATTGTTTAAACTACCACGCGTACCCACCGCGGGCTGTGTGGTGTCGGCCTAGAGAATAGCACTAACCCAATTCTTCCCGCGGGTGTCGTAAAAGGCGACTACTAAGGGACACAAACGGGGGGTGGGCAGCAGCGCCCCCTGCAGTACAATTCCACCGAACTGCGATCCCCAACCCGCATGCCCAGCGAGAGGATTATGGGCATTACCCCCTATGATAGCACAACGTGGCGCTCTTTAGGGGAGGGCTATGTCCAGCAGTGGACTAGTAAAGCCTGACGACGATGACGACGACGTACCCACCGCGGATTGGCCATTTCAAGCTGTGGAATCAAACACCCAATAAATTCAAGTGTTCACACGAAGTTTTCCTTCACAGCGAGTGGTATTGCGACTATAACTTCACATTAAATATACATAGCTTAGAAAACAAAGTCATTGGTACATGACCGCGCTGGGAATCAAACCTTGGGCTCTCGCTTCCGAGTCCATTGTTCTACTCAATAGGCTACCGCTGTTCTAAATCTGCTATCAACCCTTGTATGTCCCCACTGCTTGGGCACGGGTCTCTACCTGCATCGCAGGAAGGTTAGGTCATACTCTACCACGCGAGCCAAGTCCGGGTTGGTGGAGGATTATAAGACAGTGGCAGGTCTTATTGTCAGCAGTTTTCAAGCCGCCCATAAGGCCTCTGACATGGCTTAACGACTGCTATTACAATAACAACCAGCACCAACGGCTTAGCGTGCCTTGCGAAGCACGGAAGCGCTCGAAAAAGTGCCACTAGCGGTAGTCACGGAACGGTCACCCATCCTGCTCCTGACCGCGCCTGTTGTTGCGTAACCAAGTGATTGATTCCATTTATTCGGTTCGACTAGGCCACGAGCGCTTCAGTTCTAAATCTAGTAAGAAATAATAAAGTAGCCGGAACACCGTTCCTTCATTAGGTATATATTATAAGACTACCTCTGTGGTAGCGGTAGCGCGTCTGCTTCCCGTGCAAGAGGTCCCGGGTTCGAATCCCGGCTGGGGACAAAAAAAAAACCCAAGGTCTTGGATGTTTACATGTTTGTCATGTCGTTGTTTCTAGTTCCCACGACACGGGGTATCCTAGTGTGGGGCCAGAAGTAATGTACGTGCCTTTATGTAAATGTTAAGTTAATTAAACCTCTGCTAAAAGGCATTCAATTGTGTTTTCTATGTGTAAATTGCTTTTGCTACTGTATAGTCTGCTTAATGCTGGTAATGTGTGTGAAAATGCAAACAAATGATTCATGTATCAATCTAATTACGTACCCTCACGCCTGTATATCGCAATGTATATGTAGACAGAGACTAGGGTCAGCCACTTGCCACGAGACTAACAGACATTTTTTTCTACATCCACATTCAGTTTAACAAAAAAAATATTTTTTGCTGTGTGGTGTCGGCCTAGAGAATAGCCCCAACCCAATTCTTCCCGCGGGTGTCGTAAAAGGCGACTAAGGGACACAAACCGGGGGGTGGACAGCAGCGCCCCCTGCAGTACAATTCCACCAAACTGCGTACCCAACCTGCATGCCCAGCGTGGGGATTTTGGGCATTACCCCCCAATGATGGCACAACCTTGCGCTATGGCTTGTTAGGGAGGGCTATGTCCAGCAGTGGACTAATAGCCTGAAGAAGAAGATGATTTTTTTTAATATTTAGCCTCTTAGTAATAAGGCTGCCGTTTGTACTCTAAGGTTGATAACAAAAAAATCTTATTAGATATGCACAAATGACGAATTTACGAAAATGTTTTTTTCCGAAATTACCCAATACTTTTATAAACACCAATTTCTAACTGCGTTTCGTAGTTTTTTAGACAAACTTATGGTGTACATACATTGAAGATTATAAAGCTTTTTACAGAACTGAAATCAAACGTATTTAGAATAGTACCCTTGCGATAAACACAGTTTTCAAAACACTTGCTTAACACCTGTCTAATTTTTCTGTTATAAGACGGTAAATGTTTCGTGCTATGCTTATAATCAATTATTCATGTAATTATAGGTGTTAATAATGCTGCCTTGCCATTGCGAAATAATTAAATTGGAAATATATTCTTGGTACACACTCCATAAACTTGCTTAGTGTACTTGATTGTCTTATTACTTTACTGTGCCCGCGACTTCGTTCACGTTGGCTTGGGACAAGAACATGATGTACTAAACCTTTAATCCAGGTTACATAACATAACATTTAAGATAAGATAAGATAAGAATATTCTTTATTGTACACTGGAAAAACAACAAATACAAAACAATTGCAAATATACATAGTACAATTGGCGGCCTTATTGCTAAAAGCAATTTCTTCCAGACAACCTTACGATGGAAAGTTGCTGAAGGAAATTAGAAAGACGGGTAGCCAGTGCAAATTTGAATATTGATACATACTTATACTTAATAATAATACACTTACATACCGTTACTTATATAAACTTATAATTAATTTATTATAAGCATACATATATATATCTTATGATAAAGTTCTACATAAGACAAGGAAAGTACTAACCTACACACAAGAGGACAAAATTTTAACGACTATACTGATAAATAAAGATCACGAACTCTGCTTTTGAAGACAGCTGGGGAAGGAGAGCGCCTTATTGAGACCGGCAGATTATTCCACAGTTGGGCGGCATATACATTTACATACAGGCATATACATTGCTTCTGGCCCCACACTAGGATACCCTGTAACGGTGCAAACCTCTTCACACCCTTTTTATTTCTTTTTCTATCACTTTCAAATATTTAAATTACGTCACACATTATTCGATTTCCCTCATTTTTCATCACTACTACTTTACCCTTCGACCAGATCTGACTATTTTACCTGCTTATCCGTTTTTATCCAGTTTTCTGTTTTATTATTATACCTACTACTAATTTACAAATAAAGCCACAATTGAAGTCGTTCCAGTATTTATTATTATTATAAAAGATATCCTGTGGGAACCTAAAACAGCGACATTACAAATATGTACACATCTGGGGTTATTTTTTTGTCCCCAGCCGGGGTTCGAACCCGGGACCTCTTGCATCGTAGGCAGACGCTACGGCTGCGCCACAGAGGTCGTCATGGTTTATCTCCGTTCAAAATCTCATCAGACTTTTCACGGTGGATGATGATGATATCAACGCTTTGTATGTCTCCACTGCTGAGGCACGGGTCTCTTCCTGCGTCGCAGGAAGGTTAGGCCATACTCCACCATGGGGGCCAAGTCCGGGTTGGTGGAGGATTGTAAGAAAGTGGCGGGCCTTACTGTCAGAAGTTATCAAGCCGCCCATAAGGCCTCTGACATGGCTTAACGATTCCCAATACATGAGAGCCGCTACCACCTTGCGAGGCACAGCAAAAATCCACTAGCGGAGTCACGGGATGATCACCCATCCAGCACCTGGCTGCGCCTGCTGTTGCTTAGCCCAAGTGATTGTTTCAATCATTTGGCGAGCGTTTCACAGTTGTACCAATGAAATTTAGTATTCTATTATTATCTTTCACCACGCCGTCGACACAGCTTGTCATCCACTCAAACTCATTACAATTGGAATTCGATATCAACCCATGTATGTCCCCACTGCTGGGGCACGGGTCTCTTCCTGCTTCGCAGGAAGGTAAGTGGACTAGCGGAGTCACGGGATGATCACCCATCCAGCACCTGGCTGCGCCTGCTGTTGCTTAGCCCAAGTGATTGTTTCAATCATTCGGTGAGCGTTTCACAGTTGTACCAATGAAATTTAGTATTCTATTATTATCTTTCACCACGCCGTCGACACAGCTTGTCATCCACTCAAACTCATTACAATTGGAATTCGATATCAACCCATGTATGTCCCCACTGCTGGGGCACGGGTCTCTTCCTGCTTCGCAGGAAGGTTAGGCCATACCCCACCATGGGGGCCAAGTCCGGGTTGGTGGAGGATTGTAAGACAGTGGCGGGCCTTACTGTCAGATGTTATCAAGCCGTCCATAAGGCCTCTGACATGGCTTAACGATTCCCATTACATGACAGCCGCTGCCACCTTGCGAGGCACAGCAAAAATCCACTAGCGGAGTCACGGGATGATCACCCATCCAGCACCTGGCTGAGCCTGCTGTTGCTTAGCCCAAGTGATTGTTTCAATCATTCGGCAAGCGTTTCACAGTTGTACTAATGAAATTTAGTATTCTATTATTATCCTTCACCACGCCGTCGACACAGCTTGACATCCACTCAAACTCATTTCAATTGGAATTCGATATCAACCCATGTATGTCCCCACTGCTGGGGCATGGGTCTCTTCCTGCGTCGCAGGAAGGTTAGGCCATACTCCACCATGGGGGCCAAGTCCGGGTTGGTGGAGGATTGTAAGACAGTGGCGGGCCTTACTGTCAGAAGTTATCAAGCCGTCCATAAGGCCTCTGACATGGCTTAACAATTCCCATTACATGACAGCCGGTACCACCTTGCCAGGCACGGCGAAAATCCACTAGCATAGTCACGGGATGGTCACCCATCCAGCACCTGGCTGCGCATGCTGTTGTTTAGCCCAAGTGATTGTTCCAATCATTCGGCGTGCGTTTCACAGTTCTACCAATGAAATTTAGTATTCTATTATTCTCCTTCACCACGCCGTCGACACAGCTTGTCATCCACTCAAACTCATTTCAATTGGAATTGAATGCTCAATATAATACAGTCATTTGTTACACCGATCTACTCGTATTTTCGGAAAATTACCAAAAGCGATATCGCCCTTCCGATTTTGTCTATTTATTAATTTGTGTATGGATATGTATAGTCGTACTGTTTTAAATCACTGTGTGTAACTAATTGAAATCGGAAGTTAATTATAATAATAATTTCGCTATTAATTTGGTTCGTTTATTGCTTTTTAAGAACTCCTATAAAATTATGATTGATATTGAGTTAACCAATAATTTTTATGGCGCATTTAATTGAAATAATTCACACACAATACGTAAATAGTTCCGTTCCGTTCCATATTCCCTTTGCTAAGCGGTGGCAAAAATGTAGATAATTTTGGAAAAAAAAATGGCCTAAAAAACTAAAAACTTAGTCTTCAAATTCCTTAATTAATAGAGTTCACATAATTATTTAAAACAAAGAACTCATGCATTGTACTGACATTGTGATCGAAATAAATTAGGTTAAGCCCCTCAAATACTTGACACTGACTTAATAATATTCGCCTTTTTGCATCTACTTAATGTGATGATTTATACAGCGTCCAGTGGTATCTTCACTCACACTAGATGGGTGAAGGGACCACTCCGACGCTGTAGTGCCTGGGACATGGTTTTATAGATGGTGTAGGTTTGCCCAGCACCTATACCCTGACAGCTTAGTCAGCCTAGCCCACAGGAAAGACTAGTCAATACGTGCGGAGCCAACCAAGCCGTGGGTTTCCTCACGATGTTTTCCTTCACCGTTAGCGTGTGGTATTGCGATTACAAATTCGCAAATGTACGTAACTTTGAAATTAAACAAAGTCATTGGTACGAGTACATGCCCGCACTGGGGATCAAACCTGGGGCTCTCGCTTGCCAGTCCACGGTTCTACCGTTCTACCCACTGAGCTACCACCGCTTAGACACTGACTTAGACACAATCCATGTCCAGACAACCTATGGATGGACTGGAGCAATAAAATTTATACTCGAAGACTTCATTCATCGTTTTTATCGTAATGCACGTTCAAACAATACAGAAAAATACTCGTACAATACAGATAGGCAGACAAATTATTATTGCCGTGTGGTGTCGGCCTAGAGAATAGCACCAACCCAAATTCTTCCCGCGGGTGTCGTACAAGGCGACTAAGAGACACAAACCGGGGGGTGGGCAGGAGCAGCGCCCCCTGCAGTACAATTCCACCGAACTGCGATCCCCAACCCGCGTGCCCAGCGTGGGGATTATGGGCACTACCCCCCAATGATGGCACAACCTTGTGGACTAATATAGCCTGAAGAAGAAGAACAAGACATTATGAACGTTGTTTGTATTTTCTGATTATACCCTTTTTTACTATCTACAAGCAGGTGACCACAAAACGTAGGTACATTTATTGTTAGGTTAGTAGGTAATACGGAATCTAACGCAGTTTTACTACGCATTTGCTTACCATGCGAGAGGCCCCGGGTCTGAACCCCGGCTAGGGACAATAAAAAACGCCAGGTCTTGAATGTTGACATGTTTTTGATGTCGTTGTTTCTGGTTCTGGTTGAAATGAAATGAAAAGGTTTTATTCAAACTAGCGCAGATACTGCGGCTTAATGAACGTTACAAGTCAAACTAGGTGTCCATTTCAAAATCTGGATCGTTTTGGAGAAAAAATAGACAAAAAAAACTCCAAACTTAGTCTTTTCAAATTCCTTAATTAACAGAATTTACACAGATTCTACAAAACTCGTGAATTCTACATGCTTGAATTCCAGACATCATTGTCATCTAAATAATCCTTAATATTATAGTAGCTCTTTTGGCACAAAGTGTGCTTTACACATTTTTGAACCGCGCTTCAGTCAAACTTAATATATCTTCAGGGATTTTATTGTAGAAGCGTATACAATGCCCCATGAAGGACGTATTAACTTTTGCCAGCCTTAATCATGGGATCAAAAGTTTATGTTTATTTCTGGTATTTACATTATGTTGGCTACCTGAACTTTAAAGTTGCTAATATTTTTTCTGACATACATAATATTTTCATAGATATACTGGCTGGCAACTGTCAGGATGTTTGTTTTTTTAAAGAATTCTCTTTACGAGTCTCTACTGCCTAGCTTATAGATGAATCTGATCGCTCTTTTCTGCAAGACGAAGATGGTCTCAATGTCCGCTGCCCGTCCCCACAATAGTATACCGTAGGACATGATACTATGGAAGTAACTAAAATAAACAAGCCTGGCAGTTGCGACGTCAGTTAGTTCCCTAATTCTTTTAACAGCATATGCTGCAGAGCTAAGCCTTTTTGCCAATTTTTCTATTTGAGGACCCCATTGAAGCTTTGCATCAATTGTGATACCTAAAAATACAGTCTCTTCGACAAGGTCTAGTTTGTCCCTTCCCAATATAACTTTGCTGTCAACTAATTTGACATATGGTAGAGTGAACTTTATACATTTTGTCTTTTTTGAATTTAACAATAAGTTATTTGACGTAAACCAGTTTAGTACCTGAGAGAGAGCAGCTTTAGTATTGTCAAGGTCATTTTCTTGTCTCTTAATTTTGAAAATAAGTGACGTGTCATCTGCAAATAATACTATCTCTGACATATTTTGAACCATGAACGGCAAATCGTTTACATATACGAGGAAGAGGAACGGCCCCAAAATCGATCTCTGTGGTACTCCTATCCTGACCCCTGACCCTGAAGATTTAGTTCTATTTATATCAGTTCTTTGAATTCTTCCTTCTTAATATGATGTCATAAGTTTTAGGCTATTCCCGTTTATACCATAGTGCTTTAATTTTAAAAGAAGTGTATATGGTCAACGCAATCAAATGCCTGGTCCGTAACGTAACGGCACATACATTGCATGAGGCCAGATGCAATGTATGTGCCGTTACGTTACGTCACGTCACGTCACGTCACGTCACGTCACGTCACGTCACGTCACGTCACGTCACGTCACGTCACGTCACGTCACGTCACGTCACGTCACGTCACGTCACGTCACGTCACGTCACGTCACGTCACGTCACGTCACGTCGCATCGCGTCGCGTCGCGTCACGTCACGTCACGTCACATTATGTTACGTTACGTTATTAGGTACAAACGTTGACTCATATTTTTAAAAATAATAGATATTAAAGTAAACCAATTTTTTATCTAACTACTGTCGAAAAGAGTGTCCTTAATTAAGTTGACTGGGGAAAAGATAACATATATAGTTGGTCTTTATGTTTAATGTGAAGTCCCATCGTGCGAAAGAGAGGGGCATTCTGTAGCAACATTGTAGTTACAAATAACCAGCTTATTTGTTTGTAAAAAATATTAAGTGTACAGAATGTACGTATCTACAGATTTTTCATATATATATAGATAAGGCACCATCAGATATGACAATTTATTATGTTAAATATCTTTGCTGAAATACTCGTAACAAGATTTTACCCTCCCTCTATGCCTCCCTCTATACCCTCGTATGTCTCCACTGCTGGGGCACGGGTCTCTTCCTGCATCGCAGGAAGGTTAGGCCATACTGCACAACGGGAGCCAAGTCCGGGTTGGTGGAGGATTGTAAGACGGTGGCGGGCCTTACTGTCAGTTACCAAGCCGGCTCTAGCCTCTGTCATGATTTAACGACTGCTGGCTCCAACGGCTTAGCGTGCCTTGCGAGACACGGAAGTGATTCTATATATACATATTTAAATTTTATTTAATATTCGTGAAGTTAAAGTAGCCTAGCCACTCGCTAACTGTGAAGGAAAACACTGTGAGGAAACCTTAGTGATTGAACTGTTCTACTAGGTAGTTCAACAGTTTAATCATTCAGGCTGAGGTCCGCGCTTGAAAATGCTATTCCGCCGTGGGCACGCCTGGTAATTAAGCCCATACTCTCTCTGTCTGAGAGAAGGCCTGTGCCCTGCGGTGGGACGTGTATGGGCTACATAAAATTCTATTATAACATTCGTAGTCATTAATTGTAGACATGTTGTACCTCGTCGTCAGGCTATACTACTAGTCCACTGCTGGACATAGCCCTTCCCTAAAGAGCGCTACATTGTGCTATCATAGGGGGGTAATGCCCATAATCCCCACGCTGGGCATGCGGGTTGGGGATCGTTCGGTGGAATTGTACTGCTGGGGGCGCTCCTGCCCACCCCCCGGTTTGTGTCCCTTAGTCGCCTTGTACGACACCCGCGGGAAGAATTGGGTGCTGCTTTATGGTGTCGGACAAGAAAATAACACCAACCCATGTTGTACCTAAAATAAAATATTTTTTACTCCCTTTATTGGGCACAAATGCGTGTCTCACACCCATTATAATTTTAATGTCCAAATTATTTTATGTTCACTAACATAGGTTGAGTTTTTACTAATAACTATGGATCATTGGTCTGATGTTGTATAGAATCAGGCGTTACTTTGCGGAAATCCATAATAGCATTAAAAAGTTAAAATTACTTTGCTGAATTCCGCCAAAAATCCCACAAGCACCATGCGGCTAACTAATGCACCGCCCTCCCTCCCACTTTTTCAAGCAGAAGCAAGACACGAACACACCAACACCAATACTTGTGTGAGAAAACACGCGACGCCCGAGGTATATTCTAAAAGCTAACAGACTATAACGTAAGGTGGATGCTTATAAAATGAATATTAATTTTAAATGCTTTACCCTACTTTTGTAAGACAATTAACTAATGCCTTGGCATTTAAGGCGCTTAGGGGCGCTAACTAGCCCCATCAATGGAATAAAAATCATAACTTACATATATACATAACTTTGAAAACCTATTCAGAGGCTAAAAGTTCCACCCATGCCGGGATTCGAACCCGCGACCTCTGGCTATCCGTGCCAGCGCTCTTTCCAACTGAGCTAATGGGCGACTCACCGGCAGCAGTGAAATTTCGAACCTCTTTACAATATTCTCTGTATTACGTACATGCAGCGACATCTGGCTGAAGTAATTTGCATCACTTGCAGCCCCGAGTGGAATTTTTAGCCTGTAAATAGGTTTTTAAAATTGTCCTTGGCACGGGTTAGTGCATTAAAAAGAATATAATTATATACCTACATAACTGCTGACAGTAAGGCCCGCCACTGCCTAACAATCCTCCACCAACCCGGACTCGGCCCCCGTGGTAGAGTATGGCCTAACCTTCCTGCGATGCAGGAAGAGACCCGTGCCCCGGCAGTGGGGACACATAAGGGTTGATATCAATATTTTAGGGCTTAGTGAATTAAAGTAAAATATTTGTTAATTTACAAAATAGACAGATAAAATTCCCACTTCGTTATTGTTGGGCAGATAAGTGTTCCTCTAATGACTCCATTACAATCCAACGCATGATGTTTTAGCCACAACAGCGGAATATACTCACAATTTTCCCTATAGACAGGATGTACTGTGAACAATAGGTAACATTCCACGTCAGTACAGTCGACAGCAGCGGTCAGGCATTTACATACAGGCACATACATTGCTTCTGGCCCCACACTAGGATACCCTGTGTCGTGGGAACCAGAAACAACGACATCACAAACATGTAAACATCAAAGAACTGGAGAGTATTGTAAAGAGTTTCGAAATTTCACTGATGCCGGTGAGTCGCCCATTAGCTCAGTTGGGAGAGTGCTGGCACGGTTAGCCAGAGGTTCGCGACCCGGCATGGGTGGAATTTTTAGCCTCTAAAGAGGTTTTTAAAATTGTCCTTAGCACGGGTTAGTGCATTAAAACAAAGAATATAATCCAAGACCTGGTTTTTCTTCATCCCCAGCCGGGGTTCGAACCCCGGACCTCTTGTATGGCAGGCAGACGCGCTACCGCTACGCCACAGAGGTCGTCGGTATTCTTAGTCAGTCTTGTTCGTGCCCCACTGACCCTCCCCATAATCTTCCTGGCTGATGATGACTACTCTCAGTCATCTCCCATCCGGGATATAAGGTTGAGGCCTTGGTCGGTGCCAAGTTGCGCCACCAATGGAATAAAAATCATAACTTGTTTTGTTATATTTTTTTCAAACAGTGAATATGTATTATGATACCATGGCATCGAAATAAATTAATTTTAAGTTTGGCTTGATAGAATGTTACAGTAACAATAAAATATTATCCCACAGGAAAGCATTACCGGGATATCAAGTATCGATATCAAGCCTTTTTAACCGACTTCGAAAAAGGAGGAGATTATCAATTCGACGCGTGGAAACCTTTTTTTTACTATGTTTTCGCATATCATCGTCAAATCTTAACCGATTCGGATAATTTTTTTTTTTCGACTAGGTGTAGCCATTGGCCCCATTTTAATTCGGTGAAGTTCTGATGAAGACTTTCACTTTCAGAGATAGAGGAACAGAACTCTTCAATGGACAGCAGCAAATAAGGCCTAATGCTAATGAGGCCCATCAATAAATAAGGTTTCAGAAAATATAGCATAATTTTTTTCCCAGGGCAAACTGTTGATGTTCCGATGAAGACTTTCAGAGATGGAAATTGAGAACTTCCTATTTTAAAAACCTATTTATAGGCTAAAAATTCCACCCATGCCGGGACAGGATCCGCGATCTCTGGCTAACCGTACCAGCGCTCTTCCAACTGAGCTAATGAGCGACTGACCGGCATCAGTGAAATTTCGCAGATTACTTCAGCCAGGTGTTGCTGCCTGTATTAATAACTCAAGTGATTGATTCCAATCACTCTGATAGATTAGGCCGCGAGCGCTTCAAGTATCGTATGTCTTAAATCCAGATCTTTGTCTTCTAATCTTTCATGTAACTCCGTTCAGGCATTACGAGAGCCCCGTTAATTCTTTGACACTGTTACTGGCCTTTCGATATCAACCCTTGTATGTCCCCACTGCTGGGGCACGAGTTTCTTCCTGCATCACAAGAAGATTACGCCATACTCCATCACGGGGGCCAAGTCCGGGTTAGTGGAGGATTGTAAGAAAGTGGCGGGCCTTACTGTCCGAAGTTATCAAGCCGCCCATAAGGCCTCTGACATGACTTAACGACTGCCATTACATGACAGCCGGGACCAACGGCATATCGTGTCTTGTGAAGCACTGAAGCGCTCGGAAAAAATGTAATTAGCGGCAGTCACGGAACATTCACCCATCCAGCACCTGACCGCACCTGTTGTTTCTTAAATAACTCAAGTCATTGATTCCAATCACTCGGATAGATTAGGCCGCGAGCGCTTCAACTGTCGTATGACTTAATTCCGATCTTTGTGTTCTGAGTGCTTAGTGCGAGTTTGACAGATCCAATCGAATAACTTTACTACCGCGTTAATCGAGCATTGAGTAGTGAGTATGAGTAAGTTAACCGTTCGAACTGGCAAAACGCTGTCACAGTACAACTCGCACTCGCGTTTATTCGTGTTTTGGCCGGTAAACGTGTTCACTTCTCAACGTAAACCATTACAACTCGCACTCAGAAATTTTAATTTCCATACCTGTCGCTAGGTGGCGCTTCCTCGATGCCATAGAAATATGAGTTTACGTTAACGCGATCGAGTAGTTAAAAAACTCACACTAAGCACTCTGAGTGCTTAGTGCGAGTTTGACAGATCCAATCGAATAACTTTACTACCGCGTTAATCGAGCATTGAGTAGCGAGTATGAGTAAGTTAACCGTCGAACTGGCAAAACGCTGTCACAGTACAACTCGCACTCGCGTTTAATCGTGTTTTGGCTGGTAAACGTGTTCACTTCTCAACGTAAACCATTACAACTCGCACTCAGAAATTTTAATTTCCATACCTGTCGCTAGGTGGCGCTTCCTCGATGCCATAGAAATATGAGTTTACGTTAACGCGATCGAGTAGTTAAAAAACTCACACTAAGCACTCTGATCTTTCTTGTAACTCAGTTCAGGCGTTACGAGAGCGTCTTGAATGAAGACTTGTTGCATTGATACGGTAATAGTTAATTCTTTTACACTGTTACTAACTCCGGCCTTTGCATCCACATAATGAGATGGTTTGTAGTACAGCGTCCAGTGGCATCTTCACTCTCACTAGATAAAATAAAATAAATAAATAAATAAATAAATAAATACTCATGGACATATTACACAGATCTCGTTAGCCCCATACTAAGTACAACTAAAATTACTTGAGTTACAGGTGCTAACTCGACGATAGATCTAATACAATAAATACAAAGATAACATCCAAGACCCGAGACAAACTAGAAAAGTTCGTTTACTAGTTTGACCCGGCCGGGGATCGAACCCGAGACCTTCCGACCTTCCGACCTGAGCCGAGATGGGTGAAGGGACCTCTTCACACACTATTGAAATGACGTTCTGAATTAAAAATAATTTATTTCAACGTGAATAGGTACATGGATTAATACTCACGATATCAACCCTTTTATGTCCCCACTACTGGGGCACGAGTTTCTTCCTGCATCGCAAGAAGATTAGGTCATACTCCACCACGGGGGCCAAGTCCGGGTTAGTCGAGGATTGTAAGACAGTGGCGGGCCTTACAGTCAGAAGTTATCAAGCCGCCCATAAGGCCTCTGACACGGCTTAATAGCTGCCATTACATGACAGCCGGCACCAACGGCTAAGCGTGCCTTGCGAAGCACGGAAGCACTCAGAGTGCTTAGTGCGAGTTTGACAGATCCAATCGAATAACTTTAATACCGCGTTAATCGAGCATTGAGTAGTGAGTATGAGTAAGTTAACCGTCGAACTGGCAAAACGCTGTCACAGTACAACTCGCACTCGCGTTTATTCGTGTTTTGGCCGGTAAACGTGTTCACTTCTCAACGTAAACCATTACAACTCGCACTTAGAAATTTTAATTTCCATACCTGTCGCTAGGTGGCGCTTCCTCGATGCCATAGAAATATGAGTTTACGTTAACGCGATCGAGTAGTTAAAAAACTCACACTAAGCACTCTGATCTTTCTTGTAACTCAGTTCAGGCGTTACGAGAGCGTCTTGAATGAATACTTGTTGCATTGATACGGTAATAGTTAATTCTTTTACACTGTTACTAACTCCGGCCTTTGCATCCACATAATGAGATGGTTTGTAGTACAGCGTCCAGTGGCATCTTCACTCTCACTAGATGGGTGAAGGGACCTCTTCACACACTATTGAAATGAGGTTCTGAATTAAAAATAATTTATTTCAACGTGAATAGGTACATGGATTAATACTCACGATACGAGTATGAACCCTTTTATGTCCCCACTGCTGGGGCACGAGTTTCTTCCTGCATCGCAAGAAGATTAGGTCATACTCCACCGCGGGGGCCAAGTCCGGGTTAGTGGAGGATTGTAAGACAGTGGCGGGCCTTACAGTCAGAAGTTATCAAGCCGCCCATAAGGCCTCTGACACGGCTTAACGACTGCCATTACATGACAGCCGGGACCAACGGCTAAGCGTGCCTTGCGAAGCACGGAAGCGCTCAGAAAAAATGCCACTAGCGGTAGTCACGTTACGGTCACTGTTGCTTAACTCAAGTGATTGATTCCAATCACTTGGTTCGACTAGGCCACGAGCCATCGCCATCATTGTCAGGCTTCACCAGTCCACTGCTGGACATAGCCCTCCCCTAAAGAGCGCCACGTTGTGCTATCATAGGGGGTAATGCCCATAATCCCCACGCTGGGCATTCGGGTTGGGGATCACAGTTCGGTGGAATTGTACTGCTGGGGGCGCTGCTGCCCACCCCCCGGTTTGTGTCCCTTAGTCGCCTTTTACGACACCCGCGGGAAGAATCGGGTTGGTGCTATTCTCTAGGCCGACACCATACAGCAGGCCACGAGCGCTTCATTTTAATACTTAAATTTAACTAATTCCTTACTTGTTAACGTGTTTATTACAATCTAGGCCCAGGTCAATGTATGACCTTGAAACAAACTACCTACTTTATCGGTTGACTGTGAACAGGAAGGACAAATTATTAAATTTCATTTATCCTTAAGTGGTAGTTACATTTATAAAAGAGTTTTTAGGATTCCGTACTCAAAAAAGGGATGGCACGCATGACCCTATTACTCCGTCCGTCCTTAGACAGAGTTTACGCGTTCAGTCTGGCGTCAGTCAATTCCATCAGTCTGGTTAGACTGACTCAGTCCGTCAGGTCCGTCAGTCCATCAGTCCGTCAGTCCGTCAGTCCGTCAGTCCGTCAGTCCATCAGTCCGTCAGTCCGTCAGTCCGTCAGTCCGTCAGTCCGTCAGTCCGTCAGTCCGTCAGTCCGTCAGTCCGTCAGTCCGTCAGTCCGTCAGTCCGTCAGTCCGTCAGTCCGAGAGTCCGTCAGTCCGTCAGTCCGTCAGTCCGTCAGTCCGTCAGTCCGTCAGTCCGTCAGTCCGTCAGTCCGTCAGTCCGTCAGTCCGTCAGTCCGTCAGTCCGTCAGTCCGTCAGTCCGTCAGTCCGTCAGTCCGTCAGTCCGTCAGTCCGTCAGTCCGTCAGTCCGTCAGTCCGTCAGTCCGTCAGTCCGTCAGTCCGTCAGTCCGTCGGTCCGTCAGTCCATCAGTCCGTCAGTCCGTCAGCCCGTCAGTCCGTCAGTCCGTCAGTCCGTCAGTCCGTCAGTCCGACAGTCCGTCAGTCCGTCAGTCCGTCAGTCCGTCAGTCCGTCAGACCGTCAGTCCGTCAGTCCGTCAGTCCGTCAGTCCGTCAGTCCGTCAGTCCTTCTATGCGTCAGTCCATCAGTCCATCTGTACGTCCGATCTTTAAATACCGTCCGTCCGATCTTTAAATGGGCTGTAACTTTGAAACCGTACTAGGTATCTTATAGATGAAATTATTTAAGACTTATTTTTTGGGACTAGTGGCTTGATAATAATTAATTTTCAATTAGCAGCACTGGCACCTTGCCCAGCAGTAGGACACAGTCATGCCTACTTGAAAAAAATATATAATTATGTAAGTGAATTGAGAGTTGGCGGGTTCGAATCCCGGCATTATCAATGACGTTGTTTTCTCTATTATATATTAGCAGTACCGATCGCTAACGGTGAGCAAAACAAGAGACCACTTAATCTAAACTAATCTATTATTTTAACAATTTATAATCTGGCAGCGATGATCGCCCAGTGTGTACAACAATGGTCTCGGAAGCCTGACACCCAGATTCGATTTCCAGTGCGTTGATAGATAGACAGACAGACAGACAGACAGACAGACAGACAGACAGACAGACAGACAGACAGACAGACAGACAGACAGACAGACAGACAGACAGACAGACAGACAGACAGACAGACAGACAGACAGACAGACAGACAGACAGACAGACAGACAGACAGACAGACAGACAGACAGACAGACAGACAGACAGACAGACAGACAGACAGACAGACAGACAGACAGACAGACAGACAGACAGACAGACAGACAGACAGACAGACAGACAGACAGACAGACAGACAGACAGACAGACAGACAGACAGACAGACAGACAGACAGACAGACAGACAGACAGACAGACAGACAGACAGACAGACAGACAGACAGACAGACAGACAGACAGACAGACAGACAGACAGACAGACAGACAGACAGACAGACAGACAGACAGACAGACAGACAGACAGACAGACAGACAGACAGACAGACAGACAGACAGACAGACAGACAGACAGACAGACAGACAGACAGACAGACAGACAGACAGACAGACAGACAGACAGACAGACAGACAGACAGACAGACAGACAGACAGACAGACAGACAGACAGACAGACAGACAGACAGACAGACAGACAGACAGACAGACAGACAGACAGACAGACAGACAGACAGACAGACAGACAGACAGACAGACAGACAGACAGACAGACAGACAGACAGACAGACAGACAGACAGACAGACAGACAGACAGACAGACAGACAGACAGACAGACAGACAGACAGACAGACAGACAGACAGACAGACAGACAGACAGACAGACAGACAGACAGACAGACAGACAGACAGACAGACAGACAGACAGACAGACAGACAGACAGACAGACAGACAGACAGACAGACAGACAGACAGACAGACAGACAGACAGACAGACAGACAGACAGACAGACAGACAGACAGACAGACAGACAGACAGACAGACAGACAGACAGACAGACAGACAGACAGACAGACAGACAGACAGACAGACAGACAGACAGACAGACAGACAGACAGACAGACAGACAGACAGACAGACAGACAGACAGACAGACAGACAGACAGACAGACAGACAGACAGACAGACAGACAGACAGACAGACAGACAGACAGACAGACAGACAGACAGACAGACAGACAGACAGACAGACAGACAGACAGACAGACAGACAGACAGACAGACAGACAGACAGACAGACAGACAGACAGACAGACAGACAGACAGACAGACAGACAGACAGACAGACAGACAGACAGACAGACAGACAGACAGACAGACAGACAGACAGACAGACAGACAGACAGACAGACAGACAGACAGACAGACAGACAGACAGACAGACAGACAGACAGACAGACAGACAGACAGACAGACAGACAGACAGACAGACAGACAGACAGACAGACAGACAGACAGACAGACAGACAGACAGACAGACAGACAGACAGACAGACAGACAGACAGACAGACAGACAGACAGACAGACAGACAGACAGACAGACAGACAGACAGACAGACAGACAGACAGACAGACAGACAGACAGACAGACAGACAGACAGACAGACAGACAGACAGACAGACAGACAGACAGACAGACAGACAGACAGACAGACAGACAGACAGACAGACAGACAGACAGACAGACAGACAGACAGACAGACAGACAGACAGACAGACAGACAGACAGACAGACAGACAGACAGACAGACAGACAGACAGACAGACAGACAGACAGACAGACAGACAGACAGACAGACAGACAGACAGACAGACAGACAGACAGACAGACAGACAGACAGACAGACAGACAGACAGACAGACAGACAGACAGACAGACAGACAGACAGACAGACAGACAGACAGACAGACAGACAGACAGACAGACAGACAGACAGACAGACAGACAGACAGACAGACAGACAGACAGACAGACAGACAGACAGACAGACAGACAGACAGACAGACAGACAGACAGACAGACAGACAGACAGACAGACAGACAGACAGACAGACAGACAGACAGACAGACAGACAGACAGACAGACAGACAGACAGACAGACAGACAGACAGACAGACAGACAGACAGACAGACAGACAGACAGACAGACAGACAGACAGACAGACAGACAGACAGACAGACAGACAGACAGACAGACAGACAGACAGACAGACAGACAGACAGACAGACAGACAGACGGACAGACGGACAAACAGAAAGACGGACAGACGGACGGACGGACGGACGGACGGACGGACGGACGGACGGACGGACGGACGGACGGACGGACGGATAGATAGATAGAGAACACCGCCAGAAACAAGAATACAGTCATGATTTTTTAATTAATACCGTTTTTATACGGATTTATGCTCGTTTATTATTACATTTTGACAAGAGAATATAATGTTGTATATTTGAGAAGTTATAGTGGCAGTTTGGCCCCCGTGGTGGAGTATGACCTAACCTTCCCCCGATACAGGAAGGGACCCGTGCCCCAGCAGTGGGGACATACAAGGGTTGATAACACACACATCGTATCAATACCGTGAAGATAAACATCGTGAGGGAGCCTGACTGTCTGAGGTGTTCAACTACGTCAGCGCTTGACGTTGCCAATCCGCGGTGGGCACGCGTGGTAATTAATCCCACACTCTCTCTTTCAGAGAGAAGGCTTGTGCCCTGCAGTGACTACAGAAATTTCAAGAAAAAAAAAACAATGGTCCGAGCAACATTTTAATGCATCCATTGTACCTACGCAAATCGATCGAATTACCATTACTAAACAAACCGTGTTACATCCTATGACCTTTGTCCTTGAGTGAATAAGTACAAACGGAACAAACAAATGAAAATCTGTGACGTCACTGTTGTTATGCAGATACGAGTATAGGAATATTTTAGTACTTACAGTCTGTTAGCTTTTAGAATACACCTCGGCTACTATCGGATAGAATCGGATATGTTCGTGTAATAGAAATATCGGAACTAATAATACGGCACTTAATTAAATACATATAATAAGAAAAGTTTTATACAGAGCGAAAACCGAAGCCTACTCTAGAGACAGGATGTAACATTACTGTCCTTGTTTTGAAATTCCAACATTTTTAGGCTGGCTGGAAGAAATTTCTGTTGAAACAAGTCTGCCGTTGGACGTAATGGTTATATCACATTATGAGTATGTCATTTAAGTTTTATTGTGCATTAAAGTGTAGCACGTAAAGCCGTTGGTGCCGGCTGTCATGTAATGGCAGTCGTTAAGCCGTGTCAGAGGCCTTAAGGGCGGCTTGATAACTTCAGTAAGACCCGCCACTGTAACTATAAAGAGTGGCACCACGGGGGCCAAGTCCGGACTGGTGGAGGATTGTAAAACCCCCTCCCTGCGATGCAGGAAGAGACCCGTGCCCCAGCAGTGTTATTTTATTGTTCCTCTTAAAAGGGTTTTCGAATTTCAACATTTATAATGTACTAGAAAAGTCTTTATGAGTACATTTTATTTCACATTTTAGTAAATTACTTAGTTGTTCAGTGTTGTACCTAAGTTAATTGAATGTAAACAGTTGAAAAACGTAATTGTAGTAGTCGTTTCTCGGCCCCCACGATACAGGCCTAGTGTGGGGACCACCGTTACGTAATAGTACATTACACAACTAGGGTGGTAATACAAAGAAAGGCCGAGATCGCAGAAGTTTGCGGCCCGAGCTGCAAGCGAGGGACGTAAATATGCGATCGAGAGCTTTCTTTATTACCTCCCGTGTTGTGTACATTTTTTTATGTCTACACTTGGCCAGAAAGCGGCTCACCACCCTAGTTGTGTAATGTACTATTAAATTTTCATACAGAGCAGGAAGTACCTAGTACCTATTAGGCATAATATACTCGTGTGCTTTCGGCGAAAACGGAAACCTACTTTAGAGCCTGACAGTTGCCAGTCAGTATATCTATGAAAACATTATGTACCTACGTCAGGAAAAATATCATTAACTTTAAAACTTTGGGTAGCCAACACAATGTAAATACTAGAAATAAACATGATCTCTCGTTCCATCTATTTAGGCTGGCAAAGGTTAATACATCCTTCATCGGGCATTGTATACACTTCTATAATAAAATCCCTGAAGATATATTAAGCTTGCCTGAAACGCGGTTCAAAAAATGAGTTGTGCCAAAAGGGCTACTATAAAATAAAGGATTATTTAGATGACAATGCTGTCTCGAATTAAAGCCAGTACAATGCATGAGTGCTGTTTTGTAATAATTATGTAAACTCTGTTAATTAAGGACTTTGAAAAGACTAACCCCCTTATTCATAATAGTCTGTTAACTTTAAGCAATGCTTATTCTCACTCTGTCCTCTTCTATTGACCTAAGTCAGAATGAAAGAGAACACTCTTTAGCAGCTGTTTTAAGCTAGCGGACTATTATGAATAAGGGGGTAAGTCTTTTTATCCATTTTGTCTTCAAAATGATCTAGATTTTGAAATGAACACCTAGTTTGACTTGTAACGTTCATTAAGCCGCAGTTTCTGCGCTAATTAGAATAAAACTTTTCATTTCATTTCGAGCCCGAGGTATATTCTAAAAGCTATCAGACTTGCCCGCAGTTTCTCGTACACTAACAATTTGTTAATCTACTGTTAACAGCTGTCAGATGTTTTTTTTGTACGCACTTTGGCCAACTGACAGCTCGCTCGTTTACTAATACTAAAAGAACGTTTACTAATACTGTTTACACAGTATAAAAAAGATACAGCCCCGGTTTCTGGTACACTAACAAGGCGTTAATATTCTGTTAACAGCTCGCTCATTTGGCAGAATAATGACGCAAATGTACTTTTTTGCCAATTTGAGTTAATTATGCCAAAACACCCGAAATAACTGTTTACACTTGGGGAAAAAATGACAGTAATGTAGTTTTGTTTTTTATCGCGTGACAGCGACACTGTCGTTGTGGCATTTTGACAAAGTTCTAACACTTCTGAATGAAACAACGGCCTCTCCTGTAAAATTGGAAAAAGGACATTGCGTCAATATTCTGCCAAATGAGCGAGCTGTTAACAGAATATTAACGCCTTGTTAGCGTACCAGAAACCGGGGCTGTATCTTTTTAATACTGTGTAAACGGTATTAGTAAACGTTCTTTTGTGCATGCAACCTTATTTCAATCAATTATTCGTATTCTAACGTCTTAAATCGTGGAAATAGGTAGTTAGCACATCGCTTGAAATCACCAATCCATGGCCTAGAAAAATAAGTGCAAAGTAAACAAAGCGAAATACTCGTACATACAGAAATTCCTTCCTTGTTGGAACAGGGAGCCGATTCTCGACCATGCGAATTGAAAGCGTAGACGCAAAATATTCGAAGGATTAGACATTTTGTCGCATAAAAGTAAGATAAGACACCTCGACAGAGTCGTCGTTATCAACCCTTGTATATGTCCCCACTGCTGGGGCACGGGTCTCTTCCTGCATCGCAGGAAGGTTAGGCCACACTCCACCACGGGGGCCAAGTCCGGGTTGGTGGAGGATTGTAAGACAGTGGCGGGCCTTACTGTCAGAAGTTATCAAGCCGCCCATAAGGCCTCTGACATGGCGTAACGACTGCCATTATATGACAGCCGGCACCAACGGCTTAGCGTGCCTTGCGAAGCACGGAAGCACTCGGAAAAATGCCACTAGCGGTATTCACGGGATGCTCACCCAATCTCGACAGAGTCATTAGACATTTATTTTCTCATTCGAATTCAATCTAGTATGGCGTTCAGAATACAAATTTAACGACAGCGAAAATCTTAACGACTTTTTATGTAGAATACTAAGTCATAATCCCTAGAGTCGTATACGAATTATATGCTTATGATGCGAGAATCGGCTCCCAGGTACTCGCCGTCGCAACTCGATAAACAAGTCAAAAATTCTTCTTATTGTTCAAAAGCAGGTTTTAAATGGTCGGCCTTGCATCGGAAAAGTCATTACCTACTCTACCTCAGCATAAGAGTTATCCGTACCTATCTACCTACACTTAATTACAGTCTAACTTATAAAAGAATTAAAATAATAAAATAAAGACCGACTTCTGAACACAGAAATAATTCAAACGAATATGACCGATAAATTTAAAAATCGTATATATGTAGGTAGATAACAAAGTAGGTACTCTGGGCTGTAAGTAATGCAATCTACTTCAGCCAGATGTCGCTGTCTGTACGTAATACAGAGAATAGTGTAAAGAGGTTCGAAATTTCACTAATGCCGGTGAGTCGCCCATTAGCTCAGTTAGAAAGAGCGCTGGCACGGATAGCCAGAGGTCACGGGGTCGAATCCCGGTATGGGTGGAATTTTTAGCCTCTAAATAGGTTTTTAAAATTGTCCTTAGCACGGGTTAGTGCATTAAAAATAAAAATAGTATACGTCTTTACTTCTTCTTCTTATTCTTCCGGCTATGTACTCCACTGCTGGACATAGCCCTCCCCTAATGAGCGCCATAGCGCCCTGTCTTCAGCTTGCCGCATCCAGCATCTGCCGGCAGTTTTTCGCAGATCGTCATCTCACGTCTTTACTGACAGTCCAGATCACATCAGAATTGTAGCTAAGGAGCGCTACTAAATTGTAATTAGAGTGGCCAATCAATATCTCTATCTTTGAATCACTTTTTTTTTGAATCGTTTGCCTGAAGTGTTGCCAGTACAATTTGAAGTATTGTATTTGATCCGTTCCACGCAGAAATTACAAAAACCGGAAACTACCGTTACGGAAACGGAACGTAAGATATTTCGTTTTATTGGATGTTTAGATGAAAAATCTTTGCTTTTAGTTGCAAAACAAACAAAACACGTCATAGATCGTAAATAATAACACTTTGGTTTGTTTTTGTTTCAAAATGTCGAAACAAAAAATCAATTCGGCACAAAAGCACAAATACTTCGATTTGAAATTGACACAAATTTTGACAATTAATCTATCGATCGACATACGAGACGAGTGGTAAGGACCATTCGTTGCAGTCGAGTGATTCAAAAATACGGAATTTTGTATGTTGAACGAAAATCAGTAGAAATCGAGCGCTCGACGCGAAACGAGCGATTCAAAAATAGAGCTCCAGAGCGCTTAGTGCGAGTTTGACAGATCCAATCGAATAACTTTACTACCGCGTTAATCGAGTAGTGAGTATGAGTAAGTTAACCGTTCGAACTGGCAAAACGCTGTCACAGTACAACTGGCACTCGCGTTTATTCGTGTTTTGGCTGGTAAACGTGTTCACTTCTCAACGTCAACCATTACAACTCGCACTCAGCAATTTTAATTTCCATACTTGTCGCTAGGTGGCGCTTCCTCGATGCCATGGAAATATGAGTTTACGTTAACGCGATCGAGAGGTTAAAAAACTCGCACTAAGCACTCAGGATAAAGGCGTGAGTTTATGTATAAAATTGCCACAAGTGATCATTTTATTAAGAGCATTGAAAGAGGCATAACACATGAATGGTCAGTCGTACGCAGTGAGTGTCTGAGGTTTTGTGAGAGAAAGGATGGAGATGCATGAGGTTTCCTGTCTTGTTTAAATTGTTGTATATTTAAAAACCTATTTAGAGGCTAAAAATTTCACCCATGCCGGGATTCGAACCCGCAACCTCTGGCTATCCGTACCAGCGCTCTACCAATTGAGCCAATGGGCGACTCACGGCATCAGTGAATTTTCGAACCTCTTTACAATATTCTCTGTATTACGTATTGTTGTATATTGTTTTCATTTGTTTCAATTGTGATATGTAACTATATAAAGCATAATCATTACCTTAAGTATTATACCACCGCAAGCGAGAGCCCCAGGTTCGATCCCGAGTGCGGGCATGTACCAATGACTTTATTTAATTTCAAAGTTACGTACATTTGCGAATTTGTATTCGCAATACCACACGCTAACCGTGAAGGACAACATCGTGAGGAAACCCGCGTATTGGTTGGCTCCGCACGTATTGACTAGTCTTTCCTGTGGGCTAGGCCGACTAAGCTGTCAGGATGGTATAGGTGCTGGGCAAGCCTACACCATCTATAAAACCATGTCCCAGGCACTACAGCGTCGGATTGGTCCCTTCACCCATCTAGTGTGAGTGAAGATACCACTGGACGCTGTATAAATCATCTCATTAAGTAGATGCAAAAAGGCCAATATTAAGTCTTAAAGCGCATTAGTTTAGACTGTGATGCTGCAAGATTTTGTATGACATAAATGTCATTCTAAAAATTCACAGAAAGCTTCGTCATAACAAGTGGCACAATAAAAAATATAACACTAAAACTAAATTACTAACTAAAAACCCATGCCGGGACTCGAACCCGCGACCTCTGGCTAACCATGCCAGCGCTCTCCCAACTAAGCTAATGGGCGACGGCATCAATGAAATTTCGAACCTCTTTACAATACCAGAGGTCGCGGGTTAGAGTCCCAGCTTGGGTCGAATTTTTAGCCTCTAAATAGGTTTTTAAATTGTCGTTAGCACGGGTTAGTGCATTAAAAAGAATATAAAGTAATTTACCAAAAATACCGCCCCGCGATACACCCGAAGCGCTCGTGGCATAGGGGAACCGAGTGATTGGAATCAATCACTTGGTTAAGCAACAACAGGCGCGGTCAGGTACAGGATGGGTGAGCGTCCCGCGACTGCCGCTAGTGGCATTTTTCCAAACGCTTCCGTGCTTCGCAAGGCACGTTAAGCCGTTGGTGCCGGCTGTCATATAATGGCAGTCGTTAAGCCATGTCAGAGGCCTTATGGGCCGCTTGATAACCCCTGACAGTAAGGCCCGCCCGCCACTGTCTTACAATCCTCCACCAACCCGGACTTGGCCCCCTGGTGGAGTATGGCCTTACTTTTCTGCGACGCAGGAAGAGACTCGTGCCCCAGCAGTGGGGACATACAAGGGTTGATAACGATACACCCGACGCAAAATTTCCCATGACGCTAGCAGCGTTACCCCGTTGCACCGCCAAGGGAGATCAGGTAGGTATGCCCCGAAGCGAAGGCCATACACGCGACTCCTCAGGCGCCGATCGATTTCCCTAACAAAATATTTTCCCTCATCCCCCCATACCCTCATTATTTCCACAAATTTGCGTAGTATGTCGAATCTAACCTACTCCTGTGTTTTACATTCCGCAGAGCACAAAATGACGAGTTTTCGGGATGACTACTCTTTCGCTCCCGACGCGTATCCCGTCGCGGAAGAGGTCTTCCCGGATCGGCTAGCCGAGGTGTTCAGTGGGAAAACGGTCCTTATTACAGGGAGCACAGGGTTCCTGGGAAAAGTGCTGGTCGAGAAACTCCTGAGGTGAGTGGTGCCACCTAGTGGGGAGTAGCGGAACTAAATTTAAAATGTATAAAAAGTCTATGATAAAAACTTACAAAACCGAGTTCGAATCCCGGCACGGGTGGAATTTTTAGCCTCTAAATAAGTTTTAAAAAACTTACCGCTTTACGTATAAAAAGCCGATTCATCTAAAGCGCTCGTGAGAAGCAGTGTACTTAAGGCGCTACGTAATGCTAACTAGCGCACTGATAGAATTAAAATCACAACTTGTCTAATATTACATTTTAATTCAAAAAGTGAACTTCATACATCGTAACAACGGTGACAACTATTTTTAAAACCTACAGTCAAGAATCTAGGATCAACAACCTAGAACTTTAATCGATTTTTGCTAAAAACGGCTGTTTTTGGCCACAACTTGAACCTAGGTTCTTGTCAGGAGGTTAAAAAAAGGGCTATTATATATAATTGCAAAACAGTAAATTCTAAAAATCATAACATAAAATTTGTTCCAAAGGCGAACTTATCTGTAACAGAGATCTCTTCTAGCCAACCTTAGCATCGGGTGTTTAAATTAAGATAGCGGGAGGAATAATATCTAATTAAGATTTATGGTCGCTGTTTTCCAAAGTCGCTTTATAAAAGACAATATAAGACAATATTTCATCTGAACGGAATTCAAATGGAAGAAATCTTAAGTACTTTTAATTTAATGACATTGTAAAAGTTGGTATCTAGTGGTTTTGCCTACATGATATTTTTAAAAACCTATTTACAGAACCTATTTAGAGGCTAAAAATTTCACCCATGCCGGGATTCGAACCCGCAACCTCTGGCTATCCGTACCAGCGCTCTACCAATTGAGCCAATGGGCGACTCACGGCATCAGTGAAATTTCGAACCTCTTTACAATATTCTCTGTATTACGTACAGGCAGCGACATCTGACTTAAGCAAATTGCATTACTTACAGCCCCGACTACCTACTTTGCAGTTAGGTTTAACATCGGAACGATATCACTGTACCCACATGATTACACTATTTTTATTTTTAATGCACTAACCCGTGCTAAGGAACAAATTTAAAAACCTATTTAGAGGCTAAAAATTTCACCCATGCCGGGATTCGAACCAGCAACCTCTGGCTATCCGTACCAGCGCTCTACCAATTGAGCCAATGGGCGACTCACGGCATCAGTGAAATTTCGAACCTCTTTACAATATTCTCTGTATTACGTACAGGCAGCGACATCTGACTTAAGCAAATTGCATTACTTACAGCCCCGACTACCTACTTTGCAGTTAGGTTTAACATCGGAACGATATCACTGTACCCACATGATTACACTATTTTTATTTTTAATGCACTAACCCGTGCTAAGGAACAAATTTAAAAACCTATTTAGAGGCTAAAAATTTCACCCATGCCGGGATTCGAACCCGCAACCTCTGGCTATCCGTACCAGCGCTCTACCAATTGAGCCAATGGGCGACTCACGGCATCAGTGAAATTTAGAACCTCTTTACAATATTCTCGGTATTACGTACAGGCAGCGACATCAGTGAATATTCGAACCTCTTTGCAATACTCTCTGTATTATGTACAGGCAGCGACATTTGGCTGAAGTAATTTGCATCACTTGCAGCCCCAAGTACCTACTTTGCAGTCTGTCATGTGTTTTTTTGGCATGTTACTTTTTTTTACTTTTCTTGTTTAATTAATTACTATTATATTTTGAAAATCCTCCACCAACCCGGACTTGGTCCTCGTGGCGGAGTATGGCCTAACCATTCTGCGATGCAGGAAGAGACCCGTGCCCCAGCAGTGGGCACATAAAGGGCTTGATATCGATTATTTTTAAATTGACATGAACTAATTACTACTTAGGCCATCTACCTACATTTGTGTGCTAGACTCTGTCGCAGACATGCATGAACCAGTGACTGATTTTAAGAACTCATTGTATTTTTATTTTATGATTTTTTTTCCATTGATTTGCATGAATACGAAATAAAATCCCGCCTGTTTGTGTTCCAGAAAATGTCATCACATAAAACAGCTGATCTTGCTGGTGAGGCCGAAGAAGGGTAAAGAACCTCAACAGCGGTTGGAAGAAATGTTTCATGATCCGGTAAGCTCGTCTTTAGAATCTCCCTCAATGAACTACGAGGGCTCACTCCCTCAGAACAATGCTGAGTTAAGGCCTGCGCAGACGAGGGACTATCCCCCGGGTACTTTTTTGTCCGTCGATATAGATCTCTTATAAATTGTATCGAATAACGCACACGAAGGACTAAAAGTACCCCGTACAAAAAGTCCCACAAGTTACCGAGGACATCAAGAAATGGGACTGGACAAAAGTTCGGTGACAAAATTTATTTATATTATTTTTTTATTATACGTTTAATTCGGATAGAAAAATTCATAGAGTTGTTAGTACGAGCTTAGTCGATGTTAAAACGATTTTTCTTTTTCAAGTTCATGTACCTATAAATTACAACACAATGTAATCTCAGAATATACCAGGGGACAAAATGACCGCACACCGTAGGCACAAGTACTCGGAGGACATTTTTTACGATTTAGGGACTTTTGCCCCTCGGGGACAATAGTATATATATATATATATATATATATATATATATATATATATATATATATATATGTGCACGGCGTGAGTGAATGACCGTGTCGTGTCGCCACACCATCTAAACCAATGTCCCAGGCACTGCAATGTCCGAGTGATCCTTTCACCCATCTAGTGAGAGAGTAGTTGCCACTGGACGCTGTATCGATCGATATCAACCATTAAATGTTCCCACTGCTGGGGTAAGGGTCTCTTCCTGCATCGTCTTTTCCCGTAATGCCTTGTGGGCGGCTTGATAACTTCTGACAGGAAGGCCCGCCGCTGTCTTACAACTCTCCATCAACGCGGACTCGGCCCCCGAAGTGGAGTATGGCCTAACCTTCCTGCGATGCAGGAAGAGACCCGTGCCCCAGTGGGGACATACAAAGGGTTGGTACCAAAGGTCAATTTTGTTTTATAATGCTCCTTATTTTGTCTGAACTACTTTTGGTAGTAGATACTCAACGGCAGCGGCCAATGTTACTTTGTCTAATGTATTTTTCTCTACCACAGCTTTTCGGCACACTAGTATCACAAGTTGACATTAGTAAGTTGCTGACAAGGGTGACCACTGTCGTGGGTGACGTGTCGCTCCCATCCCTGGGGCTGAGCGCGGCAGACAGACAAATATGTCAGACTGCCAACATTATTGTTCACTCAGCCGCTAGTGTAAGGTACGATATCTTAGGGTTATTTATCGACTCATTCAGATTTCCTCACGATATATTCCTTCAAAATTAGCAACTGGTATCGCTACTATGACTTCACAATTATGTTAAAGAAAACATCGTGAGGAAATCCGAGTGTTTGTTTGTTACGCTTTATTGCACAAAAATTAAGAAACAGAAAAATATCTTTAATAACAGGTAAGTGTCGATGTACAAAGGCGGACTTATTTCAAAAGAAATTTCTTCCAGCCAGCCTAAGAAAGATTCTGAACAATAAAACAGAAAGCGGGAGATGGCAAATATAGCTAAACAAGAAAAATAAAATCTAAAATCACCTATTTCAAGTTAATAGTTACCTATAAATTGTTACTATAGCTATCAATAGATACTTACTAATATACACACATTGTACATAATTGTTACTACTTAAATAATACATAAAATAAAAGTATTTCTTCTTCTTCATAAAATAAATATACATACTTCTAGACATAGATAGTGTCTGAGGTGTTCAAATTCTTCAGCACTTGAATTTTTCAATCCGTTGTGAGCATGCGTGGTAATAAAGCCCACACTCAGAAGTGATGGGCCTTACTGTGTGACGTTTATAGGCCACATAAAAAAAGTATTCATTGGCCAACACACTCACTCATTGGCCCTTTTAATAACTCACTCATACTCTCAAGCGTTCAATAGTTATTTCTTTGCCATATTGAATAAACGACCTCAATATGACGAAAGATTTAAATCCTCTTCCATAACCAAAGAATACCTATATTTCGATAGGAAACTGAAGTCTAACGAAGTTTGAAACCATTTTTCTAAAATTATTTACAATTTGTGGGTAAACAGCTCGATGTATCTTGGCGTCGAATTTTACCTCACGCTCTGGTAAACAAACATCGCAATCACTAGTAGTCACAACAAAGCACGGGTGAAATTTATCTATATTAACCTAGGCGTGACGTCACGCGGTGTGATTGGCGTCTCAGTCAAAATGGCTGTATTATAATCTTTTATTTTATTGAAAATATGTGTATTCTCTTTTTTTAACCTAAATCAGTGCTCTAAATAATTTCACGATGTGTTTCAGGCAAAATCTTTTATTTTATTAAAAATATCGGTAATTTCTTTTTTTATAAAACTAAATCAGTGTATAAAATCCTTTCAATATGTACTTAGCCCCTAAAATCGTTAAATCTTTGATCATTTGATACTGCAGTCGCGCCTATTGTAACTTTGTAACGCAATTGTAAAATTACTTTTGGGACCTTAAGATATATCAAGCTTGCCTGAATCGCGGTTCAAAAAATATGTTAAGCACACTTTGTGCCAAAAGGGCTACTATAACATAAAGGATTATTTAGATGACAATGAGGTCTGGAATTAAAGCCAGTACAATGTATGAGTTCTATGTTTTATAATAATTACGTAAACTATGTTAATTAAGGACTTTTGAAAAGACTAAGTTTGGAGTTTTTTTGTCAATTTTTTCTCCTAAATGATCTAGATTTTGAAATGGACATGGACAACTAGTTTGAATTGTAACGTTCACTAAGCCGCAGTTTCTGTGCTAGTTTGAATAAAACTTTTCATTTCATTTCGATCCGTGTAACAGTCCTCTGACACTAAATTATTTTGTATTTTCAGATTCGACGAAGGACTGAAAAAAGCAGTTTTACTGAACACTAGAGGAACTAAGTTCATGGTGGACTTGGCCAAAGAATGTCCTCATTTGGATGTAAGTATTTTTTTATTTATATAAACACATATTGCCAAAAGCAAAGGATATCTTATACATATAAACTTAGAATTGAAAAATGTCACATACAATCAAATTACATAAACTAAGGAAATTAAGAAAAAATAAATAATAAATATTTATATTGTATAATATACCTTATAATTAATTTATTATTCCTTATTCCGTGCTTCGCAAGCCACGTAAAGCCGTTGGTGCTGGCTGTCATATAATGGCAGTCGTTAAGCCATGTCAGAGGCCTTATGGGCGGCTTGATAATTTCTGACGGTAAGGCCCGCCACTGTCTTACAATCCTCCACCAACCCGGACTTGGCCCCCGTGGTGGAGTATGGCCTAACCTTCCTGCGATGCAGGAAGAGACACGTGCCCCAGCAGTGGGGACAACAAGGGTTGATAACGATAACGATAATATACCTAATATTGAATTTCCTAATATTATACGTAATATTGTACTTAAGTTATTTCACGGTATCGTCAAGTAAGCATGTATTTTTCATATGAATCTGAAATAATTTGATTTATTTGTACATCTACTTCCTCCTCCAATATATTGCTCCAGTCCATTCAAAGGTTGTCTGTAAGAGATCACTTTTAGTGATAAGGCCGCCGTCTGTAGTTTTAGCTTAAGATTTCCTTTCTAATTTCCTTTTTTATGTACAATTAAGTGTTCTCTATCTATCTATCAAGTTTCAGCTGCACCAGGGTTTGAAATTTGTATTGAACTGAAAAATTCTTGATAGTACCTTCTTTCAACTAACCCAAGTGATGAGACTGTAGTAAAGCGCTTCGGGGTGCTATCAAGCGCCACTAATGGAATAAAAATTATAACTTGTTTTATAAGACGTTTTCTTTCAAAGCGCAAATATCAAAAATCTTAATATTTGTGATAAATAGTTTTCGAAAAGACAACCTAGAACGTAGTATCAACATCCTAGGACTTTAATCGATTTCCGCTAGAAACGGCCGTTTTTGGAGAATTTTCTTCGGCTGTCTATTCTGAAAATACTTATCACCTAAGTTTATTGATGCCTACTTTTAAATAAAATCCTATTATAATACCACTTATGATTTTTATTCAATTGCTGGCGCTAGTTGGCGCCCCTGAGCGCCTTAAGTAAATTTCCATAGTAACAATTTATGACACTGACTGTCTGTTCCCAAAATAGAAATAGAAATAATATTTATCAGGATTATAAAAATTAAAAACATGTCCCTGACTATCGCAAACCGTTCTGTCCGCAGCTCTTCATTCACATATCAACAGCGTACTGCCATCCGGACGAGGCAGTCCTCGAAGAACGCCCCTACCCGCCCCCGGCCGACCCTCTGAACATTATTGACGTAGTGGAGAAGATAGATGACGCTACCGTCGACATCCTCACCCCTAAGTAAGTTCTCGGGTTGACAATAGATTGCGGTAGTGAGTGGTATAAGATGACCTAGTTAGGTAATTGTAGACAATGGCTCGGTCATACAGAACGAACGGCGGCAAGGGCGTCGTCTTCGTCTTCCAATTCAATAACTGTCGCGCATGGGTGCTCGCTGAGCGTAGGCGTATGGCGCATCCTGGCAAACAGTCATCGAATCCCTAACGCTCATCGGCAAAGGCTTTCACCACGATGGCTTGATCGACACGCTGAGAAAAAAAAACTGTCGTGTCGGCCTGCATCTGCATCCTCGGCTCACGTTGTTCCTGTGTGCACTACCCATCCCTGGTTGACATAGTGGCGAAGACAGATGACGCTACCGTCGACATACTCATCTCTAAGTAAATTTGGTTGTTTCATACTAGATGGCTGTAGTGAGTTCAATAAGGCCATTGATTTGTTTCGTATGGAAGACGTAGTAAATTAACTCTTTAACGCGAGCATAGGGCCTCAAACTCTGATTTCTAATTCTGACGGTGGTCGGTGGCAGCTTTCGATTGATGCTAGCTAGTAAACATCGACTTGGCCTCTTGGGTTATAGACCTTTTTCATGTGATCATTGGCCTCCTGAATCGTCTCTTTCGATTGTCCAAGAGGCTGTATGTAAATACAGCCTCTTGAACGTCAGAATTAGAAATCAGAGGTGTTTGGTGAGGCAGCCTTTGTACCAATGTCACGTGCTGGAGGAAAAAGCAGTCTTATGAACTTTCGGCCTTAAGCCTAGATGGCGGTGCTCAGCAATATTTTGCTTAGTTGAAAAAGTAGTCCTAAGCCCTTAATTATATTTCGAATTTCTTTCAGGTTACTGGACGTGTACCCAAACACTTACGCCTACAGTAAAGCGTTAGCCGAGTCTCTAGTCGAAGACGCCATGAAGACTATTCCTGCCATAATTCTACGGCCATCTGTCGGTGAGTAGCAGAACTATTTTCACAAACTAACAATTAAAAATTAAGCTACTGATTTCTCAGAGACAGAAGCACACATTTATAAAACATGATTCTTGAAAGGACTTTTGTTAAAATTGCTTAAAATAATTACTATCATTACTATTATAGTTATTACTAATAAAACAAACGGGAGTGTATGAAATAGGAAGTACGTTTACTGTTATTAATAGTAAAAACCTCTTTAGAGGCTAAAAATTTCACCCATGCCGGGATTCGAACCCGCGACCTCTGGCTATCCGTGCAAGCGCTCTTTCCAACTGAGCTAATGGGTGACTCACCAGCATCAGTGAAATTTCGAACCTCTTTACAATATTCTCTGTATTACGTACAGGCAGCGACATCTGGCTGAAGTAATTTGCATCACTTGCAGCCCCGAGTATCTACTTTGCTTTGTTATTAATAGTGTCATTAGCTGTTAGATTTCCGTGATGCTATGACTATCAGCAAACAAAACTAAAAAGACTGAGCAATCTTAAAATATATATTGCTTATATTTGTTTTTTAACAATAACACCGAATTTTTAATATCTCGGCGTGTTATATTATATTCAAAAAGACAAAAAAAATGTCATGTGAAACGAACGTCTGGAGGTCGATTTATTTATACACAAAACTGCAATAAATATAAATTACTTATTCACAAAATGCAAGAAATCACTGTATAAAGATAAAAGATAAAAAAATATAGATTTTTATTTGTCAAACATGCGTATTAAAATATAGTACATTTTATGTTGTATTCTACATGCTTTACAATTGTAGACATTTTTTAAAAACCTATTTAGAGGCTAAAAATTTCACCCATGCCGGGATTCGAACCCGCAACCTCTGGCTATCCGTACCAGCGCTCTAACAATTGAGCCAATGGGCGACTCACGGCATCAGTGAAATTTCGAACCTCTTTACAATATTCTCTGTATTACGTACAGGCAATTTTTTTTAAATTTGTTCCTTAGCACGGGTTAGTGCATTAAAAATAAAAATAGTGTAATTGTAGACATACAAATATTTTTGTTGAGAGAGCGCCTTGTAGCCTTGTACCTATGGACTTGTCTTAAATTTTCTTAGACATATTAAGAATTAATATGTATACATTATAAATTCATAATTGGAGCATAATTGGCCTTCAAATGAAGTATCATTTGTCATTGTCAATGTTGAGGACGATGCCTATTATGGTAATCTCAGACCTATTGGCAAAAAGCTGACATGAAATTGTATTTTTACATTTATTTTAATTATTAGGAATTATATACAACAGATATTTTAAGACCGGTTGATGCCTAGACTTTTCATCGAATATTATTATTTATTTTTTTATTTTACATACTCGCACACACATTGCTTCTGAATATGAATATTTTATAAAGTTTTTTTTCTAATAAACGTCCCACTGCAGGCCACATGCTTTCACTCAGAGAGAGTATGTGCTTTACGACGCTTGCCCGTGGATTGGCAATTTCAAGCGCTGTGGCGTTTGAATACACAGGACAGGTTTTTTTCAAGAAATTATTGTATAAAATTATTTCTTTTTATTATCATTACCTACATTATTTTCACAGTGATACCAATCTACAAAGAACCTCTACCGGGTTGGACTGACAATATAAACGGACCTACTGGACTATTAATTGGTAAGTACCGCCACCTAGCGGTGAATAGCAAAAGTTAATTGGGAAGTATGTCATCTAGCGGCGAATAGCTAAACTTTTTTTTTAGTCTTGTGTCTGTAGGCCCTCTTATCGTTACTCCAGTACAACATCTAAGGGAGAAGGCAGTGGCTGAAAACCACCGCTGTCCGGGGTTGACCCGTTTCAGCACCAGCTGAGCCACTAACTACCCTTCGCCTTATTTTATAAGAGTAACACCACAATCAAGTTTGTCTTAAAATTCAAGAAACCGGAAGAGAAATTTTACTAGTGGTATTATCGAAAATTAATACTGTTTACTATCTTTGATTAAGCACAATACACCTTTTTAATGCAATTACTATAGTTTTTATTTTTATAAATGCTTTTAAGTGCAATAAATTAACTAAGACAGACTAAGAAAAGACTGAGCAAAATCTTACTATTTAAGTTCTACACTTTTTGGACAAAGTCTTGTTTTGTTTTGAGTTGTTCTTCGATGAGGCAATAAATATTTTTTTATCTACTTATATCTTTATCTATCTTATTTATTATGACCTAGTATTAGTTAGTCAGTTTTTACTGTGGTTTCCGCACGTCTCATTGTTGGGCCATTGTACATAGCAGGGCTGTGAGGCCACTCCAGCCAGTCAATCTCTTCCCAAAAGGCCAGCAGTGCACCAATGTTACCGCTGGCCTCCCGAAGTAATCCCAGCTTTCCCATCGTTGATGTCCATTGCACATCCACGCTGGTCACGTGGGCGTCTTCCTTGAGGCCTCCTCGGCATAACGGGCTGTCGGTCAGTCCCATAGTGTGGAAGTGTTTATTCGGTGGGCAGTATTATATTATCTGTCGGTGTATTTATTATTAAGGTCGGAGACGTTGGTAAGCGGATGACAAAGTTAAAGTGAAGATGGGCGGGAGACTTGGCTAGAAGGGAAGACGGCCGGTGGACCAGGGCAGTGGTGGCCAAGGGAGGGAAAGAGGTTGGTAGGCATACCACCGACAAGATGGTCAGTCATCGTAAGGGTTGCGGGTCCGAAATGGATCAGATTAGCACAGGACCGTGAGGAATGGCGCAGTAAAAAGGAGGCCTATGCCCAGCAGTGGGTTGATGTGGGCTGATTATAGATAGATAGTAGGTATTTATAATGACCGGTGTTACAGGCGCAGGCAAGGGCGTGATACGGACCATGTACGGAGACGATTCTGGCAATGCCGACTTCATCCCGGTCGACTGCGCCGTCAATGTCCTCATGATGGCCGTCTGGGACTACTTGGAGAACGGGTGGGTACAAACACATACGGCGGGGACATACAAGGGTTGATATCAAAACATGTATCTGTATACATGTTTTGATATCAACCCTTGTATGTCCCCGCCGTATGTCTTCCCCGAGAAGGAAGTATATGTACAAATAAATAAAATTATTTCAGATTCATGTGAAAAATACATGCTTACTTGACGATACCGTGAAATAACTTAAGTACATAATATTACGTATAATATTAAGCATAATATTAGGAAATACAATATTAGGTATATTATCGTTATCGTTATCAACCCTTGTTATCCCCACTGTTGGGGCATAGGTATCTTCCTGCATCGCAGGACGGTTAGGCCATACTCCACCACGGGGGCTAAGTCCGGGTTGGTGGAGGATTGTAAGACAGTGGCGGGCCTTACTGTCAGAACTTATCGAGCCGTCCATAAGGCGTCTGACATGGCTTATCGACTGCCATTACATGACAGCCGGCACCAACTGCTTAACATGCCTTGCGAAGCACGAAGAGATATTTAAAAACCTATTTAGAGGCTAAAAATTTCACCCATGCCGGGATTTGAACCCGCAACCTCTGGCCGTCCGTGCCTTTGTTTGTTCCTTAGCACGGGTTAGTGCATTAAAAATAAAAATAGTATAACGAAGAGATATGTTTATAACGAGGTATCAATTATACGTTGCATTCAAACTTTAACCAGTACATCCTGCGTGTGCTGAATTCTCTTTGTGATCCGTCAAAGACTCTGAAGACTCCCATCATGGCGCGTTCCGCGCGGCCAGCACACTGCTTACTAATATTATACGCTTCTATAATAAAATCCCTGAAGGGATATTAATAATTATTGCACATATTAATGTTAAAACCTATTTAGAGGCTAAAACTTCCGCCCGTGCCGGGACTCGAACCCGCGACCTCTGGCTATCCGTGCCGGCGCTCTTCCAACTGAGCTAATGGGCGACTCATCGGCATCAGTGAAATTTCGAACCTCTTTAAACTATTCTCTGTATTATGTACAGGCAGCGTCATCTGGCTGAAGTAATTTGCATCACTTGCAGCCCCGAGTACCTACTTTGCAGTTAAGTTTTACATCGGAATGATATCGCTGTACCCACATGATTATATTATTTTTAGTGCACTAATCCGTGCTAAGGGTAATTTTCGGATTCGGACACGGGTTCGAATACCGGCATGGGTGGAATTTTCAGCCTCTAAATAGTTTTATATGAAGGGTTGATATGGAATCGAATAGGTATCGAAACGTCTTCAATCAATCAATTCCAGAGCTCACCACAAGGTGATAAACCTGACGACCTCGGACGAGCTGCGCGTTTCATGGCGGGATGTGCTGGACATCGGGCGAGACCTCGTCTGCAACAAGATACCTCTAGACAACGTGGCTTGGTGAGACCTGCATTTCCCTAGGCTTAATTTAATTTTCATCGTATCGCTCGCAGCCCCGGCTGCCTGAGTGATCTTAAAGGATCACGAAGGTTAATGGATGGGTGACCGTCTATGACTAAGGCTGGGCGCATGCTGAGACGCAGGCGACGCAGCACAGCGTAGCACAGTTCAGTACAGGGCAGAGCAGTTGAGGCAGACATAGGCCCCCACCGCATGCTGCTATGCAGCTATTCGCTTCGTGGCTCGTGCAAGGAATAGACGTTTTACGAAAACATGAATTCAGAGTCTGATTATGAAATGGACGAGTTGTTGCTACTTTACAGCTCGGCATAATTTAACATAAAAGTGATAAAACAAAACAATACTGTGTTTAAAAACCTATTTAGAGGCTAAAAATGGTACGGATAGCCAGAGGTTGCGGGTTCGAATCCCGGCATGGGTGAAATTTTTAGCCTCTATATAGGTTTCTAAATTTGTTCCTTAGCACGGGTTAGTGCATTAAAAATAAAAATGGTGTAATACTGTGTTGTCAAATATTGACAAGTGTCATTGATTCGTTCTGTACAAAACATTTCTTACAATCTTTCACTTTCTTCTCTCATTCAATAGTTTCCTATAGCGGTAATCTGCTAAATATCGTGCTATCCCTGTCAGTGGCACCTACGCAAAAGGTAATTAATTCCCCGTTCCGGTGTGGCTAGCACAAAGTTAAATGACTAACACAAGCAAATATTGCCAGCTTTTGAATCTGTACACGTACGCATGGCAGAAATCTGTGCCGGCACTACAACGAGACGCAGAGCAGGGCAGACTCATGTCTGCGTCGCGCGTGCCTGTGATGCAGCGTACGTAGCTCAATGACGTTCCATGCTTTACAAAATCTGCGCTGCGCTGTGCTGCGTCGCCTGCGTCTCAGCATGCGCCCAGTCTAACGCTAGTAGCATTTATCCGGCCGCTTCCGTGCTTTGCAAGGCACGTTAAGCAGTTGGTGCCGTCTGCCTTCGATAGATGGCAGTCGTTAAGCCAAGGCACCGGCCTTAGGGCGGCTTGAAAACTTCTGACAGTAAGACCAGCCATTAGTCTTGCAAGCTTCCACCAATCCGGACTTGGCCCTGTGGTGGAGTATGGTCTATCCCTTCCTCAGGGAAGAGACCGGTGCAGCTCGGTGGTGAAATAATGGGTTGATGATGACTTTAATTTAATTTTATTTATTGTATGGTGTGGTGTCAGCTTTCATTAATGGCAGTCGTTAAGCCATGTCAGAGGCCTCAGAGCGACTTGATAACTACTGTCAGTAAGGCCCGCCACTGTCTTACAATCCTCCACCAACCCGGACTTGGTGCCCGTGGTGGAGTATGGCCTAACGTTTCTGCGATGCAGGAAGAGACCCGTGCCCCAGCAGTGGGGATAAACAAGGGTTGATATCTAAACATTTGTATCTTCATCTTTATTTATATCTTTACCCACCAGGTTTCCAGGCGGTTCCATGACGCGATACCGTTGGCTCCACCGCATCAGATCCATCCTGTTCCACTGGATCCCCGCCATCTTGGTGGATGTTTTGCTCTACTGCTTGGGAATTAAGCCTGTGTAAGTATCTGTGTCGTAAAAGGCGACTAAGGGACACAGACCGGGGGGTGGGCAGCAGCGCCCCTTGCAGTACAATTCCACCGAACTGCAATCCCCAACCCGCATAACCAGCGTGGGGATTATGGGTATTACCCCCTATGATAGCACGGCGTGGCGCTCTTTAGGGTAGGGCTATGTCCAGCAGTAGACTAGTATAGCCTGACGACGACGACGACGAGTATCTGTTCGACTGAGGATGGTCGAATGTGGCTTAGAGTGGCCTTAGATGGCCGTCGCTGGCTCCATCTTATGAGCTTCGGCTGTCCTAGATAGAGGGCTCCTCTGCTCGGAGATTAATAAATAAATAAATAAATATTCAGGGACATATTACGATCTCGTTAGCCCTATACTAAGTACAACTAAATGACTTGTGTTATAGGTCCTAATTCGACGATAGATTTAATACAATAAATACATAGATAACATCCAAGACCCGGGACAAACTAGAAAAGTTCGTTTCCTAGTTTAATCTGGCCGGGGATCGAACCCGAGACCTGTGGTTTTACAGTCAGAGTGCCAAACCGCTGCGCCACCGAGGCCGTCGACCCTACTAAATTTACCCCAGATGTGTATTTGTGCTGCCGAGTGTGGTCCGAATGTGGCTAAGCGTAACCGTGGACGGTCGTGGCGCCACCGCTCTAAAGCCAGGATAAAATAGTACAGTACTACACATCATAAAAGTCCCTTCGGGAATCTACGTTCGCGCAGACTAGGAAGAAGTGTAACGAAAGAACCCGAAGCTATAATTACATGATCTTTAACCGATACGGTTAAGGTGCAGAATTACATAACATAACATAACATTTACATACAAGCACATACATTGATTCTGGCCCCACACTAGGATACCCTGTGTCGTGGGAACCAGAAACAACGACATCACAAACATGTAAACATCCAAGACCTGGCCTTTTTTTTGTTCCCAGCCGGGATTCGAACCCGGGAGCTCTTGCATGGTAGGCAGACGCGCTACCGCTACGCCACAGAGGTCGTCAATTCAATCAATTCAATCAATCAATCAATTGATTGCCGCAATAGCGCTACCTAGCCTTGGGTAACTCAAGAGCCAGATATAAGTGGACACACAACTCCCTCGCCGTCAAGCAAGTGTGTCCCACTCATATCCCAGAGATGTCAACTATATCTGGCTCCCTCACACATACTCTCAACTCAGAACGGTAGTCATCTCCTGCTACTTTATCCAGCTCACACACAATGTGCGAGAGCGAGATCAACATCGTCTGACATCGGTTACATCGGTCACAAAAAAAAAACGTGCGATCTGGATAAAGTAGGGAATAGGCAGATTAGACTGACTCACCAGTTGTGTCTCTTGTTTCCACACGCACTTAGTTGATTGGACGTCGTGTGAACTAGGACACAAGTGGTGAGCGAGATATGATAGAGATATAGTGTGTCTCGGTGAGCAAAGATATGAGATATAGCAACTCCCTCTAAGGACACACTTAGCTCAAGTCTAGCGCTACCTATTTCGCTGACGCTAATATTGCCAAACTAATAGTCACCTGCATCGATGACGTTAAAACAACCAATAGCAACAAAGGCGGCGCGGCCTGCCATAAAATGAAACTATCTGATAGGTCGATCAACTTGCCACACATACAAAATTTCGTCATCTGCGCAGGTACATCCGCGAGACTTATTTCTTTGTGAACACTATACTCGAACTAATGAATGCTGTTGAAGCAAAATAGGTTTGTCGAACTTCTGCAAGCGCTGGTCTCCGATACATTTGCCTCTTCTTCTTCAGGCTATATTAGTCCACTGCTGGACATAGCCCTCCCCTAATGAGCGCCATAGCGCAAGGTTGTGCCATCATTGGGGCGTAATGCCCATAATCCGCACGCTGGGCATGCGGGTTGGCCTCATCCCGCATGCCCAGCGTTTGCCTCGGCATCAATCAAACAATCAAATCAATTTATTTCAACGTAAAGAATTTACATTCTGTTCGCTGAATGTCAATGTACAATGTAAAATGTAAGCCGTTGCCTTCGGGCCGTATTGTAGTGGAGAAACAGGCAGCGGAAAAAAATACTCCACTCTGACCATCTTTTCTCAAGTCATCTTAAATAAAATACATCAGTTGCCATACGTACACCTTATAAGATTTCATGATTGCCATTAACAACCCTAAATGCCAAAGCATTAGTCAAATGTCTCACAATAGTAGGGAGAACATAAGTGCTGCGGCCAGACACACGAACAGCACTCCTTCACGAGCATCTACGTAATGAGATGATTTACTCTTACTTGATAACTTCTGACAGTAAGGCCTGGCACTGTCTTACAATCCTCCACCAACCCGGACTTAGCCCCCCGTCTTGGAGTATAGCCCAAAATTCGTGCGTTGCAGGAAGACACCCGTGCCCCAGCAGCGGGGACATACAAAGGATTGTATCGAAGGCTTGTCCAGCACCTAGTGATTAATTCCAATCACTCGGTTCCGCTAGGCCACGAGCGCTTTTAGATTATATAAAAAAATCTCTAATTTTATGTCGTTTTTTGTCATTTCCAGCTTGATGCGCGTCCATCGCCGCATCAACAAGGGCATGGAGGTGTTCGAGTACTACACGAACAACCAATGGGACTTCCGCTCCGACATTGTACAGCAAGTGAGGTCGAAACTCAATCCGGGGGAAAAGGAGGCCTACAAAATGGACGCTGAAGGTATTTTACACGAATTCTATTGTATATTGTACACGATTAAACATAAAATATTCGTTGTATTGTTGCAGCTTAGTACAATAGATAAAGACAAGATAAAGATACAAAATTTTATTTGCTAAAGCATGGTAAATACGGTTTAAGGTGCGCGACTTCAATAATATAAATAACTATATTTGCAATCTTGGAATTAATATTAAAAATGTACTGTTTAAAAGAAACAACTTAAAATTATACTATTTTTATTTTTAATGCACTAACCCGTGCTAAGGACAATTTTAAAAACCTATTTAGAGACTAAATTTTCCACCCATGCCGGGATTCGAACCCGCGACCTCTGTAATTAAGCAGACACAAGCTCGGTTGAGATGGCCGTCGAAAAATTATTTTACACAGATAGAGAACTAACTATAAGCTAAAAATAAGTTTCCGCATATGGTAAAAGATACGCCAGTGGGGATTTACGGACAAAAAGTTCACAAATCCCCATCAATGGGGATTTTCAATGGGGATTAGTGGAACAACCCGTAAATAACATGTGCAAAAAACAAGTTAGTATAAAATGAGTTTAAACTACACTACAGCACAAAGGACGCGTCCTTGAGGGCTCGTAAATTGAAAAAGAAAAGTAAACTACTGACATAATACTAGTTTATGCCTTCATGCGTAGAACGAATTACAAGATGTTATTATAAAACTAGAGGAATACCTAGAAGCTAATACATTCAACTAATCTACTAAATAAGTAAAATAAATACAGATTAATCTTAATTATAAATGAAATTAATTGGTAATTAACATAGTAATGATTTAATAATTGTATTGACATTGTATAAAATATACCATTAATATTTTAATGCACTAACCCGTGCTAAGGAACAAATTTAAAAACCTATTTAGAAGCTAAAAATTTCACCCATGCCGGAATTCGAACCCGCAACCTCTGGCTATCCGTGCCAGCGCTCTACCAATTGAGCCAATGGGCGACTCACGGCATCAGTGAAATTTCGAACCTCTTTACACTATTCTCTGTATTACGTACAGGCAGCGACATCTGACTTAAGCAAATTGCATTACTTACAGCCCCGACTCCCGGCATGGGTGAAATTTTTAGCCTCTAAATAGGTTTTTAAATGTATAAAATAACTATATCAGAATTATTAAGAAGCAAGTGTGATATAAAAATAGTGTTTATATAATAACGTTTGAAAATAATACAATATAATTAGAATTAAAATGTCATAGACCTAATTTATAAAGGCCTTCTATAATTTATAATGTTGCGTGCCCTACAGGGTCCACAAAGATCCATATTTTTAGTTGTCATCAGAGTGCTTAGTGCGAGTTTTTTAACTACTCGATCGCGTTAACGTAAACTCATATTTCTATGGCATCGAGGAAGCGCCACCTAGCGACAAGTATGGAAATTAAAATTGCTGAGTGCAAGTTGTAATGGTTTACGTTGAGAAGTGAACACGTTTACCAGCCAAAACACGAATAAACGCGAGTGCGAGTTGTACTGTGACAGCGTTTTGCCAGTTCGAATGATTAACTTACTCATACTCACTACTCAATGCTCGATTAACGCGGTAGTAAAGTTATTCGATTGGATCTGTCAAACTCGCACTAAGCACTCTGAATATACATGTGGGATGCAATAAATTATTGAGTATTGGCGACTAAGGGACACAAACCGGGGGGGAGGGCAGCAGCGCCCCCTGCAGTATAATTTCACCAAACTGCGATCCCCAACCCGCATGCCCAGCGTGGGGATTATGGGCATTACCCCCTATGATAGCACAACGTGGCGCTCTTTAGGGGAGGGCTATGTCCAGCAGTGGACTCGTATAGCTTGACGACGAGTATTGGTTTCAGCTGTGCGTACCAGCCTAGTACTTTTCAATAGAATCATATAAACATACAATGCAAGAGGTTCCGGGTTTGAATCCCGGCAAGAACAAAAAAAAACCAGGTCTTGGATGTTTACATGTTTGTGATGTCGTTGTTTCTGGTTCCCACGACATAGGGGAATCCTAGTGTGGGGCCAGAAGCAATGTATGTGCCTGTATGTAAATGTTATGTTATGTTATAAACCACCGTCAGAAGTGGAAATCTGTGGTTGAGGGCCTATGCTCCCCTAGGAGGTAAAGGACCAAAGAACAAGAACATTAACATTTACATACAGGCACATACATTGCTTCTGGCCCCACACTAGGGTACCCTGTATCGTGGGAACCAGAAACAGCGACCTCACATACATGTCAACGACCAAGACCTGGGGTTTTTTTGTGGCCCAGCCGGGGTTCGAACCCACGTTAAGCCGTTGGTGCCGGCTGTCATATAATGGCAGTCGTTAAGCCATGTCAGAGGCCTTATAGACGGCTTGATAACTTCTGACGGTATGGTCCGCCACTGTCTTACAATCCTCCACCAACCCGGACTTGGCTCCCGTGGTGGAGTATGGCCTAACCTTCCTGCGATGCAGGAAGAGACCCGTGCCCCAGCAGTGGGGATAAACAAGGGTTGATAACGGGGTTCTAACCCGGGACCTCCGCATAGTAGGCAGATGCGCTACCTCTGCCCCACAGAGGTCGTCGAAAAAGGAAAGGGCTGTAGACTAGGTTGACCACTACAGCACCTCGAAAGACTAAACACAGCTATTGTTGACACCAAAAATGTCCACGTTGGTGTTGGTGATCCCACGGCAAACTGGCTCATGTGATGTGGGACCCCTAATTTCCTTAACTTATGCGGCCATCGTAAAATGCGACTAAGGGACACAAACCGGGGGGGTGGTCAGCAGCGCCCCTGCGGTACAATTCCACCAAACTGCGATCACGGGCCTTACCCCCTATGATAGCACAACCTTGTGCTATGGCGCTCATTAGGGGAGGGCTATGTCCAGCAGTGGACTAATATAGCCTGAAGAAGAAGATGCAGCCATCCAAGGCAGTATATTCGGCAACGAAATTCATAGGTAGAATATTCTTCATTAAATAAATGAATAATAATTCCAGGTTTGGATATTACACAGTATTTCGAAGAGGCTCTGATAGCGGCGCGCCGGTACATTCTCAAGGAAAAGGACGAGAATATACCACGAGCTCGGAGTCATATGCAGAGGTAAGTCCTAGTTAAACAATTACTTCTTAGTATACTTGCATTGCTCGCATCGCTAACTTAAAGAGCTAGTGGCCACAGCTGCCTGAGTGATCTTAATCGATCACGAAGGTTAAGCAACATAGGGGGCAAATTTAAAAACCTATTTAGAGGCACGGATAGCCAGAGGTTGCGGGTTCGAATCCCGGCATGGGTGAAATTTTTAGCCTCTAAATAGGTTTTTAAATTTGTCCTTAGCACGGGTTAGTGCATTAAAAATAAAAATAGTATACATAACATAGGGGGCGTTCAGAGCATGGATAGGTGACCGTCTATGCCTAACGCTAGTGGCATTTTTCGGAGCGGTTCCGTGCTTCGCAAGGCACGCCAAGCAGTTGGTTCGGGCTGCCGTCGATAGATGGCAGTCGTCAAGCCAAGTCAGAGGCCTTAGGGCGGCTTGAAAACTTCTGACAGTAAGACCAGCCAATTGCTAATAATCAGAGAGCTAATTCTCACTTCATCAGCAAATAATTCGTATACAATTCTAATGCGTATAACTTGAATTTTGCATAAAAAGTCGAGCGGCAGCCGACATCTGTATTCTGAACGCCATGCTAGATTGAATTTGAATGAGAAACCAAATATCTAATAATGACTGTTAAAGAGAAGAAGAAGAGACCGAACCCCAGCAGTGGGGACATACAGGGGTTGATATCGAATTATACTCGTTACTTTTATTCTGGTCAGCCAATGGGTACATACTTGTTCTGTGATCTTTCGTTTCAATCTTTCAATCAAATATTATTTATTGATAGAAACAAATCACATACGGCGAGATGTTATAATACAATACAATACGTACTTACATTTCTAAAGTATAATATCCTGACCGGTCTCCGGTCAGGAATTCCTGCTGTAAACCGGTCAAAATACTTAGAAGTTTGCCAGTGGAATTGACTTCCCACAAACTAGATCGTTATTGTTACATGTGGATATTTTAATTCATAGCATAGTGTAAGAATTATTAAAATATGCAGCTAGCAACACCCAAAAAGATACTACTACCCTCCGTACTAGTAAAAAATACTGTAATGAAATGAAATGAAATGAAAAGGTTTTATTCAAAGTAGCGCAGAAGCTGTGTCTTAATGAACGTTACAATTCAAACTAGGTGTCCATTTCAAAATCTAGATCATTTTGGAGAAAAAATGGACAAAAAACTCCAAACTTAGTCTTTTCAAAGTCCTTAATTAACATAGTTTACATAATTATTATAAACATAGAACTCATACATTGTACTGGCTTTCATTCCAGACCTCATTGTCACCTAAATAATCCTTTATGTTATAGTAGCCCTTTTGGCACAAAGTGTGCTTAACATATTTTTTGAACCGCGATTCAGGCAAGCTTAATATATCTTCAGGGATTTTATTATAGAAGCGTATACAATGCCCCATGAAGGATGTATTAACCTTTGCCAGCCTAAATAGTGGGAACAAAAGTTGATGTTTATTTCTGTATGACGGCAAGGTAGGTTCTCGTTCTCGTTGTAACCAAGTGAAGTGGAGCTCTTTATTAAACAATATTCCCAGTTAAAGGAGGTCTTCGTTAACTGGACTCTCGGTACTGACTTATACAGAGCAGGAAAATTGTTCAGAGTGAACACAATATATTTTTTTCTGATATTTCAGTCGAGTCAGATTATAATTTAATTCAATTCAATTCATTTATTTCAAATATAAAAATTCATATAAATTTGTTAGTAATCTTATTCTAGTGTTAGTACTATTGTTCTTTTAACCATAACTATAGGGCACTGTCATTGCTTGCCACTTGAAGACGGCAACAATGGTTTATGTAGGCACAATCTACCTTATCGGCGATCATAGCCAGGATGGTGTTAATTAATTTACATTACATATTTAAATTTGATTTCAGGATGAAGTACCTCGACAGGATTGTCAAGATCCTGTTCTACGGTTTCCTAGTCTACTGGGGTTTCAAGAACTGTGCGCCCTACGTCACCGATATGCTAAGCTAAATAGAAGAATGATCTTGTACTACGTGGTGCCCACACATTGCCGTTAGAAAATGTTTATTAACGTTAAGTCAACAAATCATTACAAAACATCTATTTAGACGCTAAAAATTCCACCCATGCCGGGATAGAGCGCTGCAAATGCCAAAATGGGTGGAATTTTTAAAAATAGAGAAATTAGAGAAAAAATGGCACGGATAGCCAGAGGTCACGGGTGCGAATCCCGGCATGGTTGGAATTTTCAGCCTCTAAATAGGTTTTTAAAATTGTCCTTAGCACGGGTTAGTGCATTAAAAATAAAAATAGTATAATCATGTGGGTACAGCGATATCATTCCGATGTAAAACCTAACTGCAAAGTAGGTAGTCGGGGCTGTAAGTGATGCAATCTACTTCAGCCAGATGTCGCTGCCTGTACGTAATACAGAAAATAGTGTAAAGAGGTTCGGAATTTCACTGATGCCGGTGAGTCGCCCATTGGCTCAGTTGGATAGAGCGCTGGCACGGATAGCCAGAGGTTGCGGGTTCGAATCCCGGCATGGGTGAAATTTTTAGCCTCTAAATAGGTTTTTAAATTTGTCCTTAGCACGGGTTAGTGCATTAAAAATAAAAATAGTATAAGTATAAAACAAATTATAACAAATTTAAACATGTGTTACCTTTTGTTTGTAAACCTTTAATAAAGGCGATAGTGGAGTATGCGGCGAGTCGGGGATGCGAGGGGGAGGGGGGTTAGGAGCAAATCCTCTTCCATTTTCGTGTAGACGCCCTCAGAACGCTAACCAAACTGCCAACACCAGATTTAAATGTCGTAAAATGTTAGTAAACATAAACAACCTTTATTTATAATAATAATAATTAATTATAAAAATGGAACTAAACCTAAAACATTCTAATTTAAATAAAATATTTGAGCCAGATCGCTGTCGGGCGGCAGAGTACCAAGAAGGCTGGCGGCATTGCCTCGCTGTATGGCTAGGCTTATTCTTTGGCCAAAGTAAGCACCAGCCCTCGGGTCTCCTGAAGCGTCGACTAGGCGCGACGAGATCTCCTTAAAGAGGAGTCTCGCCTCCGGACCCCATGGCATTAGTAAACATTTTCTATCAGTGTAGGAGCACTTATAACATGTAACAGTTCCTAACTAAATGTAACAATTGACAACATTTGTTAGTAAATGTTTTTATGTTAGAAAATGTTTACAAACATTTTCTAACGGCAATGTGGGAGCACCAATACATACACTTAGTTAATTTTGGGAAATTCCTTTATGCTAGTAATAAATATTTTTGTAACTTTGAAAGGTCTCCATTCACTTTTTCCCGAAAATAAGAATAAAGTAAAATAATTTGTTTTTCTATCAACAAGTATCATTCAGTCTGTTAGCTTTTAGAATATACCTCGGGCTCTAGAGCAGGCTTCGGTTTTCGCCGAAAGCACACGAGTGTAATACTACTTCCTGCTCTGTATAAAACTTTTCTTCACTATTTCGAAAAGTTACGTAATTATTACTTCATATTAGTTCCGATATTTCTATTACACGAATATATCCAATTCTATTTGATAGTAGCCGAGGTATATTCTGAAAGCTAACAGACTATTATATATAACTATTCGGATTTATTTTGTCCGTTTTGTTATATCGTATAACAAATAGACGGACAGACCCGGACTAGGTACAGCGCAGGAGTCTATATATTTTTTTATGTAGTCTCCATAATGTGGGTGTCTCACTGCAGGGCGAAGGCCAACATATGCGTAGGTATATACATATGCCAATAGCTATACACCTACTGGCAATAAATATCTATTTATGAAGATGAATTAAGTTAAAATATATAGTAGTCTATGTATTTCCTTTATGTAGCCTCCATAATGTACGTGTCCCACTGCAGGGCGAAAGCCAGCATATGCGTAGGTATATAACATATGCCAGTAGGTATATACCTACTGGCAATAAATATGTATTTATTAAGATGAATTAAGTTTAAATATATAGTAGTCTATGTATTTCCTTTATGTAGCCCCCATAATTAATTTTCACCTTTATACTAGTGTAATAATAAATTAATATAAAAATCTATATATTATAATATAAAAATGAATTTTATTGAATAGCAAAAAAATTTAAATTGACTCTACATTTTATTAAGAAAAGATTATTGGAAGAAGAAAAGGGCTGTTTTTATGATGTTCCCGACAATTATTCGAATTTTTCTCATCTTTTAAACCTCCCTAGACCTCCACAAAAAATTCAAGACCAAGTTAATATAAATCCGTTCAGCCGTTCTCGAGTTTTAGCGAGGCTATCGAACAGTAATTAATTTTTATATATATGACTAGTAGTACTGGCAAAGTTCGTAGCGCCAAAGTACTGATTTAAATGATTCTTGTTACTATAGCAATGAAATAAACAAACATTTTAAAATTTTAAAACCTACTTATATTTAGAGGCTACAAATTCCACCATTGCCGGGACTCGAACCGGTGACCTCTGGCTAACCGTGCCAGCGCTCTCCCAACTGAGCTAATGGGCGACTTACCGGCATCAGTGAAATTTCGAACCTCTTTACAATACTCTCTGTATTACGTACAGGCAGCAACATCTGGATGAAGTAATTTGCGTCACTTTGCAGCCCCGAGTACCTTACTTTGCAGTTAGGTTTTACATCGGAATGATATCACTGTATCCATGTGGGTCGAGGGTACGAGTCTCAGCATGGGTGGAATTTTGGCCACTAAACAGGTTTTTAAAATTGTCCTTAACACGGATTAGTGCAACAAAAAGAATATCATTTTAAAATTTGTCTTGAAAAAAGGTTCTCATCAATCTTAGGTCCCTTTGCTCCGCCGTGGAGTCTGGGGCTGACACAAGGGTTTTTTAGGATAGTTGTTACATGCGATTAACAGACGGCTGGTGTACGAGAAACCGAATATTATTAGGTATAATATCTCAAGAAAATAACCCGCATAGTTAATTTGTGTTACCGGTCGATCGCGGGTGATGACATAACAAGAGTTACCTACTTAGCGCACCACGTGTTTATAGGCCCACGGTCTGCTAGTGAGGGGACCGATATCGATGGCCAGGATCGAAATCAACGCCGTAATGAAATGAAAAGATTTTTGAACTAAAAATTGCGTAAGCACAACACATTGTAGACTTTTGGTCCGGCTCTACTTACGGGTGTTGTTATATCGCAGAGCTTAATCATGGTGAGCAGAGACGGAGTAGCGTCGTCGGTTGCTCGTCTCACATGGAATAGCTTTAATTCAAAGTAGCGCAGAAACTGCGTTATAAGTCAAATGAACGTTATAAGTCAAACTAGGTGTCCATTCCAAAATCTAGATAATTTTGGAGAAAAAATTAACAAAAACATGCCAGTAAAAATGGACAAAAAAACTCCACTCGTACGAATGGAAGTGTATCGCGGTTCATCATCATCAATCCATTATGTAACCACCGAGGGGCACGGGTCTATTCCCCAAGCAAGGTATAGGCCATACTCCAACATGGGGGAAAAGTCAAGTATTGTTGGGTATCTGGGTTGTCTATTCTTATATTTATCTTATCTTTAACAACATGGACTTGGCCCCCGCGGTGGAGTATGGCCTAACCTTCTTGCGATGCAGGAAGAGACCCGTGTCCCGGCAGTGGGGATAAACAAAGGGTTGATATCATCATCATTATTATAAAAACAACGTCAAAGTTTGTTACTTTCACAATACATAGATTAGGTGTAGAAAAACCGAACAAGGAATCTCCACATTCTTAACTTGAGTAACAAAGTTTGCCCCTTAAAAATTATAATTCATGAATGTGTAAAACGTACAATGGACACATTTGTCTTCTAAATGTCTTTTAATAAGAATATACTGTGTAATACATCCGTTAAGATATCTTTGTCTTCTTCAAGCCCACTTTATCTAAAAATACAATCAACCACGCACAACAGCATCCGACTGGTCTCTCAGTATATCCGTACCGGACGCTGTAGAAATCACCCCAAGAAAACAAACTTTCGCTTTTGCATCTGCGTAGCAAAAACCAAACCATCACTAGCGGGTATTGAACGATATATTGCACCAAACCAAAATCTTCCCGCGGGTGTCGTAAAAGGCGACTAAGGGACAAAAACCGGGGGGTGGGCAGCAGCGCCCCCTGCAGTACAGATCCACTAAACTGCAATCTCCAACCCGCATTCCCAGCGTGGGGATGATAGGCATATCCCCCAATGATGGCACAACCTTGCGCTATGGCGCTCATTAGGGGAGGGCTATGTCCAGCGCTCATTAGTGGACTAATATAGCCTGAAGAAGAAGAAGGATATTGAACGCCGTTTCCGTTTCCAGCTGGACTGTTACGGCCTTACTAATAAAGGTTATGAGCTGTGACCGTTATGCCAGGTCTGAGAAACTGGTTATTTGTACGCTAAATGCGTTTAAACCAGTTTAAATTGATATACGTTGAATAGTTATTCAGAGTGTATTTCTTAGCAAGGCCGTTAACGAATAGCCCAAGTATCGATATCGATAATGTTCTCAGTCCCATCACTAGCGCGCATTGAAGTAATACGGCACTTTCACCGTGCCACCTCGCTGGGCCGCGGAGTCACGCGTTTCCTACCGGACTGTTTACAAATCAACACAATACCGGCCAATTTATATGGGATTCGACAAATACTTGATTGGGCTCAGCATCTGGTGCGTGTAATGTACGACCAGATTATTGCTAGTAATAAAAGGAAAGAAAGAAAATGTTTTAAAAACCTATTTAGAGGCTGAAAATTCCACCCATGCCGGGATTCGAACCCGCGACCTCTGGCTATCCGTGCCAGCCGCCGCAGCAGCGTGCCGCGGGTTCGAATCCCGGCATGGGTGGAATTTTTAGCCTCTAAATAGGTTTTTAAAATTGTCCATAGCACGGGTTAGTGCAACAAAAAGAATATCATTTTAAAATTTGTCGTGAATAAAGGTTCTCATCAATCTTAGGTCCCTTTACTCCGCCGTGGAGTCTGGGGCTGACACAAGCGTAAGCATGATCGTGTTGTCTCCTCTTCTTTTTGCTATTTTCATCAACGGTATTTCCGAAAATCTCACTTCTTCCTACCACCTTTACGCAGATGACCTCCAGATTTACACACAATCTCCTGTGAATGATCTACATCTCGCAATCGAAAAAACCAACACAGATCTCACTCATATTTTAGACTGGAGCAGATCGTACGGCTTAAAAATAAACCCAAGCAAGACTCAAGTCATTGTAATAGGCAGCCCAAAAATGATTTCGAAGGTAAACTTTGAACATCTTCCACGAGTTAAATTTGACAGCGTTCAAATCCCTTATAGTGAGAAGGTGAAGAACTTGGGGATCATCATTGACAGGTGTTTGTCCTGGTCGCCACAGCTAGCGGAGGTGAGCCGGAAAATGTTCGCTTCAGCGGCTTCTCTGAAAAGATTACGAAATTTCCTGCCAACTTCGACCAAGATTGCGCTTGCCCAGTCTCTCTTACTTCCTATCCTCGACTATGCTGATGCCAGCTATCTTGACCTTACCGAAGAGCAACTAAATAAACTTGAGCGCCTCCAAAACTTCTCTATCCGGTTCATATTTGGCTTGCGAAAATATGACCATATCTCCGAATATCGCTTAAAACTCAAGTGGCTCCCTATCCGCCTCCGTAGGAATGCTCATATTCTTTCCACTCTCTATTCGGTGCTGTTCAATCCAGCCACACCTCTGTATCTCAAAACTCGCTTTGAGTTTTTATGTGATACGCACAGTCGGACTTTGCGATCCGGTCACAATCGATTGCTGAAGACACTAAGTCATTCTTTAAAAACCTATTTAGAGGCTAAAAATTTCACCCATGCCGGGATTCGAACCCGCAACCTCTGGCCATCCGTACCAGCGCTCTACCAATTGAGCCAATGGGCGACTCACGGCATCAGTGAAATTTCGAACCTCTTTACAATATTCTCTGTATTACGTACATTGGCTCAATTGGTAGAGCGCTGGTACGGATGGCCAGAGGTTGCGGGTTCGAATCCCGGCATGGGTGAAATTTTTAGCCTCTAAATAGGTTTTTAAATTTGTTCCTTAGCACGGGTTAGTGCATTAAAAATAGTGTAACTAAGTCATTCGACAAGGTTCTTCAGCCAATCCTTTACTATTACAGCTGTCCGCCTGTGGAATGATCTTCCCTTGGACGTAAGATTCTCACCGTCCCTGCCAATATTTAAAAACAGAGTGCATAACCATTATTTTTCCTTATTGTAAGTTTTTTATTTGTATTTGTGAAATCCCTTTCTAGTATTATGTAGGTATATTTTTCGTTCATGTCCTATGTTTTTTTTTTCCTTGTGTATGTTTATTTTTATTTATTTCATATTTATGTACGTGTATTTCATTTTATTGTACGTTTATGTATGTGTATCAATTTCATATTTATGTATCGTTTATGTATACTGTATCAACTATAAAATAATATATTATCTAATATTGTTTAGTTGCGCCGACTACCCGTATTTCAGTTTCCGTTTCTTCTTTTCCGTCAATGGTTGTCTGGAAGAAATTACTTTTAGTAATAGGGCCGCCACTTGAACTGTACTGTTATTTTATAAGTCTCTTATGTAATCCTTGGTGTACATGCAATAAAGAATATTCTATCTATCTATCTATCTATCTATCTATCTATCTATTATCTTTTTTATCGGTAGGTACCCTAGCCTAGTCGCGGGTCTCAACACGACTGACATCTAAGCAGAACGTAACGATTTTCTTTAAAACAATTCTAACTTCACTAGATCACTAAGGTTGAGCAACATAGGGCGCGTTTGGTGCATGTATGGTTGACCGTCTAACGACTAACGCTAGTGGCTAGATTGTAAGACAGTGGCGGGCCTTACTATCAGAAGTTATCAAACCGCCCATAAGGAGTCTGACATGGCTTCTTCTTCTTCTTCAGGCTATATTAGTCCACTGCTGGACACAGCCCTCCCCTAATAAGCGCCATAGCGCAAAGTTGTGCCGTCATTGGGGGGTAATACCCATAATCCCCACGCTGGGCATGCGGGTTGGGGATCGCAGTTTGATGGAATTGTACTGCAGGGAGCGCTGCTGCCCACCCCCCCGGTTTGTGTTTCTTAGTCGCCTTTTACGACACCCGCGGGAAAAAATTGGGTTGGTGCTTTTCTCTAGGCCGACAACACACAGCAAGCTGACATGGCTTAACGGCTTAGCGTGCCTTGCGAAGCTGTATAAATCATCTCATTACGTAGACGCAAAAGCCCAAAATTTTTTGGATGTCATGTTACATTGAACCGTTTGTTACTGAATGGACGTTCGTCGTTTTTTCATGTTCTTACGTAGCTCAAAACATTAAATAAACGATGTCTAATTTTAGTTACATCCAACGTGTAAACGTCCATTTTTTACTTGGTTGTGAAAACACAGGGAGGCGACCCCGCAGAGGCTTCGCGGCTGAACGGAAGATTTTGATAAGTAAACAAACAAACATTGCTGCCTGTACGTAATACAGAGAGTATTGTAAAGAGGTTCGAAATTTCACTGATTTCACCGGGGAGTCGCCCATTAGCTCACTTGGAAAGAGCGCTGGCACGGATAGCCAGAGGTCTCGGGTTCGAATCCCGGCATGGATGGAATTTTAAGCCTCTAAATACGTTCTTAAAATCGTCCTTAGCATGGGTTAGTGCATTAAAGTTAGTGTGTGTGTGTATGTATGTATGTATGTATGTATGTATGTATGTATGTATGTATGTATGTATGTATGTATGTATGTATGTATGTATGTATGTATGTATGTATGTATGTATGTATGTATGTATGTATGTATGTATGTATGTATGTATGTATGTATGTATGTATGTATGTATGTATGTATGTATGTATGTATGTATGTATGTATGTATGTATGTATGTATGTATGTATGTATGTATGTATGTATGTATGTATGTATGTATGTATGTATGTATGTATGTATGTATGTATGTATGTATGTATGTATGTATGTATGTATGTATGTATGTATGTATGTATGGAAATAAAATTTATTTATTTACAACAAATTTTACTACAATAATAAACAGTAAATTTTCTTTCATTCACGTTTTTGTAAAAGGAACAAGCTCAGCTCGTATCTGACACGCGTGTTTGTTTGTGAAGTGTTCAACTCCCTCAGCCCTTGAAATTGACAATCCGCGGTGGGCACGCGATTGATTAAGCCCACACTCTCTCTGTGAGAGGAGGCCTCTGCCGTATGCTGTCCTGTCCTGATCTAATCCTACTTCAACTCTATTGAAAAACTATGATGTGCAATTTTTAAAAACCTATATAGAGGTTAAAAATTTCACCCACGCCGGGGTTCGAACCCGCGACCACTAGCTATCCGTGCCAGCGCTCTCCCAACTGAGCTAAATGGGCGACTCACCGGCATCAGTGAAATTTCGAACTTCTTTACAATACTCTCACCTCTTTACAATCCTCGCTGTATTACGTACCATTTTAAACTAAACTTTTAAAAAAAAGGCGTGATTTTTTTTGTGTGAGAGTTATTTTATACTACAAAGGAAATCTGTTTAGTATGATAGGATTTCCTTGACAATCTCTGAATAAGCAACGCTAAAACGGTCAGAAATCCCATTAAAAAGAACGTCGAGGTTTCTTGCGTACGCAACATTATGAGTATGCAAAAAAAAACAAACATTTAGTGCCGGATTTTCCTACGTACGGTTAAAACCATGTCCATGACGCAACGGAAGCGGGTACGACCATAGACTTACTAAGCAAAGACAGAGTGTGTCGAACAATACTCATAGGGGTGTGTCTCTAAAACACATCGAACTTCACATCATCATTAATTGTTTATTTTATCCAACTATACTTTGTTTTTTTAGCATTAGAAATTTCGTAAACAAAGAAGCTTCTTTGTTTACAACCTAAAAATCGTCTGCCTACTTTATATATTTTTTTTAAAATACATACCTCTCTAATTTGTTCACTGTTGAGCCAAGTAAATACAGCTTTCTATCTACGTTTCAGATGTTATATCTACGTAATAATAAACAGTAGCTCTGCTTCTTCGTTTACGAAATTTCTAATGTTAAAAAAAACGATGTAAGTATACGTACATACAATTATTGTTGTTTAACAGCTTTGTACAAATGCTTATAACTTAATAAAGTTTATGATTATTATTATTATATCAAATCAAACTCTATTATTATAAAGGCGAAGTTTGTAAGTGTGTATGTTTGTTACTTCTTCACGTCTTAACGGCTGGAGCGATTTTAATAAAATTTGGCATGGAGTTAGCCGACACCCTGGATTAACACTTAGGCTACGTTTTACTGCGGGAAAATATGTTATACCCATGGGAACAACGATAAACCGCGGGTAAGATCGCGGGGCACAGCTAGTCACTGAAATAGTAACAACTTCCACAACATAATCACTAGCTACCACTCGGTAACGGTTCTAGTAAAACATCGTTCTGAATATAAAATAAATAATAAATAAATAAATATTCATGGACATATTTACACAGATCTCGTTAGCCCTATACTAAGTACAACTAACTGACTTGTGTTATAGGTGCTAACTCGACGATAGATTTAATACAATAAATACATAGATAACATCCAAGACCCGAGACAAATTAGAAAAGTTCGTTTCCTAGTTTGACCTGACCGGGGATCGAACCCGAGACCTTCGGTTTTACAGCAGCGTGCCAAACCGCTGCGCCACCGAGGCCGCCGTAATAAATGCTGATTGTTTGTTGCTTCTGTTACCAGTATTAATATATTGTCTATATATTTATATCTATTTATTATAATATTATACAAATAGATTTCACACATTGTTAATCTTTATTGCATGTCATGGAAAAATGTTTGTTAATGATAATGTTTGTTAGTTCTGGATTATTGCCATTATATTATATACATAATATGAAAAACTGGTACCCACGATACGGGGTCTCCTAGTGTGGGTGCCGCTGGAAATGTACCTAAATATAAGTTACGAGCAATACACGTACACTCAAAAAGCCTACAACGCTCTGCGTATTCAATTTAACAATGCGTGCAGGATTCTGATGCGGTTACCGCGCTTCTGCAGCGCCTCGACAATGTTTGCCGAGGCCCGAGTAGATGGTTTTGACGCCATCTGGCGAAAAAAGTCAGCATCATTACTGAGCAGAATGTGCGGGAGCGGCAATAGCATTCTGAACGCGATTGCATCACGGCTGGATAATCCACTAATTTGGATTTTAATAAATCGCACCAAGTCACTGTTACAATAGGGAATGGAAGAAAATATCAGAAGTGCTTGATTTTTTTTTGGTGATAGGCATAACCTTCCTTAACGCGAGAAAAAAGTTTAAATTTTTTTTGCCTCGTAGTTAATTTTTAAATAATCTTAATATTCTTCCATTCGTCGTTCTGGGCTCAGTACGGCTTAACAGTTAAGGAAGGTTATTACTATCACCAAAAAAAAAAATCAAGCACTTCTGATATTTTCTTCCATTCCCTATTGAATACTAACCCTAGGCTAAGTTCTATATTTATTGTTACTAATGTAACATTGGACCACGTTGTCTGTAAATCAATTGAAATAAAATAAATAAACATATTTTTACTTTTTTTAAATATAATCATCATCATCATCATTTTGATCATCAGACAATTCTGATATTCCCGTCAACCCCCCTGCACCCTCATCAAGCGCTCTATTGACCGTTTACTTCAGTAATTACCTAATGGTATAGAGATTACAATTACCCGTATATTTCCCTTTAACTATGTGACATGGAATCGCTCGTGGCCCCGGCTTCCTGAGTGATATTAAACGAAAACGAAGGTTATATCACAATTTAATTTCATACATACATACATACATACGTACGTACGTACGTACGTAAGTACGTACATACATACATACATACATATATACATACATACATACATACATACATACATACATACATACATACATACATACATACATATATACATACATACATACATACATACATACATACATACATACATACATACATACATACATACATACATACATACATACATACATACATACATACATACATACATACATACATACATACATACATACATACATACATACATACATACATACATACATACATACATACATACATACATACATACATACATACATACATACATACATACATACATACATACATACATACATACATACATACTTACATATATACATACATACATACATACATACATACATACATACACACATAACCTCACGCCTGTATCCCAGAGGGGTAGGCAAAGACCAGGGACTGCCACTTGCCACGATTCTGACAGATCACCTTCGCTTCATCAACGTTCATAAGTCGTTGCATGCACGCACGCCGGTTGCGGGTACTTTTTATCTTTCCCTTTGCCCCATCCCCTATTCGGTCGATGTAAGTCCGTCTGGGACGTCCCTTACCAGCCCTTCCACTCACATTCGCAATATATATTTGTTTCGTCAATCTTTTTTCCTTCATCCTCTCCACATGTCCAAACCAACGCAACATTCCTTTCTCAATTCTAGTCACTACATCCTCTTTTAGTCCACAATTTTATTTCATTCATTTCATGATAAAATAGTTACGTAGATAGATATATAGAGAACACTTTGTTTTACATAAAAATGGAAATTACACAGATATTTCTTAACCTAAGAGTACGACTTAGGTTATGAAATATCTGAGGTACAAAAAAAAAAGAATAGTGAGGTGTCATTACACTACAGTAGCCCCAGCTGCCTGAGAGATCTTAAACGATCACGAAGATTAAGCGACATAGGGCGCGTTCAGGGCATGGATGGGTAAACCGTCTATGACTAACGCTAGTGGCATTTTTCCGAGCGATTCCGTGCTTCGCAAGGTACGCTAAACAGTTGCTGCCGGCTGCCGTCGATAGATGGCAGTCGTTAAGCCAAGTCAGAGGCCTTAGAGCGGCTTGAAAACCTCTGACAGTAAGACCAGCCACGAGTCTAGCGAGCCTCCACCAATCCGTACTTGGCCCCTGTGGTGGAGTATAATACCTTCTTCAGGGAAGAGACCCGTGCCCCTCGGTGGGGACATAATGTGTTGATGATGTTTTAAAGTAATCATTCATACTGTAGGTATATACATTTTGAACCAACCAGTTAGAGTGATGTTCCACTTCGGAAGCGCGGACTGCGTTTCTATACCTTACAATAAGTCTATGTGTAAAAATGCACATTAGTTGATGTTAAGCTTGAGTGGACTTGGAACAGGCTTTTTTACCCCGATTTTGTAAAAATCGTCAATGCATTGAGAAATTGGGCTGTAGTAATAAATGAAAGTAGGTCTTCAATTTCTCGGATTTCAGTGCTTACTTATTTCAATTCTTTATTGCATTAGTCCAAAAGTAAACGCGGGGCGCGCTCAGTGCAGAAAGTATTCAGTTTTAGCTAACCTTTGCTATGCCGAAGGCCCGGAATGGGTCGTAAAAGCGAATTTGTTGCGGACATGTGGAGAGGATGAAGGAAGAAAGATTGACGAACCAAATATATATTGCGAATGTGTGCGGAAGGGATGGTAAGGGACGTCCCAGGCGGGCATACATCGACCAAATAGGGGATGCATTAGCAAAGGGGAAGATAAAAAGTACCCGGAACCGGCGTGCGTGCATGCAACGACTTATGAACGTTGATGAAGCGAAGGTGATCTGCGAGGATCGTGGCAAGTGGCAGTCCCTGGTCTCTGCCTATCCCTCTGGGGTACAGGCATATATGTATGTATGTATGTATGTATGTATGTATGTATGTATGTATGTATGTATGTATGTATGTATGTATGTATGTATGTATGTATGTATGTATGTATGTATGTATGTATGTATGTATGTATGTATGTATGTATGTATGTATGTATGTATGTATGTATGTATGTATGTATGTATGTATGTATGTATGTATGTATGTATGTATGTATGTAGAAACTATTAAAGTACAAATGACTGGACGATTGATTAACACAGTAATTGTTCTTTAAATAAAGTCAATCAAAAGCCTGGATAGGAAACGAAGTGCTACGTTTATCAATTGACAACATTTCATATTTTACGACGCGCAAAACTAAAAATACCGTTTCTCAATTTTGCTATCTTGATTACGAAAAAAATATTTAGAATTTTTATTATTGCTTAATTTTAGAGAAAATAAATGAAAAACAAAAATTGTGTGATGACGTCACACATACGGTGGAATGAGGAGGTACCGTTGCCTTATATTAAAAATGATATGACAGATTCCATTTTCAATTTCATTCATATGTCATTTCGGAGAAATTACTTTTCCTTTCCTTAATTCCAATGGTTTTTAAAAAGGCGGCAAGGGTATTAGTATTATTAGGTCTTCGCACATTAAATCAACGGCGACTCGACTCTATGCCAAATATTGAAATTTAAGCTCTGTGTCATATGTTCAAGGTTTAATTTCAAAAAATGATATTAAAGTAGTGTACGACGAGTGGCCTACGCATCGTACACTAAACGTCAACCCCGACACGTTTGTCACGCAATGACCACACGTTGTCCACGCAACGACCACACGTTGTCCACGCAACGTCTATGCGTTTGCGACTGACACGTGACGGGCAACCATTTGCCAGCCCACTCGTCCGCCATTACGATATTCCCCTTCTTATTTCCTTTGTCGCAACATATCATGTAGGTACCCAATATCTTTTTTTCCTGCTGTTTCGTTCATTTTTATTATCGAGTATAATAGCTATAATCGCCAGTTCACTGAATGTAAAGTTCGACAATTCATAAGCAACACGACTTCTTTGTACAAAATTCAATACGCATTACCCACTCGTTGACACCGCGTTGTCCACTCGTTAACAACGCATTGCCCACTAGTGGCCATGGGGTGGTTCAACTAGTTGACTACTCATCGAGAGTGTGAGTAGAGTTGCTGCCGCGTTGGCGTGGAGTTGTTATAATGTGCGAAGACCTTAAGCCGTATGTGTGACGTCATTTGGCGGTTACGTCCTTTAGATTAAGACGAAATTCAAACAGAAAATTATGGATGAAAATCATCGAATTTCCGAAAATAAAAAAATATGGGTCGTTTTATTTCGTATCTAGTTTCGTTTAAGATAGTAAAACACGTAAGCTAAAAAATTTAAATGTTGTCAAATCCTGGGCAGAGATCCAGCGGAAGACCGAAAACCAGGTGGATGTATGTAGTGACGAAAGATCTCACAGAATGCGGTCATGAATATGAACGAGGTCATGAATAGGGCGAAGTCGAGAGAGAAAATAACGAAATCTGGCCCCAACACCATACGGGACTAAAGCTGGGAAGAGAGAGTTGTTTAAAATAACTGTATACAGAAGCGCTCATGGCTCGGCCGAACCGAGTGATTGAACCGAGGCGCGGTCAGGCGCAGGACGGTTGACCGTCCCGTGACTACCGCTAGTGGCATTTTTCCCGAGCGCTTCCGTGCTTCGCAAGGCACGTTAAGCCGTTGGTGCCGGCTGCCATGTAATGGCAGTCGTTAAGCCATGTCAGAGGCCTTATGGGCGGCTTGCTAACTTCTGACAGTAAGGCCCGCAACTGTCTTACAATCCTCCACCAACCCGGACTTGGCCTTAGGGGTGGAGTATGGCCTAACCTTCCTCCGATGCAGGAAGAGACCCGTGCCCCAGCAGTGGGGACATACAAGGGGATATAAATACAAAAATCTTTATTTCTCCATCCACAAATTAGTTGAAAAATAGCAGTGGTACAATATGGTGCAATAAAAGCGGTTTGTGGACAGACTGGGTCCCTAACTAGGTCAGAGATCTGTATCTTAGGATGCCAGGCCACCCAAAAAACTAGTACAACAAAGTATGAAACATACTGTAGACACTAAGTCAGCTCAAATTACGACCGACAGAGATAATACAGAAAAAATAATAGATATAGATAGATATAGAATACTATTATTTTCTAGGTCACTCAGTCCTGAGGATAAGCCCCCTTGTAGGGCACAACTCTCTCTCTATCAGAGAGAGACCATGGGCTTAATTGAGACTCGTGCCCGCCGCGGACCAAGCACTGAGGTAGCGTTGCCATCTCCACGGTAAAAAAACCGGATTTATCCCTTAACAAAGCCGAACATTTGGATCTCAAGCTAAAAAAAGAGGATTTCTGACAAAACTACGAGTATCTACGTAATTTATGTTTAGAATAGAAGTTTGATTTTGGAACGCAGACTACTTGACAGAGTTGACAGTTGTCAGATGAGTCTGTGCACACGTTTAGCTCTTGTTTTTTGGTTGGAAAGCGTGTGGAGCGTTTGTTGGCCCAAATTGGTGTGGCAATTAGATTGCCGGGCTTGTATCTTCGTGTCAAGTGTGAGATAAGTACAGGGATGGTTCCCGTGTTAACGCACCTATCTATGTACGTAATACAGAGAATAGTGTAAAAGAGGTTGAAAATTTCACTGATGCCGGTGAGTCGCCCATTAGCTCAGTTGGAAAGAGCGCTGGCACGGATAGCCAGATGTCGCGGGTTCGAATCCCGGCATGGGTGGAATTTTTAGCCTCTAAATAGGTTTTTAAAACTATCTAATAAATATAATATTTAGTTGGACCTGAAATACTTGGGCCATTGTACATAGCGAGCGAGGTATGTTAGTTCAGACACCATGGTTTGTTCACGGTGTTAACCTTCACTTAGCGAGTGGTATTGCTGTTGCCAATTTACAAAATTCGCGTATCTCAGAAGAGAAAGTCTGGTACATGCTGGGAGTTAAACCCACGACCTATTGAGTATGTGGCAGTCGGAAGAAAGAGCTGTGTAGAGAAGGTTCGTAAAATATGCTATGCAGCCCTAAAACCCATTTTTTTATTTGATAGATAGACGAATTATTCATTAATATTTACAAACACTCTTCATCTTCTTCGGGCTATATTAGTCCAGTGCTGGACATAGCCCTCCCCTAATGAGCGCAAGGTTGTGCCATCATTGGGGGGTGCCCATAAACCCCACGCTGGGCATGCGGGTTGGGGATCGCAGTTTGGTGTAATTGTACTGCAGGGGGCGCTGCTGCCCACCCCCCGGCTCGTGTCCCTTAGTCGCCTTTTACGACACCCACGGGAAAAAATTAGGTTGGTGCTATTCTCTAGGCCGACACCACACAGCACACACACAATAAATAGTATTTCCGAGTCATACATTCTACTATTCCGTATTTAGGCCCGCCGCTGTCTTACAATCCCCCATCAACCCGGACTTGGTCCTAGTAGTGGAGTATGGACTAACCATCCTGCGATGCAGGATGAGTCTCGTGCCCCAGCAGTGGGGACACATAAGAGTTGATGTCGATCGATCGATCATTAAATCGCACCATCTTGTAAAAGCCGTGCTGCCGGCGACTGTACAAGCCCAATAATTGCCGTATTACCAGTTCATGCAATACTGTAGTACAACTAAGTAGCGATCCTCCAACTCGGGTTGGTACTCACAGAAATACCACGCAAGCATTTGATAGGCCACCAAAAAAATAATGTTCGTGTTTCTGTACTAAAACTTTTGTAATGTTTGATTTTCGCGACTGCACTACAATGCGGCCCTAAGGCGGCGGCTTACATTTTACATTGTACATTGACATTCAGCAAACAGAATGTAAATTCTTTACGTTGAAATAAATTAATTCGAATTTGATTATCAGTTTGATTTATTTAAAAACCTATTGAGAGGCTAAAAATTTCACCCATGCCGTGATTCGAACCCGCAACCTCTGGCTATCCGTGCCAGCGCTCTACCAATTGAGCCAATGGGCGACTCACGGCATCAGTGAAATTTCGAACCTCTTTACACTATTATCTGTATTACGTACAGGCAGCGACATCTGACTTAAGCAAATTGCATTACTTACAGCCCCGACTACCTACTTTGCAGTTAGTTAGCGCTGGCACGGATAGCCAGAGGTTGCGGGTTCGAATCACGGCATGGGTGAAATTTTTAGCCTCTCAATAGGTTTTTAAATTTGTTCCTTAGCACGGGTTAGTGCATTAAAATAAAAATAGTATAGTTTGATTTATGTAATAATAAAATAATTTAAATAAATTATTTTATTTGTACAAATGTACAGTCTACAATTTTTATTTTAAGCTAAATACAAAGGTTGTTCGTACACAGTTTCGTTATCAACCCTTGTATGTCCCCACTGTTGGGGCACGGGTCTCTTCCTGTATCGCAGGAAGGTTAGGCCATACTCCACAACGGGGGCCAAGTCCGGGTTGGTGGAGGATTGTAAGACAGTGGCGGGCCTTACTGTCAGAAGTTATCAGCCGCCCATAAGGCCTCTGACATGGCTTAACGACTGCCATTACATGACAGCCGGCACCAACGGCTTAACGTGCCTTGTTCGTACAGTGTCATTAAACAAATCGGACTTCTGACCCCTTAACTAGGTGGAAACCTGTGTCTTAGGGATCGTTGGTTCTCCTTCTGATATTAATAAGCAACTATATTTTAAGAGATACGTAATAGCGGAAAGGACAGAATCAAACAAAATTGGAGGCGCGCTCGTGGCCTAGGCGAACCGAGTGATTGGAATCAATCACTTGGTTAAGCAACAACAGGCGCGGTCAGGCACAGGATGGGTGAGCATCCTGTGACTACCGCTAGTGGCATTTTCCCGAGCGCTTCCGTGCTTCGCAAGGCACGTTAGGTGCCGGCTGTCATATAATGGCAGTCGTTAAGCCATGTCAGAGGCCTTATGGGCGGCTTGATAACTTCTGACAGTAAGGCCCGCCACTGTCTTACAATCCTCCACCAACCCGGACTTGGCCCCCGTGGTGGAGTATTGCCTAACCTTCCTGCGATGCAGGAAGAGACCCGTGCCCCAGCAGTGGGGACATACAAGGGTTGATAACGATAACAATGAAACTAAATCACATGAATAAATTAAAATTTTAATGTTTAAGTTATTATGTGTGAATTGGAAGAGAATTCTTGAACGAAGTTCAACCCCGGGAGTATGTCTATTGATGAGTGACGGGTTTCATTCATTTACTTTTCCTACGCCAATGAAAAATATATATGCGTTTGCTGATTAGTTAATATTTTTTGTTATTTGGTAAAGTCCATTATTATCCTGTAACTAAGTAGGTACCTTCACAGTGCACATAGATCAAATCAAAAAGGTGTGATTCAAAGTAGCATAGAAACTGCGACTTTATGAACGTAACAAGCTAAACTGGGTGTTCATTTCAATATCTAGATCCTTTTGGAGAAAACAATAAGTAAATAAAAAAATAATCAATAATATTTTTTTTATACTATTTTTATTTTTAATGCACTAACCCGTGCTAAGGAACAAATTTAAAAACCTATTTAGAGGCTAAACCTAAACCTAACTGCAAAGTAGGTAGTCGGGGCTGTAAGTAATGCAATTTGCTTAAGTCAGATGTCGCTGCCTGTACGTAATACAGAGAATAGTGTAAAGAGGTTCGAAATTTCACTGATGCCGTGAGTCGCCCATTGGCTCAATTGGTAGAGCGCTGGCACGGATAGCCAGAGGTTGCGGGTTCGAATCCCGCAATGGGTGAAATTTTTAGCCTCTAAATAGGTTTTTAAATATTTTTTTTATTTATTTTTAGTTTGGAGAAAAAGTAGAGAAAAAAACTACAAACTTAGTCTTTCCAAAGTTCTTAATTGACAGAGTTTACATAATTATTACAAAACATAGAACTCATGCATTGTAATGGCTTAATTCCAGACATCGTTGTAAATGTAAGTGTATAATAGTACATTACACAACTAGGGTATTCACTTTTACTAAGAAAGGCCGAGATCGCAGAAGTTTGCGGCCCGAGCTGCAAGCGAGGGACGTAAATATGCGATCGAGAGCTTTCTTTATTACCTCCCGTGTTGTGTACATCTTTTTATGTCTACACTTGGCCAAAATTGCCAGGTGTGGCATAAACACATTTTTAACCGCGTTTCAGGCAAGCTTATTATATCTCCAAGGATCGTATTGTCAAAAAGTATACAATGCCCCATGGAGGATGTGTTAACCTTTGCCAGCCTAAATCTTGGGAACTAAAGTTTATGTTTATTTGTTTTTATATATTTACTTTTAGGAAAGCCATTGACATTATACAACTTAATACTATTTAAAAATATGAAACAGAAAGTCATTAACAGGCTACCACAGATAGCCACAAAATATTAAAACTAACGATTGACTAGGATTAAGTCACCGCAAAAAAAAAACGAATTTCAGTGAAAAATAAATTGAGATGTAAGCATTTCAGAAGGAAAAATATATAGCTAAGATTTATACATAAATAATGAGAAGATAGCCTACTCACTCACTCCTAAAAAAGTTCGCAATTCGCCGTCGCCTAACTGCTGCAATATTATCGCTATCAATATCAATGTCCGTGTCCGGGTCTCCAATTAATTTATTAAAAGCAGAACAAGCTCTTAATAGATAGCTGTTGCTTCGATAATTTCTTGAAGCCTGCGGTACTGAGAATGTGCTTTTGTGCCTTTAGGTTCTATTTCGATATCACCCGTTATATGTCTCCAATGTTGGGGCACAGGTCTTTTCCTGTATGGTAGGAAGGTTAGGCCATACTCCGCCACGGGCCAAGTCCGGGTTGGCGGAGGATTGTAAGACAGTGGCGGGCCTTACTGTCAGAAGTTATCAAGCCGCCCGTAAGGCCTCTGACATGGCTTAACGACTGCCATTACATGACAGCCGGCACCAACGGCTTAGTGTGCCTTGCGAAGTACGTAAGCGCCCAGAAAAAAATCCAGTAGCGGTAGTCACGTGTACCATAAAGTACCTGACCGCGCCTGTTGTTGCTTAACCCAAGTGATGGATTCCAATCAGTATTTGGTACATGAAAGTTAATTTTTGAAAGCAACTCGGGACAGTCGATGGACCCTTTTGTAAGTTTTAGCAGGAATATAATATTAGGGATGTGGCGTCTCCCGACCAGGGGGAGAACATGCGTCGAGCGTCGTGACAGACGATGGATCCTTTTGTAAGTTTTAGCAGGAATATAATATCAGAAGAGATTTGGCGTTTCTCGACCAGGGGGAGGAGATGCGTCGAGCGTCGTGACAGTCGATGGATCCTTTTGTAAGTTTTAGCAGGAATATAATATCAGTCATGTGGCGTCTCGCGACCAGGGGGAGAAGATGCGTCGAGCGTCGTGACAGTCGATGGATCCTTTTGTAAGTTTTAGCAGGAATATAATATCGGAGATGTGGCGTCTCTCGACCAGGGGGAGAAGATGCATCGAGCGTCGTGACAGTCGATGGATCCTTTTGTAAGTTTTAGCAGGAATGTAATCTCAGAGATGTGGTGTCTCTCGACCAGGGGGAGAAGATGCATCGACCGACAGGATGATAATCCTCATGCCGCCTTAGGCGTCGATTTTTAAACCTCACAAACTTCTTCTGCAGTCTTTCAATGCGGTTATTTCTAGCATTTAGGTTGTGCTGGGTTTGTACAGTTTTATATATTTTTTTTATTTTTTTTTGGCATTTATGCAATAAAAAGAAAATGTAATAGATATTACATTTTCTTTTCTTTTTATTGCATAAATGCCTCGCATCACAACCGCGTAAAGCTATACCTGTAAAACGTTTGTTTATCTCCCACGAGACAGGCCTTGCCTAGTGTGGGAGTCAGCATCTGTACAAATAGTGTCATCCAAGTAATGGCAATAAAATATTTTTACTTTTTTTTTAAAGATTTTATCAAGAGTCGTTTTCCAGGTTTTCAAATTTCATTGCACAGCTGTTGTATCATACTAGTATTCGAGCGCATTTTGACCTTTTCTAACCATTTATAAATCTAGTAGGTAACCGCTGTTGACTATTCCAAAACATAGTAAGAGAATTTCCCTTCAATTTCCGTCAACTTTAAAGTGGTCGATGGTTCATACTAGGTTTACAAATGGTTTTTGCTGTCGTGGTGGACTTGATAGGTTTTTTCCACTTTTATTTTGATTTCTAAGCTGTCTTTTGATATTTTAACAATGCGATAATTTGGTGGGCGATCACATAAAATGATGCATTTTTTAAAAACCGGTAGCGCAAAGGAGACCTATGCCCAGCAGTGTGGGCTGATTATAGATAGATTAAAAATCCGTTTTTTTTCACAAATATCGCGGTTTTGAAATTGTACAGCCGAGTTCTGCTAACAAGGCGCCGTAGTTGTACCTCTGTTGTTGAGGACTTGATAGGTTTTTTGACCTTTATTTCGATTTTTAAGCTGTCTTTTGATATTTTAAGAATGCAATTTGCTGGGCGATCACCTAAAATGGTATGCACCATTAATTTAAAAAACTGTTTTTTTTCACATATGTCGCGGTTTTGAACTTGTACTGCCGAGTTCTGCTTGTCGGGTGCCGTAGTTGTACCTCTGTTGTTGGGCAAGTGTTATTTTGTGCAGTAGATGTTACGTGACGTGATAGTCATATCAGCCAGTGAAAGTCCCAGCGCGCTTCGACGCAGTCGCCACCGCGCGGGAATCGGCAGAAAAAAGGTCGAATGAAAAATAAAATGGTTTGAGAAAAAAGTTTTCGGACACAAAGGTTGAGGTGCGATTTTTGCGACTCGAACTCCTTGGTGAGGTTCGCTTGTGAAGATTTGAATTTGGAACGTGAATTGTGTCGATTTGAATGGATGTTCGATTGCGAAATAAGGTAAGTGGTTTTGTGGCTTTCGTATTTCGTGCCAGTTGTAGTTTTCCTGGGTGTAAATAAAGTAGCTTTTTTTAAAATATGTAGCGCTCTCCTTCCCTAGCTGTCTTTAAAAGCAGAGAACTTGGTGATCTTTATTTATTAGTCTAGTCATTAAATATTTGTCCTCTTGTGTATAGGTGTTATTACATTCCTTATCTTGCGTAGAACTTTATTATAAGATATAATGTATGTTTATAATAAATTATAAGTTTATATATGTAACGGTATGTGAGTGTATTATTATTAAGTATAAGTATGTATCAATATTCAAATTTGCACTGGCTACCAGTCTTTCTAATTTCCTTCAGCAACTTTAAATCGTAAGGTTGTCTGGAAGAAATTGCTTTTAGCAATAAGGCCGCCAATTTTAGGCACTATGTTTATTTGTAATAATTTGGAATTTGTTGTTTTACCAGTGAACAATAAATAATATTCTTATCTTATCGCCTAGAAGTAAACTTTGGAATGGCTACGTCGATACCAACACTTGTATGTCGCCACTGCTGGGGCACGGGTCTCTTCCTGCCTCGCAGGAAGGTTAGGCCATACTCCCCCACGGGGACCAAGTTCGGGTTGGTGGAGGATTGTAAGACAGTGGCGGGCCTTAATTGAACGGAATGGGCGGAATGGCTAACTACATAAATGCCCCATGCCTACATTTGTTTCTACATCAAATAAACTCACCCATGTGTCTCAGAGGGATAGGCAGAGACCAGGGCTTGCGATATACCATGATCCTGAGAGATCTCTGTGGCTTCATCAACATTCAATAGTCGTTGCATGCACGCTTGCCGGTCCCGGATACTTTTTACCTTGCCCTTCCCTGGTACATCCCTTACATAGAGATGACTAAAATGGTCGAAGTTTTTTTTTATTTTGTTCCTCAGCAATAAGGTCACAACGCTAGTTTCTTGTATTTATTTATGTACTAGCTGACCCAGCGAGCTTCGTACCGCCTAGTATCGAATGTTTTTTTTTTACTTCAAGGAATTAATTTTTGCGCTTACCAACACATTCAGCGATTCATTTTTATATTATAGATTGATGCATGTACTAAATTTGGATTTACTTTCAAATAAATGATTTTGACTCTTGTATTTATTTATGTATTTCGTAGATCTAGACAAACAGGGCTTTTTAATTATTTAAAAATACAAGCATTTAGGTAATAAATGTGTAAAAGTAGATAATTATAAATTTTGAGCCTTATGGAACTTAGAATTTAAAAAAAAAATGTTTATTTTCAGTATCAAACTTAACGTAGGTTACAATTTTTGTGGGAGTTTCCTTTTCAGTAAGAATTACCTGTGCCAGGAAAACTCCCGCTCTTCCTAATTCATTAGCATTAATTAAGGTTTAAAAACCTATTTAGAGGCTAAAAATTTCACCCATGCCGGGATTCGAACCCGCAACCTCTGGCTATCCGTACCAGCGCTCTACCAATTGAGCTCAATTGGTAGAGCGCTGGTACGGATAGCCAGAGGTTGCGGGTTCGAATCCCGGCATGGGTGATATTTTTAGCCTCTAAATAGGTTTTTAAATTTGTTCCTTAGCACGGGTTAGTGCATTAAAAATAAAAATAGTGTAATTAATTAAGGTGATTACAGCCGACAATTAATTCAAATTTAGCATGCAATAAAAATAAAGCGAACAACAAACTCCTTTGAGAGAATCGAAAAACAATTATAATAAATAAATAAGATAAAGAAAGTCTTTTATTTCCTATTAGATTTAAAAAAAAAACAACATTACTCGTTTGATACATTGCAATATTATGTTAATACTACGTAACATAATAATGCAATGTATCAAATGAGTCGGTATAAAGGTAAAACTCATTAACTGCTTTTCCATTTTTTTTATTTATAAACTGATAATAATTTTTGCCCAAAAATAACACTATTTAGTTTACTTATAAAAAAATAACGACGGGTGAGCGTTTTTATTTCTGTGCCAAATATTACATTTAGTATCTCAAATACACATTAGTGCAGTTTCTACGATTAGGCTCATGCAGTTACTGAATTTTACCTTTATATCGACGATATAATCATTAAAAAAAAAATCATCACAAATATACATGCATGCTTGCATACATTATTAGTATTTTTTCAATATAATAAGAACCCCTGTTTAAAGGGTGAAGACCTTTTCCGTCTCTTTCCACTTCTCTCGATCTTTCGCTACTTGTATCCAATTTTCTCCTGCGATACTGGTAATGTCGTCGCTCCGGCGTATGGTCTGCCTAATTTGCGATTTCCTGCTGGTCCAAGCCATCTAGTGGCCGTCAAAGTCCATCAACCATCTTCTAGTCAACAATACATTACCATTATACAATTTTTATTTTTAATGCACTAACCCGTGCTAAGGACAATTTTAAAAACCTATTTTGGTGAGTCGCCCATTAGCTCAGTTGGAAAGAGCGCTGGCACGGATAGCCAGAGGTCGCAATCGAGGTTCGAATCCCGGCATGGGTGGAATTTTTAGCCTCTAAATAGGTTTTTAAAATTGTCCTTAGCACGGGTTAGTGCATTAAGAATAAAAATAGTATAATCATGTGGGTACAGCGATATCATTTCGATGTAAATACTCTAAATAGGTTTTTGAAAATGTACAGCTGTTCAACTATAAGTATCTTATTTATTTGTATAAGCTTGCCTGTTTGCATATCAACTCTTGTACGTCCCCACTGCTGGGGCACGGGTCTCTTTCTGTATCGCAGGAAGGTTAGGCCCATACTTCAACACAGGGGCCAAGGGTTGGTGGAGGATTGTTAGACAGTGCGGGCCTTACTGTCAGAAGTTATCAAGCCGCATAATTATTATGACAGCCGTCAATTTATATATACAAATAAAAATAAATATTTATTAATTAATAATTATCGACATAGCTCAGAGAATTAGCGAGCTGAAGTGGCAATGGGCTGGCCATATCTCGCGAAGAACCCACAACCGTTGGAGTAAGCGTGTTCTTGAGTGGAGACCGCGACTCGGCATACGTATTTAATTGTAGGACGCCCTCCGACCAGGTGGGATGACAATCTGCGAAAAACTGCAGGCAGATGCCGGATGCGGCAAGCTGAAAATAACGCGCTATGGCGCTCATTAGGGGAGGGTTATGTCCGGCAGTGGACAAGAAGAAGAATTTTATTGATAATTTCTTCTTCTTCTTCAGGCTATATTAGTCCACTGCTGGACATAGCCCTCCCCTGGACATAGCCCTCCCCTAATGATGGCCATAGCACAAGGTTGCCATCATTAGGGGGTAATGCCCATAATCCCCACGCTGGGCATGCGGTTTGGGGATCGCAGTTTGCTGGATTTGTACCTACTGCAGGGGGCGCTGCTGCCCACTCCCCGGTTTGTGTCCCTTAGTCGCCTTTTACGACACCCGCGGGAAGAATTTGGGTTGGTGCTATTCTCTAGGCCGACACCACACAGCAAGATAGATAATTTGATATTGATAATTTAAATAAAGAATATTATTACTATCACTTTAAAAACCTGCCTATATTATACAATCTCCCTGTCCAAGAGTCGCATATGACTCAGAGGTAGGAATTAATAAAACTTCACGAGTGACATTTGACTCATTTTTCAAGACATCTTTCATACAATACAATTATCTAACTGTAGACGTGGGGAATTTGAACTGAATTCATGGCTCAGAGGTGTATTGAGATTAGTCACCGAGTCACAATTGACTCATTTTCAAAACATTTTTCATACAATACAACTATGTAAATAAGTGAAAATCTAGATATTAAACCGGGTCAAATCGCGATTATTTATGAGCTAAAACGTAATTACCTTATTTCCCGACGTTTTGGCAGCGTTACAGTTGCCGTGGTCTCGGGTAGACCCGGGATTCGGTTTTTTTTTATAATATTCCTTGAAGTACGAGGATGGTTCTTACGGAGAGGAAAAATAAAAAAATAAAGAATCGATGGTAGGCAGTACGAAGTTCGCTGGATCAGCTAGTGTTTTTTAATAAATATGTAAACTCTGTTAATTAAGGACTTTGAAAAGACTAAGTTTGGAGTTTATTTGTCCATTTCTTCTTCATAATGATCTAGATTTTAAATCTTAAAGATTTTGAATGGACACCTAGTTTGAATTGTATGTAACGTTCATTAAGCCGCAGTTTCTGCGCTGCTTAAAATAAAACCTTTTCATTTCATATGTACAAGTTAGGTACCATGTTAAATAATAAATCATATACTGTTATTGCGGAAATACCCACTACAAGATTCGGCACAAGACGAAAGCGACAGACCATTTGCACCAATTAGGGAGCGTATTAAAAAATTAAGTAAAAAAATAAAAGCTAATGGAATATATTTTCTGTGGTCGCATATATATATATTTCAGAAGATTAATTACTGCTTGAATGCATGTTGCAAATTTAGATGCTGAAAAACAATCACCATGCGGAGTTGTTAGTTAGAGGTCTTTTTTAGAAGATCACTAGTGGCTTAGATAGCATAATTCGGACGCTCGTTAATGGTGGCTGATTAAGTAATTTAGGAGGCAATGTAAATTTTTAGAGGCCAATAACGCTATTAAAAGGAAGTCTGTATATTTAAGAGCATAGTGCAAAACCCCTATTTATCCTTAATGTAAGTTTGTTATTTCTGTTTGTGAAATCCCTTTCTAGTATTATGTAGGTATAATTTTCGTTTATGTCCTTGTTATTTTATTTCACATTTACCTTGTACCGTTTATGTATGTGTATCAACTATAAAATAATATGTTGTCTAATATTGTTTAAGATTTGCCAGCGGCCAATGGAGCGTAGTATACTAGGTGTAAAAAGAATTGACAGGATTCGTAATACAATGCTGCGCTCCAGAACCAAAATTGTCGATGTTGGAGCTGCAACCGCTAAGCTGAAGTGGAACTGGGCGGGTCATCTAAGCCGTATGGGCCCAGAGAGGTGGGCAAAAGTCGTCACTGACTGTGTTCCGCGTGACGGATATCGCAAACGTGCCCGACCCAAGCGGAGATGGCGGGACGACCTTACAACCTTTCTGCCGGACTGGCAGGAAGTGGCCATGAACAGGGAGGATTAGAAGACAAAAGGGGAGGCCTTTGCCCAGCAGTGATATACAATCGAGGCTACATAAAAAAAATAAATTGTTTAGTTGCCCCGACTACACGTGATTCAGTTTTCGTTTCTTCTTTTCCGTCAATGGTGGTCTGGAAGAAATTACTCTTAGTAATAAGTCCGCCACTTGTACCGTACTGTTTCTAAGTCTCTTATGTAATCCCTGGTGTACATGCAATAATAGTACATTATTGCAAAGGCAGCGAAATAGGCAATTGCAGTTCGAGTATGAGTTTGAACTTCTTTTGATTTCGCTGGAAGCAGGTTTTCCATCGCTAATTTAGCTTCCGATCTTAAATCTGGTGAAGTGCAGTCAATGTCCATTTCATTTTCATTTTCAGAATCATCGGAACTCATTTTAATTATTAACCATATAACAACGAACTCCGCTTTACTGCCAAGTTTTTATTTTTATTTTACAGTTTGCGCCGAAAGGTAAACGCATCTGTGGCTACACAGCCACGAGAACGCAACGATAGATGAAAGAGTTCTGAATTCAAACAGCATTCACCGTTTCATACAACATTGCCGGTGCGCTCTTCGTTCCAAATTCAAAGAATGCGCCGGGAAGTGATTTTGGTTTTTCAGTCTTCGTAAATATGATACTTCGCGTGTTCTTTATTAAAAAGTAATGATAATATTTCCGCGCATGTTTAAGAATAGTATATTTCATGACAAGTGCGGAAAGGCTGTCATTGCAAAGAGTTCCGACGAATGTCTACCCGAGCCGAGGCGCAGCCTAAGGCGAAGGAAGTTCCGCACGTGTACTGAACGACTAATTTTAATATAGTTGCGAAAAAATAAGCAATTTAATAAAGGAAAAATAGGTATTTGGAAAATGGCGCCAACCTTAAAAAAATATAAGCAGAGATTTTTTTTCTTCACCCATTCTAGTAGGCAAAGGGAACTATGCCCATACAGCCAAGTCTTCAGTAGAATTATTTTTTTGATATGAAATGAAAATTGAAATTTAATAACTTAACTCATTCAATCAAATCATTAAATCTGATATTGAAACAAATTAGTAACCCTTACAAAACTTCTATGAATTTTTTTAGTAAAAACTTCATGGTTGGTTTTTCTTTTTAATAGACATTATTTTGACAGTTGGGAAAGAAAAGGCACGAGTGCGGTAAATGTAAAAAAAACACGCGTGTGTAATAGCCCCCATCCCGCACGCTATGTCCCTGTAATACGCAACTTTTTGAGCAACTGTCTTAAAAAAGAGTATTATATCTATCTATCTGTTTAATTAGCGCCCATTAATATTTGAGGCTTAAGACTTTCCTGTTGGGTCAACGAAAATGTACACCGTGCAAATAACACACGCAATCATATAAACAGAACTACGCAATAGGAAAGCGAGGCGTTGCTTCATGCTAACAGACACACGGAGTCTGCTCTCTTATTAGATAATAACGTACCTAACTCGGAACCCAGCAAGCTTAGAAATAGAAACATTTATTTAGATAGTTTATTCTTTATTATTGGCCTTAAAAAACCTATTTAGAACCTAAAAATTCCTCCCATGCCGGGATTCGAACCCGCGACCTCTGGCTATCCGTGCCAGCGTTCTATTCAACTGAGCTAATGGGCGACTCACCGGCATCAGTGAAATTTCGTACCTCTTTACACTATTCTCTGTATTACGTACACGGGTTAGTGCATTAAAAATAAAAAAATATATACTTTTTGCATCTACTTCATGAGATGATTTACAGAGCGCCCAGTGGTATCTTCACCCACACTAGATGGGTGACGGGACCACTCCGACGCTGTAGTGCCTGGGACACGGTTTTATAGATGGTGTAGGCTTGCCCAGCACCTATACCATCCTGACAGCTTAGTCAGCCTAGCCCACACGAAAGACTAGTCAATACGTGCGGAGACAACCAAGCCGCGGGTTTCCTCACGATGTTTTCTTCACGGTTAGCGTGTTGTATTGCGACTACAAATTCGCAAATGTACGTATCTTTGAAATTAAACAAAGTACATGCCCGCACTGGGGATCAAACCTGGGGCTGTCGCTTGCGAGTCCATGGTTCTACCCACTGAGCTACCACCGCGTACACTTGGAACCTAGCAAGCTTAGAAATAGAAGCATTATTATTTAGATACTGTAGGCACAAAGTAAGCTGTGTGGTGTCGGCCTAGAGAATAGCACCAACCCAAATTCGTCCCGCGGGTGTCGTAAAAGGCGACTAAGGGACACAAACCGGGGGGTGGGCAGCAGCGCCCCCTGCAGTACAATTCCACCAAACTGCGATCTCCAACCCGCATGCCCAGCGTGGGGATTATAAGCATTGCCCCTTAATGATGGCACAACGTTGCGCAATGGCGCTCATTAGGGGAGGGCTATGTCCAGCAGTGGACTAATATAGCCTGAAGAAGAAAAAATACTTCAGGCATGTTTAGGCATGTATTCATTTATACCTTTGTAATAATCTTGTATATTTGTACATCTACTTCTTTTTTCAATATACTAGTCCAGTCCATCCAAAGGTTGTCTGGAAGAGATCACTTTTAGTGACAAGGCCGCCATCTGTACTCTTAGGTTAGGAAATATCTGTGTAATTTCCATTTTTATGTACAACTACTCGTAGCTAACCCAGCGAACTTCGTACCGCCTAACAATCGATTCTTTATTTTTTTTCCCTCCGTACGAACCTTCCTCGTACTTCAAGGAATTTTCTAAAAAAATAATTAGCGAAATCGGTTCAGCTGCTCTCGAGATTTGCGCTTACCAACACATTCAGCGATTCACTTTTATATTATAGATAAAGTGTTCTCTATCTATCTATCTACTTTTTGTTTAGTTAAATAGATAAGATAAAAATATTGTTTATTGTACACCAGAGCACATACGAGTTTCTTCCAGACAACCTTACGAGAAAAAGTTGCTGAAGGAAATAAGAGACGGGTAGTCGGTGCAAATATGAATATAATTATTAATACACTAGCTAGAAGATATTCTTTATTGTGCTGTAACGATACTTTTTACTACATCATGTAACAGCACTTAACACAAAGCGATATATTAAAGAGCGCTAAATGCTGTTTAAAGTGCTCGTGGCCTAGGCGAACCGAGTGATTGGAATCAATCACTTGGTTAAGCAACAACAGGCGCAATCAGGTACGGTAGGGGTGAGCGTTCCGTGACTACCGCTAGTGGCATTTTTCCGAGCGCTTCCGTGCTTCCCAAGGCACGTTAAGCCGTTGGTACCGGCTGTCATATAATGGCAGTCGTTAAGCCATGTCAGAGGCCTTATGGGAGGCTTCAAAACTTGTGACATTAGGTGCTGTCACTGTCTTATGGGCGGCTTGATAACTTCTGACAGTAAGGCCCGCCACTGTCTTACAATCCTCCACCAACCCGGACTTGGCCTCCGTGGTGGAGTATGGCCTAACCTTCCTGCGATGCAGGAAGAGACCCGTGCCCCAGCAGTGGGGACATACAAGGGTTGATAACGAAATGCTGTTTGTTAGTATATTTAGGTATATTGTTATTTCATTTACAACCGCGGCCCCCACAGGACAGGCTCGGCCTAGTGTGGGGACAACTGCTTAATTATAAGTCTTTAAAAAAAAACTATGTAACTGTACATGAATATAATAAAATACCCTAATTTTAAGGATACCTGTTAAAGAATTTTGGGAGACAAATAAATTTCATTTCATTTCAATAGCAGCTGTTTTTGTGTTTTAAATTATTGGAATAATATCGTTACGTTTTTTTTAGGTGTCAGTCGTGTTGAAATCCGCAGCTAGGCTTGAATTTAGACTAGAATTGAGAAACGAATGTTGCGTTGGTTTGGACATGTGGAGAGGATGACGGATGAAAGATTGACGAAACAAATATAGACTGCGAATGTGAGTAGAAGGGCTGGTGAGGGACGTCCCATGCGGACATACATCGACCAAATAGGGGATGTATTGGCAAAGGGGAAGATAAAAAGTACCCGGAACGTGCGTGCATGCAACGACTTATGAACGTTGACGAAGCGAAGGTGATCTGTCAGGATCGTGGCAAGTGGCAGTCCCTGGTCTCTGCCTACCCCTCTGGGATACAGGCGTGAGGTTATGTATGTATGTATGTATGTATGTATGTATGTATGTATGTATGTATGTATGTATGTATGTATGTATGTATGTATGTATGTATGTATGTATGTATGTATGTATGTATGTATGTATGTATGTATGTATGTATGTATGTATGTATGTATGTATGTATGTATGTATGTATGTATGTATGTATGTATGTATGTATGTATGTATGTATGTATGTATGTATGTATGTATGTATGTATGTATGTATGTATGTATGTATGACCGCGACTCGGCAAACGTAGCGTAGGACGCCCTCCGACCAGGTGGGATGACGATCTGCGAAAAACTGCCGCCAGATGCTGGATGCAGCAAGCTGAAGACAGGGCGCTATGGCGCTCATTAGGGGAGGGCTATGTCCAGCATAGGACTACATAATATAGCCTGAAGAAGAAGACGTAATTTAAACAAAAGCACTTGGTACGTGCCGGGAATCGTATTCACGACTCCTACAAACCGCGCTACCACAGCGCTCGGTTTCCAAATCGTTAACAATATTTTAAGTGAATGTTCGTCACATTACGATAAGCGGTAAATGATTTAACAGTAATGGTATGACGTACACATTTGTAAGCTTTGCTTTTTTATTTTAGCTTCGGGACAAACCAGCAATGGTTTAACGGAGCAGTGAACGAATGAAATGTATATTTCGGCCTCGGTGGCGCAGCGGTTTGGCACGCTGTCTGTGCAACCGAAGGCCTCGGGTTCGATCCTCGGCCGGGTCAAACTAGGAAAAGAACTTTTCTAGTTTGTCTCGAGTCTTGGATGTTATCTAAATATTTATTGTATTAAATCTATCGCCGTGTTAGCACCTATAACACAAGTAATTCAGTTGTACTTAGTATAGGGCCAACGAGGTCTGTGTAATATGTCATTATAACATTATAAATTTTAAAAAAAGTATTCGATAATTTCGATTTTGGGTTCGAGACTGCAAAACAAAGTTGTAGGAAGTACCGTAGGTACTGTAAGTTGTACGTTCAAATAATATTTTCACTTCTCATGTTCTGAAATTTTCGTGCACAAGTGCATTAACGTATCTACTCATAATACATCCCCTATTATGTCGATGTATGTCCGCCTGGGACGCCCCTATTACCAGCCCTTCCACTCGCATTCTCAATATTATTATATATTTGTTTCGTCAATCTTTCTTCCCTTATTCTTGAAAAAAGGATAGCAAATCCATGTACAAAGGGTGTATTAATTGATTTGATAAAGTCTGTTGGGTCAGATAGTATCTAATACTAATATATTATTTGTTCTTTTTTTTATGTGGATTTTGATTTATCTGAAATAAAATATTATTATTATTATTATTATTATTAAAGAAAATTATGCACTGGTAGGAAATTTGCTGTGTGGTGTCGGCCTAGAGAATAGCACCAACCCAATTCTTCTTGCGGGTGTCGCACAAGGCGACTAAGGAACACAAACCGGAGGGTGGGCAGCAGCGCCCCCTGCAGTACAATTCCACCGAACTGCGATCCCCAACCCGCATGCCCAGCTTGGGAATTATGGGCATTACCCCCCAATGATGGCACAACCTTGCGCTATGGCGCTCATTAGGGGAGGGCTATGTCCAGCAGTGGACTAGTATAGCCTGACGACGATGCACTGGTAGCCAAGAGGTAGAATACCGCCTTTTCACGCACAGAGACGTCACGGACGCAGTGTACAAAGTCAAAGTCGTACAGAGAGCAATGGAAAGAGCTATGCTAGGAATTACACTTCTAGACCGGATCCCGAATGTCGAAATCAGACGCCGTACAAAGGTGGTAGATATCGGCAAACGAATTGCGACTCTAAAGTGGAAGTGGGCGGGACACTTGGCCAGGCGGAATGATGGCAGATGGACGAAGGCAGGGACAGAGTGGCGGGTGTGGGAGGGGGAACAGTCGGTGGGCAGACCAGCAGCCAGATGGTCAGAAGACCTATAAAAACCTATTTAGAGGCTAAACATTCCACCCATGCCGGGACTCGAACCCGCGACCTCCGGCTAACCGTGCCAGCGCTCTCCGAACTGAACCAATGGGCGACTCACCGGCATCAGTGAAATTCTGAACCTCTTTACAAAACTCCTTGTACTACGTACACCTTAGCACGGGTTAGTGCATTAAAAAGAATATAATCAGATGACCTATGTAAAGTTGCCGGCAAACAGTGGATGAGACTAGCGCGAGAACGTGCTGGCTGGCGTGGAAATGAAGAGTCCTATACCCAGCAGTGGGGTTTACCGGGCTGATGATGATGGTGATGACTTGTGGTCATGCGGCAAACATGACCAGCCCTGTTCGCGCGAGAATCGATCGCGCGACGTAATCATGAATCTGTGGTCACTCATTCATTACTCATTCGTTCCGGTGCCGTCGCGCCGCTACTAATTATCTATCCATCTGCAAACACATTCGCACTGTGACATACGCGCGTGATAAGAGCTCGAATTCTCGTGAAGTGATAGACATTTGGTGACCAATAAACTTTATCAGCTCAAAGAACAATATTAGACTATAAGTTGTAACGGTGCAAATCTCTTTACACCATTTTTATTTCTTTTTCTATCTATCATTTTCAAATATTTAAATTACGTCACTCATTCTTCGATTTCCCTCATTTTTCATCACTACTACTTTACCCTTTGACCAGATCTGACTTTTCACCTGCTTATCCGTTCTTTATCCAGTTTTTCTGTTTTAATATTACTAAGTACATACTAATCTACAAATATAAGCACACCTAAAGTCGTTCCAGAGTTTATTTATTATTATAAAAGTTATAAAACGTTCCAAAGTGAACAGTGCAGGAGTGTTCCCCGTGCGGGACGCATCAGCTCATCCATCACCGCTCATCATCTGCCCAACAGCTCAAATCGATCCAACATCCACCATCACCAAGCAAGTCCATTCACATCACCTCCCATTCCGCTCTCTCGATCAGCCCATCGTGAGGTAGACCTAGCCGACACTGGCTAACTACCAAGCCCAGTGCCACTTTAACCTGGCTGTCACAACTCCAGCATCCGCAATTTTCGTTATTGAGCGCTGAGTCGGTTTACGGTTTGTTCTCGGCCGATGTTTAGGTATATCAAAGATATAATTACTTGGTGCAAAGTGTAGCCGTTTTTCAATTTCCACGCCATCGTAAAACGTCAATACAAACTTCATAGCATAAGAAATGGGTATAATATCTGACAAATGACGTGAACAAAAATCTGCGCAGTTGTGACGAATTTTTGATGAACACTTTATCACAACCTTTTGTCATTATAACAAATCATCATCAGCCATTTTACGTCCGCTGCAGGACATAAGGCGGACATACATCGACCAAATAGGGGATGTATTAGCAAAAGGAAAAACAAAAAGTACCCGGAACCGGCGTGCGTGCACGCAACGACTTATAACCCGTGCTAAGGACAATTTTAAAAACCTATTTAGAGGCTAAAAATTCCACCCATGCCGGGACTCGAACCCGCAACCTCTGGCTATCCGTGCCAGCGCTCGTCCAATTGAGCTAATGGGCGACTCACCGGCATCAGTGATTTTTCGAACCTTTTTACACTATTCTCTGTATTACGTACAGGCAGCGACATCTGGCTTAAGTAAATTGCATCACTTACATTTACATTACATTTTTAGCCTCTAAATAGGTTTTTAAAATTGTTTGAAGGTGATCTGTCAGAATCGTGGCAAGTGGCAGTCCCTGGTCTCTGCCTACCCCTCTGGGATACAGGCATGAGGTTACCTATGTATGTATGTATGTATGTATGTATGTATGTATGTATGTATGTATGTATGTATGTATGTATGTATGTATGTATGTATGTATGTATGTATGTATGTATGTATGTATGTATGTATGTATGTATGTATGTATGTATGTATGTATGTGTGTATGTATGTATGTACCTATGCAGGATATAAGAAAGTGAAAGCGAACTAAATTTATTGCCAAAACACAAATTAAACTCAAAAATAAATTATACACAGAAAAAAACTAAAAATTTACATAAATGCAGACAGACATAAGATCAACTAAAATCATAGAAATTGAATCATTGGAACAGACATACCGAAATAAATCTATGTCGCGTAACGTTAGTACTAGACATACGTAGTATCTTTATATAGTCTGTGTCGTGGACTACGAAATGTTACACCTATAAGCGCACAGCTGCGGGATCGGCACGGCGTTTGGTCGGGATGTCCTCTCCATACGTAGTACCTCCTCCAAGCCTCGCTCATGGTTGTCCAAGCTTCACGGTCTTGTGTCTTCCGCATCCAGCGACTCCCCGCCACCGTAAACAGGTAGTCAGACCATCTGGTGGAGGGCCGGCCCACGGTCACCAGGTCTGAACTTTTTCGCCCCAACGGTTCGGTTCTTCAACCTACGTGACGCGCCAACGCCGACTTCAACTGAGAAATTATTTTAATTAATTTTAAATATTCCTTGAAGCGCTCGTGGCCTAGTAGACCCAAATGATTGAAATCAATCACTAGTGTTAAGCAATAACAGGCGCGGTCGGGTGCAGGATGGATGACCATCTCGTGACTGTCGCTAGCGGCATTTTTTCCGAGCGCTTCCGTGCTTCGCAAGGTACGTCAAGCCGTTGGTCATGTAATGGCAGTCGTTAAGTCATGTCAGAAATCTTATGGGCGGCTCGATAACTTCTGGCAGTAAGGCTCGCCACTGTCTTACAATCCTCCATCAACCGTGGTAGAGTATGGCCTACACTTCTTATGATGCAGGATAAGACCCGTGCCCCACCAGTGGGGATGTCCCCACTGATGCCTTTGTATGTACAAAGACATCATGCATTGGTGTGTAGGCAGTTGGGTAGGTAGTAACTTTCAGATCAAAGATTTTATTTATTATTTGTTAATTTGACTAAACAAAATACGAAGAATTATTCCGTCAATGACACAGGAATAACAGCCTTCGGAAGTCAAAGGCCTTTGTTCAAGGTATACGCCGGGCATTATATAAATGATTTATGTGTGTTGATTTACGGTTGAATGAATCATTCGTGAATCATTGCTTGCTTTCTGCACTCGAGGTAGGTCGGGCTAGGGTGTATACCACTTACCCCCCGTTTCTCGTCCGCTAAAATCTTCTTTATTGATTTATTGAATTTCGTAAATCATTAAGTTTATTACTGTTTTTTGCAATCAGGGTACAGACTCGAGTATATAATATAAACTTACCTCCCGTTTCTCGTGCGCATTCATTCTGTACCGGTTTTCGGCACTCAAAGTTCAGGCTGAAGTGTAAAGATTAAAGAAAATACTTGGTATAAGATAATAGTGTAGTTTTTTTATTATACTATTTTTATTTTTAATGCACTAACCCGTGCTAAGGAAAAATTTAAAAACCTATTTAGAGGCTAAAAATTTCACCCATGTCGGGACTCGAACCCACAACCTCTGACTATACGTGCCAGCGCTCTACCAATTGAGCCAATGGGCAACTCACCTCTGTACTCTGTACGTAATACAGAGAATAGTGTAAAGAGGTTCTAAATTTCACTGATGCCGGTGAATTGCCCATTGGCTCAATTGGTAGAGCGCTGGCACGGATAGCCAGAGGTTGCGGGTTCGAATCCCGGCATGGGTGAAATTTTTAGCCTCTAAATAGGTTTTTAAAGTTTTTTTATTATTATTATGTAGTGAAATCGTTCGGCTTAATGGCCTAGTTCAGCCGAGTGATTGGAAACAATCAATTGTGTTAAGCAACCACAAGCGCCGTCAGGTGCTGGATGGTGACCGTCTCGTGACTACAGCTAGTGGCATTTTTACCTAGCGCTTCTCTGCTTTGCAAGGCACGCTAAGCCGTCGGTGCCGGCTGTCATGTAATGGCAGTCGTTGAGCCATGTCAGAGGTCTTCGTCTTCTTTTTCTTCAGGCTATATTAGTCCACTGCTGGACATAGCCCTCCCCTAATGAGCGCCATAGCGCAAGGTTGTGCCATTATTGGGGGGTAATGGCCATAATCCCCACGCTGGGCATGCCCACCCCCCGGTTTGTGTCCCTTAGTCGCCTTTCTTCAGTCAGAGGTCTTATGGGCTGCTGGATGACTTCTGGCAGTAAGGCCCGCCACTGTCTTGCAATCCTCCACCAACGCGGACTTTGCCCCTTGGCTTTGTCAGTCATTTCAGTTCTTCAAAAATGGCTTCTTCTAATTGAACTCTATCTTCCTCAGGTACTAACAACGTGAAAAAGAGTCAAACATTTGAAAATCGCAAACACCTATCGCACCTTCAACATGGAGAAAGACACGAAGACCTTAGGCAGCGAAAATATGGACGCGTTCAAGTAAGTGCCATCAAATGAAACCGAACATGTATTTCAATTTAAAGAATAAATTCAGAGTCTTTCTATTGAATGTCAATTTCTGTTGTTAGAGAGCGGTTTCGCACCACTACCGAGGCTTCGAATCGCGTCGATCCGTGAAAATACGGGTCTAGAAACCTCGGACCTAATTCGAACATTGCGTACGCACTAGACCGGTCTCTGATCTAAATCCAAGAAGTTCAGAGGGTAAATCCAAGCTGTCTCATAAACATGGTTATTTTCTACTCGTGGGGTAACATGACGCAAGCATGCGCTGCTACACAGAACAGAACTAAACTGGATGCCTGTCGCCCCAGCCACGCCCCGCTCTCGTACGCATCTCGGATTCGGTCCGTCAATAAATAATCTTATGCCAAATGGAGATTGTCGGATAGTGAAGAGACATCGGATGTTGGAAGCCGGATCTAGTGCTTAAATTACTGTAGAAATGCCCCCCCCCCTTTCTTTGGCTATACTCCTCCAGCCGCCCCCAACAATTGGCCTCAAATCACTCAGCATCCCACGCTGCATTTTCCAGTTCGTGGTCTCCATCCCACATCCTTTTTATCAAAAAAATCCATCTAATCTACTCACATGCATACATTGACCCTCGCCTGTCTCGGCAGGACTTTTCCCTTGCTATGATCATCATGAACCCTTTCGCTTCGTCAAGACTCATTAATCACAGCCTGTCTAATCTAACTGCCCTCAGCACCCCTTACATCGAGGACGGTCTCAACGGCAACGACCCAGCAACTCCAAACCGGGAGCTCCTAAAAAACACTGACAACCCAACCACTGACAGAGAAAAGCCAGACTCCATAGCTGGATTCTACGATGGAGCAGTTATATTGGTTACTGGAGGCACTGGTAAGTGTTGAAAAATAGACTACAAAGAAATTGCTCTCATCAAAATGTGAAAATTACTTTGCTAAATTCCGCCAAAAATCCCACAAGCACCAAGGTTACCTAGTTAATGCACCGCCCTCCTTCCCACTTTTTCAGGGAAGCAAGATACGAACACACCACCACCGACAACAATACTTGTGTGAGAAAATACGCGACGCGTTTCGCCTCTAACACGAGGCATCCTCAGGCTCACAAGTGCAAGTAAAAGTCAAAGTAAAAGTAAAGTCACTTGCACTTGTGAGCCTGAGGATGCCTCGTGTTAGAGGCGAAACGCGTCGCGTATTTTCTCACACAAGTATTGTTGTCGGTGGTTGTGTGTTCGTTCGTATATTGAAAAGGGGGAGGGAGGGCGGTGAATTAACCAGGTAACCGGATGGCGCTTGTGGGATTTTTGGCGGAATTAAGCAAAGTAATTTTCACATTTTAATGCTATTATAGATTTCCGCAAAGTAACGCCCGGTTCCATACAATTGCTCTCATTCGAGAGGTCACAGACAGAGCAGGACGACGGTCAGTGGGCAGACCAGCAGCCTCTTGGTCTGACGATATTGTTGAGTCGGAAGAAAGTCCGTGGATGCAGATCTCAAAGGATAGTGAGAGATGGGTTTTGGTGGAAAACTTTTGCAGCTATCAGTGGGCAGCGGTAAGCTAATGACGATGATGATAATGACGTTGATGAAAAGCCGTGTTAGAAGGTGAATAATCCAGATAGACGCTTTCATGCAGGAAAAAACTGCTCGACATATGTATCTTCGCCTGTATTCTAACTTTGTCTAGATCTGAGATTAGTATCGGCACTCGGTATATCCATGAAAATAAATAATCAACTCCAATGTCCAGCTCAACCTTAGTTTATATTTTGGTAAAATAATTATCACATAAAACAATCCCTTGTCCTGATCCCAAACTAGGATACCCTGTACTATCGTACAGTAGTAACCAGGCAAGAATATCACGAACATGGAAATGCACCTTGTAAACGTTAAACTCACCTAATTTATTCTTAACAGGCTTCGTCGGAAAGGCTCTCCTGGAGAAACTACTGAGGAGTTGTCCGGGCATCGACACCATTTACATTTTGATGAGGCCCAAGAGAGGGCTGACTGTGGAACAGCGTTACAAGGAATTGCTGAAGAATATGGTGAGATTATACGATAAGTGGGCAGTCCCCCACCAGATGGTGTGACTACATACTTAAGGTAGCTGGGAGTCGTGGGATGCAGACTGTCCAAGACCAAGAAGCTTGGAAAACCATGAGGGAGGTCAACTCCTCTCCTGGGTTATTCCATTAATCCCCATTGAAAATCCCCATTGATGGCTGCAGTGGGCGTCGAAGGGCTGATTATGATGATACAAATTTACATTCAAAACAATAAATAATGTATAATCATGGACGGAGACACGAACTTACGACAAGGTTTTGCAGGGTAAAGAAGACAGGGACAAAGAAAAGTGTCATAGCTCTCTATCTCGCAGGTGCTAGTAGGTACAGGAGAGAAATATGGAATTCTTCATTATTTTGAGTACTTTCTGTGCAAATTTCGTATGTTGTTGTTGATAAAACGATGGGTCAGACATGGTAGCGACCGAGTGGTCCCTCCAACCATCTGGTGTGAGTGATGGTGTCACTGGACGCTGTTAAATCATCTCATTACTAGATTAGATTAGATCTCTTTATTGTACACACCAGAAAACAAAATATTTAAAAAGACTTACATAAAGTATTGGCGTATACAACTGGCGGTCTTATCGCCAAAAGCGATCTCTTCCAGACAACCTTGGGATGGATAGAACTGAAAGATGAAGATCAGTTTTCAAGGGTCACAATTTTATTGTTGCTAAAAAAACTTACCCAGCATTTCCTCAACAGGTTTTCGACCGCATACGCGCACGCTGGCCGGAACGACTTGCCAAACTGTACCCAATAGCCGGAGACGTCTCCGCCCCAGGATTGGGCGTCGGGGCTGCTGAGCTGGCTATGCTGGGGACTGGTGAGTGTCCAATCTATTTCCCATCGTCCACTGCTGGATGTAGATAGACAAACCTTTCGGTTTGGGACTGTTAATGTATTAGACACATATTTTGATACTAGCTATTCAGTCTCTTTGAAATATCGATGTGTTTTTTTGAGTACAAAAAGTAAAAAGATACATAGAAATAATAGTCTATAAATCTTTGTCGGTGCCAAATTGAAGTAAGGTCTGTTTAGCCGTTCTGGCTGATTGAGTAACAAACATCCATTCATTTAGATATATAAAAAGCTAACTATACAACCATAAATTAGTCTCATCTTGATAACGTACATTGGAAGATATCTACAGTCACGGGTTATTTTGTGCAGCAACACATCGAAGAGATAAACGAATACCCTCCACTGCCCCAAGCAACAAGCCGCTCTACATCTGAACCTAATGGAAATAAACACGACAGCGATAAGTTTTTTCTGTGATAAATGGCTATGGGTACTGCATCAAAATATTGCGGGACTTTTAAATAAAAGCGATGCTCTTACAGTTTGCGTAGAGGAGTTATTAGACAAAAACATTAATGTAGAGGTAATATGTTTAACGGAACACTTTATGATGAACGACTGTACTCAATTTCTCGTAATTCCAAACTTTTATTTAGCTTCATGTTACTGTAGAGGTAATATTAAGAGAGGTGGATCATGCATTTTGGTCAAAAACGGTCTGAAATGTAACGAACTAACAGACGTAAAAAAGCTCTCAATAAGCAATGTATTTGAGTGCTGTGCCATTGATTTGATAAGTTGTGACACATTGATTGCTTGTATATATAGAGTACCAAAAGCAAACAATCTGTCACTATTTATGGAAAAACTAGAAATACTTTTACAATTATTGACAAAAAAACGAAACAAGCGTGTAATAATAGCAGGCGACTTTAACATTGACATTTTGAATCGTAATAGAATGACAATTGAATTGGAATATACATTATTGAATTATAATCTCGAACTGAAAATAAATGAACCAACTAGACTTGTAAGTAAGACATGCATAGATAATTTCGCACATAACTTTGGAAAAAGGTGTAATGCTGATGTTATAGATCTATCATTATCTGATCATACTGCTCAGCTTTTAAAATGCCCAGTAAAACGAATGAGTTTAACAAAGTTTTGGCGTATAAAACGCAGAGATTATTGTATTGAGAACCTTAAAAAATTTAGAGAGTGTATTAGTAGCATAACATTCTCTGACATTTACAAGAGTACCGACCCAAATGAAGCTTATGATAGCTTCATGGCTGATTTTATGCTTTTTTACGATCTCTGCTTTCCCTATAAATATGTGACTATTAAAACAATTAAGAAACCTAAGTGGGTTTCACGGGGAATTAAACAATGCTCAAAAAAAAAGAGAGAACTGCTTTGGCTCTATAGACAAAATCCTAATGAAAGCAACAAAAAAATCTACCAAAACTATAGTAACATATACAAAAAGGTAATAAGACAAACACAAAGAGCTCAAAATAATTATGCTATACAAACATCTTCAAATAAATCTAAAACTACATGGCAAATAATAAACAATACAAAACAGACTTTACCTAGAGACTCTATATGGAAGATTAATATTAATGGTTCTTATATTACGGACCCAAAATGTGTAGCAAATGCCTTTAATGACTTTTTTATTGATAAAATTATACCGATACCTGATTCAGGAAAACAAGTTGATTCTAAGATCCCAAAGATTAAAAACTCGATGTTTTTAGCACCCAGCTTACCCTATGACATATTACAAATTATTAAATCGCTAAAAACTACAAATAGCGTTGGATTTGATACCGTCTCTACTAAAGTAATAAAATTTGTAGCATTTCAAATATGTAATCATCTGAGTCATATAATGAATTTGAGTATAAGCGCTGGCAAGTTTCCGAGCCGATTAAAGACTGTTGTAGTAAAACCGCTATTAAAAAAAGATAATAAGGAATTAATGGCAAACTACAGACCTATTGCGCTTATACCAATATTTTCGAAAATATTTGAAAAATATCTGTACAAAGAAATATATTCATACTTGGAAAAAAATGCTATCCTAACCAATGAACAAAAAGGCTTTCGAAAAGACAAAACAATCAACATGGCAATCTATGATTTTTTAAACGTAGTAATGGAAAATGTAGACATAAAAAATCCTGTTACATCAATCTTCATGGACATGACACAGGCATTTGACTACGTTGATCACGCTATCCTACTAAACAAACTAATTGCATATGGCATTAGAGGTAATGTGACCGAACTTATAAAATCTTATCTCACTAACCGAGTCCAATATACAGAAATATCGGAAATTAATACCCAATCAAAAAAAAACCACTCATACACTTCAAACAGACGCACACTTAACTACGGCGTTCCTCAAGGAAGCGTCCTCAGTCCGCTCCTTTTCATAATATATATAAACGATTTACCCAGGTTTACAGCTTATCCGATGTCCCTATTTGCTGACGATAGCACATTTACTATAAATAGTGATGCCCAGATAACTACGAAAACAATATTAACGAAGCTCTAAAATCAATAATAACATGGCTAGATAATAATAACCTTAGAGTTAATCTGAGCAAAACCAAACGAATGCATTTCAGTCAAAGAATAATACCATCTGACCTAAAAATTCACTATGATGACCAAACAATAGAAGAAGTATCAGCTACAAAATTTTTGGGATTAACTATAGATAAAAAACTGAATTGGAAAGCACATAATGAGACAGTATGTAAAAGAGTTAGCTCCTCGTCATACGCGCTTTATAAACTTGCGACCAAAATAAACCCAGATGCCCTTCGGATTGCTTATCATGGAATGGTTGCCTCAATATTAAGATACGGTATAATCTTTTGCGGCAACTCGACGGACAGAGACTCTGCCTTTAAGGTACAAAAAAGGTGCATAAGAACTATGTTTGGTCTGAAAACAACAGACAGCTGCAAACCGTATTTTGAAAAATTTAAAATTCTTACATTGCCCTGTCTCTACATTTACGAAGTGGCTGTCTTTGTCAAAACGAACCCTAATCTTTTCCCTCCACTCTCAGTCGTCAGCATTCGCACACAGCGAGATAAAAGTAGAGTTTGTGTGAAAAAAGCAAATACTGCGCTGTTACAGAAAAGCATATTTTGTATGGGTCCTGTAGTTTATAATAGAATACCGAAGGAATTGCGAGAATTAAGTACAAATAATTTTAAAACCAAATTAAAGTGTCTATTAGAACAAAAAGTTTATTATAATATAACAGAATTCTTGACAGATGATAATTTCAGCTAAGACATTGACTGACATTCTAATATAATTTGTATTTTAAATTGACATTTATTCTGGTTCTGTTTACACAATTTGACATGCAACAAAAATTTAACTTATTCATTTATTTTTAATTTTTTATTATTTTCATTTTAATATATCATTAACTCTATTTCAAATTGACATTATATTTTATTACTCTGAAAAATTTTTATTTGAATTTGTTGACATTTTTATATTATTGTTTCTAATGGTGGTGCCTTTTTTATAATTTGTACGCCTCATCAGGCAGAGCATGTATAGAACTAATTATTTTTTATATACATCCTATCAATGAACTCATGCTTCACAAATAAAAATCTTTGTCTTGTCTTGTCTTGTCTTTGTAAGTGACGCTTGCCAAAGTTTTTATGATCTTCGCGGTACACCAGATATACCAGAGACAGTAATTGCAAATCACAATAAAAAGAAGGCTAAATGGAGGGCCAAAAGCCGTGCGTTGTGGTAGCCCTATGTCCAATAGTAGCAGCAAATACGAGCTGACCGATGAAATGTAGATTGATAGTCTTTCAGGTATTGGTATTCACTTGTTCAATCGAGTTGATGTTCAGTAAATGCATTTACTCTGTAGTAACGGTGCTGTTCCACTCTGCCGCGACGGTTCGCTTCACCGAGCCGCTCCACGCTGCGACCCAGCTCAACGTTCAGGGTACGGCGAGCCTGTTAAAGCTGGCTGGCTGCATGGGGAAGCTGAAGGTATTGTTATACTTCTTTTTCTTTTGGCGCCTAATGTTTTGTTAATTACTTTGTTTTGTGGTGTCTCATAACTGTTTTTGTAATAAATGTGTTTTTCTTCTGTCTTCTTCTTTAACGTAGGTTCCGTCAGCTCCTCTTATTCTTCTTCATTTTTTGACTAGCGAAAAATGTTTACAACCTTCAAGGGCTCCAACGTTTCTAAGCCACGACATTGCAAATACTTGAATTAGTTAAACTTAATAAGATGCGTAATTATGACAATTTTGTTTATCTTGTTTTTTTTAGTCCGGGAATTTACGCTAGCAAAACTAGAAATCTTAATAACTCTATCTTTGACTTTATCTACTCAATTATTTACATCTGTGCAACCACTACTTTTAATAGTTTACTTTTTCACCTGTTTGATTTTTTATCACATCTTTTTCTCTCCGTCAGGCTCTAGTCCACGTCTCCACGGCCTACAGCAACGCACCACAAAGCCACATTGAGGAGCGAGTGTACACTCCCCCTCACGATCCGGAGACAATAGTGAGCTGCACTAAAATGCTGCCTCCTGAAAGCGTCAATGTACTAGCTGAGACCTTACAGGTAACTATCACTTCCTCATTCAATCAATATTTCAAGCTATCTAGTCGTTAAACTGCAGGCAGATGCTGGATGCGGCAAGCTGATGACAAGGCGCTATGGCGCTAATTAGGGGAGGGTTATGTCCAGCAGTGGACTCATATAGTCTGAAGAAGAAGAAAAAGTCGTTAATAATGTCATCATCATCATGAACCCATTATGTTCCCACCCAGGGGCACGGGTCTCTTCCCTGAGAAAGGTATAGGTCATACTCCACCACGGGGACAAGTCCGGATTGGTGAAGGTTCGTAAGACTAGTCGCTGGTCTTACTGTCAGAAGTTTTCAAGCTGCCCTTAGGCCTCTGACTTGGCTTGACGTCTGCCATCTATCGACGGCAGCCGGCACTAACTGCTTAACGTGCCTCGCGAAGCACGGAGCCGCTCGTAAAAATGCCACTAGCGTTAGTCATAGACGGTCGCACACCCATGCACTGAACGCGCCCTATGTTTTAACCTTCGTGATCGCTTAAGATCGCTTAAGATCTTTCAATACTGCTAGAAGTATTTTTGGTTAGTTTAAAGAGAGGTTTTATTATTTGCAAATACTTCATACCTCTATTACTTTTTATTGGCTGTTTATTCATTCCGCTGTTCGCGTCGCTGCAAACCGGTCGTGGTCGTGCCGTGCGCTCTCGTCACCGTACTACTGTACGCCGTTCTTATCTACACACGCACACTGCGCTGAGCTGTCGAACGCGTCATCAATCGCATAACAAAACAGAAGTCCCACGCGAGTGATCAACATGAACGTAACTTTTTGTGCTGGTGAACGTAGTGCAACGCCTGAGAACGTCAGTGGGTCATCGGATCGTCAGGCAAACGATCCTTCCTCTTTACACCATGCTACAGATGCTTCAGCCAACAACTCACTGGATCTGTTATCCCCTCCGAATTTCGTCACAACCAGAAATCGGCTTAACGATGAAGTCACAAATAAAAGTGAATTTAAACAGTTCGAGGAAAAGGTACTGATGATGTTAACTAGGCATGACGAAAAGATGGCAATCATGCTGAAGGAGTTTGGTGATTTGAAAGCGTCTGTCCAATTTATGAGTGATAACTACGAGGCTCTTCGTAAAGAAATATCATCTGTGCAGTCTAATGTTAAGACAATGGAGGCTAAGCTGCAGAAATATGAGCAAAATGATAAGTTAATCATGGAACTCCATGCCAAAATAGAGACTATGGAGCAGAGGGCTCGCCAATGCAACATTGAAATTGGCAATCTGCCGGAAAAACGTGGAGAGCAACTATCGGAAACTGTTCAGCACATTGGGGAAGTCATCAAGCACCCGATACCTGCGAGTACAATAGTATCAGTCCACCGTGTCCCACACGCCAATGCCAAGAGTGCGCATCCAAAGAACGTGATAGTGAAGTTTAACTCGCAGATTGCTCGCGATAACGTGCTCGCCGCTTACCGTCTGGCAAAAGGTGTTACTTCGGAGGAGCTTCACATTCCGGGTCAGAGTAGAAAGATCTACATGAACGAGCATCTGACGCTGCACAATAAAGAGATTTTTCGAGCGGCACGTCAAGCTGTGCGAGCTAACCAGTACAAATACATCTGGACAAAACACGGCACTGTTCTCGTGCGACAATCAGACACAACGCCTGCTTTCCCTGTTCGCTCGATTGATGACGTCTCCAAAATTAAAATCGTCGGTGCGGAGTAGGATGCTCACGAAGTTAATTCGCGCTTTCAAGAACAAGTTTGTGTCTATCATTGTCTTCGTAACTCTTAATCTGCTTGCGAAATCTTGCTTAGTGTATTCATACATATTGCTATGTGCTCTTATCAACTCAGTGCCACAAATAATTTTAAATAACTTGCTCAAACCGTGCATCTCATCATCCCATCTGTTGAACTTGGAGTGTGCCTTCTGTACTTTCAACCTCTCAGTGCATTTTTTCCAAAGCTATTTGAAGAGAATTAATAATGCTGCAACATCTTTTCTAAGAACCCACATTGCTCCCGATTACTTACTTCATGCTTATTGTGAATTCCGTCTTATTTCTTATAAAACCAATGCTGCAATAATGTTGAAGAGATACAATATAATATTCTACGCTCTTAATTCACATTCTACCCACAGTGACTTGTTTTGCTTGTCACTTTCTTATGACGAAATTAAACTTTCAACAAATTGTAATGGATAAAGAATTAACGTTTTATTATCAGAACTGCCGCGGCTTAAGAACAAAGCTTCATACACTGTACACAAATATTCTTTCTGAGTGTTACGATATTATTGTCCTCACAGAGACGTGGCTAATACCTTCCATAGGTGATAATGAATTCATAGATTCTCGCTATAATGTACATAGGTGTGATCGGGACCGGTTGGCTAGCGGCCGGTCGGACGGAGGCGGGGTCCTAGTCGCCGTGAGGCGCGGGGTAAATGTAGCCCGCTGCTGGCTGAGCCCTGCTCCCGTTCCGGCGGACTCGGCTGCCGGCACCGGCGAAGGCGACGCTTTCTCGCAATTGAAGATGCCACCTATCGTGGATTACGTTTTACTCAAGCTTTCTTCCTCTTCTAAAAATTCTAAAAGCCATATTATTGCAGCGATGTATGTTCCACCCGGACAATCTTTTCAAACGTATAATTTACTATTGAGCTCCATCGAAACTGAGGTGATGTCTGACGACATAGATCAATTTTACTTACTGGGCGATTTCAATGTACCTACACTAGACTGGACCAATAATGGATTTGTTTGCAGGCCGTTACTATTGGATAGTAGTAATTTGACCGATAAATATATATGCCAATTCTTGTATATAACTCAATCTAACCAATTTAATTATGTAAAGAATAATAACGATCGCATTCTTGACTACTTTATAACAAACAATAGTGAATGTGTGTGTGAGCCATCTCTGTATCCGCTTGTACCGCCTGACATACACCATCCCCCTGTACTTTTTAATGTTCGTTTCGAGACAAACTATGATCGTTTACCCCAGAAGTCCACTCCTAAATACAGATTTACTGAGGCTAAATATGAATTTATTAATAAGGACATTCGTAATATCGACTGGTTAGCACTACTCAGCGACCTTTCCGCTGAGTCAGCGTTAGATACATTCTATGAAAATATATATATTATTATAAAAAACCACGTACCATGTAGGCCACACACAAATTCGGACTTCCCAGTTTGGTTTACGCGCCCACTTATACATATTTTTAAAAACAAAAATAAATATTGGATTAAATGGAAAAAATACAAAAATATTAGTGATTATGAGTTGTTTACTATTTTTAGAGACAGGTTCAAGAGACTTAGTAAGGAATGTTTTACTCACTATATAAACTCAATAGAGGATGGATTAAAACAAGATGTAAAAATTTTTTGGTCTTATATACAAACTAAGAGGAGTAAAACCGGTGTTCCTCGTTCAGTAGTTTTCAAGGACAAAAAATCGTCGGAGCCCGAAGGAGTGTGTAATCTGTTCTCCGATTTTTTTAGCTCAGTCTATGAACCCTCCAATATTAATAGTTTTAACCCTGAGACAATACCTGCAGACTCCTCAATTGTTCATTTATCAGATGTCACACTCACACAGGATTCAGTCATAAAGGTCTTAAAGACCCTTGACATTGCGAAGGGTTCTGGCCCCGATGGTATACCTCCATTTTTCCTCAAACACACAGCAGACACAATTTATAGTCCTCTTTTTGTAATTTATAATAAGTGTTTATCAGAGGGAATCGTTCCAAGAGTTTGGAAGGCAGCAAATATCACCCCAGTGCATAAAAGTGGTAGTGTCAACAACGTTGAGCATTATCGACCAATTTCGCTCCTTTCAACTCTCTGTAAAGTATTTGAAAGATTGGTTCACAATGCCATTTACCCCAGCCTGCACACGATTATAATTCCAGAGCAACATGGCTTTGTCAAACAGAGATCCACCGTTACAAATTTAATGCTATTCACAAATTTCCTTTTTCAATCTATGGACAGGCGGATTCAAGTAGACTCAGTGTATACGGACTTTTGCAAAGCATTTGACAAGGTGGATCATTTGTTGCTTCTTCAAAAGATAGCCTTTAATGGAATTCGCGGAAATTTGCTGCGCTGGTTTCAGTCTTACGTAACTAATAGAACTCAAAAGGTCGTTATTAACGGATTTGCCTCCGCTTCTAGTTGTGTAACGTCAGGAGTTCCGCAAGGATCTATTCTTGGTCCGCTCCTTTTTATTCTGTTTTTAAATGACATTTCTATTTGTTTCAAACATAGCAAATTTCTCTTATATGCCGATGATCTCAAAGTTTATAAAACAATTACATCGGTTGACGACTGTAATGACTTGCAACAGGATCTTGACCGTTTTTCGTCATACTGCGTTTCTAATAAATTGAAGTTAAGCTTGACTAAATGCAAATCAATAACTTTCTCGAAAAAGACAAATCTTATTCATCACACATACACTCTCTTAGGCACACCTTTAGATTCAGTTGCTAAAATCAAAGATTTAGGCATTTTACTGGACTCTAAATTACACTTAGATACTCACATTAATAACATCACCAACAAAGCTTTTCAGATGTATGGTTTTATCATGCGCACATGTACTCACTTCAGACGGCCATCCACATTTATTCATCTCTATTGCTCACTAATTAGGTCACAGTTAGAATATGCTTCTATAATTTGGAACCCATATTACGATAAATATTCTGATCAAATTGAGTCTGTACAGCGCAAGTTTTTACGCTCCGTAAATTTTAAATGTTGCCGTTCCAAATGTTCTTATGTCAAATGCCTGTCAAAATTTTCTATGAACTCATTAAAAAACAGAAGAATTCTTCTTGATGAAATTTTTCTTTACAAGTTATGCCATAATGCTTTTGACTGCAGCAAGTTGGTTAATCAAATTTTCTTCAAAATACCCAGTAAATCAAAGAGAATACAAGAATCGTATCCCCACTACTTATTTATGACGGATCCTTGCAGAACGAACGCGGGTGAAAGGGCCCCCTTGAACAGAATAGTTAAGTCTTACAATACCTACTTAAATAATTTAGATATATTTTCTTTATCACTCCCCACATTCCGTGCTCTGGCCATGGAATGTTTTGAAATGGAACTGTAGTTTTTCGCAAATGTTCATCAGTATCTTTATGTTGTTATCCCCAAAAGTGATATTGTTTTTCTTTTCGTGTTTAGAATTCCGGCTATAACGCAAAGCATGCACGGTTTAAAGCAATGTTCAAAAGGCACAAGAATACAATATTAAATTCCCTGTTTTGTTTTTTCAAAATATTTAAACTGTGGTTAACGGTGCTGGTGGTACAATTATTTAATACCTTAAATAATTAAGCATTATGTTAAAGTGTTATTGTACTACTGTTTGTTTTCCTTAATAAATAAAAATAAAAATAAAATAAAATAAGATCGGCAGATAGGGCTACTGTAGTGTGGTGACACCTCACTACATTACTATTTTATCATAAATTTTCATGTTAGAACATACCTAACCGAATGTGAGATCATATTTAATAAGGTGCCACCATAATGTACCACGTTCTAAGCAAATAAATTTATTCTAACGGTCAAATTAGTATGGAATAAATTTAATAATGACCTAATAATACTTGATATTAATATTAAGCATACATGCAAGCTACCTTTTTGTGCCACTCGCCCTGGAAACTATTGGACTTTGGGGTGCCCAGGAAGAGCACCCCAAAGTCCAATAGTTTCCATTTTGTTAAGGAGGTAGGGCGTCGTCTCAGGAACCGTGGCTTTGACTAGCGCTCAGGGGCATTTTTGATGCAAAGGATATCCCTCGCTGTGCAGCGCGGTAATGCTGCCAGTTTTATGGGTATTTTTGGGTCGGATATGTCTCGGGGCGGTTTATCTGATTGTTTTTTTTTAATATAAATTTTGTATTATTTTTCTCTGGCCTTGTGGACGAAATTTTTGTAAATGATTTTTTGTAATATTGCTTACGTTATTTTGTATGCATGCAATAAATGAAACAAGCATAAACAAATATATAAATAAAATATATAAATTTGTTTAATATACGAATTAGCCCAACTAACCTTACAACACTCCTCACAGGCATTTTTATTATAAGATTTTTTGGGACGAATGGTGTATTCTAATACGACATAGAAGTTGCAATGACCACACACGATAAAATTGTAACTGATAAAATAGCAGTTACTACAGTACGTTGAATGAAACATTTTGACCTTGACTTTAGATAGATGTCAGGATTTGGACCCACGACCTCTCATCTGAGGCAAGTTCCACCGATTCACTTTCACTGCATACCAGTATGTGGTAATAGGCCCTCAATATGTAGTCCTATAATTTTAGGGCGATATTACGTGCGTTATGCTACATAAAGTTTTAATACTTGCGTGGATTACGTGTGCTTCTTTTGGTCAATCGACGATTCACCTAGTTCCTAAGTGGACCATGATTTTGATGCGGATCTCGCTTTTGATTTCGTAAAAACTCGTCTTTGACTCAAGAATTGAATGAATAGCAACTATTGCCTATGACTATTGACTTTGCCCGTGTGATGTTCTTTGCTTAAAAAGGGATTATGATTTTACGTCCACACGTTTATATAAGTAGTGTATTAATATATTCATATTTGCACCGACTACCCCTCTCTTATTTCCTTTAGAAACTTTCCGTCGTAAGGGTGTCTGGAAGAAATTGCTTTTAGCAATAAGGCCGCCAATTGTACTTTGTATCTTTACATGTTTTATAATAAAGAATATTCTTATCTTATCTCGACTTCCACTTTGATCGTTGATTAAAAATCAAGCAATCAAAAGATTTTATTCAAAGTATCACAGCTGAGACTAACGAAACGTTACGAGTTGAACTAGTTGCCCATTTCAAAATCTAGATCATTTTGGAGAAAAAATGGACAAAAAAACTCCATAATTAACGAGCAACGAAGATGCATAAGATGAAGATGCTGGTTTAAATTCAAGATATCATTGTCAGCTACTGCATCTTCTTCGTCTTCAGGCTATATTAGTCCACTGCTGGACATAGCCCTCCCCTAATGAGCGCCAAAGCGCAAGGTTGAACCAATAAATAAAATAATATTGCTGATTATACTATTTTTATTTTTAATGCACTAACCTGTGCTGAGGACAATTTTAAAAACCTATTTAGAGGCTAAAAATTCTACCCATGCCGGGATTCGAACCCGCGACCTCTGGCTATCCGTGCCAGCGCTCTATCCAACTGAGCTAATGGGCGACTCACCGTCATCAGTGAAATTTCGGAACCTCTTTACACTATTCTCTGTATTACGTACAGGCAGCGACATCTGGCTGAAGTAGATTGCATCACTTACAGCACCGACTACCTACTTTGCAGTTAGGTTTTTACACGTGTGCCTGTACGTAATACAAAGAATAGTGTAAAGAGATTCGAAATTTCATTTTGGGCATGGGTGGAATTTTTAGCCTCTAAATAGGTTTTTTTAAATATTGCTGATGTTGACGTGTTCTTGAGTTGAGACAGCGACTCGTAAAGGACGCTCTTGGACCAGGTGGGATAACGATCTGCGAAAAACTGCAGGCAAATGGATGCGGAACTGGAAGGTGAAGGCAAGGCGTTAAGGCACTCATTAGGGGAGGGCTATGCCCAGCAGTGGACAAGTAGGTATAGTCTGATGATAAATATGCCGATGATGATAAAAATAAAAAGAAACTAGAAAGTCTTTGTGAACACATTCAGAGAACAATAGAACTTACTCTGCGGGCTTAGCGACCGAAGTGGGTCTTGGCTTCCAACACAAGAAGTCGCCTGTCTCTGTCCTGCGCGGTCTCTTACCAGTCGCCCGCCTGAAGCTCACGCAGGACCTTGGTTACTTCCTCCTTCCAGCGATATCTGGAGTGACCAACCGGTCTTTGCCCGCTTGGACGCCTCAGTACAACAAAAACAGATCAACAGCACAAAATAGCATAGTTTCACAGCTCTATCTTTTTTTCCTCAGGGAGAGCATCCCAACACGTACACCCTGACGAAGGCTCTGGCAGAGTCCATCGTCTACAGCCACGTGGATCTCCCCGTCTGCATTGTAAGACCTTCAATTGGTGAGTGTGACATCAACCCTTTGTATGTTCCCACTGCTAGGGCACGGGTCTCTTCCTGCATCACAGGAAAATTAGCCCATATTTCACTAGGGGGACTAAGTCCGGGTTGATGGAGGATTGTGAGACCGTGGCGTGCCTTACTGTCAGAAGTTATCAAGCTGCCCATAAGGCCTCTAACATGGCTTAACGATTGCGATTACGCAATGCCCAGCCCAGCCCAAGCTCAATACATTTTTTATGAAGTCTTTATACGTCTCAGTGCAGAGCACAGACCTTCTCTCAGAGAGAGAGAGAGAAAGAAAGAGAGAGAGACGGTGAAGGGAAACATTCTGAAACTACTTGCAATTGAAATTGTCAATTCGCGGTAATTATCCCCGTATTCTCTCTCTGAAAGCAGTCCTGTGCCCTGAGGCCTGTTTGAGTTCTGTCACAATCCTAGGTTGGTTTGCTGGAAGAAACACTATCTAGTATTAAGCTTGCATTTGTACGTTATGAACACTTAAATTGCATGTCCCCACTGCTTGGGCACGGATCTTTACCTGCATCGCAGGATGGTTAGGCCATACTCCACCACGGGGGCCAAATCCGGGTTGGTGGAGGATTGCAAGACAGTGGTGAGCCTTACTGTCAGAAGTTATCAAGCCGCCCATAAGGCCATGACATGGCTTAACGACCGTCATTACATGACAGCCTGCACTTCTTTCGTGAATGTTGGGCTCAATACATTTTCATGTACCCTTTATATGTCTCAGCAGAGCACAGACCTCCTCTCAGAGAGAGAGAGAGAGACAGTGAAGGGAAACCTCCTGAAGATTTGTGTTTGAGGTGTTCTACTTGCAATTGAAATTGTCAATACGAGGTAATTAATCCCATATTCTCTCTCAGGCCTATGCCCTGAGGCCTATATCTGGCCTGTCATAATCCTAGGTTGGTTTGCTGGAAGAAATACTATCCAGTATTAAACTCGCATTTGTACTAAAAAGTTTTATAGAGTAAGAAATTATTTTTCTATAATTATATATTATATCAAGAGCTCTGATCAGAGCGAAATCAGGTCGGACTTTTCCGACAAAAAGTTTAGTTGGTTCATCCGGTTATAATTCATTATTGAAATAAAACTGGATCATCCCACTTGACTTTCAGTCAATCATCAATAAAACAAAAAGCTCAGATTTGCCGAATACCAAGCCCGGGTCGTTGGGCACTCCCCCCAATGCATTTTTAATCCACCCAACCACACAACTTGGAAAAACCAAAGTTTAATTCCACTGAAAGCCAAATTGAAACATACAGTATACCAAATTCATAGACAGATTTCTAAATGAACATGTGGAACGAACTGAGAAGGTATAAAAGGACTATTCGTTTTTGAACCTCCCAGGTTGACCCTGACCTCGAAAATAAAAGTAGAAAACCATTGTTCTAATTTTCATTAAAGTTGTCCTTAGCATGGGTTAGTGCATCAAAAATAAAAATAGTATAATCATGTGGGTACGATATCATTCCGATGTAAAAACCTAACTGCAAAGTAGGTAGTCGGGGCTGTAAGTGATGCAATCTACTTCAGCCAGATGTCGCTGCCTGTACGTAATACAGAGAATAGTGTAAAGAGGTTCGAAATTTCACTGATGCCGGTGAGACGCCCATTAGCTCAGTTGGATAGAGCGCTGGCACGGATAGCCAGAGGTCTTTATATATTACAAATGAATGAATTAAAAATTATTTATTGCACTAAAAACAAATTTGTGCAAAGGCGAGCTCAATACTAGATAGTATTTTCTTCCAGCTACCCACGATAACGCGGACACTGAAAAGGGCAGTGCCAGTAAACAATATAATATAGGAGTGATTTATTACATAACCTACGTTAACTAAATATTATACTATTTTTATTTTTAATGCACTAACCCGTGCTAAGGAACTTTAAAAACCTATTTAGAGGTTAAAAATTTCACCCATGCCGGCATTCGAACCCGCAACCTCTGGCTATCCGTGCCAGCGCTCTACCAATTGAGCCAATGGGCGACTCACGGCATCAGTGAAATTTTGGACCTCTTTACACTATTATCTGTATTACGTACAGGCAGCGACATCTGACTTAAGCAAATTGCATTACTTACAGCCCCGACTACCTACTTTGCAGTTAGGTTTAACATTGGAACGATGCCGTGAGTCGCCCATTGGCTCAATTGGTAGAGCGCTGGCACGGATAGCCAGAGGTTGCGGGTTCGAATCCCGGCATGGGTGAAATTTTTAGCCTCTAAATAGGTTTTTAACTAATTATTACAAATATAATTTAAATACACATGCAAGTACGTGGGTATATAAAATAGCACGAAAAATATAAAATTATACTGAAATACATATTTACAAATGTTATTTTCAAGGTCAAAGAGGAGGATAATTAGGTAAAGTGGTCGATAACAACCCTTGCATGTCCCAACTGCTGGGACACGAGTCCTTTCCGTTCCGTTCTATTCTATTCTATTGTACGCTTTGGTGAAATATCTCATTTAACATTTACATACAGGCACATACATTGCTTCTGGCCCCACACTAGGATACCCTGTGTCGTGGGAACCAGAAACAACGACATCACAAACATGTAAACATCCAAGACCTGGGGCTATTTTTTTTGTTTCCAGCCGGGACTCGAACCCGGGACCTCTTGCATGGTAGGTAGATGTGCTACCGCTACGCCACAGAGGTCGTCGAACGTGATTTCCAAAGCGGCACTTCTGGAGTATTCTATTCGACCTATAGAGCCCTTCCTTTGAGAAGCCAGCCATATGGCTTTGACTTTCCGACCTATTAGTGAGCTCCTACTTCACACTCTCACTATGGCTGCACAGGTCACCAGTCATTGAGATCTCTGACAAAAAATATCAATCAATAGCGTATCGTTTACGCGGTTATGGTTTTTTAATGGTCTTCATGGGAACTTGGACTAGATAGACTGAAAATATAATTACAGGGAGCAGAAAGGTCGTTTCGAATACTCGTAGCGGTGGGGTGGAAAAACTGTAAAAGTAGAATAAAACTTTAAAAACCTATTTAGATGCTAAAAATTACACCCATGCCGGGATTCGACGGATAGCCAGAGGTCGCGGGTTCGAATCCCGGCATGGGTGGAATGTTTAGCCTCTAAATAGGTTTTTAAAATTGTCCTTAGCACGGGTTAGTGCATTAAAAATTAAAATAGTATAACCATGTGGGTACAGCGATATCATTGCGATGTAAAACCCTAACTGCAAAGTAGGTACTCGCGGCTGTGAGTGATGCAATTTACTTCAGCCAGATGTCGCTGCCTGCATTACGTACAAATACAGAGAATAATGTAAAGAGGTTCGAAATTTCACTGATGCCGGTGAGTCGCACATTAGCTCAGTTGGAAAGAGCGCTGGCACGGCTAGCCAGCCAGAGGTCGCAGTGCGAATCCCGGCATGGGTGGAATTTTTAGCCTCTAAATATTTTTTTTAAATTGTCCTTAGCACGGGTTAGTGCATTAAAAATAAAAATAGTAAAATTAGAATGAAACTATTAATGACACCAAAAGCAAAAAAATCAAAGGTTTTTTACAGATCACTTTTGTAAACCAACAGCAATCTCTCAATCATATTAATAGTATTTATAGAGCACTGTGAATCTGATCGAGACCTGTCTTATGTAGCCTATAAACGCCCCATTGCAGGGCACAGGCCTTCTGTCAGGGAGAGAAAGAGTGAAATTTCGAACCTCTTTTCAATATTCTCTGTATTACGTACAGGCCGAAAATAATTGATTGTATATAAAATAATTGAAGCTAATACAAGCGCTCGTGGCCTATCATGGCAAATCATAGGCGAATGGCGAATCAATCACTTGGTTAAGCAACAACAGGCGCGGTCAGGTACGGGATGGGTGAGCGTCCCGTGACTACCGCTAGTGGCATTTTTCCGAGCGCTTCCGTGCTTCGCAAGGCACGTTAAGCCGTTGGTGCCGGCTGTCATATAATGGCAGTCGTTAAGCCATGTCAGAGGCCTTATGGGCGGCTTCATAACTTCTCACAGTAAGGCCCGCCACTGTCTTACAATCCTCCACCAACCCGGACTTCGCCCCCGTGGTGGAGTATGGCCTAACCTTCCTGCGATGCAAGAAGAGACCTGTGCCCCAGCAGTGGGGACATGATGATGATGATTCGCCTTTTGCATCTACGTAATGAGATGATTTATACAGCGTCCAGCGGTATCAAAAGTGGAGACATACAAGGGTCGATATGAATACAAGCTACTCGAAATACTAAGCCTGCGCAGACGAAGTCGCGGTCACTAGCTAGTTTAGTATAATTAAAACACAGTGCTGAAGTCGTACCAGTTTTATTATGTATAAAATGTTCTATAACCTCACAAAGATAAAATACACTTTTGTTTTCAGTGACAGCTGCTCTGCACGATCCGTTCCCGGGTTGGATCGATAATATTTATGGTGTCACTGGTAAGCCACATCTTGTATTTGAAGTATACTCTAAAATAAAAGTTTCCATCATGTAGCTATGCTGATGCTGCTATCACTGATAGTGAAAGTGACTGTGATAGTGACAGTGAGAGTGTGATAAGTCAGTCCTTCTCAGCCTCTCTGTTACTGTCAGATTCTCTATCACTATCATAGTTATCTTTCTGTTACTGATACACTATCACTACCATAGTCAGTAATGATCTTTAAAATTAATCATTTAGCTCTATAATTTTACGCGTAGTAAGTATAACCAAATCAACTTTAGAATTCCAACTTTTATCTTTAAAAATATTTGGTTAAATTTGTCTTCTTTTTATTTAATCTGTTTTATTTTGGGGACTTTTGTCACAAGGTGACGACGACAGTTCCATCGTTTCCGTTTTGATCATTAACTGTGTACACTTTATCTTTACAAAGTATACAAAGCCCAATTAGGGATTGTATTTTTATATTATAGGTAAAATCAATTATTTTAGTGCTGTTTTTATTTATTTTATTTTATTTAATAAAATAAATATAGAATAAAAAATATTTCTACAACTTTTTAAAAAGAAATTATATGACACATTTCATTTTTCTTCTCAAAGTGCCTCTCCATTCTGGAGGTTGGCAGTCAGCTCTTTACAGCGATCTCTGTTCAGTGCAATTCTGAACAGCTCCTCTGCGGTTTTAACACCGGTCCACTCCTTGATGTTGCACAACATCCTTCTCCTGCCCGGCCTTTTCTCTTTCCTTCCACCTTGCCCATCAAAATAGTCCGCAGTAATTGGTATTTACTGCATCGCAGCACATGGCTTAAGTAAGCTACTTTCCGCTGCTTGATGGTGCGGACAAGATCCACCTTCGTGTCCATCCGTCTGAGACCTCAACGTTGGTGACTTTTTCGGTCCAGCTGATCCGGAGCATTCGTCGGTAGCGCCACATCTCGAAAGCCGCGAGTCTTTTTTTGAGTTCTTTCTTTACGGTCCATGACTCGCATCCGTAAAGAACGACAGGCCATATATAACAATGCAGGATCTTATTGCGGAGTTTGATGGAGAGTTGCCGAAAGCACAGTACTTTACTCAACGTCATAAATGAAGCTCGGGCAATTTCGAGACGCACTCGTATTTCAGTATCGCTTTCCCATGAAATTACATTACTTACCTTAAATAACATTACAATACACATTACATTTCACACATAAAAGGCTACAGAAATTTTTCGTAAACCTTTTTTATTTATATTGTAAGTTTTAGTTGGAAACCTCTGTTTTTAAGGATATTTTTAAATCCCTCTTTATAATCCCTTTTTGAAGGGACTTTAGGTTTGTAACTCACACACTATTACTCCCTTTTATACGGGACTGTAAATCTATTACTCGCACACCGTTATAATATAGGGTATGACAAATTACTTTTTAAACCTATTTCGTAGTTTCAATCCACGGTGCACCTGCTCCAATGCCCATTGTGCCCTTACACCTGCACTCTGAAGGAGTTGATAGAGGCCAGAGCCGCTGCGATTGCAGTGCCCAACTATTGGGTAGTAAGAATATAGACTGGTCGAATCGCTGGCCCGAAAAGAAGAAGAAGTTTCAATAAAATATTTGGGCCCGATGGTCTCAGACAGGGAAGTACCGTAGTAGTACGTTGTCGCCTTCTCGGTGCTACTGCAAACCTTTGGCCAAAGTAGGAACCAGCCCCCGGGTCTCCTGAAGCGACGGCCAGGCGCGAAGAGATCTCCTCAAAGTGGAGTCGCGCCTCCGGGCCTCATGGCCCCAGAGTCTCTAACCCGAAAGCCACAAATATACAGACAGGGCTATATATTTGTGGCTTTCGGGTCAGAGACCCATTGCTGCATATTTGTGGAGGAGTTAATGAAACAGGAGTCGCGCCTCTAGACCCCATGGCCCCAGAGTCTCTACCCCAAAAAACATGGTTCGAGTCCCGGCATGGGTGCAATTTTAAGCCTCTAAATAGGTTTTTAAAAACTATGAAGTCATTATTTGTATTTTCTCCTTTTATTCTTCTTTTTCTTTTGTTGGTCGCAATAAATGCATGTTTACTATACTTTTATATAATTATTCCCTCAGGCATAATAATGGAGATATCTCGCGGCACGTACCGCTCAGGGTACTGCCGAAAAAAGTATGTGGTCGACCTGGTGCCAGTCGACATGGTGGTCGACTCCTGCATCCTGGCCGCCTGGCGACAGGGCGTCGACAAGTGAGTCATTTTAACTGAATTAGTGCTTGACCCGATCGTGAATTAAAAGGGACACTTTTTTCCTGCTATTCTGGAAAACTACCCAAAAGTTCTCCCAATTAATAGAATCTTGAGAACTTATAATGAATATTGGAAACATATTATCTGGATACGTTTTATGATGGACTGAAGTGTTTTAAATCTTAAATTTCTGGACTCGATTTCAACTTTATCCGTAATATTAGTATTTGTAAGCCTAGAAGCGTTCGTGGACTAGTGGAACCGAGTGATTTGAATCAATCACGTACTCGGTTAAGCAACAACAGGCGCGGTCAGGTACTGGATGGGTGACCATCGCGTGACTACTTCTAGTGGCATTTTCCGAGCGCTTCCCTTCTTAAACCATCTGAGAAGCCTTATGGGCGGCTTGATAGCTTCTGACAGTAATTTCCGCCACTATCTTACAATCCTCCACCAATCCGGACTCGGCCCCTGTGGTGGAGTATTGCTTGACCTTCCTGCGATTCAGGAAGAGACCCATGTCCCAGCAGTAAGGACATACCAAGAGTTGATGACAATCAATTTCTTCTTCTTCTTCTTCAGGCTATATTATGTAGTCCACTGTCAATTTATTTATAGTTTAATTCAGCATTTAACCGTGTATTTTGCCCTCGCAGTCCCGGCCGTTGTCCAGTATACAACGTGACCTCGGGATCGATCAACCCTCTGCAATGGGGTCACTTCACTGATCTGTGCCTCAAGTGGGCTCGCGAGAACCCTACCAAGTAAGTGTACAGTTGAGTTTGTTGGTACGGTCTCGTCGTAATGTCATAGGCTGTCAAAAATGTCATACATATGTCAGAGACAAAAAATCAGCGCTAAAGACTTGCCCATCAGTATGATCTGTGATGCAATTCAATACAATTCACTTCAATCCAATTTATTTCAACGTAAATAATTAACTTTCTATTTGCTGAATGTCAATGTACAATATAAAATGTAAGCCGCTGCCTTCGGGCCGTATTGTAGTGGAGAAAAATGCAGCAGGAAAAAGAACTCCATTCTGACCATCTTTTCTCAAGTCATCCTAATACCAAATACATCAGTTGCCATAATGTAAACCTAATAAGATTGCCATTGACAACCCTAAATGCCAAAGCATTAGTCAAATGTCTCACAATAGTAGAGGAAAACATAAGTGCTGCGAACACACACGAACAGCACTCGTTCACGAGCATAACGCAGAGGTCAGCCATCATCAGTCTCAACCATTTTGGAGGGAGATAGATGACCCGAACACCACGCTACCATTCGAATGACCTTTAGCAAACCTGCAGTTAAGTTTTTGTCAGTTATAGAATGTATCATATAGTTGTTAATATGCAATTACGTCTCATGCAATACCATCTATGCTGAAGAGTCATTAACTTTTGTCTCCTTTTTTTACTTTTCCTAAATTATCTATTTACTTCCCGAGTTCCCGAATATATTGTACCGAAACTGCACTCTGAATTCCGTATCTTTCGATCATCTCGATCATCCGCATATATGGGCCAAGAACGTTTGGCCCAAAATCCTTGCCTTTCGTTATAAGCATTTGTTGAAAAGTAATATCGAACTGTATACTACTATTTTAAGAAATTGTAAAAAATAATAATAATTCATATAAATAAATATTCATGGACATATTACACAGATCTCGTTAGCCCTATACTAAGTACAACTAAATGACTTGTGTTATAGGTGCTAACTCGACTATAGATTTAATACAATAAATACATAGATAACATCCAAGACCCGAGACAAACTAGAAAAGTTCTTTCCTAGTTCGACCAGGCCGGGGATTGAACCCGAGACCTTCGGTTTTACAGTCAGCGTGCCAAACCGCTGCGCCACCGAGGCCGTCGTTTTTTTTCACAAAGGTAATCGAAAGAGCAGGACTTTTCGTAACACAGGTTTTTACGTAGTACGGGGTATTTAACCTTCTTTAAGTTTTATAATAAATATCATTTTCGTCGATAGATGGTAGTTGTTAAGCCAAGTCACAGGCCTTAGGGGCGGCTTGAAAACTTCTGACTGTAGGACCAGCCACTAGTCTTGCCAGCCTTCACCGATCCGGACTTGGCCCCCGTGGTGGAGTATGGCCTATACCTTCCTCAGAGAAGAGGCCTGTGCCCCTAAATACGGACATAATGGGATGATGATGATTCAGAAAGAGTACAATCAAAGTTACAATAAATACGATTTTATTAACACTAGAGGACAGATAGTGGAGAATGCAAAACATTAAAGTAAAAGAGAGAGAGTGTGCATGTGTATGTATGTATGTATGTATGTATGTATGTATGTATGTATGTATGTATGTATGTATGTATGTATGTATGTATGTATGTATGTATGTATGTATGTATGTATGTATGTATGTATGTATGTATGTATGTATGTATGTATGTATGTATGTATGTATGTATGTATGTATGTATGTATGTATGTATGTATGTATGTATGTATGTATTCTACAGGTGCTACTCAACTAATCACACACACACTCACACAAACACACACGCACACGCACACATACAGTCACGTACACACACGCACGTACACACATACACCCCTCCCTCTCCTCGCCCCGTCCACTTCCCAATTTCATTTAATTAAAACATATTCATATTTAATTTGCTCCACTGCTTGATATTGTATAGTAATATTTACAAGAAAAATCTATTCTTGGCTTTATTGTTACAATAATTGTTGGCAGATATTTTTTTGTTATGTTGTGCCGTTCGATTTCCAAATAAAGAATTATAATGTAAATACTAGAAATAAACATAAACTTTTGTTCCCACTATTTAGGCTGGCAAAGGTTAATACATCCTTCATGGGGCATTGTATACGCTTCTATAATAAAATCCCTGAAGATATATTAAGCTTGCCTGAATCGCGGTTCAAAAAATATGTTAGCACACTTTGTGCCAAAAGGGCTACTATAACATAAAGGATTATTTAGATGACAATGAGGTCTGGAATGAAAGCCAGTACAATGTATGAGTTCTATGTTTATAATGTAAACTATGTTAATTAAGGACTTTTGAAAAGACTAAGTTAGGAGTTTTTTTGTCCATTTTTTCTCCTAAATGATCTAGATTTTGAAATGGACACCTAGTTTGAATTGTAACGTTCATTAAGCCGCAGTTTCTGTGCTACTTTGAATAAAACCTTTTCATTTCATTTCATTAATAATAATGATACAAATTGTCCTCAGCACGGGCTAGTACAAGAAAAAGAATATCTAAATAATATAAAAAATAATCACTGATTGTGTTGGTGAGCGCAAATCTCGAGATCAGCTGAACCGATTTTGCTAATTATTTCTTTATAATATTCCTTGAAGTACGTGGATGGTTCTTACGGAGAGAAAAAATCAAAAATTTTAAGAATCGATGACAGGCGGTACGAAGTTCGCTGGGTCAGCTAGTAAATAATAAATTTGGGTTGGTAAGGGTCGTCCCAGGCGGACATACATCGACCAGATAGGGGATGTATTAGCAAAGGGAAAGATAAAAAGTACCCGAAACCGGCGTGCGTGCATGCAACGACTTATGAACGTTGGTGAAGCGAAGGTGATCTGTCAGGGTCGTGGCAAGTGGTAGTCCCTGGTCTCGGTCTACCCCTCTGGGATACAGGCGTGAGGTTATGTAAATAATAAATTGTAAAATTGTTCTCTATCCTTCGCAGATACGTGATGTGGTACCCGAACTTCTCATTTACCGAGTCCCGATTCGTCAACACCTTCTGGGAAGTGACGTGCCACTTCTTGCCGGCCTTCCTCTACGACATGCTGCTGCGAGCGCAGGGAAGGAAAGCCATGTGAGTTTGGACCTTAGGGTAGTATTAATAGAGAGCTCTACCGCTTGAGAATGTTCACGCCAGCAGCGTGTGAACGTTGTACTTTTCGTTGGGCGAAGTGAGCGTGAAAGTATTTCTTAACGTAACGCTGCCGAAACGTAGGGAAATAAGGTAATTATTACGTTTTACTTAATAAATTATCGCGTTTATACACGGTGGTTTTGTATACAGGGCGTCCTAAAGTTATGGGCCATGAAGGGAAAGCACCTTAAATATCGTAGATAGGATATTTTGCTGAAAGAAGACTTTATGTTATTTTTAAAAGATAGTAATTCTGCATTCAAAGATTTTCTAAAAATTTCTTGCCTTGTCTGGGAATCGAACCGACTTAAATTAAAAAAAAAACCCCCTCTTTTATGATGCCAATCGAAAAAATGGCCAAAAACTAATAACTCTTCTTAAGTAACATAGTATTAAAAGAAAGGAACAGCGTGAAATTAATCATTTTAATCAAATTAAAAACATACATGAAACTGCCGTAGTCAATTAAGTTGAAAATTAAAAATGAAAATCAACAGACAGCGGACTCATTAAAAGATTGGCGATTTGCGTAAGACAAGAGGGATCAAATTATTAATATTATTATTATTATTTGATACACTAGCAGCTTAGAGCTGATGCGTGTATGTCTTATCACTGCACTTGATTGTTTTTGGTTTTTACATAATTATCCAGTCTATTTTTAAAACAGTTCACTGAGTCAGCACTAACAATAGAGTCAGGAAATCTTATACAGATTTCAGTGTGTATAAAATTATGACAATTGATTGTGATTGTTTTCGTGGCCCCGGCTGCCTAAACGATCTTAAACTATGACGAAGATTAAACAACATCGGGTGCGTTCAGTGTGTGGATGTGTGGATCGTCTATGACTAACGCTAGTGGCGGTTCCGTGCTGTGTAAGCAGATAGTGGCTTCCGTCAATAGATGCCAGTCGTTGAGCTAAGTCTGAGGCCTTAGGGAGGCTTAAAACTTCTGACAGTAAGGCAAGACCCTAGTCTTGCAAGCCTCCGCCAATCCGGACTTGGCTCCCGTGGTGGAGTATGGCCTATACCTTCCTCAGGGAAGAGACCCGTGCCCCTCGGTGGGGACATAATGGGTTGATGATGACGATGAAATGTAATATAATTAGTGTAATAAACATGAATAAATATAAAACACACACACACACATACATACACACAAACAAACAAACACACGTAAACTCTCACACACAGACACACACACGCACACCACATTTCTATAACTTAACAATCTTTATAAAAATAAGATTCAAAAGTTAATTTTAGTTGTTCAACCTTTATACGTTGTGGAAGAGCGGGTTTCCCTGGCACAGGTATTTTATACTTACAAGGGAATCCCAGCAAAAGTGTATGTAACAATAATTTTGGTTGTATCAATAAATATTTTGTATTTTTGTTTTTTTTTATGAAAAAATAACCCGTGTTCTGCCTTGACCCGCAGAATGATGAAGCTAGCCCGCCGATTCAAGATGGCCGCTGCCACCGGGGAGTACTTCGCTAACCACGAGTGGCACTTCGCTGTGGCCGAACTGAAGACGCTCCACGAAACGGCCAGCACCAAGACTGATGGGGCTAGCTTCAACCTCTGGCCAGCCGGCCTGAACTGGGAGGCTTATATTGGAGCCTACATGCTGGGGATCAGGTAAGACTGTTTCTTCATCAGCCTTCACTGAGTCTCGCCTGAAGGAAAAGCTCGTTTTCCTTGTGATATTTTGCTGTGTGCAGTAATGACAGTACCTTACAAGAATTACGTAAACTGACACATAATTCTATATGTCACTTTACCTAATTTTCATATTCTCGATATTCTCATGAACAGATAGATACCTATTTCGTTACGTAATTATTTTATAAAATTTTGAATAGACGTGACGACAGTATCAAAAAATTAATGATTTAACGATATTCGGGGAATGTACTTATTAAAAGGACTTAACACACTAATTTAGTTTATTTTCAATAAAATAAAACATTATAATCCTGCTACATATTTTGCCTGAAACACTCATTACACCGCGTGACGTCACGCTTGGGTATACAATGGTAAACTTCACCCGTGCATTGTTGTGACGACTAGTTATTTGAAATATGGCTTTAACCTTCATTAAACGGTAGTTAATGGCTGTAATACAATTTGCACAGAAATGCAAGTGATGCAAATTACTTAAGCCAGATGTCGCTGCCTGGACGTAATACAGAGAGTATTGTGAAGAGGTTCGAAATTTCACTGATGTTGGTAGTCGCCGGTTCGAGTCCCGGCATGGGTGGAATTTTTTGCCTCTAAATAGCTTTTTAATGCAGGTTTTTTTGTAAATAATGTACCCCCATATTACGGAAGAGGATTTAAAGATCTTTCGTCATGCCATTTCCACCTTTTTATAAAATCAAAATATAACATCATAATAAAACATCAAAGTTTTAAAAAACCTATTAGCCTCTAAAGGCTAAAAATTCCACCCATGCCGGGATTCGAACCCGCGACCTCTGGCTATCCGTGCCAGCGCCTCTAAATATATTTTTTTTAAATTGTCCTTAGCACGGGTTAGTGCATTAGAAAGAATATATTAACATCAAAGTGCTGATTTTATTGATGTTACCTCGGAAATTCTTTATTTTTCACATGTTTTCGTTCCACATAAAGATGATGAATTATTCATGGCAATCATGAAATCTTATCATACGTATGGGAGGCAACCGATATATTAGATTTAATATGACTTGAGAAATGTTAATGAGATTATGATTTTATTATATATCAAATTATTTTATGTGAATGAATCAGGCATGTAATATTTTTTGGAAATAAATGGCTTATTATTATTATTATTATTATTATTATTATTATTATTATTATTATTATTATTATTATTATTATTATTATTATTATTATTATTATTATTATTATTATTATTATTATTATTATTATTATTATTATTATTATTATTATTATTATTATTATTATTATTATTATTATTATTATTATTATTATTATTATTATTATTATTATTATTATTATTATTATTATTATTATTATTATTATTATTATTATTATTATTATTATTATTATTATTATTATTATTATTATTATTATTATTATTATTATTATTATTATTATTATTATTATTATTATGACTTGAGAAAAGATGGTCAGAGTGGAGTATTTTGGTCCGCTGCGTTTTTCTCCCGTACAATACGGCAGCGGCTTACATTTTACATTGTACAGTGACATTCAGCTAAGCGAATGTGAATTCCTCACGTTGAAATAAAATTGATTTCATTTCATTTCTTTGTGTATTTTCAGACGGTTCATCTTGAAGGACACAGCTGAATCCCTCCCACAAGCCCGGACGAAGCTAAAGAGGTTAGTCAAATTCCATATGTCTAACATCACTTCTATAGTGGATCGAGGGCCGAGTATGCACTTAAAATCTTGAAGACGTTGGGATTTCTTCCTTATACAGCGTGTGGTTATTAATATTATATTGTTGTACCAAATGCGCTCGTGACCTGGGCGAACCGAGTGATTAGAATCAATCACTTGAGTTAGGCAACAACAGGCGCGGTCAGGTGCAGGATGGGTGACTGTCCCGTGACTACCGCTAGTGGCATTTTTCCGAGCGCTTCCGTGCTTCGCAAGGCACGTAAAGCCGTTGGTGCCGGCTGTCATGTAATGGCAGCCGTTAAGCCATGTCAGAGGCCTTATGGGCGGCTTGATAACTTCTGACAGTACGGGCCGCCACTGTCTTAGAATCCTTGACCAACCCGGACTTGGCCCCCGTGGTAGAGTATGGCCTAACCTTCCTGCGATGCAGGAAAAGACCCGTGCCCCAGCAGTGGGGACATACAAGGGTTGATAACTAAATATAAATGTTTTTTTTTCAGATTATACTGGGTGCATAAACTGTTCCAAGCAGCGACGGGCTACTACCTCTTTAGGCTCCTAGCCGGGAGATTGCGGTAGGAATCTCGCACTTAATCTATAAGGGATAAGGTCTGGATTACTTTTGACATTTAATTAGCGCCCCAGTATGTTTTGAGATTATTATTTCGAATGAGCCAATTTGACTATAAAAATTTTACACTATTTTTATTTTTAATGCACTAACCCGTGCTAAGGAACAAATTTAAAAACCTATTTAGAGGCTAAAAATTTCACCCATGCCGGGATTCGAACCCGCAACCTCTGGCTATCCGTACCAGCGCTCTACCAATTGAGCCAATGGGCGACTCTTAAAATTTTACACATACATACATTTTTGATTTGATTCAACTATTAATACAAAGAAAATAATTTGGCATGTACTCTAAGTGTCTGAAGTGTTAAAATACCTCAGCGCTTGCTGCGTGCAATGGCCCAACTATGAGGCTGAGCACATGCTGAGACGCAGGCGATGCAGAACAGCGCAGCACAGTTCAGTACAGGGCAGGGCAGTTGAGGCAGACATAGGCCCTCACCGCATGCTGCGACGCAACTATTCGCTAAATTCCTTGGCAATTCTCACCCATAATAACTCTTTCAATGTCTTTTTTGAATAGTCTGCATAATTGGTATTATACAAACAAGGTCACAGGGAACTAATTCAATTAAATGTTCTGTCTACTACATACTACTACAGGGAACTAATTCAATTAAATGTTCTGTCTACGACAGGCTATACTAGTCCACTGCTGGACATAGCCCTCCCCTAATGAGCGCCACAGCGCAAGGTTGTGCCATCATTGGGGGGTAATGCCCATAATCCCCACGTTGGGCATAAACCCGCATGGGTTGGGGATCGCAGTTTGGTGTAATTGCACTGCAGGAGGCGCTGCTGCCCAGCCCCCGGTTTGTGTCCCTTAGTCGCCTTTTACGACACCCGCGGGAAGAATTTGGGTTGGTGCTATTCTCTAGGCCGACACCACACAGCAATGTTCTATCATTGCAACAAAATTGTTAGTAAACACGCCTCGACGTGCACGCGTCGCGCACTACAACGAGACGCAGAGCAGGGCAGACACATGTCTGCGTCGCACGTGCCTGCGCCGCAGCGTATGTAGCTCAATGGCGTTCCGTGCTTTACAAAATCTGCGCTGCCTTCGCTGCGTCGCCTGCGTCTCGGCGGTCTAACTGTACTGAATTTACTGCAAATTATTTAATTGGCGAGAAATGTTTTCCTGGTCTAGGGTCATAATTGTAAATTTTAATTATGGAGCTAGATGGAATAAGGTCACAAAATAAATAATAAATGCACTTACTGGGGTTCTTGCAGTATCTTGTTACTTGAAGATAATTGAATATTTACTATAAATTGAATGTAAGACTAGGTAGGTGTCTCAATAACTTTAAAGTTGGAAATTGGAATGAATGTCAATAATTTTATACTATATAGGTACCTAATTGGAACGAATGTCAATAATCTTAAAATATGCAACTGGAACGGATGTCAATAATTTTAAAGTAAGTACGAATGTCAATGAGTCCAAAGTACCTAATTGAAACGATCGTCAATAATTTTAAAGGAGGTAATCAGAGCAAAACCCATGATTTTAAAGTGTATTTGGAAGGATTGGAACGATCGTCAATAATTTTATAGAAAGTACGAATGTCAATAATTTCAGAGTAATTAATTGGAACGAATGTCAATAATTTCAGAGTAATTAATTGGAACGAATGTCAATAATTTCAGAGTAATTAATTGGAACGAATGTCAATAATTTCAGAGTAATTAATTGGAACGAATGTCAATAATTGTTAATGTAGATAAGTAGAGCTAATATCAGTAATTTTAAAATATGTAATTGGAACGAATGTCAGTAGTTGTGTCGATATCAACCCTCGTTGGTCCCCACTGCTGGGGAACGGTCTCTTCCTGCATCTCAGGAACATTAGGCCATACTCCACCGCGGGGGCCAAGACCGGGTTGGTAATAGTTGTGTAATAAAACTTAAAATAATCAATAACGTATATTTTAGGTGTAAGCTTGGCGTTCTGTAACAAGAAAACTATTCGTCGTTTTATGTATTTGTAAAATGCTTCTGAATGTGAACTCTTACATTTGCTTTCTATATGATAATACCTTATCTGTCAACTTGGTAACTTAACTGCAAAGTAGGTACTCGGGGCTGCAAGTGATTCAAATTACTTTAGCCAGATGTTGCTGCCTGTACGTAATGCAGAGAGTATTGTAAAAAGGTTCGAAATTTCACTGATGCCGGTGAGTCGCCCATTAGCTCTCTTGGGAGAGCGCTGGCACGGTTAGCCAGAGGCCGCTGGTTCGAGTACCGGCATGGGTGGAATTTAAGCCTCTAAATAGGTTTTTAAAATTGTCCTTAGCACGAGTCACTGCATTAGAAAAAAGAATACTTGGCGACGTCAACTTTAGAATATAAGCAATTATACGGTGTACTATATCTACTCGTACGTAATGAGATGATTTATTCAGCGTCCAGTGGCACCTTCACTCAGAATAGATGGGTGAAGGGACCACTCGGACGCACTGCAGTACCTAAAACATTGTTTTTTACGCTAACTGTGAAGGAAACCATCGTGAGGAAACCCACATCTTGGTTGGCTTCGCACGTATTGACTAATCCTTCCTGTGGGCTAGGCCAGCTAAGCTGTCAGGATGGTAAAGGTGCTGGGCAAGCCAGCTTTATTCTCTCTAAAATACAATGTCGCAGGCACTGTCAAGTCAGTCAGAAGTCTCAAACGGTCAAAACTAGTTTCGTCTGCAGAAGAATAAAGTAAAATTCCAGTATGTTGAGTTGGTTTTCGGTCTTCATGTTCAACCTAAGGCCAGGCGCGCACTACGATATTTAATCGCGCCATATTTTTGTCGCAGAAATATAAAGTATCAGTTATTAAGTCAGTGCGCGCATAAGCTACAAAATTATCGCAGCGATTATAAAATTGTGATTTGTTACATTTTCGCGCGACTACTCGCGACGCGATTGTCGCAAAACTAAACTGTAGCGATAATAAAATTGCATTTTTATTTAATTTGAGGTCCAACAATTCTCAGTAATTTGTCAAATGTTTGAATCTTCATTCGATTAATAGCCAAAGATTTTTTTTGGAATACAGACGAAGAGGAATACATCTTTCTGCTGTGAAAGAATGATTCTAGTATTGACGAATACCTTCTCTATTTTTTTTTCTTCTCCTCAGAAGTAAAGCAAGACAGGCAATTTGTACGAAATCCATGTAGGAAATGAACAATCCACCAATTTTTTCATCGCAGTGCGTGCAGTGATTTTTTTTACGATAATAAACAGCGCGATTTCAAAATCGTGTCGCAAAAGTTAAAATCGTAGTGCGCGCCTAGCCTAACACGCTCCTTCGCGCTCCGCTACGCTACGCGTTTCGTCGCACCTATTTTTGCTGTCGCAGATTAAGTGATGCATCATTTTACGTGTTTTTACAATTTGGTATTTCAAATGTAAGTTTTGGATAAAAGTACTTTCGACTGATTTTAGCAGTCAAAACTAATTTTGACCGTTTCAGAGTTTTGACTGTAACATATACATTTGCTACTAGCTTAAGCACTTGTACAGTCGACAATAAATAAGTCAACTTTCAAATTTTTGTTGCAAAGTCCCCATTAATGTAAATGATCAGAGTCTACTCAGAGTCTCTGCTGGTGGCTGAGCAGCAATGTATTAAGCTACTATCCAAAATGCATGGAAGTCAATGATTTTAAGCCTGCAACGAATTCAAATGTATATAAGTATAAAAATAAAGACGTATCTGTACCTTCTACTAATATGTTTTTCTTTTAATTTTATGTTTAGGGATCCGTATCTCAAAATTAAAAACCCTTGTAGGATCACTTCGTTTTCAGTCCGTCCATCTGTCTGTGACGACCCATTAGTTATCTCGGAAACGCGTGGTGATCATCAATTCATTATCATCATCAACCCATTATGTCCCCACCGAGGGGCACGGCCTAAGGAAGGTATAGGCCATACTCCACCACAGGAGCCAACTCCGCATAGGTGGAGGCATGCAAGACTAGTGGCTGGTCTTACTGTCAGAAGTTTTCAAGGCGCCCTAAGGCCTCTGACTTGGTTTAACGACTGCCATCTATCGAGGGCCACCGGCATCAACTGCTTAACGTGCCTTGCGAAGCACGGAACCGCTCGGAAAAATGCCACTAGCGTTAGTCATAGACGGTCACCCATCCTACACTATGAACACGCCCTTTGTCGCTTAACCGTAGTGATCGTTTAAGATCGCTCAGGCAGCCGGGGCTACGGGCAATTCGTAGAGGCGCGGAGATATCGAGTGGAAATTAAAACCGTATAATCAATATACAGATTCTTAAAGTTGTGAAAAAAGGTCCAACTTTAAAGTCCATGCAAAGTAACGACTGTTTGTGTATGCCGCAAAACAAAAGTACCTTCATTTCAACACTCAAGGGATTCATAGGGTACTTCCCGATGGTTTAAAACTATGAAATTTGGCAAGAAATATTGTCTTGTAATACAATTTGACCCCTGTACCTACTACAATTTGACCCCCGTGGCGCAGCGCTACCATGCAAGAAGTACCGGGCTCGAACCCCGGCTGGGGACAAAAAACTCCAGGTCTTGGATGTTTGTGATGTCGCTGCTTCTGGTTCCCACGACGCAGAGTATCCGAGTGTGGGGACAGAAGCAATGTACGTGCTTACATGTAAATTTTATAAAAACCTATTTAGAGGCCAAAAATTCCACCCACGCCGGGACTCGAACCCGCGACCTCTGGCTATCCGTGCCAGCGCTCGGCTATGTCCAGCAGTGGACTAGAATAGTCTGACGACGATAGGGTACATACCTCCGGTTTGGTAGTCAAGCCTGTCACCGCTAGTCTAACGAAGCAGTCGAATATTCTGATGGAGATTTGTTTAAGGTAAGTAAAACAATAAACGTTGGTGCCGGCGGTCATATAATGGCAGTCGTTAAGCCATGTCAGAGGCCTTATGGGCGGCTTGATAACTTCTGACAGTAAGGCCCGCCACTGTCTTACAATCCTCCACCAACCCGGACTTGGCCCCCGTGGTGGAGTATGGCCTAACCTTCCTGCGATGTAGGAAGAGACCCGTGCCCCAGCAGTGGGGACATACAAGGGTTGATAACGAAGTAAAACAATAACATAAAGAAAAGTACGAAGAAAAGTTTTATTTCAGGTAAAAAAGTACATAACGGTAATTTTCACTAAAATACTGTCACCTTACAAAATAGGTTTTTTTCTAGCCTACCTTTTTTTTGAATTCAGATATCATGTAGTACGATTATCTATGGCTATATAAGAGTATCAAGTTAAGTACTTATGTTAGTACGAAACAGTCTTCAGTATTAAAACACTACCCATAATGTAGCCTATATATTACATACCTTCTCTCAGAGAGAGAGAGAGGAAGAGAGTCTGGGCTTAATTACCGCGCGTGCCCATCGCGGACTGGCGCTGAGGTATCTGAACACGTCAAACACTCGGGTTTCCTCACGATGTTTTCCTTCACGGTAAGCCAGTGGTATTGCTACTGTAACTTCACACATGTACGTAACTTAAAAAAAAGTCAGAGTTGCATGCCGGGAGTCGAACCTACGACCTCCCGATTAATAAGCCGGTGTTCTACTACTCCGCTCAAATAAAACACTACCTACTTATATAATTATTATTGTAACTAACTTATGCTAAACAAAAAATTACCTTCTACAGAAATAAGTAGATAATTATAATATCTATACACTTTATACACAATCTAATTTTTCAAATACACAGTATAAATCAAAGGTTTACACATTTTTTATTAGAAGAACAGAAGCCCGATAAAATCATAGCTTTAGCTAAAACCAAAATGGCCGCCACGATCCGCCATTTTGAAATAAACATGGCGTTAATGACAATATACAATTGAAACTTAAAATTATACAAGAAATTGTTTGGCTAGACGCATTTATTTTCTATATTTTTATGTAGCCGTATACAAGGCAGAGCATAGGTCTTTTCTCAGAGAGAGTGGGGCTTAATTACCAAGCGTGCCCACAGCCGGCTGTACGAATAGTAAATTAGTAGGTATTAGGTAAATAAGGCACAGACTCCCTAAAAAGCCACCAATTCCCAGTATTTAGGCTGGCAAAGGTTAATACATCCTTCATGGGGCATTGTAAACGCTTCTATAATAAAATCCCCTTTGATATATTAAGCTTGCCTGAAACGCGGTTCATAAATTTGTTAAGCACACTTTGCGCCAAAAGGGCTACTATAACATAAAGGATTATTTAGTTGACAATGAGGTCTGGAATTAAAGCCTGTACAATGCATGAGTTCTATGTTTTATACTAATTATGTAAACTATTTTATTTATGGACTTTGAAAAGACCAAGTTTGGAGTTTTTTGCCAATTGTTTTCTCCAAAATTATCTAGATTTTGAAATGGACACCAAGTATGAATTGTAACGTTCATCAAGCCGCAGCTTCTGCCCTACTTTGAATAAAAAGAAATCATTTCATATCGGCTTGCACACTGGAACATTTCTAAGAAGTCATGATGGCTGGCGTCACCATCTCATCGGGGGTCGAACTCGTGACAGAGGAGAAGAGAGACGACGTCCAACCAGCCATGCACCAAAAGAGATACGCCCAGAACAAGCAGCGAACCACCAGGTCCACGAACCACATGCTGTAAAAAAAAATGTTTAAATTAAAACCGAGTTCATAAAAACATAAACAATAGGCGTGGCGACAGTATCAAAGAATCAAAGATTGAACGATATTAGGGAAAAGTTTGCTGTGTGGTGTCGGCCTAGAGAATAGCACCAACCCAAATTCTTCCCGCGGGTGTCGTAAGAGGCGACTAAGGGACACAAACCTGGGGGTTGTGGGCAGCAGCGCCCCCTGCAGTACAATTTCACCAAACTGCAATTCCCAACCCGCATGCCCAGCGTGGGCATTATGGGCATTGCCCCCCAATGATGGCACAACCTTGCGCTATGGCGCTCATTAGGGGAGGGCTACGTCCAGCAGTGGACTAATATAGCCTTAAGAAGAAGAAGGGGAAACAGCTTGTTTAAAAGGATTTAAAACACTGATTAATGGATGTGATTTGTCTTTGGAGTGTACGTACTCGGTCGGTTGTTTGTGTTGTTTTTTTTTCTGTTTATAGTGTTTAGATAGTTTAGATAAGAGCTTAATATGATTGATATTCATGTCAGTTGTTTGCTTAACACACATGCATTTGTGACTCTATGCCTATTGTATTAGAATATTTTTATATTGTTAACTGTAGAAAACGCTGCTGGTTATACATGAAACTTACCTTAATACTAACTTTAAGTTAAGCAAAAGATGCGAACGGGGGCCAGCCGTGGTCTTCTCGTGACCACGATGACTGTAACGTCGTCGAAACGTCGAGGTAATATAGCAATAAATTACTATGCGATTAAGCCCCGAAAATGTTCTATGTGTACAAGTCGCGAAAGTTTAAAATATGTCGTAAGCAAATGTTTTTGTATGTTTGTTCTCTCTAACAAAATAAAATAGAAAGAAAATAAAGTTTAAAAGCGATTACTATTATTATTTTCAATAAAATAAAAGATTAGAATACTGCTTTCAGCCATTTTTACTGAAGCACTGCTCACACCGCTTGACGTCACGCTTAGGTTAACATTGGTAAACTTCACCCGTGCTTTGTTGTGACTACTAGTAATTACGATGTTTGTTTACCAGGACGTGACGTCAGATTCGACGCCATGACACTGCGAGCTGTTTTCCACAGATTCAAATCAATTTTAGAAAAGTCGCTTTACCCTTCGTTAAACTTTAGTTTATTACTAAAATATAGGTTTTTTTGAAAAAAATTAATGTTTCTCCACATTATGGAAAATTTAAATTCAAATTAATTTATTTGTGGATCATAGGTAATTATTTTACATAATTTGTGGTCAGTCTTAAAAAGGATTTTTGAAAAGGATTTAAAAATCTTTCGTCATGCCTATTCACGACATTTCGGCTACTTTGTAGTTTCCATGGTCACGGATATACTGGCCAATCGCGAATCTTCTTCTTCTTCAGGCTATATTAGTCCACTGTTGGACATAGCCCTCCCCTAATGAGCGCCATAGCGCAAGGTTGTGCCATCATTGGGGGTAATGCCCATAATCCCCATGCTGGGCATCGCGATTAGACCCTATTTAATATAGACCCATGTTGTACAGTCTGTTAGCTTTTAGAATATACCTCGGCCACTATCGGATAGAAGTGGATATATTCGTTTAGTAGAAATATCGGAACTAATAAGACAAATTAACTTTACATAACTTTTCAAAAATAGTGAAGTAAAGTTTTATACAGAGCAGGAAGTAGTATTACACTCGTGTGCTTTCGGCGAAAACCGAAGCCTACTCTACGGCCCCGGTGGCGTAGCGGTTTGACATGCTGAATGTAAAACCGAAGGTCTCGGATTCGATCCCCGGCCGGGTCAAACTAGGAAACAAGTTTTTTCTAGTTTGTCTCGGTTCTTGGATGTTATCTACGTATTTATTCTAATAAATCTATCGTCGAGTTAGCACCTATAACACAAGTCATTTAGTTGTACTTAGTATAGGGCTAACCAAATCTGTGTAATATGTCCATGAATATTTATTCATTTTGGTATGTTCTAAAAACCTATTTAGAGGCTAAAAATTCCACCCATGCCGGGATTCGAACCCGCGACCTCTGGCTATCCGTGCCAGCGCTTTTTCCAACTGAGCTAATGGGCGACTCACCGGCATCAGTGAAATTTCGAACCTCTTTACACTATTCTCTGTATTACGTACAGGCAGCGACATCTGACTTAAGCAAATTGCATCACTTACAGCCCCGACTACCTACTTTGCAGTAAGGTTTTTACATCGGAATGATATCACTGTACCCACATGATTATACTATTTTTATTTTCAATGCACGAACCCGTGCTAAGGACAATTTTAAAAACCTATTTAGAGGCAAAAAATTCCACCCATGCCGGGATTCGCACCCGCGACCTCTGGCTATCCGTCCCAGCGCTCTTTCCAACTGAGCTAATGGGCGATTATATTCTAAAAGCTAACAGACTGCACCTTTGAGCATCGGGAGTTATTAAGAAATACTAGAGTAGTGGTGACAAAATTGAAATGTAAACTACAGTGTGTGAGTTAAAATATAGAGTTTGAATGTGATACAGAATACAACGAAAAGTTTTAACGATATCGCTGCGGTAGGTTGAGGTTCGAGTCCGGTTATAAATGAGAAGACCAGTTGTGCGTTGCATGGAAGACAGAATAGAATGAGAGATGAAATTTATTTACAAGCGATATTTATACGAAACTTAAAAAGTAGATAGCCAATAAAATACAATTAAAATAATATACACCAATAGAAAGAGCAGAATAAATAATAAGCCAATCACAGAAGAGGAAAATATTTAACCGCGCGCAGATAGTCCGCGGGCGCGCGCGGGGGAAATCTTGCGGGACGCAGTGTGCAGGGGGCACATAAATATAAGCCCGGTCGCGAATTGATATCGCGAACGGCTGACGTACTGGTGTAGTAGGTACTTGGTAGCTACAAAGTAAAAACAAACTTCACAATAACGCAGTGTGGGACGCCCTCCGACCAGGTGGGATGACGATCTGCGAAAAACTGCCGGCAGATGCTGGATGCGGCAAGCTGAAGACAGGGTGCTATGGCGCTCATTAGGGGAGGGCTATGTCCAGCTGTGGACTAGTATAGCCTGAAGAAGAAGAACCTTCACAAACTTACACTTTCATGTGCCTCCTAGCGGCTGGTAGGGTGTCGTCGTATTCCTTGAGGATGAAAATGCGGGCAGACCTGATGCAGTGCTCGAAATAGTTAGAGATGTCCAGACCTGGCGATGGAAAAAGATCAGATCAGATAGAGTCATAAGTTCTCTAGTACCTAAAGACAGGGAGTCCATTCTCACTTCTTCTTCTTCTTCAGGCTATATTATGTAGTCCACTGCTGGACATTCTAATTACATACATTACATAACGTCACGCCTGTGTCCCAGAGGGGTAGGCAGAGACCAGGGACTGCCACTTGCCACGATGCTGACAGATCGCCTTCGCTTCATCAACGATCATAAGTCGTTGCATGCACGCACGCCGGTTCCGGGTACTTTTTATCTTTCCCTTTGCTAATACATCCCCTATTTGGTCGATGTAAGTCCGTCTGGGACGTCCCTTACCAGCCCTTCCACTAACATTCACAATATATATTTGTTTCGTCAGTCTTTCTTCCTTCATCCTCTCTACATGTCCAAGCCAACGCAATATTCCTTTCTCAACTCTAGTCACTACATCCTCTTTCAGTCCACAACGTTCTCTAATCAGACTATTGCGTATCCTGTCATTCAAAGTAACCCTACAGATACTTCTCAAGGACCTCATTTCTACTGCATTAATTCTACTTTCTTGCTTCTTTTGCAACACCCAAGTCTCGCTACCATACATAAGTGTTGGGACCAGCACGCCACTATGAATAGCCAATCTAGCTCTTTTGGAGATGTTTCGGCTGAACACAATGGAGTGCAAGGCACCGTTTACACAACTCTAATTCTCATTCACATTCTCACTTCATTAGCAAATAATTGGTATAGACTCTAAGACAGAATACACGTTCAGTTTGGCGTCAGTTCAGTCCGTGACCTTCGTCAAGCTCAGATTGACGCCAAACTGATAAAGCATCAAAATATTCCACTATCCGTTAGTCTGGTCCATCAGTCCACTGAATAGTTAATCAGTCTGCCCTCAGTCTAACCAGCTCATGGAATTGATTGACGCTCCAGACTGAACGTGGGTTGGGGATAATCCCAAACCCGCATGCCCAGCGTGGGGATTATGGGCATTACCCTCCAATAATGATGGCACAACCTTGCGCTATGGCGCTCATTAGGGGAGGGCTATGTCCAGCAGTGGACTAATATAGCCTGAAGAAGAAGACTGAACGTGTAAACTCCGTCTAAGGTTTATGACTTGAATCCTACAAAAAAAGTCGAGCGACAGACAAAATCTGTATTCTGCGTGCTATGCTACATTGAATTCGAATAAGAAAATAAATGTCTAATGACTCTGAGTGCTAAGTGCGAGTTTGACAGATCCAATCGAATAACTTTACTACCGCGTTAATCGAGCATTGAGTAGTGAGTATGAGTAAGTTAACCGTTCCAACTGGCAAAACGCTGTCACAGTACAACTCGCACTCGCGTTTATTCGTGTTTTGGCTGGTAAACGTGTTCACTTCTCAACGTAAGCCATTACAACTCGCACTCAGCCATTTTAATTTCCATACTTGTCACTAGGTGGCGCTTCCTCGATGCCATAGAAATATGAGTTTACGTTAACGCGATCGAGTAGTTAAAAAACTCGCACTAAGCACTCTGTTGAGTTATGTTATCTGATTTTTATGCGACAAATGTCTAATCCTTTGTATATTTTGCGTCTATGCTTTCATTTCGCATCGGCGAGAATGCCGCTTACTGACGGGAATAGCTGTCAGCAGCTAGATAATTTATTTTATTTTTATTTATTCACTAGCTTTAGTAACATTGCAACACATATATAACCTGTTTTATTTTCTTATTTAGATAAATATAAGTATATTATATTTATTATATTAAATTATTTTTATATTATATTTAATTGTTTATGTGCATGTACTACATGTATTACTAATTACGGACGCCGCCCCACTATGCTGTATTTTATATTATTTTTAATTATATTCGTAATACTTTCAAAATGGTTGTCTGGAAGAAATTACTTTTAGTAATAAGGCCGCCACTTGTACTGTATGTTATTTTATAAGTATCTTATGTAATCCCTGGTGTACATGCAATAAAGAATATTCTATCTATCTATCTATAATTTTGACCCGGTTCTACACCTTTATTCATTTTAGGTATGATTTTATTTGTGTTTGTCGTGGTTTATTTTGTCACTTAAAGAAAATTATTTCATTACCCGTTTCATTCTGCATGCATGATCCGTATCCTATTCTATATAAGTATTCAATCCTATATGGTATTTCCCACGGTTGCACGTTTCGCAGGCTCTCCCCTGCGCTGCGACACAAACGAAGGAACGAGCGAAGAAACGAAGGAACGAGCGAACGAAGGGGCGACTATAGGGTTGCCATTAGTGCCGTGCACTCCCTGAGGTATGCGCGCGGCGAGACGGAGGGGAGAATCTGCTGCTGCTGCGCTCTGTCAGTGCGCCGTCAACGCTCTATTTTCTTCGCCTCCCACCCATAGACTATAATATGTAAGTCTGGGAAATAGAGAGTCTATTCGCGGCCTTTTTCTGCCAACACTCGTCCCCGAATTTCGAAACATTCTTTAGCTATAGATAGGTGTACATAGCTATGTGTATTGCTATAGTTACTCTAAAATAGTTTTGCTGAGTATTTTTAACATCTTTTAGGTACGTACCTAGGTACCTACATTAAAAAAACTTAACAACTGCACATACAAAAAGAAAATAAAATAATACAAATTCAGAGTAACCATAACAATCTATTTACAACTCCCACCTCGCCGCGCATACCTCAGGGTACAGCACTAATGGCCACACTATAAATTAAATACCAAAGTAACTCACCAATCGCGTCGACCTTATAGTCCCGTCTCTCGCGCGTGTTAAGGCGCTGCCGTACGGTCTGAGCGATGTCCGACTTGAAGTCCCACTGGTTGTTGGTGTAATACTCGAATACTTCAAATCCCTTAGTGATGCGGCGTTGGACTCGGCACAGGCTGTGAAGGGATGTCCAATTAAGTTCAGACTAACATTGTAATTATTATTATGTTTTTTCGTAGCGCTCGTGGCCTAGTCGAACCAAGTGATTGGAATCAATCACTTGAGTTATGCAGCAACAGGTGCAGAAAGGGTGACCGTCCTGTAACTATTGCTAGTGGAATTTTTCCGAGCGCTTCCGTGCTTTGCAAGGCACGTTAAGCAGTTGTTACCGGCTGTCATTTAACGGCAGGCGTTAAGCCATGTCCGAGGCCTTATGGGCGCCTTGATAACTTCTGACAGTAAGACCCGGCACAGAGACCCGTGCCTCAGCAGTAGGGACTTACAAGATTTGATATCGGTCTCTCGGTCCACACGAGGATACGTAATTCTCAATTTGAAAACTAAAAAGTCACAATTATGCGTAATGCATTTTTCTTAAGTTTTGTAGATGACGTTGACGGTGATAATGGTGATGATGATGGGGACGATGTCGATGACAGTGACGATGATGATAATGAAGCAATGGTTCCTATTCACTAAGCGTGCAACACCTAAGTTATTAAATTCAATAATTCAATAAGTTATTAAATTCAATAATTTAATAACTTAAGTATTGGGGTCAAAAACGCCCTCAACGATTGTGACTTGTCGTTTTTCAAAATGAGAATTACCCCCCACACATGAATTTTAAAGTACCTATATACTCACACAGGCTTGTAACCTAAGCAGAAGAGCAGCATGTCGAGGAAGAGAGCCGGAATCCAGTGGAACAGCACGACGCAGATGTTGTGTAAGAACCGGGAGTGTTTCATTGACCCTCCGGGATACCTGCGAACGAAAAGCATATTCTTTATTCTACACCAGGAAAAAGTAAAAAATTAAATAATTACAAAGATACAGATCGATAACAACACTTTGTAAGGAAGACCCCACTGCTGGGACATTAGTCTCTTTCTGAATCGTCATATTCTATATCTTCTATTATATAAAAATGAATCGCTAAAGGTGTTGGTAAGCGCAAATCTCGAGAGCAGCTGAACCGATTTTGCTAATTCTTTTTTAGAATATTGCTTGAAGTACGAGGATGGTTTTTACGGAGAGAAAAATAAATAAAAATTAGAGAATTGACTGTTAGGCGATACGAATTTCGCTGGGTCAGCTCGTTGTATAATAATTATGTGAACTCTGTTAGGACATCAGGACTTTGAAAAGACTAAGTTTGGAGTTTTTTTGTCCATTTTTTCTTTTAAATGATCCAGATTTTGAAATGGACACCTAGTTTGGCTTGAACGTTCATTAAGCTGCAGCTTCTGCGCTACTTTGAATAAAACAATTTCTCTTCATCGTAAATTTTCGTGATAAGTTTATGATGATGAATTGGTCTTGTCAACTTACCACACAACTCCGTTCAAGGGTACTCTGTTCATGATGATCTCTCGCCCGGCGTCGATCATCTCCGACCACGTGACCTTGATCTCAGCTGAGCTGGTGAAGTTCATTACGTTGGCCTCCTTGTCGCTGTAAAGAAGAGCAAGTTAAAGAAAAGGAGGTCATTGTAAAAAGGAGGTCACATCAGTGATTTAAAGGTGTGTTAGTGTGTATAGAAGGTCAAGTACGTGAGAAGGATCTTTACAATGGTTGGTCTATCTACTGTTGTAAAAGTCGGTGGTTCGTAATATTTAATTTTGTTTGTTTGAAGTATAGTCCGTTAGCTTTTAGAATATACCTCAGCTACTATCGAATATTATCGGATATATTCGTGTAATAGAAATATCAGAACTAATACGACACTTAATTTCGATAATTAATCAGAACTCGATCATCAGTACGAAAACCGGCAAAAATTGGCGAAAACCGAAGCCTCCTCTAGAGACCGAGGTATATTCTAAAAGCTAACAGTTTATACTCTAGTGTAAAATAAAGAGTAGGTATTATTATATTGTCCTATTAAGCTCGCGTTAAAATGATCATGCTAGTGATTATTTTCTTTGGTCAATTTAAGAAGAAAGTTTAACATTTTTACTCTTTGTGTAATAAAATAAATGCTGCATTAAACTAGAGCTTAGTGACAGAAGTGGTGATGATTTCAACCCTTTGTATATCCCCACTTCTGGGGCAAGTTTAGGCCATACTCCACCACGGGGGCCATGTCCAGGTTGGTGGAGGATTGTAATGCAGTGGCGGGCCTTAGTGTAAGAAGTTATCAATCTGCCCATAAGGCCTCTGACATGGCTTAACGACTGCCACTACACGACAGCCGGCACCAACAACTAAACGTGCCTTGAGAAGCACAGAAGCGCTTGGAAATAGCCACAAGTGGTAGTCACAGGATGGTCGCCCATCCAGCAACTGACAGCCCCTGTTTTTGCTTAACCCTAGTGATTGATTCCAATCACTCGGTTCCACTAGGCCACTAGCGCTTCAACAAGCCTAAATAAATAGTTAATTTTATTTTAGAATTATACTGCATTTCATATTAATGAATACTTTAAATTCACATGCAAATGACGGCTTTTTTATTATTATTCGTTATCAACCCTTTTTATATCCCCACTGCTGGGGTGCGGGTCTCTTCCTGTATCGCAGGAAGGTTAGGCCATACTCCACCACGGGGGCCAAGTCCGGGTCGGTGGAGGATTGTAAGACAGTGGCGGGCCTTACTGTCAGAAGTTATCAAGCCGCCCATAAGGCGCTCTGACATGTCTTAACGACTGCCATTATATGACAGCCGGCACCAACGGCTTTACGTGCCTTGCGAAGCACGGAAGCGCTCGGAAAATGCCGTCAGAGGCCTTATGGGCGGCTTGATAACTTCTGACAGTAAGTCCCGTCACTGTCTTACAATCCTCCACCAACCCGGACTTGGCCCCCGTGGTTGAGTATGGCCTAACCTTCCTGCGATGCAGGAAGAGACCCGTGCCCCAGCAGTGGAGACATACAAGGGTTGATAACGATATATTTCATTCATCTATTGCGTTCATTTCTTCATCTATTGCCCAGAGACGGAACTTCTAGAGCCAAATATCTTTGAGTCTGTGCCAGTGGCAATACTCACCCGTAGACAATGTAGTTCCAAGCCGCTATCATGATACCGTTGATGAAGACATCAACAGGCAGATAGTCGGCGTAGCTGTTGCTTTTGCAGTACATCGTTCGGATGACGCCCTTGCCGGCACCTGTGTTGAATTTGAATCCGGCTTGTTTATCGGTTGTCTGGATCACTTTTAGTAATAAGGCCGCCAATATAAGAAAGAAAGAAACTGTAAACATTGGTACCCTATTTCCCAGTGCGTGGTCTCCACTCAAGAACATTTGTACCCCATTTCCCATTTCGTAGTATCCACTCAAGAACATTTGTACCCCATTTTCCAGTTCGTGGTTTCCCCTCGAAAGCAGTTAATCACCGTTTCCCAGTTCGTGGTTAGTTAGTTAGACCTGAGATTTCCGCACTTAGCCTCATAGTTGGGCCATTGTACGTAGCAAGCGCTGAGGTACACTAACACCTCAGACACTAGGGTTTCTTTACGATGTTTTCCTTCACCGTCGGCATTGGCCAGTTGTGGTCTCCACTTGAAGAACTTTTAACCCCATCGGCTATCGGTTCCTCGACAGGTGTGACCAACCCGCTGCCGCATCAACACACTAATCTTATGAACAATGCACTTACCGATGAGCAGTCCGGTGGGGCCGTTAATGTTGTCTGTCCAGCCAGGGACCGGCTCTTGCCAGATGGGAATCACTGTGAAAGAATAAAAATAATTAAAAATTATTATTGGCGTTCATTAGGGGAGGGCTATGTCCAGCAGTGGATTACAATACTGAAGAAGAAAATACGCTATCTATCGGAGAATGGCCCAACCTTTTTGCAACGCAGGAAGAGACCCGTGCCCCAGCAGTGGTGACATACAGGGTTGAAATCGATACGCTATCTAATCAAGGTCTCTGTCAGTATTAAAAATCTATTTAGAGGCTAAAAATTAAACCTATGCCGGGATTCGAACCCGCGACCTCTGGCTATCTCTGTCAGTATTTCAGTCTCGGTCAATATTTCCGTGTACATCCAAAAACTGGTGGAACCTTAAACGTGCCTTGCGAAAAATGGCACTAGCGGTAGTCACGTGACGGTCACCCATCCAGCGCCTGACCGCGCCTATTGCTGCTTAACTCAAGTGATTGATTTCAATCACTCGGTTCGACTAAACCTTCGCTTCACGGGGTGGAAACAACAATTTTCGTCAAAACACAACTTTTAATTTTGTACATTACGGGTTGACTCATGACGAGCGTTGTAACTCACTCTAAACCGCATTTCGGAGACCTTTTGACCTTTGACCTTTTTAATTGAACTCTGAATGAATTTACAACAGCTGCACTTTGTATTTACCATTTATATTACCATTGAACCTTCGCAGTGTAATTTTTTTTATTGACATTTTGTATTACATTGAAGTGTATGAATTAATAATATTTTTATGAATTTATGTATTTTTAATTAAGAGAGAAATGTGTTACTAATTATTTAAATAAAACATCTAAAGTATGTAATACTAAATTTATAACTAAACTAAAATCTAATTAACATAAAGTAATAATAATAAATACATGTTATTTACAAATAAACATGTATTTTTATTGACATGTGTATATCATTTAAATTTGTGTGATTTTATTGTTTTAAATTTGTAATCAACCTCGAATTTGTAACCGTTTATAATTTAGTTTATACAATATGAATTTCGTGCTTCACTATCGCAATAGGCCACCCTGTAATGATAGTTGTGTTTTAAAAAAAACACACAGAGGATCACATAATAACTCAGTATAGATTCCAAGGCATCTCCTTACCAATGGAAGGTCGTAGTACCATGCCGGGGAAGCCCTTCTCCATGGCTTCCACGACGAGCGCCTCTCCCAAGGCTTTTGTGAAGGCATAGGAATTGGGCAGCTTATTCAGCAGTCTGGAACGAATTGACAACATTTAATATTTTTTAATGCACTAACCCGTGCTAAGGGCAATTCAAAAACCTATTGTCGCTGCCTGTACGTAATACAGAGAACATTGTAAAGAGGTTCGAAATTTCACCGGCATCAGTGAAATTTCGAACCTGTGTAAAGAGGTTTTATCCGATGCGTTTAGAGTCTGCATCGAGCGAAAGTTTGGTTCGTGAACCCATACATCTTTTGATATGTATAAAAAAGAAGAAATGGAAAATGAAAAAGAAGCCAATCCTTGTTTTGTGCTGGCTCACAAACGGACAAAATGTTAAAGTACGGAACAACGTCTCTTAACTTTGCTATCTTGATTACGAAAAAAATATTTAGATTTTATATTATTGCTTAATTTTAGAGTATGGAGTATGTTATCATCACCGGTCGAGCGAACAGGAACCGAAGCAGAGGACGACCACCAACGCGTTGGTCTGATATAATAACTAAAGCTTCGGGAAGGACCCTAGCAGCCATACATCTGGCGCGTAATAGAATCCGATGGAGAGAGCTGGTGGCGGAATCTACCCTTAGTCACGTCCCTTAGCCATGAGGAAACGACGAAGAAGAAGAAGATGGGTCCTTTTATTTCGTATCTACTTTTCTTTAAGACAGTAAAATACGTATGCTAAAAAAATTAAATGTTGTCAAGTGTCAGTCAAAATATCTCAGGATTTAAGAAATCGTGGTTGTGTTCTTTTTCTAATCTTTTTGATCCACTAAACCGTGCCGAGGACAATTTTAAAAACCTACTTAGAGGCTAAAACTTCCGCCCATGCCGGGGCTCCAACCCGCGACCTCTGGCTAATCGTACCAGCAAAATATATAGGTATATGAAACAAAACGGAAAGGAAAGGAAAAGAAAAAAGAGAAAGAAAGGAAAGGAAAGGGAAATAAGAAAAAAAAGAGAACAAAAGAAAAATATAATAATCTAAACCCATTAGAATAAATATAGAGTGCTTTAATTTTACTATAATTTAACATTGACATGTTTTTTATTCAACATTGTCAATTTTTATATTTTAATTAATTTTATTCAATAATGTAACTTGATATTAATTTTTACATTTTAAATTAATTTATGGAGGGAACTACGTCACATTATTTTTTAATTCTTCTATTTTATCAAAACTACTGACTTTAAGGTTGCCACGTAATTAATGGTGGCAGTAACCTAGTAGCCTGGACCTGGACCAAAATAAAAAAAGAAAAAAAAACCGTACCAGCGCTCTCCCAACTGAGCCAATGGGCAAGTGCCGGCATCAGCGAAAGTTCGAACCTCTTTACGATATTCTCTGTAATGATGTCTGACATAGGTACTGACTTGGGGGTGACCGTGGCAATGGTCTCGTCGTCCATCCACTCCATAGCTTGTATGATCTGGTGAGGGTCTGCTGGAGGCGGATATGGCTTCTCCTCCAGCAGTTTCTCGTGCAGGTGGCAATAGGCCGTCGAGATGTGTATGAAGAGCTGCAAAAGATAACATGATAATAATATTAAAAACCTATTTAGAGACTGAAAATTCCACCCATGCCGGGATTCGAACGCGCAACCTCTGGCTATACGTGTCTGAGCTAATGGGCGACTTACCGGCAACAGTGAAATTTCGAACCTCTTTACAATAATCTCTGTATTACGTACAGGCAGCAACATCTGGCTGAAGTAATTTGCATCACTTGCAGCCCCGAGTACCTTACTTTGCAGTTAGGTTTTACTCTCCCAACTGAGCTAATGGGTAAGTCGCTCATTAGCTCAGTTGGGGCGACTAACCCATTAGCTCAGTTGGGAAAGCGCTGGCACGGATAGCCAGAGGTTGTTCGAATCCCGGCATGGGTGAAATTTTTAGCCTCTAAACAGGTTTTTAAATAAGTCGTTAATGTTAAATTGTGAGTACTGTGCGCACCTGTAATTGACAACATTTCAAAATTATATGGAGGTCTAATTCGAAAACCATTTCGAGATTTGGCTTTGTAAAGCACGTAAACATTTATTTCAGTTTTTTCTGTGGTTGCATTTCGGAGAAAATGGTAAAAACACAAAAATACGCTGATGACGTCACACCATGGCTCTCAGTGAACATGCCTGTGTCACGATAAAAAAAAGTCAATTTCAAGATCTAACCTAAAAAATTACTTGGTGTATTTAGTAATTTTTCGATAGGAAATGATGGGCGATGATGATGTGACAACTTGGAAACCAATGAATCTGCAGTATTGCTTCGTGAACAGAGTGAACAAAATTGAGTAGAGAGAAATAAATTTAACACTACACAAAGTTTGTTTACGTTACGCAAGGCAAACACAACATAAGTATCAGGGTTACCATACTTTATACTACCATTATAAATAACCTTGAAAAAGTAGCTACAAAAGTAACAAACTGGCAGCAAAAACACTCCGAACGCAGATAAAGGCTTCGCTAACACAAAGTGCATTTAAAAAAAGGAACAACTACATACTAAGGGACGATGAATTGAACTAAGCTGATTTAATTGTATAAAAGAAAAACATATTTGCAGATGTTAAAAAAATACAGAAACTGTTTTTTAACATGGCCCTGGCAATACTAAAATGACATTTGTTAGTAACTATGTTTTTTTAGGATATTACGCTATAGAAAACATATTGTGAGCCTCGTTGTTTCGTCACTTCCGGTAAAAATATTTTAAACTTTAAAATTTATAAAATATAAGAAAACGTGCGTGTTTCATAAAATAAAAAAATATGGGTCGTTTTATTTTGTATCTAGTTTCCTTTAAGACAATAAAATACGTATGCTAATAAAATGAAATGTCGTTTGGCACAAACGCCAGCCCTCTGTTATTGATTTAAGGTTTTACTAATAGTGTGTTTGTGATGTTGGTGTGCCTTAATAAATAAAATAAAATTAAAAAACAATCCTGCATCGCGCAATCAAAGTGTTTCAATGATAACGACCAACTTACAACAGTTGGACTGGCCGTCCCCAGGCATACGATCTGCCCGGCAGAAAATTTCCCTTTATAGCGGAAGAGCACGATCACCCGCTCTTTCTTATAATAAAACTGACGCCCATACAACACAATGACTTGTCAATCGCCTTGATTATGCTACTTTTAACGTATAGACCCAGGTGCAAATACGAAATATCTACTGAACTTTGGCGTGCAATCATGTGTCTCAATATCACCGTCATGTATAAGATATCACTCTGAAATGCAGTTTTAACTATGTGAGATATATATTACGCCTCTTAACTATGCAGGGATAAGAAGACATTCCACTTTCACACACAGATGGTTACGTTAAAAGTTACATAACCAAGTGCTGGTCCTAAACTAGGATACCCTGAACTATGGTAACCAGGCAAGGACGTCACAAACATAGAAATATACCCAGATTGAAGCCACTTGTCTTCGTCGTCAGGCTGTACTAACCCACTGCTGGGCATAGCCCTCCCCTGGTGAGCGCCATAGCGCCCTGTCTTCAGCTTGCCGAAGCCACTTGTACAAATGACTAGGAAAATCAGCATGTATTCATGATGATTTCCTTACGTAAAGAAGTACCTGCAGCTTCTTGCACTGCTTTCCAAGCTCCACCATCAGTTTTGTGCCCCTGACGTTCAGGAGGACCGCCTTCTTGAGTTCCTCGTCGAATCTGGAATGAGACAGGGCTATTATGGCTATTAGGGCTATAGCAACTATTCAAGATACACGAAGCATTCTCTGCCAGCAACACATTTTTTTTCATGGATATATTACACAGATCTCGTTAGCCCTATACTAAGTACAACTAAATGACTTGTGTTATAGGTGCTAACTCAACGATAGATTTAATACAATAAATACATAACATCCAAGACCCGAGACAAACCAGAAAAGTTCGTTTCCCAGTTTGACCGGCCGGGGATCGAACCCGAGACCTTCGGTTTTACAGTCAGCGTGCCAAACCGCTGCGCCACCGAGGCCGTCATTTTCAAACGCATCTATCCTTTTCATAATACAATGTACATCAGGGCCGCGGGTTGCTAAAAAAAAAGAAAAAGAAAGAATAAATAGCCTCTTTAGCCTCTAAATAGGTTTTTAAAGAATAAATAGGTTCTTAGAAAAGAAAGAAATAAAGAGAAACATTTATTGCATGAGCAGTCACATACACAAAACATCTAACAAATACGAAACAGACTTATCGGAGAACAATCAAAGGGTAAGGTAGTAAAGAAAATTTAAGCAGTTTTGTCGCGGTGTGTTTCCGTTGCTGCAAAAGGCAGCTGACTCAGCATTTTGCTGAAAGTGTGAGCCCTCAGCGAAATGCCTACGAAATTCAGCTAAACTGGTTTTCCGTCAGTACCTGAGAATATCTCACGAGTGTCCCAGTGCGCGGCTCGGTATGTCGCAATTTAAATAATGTCGATAATACTTTATCGGCCTCACTAATAAATAAGTTAATAACTATTTGACGTATATCAATTTAAACTGGTTTAATCGAGTTTAGCGTACAAATAACCAGTTTTTCAGACCTGGCAAAACGGCTGTATACACAGCTCATAACCTTTAATAGTAAGGTCGTATGTATATAATAATTTATCCAATATTAATAATACAAATTTGTTAATACAATTGATTTTGCTGACGCTACCCACCCCTAAAGATTGCTCTGAATTGGTTGCGACTAGTATCCACTGGTTTTCATAAGTTGTGCTGTCTACACCGACTGCTGATTGAGTTTAAGCGTTTCGGTAATGATTTCTGAATTTTCTTGGAAAGGGCTGATATTTCTGTGAATAGGGTACAGTCTTAAAAACCTATTTAGAGACTAAAAATTCCACCCATGCCGGGATTCGAACCCGCGACCTCTGGCTATCCGTGCCAGCGCTCAAAATATTAAAAATAAAAATAGTATAATCATGAGGGTACAGTCTGTTAACTTTAAAATATACCTCGGGCTCTAGAATAGGCTTCGGTTTTCGCCGAAAGCACACGAGTTTAATACTACTTCTTGCTCTGTATAAAACTTTTCTTACTAAGTTTATTTAATTTAGTATCATATTAGTTCCGATATTTCCACTACAGAATATATCCGATAGTAGCCGAGGTATAGTCTGTTAGCTTTTAGATTATACCTCGGGCTCTAGAGTAGGCTTCGGTTTTCGCCAATTTTCGCCGATTTTCGTACTGATGATCGAGTTCTGATTTCGAAATTAAGTGTCATATTAGTTTCGATTTCGAAATTAATATTAGTTCCGATATTTCCATTACACGAATATAATTATCCAATTCTATCCGACTATTAGACGAATTAGACTATTCTAAAAGCTAACAGACTGTACGTCCAAATAATTATTATGTTGTTTTGGGGGAAACGACACATTGGGTGAAACTACAACTACAAACTACTAACCTACTTGTTAAGGGAAGACATCGTAAGGAAACCCTAGTATCTGAAGTGTTAAAGTACCTCGGCGCTTGCTACGCACTATGACCCAACTATGAGACTAAATGCGGAAATCTCAGGTCTAACTAATACCTGATGGTAGCAGCGGCGTGTATGATGATGTCCACGGTTTCAGTCAGGCTCTGACGGTCCTCGTCGCTCATGCCGAGGTCTGGCAGCTGACAGTCGCCGGCCACCGTCCTCATCTTCGCCAGGAGGGGCCCCACGCCTCCGCGGAGGTTCCGCACTTGCTCGAAGAGCTGGTGGAAGGAATGGAAGGGCATGAGATACGTTATCACCTGCCAAAGTCTTCTAGGCAAACGCGATATTTGAGTGTGAAAATAGGATATATTGATTCCATTGAAGCGCTTGTGGTCTAATGGAGCCGAGTGATTGGAATCAATCACTCGGGTCAACCAACAACAGGCGCGGTCAGGCATTTTTTCCGAGGACTTCCGTGCTTCCGAGGAAGTCAATTCCACTGGCAAACCTCTAAGTATTTTCAATTCCACTGGCAAATAGTTTGACCAGTTTACAGCAGGAATTCCTGACCGGAGTCCGGTCAGGATATTATACTGTAGAAATGTAAGTACATATTTAAAAACCTATTTAGAGGCTAAAAATTTCACCCATGCCGGGATTCGAACCCGCAACCTCTGGCTATCCGTACCAGCGCTCTACCAATTGAGCTCAATTGGTAGAGCGCTGGTACGGATAGCCAGAGGTTGCGGGTTCGAATCCCGGCATGGGTGAAATTTTTAGCCTCTAAATAGGTTTTTAAATTTGTTCCTTAGCACGGGTTAGTGCATTAAAAATAAAAAATAGTGTAAGTACATATTGTATTGTATTTTAACATCTCGCCGTATGTAATTTCTATCATGCCCGTTGTTGTTGCTGTTGCACAGGTCTTTTCCTGCGTCGAGGAAGGTTAGGCCATACTCCACCACGGGGGCCAAGTCCGGGTTGGTGGAGGATTGTGAGCAGTGGCGGGCCTTACTGTCAGAAGTTATCAAGCCGCCCATAAGGACTCTGACGTGACTCTGAGTTATTTAAATAGGTACTCTCGTTATTCTAACTTAATTGAAAGAAGTGGATGTATTATATATTTTTGTTAATGCACTAACCCGTACTAATGAACATTATAAAAACCTATTTAGAATTTTAATGTGTTGTGCTTACGAAAGTTTTAGTTCAAAAACCTATTTAGAGGCTGAAAATTTCACACATGGCGGGACACGAACCCGCGACCTCTGGCTAACCGTGCCAGCGCTCTCCCAACTGAGGCAATGGGCGACTCACCGGCATCAGTGAAATTTCGAACCTCTTTACAATACTCTCTGTTTGCCGGTGAGTCGCCCATTGGCTCAGCTGGAAGAGCGTTGGCACGGTTAGCCAGAGGTCGCGGGTTCTATGGGTGGAATTTTTAGCCTCTAAATAGGTTTTTAAAAGTGGATGTATGTTCTGCGTGTCTGTTTCGTCTTCTTAGCAATGTTTAAGTAACAATTTCATCTTCCAAAGCGTAGGTTAGGTAACAGCTATGCATAAATATTTCGGCAAACACTCGCAGTCTATCTAGGTGGACGAGTTTTGCTTTCAACCTCAAATTGTGGGTGATTATCATTTGCGGACTTTTTTAATGGCCCAGTTTTCAGTTCGTTACTCAATATTTAAAGACGGGCGGCCTTAGCAGCGGCCACACAGAAGAGGCGCGAAAAAGGCGTAGAAAAGACTTCAATCACATCACACTATCTATCTATCTATCTATATAAAAATAAAATTCTACGTCCTGACTGACTGACTCAATCATCAACGCCCAGCCCAAGCCGTTGGACCTAGGAAGCTGAAATTTTGCACAGAGGGTCTTGTATAATGTAGGCAAGGAATGAGATTTTTTGAGATTCAACCCTTGGGGGGGCGAAAAGGTTGCCAAAATTTGTATGGAAGGTGTAAAGAATGTTGTCTAATTTTCTTGAAACCTAAAATAAATACTCTTCAACGCAATTGATTGACCCGTGCCCCAGCAGTGGGGACATAACAGGGTTGATAGCTATGTACATATGTATGTTATTATACGTTATTATACTTCATTGCACACGAAACATTAAACAGGACATTACATAAGAAATAACATGTACAAAGGCGAGCTTATCTCTGTAAGAGATTTCTTCCAGCAAGCCTTGGAGAGTCGGAGCAGCAGTAAAATGTAAAATGTATGAATTATGGATCATAACTAAAACTAAAAGAATGGATCATTTCTGCAAGAAAACAGGATGAAACTTGATAATTTTGTAGCTATGGCAATTTTATCGAAAACGGCCAGGATGGTCGAATCTAGAATGACGTCACAGGTAAATATAGCGATCCGAGGACCCAAGAATTGGCTTGACCTTTGTTTCTCTAATAACCAGTGACGTCATTTAAAAAAATAATAGAGTTGTTCAATAGATATTAGTCCAGTAATGGTCGTTTCATTTACACTTAGTCTAGTTATAAATCGTATTGTTATGGTGTAACCCGTGCTACTTAACTCGGCGCTTCTCGCGATTCGATCTTCTTCGCGAGAGATACCGATTTTATTTGCGCGAATCGTCCCCTGGATTGACATAGTACTGCTATTGTTTTGTAGACTACCAAATCGAGGCAAATGAAAAAAACTGTCTTGCTTATACCATTCTATTGAAAAGCTATATAAGTATTAGACTTTAAGGCCCGAGTGCTTAATGCGAGTTTGACAGACCAAATCGAATAACTCTTTACTACCGTAAAATGGGGTGAATAGAAAGTTTTTTGATCTTTAGGATACATTTATGGATGTTTTTTCTATGCACTTACATCACTTTATGGAATATTATTATGTCCGGACACTTCATAACCCAGTTTAACACAGTTATTAATTGAAACATAGGACTGTTTTAAGTAAACATGCAAAAATGTAGCGAATTTCTATTCACCCGGCAGTTGGGGTCAATAAAAACGAGTGTGGAGGGAAAAGACAAAAATGCTAGGGCTGTCACAAAATTATTTATTGTTTTTACTGCCTAGTAAACCCGCGACTTCGCTCGCAGTCAATCGTTCAAATTATGTGTTCCTACCTGATTGTTGTTTTTGTTCTCTGATTTGTTAAACATAATTGAATAAAACATAATCATACTTTTACTTTTATAAAACATTGTATTTTTTGGGAAGTGAACACGAATAATTAATATGAATTATTGCATTAAAAACAAATCAACACTATGTTTGCCATCAAATGAAGCTCAGTCTCTTGTGTCAATGCAGTTTGACTACCTTGTGGTTTCATGTCTTTCGTCTTATGCCTGTAAAGCACTGATTTATGGATGTTAAATTCTTTTAAGACTTCATTTAGCTTAGCGTTTGGGTTAGATAAAAGATTTTCCACTGCAATTTTTAAGACGTCTTTATCATATTTCTTGTAACGGTTCTTCGTGGGGTCCAGTTTGTAGTCACGTTACATGATGATACTAATCTTATGATACCTGTAAAAAATACGAGTAATGTGCACTAAACCAAGAGAACAAAGATCTATTTTTAATGCAGGATAAAACAAATATCTACAATCTTTTGGGTTAAAATAAAATGTAGGTATGTAGGTAGCTATAAACATTATGTAATCCAATGTGACAGCCCTAATTTAAAAATTCTAATGACCCCTGATGAGTTTCTTTCCAACCCTTATTCGTTTTTATTCACCCCATATGTGTTCCTATTGCCCCCTTTCTACAGTTCCATTGCCCCCTCTACCGCTTCCATTCACCCCGAATTTTAACATAATTTACTAGCAACTGGTTTTTGGGCAAATATAATATAATTATCACTAATACTGATTAAACTCACATAGATTTAGGAAATTTAACGTACCTGCAAGTAAAGTGATTTATGCCACCTAGACAAATCACCTCCTTTCGATCTAAAAATGTAAAGTTTTTGAGCTAAAATTTCGCGAGACCGGTATGGTGCTGTTTGCGATTAATTATTTATAAACCTGTAATGTTTTGGCGTTTGAGTGGTGTTGCTACGTAGGTAATATGTGTTAATAGAGCATTGAGTAGTGAGTATTAGTAAGTTAACCGTTCGAACTGGCAAAACGCTGTCACAGTACAACTCGCACTCGCGTTTATTCGTATTTTGGCTGGTAAACGTGTTCACTTCTCAACGTAAACCATAACAACTTGCAATCAGCAATTTTAATTTCCATACTTGTCGCTAGGTGGCGCTTCCTCGATGCCATAGAAATATGAGTTTAAGTTAACGCGATCGAGTAGTTAAAAAACTCGCACTAAGCACTCTGGTTAAGTGATTGGGTCATTAGCATCAACAACCCATTATGTCCCCACCGAGGGGCACGGGTCTCTTCCCTGATGAAGGTATAGGCCATACTCCACCACGAGCGCCAAGTCCTGATTGGTGGAGGCTTGTAAGACTAGTGGCTGGTCTTACTGTCAGAAGTTTTCAAGCCGCCCTAAGGCCTCAGACTTGGCTTAACGACTGCCATCTATCGACGGCAGCCGGCATCAACTGCTTAAAGCGCCTTGCGAAGCACGGAACCGCTAGGAAAAATGCTACTAGCATTAGCCATAGACGGTCACCCATCCATGCACTGAACGCGCCCTGTGTTGCTTAACCTTCGTGATCGTTTAAGATCACTCAGGCAGCCGGGGCTGCCAGCGATTCAAGTGATTGGGTGTATGGATGTTATTATTATTATCACATCCTTTCCTAAGCTTCTTCGTGCCGGCATTCCAGCCAGCCCTTTTCGACGGTGGCGTATAATTAACATGAGTTAACAGAGACGTACAAATGTATTGAGTAACATGTTTGAAGTGTTGCGGTTGCCAAGTTACAGCCCAATCCTAATAATGCTGGTTTGGTTTTACGAGTTGTACTCAAAGTTGAGCAAGCTTCGCGGTAGAGTAGATTGGTACTTGACATTTGAAGTTGACGAGTTATTTGCGTGAAGAAAACAAAACCTTATTGAAAACCTATCAGTGAAATTTCGAAACTCTTTACAATACTCTCTGTATAACTTACAGGCAGCGATATCTGGCTGAAGTAATTTACATCACTGCAGGTACTCGTACCTATTTTGCAGTTAGGTTTTTACATCGGAATAATGAAGCGGTCGTGGTCTAGGCGAACCGAGTAATTGGAATCAATCACTTGGTTAAGCAACAACAGGCGCGGTCAGGTACAATATGGGTGACCGTCCCGTGACTACCGCTAGTGGCCTTTTTCCGAGCGCTTCCGCGCTTCGCAAGGCACGTTAAGCCGTTGGTGCTGGCTGTCATATAATGGCAGTCGTTAAGCCATGTCAGAGGCCTTATGGGCGGCTTGATAACTTCTGACAGTAAGGCCCGCCACTGTCTTACAAACCTCCACCAACCCGGACTTGACCCTTGCGGTGGAGTATGAAAAATAAAAATAGTATAATCATTACGACAACGTATCGTGTCTTGTGTTTGTGTGCTTTTTTTTTTTATTTAAATCTATGAATGTTTAAGTTTGCACCAAATAAATGTAACCCTTACAATACAATACAATAAAATGCCTTTAATTGTCAATTAAGGGTGTTTACATGCAGGTGGTTAAGATAAAAAAAAAATGTCCGCCATATTTTGCCTCGCGGCGTACAAATATTAGTTTTCTTAATTCTATAAATAAAATATGTCAAAATAATGGAAAGTATTACAATGTCATTTACTATTCAAAGTACCTAGGTAGTGTATAAGTTGATAAGTGATATTGTCATTGTAAAAGCGGTGGTAGCTCAGTGGGTAGAACCATAGACTGGCAAGCTAGAGCCCCAGGTTCGATCCCGAGTGCGGGCATGTACCAACGACTTTGTTTAATTTCAAAGTTACGTACATTTGCGAATTTGTACTCGCAATACCACACGCTAACGGTGAAGGAAAACATCGTGAGGAAACCCGCGGCTTGGTTGGCTCCGCACGTATTGACTAATCTTTCCTGTGGGCTAGGCCGACTAAACTGTCAGGGATGTATAGGTGCTGGGCAAGCCTACACCATCTATAAAACCATGTCCCAGGCACTACAGCGTCGGAGTGGTCCCTTCACCCATCTAGTGTGAGTGAAGATACCACTGGACGCTGTATAAATCATCTCATTGAGTAGATGCAAAAGATATTGTCATACTAATGAAAAAAAAATGGTGAATTAAAATTATTTCGAGAAAAAATCTTCTATATTATAGTAGCATTCATCGCATAAAACGTTGTACAGACGTCGTTTGAATTCAATGAAGTTTAGTGATTTTGGATACTTTGGAATATGATTATACATTTTTGGCGTTATGAAAAAAATGCTTTAATTCATAAGCGTAGTTTTGGCGGTACGTAACTTTAGCCTAGTGTGGTCACGCTACGGTGACTATTGTCTGCCACCCGTTCAAATAGTTCCGGATGAGACTTTACAAAGACAGCTGATTCATAGATGTAGAGAGAAGGTAATGTCAAAAGTCTATACCCAATAAAATATGGTTGGAAGGATACATCATTTTTAGTCCAAACATTTTAATTTAAATGTCAAAAGAGGTGTATTAGGGCCAATACACCTCTTTTGACATTCAAAAATTACATCTCTTACAACTCTTGTGTCTTTTAACAATTACAATTTTCAACAAATCGTGTCGTAATAGCCCGTTTACATTACGCGCGGCTACGGCAGGTCAGTGTGTTCGTGTAGACACGCCACTCGAGACATAAGTGGCTGAGAAGTTTCAAAATATTTTCAAAATTCAAACGTAATTAGAACTCGCAAACCACACGCTCGTTTCAAGGCTCGTTCAGCCAATCTGTGGTAATTTAAGATAGGTTGGCAACGTTTTTTTTATTGTGTGTATAAGAAAATAAATAAGTACATTATTTTATGTTTTAAATATGGCTAAAGCTGTAAGATAATTAAAACTGTAAACGTTAAATAAACCGTCCAACAATTTACTTGATTTTTTGACAGTTCGATTTAGTGACGTTCTATGAAGTTACCAATTCGGTTGCTTATCATAATAGATTTCAATTTAATATCAACCGTTGTATGTCCTACTGCTGGCGCACGGGTTTCTTCCTGCAATATAGACAATAAATAGCACTCAAAATGGACAATAAATAGCACTTACTACAGATCTACAAATGACATCAACTCTTTGTGTGTCCCCACTGCTAGGGCACGGGTCTCTTCCTGCATCGCAGGAAGGTTAAGCCATACTCCACCACGGGTGCCAAGTCCGGGTTGGTGGAGGATTGTAAGACAGTGGCGGGCCTTACTGACAAAAGTTATGATACCGCCCAAAACGCCTGAAACAGGCTTAACGACTGCCATACAGGTCAGCCGGCACCAACGGCTTAACTTGCCTTGCGAAGCATGAAAGCGCTCGGAAAAATGCCACTAGCGGTAGTCACCCATCCTGCACCTGACCGCGCCTGTTATTACTTAACTAAACAACAGGTGAGGTCAAGTAAATTTGGACCGATTCAAACTTATCCGCGAAGAGTTGAAACAACTAAACAAGGCGCCCATATTTCACATACGAAACTATGCGCATGAGTGCGCTATGGTGCAATAATGCACGTGTAATGCAGCTTGTGTAGAAATTTGAATAGGCCAATGTGGAGTCGGCTGCACACAAACAGGTATACGCTTTATGCTGCTTGCATGCTTTAGATAGATAGATAGATATATAGGTAGGTAGGTAGGTAGGTAGGTAGGTAGGTAGGTAGGTAGGTAGGTAGGTAGGTAGGTAGGTAGGTAGGTAGGTAGGTAGGTAGGTAGGTAGGTAGGTAGGTAGGTAGGTAGGTAGGTAGGTAGGTAGGTAGGTAGGTAGGTAGGTAGGTAGGTAGGTAGGTAGGTAGGTAGGTAGGTAGGTAGGTAGGTAGGTAGGTAGGTAGGTAGGTAGGTAGGTAGGTAGGTAGGTAGGTAGGTAGGTAGGTAGGTAGGTAGGTAGGTAGGTTGGTAGGTAGGTAGGTAGGTAGGTAAGTAGGTAGGTAGGTAGGTAGGTAGGTAGGTAGGTAGGTAGGTAGGTAGGTAGGTAGGTAGGTAGGTAGGTAGATAGATAGATAGATTCTCTCTCTTCCAGGCAACCTTTTTTAGTTTATGTAGTTTATTTTGTGCACATTTACTCCTAGACTCGTCTCAACTGCTTTTCCTATTTTCTAAGGTTTTCTCGAAGAAATCTCTTACAGAGATACTCACGCCTTTGTACATGTTGTTCCCTGTGAAATGCTTGTGTACAATAAAGTACAATTTTTAATTATTATTAAAAAACTATGCAAACAAAAAAACTAATTCTTGATTATTATCTAAAACTATGTAAATGCAAATTCTTAGAATGAAAACGTTTTTTGTTAACTGCTTAAGATGGCATGCTTTTTCTTATTACTATTTTGTTTTTTTTTTTTTATAAACATACTTTTACAGTTTTTCTGTATGACTGTTTGTGTCCTGAATAATGTAAAATAAATAAATAGAAATAAATAAAAAAGCCGAAACATAGACAGAGATACAAGTAAATATTTATAAAACGAAAATTTTCAAAGTCACACTACAAAAATGTCAATATTTAAGCAATACATCATTGAGGGCGCGACATGACCGTGGCTTACATTCACAATTTCTTCACTCTATCATGTTGAATGACAGTGCTATCTTGACTCAATGAGTTCATTTCAATGGCAATACTACTCAAGGCCAGACCACACCACCGCAATCCTGCCTTGATTGCTGTTGTGGAAATAACTGACTGTTGGTGGTTGGGGTGTTGCTGGGCTTCTTTACACGTTGCGTGCCAATCAATCAATCAATCACTCAAGAAAATAAATAAACAGTACTAAATAACATAACAAAAAAAAAACCGCTTTAATTCTTAGAATATTATTATACATTATTGCACACGAAACATTAAAAAGGACATTACTTACAAAAAAAACATGTGCAAAGGCGAGCTTATCTCCGAAAGAGATTTCTTCCAGCAAGCCTTGGAGAGTCGGAGTAGCGGTAAAAAACGGGTCTATATACGTGTACAAAATAAACAACGTAGACTGCAAAAACCCTTAACAATAACCTAAACAGAAATAATACACTACATAGATTAAATACCTGTAAATATAAATAATGAAGCGCTCGTGGCCTAGGCGAACCGAGTGATTGGAATCAATCACTTGGTTAAGCAATGACAGGCGCGGTCAGGTACAGGATGGGTGAGCGTCCCGTGACTACCGCTAGTGGCATTTTTCCGAGCGCTTCCGTGCTTCGCAAGGCACGTTAAGCCGTTGGTGCCGGCTGTCATTAATGGCAGTCGTTAAGCCATGTCAGAGGCCTTATGGGCGGCTTGATAACTTCTGACAGTAAGGCCCGCCACTGTCTTACAATCCTCCACCAACCCGGACTTGGCCCCCGTGGTGGAGTATGGCCTAACCTTCCTGCGATGCAGGAAGAGACCCGTGCCCCAGCAGTGGGGACATACAAGGGTCGATAACGAAATATAAATAAAAAAAGAACATAGTAAATCATAAATACATATATAGCTAAAAGTTTGATAGAGATGAATAGTGCTCTTTCAACTGCTTCTTAAATGTACCAAATGCGGGAACGTGAATATGCGTACGTGTGGAGGTAGATCGAGATTTGGTGTTGGAGGAAAATGCTCAGAATTCCGTGAAACTTCAGAACTAGGAGTGGGTCGCTGTCCGATATTTCGACAACGAAACGCAACCGTTTTTTCTGGAACGAAAACAGGTCCTCGAAACGGTCCTCGTTCGCAACTGGTTTCATTGTATGCGAACGAGCAAGTCGCAGAGGACGGTCAAACGTGTGCGAACGAGACGAAATCACGAAACATCGGAAAAAATAAGTTGTTTTACACGATATTCGACTGTATACTCATAGACATAAAGATTACTTTATTGTATCACAGACCAAAACGAACGGAACGAGCAAGGAGCCGACGACGACGTCGCAATGATCTCATTACGTTCTAGGCTCTATTAATATAGCACTAAAGGACATATCCGCGTCAAATAATCTAAGGACTGGTCTCGCAACGAACGAACGCTGGCACTGCTTTAGAGTCACTGGCACTGCTTTATAATGAAACGTAAAACGGTCCTATCGTCGCAGAACACAAAACGGTCTTATAAAACGGTTCGTCTTTGCAACGATCACTCCTATTCAGAACCAATATTTCCATACTTAACGAGCTCGGTATAACGAAGCGACTGTCGTCAGTCTGTCGCCAGAGGGCCCTCAGCTTTTTTGGGCATATTATGCGGTCACGACGTCACAGCCTAGAGAAGCAGATCGTTTTTGGCCAGTTAGAGGGCAGACGAGCGAGAGGCGAGAGCGAGAGGTCCGATGCCATAAAGAAGGCAGCTGGGGGATCCATTCAGCACGCAGCCCATTGCGCATATGACCGAGACAAATGGAGAACTATTGTATATGGTCACGATCCCCAGAGTTGAGGGACCGATTAAAACGTAGAAGAAGAAAAGTGGATCTCTGAAAATTGTTCGCACCATCAAGCAGCGGAAAGTAGCTTACTTAGGCCATGTGCTGCGATGCAGTAAACACCAATTACTGCAGACTATTTTGATGGGCAAGGTGGAAGGAAAGAGAAGGCCGGACAGGAGAAGGATGTCATGGTTGTGCAACATCAAGGAGTGGACCGGTGTTAAAACCGCAGAGGAGCTGTTCAGAATTGCACTGAACAGAGATCGCTGTATAGAGCTGACTGCCGACCTCCAGTAATGGAGAGGCACTTTCAGAAGAAGAAAGGTAGTTTGATTTAGATTATAATTTAATATATATAATATAAATTTATATTTTGATTTAAACAGGTAAAATTGTCATGTCTATTATTTTCTAAGGTTAACACGAGCACCAAACGTAATAAAAACTGTACTTACATGGATTTTACTCGTTTATTAAACATTTAAAATTTTCAGGTGCTGTGGTCTTGGAAGACTGAGATGACAGGCGTCTTTCTGAAAGCCTTAACAGTTAGTTTACTACCCTCGGCAAAAATTACAAAAGTGAATTATGAAGTTACGTTCCAAAATAGGCAACCAATTAACAATATTGATTAATTGAAGTTAAAATTAAATTTACAAACCAATTATTTTAAATGAGCTCAAAAAAATTGATTATTAATCAATTGAAATTAAAATTAACTCTACAGTCACACTTCTAGCAAGGGGTTCTCATGCACTTAAGCACTGGTTCCCATGCTGCCTGTATGTTCCAACCACGATCTCTATTGAAATTTGGATGCCGGCGGATCTCTATTGCCTCGCGTATCATTCTAGGGAAGAACTTTAACTTTATCGAAATTTATATAATGGTTGGTACCGCTAAGGAAAATTGTAAAATAAACGAGTAAAATCCGTATAAAAACAGTTTTTATTAGTCAGGTCTAGTCAAGATGTGAAAATGAAGGAAATCTTAAAAATGGCTGACGTAATATAAAATTTTTGAAAATGATAGACTGTAGAATTAAATAAATATAAAAAAATGGTGAAAAGAGGTTTGGTCCGTTACAACCTCATTGGTTCGAGTCCCACTGGGGGCCGCTATACTTTTGTACAAATCCTTTTGTCCAAATCCATGTCCTTGCTTGGTAAACACAGCACAGGGTATCCTATTTGGGACCAACGCAAGTCATTGTGTAGTGTGGAAATTAATTATTTAATAACTTTTAATCTGAAAACTGTCCGGGCTTCGCAAAATACGTTGAGCCACGTGGTGCCGGCTGTCATGTAATGGCAGTCGTTAAGCCATGCCCTCATGGACGGCTTGATAACTTCTGACAGTAAGGCCAGTATTTGTCTTACAATCCTCCACGAAGTCGGACTTAGCCCCCGTAATATAGCCTAAACTTGCTGCGATGCAGAGAGCCGGGTCCCAGCAATGACGTTAAGAAGATGTTAAGTTTATTTTATTATTGATTTCGCTATAGATTTTCCTGTCAATAAATAAATAAATAAAAATAAAATAAAACACCCAATTGTCATAGTAAACCATTAATTGTAGCACTATGAAACAAGGCGCTGGTAGGGACTTACCGGGCCGTTGAAGATTTCTTCAAGTCTCTGCTTCGGGTTCTTCCCCTTTTTGGTTCGGACTAGCAGCACTATGCTGCCAATTTCTGGACATTTTCTGTGGAAGAATAATTGCGATAAGTATCAAGTTTGTATCTTGTGAGGGGCCGCCCCATTAAAACAAAAATAAAAAATCTTTTTCGTTTCCATCAATTCAATTCAATTTATTCGTTTCGAATTTACATTCTGTTTGCTGAATGTCAAAGTACAGTCCGCTGGATTTTAGAATATACCTCGGCTACTATCGGATAGAATCGGATATATTCGTGTAATAGAAACATCGGAACTAATATGAAACTTAACTTTATATAACTATTCAAAATAGTGAAGAAAAGTTTTATACAGAGCAGGAAGTATTACACTCGTGTGCTTTCGGCGAAAACCGAAGCCTACTCTAGAGCCCGGGGTATATTCTAAAAGCTAACAGACTACACAATGTAACATGAAAGTGACAGCCGCTGCCTTCGGGCCGTAGTGGAGCAAAAGGCAGCGGGAAAACTACGTAATGAGATGATTTACACAGCGTCCAGTGGCATCTTCACTCACACTAGATGGGTGAAGGAAGCTACGGTGCCATGGACATTGTTTTAGATGGAGGAGGCTTGCCCAGCTTAGTCGATTAGCCCAATTACGCCGAAATCAACCAAGAAGCGGGTTTTCTCACGGTGTTTTCCTTCACTATGAGCGAGTGGTATTGCTACTACAAATTTGCGAATGTACATAACTTTAAAATTGAAAAAGTCATCGGTACATGCCCGCACGGGGATCGAACCTGGGTCTCTTGCTTGCGAGTCCATTGTTCTACCCACCGAGCTACCACCTCAGTGGAGAAAAAAGTCTTCTTCTTCTTCAGGCTATATTAGTCCACTGCTGGACAAAGCCCTCCCCTAATTAGCGGAGGTTAGTGCCATAATTAGGGGGTAATGCCCATAATCCCCACGCTGGGCATGCGGGTTGGGGATCACAGTTTGGTAGAATTGTACTGCAGGGGGCGCTGCTGCCCACCCTCCGGTTTGAGTCCCTTAGTCGCCTTTTACGACACCCGCGGGAAGAATTTGGGTTGGTGCTATTCTCTAGGCCGACGCCACACAGCAAATGATGCACTGCACTGTCGGTAGTCGAGAGTTGTTCGACATCGTAAAATGGTATTTACGCGCCAAGTAACCCTGTTGACAAACTCATCTCAAGCCATCGTACTTGACAACCACACGCCATAGAATTAAGGCTTATGGTTAATAAATTAACAGACGCAAATGATAAAAGTTTTTTGTTTGTAATTTTACGTAAATATTAGTATTTATAGAGCAAAGGGAGTTATCGCAAATTAAATCACTCGGCGTGTCTAAGGTTTTCCAATTACACTCGACCCGACAGCACAACACTGGGATCCGTCCCTGAACTTTTTCGCACTTCACACGAAGATATAAGCCCGGCAATCTAATTGCCACACGATTTCAATCGATTCGATTTCAACCCCTGCATGTCCCCACTGCTGGGGCACGGGTCTTTTCCTGCGTTGCAGGAAGGTTAGGCTATACTCCACCACGGGGACCAAGTACGGGTTGGTGGAGGTTTGTAAGACAGTGGCGGGCCTTACTGTCAGAAGTTATCAAGCCGCCTATAAGGCCTCTGACATGCCTTAACGACTGCCATTACATGACAGCTGGCACCCACGGCTTAACGTGCCTTGCGAAGCACGGAAGCGCTTGGAAAAATGCCACTAGCGTTAGTAACGGGACGGTTACCCATCCCCCACCTGACCGCGCCTGTTGTTGCTTAACTCAAGAGATTGTTTCCAATCACTCGGTTCGACTAGGCCACGAGCGCTTCATTGCCATTGCCACACAATTTTGGGGAATCACACGTTTAACAAACAAGAAACAAGAGGTACATTTTTCAGCTCATCTGACAGATGTCACGTAGTTCCGCCCGTCATGGGTGCGTTCAAAAATCAAACTTCTATTCTAAACAAGATGCACACTGTATATTTTTGAGTAGAGCAAAGAAGCTGTTACTCAAATCCTTTTCATTTATGTCGCTAGACCATAAAAGTGGTCAAAGTTGTTAAGATTTTTCTTGCTAAGGACAATTTCAAAAACCTATTTAGAGGCTAAAAATTCCACCCATGCCGGGATTCGAACACGCGACCTCTGGCACGGATAGCCAGAGGTTGCGGGTTCGAATCCCGGCATGGGTGAAATTTTTAGCCTCTTAATAGGTTTTTAAAAAAGATTTCTTGTTCAGTTTTAAATAAAAACGTAAATAACACAAGTTATGCTTCTTAGTTATATATTAAACGGGTCAAATCGCGATTATTTATTAGGCAAAACGTAATTACCCTATTTCCCGACGTTTCGGCAGCGTTACAGTTGCCGTGGTCACGGGTAGACTGACCACGGCAACTGTAACGCTGCCGAAACGTCGGGAAATAAGGTGATTACGTTTAACCTTATACATAATCGCGATTTGGCCCGTTTAATATATAACTATGTGTGAGTATCACGAATCATTAAGGAGTTATGCTTCTTAATCAATTGGTGGCGGTAGTTAGCACGAAGCGCTCGTGGCCTAGGCGAACCGAGTGATTGGAATCAATCACTTGATTAAGCAACAACAGGCGCGGTCAGGTACGGGATGGGTGAGCGTCCCGTGACTACCGCTAGTGGCATTTTTCCGAGCGCTTCCGTGTCTCGCATGGCACGTTAAGCCGTTGGTGCCGGCTGTCATATAATGACAGTCGTTAAGCCATGTCAGAGGCCTTATGTGCGGCTTGATAACCTCTGACAGTAAGACCCGCCACTGTCTTACAATCTTCCACCAACCCGGACTTGGCCCCCGTGGTGGAGTATGGCCTAACCTTCCTGCGATGCAGCAAAAGACCCGTGCCCCAGCAGTGGGGACATACAAGGGTTGGTAACAAGTTAGTACCCCGAAGCGCCTTAGAAGAATACTTAACACTAAGAAGAAGGAAGCTCACCTCAACAGCTTCTCAACCAGCACCTTCCCCATGAACCCGGTTCCCCCGGTCACAAACACGGTCTTCCCAGTGAAGGTGGCCGCGATGCGGTCGTCCATCGCGTCCACCTCACTGGCGCTGAAGCCTTCTGACGACATTGTGGCGGCTGCGGACAGAAGAGAGGGAAAAAATCAGTAAACGCGACCTAAATTAGTACTTTGTTCATATCATACGCATATAACGCTGTTCGAGGTTCGTAAAGATAGATAGATAAATTATTTATTTACACTTCCACACACATTCATAAAAGTACAAAAACAAACAGTTTAAGCAGAGTAGACACAATTACACAACAAGAATAATAAATCTAACATTCCACCATGCAAGGATGCAAGGTACGGTATGTACCTTCATCATGACGAAAGATATGAGACATCATTTCTGTGGGTGGGTGTAGCAAGTGCAAAATGGTACTGACTCAGCATGTGCTGAAGAAGCGAGCTACTCCAGCGCTGGTATTATGCACGTACCAGGTACTGCAATTGCAGTAGCCAACTATTGGGCAGGAAAAATATAAATTGGTCGAATCGCTGACACGAAAAGAAGAAGAAGACCAGGTACCTACTTAGTAAAAGGCGGCGTGCTGGGCTCGGAGAGATATACTTACTCGTATATATCGCTATATCTATATATGGGTTAGGTGCAATGTAATATTAAATAATTAAGTGAAAAAACGAATTGTCAATTAAAATTGTATAAATTTATATCAAGCTGACCTTGATACCAAACGCGACCAGTTAAAGGCTCGCCCACCTGCTGCCATAACATATTACTATGAGAACGGCATTCTCACGTGCCCTCAGTATGTACGAAGTTTCACCACGAAAATAGGCTACGTAAGCCATCTTCGAGCGCACCAGCGCCATATCTCTGATTAGGGGTCAAAGTTGTTGAAAGCAAAAGTGTATTTTGTATGGCGCTAAAAATATTTAATAAAATTCCATTTTTAAAAACCTATTTAGAGGTTAAAAATTTCACCCATGCCGGGATTCGAACCCGCAACCTCTGGCTATCCGTACCAGCGCTCTACCAATTGAGCGCTGGTACGAATAGCCAGAGGTTGCGGGTTCGAATCCCGGCATGGGTGAAATTTTTAGCCTCTAAATAGGTTTTTAAATTTGTTCCTTAGCACGGGTTAGTGCATTAAAAATAAAAATAGTGTAATAAAATTCCATTGTCAATCAATCATCTAAAATTAAGTATATTTAAGAAAAAGCTCAAGAATCTACTAATAGACAAATCTTATTATACAATCAATGAATTTCTTGCTGATAAATTGTAAATTTAATGTAACTATATCATTTTGACATGTAATGTATTCTGTATTCACATTGCCCTTATCAATTACTGTAACATAATTTGACATTAATGTATTATTTATTATTTGAGACGCACATTGCAATAAAATTGAGCTAAATTTTTACGACCTACTTAAGATGTACCTGCATAAGATATAGACTACTTACTGTTATTATTTGAATTAAGATAAGCTCAACATTTGTATTCCGAAATGGCAAAAAACGAAGATCTTTATTTGATTGTACCATCTTCTTCTTCTTCAGGCTATATTAGTCCACTGCTGGACATAGCCCTCCCCAAATGAGCGCAAGGTTGTTCCATCATTAGGGGTTAGTGCCCATAATCCCCACGCTGGGCATGCGGGTTGGGGATCGCACTTTGGTAGACTTGTACTGCTGCCCACCCTCCTGTTTGAGTCCCTTAGTCGCCTTTTACGACACCCGCGGGAAGAATTTGGGCTGGTGCTATTCTCTAGGCCGACACCACACAGCAATATTATTAGTATTACATACGTACCATCTGCACGTATGATTGAATTGAATCGAAAGTGGTCGCCATGGCCGAAATCGGACGGAGCAATCATCATCATATCAAAAAATAGGTACTTACATTACTTAATATAGGTAGCTGTAAAATAATTAAATGAAGCCTTCAGTTCTCTAATTAAATGAAGCCTTCAGCCTTTCAGTTCAAGAACGCAACGCCAACAAACTGCACTGCAGTTTGGCGATATTTGTGAAACCAAAAATGTAAAGGTTGTTTTTTTGTTATTAATAAAAAAATAATAGAATCTGCTCTATCATACTTATAATTATTAATTAATAGTTACTCCACCAATCCACCTGCTCCTCCACATCCGTCCAATCCGGACTTGGCTTCCGTGGCCTATACCTTCCTCGGGTAAGAGACCCATGCCCCTCGGTTGGGACATAATGGGTGATGATGATGATATTAATTAATTTTAAAAACCTATTAAGAGGCTTAAAATTCCACCCATGCCGGGAATCGAACCCGCGACCTCAGGCTATCCGTGCCAGAGGTTTTTTAAAATTGTCCTTAGCACGGGTTAGTGCACAAAAAATATTGTGCATTTTAGGTATTATCTCCTATTAAAAATCAATGTATTTGGAATAAATTACGCAAATTTTTTGTAACAGTCAGACAGGTGAACCCCGACCTCGTAAGAACCTTCTACCGTAATTACCTCGAAATAAAACATTGATAATAAAGGAATAGGCTATTTAAAAATATGAAAAAAAATAGTATTAATTATATACATTTCATATCCATTAGGAGTTTTATAACCAATTTAAGTAATTTAAACTAAACGAAAATAAACCATCTCTGCAAAAAAAATAGGATAAAAGTTGATAATTTTGTATGTGTATCAATTTTATAGATAAACAGATAGATAGAGAACGCTTTATTGCAGAACCAGAATAAACAATACAGACATGATTTCTTAAATCTAAGTAATGTTATACAATTGGCGGTCTAGTCCTTAAGAGCGATCTCTTCCAGAGAACCATTGGATGGAGTGGATTGCATAAAGAATATAGTCGATACGTGCATGTACATAATTAATTAAACCGAAAATATATTGATACCAAATAGCAAAAGAGTGCGAGAATATAATTACTTATAATCACATACGATATAAAGTACATATATTTTAATAATAAGATATGTAGATACCTAAGAAATACTTATACAAATTATAAACATACATATATATATCTTATAATAAAGTTCTACATAAGACAAGGAAAGTACTAACCTACACACAAGAGGACAACATTTTAACGACTATACTGATAAATAAAGATCACGAACTCTGCTTTTGAAGACAGCTGGGGAAGGAGAGCGCCTTATTGAGACCGGCAGAATATTCCACAGTTGGGCGGCCCTTACCGCAAATGAGTTGCCCAAGAACCTGGTAGAGTGATTTAGCGTCTTCAGCATCAGAGTCAGGTCAGACCGCAGTGCCCGGCTATGGGAATCGCTGAGGTAAACAAAGCGCTTTTTGAGATAAGTCGGAGAGGCTGGATTGAACAGTACTGAATAAAGAAGTGAGAGGATGTGAGCATTCCTACGAGAACGAATGGAGAGCCACTTATAATTACCTATTTTAAACCTATTTATTTGCTGCATGTTCGTAATACAGAGAGTATTGTAAAGAGGTTCGGAATTTCACTGATGTCGGTAGTCAGTTAAAAGTACAATGCAAAATGTAAGCCGTGCCCTAGTGATGTAGTGTAGTGGAAAAAGGGCAGAATTAAAAGCAAGTTACATAGGTCCCGGGTTCGAATCCCGGCTGGGGACAAAAAAAAAGCCCAGGTCTTGGATGTTTACATGTTTGTGATGTCGTTGTTTCTGGTTCCCACGATACAGGGTATCTATTGTGGGGCTAGAAGCAATGTATGTGCCTGTATGTAAATGCATTAAAAAGTTAAAATTACTTTGCTAAATTCCGCCAAAAATCCCACAAGCACCATGCGGTTAGATAATGTTAATACACCAATACTTGTGTGAGAAAACCCGCGACGCGTTTCGCCTCTAACACGAGGCATTCTCAGGCTCACAAGTGCAAATGCACTTGCATTTGGGTGCATGTAACCGCATGGTGCTTGTGGGATTTTTGGCGGAATTTAGCAAAGTAATTTTAACTTTTTAATGCTATTATGGATTTCCGCAAAGTAACGCCTGATTCTATACAACATCTGTATGTAAATGCTATGTTATAATAATCAAGACTCTAAACGTAAATTCTTGACGCTGAAACACATTTTTAGAATTTCTGCTCGATCCACAATATTTACTAGATTGCCGTTACCCTTTCTCACTTTCAAAACTAGCCCCTATGCGCTTGCAATAAAGGCCGACCAACCGCCGGCACCTTTCGTAAAAGTAAAAGTGTTTTTCGGTCAGTAGCCCAAGGCTGAGAGTGTAATGACCAGTTTGCATCACAGACACGCCGCGGATAGTCGAGTCAACATGTCTGTGCGTCTATGTAGACACGTGAGTAATTGAGGTCGCTGGTTCGAGCCCCGGCATGTACCAATGACTGGGTTTTCTAATTCACGTCGATATCAACTCTTGTATGCCCCTATTGCTGGGGCACGGATCTCTTCCTGCATCGCAGGAAGGTTAGGCCATATTCCACCACGGGGGCCAAGTCCGGGTTGGTGGAGGATTGTAAGCGGTGGCGGGCCTTACTGTCGGAAGTTATCAAGCCGCTCATAAGGCCTCTGACATGGCTTAGCGTGTCTTGCGAAGCACGAGCGCGCTCGGAAAAGATGCCACTAGCGGTAGTCACGGGACGGTCAACCATCCTGCACCTGACTGCGCCTGTTGTTGCTTAACTCAAGTGATTGATTCCAATAACTCGGTTCGACTAGGCCACGAGCGTAAAATAGTTAACTAACTACAAAATATTTTTGTTTGTATATCATTGTAGCTTATTCTATCACGCAGTTAAAGTATTTAAGTATCTTATCTATCATTTTGTATTTAAAATACGTTTTCTATTCATATGGTTATTATTCTATATAACATATTATGAGTATTCTACTCTATACAGACTATTTATCCTTACTTGGCCAATTTAGTAAACAAGATTCTAACCTGAAAATTGATATTTGATGCCGAAACGACATATTTTCTCGCAACTTAATGTTCTTTGTTTGTAAAATTGACAGCGTGTTATCTAAACTAGTCTCCCCGATTACGTCATTTACGGGAATATGGCGCTTTGCGACTAAAATCCATACTTTACGGGCAGAATCTTGTTTACTAAATTGGCCAAGTAAGGATAAAAAGACTGTACGGTATTGTTAATTCTTTAGTATTGTTATTGCCCATGATTATATCGCACCGCAGTCTGTGACGCTCGTGACGACCCTGGCACTGACTGAAAATCAGCGCTGAAGGCTTGCCCATCAGCATATTGCTGAGTCAGTTGCCGTTTATAGCGGCAGTGACACGCCGTGGCCTTTCGTTTTTCTTAAATTAAATTAAATTATACTTTATTGCACACGAAACATTTAACAGGACATTACATAAGAAATAACATGTACAGAGGCGAGCTTATCTCAAAAAGAGATTTCTTCCAGCAAACCTTAGAGAGTCGGAGAAGCAGTAAAAAGCGGGTCTATATACGTGTACAAAATATACTACATAAATATTCAACGTTTTTTTTTTTGTTTTGTGAATGTTATTTATTTATTCGTTCGTTCGTTCGTTCGTTCGTTCGTTCGTTCGTTCGTTCGTTCGTTCGTTCGTTCGTTCGTTCGTTCGTTCGTTCGTTCGTTCGTTCGTTCGTTCGTTCGTTCGTTCGTTCGTTCGTTCGTTCGTTCGTTCGTTCGTTCGTTCGTTCGTTCGTTCGTTCGTTCGTTCGTTCGTTCGTTCGTTCGTTCTTTCATTCATTCATTCATTCATTCATTCATTCATTCATTCATTCATTCATTCATTCATTCATTCATTAATTCATTAATTCATTCATTCATTCATTCATTCATTCATTCATTCATTCATTCATTCATTCATTCATTCATTCATTCATTCATTCATTCATTCATTCATTCATTCATTCATTCATTCATTCATTCATTCATTCATTCATTCATTCATTCATTCATTCATTCATTCATTCATTCATTCATTCATTCATTCATTCATTCATTCATTCATTCATTCATTCATTCATTCATTCATTCATTCATTCATTCATTCATTCATTCATTCATTCATTCATTCATTCATTCATTCATTCATTCATTCATTCATTCATTCATTCATTCATTCATTCATTCATTCATTCATTCATTCATTCATTCATTCATTCATTCATTCATTCATTCATTCATTCAATCATTCATTCATTTATTTACTTAAGGCACACCAACAGGTAGCATACAAGTACAAGTATACCAAGTATAACATGATAGCTTAGCTTGGGGTCTATTCTACTCGTAGTATGTTAGCCAGCTACAGGTGAGCACAACATTACATAATATATCCAATTTGTGTTCTAGACACTTTGGTAGGTTTTGACACTGTGCTAAAGCGTCAGACGGTATCGGGTATGTTATATACTACAATTCATTATAACTATAACTAACAATTAAACAACTAACATTTAATGAATACGAGAGACCTTTTATTTTTCTTCGAAAACTTTGGATAACCTTTAAATTTGGACAATGTTTAGTAATATGTTGTAAAAACCTATTTAGAGGCTAAAAATTTCACCCATGCCGGGATTCGAACCCGCAACCTCTGGCTATCCGTGCCAGCGCTCTACCAATTGAGCCAATGGGCGACTCACGGCATCAGTGAAATTTCGAACCTCTTTACACTATTCTCTGTATTACGTACAGGCAGCGACATCTGACTTAAGCAAATTGCATTACTTACAGCCCCGACTACCTACTTTGCAGTTAGGTTTTTACATCGGAACGATATCACTGTACCCACATGATTACACTATCTTTATTTTTAATGCACTAACCCGTGCTAAGGAACAAATTTAAAAACCTATTTAGAGGCTAAAAATTTCACCCATGCCGGGATTCGAACCCGCAACCTCTGGCTATCCGTGCCAGCGCTCTACAAATTGAGCCAATGGGCGACTCACGGCATCAGTGAAAGATAGTGTAATATGTTTTAAGTTTGTTACTGTGGCGTGTGCACTGTTTCTATAGTAAATATTCTTCTTCTTCAAATAGACTTCTGAACATCGATTAAAAACGAAGCGAAACAAAAATCTAAAATGCAAGCCAGTCTGAAGTGAAAAACCTGTCAGCATTTTTTTGTCCACTATACACTATTCAAACTCCACGTCTTTTCCACGGCATCCGACAGTTGATTGATGACCTTGAGGGTCATGGGCCGCCAGCTGTGACTACAGAAGTTTTTGTAAACAACTTGTCAACTTGACGCGAGTTGGTAAATTATTCTGTCGTCTGTCATTAGTGTACCGACTCCACGCATTGTACTCGTACTGTATTTGTTTCACCTTTTGGTACATTTCATACACTTAGACACGTAAATAATGTGCATTGGATAATTATTATCGATATCGTTATCAACCCTTGTATGTCCCCAGTGCTGGGGCATGGGTCTCTTCCTGCATCGTAGGAAGGTTAGGCCATACTTCACAACGGGGGCCAAGTCCGGGTTGGTGGAGGATTGTAAGACAGTGGCGGATCTTACTGTCAGAAGTTATCAAGCCGCTCATGAGGCGTCTGACATGGCTTAACGACTGCCATTACATGACAGCCGGCACCAACGGCTTAATGTGCCTTGCGAAGCACGGAAGCGCTCGGAAAAATGCCATTAGAGGTAGTCACCGGACGGTCACCCATCCTGCACCTTACCGCGCCTGTCGTTGCGTGACTCAAGTGATTGATTCCAAACACTCGGTTCGACTAGGCCACGAGCGTTTCCCGGATGGGTTGGCGTGATAGGTCTTTGCACAACAGTGGGCTCTGTTTATGGGCTGACTAGATAGATATAGCTGCTCCTCAACAAGTGATTCCTACACAAACGTTGTTTAGTTTTTATTTACAAGCGACATGCCGGATCGCAATGGAACTTTGTCAATACGTTTAAGGCCTGCGCAGACGAGGGATTTTTGTCCCCAAGGGACAAAAGTCCCTGAATCGTAAAAAATGTCCTCCGAGTACTTGTCGCAGACTCAACGCCTACGGCGTGCGGTCATTTTGTTCCCCGGAAATTGTGTGAAGCGTACGCTATGGAAGCAAATATTCTGAGAATACATTGTGTTCTAATTTACATGAAGTTGAAGAAGAAAAGGCGTGTCGAAAGAAAACACCGAACTTGTCCAGTCCGGTCTCTTGATGTGCTCGGTAACTTGAGGGACTTTTTGTACGGGATACTTCTAGTCCTACGTGTGCGTTATTCCATAGAATTTGTAAGAGATCTATATCGACGGACAAAAAAGTAACGGGGGATAGTCCCTTGTCTGCGCAGGCTTTTAGAGCGCACAAATCGAGGTTCGGTCGTCCTTGTACGGAACCATCTATGCGCGATTCTTCCTCGCACTTGGCCGGTGTTTTCTATAATTATCACGATCCTAGTTGACTACATTTTGAGCCACCGACCTCAGCGACCAACAGACAGATATAGTAACTAAATTATGTAATCATAATAATTATCCTAAAGTGGGAATACCCTGAACCACGTCTGACGTCAATATTGTCCACTTACAAAAACTATGAAATTATAATTAAATAGGTAAGAATTTCCGTAGACTTTGTTTTCGGATTCTCTTAAGGACTATCCATGAAGTACGTCATACGAAAGAGGATGTAGTGACTAAAATTGAGAAAGGATGTGGCAAGTGGCAGTCCCTGGTCTCTGCCTACCCCTCTGGGATACAGGCGTGAGGTTATGTATCTCTGTATGTACGTCATACGGGGTGAGGGCTACAAAGTTTGCCACTGTGTGACAAAGAGTGGGTGTGGTCATGTGGGTTTCTAGACGTCTCATTTGAAAACTTCGCGCTGCAGGGAACAGTAGGTATTATGCTCACTCACTCAGGTTTTCTCATGATATTTTCCTTCACAGTTTGCGAGTAGTATTGCTACTGTAACTTCACTCATGGGACTTAAAAGTAAAGTAATGGATGTCGATTTTGAACTACTTTCGTAAAGAAATGTTTGCACCAACTACCCGTCTCAGTTTTCTTTCAGCAACCCTCCATCGTCGGTTGCCTGGACGAAATCGCTGTAACCAAGAATACTTTTTATCTTATTCTTGAAAAAGATAAAACCCGGAACCGGCGTGCGTGCATGCAATGACTAATGAACGTTGATGCAGCGAAGGTGATCTGTCAGGATCGTGGCGAGTGGCATTCCCAAGTCTCTGCCTATCCCTCTGTGATACAGGCGTGAAGTTATGTTGTAGGAAACAGCGACATCACAAACATGTAAACTTCCAAGATCTGTAGTTTCTTTTGTCAAATAATATTCTAATCTAGTCCTCGTCGTCGTCGTCAGGCTATACTAGTCCACTGCTGGACATAGCCCTCCCCTAAAGAGCGCCACGTTGTGCTATCATAGCGGGTAATGCCCATAATCCCCACGCTGGGCATGCGGGTTGGGGATCGCAGTTCGGTGGAATTGTACTGCAGGGGGCGCTGCTGCTCACCCCCCGTTTTGTGTTCCTCAGTGGCCTTTTACGACACCCGCGGGAAGAATTGGGTTGGTGCTATTCTCTAGGCCGACACCACACAGCAGAAGCCTTGCAAAATCTTGTCCTATCGGTCAGCAGAATCTTGTCCTATCTTGTGCGAATTTTTGGCACATATTTCCTAGTTTTTTTTAAGACTCTCAGACCACTTCACATTAGCATACGTTACACGCATCCCCGTAATCGTGTCATCACCGTTGGTGAACTCATAATTTTTGCGTAACATAGGGTCGGTTTCTGAGTTGAGAGTTTCACTAAGTAAATACATAAGTAACGTGCTGTCTCGCTCTTTGCTGAGAAATTCGAAGATACAGCACTACCGTTGAGTGTTTGCTTAGCGAGTTCGTAATTCAGAAAACGGCCTGTAGACCGGGTTTCTGAATTGAGAATTTCGAGAAGTGTCTGAATTATACTATTTTTTTTAATGCACTAACCCGTGCTAAGGACAATTTTAAAGAACTGCAAAGTAGGTAGTCGGGGCTGTAAGTGATGCAATCTACTTCAGCCAGATGTCGCTGCCTGTACGTAATACAGAGAGTAGTGTAAAGAGGTTCGAAATTTCACTGATGCCGGTGAGTCGCCCATTAGCTCAGTTGGATAGAGCGCTGGCACGGATAGCCAGAGGTCGCGGGTTCGAATCCCGGCATGGGTGGAATATTAAGCCTCTAAATAGGTTTTTAAAGTTTCTGAATTGAGATTTTTACTAAGTAAATACTAAGGCTGGTCCACCAGCTCAAAGTCGCTCAGCGAGCTATGGAGAGAGCTATGCTCGGAGCTATGCTCCGTGCTTCGCAAGTCATGTTAAGCCGTTGGTGCCGACTGTCACATAATGCCAGTCGTTAAGCCATGTCAGAGGCCTTAATAACTTCTGACAGTAAGACCCGCCACTGTCTTACAATCCTCCACCAACCCGGATTTGGCCCCCGTGGTGGAGTATGGCCTAACCTTCCTGCGATGCAGGAAGGGACCCGTGCCCCAGCAGTGGGGACATACAAGGGTTGATAACATGCTCGGAGTTTCTCTGAAGGATAGGATTCGTAACGAATGCATCCGACAGAGAACTAAAGTTATCGACATAGCTCAGAGAATCAGCAAGCTGAAGTGGCAGTGGGCTGGCCATATCTTGCGAAAAACCGAGAACCGTTGGAGTAAACGCGTTCTTGAGTGGAGACCGCGACTCGGCAAACGTGGGTAGGACGCCCTCCGACTCGGTGGGATGACGATATGCGAAAAACTGCAGGCAGATGCTGGATGCGGCAAGCTGAAGACAGGGCGCTATGGCGCTCATTAAGCGCATCAGCGCATCGGGCATGTTCGCTGACGCGCGCACTGACGACTTTTACGCGATAATGCGCAAGCGCGGCGCGTCACTCGTGCGCAGGGTGCGGGCCAGTCGCAACACCATCCTGGCTATGCTCGCCGATAAGGTAGATTGTGCCTACATAAACCATTGTTGCCGTCTTCAAGTGGCAAGCAATGACAGTGCCCTATAGTTATGGTTAAAAGAACAATATGTACTAACACTAGAATAAGATTACTAACAAATCTATATGAATTTTTAAATTTGAAATAAATGAATTGAATTGAATTGAATTAAGGGAGGGCTATGGCCAGCAGTGGACTAATATAGCCTGAAGAAGAAATACTCTAGTAAAGTTATGTCACGCTCTTTTCTGTGATATCCGAAGAGACAGCACTACAGTTGACTGTTCACTTCACGAAATTTTCAATTTAGAAACTAGCCCATAGGCTTGGAATGTTTAAAATTTGAGCAAATTTGCGTTCGAAAATCTTTCGAAAGTGAATTCTTCGCGTTGCGAAACCAGATTGGGTTACGTTGAAGTAGTCTGAGTTAGTAGGTAGAGTAGGTAGGTAATATAATCAGTGAAACGCCAAAAACTAGATTTGCTCAATCAACACGTAACTAATCGACACAATTTTTTTAGCGTAAAGTAGAGCGGGGAAGATAGACACTAAAATAATGAAGGACTAATTTAATTATGAATTGAAGTAAGTTTGATGTGCTCATGTTGGGTTCTAGTCCCGGCGTGGGTGGAATTTTTAGCATCTAAATAGGTTTTTAAAATTGTCCTTAGCACGGATTAGTGCATTAAAAAGAATATAATCATGTGGGTACAGCGATATCATTCCGATGTAAAACCTAACTGCAAAGTAAGGTACTCGGGGCAGCAAGTGATGCAAATTACTTCAGCCAGATGTTGCTGCCTGTACGTAATACAGAGTATTGTAAAGAGGTTCGAAATTTCTCTGATAACGGTAATTCGCCATTAATTCAGTTGGGAGAGCGCTGGCACGGTTAGCCAGAGGGCGCGGGTTCGAGTCCCGGCATAGGTGAAATTTCTAGCCTCTAAATTTGTTTTTAAAGTTAATTGTACATGGTTGTTAAGTTCATGTGTATTTATATATATATATTTATATACGTATTAAGGTCGAGCACACCCTCGTCTATTTTCTTGGAAGTAAAGGCCTGCGCAGACAAGAGACTTTTGTCCCCGAGAGACAGAAGTCCCTGAATAGTAAAAAATGTCCTCCGAGTACTTGTCGCGGACTCAACGCCTACGGTTTGCGGTCATTTTGTTCCCCGGAAATTGAGTGAAGCGTACGCTATGGAAGCAAATATTCTGAGATTACATTGTGTTGTAATTTACATATACTTGAAAAAGAAAAGGCGTTTTAAAAGAATTCACCAAACTCTTGTCCAGTCCGGTCTCTTGATGTCCTCGGTAACTTGAGGGACTTTTCGTACGCGGTACTTTAAGTCCTTCGTGTGCGTTATTCGATACAATTTATAAGAGATCTAAATCGACGGACAAAAAAGTACCCGGGGGATAGTCCCTCGTCTGCGCAGGCGTTTATTAAGACAAAAGTCATTGCGCTTGCAAGAGGTACCTAAACCTACAGCAATCGCAGGTGTTTTATTAGCGTCTCTTTCGTCAAGTAGGTACGTATTTGGCCTGACATCGGGTCAAGTCAAGAGTTACACCACTTGGCTGGCATATTTACTTATTTGTAAACGCTTTATGTGTAGTTTCACTTATTACGGGCGCACGTTAGCTGACGAAACAGTTCCTGCGCCTAGTTTTTACTCTACTGCGCCAGAAGGAGAGTCTGGTGTGTGTTTTATTTGTTTATTACTTTACTAGCTTTTATATTCTTTTAATGCACTAACCTGTGCTAAGGACAACTTTAAAAAAACCTATTTAGAGGCTACAAAATCCCTCGAACCCGCGACTAACTGCAAAGTAAGGTACTCGGGGCTGCAGTGATGCAAATTACTTCAGCCAGATGTTGCTGCATGTACGTAATACAGAAAGTATTGTAAAGAGGTTGGAAATTTCACTGATGCCGGTAAGTCGCCCATTAGCTTAGTTGAGAGGGCGCTGGCACGGTTAGCCAGAGGTCGCGGGTTTGAGTCCCGGCATGGGTGGAATTTTTAGCCTCTACATAGGTTTTTGCCCTTTTGCCAGCGTCTCCGTCCGCGTGGACTTTCAAAATTTTGCAACCCCGTTCACTCCTTTAAGGGTTAAATTTAGAAAAACGGCGAAACATTGTGTTATTCAATCAATTGTGTTGAAGAGTATTTATTTTAGGTTTCAAGAAAAGTAGACAACATTCTTTATGCTTCCCATACAAATTTGGGCCACCCTTATCGCCCCCTTAGGGGTTGAATTAAATAAAAAAAAATCGGTCTTATTCCTTGCCTACATTATATATAGACCCTCTGTGCAAAATTTCATCTTCCTAGGCTTAGGCTGGGCGTTAATGAGTGAGTCAGTCAGGACTTTGAATTTTATTTATATAGGTTATACTAGGCTAGTTAGTTAGACCTGAGATTTCCGCACTTAGCCTCGTAGTTGGGCGATTGTACGTAGCAAGCGCTGAGGTACGCTAACACCTCAGACACTAGGGTTTCCTTACGATGTTTTCCTTCACCCTCAGCGAGTAGTATTGCTACTATAATTTCACAAATGTACATAACTTAGAAAACAAAGTCATTGGTACATGCCGGGGTTCGAACCCACGACCTCCCGATTGAGAGGCTGGCGTTCTAACCACTCCGCTACCACCGCCATTATACTAGGCTATAGATTAACTTAAATCTAGGCTGAGTCTTGATACTCAAACCTGATTGAAAGTGATCACCACATGCGTTACTTTTTAAATCTTAAAATAGTGTGTCGTATTTATCACACTATCAATTTAGATCACACTATATTATGTCATCTCATACTAATATAAACGCGTAGGCTGTCATGCAATGGCAGTCGTTAAGTCATGTCAGAGGCTTTATGGGCGGCTTGATAACTTCTGACAGTTAGGCCCGCCACTGTCTTACAATCCTTCGCCAACCCGGACTTGGCCCCCGTGGTGGAGTATGGCCTAACCTTCCTGCGATGCAGGAAGTGACCCGTGCCCCAGCAGTGGGGACATACAAGGGTTGATAACGATTGTCAAGCCGCCCATTAGGCCTATCTTTGAGTTCGCGTCGCCGGTTGCTGGTCGGTCTCTTGCGACCAAATCCTAGTAAGTCGATTTAGTTAAAACAAAAAAAGTCACTTAATTGTTTACATGGAGTAAGGAGTAACCAAACTGCCCTCTCCAATGTACAGCCAATGACTTAACGACTGCCATGACATGACAGCATCGGTTATGTAATGATTTTTCTTAGCCAATAATTCGACTAAGACGTCAATAATGGTACAGTCGTAGTCATATTCGACTAATTACATTTGACGACCTCTGTGGCGAAGCGGTAGCACGTCTGCCTACAGTGCAAGAGGTCCCGGGTTTGAACCCCGGCTTGCGACAAAAAAAACCGCAGGTCTTGGATGTTTATTTGTTTGTGATGTCGTTGTTTCTGGTTCCCACGACAAAGGGTATCCTAGTGTGGGGCCAGAAGCCATGTGTGAGCCTGTATGTAAATGTTTATATCTTATTCTTCTTCAGGCTATATTATGTTAGTCCACTGCTGGACATAGCCCTCCCCTAATGAGCGCCATAGCGCCCTGCCTTCAGCTTGCCGCATCCAGCATCTGCCGGCAGTTTTTCGCAGATCGTCATCCCACCTGGTCGGAGGACGTCCTACACTACGTTTACGGAGTCGCGGTCTCCACTCAAGAACACGTTTACTCCAACGGTTGTCGGTCCTTCGCGAGATATGGCCAGCCCACTGCCACTTCAGCTTGCTAATTCTCTGAGCTACATTATACTATTTTTATTTTTAATGCACTAACCCGTGCTAAGGACAAATTTAAAAACCTATTTAGAGGCTAAAAATTACACCCATGCCGGGATTCGAACCCGCAACCTCTGGCACGGATAGCCAGAGGTTGCGGGTTTGAATCCCGGCATGGGTGAAATTTTAAGCCTATAAATAGGTTTTTAAATCTCTGAGCTACGTTTATATGTAATTGTTTAAATGTTTCATTAGTAAGTACAATCGCCAATCTTTAGCATGGGCTGTGGTGCGTCAGTCCACGATACAATCCTGTATTCTAAGAATCCACAATCTACTCTAAAACGCCGTTAAAATAATGAGGCAGATTGTGATGCGATTGTGATGCAAGCACACCTAATAACTGGTTTACAAACTTTACAACTTAAAGCGAACGTGACGACTCAAGGCCAAGATAGTGATCATGTAATAACGTGAGTTATACTAGGTAGCGATACATAATATAATCGTCTACTGCCTCGATAAAAACCCTTGTATGTCCCCACTGCTGGGGCATGGGTCTCTTACTGAATCGCAGGAAGGTTAGGCCATACTCCACCACGGGGGCCAACTCCAGGTTGGTGGAGGAGTGTAAAACAGTGGCGGGCCTTAGTGTCAGAAGTTATCAAGCCGCTCATAAGGCCTATGACTTGGCTTAACGATGCCATTACATGAAAGTTGGCACCAACGGCTTAACGTGTCTTGCGAAGCACGGAAGCGCTCGGAAATGTGCAACTAGCGGTAGTCACGGGATGGTCACCCACCCTGCTGCCTGCTGCTGTTGTTGCTTAACTCAAGTGATTGTGATCCCAATCACTCGGTTTTACTAGGCCACGAGCGCTTCTTTACCAAATTTCTTTTTTAAAGATTCCTCAAAAAGTCTCATTACAATCTCCTATCGCTAAAACGATCTGTACGAGAAGATAATGTTTTTTTTTTTCATTCTAGTGAACATGATGGAACCCCTTTGTAGTACAAATATCAATGTCTTGTCTACTCACTACACAAAACTATGATCCCACAAATTATACAGAATAAGATAAGAGCGTTATCTTAAGAAGTGCAAATAAAATTTTATAGTCTTAGGTACTTTATTGGGCCAACTCTGAAATAGTAAAAATAAAAATTGGTCAAGTGCGAGTCATTTTAAGTGTCAAGTGCTATTGGCATTTTTCCGAGCGCTTCCGTGGTTCGCAAGGCACGTTAAGCCGTTGTCGCCGGTTGTCATGTAATGGCAGTCGTTAAGCCATATCAGGGGTCTTATGGGCGGCATGTTCTGACAGTAAGGCCCACCACTGTCCTATAATCCTCCACCAACCCGGACTTGGCCCCAGTGGCGGAGTACGACCTAACCTTCCTGCTATGCAGGAAAAGACGAAAATGGACATACCAAGGGTTGATGTCACTTCTTTCACATATCTTTTTAACAATAGGAGATTATACTGAGACTTTTTGCAAAAATCATCTGGTAAAAAAAGTATATTTTTTTATTAACGTTGTTCGTGAAACTGTATGGATCCTCTTAAGAACCTACCTAACACAGTAAGATAACAGCAGACACCCAGTATTTATGGAAAGGCTATTTTCGAGGAGATATAGTACAGAAAATATGTATGCGTACTATTTGTTTTTGTTGATACCTTCAGTTCTTTGCATAGCCAAAACATTGACGCCACCAACATAGATTTAATTAAATCAATATACAGAAATAGTACGGAAAATATTAAGCTACATTTAAATGGACCGTCTTTTACCATAGAAAAAGGTGTTAAGCAGGGAGACCCACTGTCCCCCAAACTATTCACTTCAACACTGGAGAGCGTCTTTAGAGCGCTTACAGGAGCATGGACAAATAAAGGAATTGAAGTCGGTGGCAGAAGGCTCACAAAACTTCGCTCCGCTGACGACATTGTTTTGTTTGCTTCAACAGCACCTGAGCTTGAAGAGATGCTACAAGAGCTTAACACGGCAAGCCTTAAGGTTGGACTATCTATGAACAGGTCTAAAACGGAAGTCATGACCAACAGTCGCAAGCGAAATATTGAAGTGGACGGACGGGAGATCCATTATGTCGACGAGTACATTTACTTGGGCCAGTTAGTAAGCTTCGAAAACAGGCAAGGCAAAGAAATCTATCGCCATATCGATAACGCCTGGAAGTGCTTCTGGTCCATGAAAGATCTCATGAAGGGCAACCTTCCACTTTCCTTAAAGCAGAAACTCGTCGATGTGTGTGTCCTGCCCGTTCTCACCTATGGGTCCCAGACTTGACCAAACTACAAAAGTCCAAGCTTAGTCAAAGAGCTTCGACCAAGTTTGTCAAAGAGCGATGGAGCTCAATATTTTGGGCCTGAGGAGGGTAGACCCCGTCCGAAATACCACACTACGCGCAAGGACCCGAATAATCGACGTGGGTGTCCAGACGGCGAAATTGAAGTGGAGCTGGAGCTCTATTTTTGAATCACTCGTCTCGCGTCGAGCGCTCGATTTCTACTGATTTTCGTTCGACATACAAAATTCCTTATTTTTGAATCACTCGACTGCAACGAATGGTCCTAACCACTCGTCTCGTATGTCGATCGATAGATTAATTGTCAAAATTAGTGTTTATTTGAAATCGAGGAGTTTGTGCTTTTGTGCCGAATTGATTTTTTTGTTTCGACATTTTCGAACAAAAACAAACCAAAGTGTTATTATTTACGATCTATGACAGTGTTTTGTTTATTTTGCAACTAAAGGCAAAGATTTTTCATCTAAACAGCCAATAAAACGAAATATTTTACGTTCCGTTTCCGTTAAGGTAGTTTCCGGTTTTTGTAATTTCTGCGTGGAACGGATAAAATACAATACTTCAAATTGTACTGGCAACACTTCCGGCGAACGATTCAAAAATACGGAAAAACGAGATCATGCGACTTAGGAGACGAGTGTGACCTATGATGTCGCATTCGGCGATACAATTTCATACGAGTGATTCAAAAATAGAGCTCTTGGGCTGGCCATGTCAGTCGAATAGGTGGGCGAAACTCGCCACCGAGTGGGTGCCACACGACGGACATCGAAATCGAGGCCGGCCTAGAAGACGGTGGAGAGACGATTTCGACAACCATCTGCCGGAGTGGCCTGAGGTGGCCCAGGAAAGAAAACTGTGGATTAAATTGGGGGAGGCCTTTGCCCAGCAGTGGGACACAGACATAGAGGCTACGTAAAAAAAAACTATTTGTTTAGCTCTGAAAACTGTTAGAATTAAAATGTTTAACACAACCTTCTCTCTTTATACCCTATAAACGTCTTCCCTCCTGCTCTTTTAGAGAGTGACAGTCCAGTGTCTAGCGCTAGTGGCATTTTTTCCGAGCGCTTCCGTGGCTCGCAAGGCACGTTAAGCCGTTGGTGCCGGCTGTCATATAATGGCTGTCGTTAGGCCATGTCAGAGGCCTTATGGGCGGCTTGATAACTTCTGACAGTAAGGCCCGCCACTGTCTTGCAATCCTCCACCAACCTGGACTGGGCCCCCTTGGTAGAGTACGGCTTAACCTTCCTGCGATGCAGGAAGAGAACCGTTCCCCTTAGTGGGGGCATATGTACAAGGGTTGATATTATAATCATCATGGGTTTAATTACCATGCGTGGGGGCATTGTATACGTTTTTACAAAAACTTCCCTGAACATGTGCTAACCTTGCCCGAAAAATGTGTAATGTACCTACAATACGATTAAAATCAGTTAACGATTCGACTGTGTTAGTTTTGAGCTACAAAGGAGGTTTTGTTGCTCATACCGTTCTTGTGTTCAATAAGACAACGAGTAATATATGTAATTAAAGGTCATATCTGTAAATTGATAACGCTATGTGAGAGATGAGTGACAAATCTTCATCCAAAGTATTATATTGATTCAACAGCGCATGGTAACTAATGATACCGTGTGTACAGTTTTTAAAAAACGCAGAAAAGATGTAATGTTTACTAATAACTTATTCAAAACTTCTTTTGCTCGAAACTTCATCTGTTTCCTTGGTGAATAAATCTCTGCAATAAAATAAACAAAAAAATTGGAATTGCTTCATTAAATAACCATGAAGGTAAAGTTAGCATCACTAATTGGCTTCGTTCATTAATATATCCTGAAACTGAAGGTTTACTGACCATTACAAAATAGAACTGAGTTTTAAAATTTTAAATCAGAAGTAATAAGATAGGCACTTCTGAAGCGCTCGTGGCCTAGGCGAACCGAGTGATTGGAATCAATCACGTGGTTAAGCAACACAGGCGCGGTAAGGTACGGGATGGGTGAGCGTCCGGTGTCTACCGCTAGTGGCATTTTTCCGAGCGCTTCCGTGCTTCGCAAGGCACGTTAAGCCGTTGGTGCCGGCTGTCATATAATGGCAGTCGTTAAGCCATGTCAGAGGCCTTATGGGCGGCTTGATAACTTCTGACAGTAAGGCCCGCCACTGTCTTACAATCCTCCACCAACCCGGACTTGGCCCCCGTGGTGGAGTATGGCCTAACCTTCCTGCGATGTAGGAAGAGACCCGTGCCCCAGCAGTGGGGACATATAAGGGTTGATAACGTAAGATAGGCACTCAAAGACACACGAACACAAACAAACATATACACACCCAAACACACACACACACACTGAGTCACTTATTCTTTTATTATTGTAACTAAAAGCTAAGACACCTATGTAAATCTATGTTTAGAGTGTTAGTGCCCACGACACAGGTTATGCCTAGTGTGGGTGCTACTGTATATTGTACTGTAAATTGTCTTCTGTTCAATAAAGTTTATTTTATTTTCTTCACGACAATTACCGAGGTTGGCCGAATCGCCGACTGATTTTAATCGTAAAATAAGATAAGAATATTCTTTATTGCAAGAGGTCCCGGGTTCGAATCCCGGCGGGAGCAGTGAAGGAACCCAGGTCTTAGATGTTTACATGTTTGTGATGTCGTTGTTTCTGGTTCCCACGACACAGGGTATCCTAGTGTGGGGCCAGAAGCAATGTATGTGCCAGTATGTAAATGTTATGTTATATTGTACACCAGAGCACATATTAAAAAAAAAAAACATGTAAAGATACAAAGTACAATTGGCGGCCTTATTGCTAAAAGCAATTTCTTCCATACAACCTTACGTACAATCTTACTGTACACTTATCGAAGCGAATTAATGGGACGCCGCGTCTTCATATTCTGTCTGTGTAACCCACGCCTAAGCGCGGTTTTGTGATTGACTCCAATCACTCGGTCCGACTAGGCCACGAGCGCTCCTTTATACTTTATTTCGCACGAAACTTTTAACAGGACATTACACACGAAATAACATGTACAAAGGCGAGCTTATCTCCGGAAGAGATATCTTCCTGCAAACCTTAGGGAGTCGGAGAGGCAGTAAAAAGCCTGTCTATATACGTATACAAAAATGGACTACGTAAATCTTAAATAATGTACCTACCTATGAGAAAAATTAATAAACGGCCTAAATTTAATATCTAAAAAAAATATACTTAGATAATAATAAATAGCTAAAAGTTATTATAGATATCTTAATATTGGTGCTCTTTCAACCGCTTTATCATATCAAACGCACATAATATTTATTTATATTGTTAAATATTCTTATTAAGCTTGTCTCCAAAACTTAAGTTAGCTGATAGGTAATGCTAAGTAGTATTGAGCTCGCCTTGATATCAACCCTTGTATGTCCCCTCTGTTGGGGCACGGGTCTCTTCCTGCACCACCAAGTCCCGGTTGGTAGAGCTCGCCTATGTGCAAAATTTTTATGCAATAAAGAATTTTAATAATAATATTTTCAGTGCGTCCCACAGCCTAACCGATTTCGTTGCAGAAATACGCATTTAAATAAATAAATTAATGGTTACATTCCACAATGTACAGACGTTTGCTTAGCCGATCAAACCAGAGCGTTTCGCCATCTTCTTTCCAAGTACATTGCACCCACATCGCTGCCTCAAGGTGGACTTGGGCAATTGGTAAGGAATCTACTGCGATTCGCGGTACACTGAGTCTTAAGCCCGTTACACACGTAGCTATAATATATTAATATGTGAATGAAATGAAATGAAAAGGTTTTATTCAAAGTAGCGCAGAAACTGCGGCTTAGTGAACGTTACAATTCAAACTAGGTGTACATTTAAAACTTTCGATCAATTTGGAGACAAAATGGAAAAAGAAAATCCAAACTTTAGTCTTTTCGAAGTCCTTAATTACCAGAGTTTACATAATTATTATAAAACATAGAACTCATGCATTGTACTGGCTTTAATTCCAGACATAATTGTCATTTAAATAATCCTGTATGTTATAGTAGCCCATTTGGTACAAAGCGTACTTAATATTTTTTTTAAACCGCGTTTCAGGTAAGCTTAATATCCATATCTTCAGGGATTTTATTATAGAAGCGTATACAATGCCCCACGAAGGATATATTAACCTTTGCCAGCCTAAATAGTGGGAACGAAAGTAAATGTTTATTTATAAGATAAGATAAGAATATTCTTTATTGTACACCAGGAAAAAACAAACAAAAAATAATTACAAAGTTACAGTACTATTGGCGGCCCTAGTGCTTAGAGCAATTTCTTCCAGACAACCCACGATGGAGAGTTGCTGAAGGAAAAGTGAATTTCTATTATTTACATTATCTTTAATATCTAGTATAAATTATAGCAAGGCAAATTACGATTTGTATATTTTCTATACAAATACATAGTTCATATACCTAGTTTGTGCCAGCACACGCTGCTCTAATGTATATTTCTCTGACGTCACCAACTAACACCGTAATTTATATCATTGTATAGTTTTAAGTGCAGTCTATTTATCCTTACTTGTCTATTTTAATTAACAAGATTCTACCGGTAAAGTATGACTTTTTAGTCGAGAACTGCGAAATTACCATTAACGAAGTAACCTGGGACACTGTTTTAGTTATCACGCTGCCAATTTTATAAACGAAATTCATTAACTCGCGAGAAAATATACAATAGTTTTGGCATCAAATAAATATTTTGAGGTTAGACTCTTATACTATTTTTATTTTTAATGCACTAACCCGTGCTAAGGAACAAATTTAAAAACCTATTTAGAGGCTAAAAATTTTTTTTTCACCCATGCCGGGATTCGAAACCGCAACCTCATGGCTATCCGTGCCAGCGCTCTACCAATTGAGCCAATGGGCGACTCACGGCATCAGTGAAATTTCGAACCTCTTTACACTATTCTCTGTATTACGTACAGGCAGCGACATCTGACTTAAGCAAATTGCATTACTTACAGCCCCGACTACCTAATTTGCAGTTAGGTTTTAACATCGGAACGATATCACTGTACCCACATGATTATACTATTTTTATTTTTAATGCACTAACCCGTGCTAAGGAACAAATTTAAAAACCTATTTAGAGGCTAAAAATTTCACCCATGCCGGGATTCGAACTATGGTAGAACCTTGGTAGAGCGCTGGCACGGATAGCCAGAGGTAAAGATAAATAGACTGTATTATTGCATATTATGGTATTTGGCAAGGCACGTTAAGCCGATGGTGCCGGCTGTCATGTAATGGCAGTCGTTAAGCCATGTCAGAGGCCTCACGGGCGGCTTTATAACTTCTGACTGTAAAGCTCGCCACTGTCTCTCAATCCTCCACCAACCCGGACTTGGACCCCATGGTGGAGTATGGCCTAACCTTCCTGCGATGCAGGAAGAGACCCGTGCCCCAGCAGTAGGGACATACAAGGGTTGATATCGAATCTAGGTTCTATAATTTGCGGAGTATGGCTAAGCCATACTCCACCACCGCCACCAAATCCGGGTTGGTGGACGATTGTAAGACAGTGGCGGGCTTTATTGTCAGAAATTATCAAGCCGCCTAAAATGGCCTCTCACATGGCTTAATGACTGCCATTATATGACAGACGGCACCAACGGCTTAACGTGCCTCGCGAAGCACGGAAGTGCTCGGAAAAAATGCCACTGACGGTAGTCACGGGACGGCCACCTATCCTGCACCTGACCGCGCCTGTTGTTGCTTAACTCAAGTGATTGATTCCAATCACTCGGTTCGGCTAGGCCACGAGCGCTTGAAGTTTAATTATAATAAGTAATTCTATAACTGTGATAAAGCAATAATGATTCCCTGTAATGTTAGCTTTAAAGTTTTGGTAAATAAATACTCTTACAAAAGTTTTAAATTCGACTCTGTTGATTTGATCTATCAATCAAATCAGTTTATTTCAACGTAACGAATTTACATTCTGTTTGCTGAATGTCAATGTACAATGTCAAATGTAAGCCGCCGCCTTCGGGGCGTATTGTAGTGGACAAAAAGGCAGCGGAAAAAAAAAACTCCACTCTGACCATATTTTCTCAAGTGATCTTAAACCAAATACATCAGTTGCCACCTATACGTACATCTAATAAGATTTCATGAGTGCGATCAAAACTTTAAATGCATTATATAAATGTCTCGCAAAAGCAAGGAAAACTTATGTGCTGCGGCCAGACACGCGAACAGCCCTCGTTCACGAGCTCAGCGTCTGTATAATCTTTAGTAAGCTTGGCCGTCACCTATGCCATAACATTGGTGGGCGAGCCTGATCCATCCAATATGTTTTCAACTCACCTTATGATCTGAACAGCTGACACGAAGGAAGTTACAGTTCTCACGAAACAATAGACCGACTAGCCACTTCGACTGTCAAGCACAGACTGGCAGAATAAAAGAAGGCTGCGGCGGGAGTCCTTGCTGGGCAAGTTTGCGTTTGGTCCAAGTGAGAGGCGGGCGCCGCTGAGTGTCCTTGGAGGTAAGGCTGGGTTTTCACGGTCTTATTGCGCTCGGACCGAGTTTACTAAGATAACTACTAAGATGCTACTCGTATCGCGTACACTGGCCATGTTAGTGCACTCGTATCAAAACACCAACTCGGACCGCGCTCTACTCATCTTGCCCCCGGTTTCTAGTACACTAAAAGGCCGTTAATCTACTGTTAACAACTGTCAGTTGGTCAAAGTTCATACACAAAAAACATTTGACAGCTGTTAACAGTAGATCAACAGTAGTTAGTGTACAAGAAACTGGGGGTTAGTTGACTTTGATACAATAACAAAAACAAAATGGCGCCTTCGCAAGAAATTCCTGTGCCGCGTAGAAGAAAGTGGTCAGAAAGAGATCATTTGCAGTTTGTGGAGCTTTATGACAATGAAGAAGTATTGTGTAATGTGCGTTTGGCATCGTATAAGAATAAAAACGCCAGACAAGCCGCGCTGGAGCAGATACTGAGAAAGTTGAATGTGGAAAGCAGTATAACCAAAGTAAATGCTAAAATAAACAATATTATATGCTCAAGAAAAGGCCAAAATAAACAAGTCTGTTACTACTGGGTACGGGGCTAACGACGTTTATACCCCATGTCAGGTGTGATTCGAGTCGGCAGATCGAAAATTTAAAAAGTTTTCATAAAAAAAATGCCTGTTTGGTAAACCGGTGCTAAAAATTGTAATCGGTTCACTTGACTAGTCCAAACACTTATGCCTTGTACCACACCGGAACTTGCGAAATTCGCCTACCACGAAACCGCGGTAGCAATTCTCAGCTCGGATAGTTGCGATATACAGGGGTTTCACACAACTACAATTCACGGTCTTCCATGACAATTCGGTGTACAGTGCCAAGTGGATTGACCCACAGATTAACGAGTAGGCTCTGCCACGCAGTGTACGTCGAATTTTCATAATAAACTTAAGATTGTGGTTTTATGAAACTCAGGTGTGGTGCCGTTTTTTTCGAGTGTATGTCTGTATGCGAAGTCGCGAAGAACCGGCAACCGTTGCCGTAAACGTGTTCTTGAGTGGAGACCGCGACTCGGCAAACGCAGTGTAGGACGCCCTCCGACCAGGTGGGATGACGCTCTGCGAAAAACTGCCGGCAGATGCTGGATGCGGCAAGCTGAAGACAGGGCGCTATGGCGCTCATTAGGGGCAGGCTATGTCCAGCAGTGGACTAACATAATATAGCCTGAAGAAGAAGAAGATGGTGTAACGAAATGTGAACTGTGACACACATTTTGTTTCAATCACAGAACTTTAATTAATAAATTATTATTTACAATGATTCCCTAATTACAAACTTATTGACTAGCTTAAATCTAATAAAATAGATAAATTAACAACTTATTTACATTTAATAGAATATGTATAAAAGACTTAGCTTTACATAATTATTAAACGTAAATAAAATCAAACCCTATATACACTTAAACCTATATTAGTATTTACACAATAAATAATAATTTCAACAGACAAACTGATCTAACGCCACGATGTTGATATAGATGAAAGCCAGGCGCAAACATTAGTACTATTGACTTGTTTTCGCATGCTGGAGAAAAGGCCGGATCGCTCGGATCCTTCCTCTTGTGACAACCTTATATTTGTTGCTGTGATAGCTAACTAGCTACAACGAATCCTACGACGCCCTTGGTCGTGAGGTGTTGGCAGAGATACCAATTGATTATCCAATTCCTATTACTAATAGGAAATCCCAAGCTTGGGTGAGTTGTACCTATTTAGCTTTAGTAATCGTTGCGCGGTAGATGCGTTTTGGCTATGGTCCAAAGTTCAATGTACATAATGACGTCTTGGTTAGTATTAAGTTTTCCTATGCATAATTCCAGCGATAATCTATCGGTGACTGATTAATGTCGACATGTAGTTATGCTTTTAGTTTAGTTTGTTGTAACCGTTCTGGCCTGAAATATTATTATGTACTGCTGCCACATCGCTAGCAAGTAGGCTTGGGCGCTTGTAAAGTATACCCTACCCCCTCTCTGCTTTCGCTTGCTAGCTATGTGGGACAGTCCAGGCTTATCCTGATCTCCCACTAATGTGTACCTATGGGCACATTCCAGGAACTCCATACGGGCTCAGCCATTCGCCGCTGTACCAAGTTAACCTTGGAGGCCTACTCCGGCTCTTCCCCAACGCTTCCCCTGGCTGCTTGGATCTACGGACGCTCGACTTCCTGTGCTGGACGTGGCGCGAGTGATTGCGAGGGAAGTGGGGTATCGTACTGTGTGCATAGTGCTTGAATTGAACTCAATAGACAGCATGAGTGAACTAAGACCCAGGCTTTAGTGACCCACTCCTACTTTGTAAATATAGTTGTAAATAATAATTTGCTCCCGTTTTATTTCTGCCCTTAAGAAATAACGTGACAATGGGTGTGTGTATCAATATTCTTATTCGCACCAACAACTCGTCTCACTTTTCCTTCAAGTACTCAACTCTCTATCCTCGGGTGTCTGGAAGAAATTGCTTTAAGCAATAAGGCCGCAAATTGTTGTAATTTATTTTATTTTATTGATTTATTAAATTGCAATTGTAATTGTTTTATGCTTGTTTTTCCTGGTGTAAAAACATAATATTCTTATCTTATCTTATGTATGTATGTATGTATGTATGTATGTATGTATGTATGTATGTATGTATGTATGTATGTATGTATGTATGTATGTATGTATGTATGTATGTATGTATGTATGTATGTATGTATGTATGTATGTATGTATGTATGTATGTATGTATGTATGTATGTATGTATGTATGTATCTACACGTACATACATAACCTCACGCCTGTATTCCAGAGGGGTAGGCAGAGACAGGACATCTTCGCTTCATCGCGGCGCATCTGCCGCGGCGCGCAGAAACTTAGAGAAACAAAGCCGTTGGTACATGCCCGCGCTGAGAATCGAACCTGGATCCCTCAAGAATGTATAAGATCTAAATTTAGAAAATCCGAAACGTATTCCCTTTCATTATTATTATAAGACATAAGTTCGCCTTTGGAACAAATTTTATGTTATGATTTTTCGAACTTACTATTTGCAATAAATAATAAAGAATTGTCGCGGTGCTATCGCGAAACATCTAGAAATAGAGGCTTCTGGAAGCCTATCGAATAGTCGCCGCATGCTGCGTTTTAGTAACGCTGCAAGCAATAATGACTCGTATGTGTACGGTCTTAAGGCTCAAAACTCTATGACATGAAGATGTTCTAGAGCCGTTGCCGCGTGCACCGAACGTAGATACGTACGGGAATGTTCTAGAACCCTTGCCGGCGGATATAAATAGCGACCGCCGCGGCGCGCAGTCGGTGCAGTTTGGACTAGCGAAGAGTGAACTTCGAGCGAACCTACCTGCGATACGAGCGATAAACTACGACCTCAACGATACTTTTGGACTTCGATTGGACCTGCGGTTAGAATATTCGTGTTGTGAAGACCTGCAGATCAGACCCTGCGTGAATCCTAAGAAGTTGTCATTGGAGTTTCACATCCAAATCCAGAACCCTAGCCGGTAACAGTATTATAACACTGGTTATGATTTTTTTTCCATAGGCGGCGTTAGTTAACACCCACAAGCATTTTAAATGCGATAACATGTAGTTATAAAAAATAACATAGACTGAATATTACTGTATTATGTACTATTCAGACAATGGAGTAGGTAACGCCTTAATCCAGGAAATCTTTCTAAGTACCTACTCTTATTTACAGTTAAAATTAAATACAACCGAACTGCTAATTGCAAATGAACAATGCCACCTTGTGGCAAAACTGAGAGTGAAAAAAAAACAATTCTGTACTAAACACCTTCTTCTTGTTCAGGCTATATTATGTAGTCCACTGCTGGACATAGCCCTCCCCTAATGAGCGCCTGTCTTCTTCTTGCTGCATCCAGCATCTGCCGGCAGTTTTTCGCAGATCGTCATCCCCTGGTCGGAGGGCGTCCTACACTACGTTTGCCGAGTCGCGGTCTCCACTCAAGAACACGTTTACTCCAACGGTCGTCGGTTCTACGCGAGATATGGCCAGCCCATTGCCACTTCAGCTTGCTGATTCTCTGAGCTATGTCGATAACTTTGGTTCTCTGTCGGGTGCATTCGTGACGAATCCTATCCTTCAGAGAAACTCCGAGCATAGCTCTCTCCATAGCTCGTTGAGCGCCTTTGAACTGGTGGACCAGCCCTTTTGTGAGTGTCCATGTCTCAGCTGCGTAGGTCATGACAGGTAGTACGCACTGATTGAAAACGTTTTCAAACATTGCGGTATGGATGACGAGAAGACTCGGCATAGTTTCCCAAACGCTGCCCAGCCCAGCTGGATCTTCCTACAAGACGCGAAATAGACAAAGGTAAATTATGAAAAGACGCATGAACATATTTTAACAATTTTATTTGTAAGTTTAAATTCATAACACTATGTACAATACTTCCTTTCTTATATTTACATAAAGATTTTCACTTAACTCTAGCATCACTTTTTAATTTCCACGTAAATACCTGAAATTAAAAAAATAACGTTTTAAAGCGGTAAAAAAAATTGGATTAACATAACATAACATTTACATACAGGCACATACATTGCTTCTGGCCCCACACTAGGATACCCTGTGTCGTGGGAACCAGAAACAACGACATCCCAAACATGTAACCATCCAAGACCTGGGGGATTTTTTGTGTCCCCAGCCGGGGTTCGAACCCGGGGCCTCTAGCACGGCAGGCACGTAATTGGGGACGAATATTCATTACGGGGACAAAATCCTAAACACGCGAAAACAATCCCACCAGATGTTCACACAGGTGACACACAACACAAAAAGTTGTACACTCCTGTAATGGTCTTTCACATTAGGACAAGTAGTTTTTTAATAAAATGTAATACTGTTGGAGTAGCTAATAAATAATAATGATAGCACATTATTAATGTCGAGCAAGGTATAACATATTTTAAACTTTCGCGACTTGAACACATTGTTAGAATATTTTAATCGCGTAGTAATTTATTGCTATTTTACATCGACGTTTCGACGAAGTTACGGTCATCGTGGTCACGAGAAGAGTGAGTGAACTGGCTGGTCAGAGAGTAAGAGAGCCTCTCACCCAACAGCCCGCTACTAAATACTGCACCTTCTCCCAGACAGGACACACCTCGCTAGGACTGCATTGAACTGAGTGAGTGAGAGAGTGAGTGAACTGGCTGGCCAGAAAGTAAAACAGAATCTCACGCAACAGCCCGCTACCAAATTCTACACCTTCTCCCAGAGAGAACACACCTCGCTAGGACCGCATATGAACTGGCTGGCCGAGTGAGTGAGTGAGTCAGTGATTGATTGAGTGAGTGAGTGGGTGAGTGAACGGGCTGGCCAGAGAGTAAAACAGAATCTCACGCAACAGGCCGCTTCCAAACTCTACACCTTCTCCCAGAGAGAACACACCTCGCTAGGACCGCATATGAACTGGCTGGCAGAGTGAGTGAGTGAGTGAACGGGCTGGCCAGAGAGTAAAACAGAATCTCACGCAACAGCCCGCTACCAAGTTCTACACCTTCTCCCAGAGAGAACACACCTCGCTAGGACCGCATATGAACTGGCTGGCAGAGTGAGTGAGTGAGTGAACGGGCTGGCCAGAGAGTAAAACAGAATCTCACGCAACAGCCCCCTACCAAGTTCTACACCTTCTCCCAGAGAGAACACACCTCGCTAGGACCGCATATGAACTGGCTGGCCGAGTGAGTGAGTGAGTCAGTGATTGATTGAGTGAGTGAGTGGGTGAGTGAACGGGCTGGCCAGAGAGTAAAACAGAATCTCACGCAACAGGCCGCTTCCAAACTCTACACCTTCTCCCAGAGAGAACACACCTCGCTAGGACTGCATCTGTCTCTCCTCCGCCACCGCCTGCACTCTCTCTGCGAGCTCCGCCGCGTCATAGCCCAGAAGCTGTCGTAAGTCGCACACGAATTTGTACACGAATCTGTGAACAGTGGACAATCAACCTGTGATGCTGAATTGGAACGACTTCAGGTGTTGTTTTATTTGTAGATAGATATTTTATAATAAAACAGAAAAACTGGATAAAACGGATAAGCAGAGTGCTTAGTGCGAGTTTTTGAACCACTCGATCGCGTTAACGTAAACTCATATTTCTATGGCATCGAGGAAGCGCCACCTAGCCACTAGTATGGAAATTAAAATTGCTGAGTGCGAGTTGTAATGGTTTACGTTGAAAAGTGAACACGTTTACCAGCCAAAACACGAATAAACGCGAGTGCGAGTTGTACTGTGACAGCGTTTTGCCAGTTCGAACGGTTAACTTACTCATACTCACTACTCGATTAACGCGGTAGTAAAGTTATTCGATTGGATCTGTCAAACTCGCACTAAGCACTCTGGTAAAATTGTCAGATCTGGTCGAAGGGTAAAGTAGTTGAAAATGATAGAAGAAATAAAAATGGTGTAAAAAGGTTTGCACCGTTACGAAACCTATTATATACGAGTAACACGAGTGTGTTTTACAAAAACCGAGCCGTAGGCGAGTTTTTTACCTACTTTGCAGTTAGGTTTAACATCGGAACGATAAAAATAAAAATAGTGTAATCATGTGGGTACAGTGATATCGTTCCGATGTTAAACCTAACTGCAAAGTAGGTAGTCGGGGCTGTAAGTAATGCAATTTGCTTAAGTCAGATGTCGCTGCCTGTACGTAATACAGAGAATATTGTAAAGAGGTTCGAAATTTCACTGATGCCGTGAGTCGCCCATTGGCTCAATTGGTAGAGCGCTGGTACGGATAGCCAGAGGTTGCGGGTTCGAATCCCGGCATGGGTTTTTAAATTTGTTCCTTAGCACGGGTTAGTGCATTAAAAATAAAAATAGTGTAATTCACAATATTCTCTGTATTATTTACAGGCAGCGACATCTGGCTGAAGTAATTTGCATCACTTGCAACCCCGAGTACCTACTTTGCAGTTAGGTTTAACATCGGAATGATATCGCTGTACCCACATGATTATATTATTTTTAATGCACTGTCCCGTCGCGACCGTTGTAGGACCTCAGCGCTCGGGACAGCTTCTCATAGTTCACGGCCGTTTTATGCTTCCTCAGGGCCCAGTCGTTTTAAATCTTACGTCATTAATTTATCTTTAGTCATGAGGTAACAATACTCTTTATATAAATTTAAACTGTACTTTTTTAAAATCTTAAATCATGAGTTATCGGTACCCTTTCCTAGAAAATTCAAGTCAAGAACTAACAGCATTGAATTTGAAACAGTACCCTTTCTTAATAATATCTTAAGTCATTTATTTAAATCTTAAGTCACGATTTAACGATACCCTTTCCCAGAAGAGTCATGAACTAACGGCACCATTTTGTCATGAGTTCACGTTACCATTTTTCGAATGTCATGTATGAGTCATGATGAGTTAACGGTTCCCTATTTTTTCATGTGTTAATGTTAGTTGTTTGTCTAGTTCAGTGAAAGGTACTCACCGTTTCCCAGCCACTTTAGATATCATATCCCCGTCGTAGTAGTACCTCAGCGCTCGGGACAGCTTCTCGTAGTTCATGGCCGGCTTGTGCTTCCGGAGGCCCCAAAGTCTCGCAACGCGTTCCGGCTCTAGCAATTTGAACTCGCCCTCTGTGCCTGTGTAAAGGTGTTATTTTATTTATGTATTAAATTGAAACCAAGTGGTGGTGTCGGCCTAGAGAATAGCACCAACCCAAATTCTTCCCGCGGGTGTCGTAAAAGGCGACTAAGGGACACAAACCGGGGGGTGGGCAGCAGCGCCCCCTGCAGTACAATTCCACCAAACTGCGATCCCCAACCCGCATGCCCAGCGTGGGGATTATGGGCATTACCCCCCAATGATGGCACAATCTTGCGCTATGGCGCTCATTAGGGGAGGGCTATGTCCAGCAGTGGACTAATATAGCCTGAAGAAGAAGAAGTGATTGGTGAGAGAGTGACTGACCGAAAGAACCGCCAATAAAATACCTGCCATTTCTCTAGAGAAAAGGCAGGTATTTTACTGGCGTAATCCTGGGATTACGCCAATGCCAACGGCAAGGTACTGTAACGATACTTTATAGTAGCTGGCTGGCGTAGCCGTCTAGGCAGAGTTTGAATTATTAGAAGAATATCGTTATGTTTTGACTATTTAGGTGTCAGTCGCGTTGAGACTCGCAGCTAGGCTAGGTTTTGGTGATAAAAAAGGTAATTGAAAGGAAAGTACTATCTCTAATCAAGAGTTTTAATAATTACTGCGCTACAGTACCTCTTACCTGCGCAGTGACCTCTGTTTTAATAAACAGTTTTATTTTCGAGAAACGAGACAAGGGTGAAGCTCTCCTGGCCTAGTGGAACCGAGTGATTGCATTCAATCACTCGGGTTGAGCAACAACAGGCGCGGTCAGGTGCTGGATAGGTGTCCATCCCGTGACTACCGCTAGTGGCATATTTTTCAAAAAAAAAACCTATTTAGAGGCTAAAAATTCCACCCATGCCGGGATTTGAACCCCGACCTCTGGCTATCCGTGCCAGCGCTCTATCCAACTGAGCTAATGGGCGACTCGTATTAATCATGGGGTACAGCGATATTCCGATGTAAAAACCTAACTGCAAAGTAGGTAGTCGGGGCTGTAAGTGATGCAATTTGCTTAAGCCAGATGTCGCTACCTGTACGTAATACAGAGAATAGTGCAGAGGTTCGAAATTTCACTGATGCCGGTGAGTCGCCCATTAGCTCAGTTGGATAGAGCGCTGGCACGGATAGCCAGAGGTCGCGGGTTCGAATCCCGGCATGGGTGGAATTTTTAGCCTCTAAATAGGTTTTTAAAATTGTCCTTAGCACGGGTTAGTGCATTAAAAATAAAAATAGTATTTAGGCATATTTTTCACTCAACAACTCATTCATTCATTTCCCCTTGCATCTAGTAAGACCACTGACCATGCCATCGAATGACGTCACAGTGCTCGGCGCTGGTAAGCAGCTCCAGAAGAAACTGCCACAGCTGGACCTGGAAACAAAAACTTGTATAAAAACTAGCCCGCACCGCAGACGTTGTGTTGCCCCATAAAATGGATATCAATCAGCCCTTGTATGTCCCCACTGCTGGGGCACGGGTCTCTTCCTGCATCGCAGGAAGGTTAGGCCATACTCCACCACGGGGGCCAAGTCCGGGTTGTTGCAGCATTGTAAGACAGTGGTGAGCCTTACTGTCAGAAGTTATCAAGCTGCCCACAAGGCCTCTAACATGGCTTAACGACTGCCATTACATGACAGCCGGCACCAACAGCTTAACGTGCCTTAGCACGGAACTGCTCGGAAAAAATGCCACTAGCGTTAGTCACCAATCGCAGGATGGGTGGCCGTCCAGTGACTATCGCTAGTGGCGTTTTTGCCGAGCTCCTCCGTGCCTCGCAAGGCACGTTAAACCGTTGGTGCGGGTTGTCATGTAATGGCAGTCGTTAAGCCATGCCTTATGGGCGGTTTTATAATGGCGGTGTTTTACAATCCAACCCGGACTTGGCCCCCGTGGTGGAGTATAGCCTAACCTTCCTGCGATGCAGGATGAGACCCGTGCCCCAGTAGTGTGGACGTACAAGGGTTGATATCGTTCGTCGTCAGGCTATACTAGTCCACTGCTGGACATAGCCCTCTCCTAATGAGCGCCATAGCGCCCTCTCAACTTGCTGCATCCAGCATCTGCCTGCGTCCTACACTAAGGGCGAGATAAATAGTCGCTTCTAAGAACGAGTCTTAGCGAAAGCACTTGCTTAAGAATCGATTTGTCTATCATAGACAGTACTTTGGCACTCTCTAAGTCGCGAAACCCGGACTAATTTTTAGCATTGGCCTAAGAACATGCTTAGCTAAGCAAACGTCTACTTTGATACTTAGCTAAGTTAGCCTGAAGTAATGCTTAGGGAAGCTTGAGTACGGACTTGGGCTAAGCAAAGACTATTTATCTCGCCCTACGTGATATCGTTCATGAATAAACTATTCTGATTTTGATACCATACCTGCCCGTTGTTACCGCTGCGTCCGCCATAAGCTAACTGGTCCGGGTTGTTTGACTCTATAGTTACCTGCAATCAAACAATCAAAGTATTTTATACAAAAGTACAGTACTACACATCATAACCCTTTATGATTCCCTTCGGGAATCTACGTTCGCGCAGACTAGGAAGAAGTGTAACGAAAGTACCCGAAGCTATAAGTACATTCAACATGATCTCTAAACGATACGGTTAAGGTGCAGAATTGATTGCCGCAGTAGCGCTAACTGTTTCACTCACGCTAATAGTCACCTGCATCGATGACGTTGAATCAACCAATAGCAACAAATGCGCGCGGCCTGCCATAAAATGAAACTATCTGATTGGTCGATCAACTTACCGCACATCCAAAATTCGGTCATCTGCGCAGGTACATCCGCGAGACTTATTTCTTGTGTAGCACTGTACACAGATACCGTGACTTATTGAAGGCTACAGGTTAAACTAGGTGTCCATTTGAAAATCTAGATATTTTTGGAGGAAAATGGACAGTAAATAGTACTTACTATAGATCTACAAATGACATCAACCCTTTGTGTGTCCCACTGCTGGGGCACGGGTCTCTTTCTGCATCGCAGGAAGGTTAGGCCATACTCCACCACGGGGGCCAAGTCCGGGTTGGTGGAGGATTGTAAGACAGTGGCGGGTCTTACTGTCAGAGGTTATCAAGCCGCCCATAATGCCTCTGACATGGCTTAACGACTGCCATTACATGACAGCCGGCACCAACCGCTTAGCGTGCCTTGCGAAGCACGGAAGCGCTCGGAAAAAATGCCACTAGCGGTAGTCACGGGACGGTCACCCATCCTGCCCCTGACCGCGCCTGTTGTTGCTTAACTCGAGTGATTGATTCCAATCACTCGGTTCGGCTAGGCCACGAACGCTTCACAGAAACACGCTTCCCCTAAAATACTCCTAGAGGTGTTTTATTTAATCTGTGGCTGGGAAGAGACCCGTGCCCCTCGGTGGGGACATAATTGGTCGATGATGATGATTCAATTGAACTATATTTTTATACAACTATTACTGTAATTTCTGTGTACAATAAAGAATATTCTGTCTATAATATAGATAGACAGTATGTTACTAGCTTTTGCCCGCGACGCCGTCCGCGTGGACTTTAGTTTTTTGCAAACCCCATTTACTCCCTTGAGGGTTAAATTAACAAAAAACCAAGTGCGAGTCAGACTCGCGCACCGAGGGTTCCGTACAAACCTGTATTATAGACCTGAGTATTTGGTATGAATTTCAATTTAATACCTCTACGCGTTTATGAGGAAATGGGTAGTAAGTTTAAAATTATTAAAAAAAATATATTATGTGATGTAACTAAAAATTTATGGTTTTCGTAATTTTTCCTTTATCTATGCTATAAGACGTTGCTTCGTACCAAATTTCAAGATTCTGAGTTCACGGGAAGCACCCTGTAGGTTTTGATTCCCTTGCAAGTGTCGAAAATTTGCGGCATAAACGGCTGTATCTTTTGATTGCGTTGGCTTAGAAGTTTGATTTTTTCACAGCTTCAAGGGACAGTAGACCTGAGTAATTGATATAAATTTCAGGTTCATACCTCCACGCGTTCCTGAGAAAAAGGGTCTTGACAGACGGACGGACGGACGGACGGACAGACGGACAACAACGTGATCCTATAAGGGTTCCGTTTTTTCCTTTTGAGGTACGGAACCCTAAAAACAACGAAACACGTGTTCAATCAATTGTGTTGAAGAGTAATTAAGTTTCAAGAAAATTAGACGGCATTCTTTCTACTCCCATACAAATTTTGGCAACAACTTCGCTTAATTTTAAAAAATCCGGTTTTATTTCTTGCCTACATTATATATAGACCCTCGGTGCAAGATTTCAGCTTCCTAGGTCCAACGGCTTGGGCTGGGCATTCATGAGTGACGTCAGTCAGGACTTTGAATTTTATTTATATATAGATAAGTATCACTGTATTTTCTGTGCACAATAAGGAATATTCTGTCTATCTATTTTTCTTACTAGCTGACCCAGCGAACTTCGTACCACCTGCCTTCGATTCTTTAAAGTTTTTAAATTTTTCTCTCCGTAAGAACCATCCTCGGACTTCAAGGAATATTCTAAAAAAAAGAATTAGCAAAATCACATACCAACACATTCAGCGATTGAAAAGAAATGGTTTTATTCAAAGTAGCACAGAAACTGCGGCTTAATGAACGTTACAATTCAAACTAGGTGTCCATTTCAAAAACTAGTTCATTTTGGAGAAAAAATGGACAAAAAAACTCGAAACTTAGTCTTTTCAAAGTCCTTAATTATCATAGCTCACACAATTATTATAAAACATAGAACTCATACATTGTACTGGCTTCAATTCCAAACCTCATTGTCATCCAAATAATCCTTTATTTAAAAACCTATTTAGAGGCTAAAAATTTCACCCATGCCGGGATTCGAACCCGCAACCTCTGGCTATCCATGCTGGCACGGATAGCCAGAGGTTGCGTCCTTAGCACGGGTTAGTGCATTAAAAATAAAAATAGTATAATCCTTTATGTTATAGTAGCCCTTTTGGCACAAAGTGTACTTAACATATTTTTTGAACCGCGATTTAGGCAAGCTTAATATATTTTCAGGGATTTTATTATAGAATGTCCGTGCCCCAGCAGTGGGGACATACAAGAGTTGATAACGTAACGTAACGTTATTACTTATTATACAAGCGTATACAATGCTCCATGAAGGATGTATTAACCTTTGCCAGCCTAAATAGTGGGAACCAAGTTTATGTTTATTTCTAGTATTTACATTGTGTTGGCTACCTAAAATTTTAAAGTTACTGATATTTTTCCTAACGTACATAATGTTTTCATATATATACTGACTGGCAACTGTCAGGATGTTAGTTTCTTTAAAGAAATCTCTTAACGAATCTCTACTGCCTAGCTTATAAATGAATCTGATCGTTCTCTTCTGCAAGACGAAGATGGTCTCAATGTCTGCTGCCCGTCCCCACAGTAGTATGTCATAGGATATAAGACTATGGAAGTAACTAAAATAAACAAGCCTAGCAGTTGCGACGTCAGTTAGTTCCCTAATTCTTTTGACTGCATATGCTGCTGAACTAAGCCTATTCGCTAATTTTTCTAAATGAGGACCCCATTGAAGCTTTGCATCAATTGGAATACCTATCGGATTCATTTGAATATTATAGACTAGCTGACCCAGCGAACTTCGTACCGCCTAACAGTCGGTTCTTTATTTTTATTTTCTTTCTCTTCAAAGAACCATCCTCGTACTTCTAGGAATATTCTAAAAAAAGAATTAACGAAATCGGTTCAGCTGCTCCCGAGATTTGCGCTTACCAACACATTCAGGAATTCATTTTTATATTATAGACTAGCTGACCCAGCGTACTTCGTACAGCCTAACAGTCGATTCTTAATTTTTTTTTAGTTTTTCTCTCCGTAAGAACCATCCTCGTACTTCAAGGAATATTCTAAAAAAATAATTAACGAAATCGGTTCAGCTGCTCCCGAGGTTTGCGCTTACCAACACATTCAGCAATTCATTTTTATATTATAGACTAGCTGACCCAGCGTACTTCGTACAGCCTAACAGTCGATTCTTAATTTTTTTTTAGTTTTTCTCTCCGTAAGAACCATCCTCGTACTTCAAGGAATATTCTAAAAAAATAATTAACGAAATCGGTTCAGCTGCTCCCGAGGTTTGCGCTTACCAACACATTCAGCAATTCATTTTTATATTATAGATATGAGGATTTTCTACACGCTGCACTACTTACTAGTTTCGGTTTCTTCTTCTTTATGGCGGATTGCGATATCTCCATGGGCTCCTTCGGTTCCACCGGGTCATCGTTTTGCACGACAGCTGAAATAAATAGAGAAATTGTTAATTGATCTTAAAATACAGTGCTTATGGCATTAAGTTCGCCGCATTGTCCGATTTTATTGTGCAATGAAAGTATTAATAATAATAATACACCTTATACAAAATTTGTCATTTTCAATCGTCACTAACCCCGCCGCCATCTTGGAAATCAAAATTGACATATTTTTCTCATATTGAGTACACAAAAGTACACAGCTAATGACAAGTTTGGTCTTGGAATTTATCTTGGAATCGAAAATTTTTATATGCTTTTTATATTGAATACCTACACAACATCCGTCATATTCATTTGCCATTAACTCGGCCACCATCTTGTAATGAAAAAATGGCATATTTATCTCATATTGAACACACAAAATTTGTCATTTTCATTTGTCTATAACTCGGCCACCATAAAAAATGGCATATTATTCATCTCATATTGAACACACAAAATTTGTCATTTTCATTTGTCACTAACTCGGCCGCCATCTTGTAATTAAAAAATGCCATATTTATCTCATATTGAACACACAAAATGTGTCATTTTCATGGGTCTCTAACTCAGCCGCCATCTTTGAATTCAAAGTGTCATATCTTTCTCATATTGAATATACAGAATTTGTCAAACAAAGGTGCACTGCGTGGGTTACTGAGGAAATAATTAATCTGAAATCCCTATTGTTTGACCTTCGTGATTTAAAGCGCCGATTTCCCGAGACGAGCAATATCCAACTAAAGCTTACTGAGGTAAACTCGCGGTATATTAACTCGCCTTCTTCGCACTGAGAGGACAAATTTCTACGTTAACTTCTTATAATAGGTACAAAGTGCAAATGCTGTTAAGTCAATGTGGCGTATTGTCAATGCTGAAACGGGCCGGAAACAAACATCTTTAGTAGATTTAACTGATATCATCAAGCAACCTGATGGAACGGCTTTCGCTTCCATTAAAGACCTTGTAAATTGCTTAAATAAACAGTTCACGACAGCCGCAGCTCTAAGCGGTGTACCAAACGCCAACGTCGAGCAAGTGTCTTCGGCGCTGGCCAGCTGACCGATCCCTGCGCCTGAGGTCCTTTACACCCTATGAAGTTTACCAAATCATCACAAAGAAGTTAGCTAATAAGCCAACCTGCGATTTACATGAGATTTCGGTAAATATTTTATACGAATTGGCTGAATCCCTATCGCCGCCACTGTCGGCCCTTTTTAACTCGTGCATCAAGACTGGAACATATCCCTAGGGTTTTAAAGAGGTTAAAGTGTGTCCTCTATATAAAGGTAAAGGCAAAAAAGGTGACCCCAATTGCTACAGACCGATATCAATTATACCAGCAATAGCAAAACTATTTCAAAACGGTATCACTTCACGTCTAACCGTATTTCTTGAGGAGACCCGGGCTATGTCGGACAGACAGTTTGCATACCGTGCTGGAAACTCTACAACGATGCTGGCACGTCAGGTCGTCCACGGCATCCTGAGGGCACGAGAGCAGAAGCAGCAGGTCGCGCTACTGTGCTGTGATCTCTCAAAAGCCTTCGACGTCGCCGATCACAGTGCTTTGGCTAGAAAACTTAATCACTACGGAATAAGTGGCCCGTCACTGTCATTGTTGACGGAGTTTATGAGTGATAGACGTAACTATACAGGGTGTCTCATTCAAATCGGTCAGTATGGGAAAGTCTGAAACTATAAGACATACGAAAATCTGTTCTGAGGAACCATGTCATCGATTTTAATAACAAGAAAAACTGCATTCATACATTTTAAAAAACATCTGTACTCTGTTCGGGAATCGAAACCGGTTGTTTGAAGAAAAAAACCTACACTATTTCTATTTAGATATCGATTGTGTAGGTCTTAAGCTGTAAATGTCTGTATGAAACATGATGTCTAAAATGAATAAAATGCATTGTTTTCACATACTTTAATTTATTTTAGTAGGTGCTCGAAGTGACCGCCGCCTTTTTTAATACAATATTCAACACATTTAGGTAACGATCTTACGATTGCATTTTGTATGAAAACAATGCGTTTTATTCTTTTTAGACATCATGTTTCATACAGACATTTACTGCTTAAGACCTACACAATCGATATCTAAATAAAAATTGTGTAGGTATTTTTTTCAAAACAACCGGGTTCGATTCCCGAACGGAGTACAGATGTTTTTTAAAATGTATGAATGCAGTTTTTCTGGTTATTAAAATCGATGACATGGTTCCTCAGAACAGATTTTCGTATGTCTTATAGTTTCAGACTTTCCCATACTGACCGATTTGAATGAGACACCCTGTATAGTAGCAAAGGGTGGTGAGGTTGCATCAGACGGCATGACTAGCACGATGGGCGTTCCTCAAGGATGGTCACTCTCGAATTTAGCTTTTTCGCTGCTGTTAAACGACTTGCCCGAAACCGTGACTCATGCTGATATTTACATGTATGCCGACGACGTGGCCTCTATCGTGGTGGCGCCATCGCTCGACGAACTAGAGCAAAAACTGAATTCTGTTGCTCGGCAACTAGTCACTTGGTTTAGACATAATGGGCTGATACTAAACCTGACGAAGACTCAATTCGTACAATTTGACCTAGTCGCAAACGTCGTTCTTTGCTTGTCAACGTCGAGGGGGTGCATATAGAGCAAGTATCAGGCCTGTCCTTCCTGGGTTTTCAGCTGGACCAGTGTCTTACGTGGGAACTGCACATAGAGAAGCTCGGCGGTAAGCTTGGTGGTGCTTGTTTTGCTCTGAGTCGCCTTAGTTCTACTTTACCGATGGAAACTGTTCGTGTGTGCTATTTTTCTACCGTCCACTCACTCCTACAGTACGGTGTGGACGTATGGGGGCGAGCCGCAGACTGGAAACGCATCTTTGTCATGCAGAAGCGGTCTGTGAGGGCGGTTGCAAGTGTTGCTCGTGACGAATCTGCTAAGAGCCACTTCATGGCTTTAAGGGTAATGACTCTGCCGTGTATCCTAATCTACCAAGTTGCCATTTATGTTAGAACTTATCCCAATATGAGAAACTTGGAGATTGCCATCGTTATAGCACGAGGCACACCGAGAGAATACGTGCCGTCTTGGACACGCTAGCGAAAAGCTCTAAAACCATTGAGGCGATGGGCCCTGCAGAGATTGTGAACTTATCCCAATATGAGAAACTTGGAGATTGCCATCGTTATAGCACGAGGCACACCGAGAGAATACGTGCCGTCTTGCACACGCTAGCGAAAAGCTCTAAAACCATTGAGGCGATGGGCCCTGCAGAGATTGTAGATTCACCAAGCATAGCCACTTTTAAAAGTAAACTGCGTTGCTGGCTTGTCAAGCAGGCCTTTTACTCTTACGATGAATTTTTAGATTCATCAAAATAATAATGAATTGCTAAAGAAATTTTAATAGTTTTATATTATTTAATAATTGTCTAATGTGTAATTTCATTTATTACAATGTAATCATTATTTTATATTATTTTATTGACGTGTAATGAAAATTACTAATAAATGGATTCGCAAGCGACAGCCACAGGTTTGATCCCCAGTGCGGGCATGTACCAATGACTTTGTTTAATTTCAAAGTTACATACATTTGCGAATTTGTAGTCGCAATACCACACGCTAACTGTGAGGAAACCCGCGGCTTGGTTGGCTCCGCACGTATTGACTAGTCTTTTCTGTGGGCTAGGCCGACTAAGCTGTCAGGATGGTATAGGCGCTGGGCAAGCCTACACCATTTAGTCCTAAGCCTGGAAAAGTATGAAGGGAAGTTCATTCATTTAAAGAAAAATATATTGAAATCGAACAAAAAACGTTAACTAGTCCTCAACCTCATTCCGCAACCATTTCTTTTACTAGTCTTCGAGACGAATGTCGACGAGACGAAACGAGAGTTTCTCGTTTGACCGTCCTCTGCGCCTTGCTCGTTCGCATACAATGAAACCAGTTGCGAACGAGGACCGTTTCGAGGACCTGTTTTCGTTCCAGAAAAAACGGTTGCGTTGTAATACGCAGCTACCGGGCAGTGGTAGCTGCGTCACTCACCAATGAATTTGCACTTTCTCAGTAGCTCGAAGTGTGTCCAGAATATGTCTCCGGGGTCCGACGGCACTTTTTCTCTGGAAAAACAAACGATTTTTGAGAATCGTTCAACGTAATTAAAACTGTTTTTTATACGGATTTTACTCGTTTATTAAATTTTTACAATTTTCCAACGTTTCGGCACTTTTTCAGGTGCCGTGGTCTCGGATGACCGAGGTGACAATGAAAATGGACAAAAAAAACTCCTAACTTAGTCTTTTCAAAGTCCTTAATGAACAGAGTTTACATAAATATTTTAAAAACATAGAACACATGCATTGTGCTGGCTTTAATTCTAGACATTATTGTACATACATACATACATACATACATAACCTCACGCCTGTATCCCAGAGGGGTAGGCAGAGACCAGGAACTGCCACTTGCCACGATCCTGACAGATCACCTTCGCTTCATCAACGTTCATCAGTCGTTGCATGCACGCACGCCGGTTCCGGGTACTTTTTATCTTTCCCTTTGCTAATACATCTCCTATTTGGTCGATGTAAGTCCGTCTGGGACGTCCCTTACCAGCCCTTCCCCTCAAATTCGTCATATATATTTGTTTCGTCAATCTTTCTTGACATTATTGTCATCTAAATAATCCTTTATGCTATAAAAGCGCTTTTGGCACAAAGTGTACTTTACACATTTTTTGAACCGCGTTTCAGACGCGAGTAAAGATGGGCGATTGTGAATGACATCTCTTTTCGAATCATCTGAATTTACTAATGTTTATTTTCGAAAACAAGATTAGTAAATTACTAATATTAATTTTCGAATAAGTTTTACTAATATTACTAACTTACTAATCCGCGATTGCGCGAATGCGACTGTCGAGAATCGAGAAAACTGTCGACATTTTCGGAAATAAGTTCTCTGCCTCTCTCATTTCGCTTGGTAGTGATAATATTCGAAAACACGACTACTGACGAAAAGACGTTAGTCATTTCGAAATTCACATCGGGCCAATTTTCAAAACCGCTTTAGTCTCGCGATTTTCGAAAACACGATTCGTGGCGGAATGACACGACTTTACAGGAGTCGCGCGCGTTTTGTTCGTTCAATGCTGTCTTCACAATATTGTTTTCATGCAAATGAAAGAGCACTAAATTAGTAACTTTTTTTCGGATAACAAAGAATATTTTCGAAACATTTGAATAACTACCATTTTCGAAAATTACGAAAATGTTTTTCGAAAACGCCCATCTTTAGGCGCGAGTTAAGTCAGACCAACCTCTTCAAATGTCCTTCGTTGGCACTTCTTCTAAGTAGGCCTTGACGTCAATCGATTAATGCTGATGTACCAATACTCTTATTATAAATAGTCTCAATACCTTAGAATAAGTAATATTGTATTAGTACCAGACAAAGGGTCTGGCTGAAAAGCCTTGCAGATTTTATCTGTAGCACATGCTGAGCCCAGTCACCTTTTTATATCCAGGACACACATTGCAGCATTTTGATCGAGAATTGCATGTTTCTTGATGCAAGTGGATTTTAATCAAAATTGGGTGTAAATCTTAATTTCACCCAAATATTTTAATGTGTTTTGTGTATGAGTTTTCTTTTTTTTTGTGTTTAGTATTAATTTCATCCAAATGTTTAATGTGTGTCTTGTGTATGAATAAAGCATTATCTTATCTTATCCTATCTTAGTATAGACCCTAGTGGTAACTCTGTTCGATAAATAAATTATTTTTTATCAACTCCTCTTTCTTCAAAACTTAATTCGCGCGTTTTAATTCATATACAGTCATCTCTTCATTCATTCATGTTTAATTCCACCTCACGCAGTTGTATGCTTCGACTCGCGCTAGTCAACGAATGACAATGAATAACAAAACGTAACATTCACACACAAGCACATACATTGCTTCTGGCCCCACAGTAGGATACCCTGTGTCGCGGGAACCAGAAACAGCGACATCACAAACATGTAAACATCCAAGACCTGGGGTTTTTTTTGTCCCCAGCCGGGATTCGAACCCGGGACCTCTTACATGGTAGGCAGATGCGCTACCGCTACGCCACAGAGGTCGTCAATACTAAACTATTTTTTTTATATTATTCTTCTTCAGGCTATATATTATGTAGTCCACTGCTGGGCATAGCCCTCCCCTAATGAGCACCATAGCGCCCTGTCTTCAGCTTGCCGCATCCAGCATCTGCCTGCAGTTTTGCGCAGATCGTCATCCGACCTGGTCGGAGGGCGTCCTACACTACGTTTGCCGAGTCGCGGTCTCCACTCAAGAACACGTTTACTCCAACGGTTGGTAAACGAGCAATGAAATACTGTATTTTTGCTTGAAAATATATATTTTCTCCCTTGTCATTTGTAAACTTGCGAATACCACTCGCTGAGAAGAAGAACCCGAGTTTATGAGGTGTTCTGCGCTTAAAAGTGCCAATTTGTGGCGGGCACGCGTGGTAATAAGGCCCACGCTCACTGAAATGCGTCCTAGACTACATAAAACTAAAAAATAAAAGACATACCTATATAGACTCCTTTGTTTTTCGTAGCCTATAAACGTCCCACTGCAGGGCAGAGAGAGAAAGAGAGAGATAAATAGAGAGAGAAAGAGAGAGAGAGAGAGAGAAAGAGAGAGAGAAAGAAAAAATGAGAGAGAGAGAGAAAGAAAGAGAGAGTATAGGCTAGACTACTTAAAACAGCTGAAAAAAATACACAGAGAGAGAAAAACAGAGAGAAACAAAGACAGAGAGAGAAAGAGAGAGAGAGCATAGGCTAGACTACTTAAAACAGCTGAAAAAAAATACACAGAGAGAGAAAAACAGAGAGAAACAAAGACAGAGAGAGAGAGAAGAGAAATAGAGAGAGAGAAAGAGAGAGAGTATAGGCTAGAGACTACTTAACAAGAGAAGAAAAAAAATCTTACTTGAACTCTACATTCGTGATAGAACACAACTGTTCTCCGTTGATACTCCAATCCGAAAGTCGGATTTTTGTGAGATTGAACTGTCTGACGGCCCACTGGATCCACAGCTTCACGTGTTGCACCGACCTGCGGGTAGATAAGTTAAGATAAGAAATTAATCAATCATTCGATTTAAGCAACAACAGGCGCGGTCAGGTGCAGGATGGGTGACCGTCCCCTGAATACCGCTGGTCGCTGCGAAACTTCGCATCCATCACCAATAAGACCGCGGCCGCGACCTCCATAGCTTGTTTTTGTTTCTGCCTCATCCTTTCTACCTCTTCCCTTTGTTAGAATTATTTTCGGGCCTTAATCGCGTAGAAATTTATTGCTATTTTACCTCGACGTTTCGACGACGTTGGCTGGTACCCGGGAAACATGGAATGGGAACAAACGTGGGATCCGGGCATCAAGAAGTGATCGAGTGGAAAAAAGTCGCATGGCTTATCGTCCGACATTGTCAGTGTAGTGTGTCGCAACCCTAATAGTGCTTTGTGATGGCTGATTGAGGGTAGTCTGAAACCTCATCAGCTGAAGATGCGAACGGGTGCCAGCCATCAGTCTTCTCGTGACCACAATGACTGTAACGTCGTCGAAACGTCGAGGTAAAATAGCAATAAATTACTACGGGATTAAGCTCCGAATATAATTCTAATAATTGTGTTCAAGTCGCGAAAGTTTTTTATGTTGTTAGCCCTATACTAAGTACAACTAAATGACTTGTCTTATAGGTGCTAACTCGACGATAGATTTAATACAATAAATACATAGATAACATCCAAGACCCGAGACAAACTAGAAAAGTTCGTTTCCTAGTTTGACCCGGCTGGGGATCGAACCCGAGACCTGCGGTTTTACAGTCAGCGTGCCAAACCGCTGCGCCACCGAGGCCGTCAAATATTTTAAAATATGTTACCCCTTCTCCTATCAACCTACAATAAATTTTATTTAATTAATTTTATCCACTTACAGCTACGATTACAGGATCAAACCTAAGGCGATAGCGAAGTAAACATTAGGGCCTGTTTCACAATCTGCAAATAAAGTTCCAGATAAGCTATCTACAACCAGGGCTGCCGTTTGTTCTAAATTTAAATAAATATTCCTATATTGCGTGTGTTTGTTTATGGCTTCAAATTTAGAACAAACGGCAGCCCTGGTTGCGGATAGCTTATCCGGAACTTTATTTGCAGATTGTGAAACAGGCCCTAACTAGTATATATTTAATAACTTAAATCTCACCACTGAACAGGGTCTGACGGTATCCTGAGTCTAGACTGGTCGCTGCGAAACTGCGCGTCGACCACCCACTTGACTGCGGCCGCGTGAGACGCGGGGGGGTCGGACGCCGGCGGGGGGGAGGCGGGCGGCGGGGGCGAGGGGGGGTCCACTGTAAAATAAAATAGTATATTTCATTACAAGTGCGGAAAGGCTGTCATTGCAAAGAGTTCCGACAAATTTCTACCCGAGCCGAGGCGCAGCCGAAGGCGAGGGTTGACAGTCGGAACAGGTTGCAATGACGGTTCCGCACGTGTACTGAACGACTATTTTTAATACAGTTGCGAAAAAATGAAGCAATTTATTGAAATAAAATTATTTGGAAAATGGCGCCAACCGTAAAAGAATATAAGCAGAGATTTTTTTTTCTTCACCCATTCTGGTAGGCAAAGGGAACTATGACCATACAGCCAAGTCTTCAGTAGAACTTTTTTATTGATATGAAATGAAAATGAAATTTAATGAGATGAAATGAAAAAAAAAACCTATTAATAAAGTAATGAAACAAATTAGTAGCTTCTTTTTAGAAATATACGCATGAATCATGATGTGAATCATAACAATGGGCGTTTTTCCTCACAGATAAATTCTGTAGCAATAACTGTCAAATTCGGTCTATTATCTGTGGTTTCCTTATAAACCATAGAGCAGTGCACGGAGTTTGACAGTGGTTCCAACTATATTTGACATAAGGAAAAATACCCATTCTATGATTTTTTTTAGTAAAAACTTCATGGTTGGTTTTTATTAAGAGCACACCGAGCTTTCGGCGCTAATCAATTTTAGGTATTCTATGCGGTCTGTGTATGTGTGCGTGAGCGGCCGTGGTCGGGCCAGTGCGCCGATTACAACCCGCGCGCAGAAGGTTTGCCGATAACCACCCCGCCACCGCCACCCGATCAAACTGCCAATATTTACAAAATAAAACAACAAATACGATTTCAGATAACTTTATTGAAAATATTCAAGAATAACGATAGACTTTTTTCCAAATTTTAAACATTTTTATTTTACTTATAAATTTGCTGTCGGTGGGTAAGGAGGTTCAATAAAGAAAAAGACTAAAACTATCGCATATTTTTCATTGGTGTTCTTGGAGTCCTCAGAGTGCTTAGTGCGAGTTTGACAGATCCAATTGAATAACTTTACTACCGCGTTAATCGAGCATTTAGTAGTGAGTATGAGTAAATTAACCGTTCGAACTGGCAAAACGCTGTCACAGTACAACTCGCACTCGCATTTATTCGTGTTTTGGCTGGTAAACGTGTTCACTTCTCAACGTAAACCATTACAACTCGCACTCAGCAATTTTAATTTCCATACTTGTCGCTAGGTGGCGCTTCCTCGATGCCATAGAAATATGAGTTTAAGTTAACGCGATCGAGTAGTTAAAAAACTCGCACTAAGCACTCAGAAAGTGGTCATTTAAAATTCTTCATTCAAGGTCATTAAAAATTTCTTCTAAAAAAGGCAAACGAAAATTTACTTTTGAAACAACCCGCCAAACGTTATCTTAGACAATATTGCGTCGCACAGGAATTATCACGTCACATGGCAGTATACAAACCGATTAATGTAAGAACGATATGAATGGCCGACGCCATTTTTACTTAACTGTGACGTCATTATATAATCGGCCGATCCAAGCCGTTATCGATACAATTGCTGCAGATAATTATCAAATTTTATCCCGTGTGTTTTTAATAAATAATGTTTTTTTTTTAGTTAAAATGCCTTATGGCAGTTTTAAGGCTCATAATACTGTTGTACTACATAATACTCGTTAAATAATTCTCTTTTTTTTACACTGTCAAAAAGCGTATTGTTTTTAAACTCTATAGATATTCAATAAAGTGGACTCAATAATATAACATCGCAAAACGGCTTAATATAGTAAAAACGTCGATGTCAAACGTGGTAAAAAATCGACCTTTTATTTTTTATCAACTAAAAAAAAAGATTATCAATTCAATATTTAGAATTTCACAATATTCACAAATGTCTGTCAGTGTGGGCTTCTAAACACGTGTGCCATATTTTGTAACTGTATATTTTCTCGATATCGATAATCATTCTTTTTGGTTGGATTATATATTTTTCAACTTATGAACAGTGCAGGTTTTATCAAAATCAGTTTAATAATTTTAAGATATAGGCTAATAATATTTTTAGATAACAATGATTCAACGATGCAATTCATTGCGACGCTAAGTAATTGATATTATCATTTACAAAACATTTAGATTAGTAATAGCTTGATATTAGAGGAACAAATGATAGAAAAATAACAAATAAAAAAGTAATTTAAAGATATTCAATCGATCATCATCATCATTCAGCCACAAGAAGTCCACTGCTGGACATAGGCCTCCTCCATGGATTTCCAAAAAGACCGGTCGGAAGCGGTATATTTAAAAGTATATTTTGAAGTCGGAGCTATAGGCTATTAAAGTACACAAAAGGACACAGACACTTCAAAACAATATATTCTTTAGTAACTGTCCTGTTTCAAAGGTATTTCAAGTCAATTAATGAAATTATTTCTTTATTTCTATTTTTAAGCCCATTTTATTTTTTTTAAACTTAAAGAAAATTAACTTTTGACCTTTTTCTGCTTTGCTTCTGGCATAACAATCGCAGATTGCATAGTTCTTTTCCGTTTTGCCGACTCTTTCTCCTGTATGGCGTCTAAAATAAATTGTGGCTCTCGAATTTCCATTTTTCTGTCCAGCCTTGAATCGATTATTTCTGGTAGTAAGCAATCAAAGTAAAACGTTGTTAATTTTGTTTCCATACGGTTCTTCCAGAATTCGTCATCTCTTTTAATTGCTTCTATTTTCAAATCTTTTTCTGTCCACACAACAAATAAACATATCTCTTTTTTAGTAATGTGGAGCTGACCTTGCACCTGGTAGAACCAATCATGTTGTTTATTTATGATCAAATTCCCATTCTTCTCTTGATTCCAGAAACGAATTTTTTTTTGTGCTATACCATCTGCGACTGTAATGTCCTTAGAAGAATATGGACACTTGATTTCAATAATTTTATCACCTACTAATCCGTCTGGACTTGCCGCCAAAAATGGCAGTTCATGGTCGACGAATAATCCACATGTATGTATTTCATTGAACTTTTCTTCTTCGTCGAGTTTTAGTACTTCAGCCAATTGTTCCAATGCAATATGTTCGTGTTCCTTTCCATAACGAACGGATTTTATGTAGCTCAGATCACTCGTTACATTAACTAGACTTTTTACGAGAGGCGCACATTTTATAAGGCCTCTTTTGCATACCTTTCCGAAGGTAGAAGCAGTGAGACGTAACTTTCTCTCTTGGTGCCATTCAATTGAATCTCCTTGCAGAACTGTTCTTTTTTCGAGAGACTGGCGATCCTCATCAGAAAGACGAATTTTCTTCATGTGCTCTGATTTGGCAAAGTCAAAGTCAGCTTGTTCCAGATCTGGCTTTTGACAAGAGTCGCCATAATATTTGTCACTGGTTTTGTTGGTGCACTTTTTTACAACAAAAGATTTAGATAGTCTCCGTCGACAATCTGCAATTCGTTTTTTATTACGTTTAATCTCTAACCGTTTTACAATAGCATTAGGACTTCGCATCAAAATCTTTTTGCAAATATACGATTGTGGTTCTTTAGAATTAAATGATACGACTGATCCAGCACAGCGACCTGTATAAGACTGGCGGCTTGAATAATTAATTCGTTTACCACCCACGAATTTTGCTATAATGCTGTTGAATACTTCTGCGATATTACTATTTACATCATGTATTAGGCTTTTTGCATTGTTTACTAGTCTGGACATGATTTTCATGATAGCAGTAAAAATATTGCTAGACTTCATTTCAGCAACAAAATTTTGTTCATTTTGATCGACATTTTCGCAAAAGTAAGGTTTGCATAATTCGTGATTTCCAAAAACATGGTTTGGTGCATTTATTAGATCTTGTTTTAGGTCAATTACTTTTTGGTTGAAATTTGCATGTTTGGAATTTATATGTTTGACAGCCCCTTTAACTGATCTACGTAAGCGCAGTATATTTTTTCCAAGAAGTCTGCGATATTTAATTGGATAGCAAGTGTTCTTTGTTAACTCTTCAAGTTTTGTGCAAAAGTTTCTCAATAGGTGATTAGTACATTCAATTTTTTCCACCAACAATGTTCCGTAAGGTTTTGCTTCTAATATGCTCTTGTATGTGCTGGAGTCCCCATCAGCAATTAATTTCGAATAAATCAAGCCCTGATTTGGTAAAGAATTTTTAAAGCCTTCGACTATTGCAACTGATTCCATACCACTTGAGGATCCTTCGTAATTTTTAAAACACGTGTGATCAGGAGCTGGATTTTTTTTGTTCTCTGACCGTGCACAAATCATACAATATTTGTTTTTTACTGCCATGTAAAGGACTTTTTTTGTTCTGTAACCAATAATTACAACAGCACCCGACAAAGCGTTATAATTCTTTTTGAATGATCTTTTAGACCAACATCCATCAGCAACCACGGTAATCATAGGTACTCCATCTGCAGTAACATTACCATCTCGAACGGCTAAATCGTACTCTTCTTTTGCTGCTTCTTCCATACATTTTTCTTTTGCCGTTTCCCATAGTTCACATACTCTTGCATGACACTTAGCATATAAATGATCGGACATAGAAGGTATTTCAAGTGAAGCAGACACTTGTTCTAAACCCGCATATCCTGCACTTATAGACATGACACCACTTACCGCATTTTCGTTGAGATCAAGTTCTTTTTTATCATTTGATTTTTTACAATTCTGTAAACTTAATTTACTGTTGCACATTTTGCAAACAAACTCAAATGTTGACACAAATCCCTTTCTTTTTTCGCCAACTAATTTCAAATGATTAAAGTTACAATCTAACGGAGAATTATGATGTGAAATTTCTTGCAACTGTTCAAATAAATACATGAAATCTACAACTCTATTTCCACTTATTCTGATCTCTTCCATTTTTTCTTCTGGTTTTATGATATAATCTTCGTTGTGTAGGTATGAATCAGCTGGTGAATGAGGTGTACAAAGCTAAAACGTAAACAAAATTTAATCAAAGACGCTTATTATACTATTTATCTATTAGTTTCAGTATACATAATTTTACAACTTACGTCGAGATTATCTTGCATCCTATGTATACCACCGAGCCTCTCTATATTCTGTATTTCATCACACGGTAGCCTTAAATAAAAAAATATGTAAGATTTAAGTCAGCAATAATTCTTTTTCAAAGGATTTTGAGTACAAGTGTATGAAACATTACTATTTCGGGAATATATATTGGACCACAGCGCACAAAGCATATCATATTTTATATAAGCATAGCACTTAATCTTACTACAAAGCATAGCATTAAAAGTAAACTATTATGTATCAAATCACATGTCATATACATAAATAAATAAATATGTATGTTTGAAAATTGCCAGTCAGTAAGAGTTACTAATAATAATCAATATCGGACTTACTTCATGGCAATATTGCCTCTATGCGAGTTAGTCATGTCATTGTATATTTTTCCGTCTAGTGAAAGACAAGAATTTTGTTCCGGTGTAATTGGCACTCTGTAATAAAATATAACATTTGGATTTAATTATAATTATTTTTCAAACAAAACTAGAAACCATTTCCATAAGAATAATTGGTTTTTAAACTAACGATTCCAGAGTGTGGTAAATTTTGGAATTAGTGTCATCCAAAACCCTGTAAATAAAAAAAAAGATTATTTGGTAATTCGTACAGAATTTATTATGTTCCCTTACTCTACCTGAGTATCATACTTACAAAGCCACATTACTCTCTTGGTCTTCAAAATTTTCGGTTTGTAGATTTCTCATCGCGTCATCAGATGATTGAAATTTATTTTGCAGTGAAATGCCGACAACTGGTACATTTACCCTAAAAATAGAAAAAGATGAATATTTCTTCAACGTTACCTACTATACGCACCTATTCGTTGAAATATCGTAAATATGTAGGTAGGTACCCAAGTACCATACGACATACTTACAAAGCCACAGTATTCTCTGGGTCTTCAAAACTTTCTGTCTGTAGTTGTCCTTCTCCAATTGAGTCATCAGATAATTCCAATTTATTTAGTAGTGAAATGCTGACAACTGGTACATTTACACTAAAAATTAAAAAAATAAAGCTATAGAAAGCATTCATTGTAAATATAATTAAGTGATTTTTTCCCAACATTCGTAGGTAAATATTGCTGAAATATCATGACGTGAATAGGTAGTAGTAGTTACTGAGTATACTTACGGAGACACAGGAGTATTCTCTTTGTCTTCAAAATTCTCGGCTTGTAGGGCTCTTGCTCTATAAAGATTTACATTCATTTGTAAACATTTACAAGCTACAAAAATTTTAATAAAATGAAAATTTCTAATTATATGGCTCATGACCGTAAAGTCTGATTCACGGGAAGTCTTAGCCCAAGACACAACCCAGGTTACATAAAAAAATGTATATAAAATATATTATACCGCAGTCTGATGCCCTTCACTTTTCCCGTAAAACAGAAGAACTCGGGACAAAACAAAACACAATCTTATGTATGAGAAAAATGTTACTAAATTATAGGAGTTTTACTTACTTGATTTTTTCATGCAAGCGTTTAGCATTATTTTTTCGCCAACCCCTTCTCTTTTTGGACTTGTTTACTTTGTTCCCCATAGTGAATCACACAATAATCTTCGTTACGTTTTCCAATTTTTGCGTAAGCCCTAGCGACACAAGCTCCCCGTCTGACGGCCGAAGCGGTACTAAAGCGCGGACATGGGGGAGGCGCGGCGTCTCTAACTAGACTGGTCGATACGTGCGCGAATTTTGGTATTTTCTTTTTATTATTTCAACCAATACAAATTTTGAAAATGTAAAGTGTATACGTTTTAGAAAACGTGTTGTTCTGTTACTATACAAATGTATTATTATCTTTCGTTAAGTATCTACGCCGTACTAAGGGTTTATATTGTTTTTTAGAGATAACTTTGGATTTTTTTTCTATCGAGGAAACTAAAAGTAATCGCGTTTCTAAAGTGTATGATGTATCGAATGCATCCCTAAATATCTTATATATGAATGGCATAACTAAAGCTTATGTAATAACGATACAGCAAGGGATCGAACAAACGCAATTATTTTGCAATTACATGTCACTGCCTCGGCGCAGGCTTAATAGACATTATTTTGACAGTTGGGAAAGAGAACGCACTAGTGCGGGATAGGTAAAAAAAAGCACGAGTGTGTAATAGCCCACCTCCCGCACGCTATACGTCCCTGCAATACGCCACTTTTTGAGCAACTGTATTAAAAAGGTTTATAAGGCCTGCGCAGACGAGGGACTATTGTCTCCGAGGGAGGTAATAAATGGCCTCCGAGTACTTGTCGCGGACTCAACGCTACGGTGTGCGGCCATTTTGTTCCCCGGAAATTGAATAAGCGTACGCTATGGAAGCAAATATTCTGAGAATCCGCTCTCTTGATGTCCTCGGTAACTTGAGGGTCTTTTTGTACGGGGTACTTTTAGTCCTTCGTTTACTTAACTCGATACAATTTATACGAGATCTATTCTATATCGACGGACAAAAAACTACCCGAATCGTTCGTAGCCCCGACTGCCTGAGTGTTCTTAAACGATCACGAAAGTTAAGCAATATAGGGCGCGCCCACTCCATGGATAGGTGACCGTCTATGACTAATGCTAGTGGCATTTTTCCTTGCTTCGCAAGGCACCAATTGGTGCCGGCTGCCGTCGATAGATGGCAGTCGTCAAGCCAAGTCATAGGCCTTAGGGCGGCTTGAAAAATTCTGACAGTGAGACCAGTCACTAGTCTTACAAGCCTCCACCAATCCGGACTTGGCCCCCGTGGTGGAGTATGGCATATACCTTCCTTAGGGAAGAGACCCGTGCCCCTCGGTGAGGGCGAAATGGGTTACCTAAGGGCTTAGCTTCAATACATTTTATTATGAACATTTTGTGAAGTTCTAGTACCAATACCACTCATTAACCGTGAAGGAAAACATCGTGAGAAGACCTGAGTGCCTAAGGTGCTCAAATACCTCAACGCTTGAAATTGCCAATCCGTGGTGGGCACGCTTCGTAATTAAGCCTATATTCCCTCTCTCTGCTGCCTGTACGTAATGCACAGTATTGTAAAGAGGTTCGAAATTTCACTGATGCCGGTGAGTCGCCCATTAGCTCAGTTGGGAGAGCGCTGGCACGGTTAGCCAGAGGTCGCGGGTCCGAGTCCCGGCATGGGTGGAATTTTTAGCCTCTAAATAGGTTTTTAAGACTATTACATTGTAGTACCTTCCGTTTGCAGCAACTCCTCGTCAGGCTTCAGCACATCAAGGATATTGATCTTCTTGTCCGAAGAGCGTACTTGTACGTTCACTTGAACGACGCCCTCGCCCCGTATGCACTGCTCCACGAGCGTCTTGTGGCTCTCCAGCTGAAAAAGTTAGGTGTGGGTTAATACATCAATACTGCTGTGTGGTGTCGGCCTAGAGAATAGCAACAACCCGAATTCTTCCCGCGGGTGTCGTAAAAGGCGACTAAGGGACACAAACCGGGGGGTGGGCAGCAGCGCCTTCTGCAGTACAATTCCACCAATCTGCGATCCCCAACCCGCATGCCCAGCGTAGGGATTATGGGCATTACCCCCAATGATGGCATAAACGTGCGCTATGGCGCTCATTAGGAGAGGGCTATGTCCAGCAGTGGACTAATATAGCCTGAAGAAGAATACATCAACCCTTGTATGTCCCCACTGCTGGGGCACGGGTCTCTTCCTGCATCGCAGGAAGGTTAGGCCATACTGCACTACGGGGGCTAAGTCCGGGTTGGTGGAGGATTGTAAGACAATGGCGGACCTTACTGTCAAAAGTTATCAAGCCGCCCATAAGGCCTCTGACATGGCTTAACGACTGCCATTACATGACAGCCGGCACCAACGGCTTAATGTGCCTTGCGAAGTACGGAAGCGCTCGGAAAAATGCCACTAGCGGTGGTCACGGGACCGTCGCACATCCTGCACCTGACCGCGCCTGTTGTTGCTTAACTCAAGTGATTGATTCCAACCACTCGGTTCGACTAGGCCACGAGCGCTTCACGAGTCATTTATTTAATTATCGTATGGGATTTTACATTGGACTTATAACTAAATACAATGCGTTTATAATTTACCATAATAATATGTCAAAATTGGCCAAATATTTTAAGTTAAAATTGACAATCATTAAGGTACGTAGCCGAGTCGCCGGAGAGGTTTATGAAATCATCTTTCAGCCTATGGTACTTGGTCAAAACCCATTCGTAGACTATGTGATCATGCCGCATGCCCAGCGTGGGGATTATGGGAATGGCACAACCTTGCGCTATGGCGCTCATTAGGGGAGGGCTATGTCCAGCAGTGGACTAATATAGCCTGAAAAAGAAGAAGAAGACTATGTGATCAATGTTTTTTTGTGGGTGACCGCAAATTAAAATTCAAATCAATTTATATTTCAACGTAAAGAATTTACATTCTGTTTGCTGAATGTCAATGTACAATGTAAAATGTAAGCCGCTGCCTTCGGGCCGTATTGTAGTGGAGAAACAGGCAGCGGAAAAAAAACTAGTGGAGTTTTTTTTTCCGCTGCCTCTTCTCCATCCATTTAAATTTCTCCATCGTCTATTTCTCCATTTTGACCATCTTTTCTCAAATCATCTTAAACCAAATACATCAGTTGCCATACGTAAACCTAATAAGATTTCATGATTGCCATTAACAACCCTAAATGCCAAAGCATTAGTCAAATGTCTCACAATAGTAGGGAGAACATAAGTGCTGCGGCCAGACACACGAACAGCACTCGTTCACGAGCATAACGCAGTGGTCAGCCATCATCAGTCTCAGCCATTTTGGAGGGAGATAGATGACCCGAACACCACGCTACTATTCGAATGACCTTTAGCAAATGCATTCGCAGGCGGCCGAATCGCACCAGCCCCATTAATGTAAGCCTTAAGACCTTTTCATTATTACCTACTAGCTGACCCAGCGAACTTCGTACCGCCTAACAATCGATTCTTTAATACTTTTTTATTTTTCTCTCCGTTATAGGGCATTACATGACAGCCGGCAACAACGGCTTAACGTGCCTTGCGAAGCCCGGAAGCAATCGGAGAAATGCCACTAGCGGTAGTCACGGGGCGGTCACTCATCCTGCACCTGACCGCGCCTGTTGTTGCTAAACTCAAGTGATTGATTCCAATCACTCGGTTCGCCTAGGCCAGGAGCGCTTCTTTACTAATTATTTTTTTTATTGATTGTTACTAATTAATTTAGGAAGTAGCTAGGGCTTTACTAATAGAACATAACATAACGTCTAGAGAGACGGGCTACAATTTTTGTGAAATATTTGGCTACACTATATCCCGAAAATACAAAAAAAAACATTTTAATGCAGCACATGGCTGGAAAAGTATCCCAGCCATTCCCGGCAACATTTCTACAATATTTTGCTTTACACGGGCTACACACGAACGAACCAAAATAAAGAGAAACAAAACAAACACGAACATAGCAACAAAAATATAGCAGTATTTTCGATTGCAAAGCGATCGTTCCGGCCATATGGCTGGGATACTAAAAATTCATCGGATTCACAAAAAATAAGTCACAATATATCCCAGCCATACTAAAAATATTGCCAAATATTTCATAGTCTAGCCGTAAATGATGGCTGATGCTACCGGCCACACATTTGCAGCTACACATTTTCGTGAAAATATGGCCCGTCTAGAGTCCCCATAAGAACCATCCTCGTACTTCAAGGAATATTTTAAAAGAATTAGCTAAATCGGTTCAGCTGCTCTCGAGGTTTGCGCTTACCTACCAACACATTCAGCGATTCATTTTTATATTAAAGATAGATGTTCATAAATAAATTATTCTTACCTACGCACGCACACAAGCAAGCTATTGCCTCCCCCTTTAGATAATACCCCAAAATCCAAGTCTCTTACCATTTTTTGAACTAAAACTTTCGTAAGCACAACACATTGTATAGACTTTTAGTCCGGATCTACTTACGGGTGTTGTTATATCGGAAAAGTCCGACCTGAAACCTGGTTGGACTCTTCCGATATAACAACACCCGTAAGTAGATCCGGACTAAAAGTCTACAGTCTCTTACCATCTTAGCGTCCTGGAGCCAAAAGGTGTACTCTGAAAGATCGACGGCAAGCCTCGTCTCCAATATAGTCCGAAGCTTCGACAGTTTGGTGCGTATGTCCATTAGTTGAACTATGACTTCCTCTGTAAATATGACACGCAGGTTAAGTCCCAGCCCAGCTGGGGCACGGGTCTCTTCCTGCATCGTAGGAAGGTTAGGCCATACTCCACCACGGGGGCTCAGAACGGGTTGGTGGATGATTATAAGACAGTGGCGGGCCTTACTGTCAAAAGTTTCCAAGCCGCTCATAAGGCCTCTGACATGGCTTAACGACTGCCATTACATGACAGCCGGCAACAACGGCTTAACGTGCCTTGCGAAGCCCGGAAGCAATCGGAGAAATGCCACTAGCGGTAGTCACGGGGCGGTCACTCATCCTGCACCTGACCGCGCCTGTTGTTGCTTAACTCAAGTGATTGATTCCAATCACTCGGTTCGCCTAGGCCAGGAGCGCTTCTTTACTAATTATTTTTTTTATTGATTGTTACTAATTAATTTAGGAAGTAGCTAGGGCTTTACTAATAGAACATAACATAACATTTTACATACAGGCACATACATTGCTTCTGGCCCCACACTAGGTTACCCTGTGTGGGAACCAGAAACAACGACATCATAAACATACATCATAAACCTCCAAGACCTGAGGTTTTTTTCTGTTCCCAGCCGAGATTCGAACCCGGGGCCTCTTGCATGGTAGGTAGATGCGCTACCGCTACACCACAGAGATCGTCAGAAGACTTGAAGGTGTTAAGATAGATAGAGAACACTTTATGGCAAAACTAAAAAAATATTACAACCATGATTCTTAAATCTATTGTTATACAATTGGCGGTCTTATCGCTAAGAGCGATCTCTTCCAGACAACCTTTGGATGGAGTGGATTGCATGAAGAATATAGTCGGTACGTGGTGCATGTACATAAATAATTAAATCGAAAATCTATTGATAACAAACAGCAAGGGAGTGCGAGAATATAATTACTTATAATTACCTACAATATAATGTACGTATATATTTAAATAATAATATACATAGATACCTAAAAAATTAATACATATAGGTAAGCAGTCGTTAAGCCATGTCAGAGGCCTTATGTGCGGCTTGATAACTTCTGACAGTAAGGCCCGCCACTGTCTTACAATCCTCCACCAACCCGGACTTGGCCCCCGTGGTGGAGTATGGCCTAACCTTCCTGCGAGGCAGGAAGAGATCCGTGCCCCAGCAGTGGGGACATACAAGGGTTGATAACGAACGAAGCAATATATACTTAAATATAATCATATACATAAACATACTATTTTTTATTTTTAATGCACTAACCCGTGCTAAGGAACAAATTTAAAAACCTATTTAGAGGCTAAAAATTTCACCCATGCCGGGATTCGAACCCGCAACCTCTGGCTATCCGTGCCAGCGCTCTACCAATTGAGCCAATGGGCGACTCACGGCATCAGTCAAATTTCGAACCTCTTTACACTATTCTCTGTATTACGTACAGGCAGCGACATCTGGCTTAAGCAAATTGCATCACTTACAGCCCCGACTACCTACTTTGCAGTTAGGTTTAACATCGGAACGATATCACTGTACCCACATGATTATACTATTTTTTATTTTTAATGCACTAACCCGTGCTAAGGAACAAATTTAAAAACCTATTTAGAGGCTAAAAATTTCACCCATGCCGGGATTCGAACCCGCAACCGGCAGTTTTAGCCTCTAAATAGGTTTTTAAACATACACATAAATACCTAAAAATAAATAATTATACAATTAAATTAAGGTTAGACGTTTCTATACAATACCACCAGAGTCGGTGCTCTGCATTGTATCCTCATCTTCCACGACATCAGAGAACACGGCCAGGGGAGCCTGCAGTATCTCCACACCGGTCTGCATGAGACCTGCAATTGAATTCATTATTAACTTAACATAACATTAACATACAGGCACATACATTGCTTATGGCCCCACACTAGGATATGTGTGGTCAACATTGAATTTTAACATCACCCAGCAAAGTAGGTAGTCGGGGCTGTAAGTGATGCAATTTGCTTAAGCCAGATGTCGCTGCCTGTACGTAATACAGAGAATAGTGTAAAGAGGTTCGAAGTTTCACTGATGCCGGTGAGTCGCCCATTGGCTCAATTGGTAGAGCGCTGGCACGGATAGCCAGAGGTTGCGGGTTCGAATACCGGCATGGGTGAAATTTTTAGCCTCTAAATAGGTTTTTAAATTTGTCCTCAGCACGGGTTAGTGCATAAAAAATAAAAATAGTATTACCTATTTAGAGCCTAAAAATTCTACCCGTGCCGGAACTTGAGCCCAACCTCAGGCTAACCGTACCAGCGCTCTCCCAACTGAGCTAATGGGCAAGTGCCGGCATCTTATTCAACGGCACAATACTAACATAGCAAAACAGTAACAAATTCACTAAACACAACAAAATATTAACAGATACACAAAGCTTACACTGCATTACCCACCAACCCATTACAAACAGAAAAAAAAGAAGCAAATAAGAAACTTATAAACAAATTATGGACACTCTGTTAGGGGATTTCAAAAGTCTGAGCTTGGCATTTTTTCATGATCTAGACTTTGAGTTTAATTTGTTTGATTCTGTGCTACGTTGAATAAAACCTTTTTGATTTGATATATACCTATATATATATTAAGAAAAAAACAAAACATGTTGTCTACTAGCGATGTCTGGAAAAATTAAGACTGTAATGAGTAAGGTAAGCAACAAAAACAGCAGACCTTGTAGGTAGACTTTGTATCTACTTAGTGGGTAAAAAACTCAAGGGCCAGACTTACCAAGATCATTTTCGGTGACGAACTGTGGGATCACGGAAAGCGGGTCCGAAACCTCAGTCCCATCAGCAGGGTCATCGAACGCCACTACTTCGTTATTCTCGATTTTTATCGAGCGTGCATTCAGCAAATCGTTTAGGTCGGTAACTTCCATTTTGCAGCGAGACGCCAGTCAACCAAACTGTTAAAACGCGCAGCCACAGAATCCCGTAAGGGTTTCGCTGTTTGTTTACAAAACTAAGTTTACAGGAAGCGGATTACCTTCGCTAAATTGCGACCGGATTTGAAAATTTTAGGAAAAGGAAATCGCCACGGTTTTGGACTTCCTTCCGCGTGCGCCACTATTTTCAGCGATTTGACAACTGGTGGCGACTATCTTGTCTGTGGTCGGACAGGAAGTGAGTGTAGTGCTGCCAGGTTTTGACAAGTATTCTACATAAGAGTAGTTTTTTTCAATAATAGTTTTAATCGATTGAGGGATTGAGAGTGTCTTTAACTGTATGTAATTCGGGAAAAAAAAGTTTTTTTGAAAAAATTCAATAAAAGTTTCAATCGCTTGAGGGATTGAGGGTGTCTTTAACTGTATGTGATTCGGGAAAAAAAAGTTTTTTTTATAGTTTGCCCCCTTATTAGACATTGGTAGGAGACTCTTGCGCTAGAAATTTTGTCCAGTAGTAGGTACTAATTAACACATTCAGATAAAAAAATCGTACCTAGGTAATTGTAAAGTGTTAAAATAATTATTTTTATGAAAATACAAATGTTGACTGATCAAATAATAAATACGCATTTGTATATATCAACATATAATTGATACAATATAACGTGAATATTGTATCGATTATATAATGTCGTGTGGTGGAGGAATTTAAAAGTTCTTATCTAGCATCACTCAAAAAAATAGAAGTTTTCTACTGAATTTGCACTGGCAACATTACACAATTTGTTAGTTCCACTACTCAATACTAGATGTCACTGGCACAGCATTTTTAGTAATACGTAAAAGTTGCGCAAACCAAACTCTTTGTAACTCCTAATGTAATTGTATCGTAATTTCTTTCTTGTCGCTGGTACGATTATTAGGATATTAGGCTGTATGTTCTAAAAATAGGTAGGTACCACAGATAATGATACTTTTTGAAAAAAACTTAATAAAACAAGTTATGATTTTTATTCCATTGGTGACACTAGTTCGCGCCCCTAAGCGCCGCAGTTTCTGTGCTACTTCGAAGAAAACCTTTTTAATTTGATTTTAACAATGTCATGTCAAGATATAAAAAAAAAACCTAACATCTAAAAAAAACATTGGCCTTTGCATTTAGGTAGGTTCTACCAGCCTAGCGCAAGTAGGAACTTTGAAATTTTTGTTCGCATTTAGCCCCGTTTTAATGGCGGACATATTTTTGTCTCACTCTTTAATACTACTTACTCTTTCTTTGCTGTCAATGTCAAACTGAAAACATAACAAATATGGCGGAACGCGGCACATATTAGAACGTTTTCTAGTTAAAATTTTTGTGTTTTAAGTTTGTTCAATATCTAGCTGTGTGTATCTTGTTGTACAGTGTTTAGTGATTTTCTTTTAATATTGGCATTGATCGGATAGTGTCGAACTTGTGCCATTTGTAAAATAAGATGCAGCCGGTCAAAGGGTACCAAAAGAAAGTTTATGGGTAAATTTCCTAGGGATGAAGACCGGTAAGTATTTCTGGCTACAGTTTTTGTCATCTTGCACAAGAGCAAGATCATAAATTATGTTAAATAACGTAATTAATATACTATGAGAAAAATACTCAGATGTTTCAATGTCATAGTGATGTGCCATACACATATTCAATATCGATAAAAAAATATATGATAAGTACCTTGGTCAGAATTACTACTCAGTGTATGACGGGTGAATTGCTGTAAGCCATAACAATGTTTCAACGATGCACTATTAGTGGCTGCATTGAATGTTGTTTTTTTTTTAGATGCAGACAATGGGTGAAAATTGTGGAAGATCTTATATCGTATATCCCCATCGAAAAACTCCACCAACATAAATATGTTTGTAGAGATCATTTCCGGCCGAAAGATTTTTACAACTATTTTAAAAGGAAGCCGATTAAAGAAATGGTAAGTTGTGTTACAAACTTATAATGTAACACTTACTACATTTCATGAATAATTATGTAATAAAACACAAAATACGCCTTGCTTTACGTCGAACATTTGAATATATTTTGCTCCGTCATTTAGAACGCAATATTATTATTACGTCTTAATACGTAAATGACATACTTTGATAATGACATACTCTACTTATAAATGCGCCTCCTCTTCCTGATTACTTACTAGCTGAGTTTCCTTACCACGTAGCCACGTCGCATCACTTGAAACTGGTTAGTGATTGGAATTACTAAAATATTTTTTTTACTAATTTTTAACTTAAAATATTTTTTTATAAAAATGTATTTGATAGTTACATAGTCAATTATGCAGTTATGTGGTAAACAGGAACAAACTATTTTTTTTTCGGACTATTCTTGCAATTGTTTATTTTCAGATTCAGCTATACAAAAACCTATTAGTTGTCGAGCTTCACAAAACAACTCTGGTACGTAGACTTTTCATGTATCGCTGAAGTTTTTTGTAACTAGAGTTTGTTTACTTTGATAAATTACAAAGTGTTATCATTTTCAGCACCTTGTACAGCAGCCAAAATATCAGCTGTTGCTATTGGTCCAGTAGGGTTTGACCACAATTATTGTGGCCTGGAATCTCAGCATATTTATCAGAACTATCCCGGTAAGTAGCATAGTTTACCAACAAATTAATAATCAATAACGATTCAACTTAACTTTTTTTGACGATTTCAGCACCTGAATCCAAACCACCGATTGATGAAGTTCGCTCAGATTGGGCACCTCTAAGGAAAAACCAAATAGCTGCTGAAATAAATTCAATAGACCTTGACCACAATTATTGTGATTTGATAATCAATAATAAAATACTAATTTCATTTGTCGTTTTATTGAAAACATTGATTTTTATTAATTTTATTAGGCTAACTGCGGAGCCCCTGGATGAAAATTTATCGATATCGATAAATGTAGTACCAATGTAAGTGGACGTCCCTAATGCACAGACAAGTTGTTATGTTGGTAGCACTTTTGACATTGCATTTTTGCTCTATTGGTTGGTATTGCTAACGGGGCTAAACTCATTACAAAAGCATTTATGGAGGTCCCGTCTCTTATTTATATGCTCTGTGGGTTCTACGTGCATAATGAGACGGTTTAAACAGCGTCCAGTGGCATCTTCACTCACACTAGATGGGTGAAGGGACCACTCGAATGCCACATTGCCTTTAACAGGTCTTAGATCTTTAGATCATGGTTTTAAGGTAGATTCTCCTGTTGGATAGGCCGACTAAGCTGTCAGGTATAGGTGCTGGGCAAGGCTACACCAACTAAAACTTCTAAAGAACACAACCAGTGTACCTACCTATTTATTTAACGTAAAATGTAATGTTAAGTTTTAAAAGTAATGGAGATCAATGACATAAATTAGTTCTCATAATTTTGGCCTTTTCAAGTGAAAAAAATTTTTTTAGTATCACTTCTTTTTACTTTAATCTTATAAACGTTCTCCTGCAGGGCACAGGCCTTCGCTCGGAGGGAGAGTATGGGGCTTAATTACCATGCGTGCCCACCCACTAGTTTTAAGGAATCATGGATGTATCGTTCATAAGTCGTTTTTATCTTCTCCTTCGCTAATACATCCCCTATTTGGTCGATGTATGTCCGTCTGGGACGTCCCTTACCAGCCCTTCCACTCACATTCGCAATATAATATATTGTTTATCAATATACTTCATTCTCTCCACATGTCCAAACCAACGCAACATTCCTTTCTCAATTCTAGTCACTACATCCTCTTTAAGTCCACAATGTTCTCTAATCAGACTATTGCGTATCCTGTCATTCAAAGTAATACTACACATAGTTCTCAAGTCTATACTTGTATAATAACTTCTAATAATATAGTCATTGGTACATGCCCGCACTGGGGATCGAACCCGGGTCTCTTGCGTCCAAGTCCACTGTTATACCCACTGGGCTATCGCCGCTCCTTCGAGAATAACTTCACGCACTTGGCAATAACCAAAAAAGCGCTCGTGGCCTAGTCCAATCGAGTGATTGGAATCAATCACTTGAGTTAAGCAACAACAGGCGCAGTCAGGTGCAGGATAGGTGACTGTCGCAAGGCTACCGCTAGTGGCATTTTCCCGAGAGCTTCCGTTCTTCACAAGGCACGTCAAACCTTCGGTGGCGGCTGTCATGTAATGGCAGTCGTTAAGCCAAGTCAGAGGCCTTATGGTCGGCTTGATAACTTCTGACAGTAAGACCCGCCACTGTCTTACAATCATCCACCAACCCGGATTTAGCCCCCGTGGTGGAGTATCGCCTAACCTTCCTGCGATGCAGGACGAGACCAGTGCCCCAGCAGTGAGGTTGATAAGAAAGGGATGATATCAAGCTTTAAAACAAAATAAATAAAACGAAAATAACCTTTATTCCACGACATACACTACATTAATAAATAATGAAACAACAAAAGAAAGGCAATTAGAACACATTTTTGAATCGGTTGATTATATACCTAATATTCGAAGACTAAGATTTTCCGAAGATTGAAAAATAGGCCCTAAGGAAAACAAACAGTAGTACAATCAGACTTTAACATGAATACTTAATTATTTAAAGTATTTTAAAATTGTACCAGCAGCACCGTTAACCACAGATTATATAGATTGGAAAAACAAAACGGGAAATTTTATAATATTAAATATTATTGTATTCTTGAGCCTTTTGAGCATTGCTTTAAACCGTGCATGCTTTGCGTTATAGCCGAAATTCTAAATACGAAAAGAAAAATAATACGTAACACTTTAATAACATAAAAATACTGATGAACATTTGCGAAAAACTACAGTTCCACTTCAAATCATTCCATGTCCAGTGCACGGAATGCGGGGAGTGATAACGAAAATATATCTATATAATTATATTCTTTTTAATGCACTAACCCGTGCTAAGGACCATTTTAAAAACCTATTTAGAGGCTAAAAACTTCACCCATGCCGGGATTTGAACCCGCGACCTCTGGCTAACCGTGCCAGCGCTCTTTCCAACTGAGCTAATGGGCGACTCACCGACATCAGTGAAATTTTAAACCTCTACAAGAGGTCAAGAGGACCATGCTTGGTCCCGGTTTACATGTTTGTGGGTTCGAATCCCGGCTGGGAACAAAAAAAAACCCAGGTCTTGGATGTTTACATGTTTGTGATGTCGTCGTTTCTGGTTCCCACGACACAGGGTATCCTAGTGTGGGGCCAGAAGCAATGTATGTGCTTGTATGTAAATGTTATGTTGTTGTTTGTTGTCTACAATATTCTCTGTAGTACGTACAGAATAATATATCTATATACTATAGATTTAATATGACGACCTCTGTGGCACAGCGGTAGCGCCTATACCTACCATGCAAGAGGTCCCGGGTTTGGACCCCGGCTAGAGACGAATAAAAAACTCTAGGTCGTGGATGTTTACATGTTTGTGATATTGTCGTTTCTGGTTCCCACGACACAGTGTATCCTAGTGCGGGGCCAGAAGCATCAATGTATGTGCCTGTATCGTCGTCAGGCAATACTAGTCCACTGCTGGATATAGCCCTCCCCTAAAGAGTGCCACGTTGTGCTATAATTGGAGGATAGTGCCCATAATCCCCACGCTGGGCATGCGGGTTGGGGATCGCAGTTCGGTGGAATTGTACTGCAGGGGGCGCTGCTGCCCACCCCCCGGTTTGTGTCCCTCAGTCGCCTTTTACGACACCCGCGGGAAGAATTGGGTTGGTGCTATTCTCTAGGCCGACACCACACAGCACTGTGCCTGTATGTTAATGTTAAAACATTATTTTATTAGTTTTATTTATACTTAAGCTAGTTACAAATAAAACTACGCACAGATATAACTAGAGAAGTAACTTAAGAGCTCACGAGAAAAGTGAACGCTGAAATGAAACAAGAAGAAGATAATCTTCATGACGGAATAGCCGTAGAGAAATCCAACGACAATTTCCACTTTGTGGAGCCAAAATTGCTTTCTCACCCCGCGTTCAGTGTTGACTAGGCCGTCTTTCAGAATGAATTTTCTTATGCCCAAGTACCAAGTTTTCACAAAGATGTACGTGTCGATGTCAGGGACGTTGAACTTGAATATCTGCTGATCGATTTGCGACATCTTCGAGTACAGTTTTAGGGTGTTGCTGTCGTCATGCGTCATACAGTTGAAGGTGAAGAAACTCACGACGGATTGCACTTTCTGCGCTTTTGTTTGCACGGCCGCCATTCTGTGGGTCAGAGAAGTGTAATAATATTATTTATAATGCACTAACCTGTGCTAAGGACAATTTTAAAAGCCTATTTAGAGGCTAAAAATTCCACCCAACACGCGACCTCTGACTATACGTGCCAGCGCTCTTCCTACTGAGCTAATGGGCGACTACCCGGCATCAGTGAAATTTCGAATCTCTTTACATTCTCTGTATTACGTGCAGGCAGCGACATCTGGCTGCTGCTTACGTTACTGGCAGCAGGTCTAATGATGATGATGTGATGAATAAACAGCACGAACCTGATTTTACTCCCAGTCAGCGCCAACAATGCGTCAATAAAAAACGACGGAATCCGGTGTAGAAAGAAGACGGCAATCAGGTATAGATAGTAATTTTGGACCCCTAAAATTTGTATGAACCAGATTGCCATTGGCGATATGAAGTCATCTCGTATTTTGTGACATTGGATGTCAAATATTTCTGAAAATAGAATGTAATTCATACATTACATAAGCGTGCTTAAAACGTAGAGAATTTGCACGTCATTCTGTTTGCTGAACGGCAATGTGCCATGTAAGCCAAGATGTAGGTAATCCGCTGCCGTAGAGTAAGCAGTGCACAAAAATACATCGGAAACAATCTCCATTGTGTACGCGATATCAACCTTTACACGGGTGCCCTCTACTCTCATTACGAGTGGCATTGCAACTTAAATGTAAATGTCAAAGTGCTATCAATTGTACATCGTACATTTATAATGTCATTTGCATGGTACCTATGTGGTAAGTGGGTGAAGTAGCGCAATCATAAGACGGGATGAGACGGGACGGACCGGGATGTAACTATGACTGAGCTACATCCCGGACCGTCAGGTCTCATCCCTTTCACTTCAGCTCTAATTCTGGATCACTTTTAGCATCGGTAAAATATTATGCTTTTAGTAACAAGGCTTTTAGTACAATAAGTACTTATTCTCCATCTATAATGGCATGGAAAGGAATGGAAATGAACCGAACTATCTGGAATGGAACGCAACGGAAAGGAATGAACGGAAGGCAACGGAAAGGAATGGATGGAACGGAACGAAATGGAACGGAACGGAACGGAACGGAACGGAACGGAACGGAACGGAACGGAACGGAACGGAACGGAACGGAATGGAACGGAACGGAACGGAACGGATTTTAATGGAGTAGTATACGCAATAAATCTTACTCCAAATCAACGGCTTCCTTTTTCTCGACATTGTATAGATCATAATTTCTTTCTCGCCGCTGGCATGTCTCCTCACAGTGTCCCACGATGCGGCGATCGTGGCGTTGTTGACGAAATCGACAGGTACGTAATCCAACGTCACGTCACGGTTAATGTTGACCACTTTCAATAAACCCAGAGAACAGGCAGTGTATAGCTGAAGGGAAAAAATTGATCAAATATCTTAATAACCTTTAGAATTAACCTAACCTAACCTAACTGTGAAGTGTGATCTAGAAGAGGACCTGTTGCAATCATTAATGGAACAGATCACTTTTAGCGATAAGGCCGCCGTCTGTACTCTTAGATTAAAAAATATGTTTCCGTTTTTATGTAAAACTAGCCGACCCAGCGAACTTCGTTCCGCCTAGCAGTCAATTCTTTAATTATTATCTTTTATTTTTCTTTCCGTCATAACCAACCTCGTAATTCAAGGAATATTCTAAAAAAAGAATTAGCGAAATGAATCGATTTTTGAATCGATTTGAATCGCTGCTCTCGAGATTTGCGCTTACCAACACATTTAGCGATTCATTTTTATAATATAGAAGAAGACTAGCTGACCCAGCGAACTTCGTACCGCCTAACAGTCGATTCTTATTATCAGTGATAACGTCGTGAGGAAACCTGAATGTATGAGGTACCTATTCAAATACCTCAGCGCTTGAAATTTCCAATACACGTTAATGGCGAAGGAAATCATCGTGAGGAAACCTGAGGTGAGGCTGAGGTGTTAACATACACCTCAGCCTCAGATTCGCGGCGCGGACCTTTGACCGCATAGCACGTAAACATTATAGCTCCTCTTAGATTAATTCCAAAAGCTAGGCTAAACCTTGCTTAAGACACTAATTACCTCATATAAAGTTTGAGTTACTATCCTTCTTCAATTTCTTAATTAAATAAGTGGTGAAAGCTTACTCTGACATAAATAATAAGCGAATAAAGAATCGACGGCATCAAATATATCTTCAACAACAAACGAAGTAACAACGAAACAGAGGTGAATCATCCAACGTCTGCTCAACGGCCCAAGTACCGAGTCGTCCCGATCGAGTCCCGGAAGCAGCCGACAGAGTGCGTAGCGCGCTCGTCTCACACACAGTGAATCACCGCGACGAGAAGCCCTGTCGCCTGCTATCTCACTGAAAGCGGCCGGCTCGCCACCAACTGCAGTGAGTACGCTTGATTCGCTTGGGTCGCTTGTTAAACGCTTTCGCTTACTCGCTGTATTGGAGCATTTCTGGCTGCGCGCTTCATCAACATGGCTTCAAAAAAATGCGGGGCATCTAAAAGTGCTTCAGTGCCACAACCTTTAAATTCTAGTGCATGTGCAGGGTGCCATGCAGACATAAAGGACAAGAAACAGCGACTTTGCTGTGTAACCTGCAAGCAAAAATATTGTATCTTGTGCGCCAATATTAGCTACACAACCCTCAGCACTATGGATGAGCAATCAAAGGCTCGTTGGCTTTGTCCGGGCTGTCAATGCAAACAGCGGGTAATCAGAGACGTAGACACTCCAGTTCGTGACCCGGGGCGACAACAGATAGTGTACACATCTCCTTCTGCCAATGATACAACAGGCGACCATAATGTCACGCATCGATCAAAAGAACGCTTCGAATCAGCGTCTGTTTCTACAGAGGAAAGTCGCTCCGATTTAGCTGACTTAACAACAAAAACAAAAGAGATTCGTCTACTCAGAAAAGATATGGTTCAACTTAAAGATCAGTTCCTAACAATAACCTAAGGTCTTGCTGAGTGTAATCTTCGTATAGCAGATTACGAGAATGCTATCCATGAAAGGCAAATAACAAGTCTTTTAGCAACAATCTCTGAGCTGAAACAAACTATCAGTGAACAGGAACAAGCAGCAGAATTAAAAATAATGAGATTGAAATTCTTGGGATTCCAGAGACTGGTAACGAAAATCTCCACCATATCGCGCTTTTAACAGCGACTAAGATAGTTGTGGATTTGTCTGACACTGAGATAGATTGGGTAACTAGAGCTGGCCCACGACATCGCCCAGTAGCAACAGGAGGAGGATTAGAAATGAGTGGATCTTTTCCTAGGCCTGTGGTTATGAAACTTTTGCGGATATCAAAAAAAGACGAGATACTTAAGGCGGCTAAAGCGAGGCGCAACTTAAGTTCTAACGACATTGTCAAAGGGTCCGACAACAAAGTTTACATAAATGAGCGGCTGACCAAACATAACCGTTACTTATTTCGTGAGACGAGACAAACGGCAAGTCTTTACGGCTTCCAGTATAACTGGGTACGGAACGGCCAGATACTTGTCAGAAAGGCCGATAAGAAGCCCTCTATACGCATTCGCAATATGGACGATCTTGACCAACAAGTCGGTTACGCTTCGTAATATTTAGTACCGTTTTAATAGACCTTAAAACATACACATTACACGCACACATACATTTTACATCGCACTCACGGATACACACTAAGTGTGGTTACTTTATTTGTTACTATCATAACAAATACAACATAACTCTTTTTGTCAACACATTCACATCATGCAATTGCCACACAAGTAAACTACAAACAATATTTTATGTTATATTCCATATTCATCAAAAAGTCAACCTCTCCCTCCTTACACTTGGCCAATTCCTCATTAAATTACCCAACCAAGTCAGTACAATGCTTGTTTGCTACCTCTCGACCATGCCTCCAAATGCAAATTATAGAAATGGATGACGATGTTCTTTCGGACTTAGACGAAATCCTAAACATTGGCTGCCAAAAGATTGAGTCTGTTGAGGCGTGCCGGGAGATTACTCACGTTCAATATACGCAGTATGAAAAGGAATTTTGAAGACTTTCTTGTAGTTCTACAACGAATAAACATCGAATTTGATGTAATAGTTTTGACGGAGTGCTGGCTTAATAACTACTTACTAATCAAACACATAGATGGCTACACTTCATTTCATACCGAAAAATATATTAACCAGGCCGGTGGTGTGGTAATTTATGTCAAAGACCTATTATCCGCAACGGCATACGAACCAGAAATCAACGATGCTAACTGCCTGGTTATAGAAATTCCTCAATTCCCATCCATAATAGGAATATATCGTTCGCCTTCGAACAAGTGTGTTGATCCTTTTTTATCATCCTTGGATGAATTGCTGACAAACCTTAATCAAAGAACATCACTTATTTTGTGCGGTGATATAAATATAGATATCCTCGCCGTTAATTCTAGTTGTAGTCGAGATGAGTACCTTTGTTTGATGGCGGAATTTGGATTGCTACCTGCTATTACAATGCCTACTTGTCTCAAAACTTGTCTGGACCATATAATTTATACGAGAACTGATGACGCGATTGAGTCTGTGGTTTGCTCAACGGATGTCACTGACCACGATTTAGCGATGATCGGTATCCAGTATAACATCAAAGACAAGTGCAAACATAACAGATATGTTTTGAAAATGGACTATGAAGCTATCTCAAATGAACTTTGTGACACCGATTGGACAGTGGTCACTGGTCTCACAGACGTGACAGATGCTGTAGGCAAATTTACATCTACTCTCAATGCAGCCGTGGAAAAACATAGCATGCGGATAAGACTTAGTAGAACTAAATACAATTTAAAACCCTGGATTACCCCAGGATTAATACGGTGTATGAGACACAAAGACAAGCTACACTTAAAGTACAGAAAGAATCCTACCGATCCGATAATTAAAGTAAAATTTTTCAGGTATCGTAACTACTGCAATGACTTACTACATCGTCTGAAAGCAGCGCACGACAAAAACATGCTGGAAGAGAGTAAAACAAAGCCAAAGCAATTGTGGAAAGTCATAAAAAGTCTCTATCATAATAAACGCCGACCTAGTAACGCCGAAAACATGATAGACCCATCTATAGCAGTTAGGGATAGTCTTAACCAAACGAACAATTACTTTGCCACAGTAGGAGAAATATTAGCCGAAAGAATACTTACTAAGCTCAATACTTCCGAAGAGCTTTTAGCATCGAAAGTAAGTGTAAATATGAATCAGCCACGCGACTCTTTCTTCCTACAGCCAACTGATTCATCCGAAATCAAAAGTGTCATAAGGCAGTTGAGGGATGACAGTGCGCCTGGGTTAGATAATGTTAGGTCACCGCTACTAAAACATTGTATAGATGCAGTTGCGGGCCCACTGGTGCATATAGTTAATCTTAGTTTCTCTAGGGGAGAGTTTCCGGACCCGTGGAAGCTCGCATGTGTATCACCTATACACAAGGTGGGCCGCAAAGACATCCCGAGTAACTACAGACCCATCTCTTTGCTTAGTATCGTCTCTAAAGTATTAGAAAAAGTAGTAAATAATCGTCTCACAAAAAAGAAAAGCATGGGATGATCACAGATAGACAGTTCGGTTTTCGCCAGGGAAAGTCTACAGAGGATGCGGTAACATTACTAGTGAATTCAGTGTCTAGCCATTTGGACTCTGGAAGAAAATGTCTCGGGGTGTTCTTGGATTTGGCACTGTCTCCATCCCAAAGCTTGACGCTAAGATAGTCTGTTACGCAGACGATACCGCAATATTGTTCCATGGCAAATCCTGGGTACAGGTTTTTGAACAAGCAGAGAATGGCATGAGTAAGAACGCTAGTTGGCTGTTCAAAAATCTCCTAACATTAAACACTGACAAAACTAAATATCTGGCTTTCCACATAAGATCCACTTCTGCGCCTTCCAGCGCAACAGATATACGTAACAATACACAAATGCGAGGAGCCCGGAAAATACCCATGTGATTGCTCGGGAATTAAACGCATCGGAACCATTAAATATTTGTGTGTTCTCATCGATGAGCGTCTAACTTTCGGTCCACAAATTGAGGCTTTGTCCGGTCGAGTGCGCAAGGTGATTAATATAATGAAGTGTCTTAGACAGAGTGCTGACATTAATCTGTTAAAAACTATTTACGTCACTTTATGCCAATCTCTGATCACATACTGTACTATGGTTTGGGGTGGCTCCGCCAAGACTCTTATGATTAAAATTGAGCGAGCACAGCGATCGGTCCTAAAAGTGATGCTGAGGAAACCCCGCAGTTACCCTACCGATAGTCTTTATAAGGATTGCACGCTGCTGCGAGTGCGCCAGCTTTATATATTAAGAACAGTACTTAGTACCCACAGACGAATAATGAACTCTCCTGAATATACCCACCTTATCACTAAAAGGGTTTTCGCTATCCCTTTACCTAGGACGAGAAGTGCTTTTGCACAGCGCTTTCTCACTTTTTGACACCCTTTATTTACAATCGAGTCGTAAAGACCTGTGATTTAGTGCATTCCCCATTTCGAGAGGTTAAACAGAGGGTGACGAAATTCTTATTGGAGTTGAATTACAGCACCTCAGAGGAATTACTGCGAAGTAAAGTATGACCCCCCCCCCCCCCACACACACACAATTGTTACATATGCATGCTGTTTAAGTATAATTTAGTTCTTATTCCTTTAATTATGTACACTGCATTTTTTTTAATTTCATGTATTGAAGTTGTTTCCCAAAACACCTAGATATTTAAAAGCTTTGTTGATGGGACAGATGCGCCCATTGGTTAATTTAAATTTTTGTCACTAATTTATGTCATGAACAAAATTTGTACTTTTTGTAATCTATGGCTAAACATTAAGATTTATTATAGGTATATGCTGGTAAACTGGTCAACGGTTATAATAAGTTATTTGGAAATCACTCTGCTGATCCCCACGATACAGGCTAGGCCTAGTGTTGGGATCACCGTAATGTTTGATTTTAAATCGAGCAACTTTGCGATGTACCTCATTTACATTTATGTAGTGGTGCATGCAAATTATTAAATAAACTCTACTCTACTCTGCTCTGCTCTGCTCTGCTCTGCTCTGCTCTGCTCTGCTCTGCTCTGCTCTGCTCTGCTCTGCTCTGCTCTGCTCTGCTCTGCTCTGCTCTGCTCTGCTCTGCTCTGCTCTGCTCTGCTCTGCTCTGCTCTGCTCTGCTCTGCTCTGCTCTGCTCTGCTCTGCTCTGCTCTGCTCTGCTCTGCTCTGCTCTGCTCTGCTCTGCTCTGCTCTGCTCTGCTCTGCTCTACTCTACTGTACTCTACTCTACTCTATTCTATTCAGGATTTTATTGTAGAATCGTATAGGTACAATGCTCGAGTGTCAATGTCTGATCAGAGAACGTTGTGGACTGAAAGAGGATGTAGTGACTTGAATTGAGAAAGGAATGTTGCGTTAGTTTGGACATGTGGAGAGGATGAAGGAAGAAAGATTGACGAAACAGATATAAGTATATTGCGAATGTGAGTTGAAGAGTTGGGAAGGGTCGTCCCAGGCGGACATACATCGACCAGATAGGGGATGTATTAGCAAAGGGAAAGATAAAAAGTACTCGGAACCGGCGTGCGTGCATGCAACGACTTATGAACGTTGATGAAGCGAAGGTGATCTGTCAGGATCGTGGCAAGTGGCAGTCCCTGGTCTCTGCCTACCCCTCTGGGATACAGACGTGAGGTTATGTATGTATGTACCTATGTACAATGCTCCATTAAGGATTCTTAAACCTTATCTATTTATCATATTGTGTTAATTGTCATTTATCTATCTAAAAATCGACATCGATCGACGGTGTTATCGAAGAATCGTTCGGGAAGCAATTGAAATAAAAAAACACAAGAACTTCAACAGAGAGGATGGTTTCAAGCTTTCAAATACGTGAAATCCGGTGGTAAGTAAATACAAATCACGCGCCTTATCACCGGACCTATCCGCGGGCGTAGTGAGTGTTGTGTGTCGGTCAGCTGCGAAAAACTAGAAGTGACTACCCACAATAATTGACTATTCTCGCCGCTTCAGTCTACCCGTGACCACGGCAGCTGAGTGCTTAGTGCGAGTTTGACAGATCCAATCGAATAACTTTATTACCGCGTTAATCGAGCATTGAGTAGTGAGTATAAGCAAGTTAACCGTTCGAACTGGCAAAACGCTGTCACAGTACAACTCGCACTCGCGTTTATTCGTGTTTTGGCTGGTAAACGTGTGCACTTCTCAACGTAAACCATTACAACTCGCACTCAGCAATTTTAATTTCCATACTTGTCGCTAGGTGGCGCTTCCTCGATGCCATAGAAATATGAGTTTACGTTAACGCGATCGAGTAGTAAAAAAACTCGCACTAAGCACTCTGTAACGCTGCCGGGACGGACGGACGTCAGGAAATAAGTTAATTACATTTCATCTAATAAATAATCGTGATTATACCCGTTTAATATATAACTAGGTATCTAAAAATGTTATATACTTGGTACTTACTCCAGTGGGACCCATAACGGTGCTCATATCCAGCCATCCAGGAGTTGGCTCTAAGTAAGCTGCAACAACTGCAAAACGAGTGAAAGAAATACACTTAGAAATCTGAGTGGGAATAGGCCAGTGGGTAGAACAATGAACTCCGTAGCGAGAGACTAGGGGGGGAATCTCTAAAATACATAGTTGTTCGATATCAACCCTTGTATGTCCCCACTGTTGGGGCACGGGTCTCTTCCTGCATCGCAAGAGGGTTAGGCCATACTCCACGGTCAAGTCCGGGTTGGTGGAGGATTGTGAGGCAGTGGCGGGCCTTACTGTCAGAAGTTATCACTTTATCAGACCGCCTATAAGGCCTCTGACATGGCTTAACGACTGCCATTAAATGACAGCCGGCACCAATGGCTTAACGTGCCTTGCGAAGCATGGATGCGCTCGGAAAATTGTTACTAGCGGTAGTCACGGGACGGTCACCCAACCTGCACCTGACCGCGAATGTTGTTGCTTAACTCAAGTGACTGATTCCAATCACTCGGTGCGACTAGGCCACGAGCGCTTCAGTTGTTCAATAGACTCATATTAGTCCAGTAATGAACGTTTCATTCACACTATCGGTAGTCTTGTAACCAATCGCGGTGCAATGGTATAACCCGTGCTACTTAACTCGGCGCCTCGCGCGATTCGATCTTCTTCGCGAGAGATGCCTATTTAATTTGCGCGGATGATACGCCTGGAATGACGTTGTAGTGCTATTGCTAGACTACACAATTGAGGCAAATAACTTTTGTCGTGCTTATATCATTGTATCGAAAAACTATTAGACTCTAATATAAAGACTAACAAAATCTAGGACCTGGCCCTGGTCCTAGATTCTGTTCCCGCATGCATTGTGATACAATGACAATTATTACACGAACGTGGTGATTTCATTACGTCTCCACTCTAGAACCAGTCTAACCCAATGGTGATGACCTGCTGCAGTTAGGACCTGCCTAAGGCCACTTCAGTTTGCTAACCCCTTGAGGTACAATCACTTTAGTTCTCTGTCGAATTCGTTTCGGATTCGATCCCGCAAAGGTTTCAGAATTCTTAATAAATTCCGCATCCCTAATGGGGCTCAATTTGAATCGGTTTTAGCCCCGGCCGCCTGAGTGATCTCAAACGATCACGATAGACAACCAAGAGTCTGTGCATGAATGGGTGACAGTCTCTGACTAACGCTAGTGGCATTTTTCCGAGCGGTTCCGTGCTTCGCAAGGCCCGTTTAGCAGTTGGTGTCGGCTGTCATGTAATGGCTGTCGTTAAGCTAAGTCAGAGGGCAGCTTGAAAACGTCTGACAGTAGGACCAGCCAATAGTCTTGCAGGCCTCCACCAATTCGGACTTGGTCCCCGTGGTGTCTTTCTTCTTCAGGCTATATTAGTCCACTGCTGGACACAGCCCTCCCCTAATGAGCGCCATAGCGCAAGGTTGTACCATCATTTGGGGTTAATGCCTATAATCCCCACGCTGGACATGCGGGTTGGGGATCGCAGTTGGGTGGAATTGTACTGCAGATGGCGCTGCTGCCCACCCCCGGTTTGTGTCCCTTAGTCGCCTTTTACGACACCCGCGGGAAGAATTTGGGTTGGTGCTATTCTCTAGGCCGACACCATACAGCAGCCCGTGGTGTAGTATGGCTTATACCTTCATCAGGGAAGAGACCCGTGCCCCTCGGTGCGGACATAGTGGGTTGATGATGGTGATTACATGACAGCCGGCACCAACGGGTTAGCGTGCCTAGCGAAGAACAGAAGAGCTCAAAAAAATGCCACTAGTGGTAGTCAAGGGATGGTCACTGATCCGATTTCTGACCGCGCCTGTTGATGCCTAACCCTAGCGATGGATTCCAATCTTTATGCCGCGAGCGCTTCTACCTCTTATATTAATCTTATCTACATACATACATACGTACATACATACATACATACATACATACATACATACATACATACATACATACATACATACATACATACATACATACATACATACATACATACGTACGTACGTACGTACGTACGTACGTACGTACGTACGTACATACATACATACATACATACATACATACATACATACATACATACATACATACATACATACATACATACATACATACATACATACATACATACATACATACATACATACATACATACATACATACATACATACATACATACGTACGTACTGTTATATATTTGATATGTTTATAGAATTGCTGATGACCGATCCCAGACTGCTGCATAAGCTCATCATTTGTAATGGCTGAACCAGAGTGCGCTGGGGCAGTCAGTTCTACTCAATCTCTGTTTCGGGATTGTTTTTGTATTTTGTATTTTTTGTATGTTTTAAATTGAGGGAATAAAATACTTTTTAATTAGTAAATCTGTTTTTAAAAACAATAAAGTCAGATCCCGTCTAACATTTTGGTGGCAGCGGTGGGATACGAAAATCCCTCACCCAAAAACGTTTCCGAGGATTGCAGTGCTATACCTATTACTCGCCTCAAGGCTACACCCCAAACAAATAAATAAGTGAAAAACAATACTGTGCTATTGAAAGTGTTTTCTGCAAATTCAAAATCGCTGCGCGGCCGCAACGATTCACCCCATATCTACAACTCCAACGGGAGCACGGAAGCCGTGCCCGGCCGTGCCTATCTGCCAACTGTAGCAGCTGATCTGTACCAAGGTCAACCATTTCCTGCTGCGTGGACAACGATGTTGGCGCATTTCCTGATACCTGCGACGCTGTTGTGAGTGTTGACAATTTTTAGTAAAGAACTCAGAGTCGGACTTAGGGTTATAAGTACTATATCGTAAAATTATTTTTGTGTTTTCTATATATGTGTTAATTATAATTGTCCAAAATGGAATCGCAAGAGGAAAATGCTAGTGGTCAAAATTCTAAGAATGTGGCTACTCAAAAACCTGAACAAACTAAATCTAGATCTATCTCTACCCCAAGCACATCTTCAGCCACTTTGGCGCCTACAGAGGTATCCCTAAATGTCTTGATAAAATTCATCAAACCCTTCGATGGAAGCAGAGATAAGCTGGGTGCCTTCATCGCTAATTGCTCAAATGCCTATGAGTTAGTCACAAAAACTCAAAAGCCCATACTGTTCAAATATATCTTAAGCCAACTTGAAGGCAAGGCAGAGAGTACCTGCACTATCAAGGACTTCAATAACCTTGAACAATTGATTTCTTTTCTTAGAAGCCAATTTGGCGAAAAGAAACATTATTCTCATCTCCTGTCTGAAATGCAAGAGTGCAAACAAGGCCCTGCTGAGTCAGTGGACCAATTCGCACTGAGGGTTGAAACATGCCTTTCCAAATTAATGACCGAAATAAATATCTCAAACCCGACAAAGCGTAAGACAGACGTAGCGGGTCGCATGGCTGCTATGGAGGATCTAGCCCTCCACACTTTTGTAACTGGACTCCATCCGCGACTCTCACAAATCATTAGATGTCGCGACCCTGACTCCTTAAATGCCGCAAGAAACTTTGCGGTAGTTGAGGAGAAAGTGCTAGCTGGTGTTTACAGGAAAACACCACCATTACAAAATTCTGAAAAGCCAAAATTCACAAACCGTCGTGAATTCAATAATTCTAATTCAAACAATGTACCCACATGTCGGTATTGTAAGAACCTAGGTCACACTATTGAGGACTGCCGTAAGAGACAGTTCAATAACCGACAGCAACTCAATGCCTCGTCTTCACAAGGTCGTCAGACGTCATCTAATACTACGAGTATGCCAAACCCAAGACGATTCCCTGAATCTGAACGCAGGACGTTTACAGTTAATCGCTCCGACGATCAAGGCGTCGACGAGGTCGATGGCAATTTAAACGAATAAAATTTCCCGATCGGTATCGCCCGGGAAATTATGCTTCTAATTCAAAAGTCGATACCACGAAATTGACTAAATCTACTAATTCCACTGTATCCGCTGTTTCCACTGTATCCACTGAATCCGCTGTTTCTACTAAATCTACTAAGCTCTCTGAATCCATTGAACTGCCTAAAATAATGGCAAACAAACAGGGTAATCAGCCCCGACGACTCAATCGCAATAAATATACTAAGTCCACTGAATCTACTTTTTCCGCTGTATCTCCTGAGTTCACTAAGCCCTTATTCAAGTCGAAAGCCGATATCATGAAACCTACTAAATCCTCTGTATCCACGGTATCTACTAAATCTGCCAAACCCTCTGAACCCTCTGAATCCACTGAATCACCCCAACGTAATGGTTATATTAGACCTACTAATTCCACTAGATCCACTGTTCCCACTGTATCTTCTAAGTTCATTGAACCCTCTGTATCTACTAAATCACATAGTTCAACACTCCGAGACACAAACACTGATTTCTGCTTTAAACCCAAAGGTGATTTAAAAATTTTCAAAGTAAATAACAATTCCGAAAAACGCTATTTCCTCACATCATAGTTCAAACCTCTGTTTCTGATAAGCCTCTATCATTTTTAATTGACACTGGTTCCTCCGTCAGTTTATTAAAATTTAATTCTATGCTCAAAGTACCAAATCTTAGCGATAACATTATCACTATTAAGGGTATTGACCCCGGTGACGAAACGACACCCACTCTTGGCAGTTTTATGATGCAGATTTTCCAAAAATCCAAAAGTCCATGTTTATATGAATTCCATGTCATCAAAAACATTAGCCTCAATCACGACGGAATTATTGGTAATGACTTCTTGCAGAAATTCGCTTGTCAAATTGACTACTTTCAAGGTCTACTACATATAGGTAAAAAATCTGTTAATCTCAATTTCTCTGAGCCTGTTTATACTATTCCGCCTCGTACAGAAGCAGTAATAGAATGTACTATTGCAAACCCAGATGTCACGGAAGGCACCATTCTAGACCAACATATCTCTGAGTCGCTACTTGTCGCGAACTGTATTGTCAAGGTCAAAGAAAATAAACGCGTCAATATAACTATCGTTAACACCTCGGACAAAGTTGCGACTGTTCATTCTAATCTCAATCTTGTCTTAGAGCCATTGGAAACTATATCTTGCAAGACCTTATTCGAAGCACATCATTCGAATGTATCCGAGAGAACTCGTGATGTGCTTAGCCAACTCCGGATCTCACATTTGAACAGCGAAGAATCCGAGAGCCTAATGGACGTGTGCTCAAAATATTCCGACATCTTCCACTTACCTAATGAAACTTTGACATGTACCTCGGCGATAGAACACAGTATAGAAACTATTAGTTCCAATCCAATCCATACTAAAACCTACAGATTTCCCGAGTGCCACAAAAAGGAGGTTGAATCGCAGATCAATAAAATGCTAAATCAAGGTATCATCACCCCTTCAGTGTCGCCATGGTCTTCCCCAATCTGGATTGTCCCCAAGAAGCTCGATGCTTCAGGGCAACGTAAATGGAGGATCGTGATAGATTACAGGAAGCTAAATGATGTGACTATCGGAGAAATTTATCCCATTCCACAAATTTCAGAAATACTAGACCAATTGGGTCATTCCAAATATTTTTCCACTTTAGATTTAGCCTCTGGCTTTCATCAAATTCCAATTTCAGACGCTGATGCAAAGAAAACAGCTTTTTCCGTCCCCCAGGGACATTTCCAATTCTCAAGAATGCCTTTCGGATTAAAAAATGCACCTTCAACATTCCAAAAGCTAATGAATACATGCCTTTCTGGGCTCCAAGGTATTAAGTGCTTTGTATACCTAGACGATATAGTTATTTACTCCCACGATCTTCCGTCTCATATAGAGAACCTTTCCGCTGTGTTCGAAAGAATCCGAAGTTTTCATTTGAAACTTCAACCAGATAAGTGTGAATTTTTACGCAAAGAGGTTGCTTATCTGGGGCATGTAATTAACGAAGAAGGTGTAAAACCAAACCCTGAAAAAACTAAAGCGGTTACCGATTTTCCAACTCCAAAATGCCCTAAAGACATCAAATCATTCCTGGGCCTAGTTTCTTACTATAGAATGTTCATACCTGACTTTTCAAAGATAGCCAAATCGCTAACTTCACTTTTAAAAAAGGATGTTCCATTTTTATGGCAAAATCAGCAACAACTTGCATTTGAAACTCTAACGGAGAGGCTTATCTCAGCACCCGTGCTTGCTTATCCCGATTTTACCAAGCCGTTTGTACTAACTTGCGATGCTAGTAACTTTGCAATATCTGCTATTCTCTCCCAGGGTCCTGTAGGAAAAGACCGTCCTATAGCTTATGCATCGCGCACACTAAACAAAGCAGAAAATAATTACAGCGTGACGGAGAAAGAATGTCTCGCTATTGTATACGGAACACAAGTTTTCCGTCCATACCTATTCGGTCAAAGTTTCCAGATCATAACCGACCACAAGCCGCTAAAATAGCTTTTTAATTGCAGTGATCCTTCTTCTAGACTCGTCAGGTGGCGCCTAAAACTCAATGAATTCGACTACGAGGTCAATTACAGGAAGGGAAAAACGAACTGCAACGCAGACGCGCTTTCCAGATATCCGGTTAATCCGGTTGAAGGCAATCCTATTTCGCCCCCTGATCTACTAAACCCGATCAATGATAACTCTGATAACCCTTTAGACGATCCTCTGTTGGAGTTACCATCCCCAATTCCATTTTCGTTTGATAACCAGGAGTTACTTAACCAAGACCCTAACAGTAACTTACCAACCGTCGAACCTCGTATATCAACCAAACCACTGAGTCCAACACTAGATGAAATCCAATTAGAGGACCTAGTAGAAATAAGAGATACTAACGCCAGCCCATACGACGGAATTGAGGATTTCGGCCCTCTAAGTCTTCCCAGTCTTCCATCTCCACCGAATCTTCAAGTTCCTTCACCCGCAGAATCTAATATGCCTCAGACTCGTTCAAATCTTAACGATGGTGATTATACTACGTTTCTAAAATCTATGTCCAATAAGGATATTATCCCTAACACCATTTTAAAAGAACACAACGAAAATCTTATTAAAACACCTCATAGAATAATAATCATTCCAACATCCCTTGACCTCGATGAATCAAACCCTTATATCCCTGAAATCATATTAAATACTGAAATCAAAGAAGAAGTTTTAAATACAGAAAGAGAATTAAATTCGTTCCTGAAAATTAAGTATGAGGACAAGGTCGTATATCTTATGTTTACAAAGGTCCATCACTTCGACGAATCGCCGTATCCCGCAATATTCGAAACACTGAAGAACGTAAGAGACTCCATCATAACATGTTCCAAAGATTTACCAGTAAATGACGTTGCAATATCCGATTTCAAAAATCCCTTTGACAAACACTCTTACACAAAGATTTACAATATGCTGACTTACCTCTTTCATAATTCTAAAATCGGAATTCATGTATACCTAAATAAAACAATTTATCCAAGCCTGAGTGAAAGGCCCAAAATTATTCGAGAAAACCACGATATCCCCATAGCTGGCCATTTAGGGTCCACTCGTATGTACCACCGAATTAGAGAACAATACTATTGGAAAGCCATGAGAAGCGACATAGAAGAATATGTCAAAAAGTGTAAAGCCTGTCAAGAGAACAAAGCTCTACGCAAATTAAATAGAGCTCCTATGGAGATAACTACTACTTCCACTGCTCCATTCCAGCGTGTAGCACTCGATATCGTGGTGCCCCTGCCTGAGTCCGGCCCTGCTAAACTTAAGTATATACTGACGCTGCAAGATGACCTCACAAAATTCTCTGTAGGCTACCCAATACGCAGCACAACGGCCGAGGAGACTAGCGACTGTCTCATCCATTTCATTTCATTATTCGGAATTCCAAAATCCATACTCACTGATCAAGGCACCAATTTCACGGCCGATCTTTTCAAAGTTACGTGCAAATTCCTTAAAATCAAACAGCTGTGGTCATCACCTTACCATCCGCAGACTCAAGGCGCTTTAGAACGTAGTCATTCCACTCTAAAAGAATACTTAAAGTCCTTTGCAAACGATGCTCAAGATAACTGGCCCACCTACGTTTATACAGCTATGCTAACTTATAACACCACATTTCACACAACAACAAAGTTTACTCCTTACGAACTTATCTTCGGGCACAAGCCCCTTATCCCGAATTTTTTATATGAAAGTAGTCCCGATACTACGTATCCCGATTACCTTAAAATGCTGCAACACAAATTCAAGTACACCAGAGAGAAAGCTCTAGAAAATATACAAAAGTCTAAAGAGTCATCAAAGTCCTATTATGACTCCCGTGCCGTCACCGGGTTTGTACCCACCACGATACAAACCCGGTGACTATGTATACCTCAAGAACCACCTGAGACTTCGGAAAGCTCTGTCACCTGTGTGGAAAGGCCCTTATAAAATCATTAGAGTAAACAATAATCACACGGCTACACTCCTTATCAACCGGCGCCATGTGACGCATCACTTCGACCAGTTCAAGCCCGCGACAATTACGCCTACTAATTAGTCTGCGCGGATGTGTATATAGCTAGGTTAAGATAGGTTAAGTACAAAATAAAATTACTAGTCTAATATACATATAATTTCTATTTCAGCGCCATAATCAATGCGCGTCAAGACTTTGTCCAGCCGATCTCTTCGAGTCCCGGCATATTCTTCGATAGAGTAGGAAAACTTGAAGTTATTAAGAGTCAGTTAAATGTAATTAGTTATATAGATATTTCGTATATATACCCCCACCTGATTAATCTTAATGAAGTTCTAGGCACAGTTAGGTTCATGTGCCAACATTCTAATAATAATCGATGTGACGACATACTATCCCCATTGACAGTTTGTTATCATGACCTGAAGCGAGAATATGACTCTATCTCTCACTTAATTTCTAACAGAAGCAGACGCTCCGCTTGGTTTGGCATAATAGGTACAACATTCAAACATGTGTTCGGCACCCTTGACGAGGACGACGCATTGAGGTACGATTCTGCTATTCAAACAGTCCAGGAGGACGAGAAAAAGCTAGCACAGCTCTTGAAAGATAATATTCTAATTAATTACCTCGACAACCCTAAATTGTTTTAAGCAAACTATTACGTCATTAAATTTGAATCAAGATAAGCTCACGGGAGCATTAAACGATTTGTTAAAACAAACAAATAATATTTCTAAGGCTGTAGATATATTGGGTTTCGAAACAAAGGTGAATTCCATATTTAGTAATCTTGAAAGCACCTTGCTTACTCTATCATTCCAACTAGAGGACCTCGCCAACGCTGTTATCTTGAGTAGTCAAAACATACTACACCCATGCATACTTACACCGAGACAGCTATACCAGGAACTGGTCGAAAGCGACAGGCACTTACCTATAAACACGCGGGTCCCTCTTACTCTAAACTTAAACAACATCCATTCAATTCTCAGTATATCTACTATTGCATGTTACTATTACAATGATAAGCTTGTTTTTGTATTGCAAATTCCTCTTGTGACGAACAAGGAGTTTAATTTGTATCACAGTTTGGCCTTGCCCACTCCTCATGATGTAAAACAACAGAAGGCGTACAGCCTTATACTACCTTCTAGTTCTTATATAGGTATTTCTAATGATAAGTTAACCTTCTGTAGTTTAGATAGTCTAGAGAAGTGCAAAGTGATAAGCTCTGAGTTCTTTTTATGCGAAATACCGATTATCCAGTTATCGAATGTCAACCCCACGTGTGAAAGTGAACTGTTAACAAAAACAATCAGTGCTCTCCCTGTGCAGTGTACGACGACAACAATCTACGGAAATCTCGATATTTGGAAACCACTGGTGAACAATAAGTGGATTTTTGTACAATCTCAACCATCTAAGATCTCCATTGATTGTGGTATTTCCGAGATAAGTGAACTAACAGTGTTTGGTACAGGTGTTTTACGTACTCCAGAACAATGCACCATTTACACTAAAAGTGCTCGACTTATTTCTACTAAATCTTCTGTAAACATAAGTATACCTATACCCAATTTAGATTTTAATATAATTAACGATTCGTGCTGTCTACTAGATAATACGTCTGTAGGGAAGATTGTATCTCCCATAGTACTACAGAACGTCGACTTAGACGATTTCACTGCTGATAAGAAAGTGTTATCAGATTTGGAAAAATCATAGAGGAAAAACCTCTCATCCTAAAGTACCAGATTCACTACTTCAGTTTTATGTCTATTATTACTATTATATTGCTTGCATTTGTTAGTTTTAAGGTAATTAAGTTGATTTCTAAATATAAAAATAAATTCTATGTTACAAAATCCACACCTACTGCTGTAAAAGCAACCCCTATTGCTGATGATGTCATTAGTGTAACGCAAAGTGAAAGCTCTCCTATTCCTGCACCACGATTAAGGGAAATCGTGTAACTTTATCCGAAATCGGGCATCATCCCCGAATTTCTGTCTTCAGCGGGGGGTTGTTATATATTTGATATGTTTATAGAATTGCTGATGACCGATCCCAGACTGCTGCATAAGCTCATCATTTGTAATGGCTGAACCAGAGTGCGCTGGGGCATTCAGTTCTACTCAATCTCTGTTTCGGGACGGTCACGTCTTAAGATACTATATTTTCTATTTCTATTTCACGGTGTTTCGAGTCTATTTTCTATTTCCTTTGTGCCATGTTTTAAATTGAGGGAATAAAATACTTTTTAATTAATAAATCTGTTTTTAAAAACAATAAAGTAAGATCCCGTCTAACAGTACGTACGTACGTACGTACTGTTAGACGGGATTAGATGTTTTTCCTCTATGATTTTTCCAAATCTGATAACACTTTCTTATCAGCAGTGAAATCGTCTAAGTCGACGTTCTGTAGTACTATGGGAGATACAATCTTCCCTACAGACGTATTATCGTACGTACGTACGTACGTACGTACATACATACATACATACATACATACATACATACATACATACATACATACATACATACATACATACATACATACATATATACATACATACATACATACATACATACATACATACATACATACATACATACATACATACATACATACATACATACATACATACATACATACATACATACATACATACATACATACATACATACATACATACATACATACATACATACATACATACATACATACATACATACATACATACATACATACATACATACATACATACATACATACATACATACATACATACATACATACATACATACATACATACATACATACATACATACATACATACATACATACATACATACATACATACATACATACATACATACATACATACATACATACATACATACATACATACATACATACATACATACATACATACATACATACATACATACATACATACATACATACATACATACATACACACATACATACACCCTTACATACATACATACATACATACATACATAACCTCACGCATCCCAGAGGGTCTACCAATCCGGACTTGGCCCCCGTGAAGTACGGCCTTTACCTTCCTCAGGGAAGAGACCCGTGCATCCGTTTGGGGGCATAAAGGGTTAGTGATGAATGGGACTCACCTATGGCGGGACGGACAATGCAGACAGGCAGGCCTCGGCACTTAGTCCTGATGACCTCTTCAGCCAACGCCTTCGAGAATGTGTAAGTATTCGGCCAGTCGTGGATGATGCTGATTGTAAAAAATAGGGGATTCAACTCCTATTATAACATATCTTTATTTTTTTTAATGCACTAACCCGTGCCAAGGACAATTTAAAAACCTTGCCCATGCCTGGATTCGAACCCGCGACCTCTGACTATCCGTGCCAGCGCTCTTTGAAACTGAGCTAATGAGTGTAATTTCGAATCTCTTTACAATAATCTCTGTAATACGTCTGATGCCGGTGAGTCATTAGCTCAGTTGGAAAGAGCGCTGGCACGGATAGCCAGAGGTCGCGGGTTCGAGTCCCGGCATGGGCGGAATTTTTAGCCTCTAAATAGGTTTTTTGATATTATAACATATTTTAATGTTTCGCGACTTGAACACAGTATTAGAATATTAAGAAAAATAAAAATTTCAATCGGGAATGTGGTTTCAATCTGTCCCAAAAGTGGGATCCGGTCATCAAGAAGTGTTGGAAAAAAGTCGCATGGCTTATCGTCCGACATTGTCAGTGTAGTGTGTCGCAACCCTAATAGTGCTTTGTGCTGGCTGATTGAGGGTAGTCTGAAACCTGAGATGCGAACGGGCACCAGCCATCAGTCTTCTCGTGACCACGATGACTGTAACGTCGTCGAAATTTCTAGGTAAAATAGCAATAAATTACTACGCGACTAAGCCCCGAAAATATTCTAATAATGTCCTTACATATTCGAAAAAAGTCAGGATATAAAATTCCGTTGAAGTGAAGGCAAGAATAGATTAAGTACGTGTCAGGCCACGCGTGTCATAGGGTTTCGTGGACAGAGGGGGTTTTATCCGCTTTACAAGACTAACAATTCTTTAACAACGTAATTTTGGTACAGGACTCCACCCAGCAAGACTTCTAAGGGCGAGATAAATAGTCGCTTCTAAGAACGAGTCTTAGCGAAAGCACTTGCTTAAGAATCGATTTGTCTATCATAGACAGTACTTTGGCACTCTCTAAGTCGCGAAACCCGGACTAATTCTTAGCATTGGCCTAAGAACATGCTTAGCTAAGCAAACTACTTTGATACTTAGCTAAGTTAGCCTGAAGTAATGCTTAGGGAAGCTTGAGTACGGACTTGGGCTAAGCAACGACTATTTATCTCGCCCTAAGTCTTGCTGGGTGAAAACCATTGCAGTAGTTCTAAGAATGCGATATGAACCTTCTAATAATGTTGCCCACGTATGTATGTAAGTGGGGATTATGGGCATTACCCCTCAGTGATGGCACAACCTTGCGCTATGGCGCTCATTAGGGGAGGGCTATGTCCAGCAGTGGACTAATATAGCCTAAAGAAGAAGAAGAAGATGTACGTTAATTCTCCAAATTGTACAGTATGAGGAATAACTGAAGATGTTCAACATTCAGTCAGTCAGTCATCCGAGACCACGGCACCTGAAAAAGTGCCGAAACGTTGGAAAATTGTAAAAATGTAATAAACGAGCATAAATCCGTATAAAAACAGTTTTAATTATGTCTACTGCTCGTGTTAACCTTAGAAAATACTATGTTCAACATTTGTTCATAGAATGAACATACTCAGAACAGTAGCAAAAAAAGAACTTAAAAAAATAGCTACCTATATACATTATCTGGATGTTGGTATCCTGCAGATCATTCTGGGCAAAATGGGCGCGACTAAGCTTCTGTACTCTTCTGCTAGGAAATTAGTAAACTTTAAGAACGTTTTATTTGTTGATGGTGGCATAATTAAGATGAGCACAATGGGACTGTCGTCTTCGCCATGATAGTTTTCCTTTCAAGTTCATGATAGTGCGCCTAACAGGTTTTTTTTTTCTTTTCTATAATCAACCGTTTAGCAAGGAGAGAGGGAAACGCCTTACTCGGAACTTGTCGACTATGGATCTTAAAAACTCAGCGCAATGGATTTGGGGGACCTTTTTTTGAGTTTAGGGCGGCTAGTTCCTGATGAAGATCCGGTAAATAGTACTATCGAACCAGTTTTATGGACAATGCTGACTGTAAAAATAAAGGCTTAAAATCAGGATCTTCTTACCGACAATATTTCTACAATAATTTAAAGCAATCAAAATAGACATAAACATGAACGAGCAGGAATTTGAAAGCTCAAAATCAGCGACTATGGAAATATGTTCGTAGTCAGTGTGTCCCCCACGCACCTACTAGTTATTGCATCCAGCTTAGATTCCTCCAACTCAACTCCAACAATGGATTTCTAAAATAGTTTAAAGCAATCAAAATAGATTGCATTAGATTAGAACTCTTTATTGTACCCACCAGAATACAAAATACATTATAAGGCTTAAAATTGGCGGATAATAGAGATTCCGTATACAAGAATTGAAGGCTCAAAGACACTTTCAATCAGCCACTATGGAAACCCGTTCATACTCAATGTGTGTTCTACAGACCTGTTAGTTATTGCATCCAACTTAGATTCCTCCAACGATTCGACCAGCTCAATCATGGTGTCTGGTGGCACAGGGCAGTCGTAGAACCTCTCCTTGGTGTCAAGTTTATTGCAATGGGCATAGGCAGTGGAGACGTGGACGAAGCAGCGCAGATCCTTGCACTCTTTAGCCAGGAGAGCTGCCTCCCTCGTGCCTCGGACGTTGACGTTGACAGCGACCTTGAGAGGTTCATCAAAGCGTACAGTTGCTGCCGCGTGGATGATTATGTTGACCTGTAACATTATGTACGTCAAGAAAAATACCAGTAACATTACAACTTTAGCTAGCCAACACAATATAAATATTAGAAATAAACATTAACTTTCGTTCCCGAGATTTAGGCTGGCAAAGGTTAATACATCCTTCAATATTATTAAGCATGCCTGAAACGCGGTCCAAACAATGTGTTAAGTACACTTAAGCCAAAAGGGCTACTATAACATAAAGGATTATTTTAAATGACAATGATGTCTGGAATTAATGCCAGTACAATGCATGAGTTCTATGTTTTATAATAATTATATAAACTGATGATTAACCCGCCATTGGTGACGTATATGTCTGAGAGACCGGGTGACTCGAAAAATTCGTTTAACTTTTTCGCCCGCCGTCTATTCGGGTTGCGATTTCGAGTAGCTGCCTTATTTTAAGTCCTAAACAGTCAGTGCCGCTCGTGGCTTCGCGGCGAACGCATGTTCCGGAGTTTTATTGCCAACCCGGTCCGTGAGACCGGGCGTCACCAAACAAGTAAGTAAAATATTTACATGGAATTTAGCACAGAATTTAAAAAATCTTAGAATAACATCAAAACTTAGTACTATTGTTACTCTTATCTTAATTATTTTATTGAATGGTATTTGATTAATGTGATTTTTGTATAATTTTATGGATAGTATTTTTTAAAAACATAATAAATATAGGTACAGATTCCTTTATCTAGTATGAAAAATTCGTTTCAGAATGTCGCACGAAAGAGAACAGCGTCGTCTTGAGGCTCTTTTACAACAAGTTTTATCTGTCGAGGAAAGCCCACAGCAATCATCGGATAGCGAAACGGATAGCGATGTACCTTATTGCAGAAGCTGTTTGATCTCCCAAGAAGAGTGATTTTTGAGAATGCTTTTCTTTTTTTTTTTGTTAATAGGATATATTTTTTTGTTTAATTTCTAAGAGTATGCAATGTCATAAGACTGACAAAGGCTGATTTAAGTACAAAAAGTTAAATACTGTTCCTAATTTCGAAATTTTTTAAATATATGCGTAAAACCATAGTGTTTTTTAGTGTTTTAAGTACAATTGTTTAATTCGTAATAAACAAGCTGTGATTTAATTATTTTTTGTGTTTTCTTGCCAAACATATGTTTATAATTAATTAATTAATTAAACCTAAACTAACTAAAAGTAGGATAACTAGTTAATGGCTGGCCAAATCATGGGTCTGTGAGACCGGCGTCACCAATGTTGTAAGTGAAACTGACGTCACCAATGGCGGGTTAAGGACTTAGGACTTTGAAAAAACTGATTTTGGAATTAGTGGGTTTTTACTTTATTTTTTTATAGTATTTTTTTAATTATAATTATTACATTGGACATGATTTGTATGCCTATTTTTTAAATTTTTTTTCACCCACGTCATTTTTTAAACATTTATAACATCTTTTTTGTGACTCACAAATCAATATAATATTTAAAAACCTATTAAGAGGCTAAAAATTTCACCCATGCCGGGATTCGAACCCGCAACCTCTGGCTATCCGTGCCAGCGCTCTTCAAATTGAGCCAATGGGCGACTCACCGGCATCAGTGAAATTTCGAACCTCTTTACACTATTCTCTGTATTACGTACAGGCAGCGACATCTGACTTAAGCAAATTGCATCACTTACAGCCCCGACTACCTACTTTGCAGTTAGGTTTTACATCGGAACGATATCACTGTACCCACATGATTATCCTATTTTTATTTTTAATGCACTAACCCGTGCTAAGGACAAATTAAAAAACCTATTTAGAGGCTAAAAATTTCACCCATGCCGGGATTCGAACCCGCAACCTCTGGCTATCCGTGCCAGCGCTCTTCCAATTGAGCCAAAGGGCACGGATAGCCAGAGGTTGCGGGTTCGAATCCCGGCATGGGTGAAATTTTTAGCCTCTAAATAGGTTTTTAAGTTTGTCCTTAGCACGGGTTAGTGCATTAAAAATAAAAATAGGATAACAATATAATATATGAATTATGAATTATCTAAGTGTAACTTTTTATGTTTTCTGCTAATTTTGTTTCGTATTTGGTGACTGTTTTGTATGTGTGACTGTTAATGTAATATTTTTTCTTTATCTCCCTGTCTCTTCTTCTTTTTCTTTTCTTTTTGAATTTTATTATGCCTAGACACCTAAAAAATCTTTATAGCTGATGATGATCATAACTTGATCACAAGAAAGGCCTAAGGAACAAACCTCTTCAGTTAGTAATTTCCAGTTCTCATCGGTGATACCAAGCTTTAGAGAGGCCACGTCTCCTTCGATTGGTACCAAGCGCTTCCCGAAGTCTGGGCATCGACACCTGAGTTCATCAAAGACCTGTTGGCAGTTTGAAGCAATTGAATCCAAGACCTTTGACGATACTCTCTTAGACCACCGTACATTTGGAAATAATGAAATAAAAGTATTTTATAAGGTAACATAACATAAGGTAACGTAAAGTAAAGTAACGTAACATAACAGATCGTAACGTAACATAACCTCACGAACTTGCTACCATCCTGACAGATCTCCTTCGCTTCATTAACGTACATTAGTTGTTGCATGCACGCACGCCGGCTTCGAATACCTTTTATCTTGATATCGACCCTTTGTATCTCCCCACTGTTGCGGCACAGGTTTTTTCCTGCATCGCAGGAAGGTTAGAATACTCCAGCACGGGGGCCAAGTCCGGGTTGGTAGAGAATTGTAAGACAGTGGCGGGCCTTATTATCAGACGTTATTAAGCCGCCCATAAGGCCTCTGACATGGCTTAACGACTGCCATTGACAGTCAGCATCAACGGCTTAACGTGCCTTGCGAAGAACGGAAGCGCTCCAAAAAAATGCCACTAGCGGCGGTCACGGGTCGGTCATCCATCCTGCACCTGGCCGCGCCAGTTATGCTTGCTTGTTCTTGAACCGAGTGATTGGAATCAAATGATTGATTCCAATCACTCGGTTCGACTATGACACGGGCGCTTCTCCCCTACTTGGATAATTTATGTTGTAATGAAAATGCGTCTCTCTGGATGTTCTCTATGTTTGTTAGGTTTTGGCTATCACAGCACAAGATATCCTAATTTGGGATGACGACAATTTTTTGCACTGTGGGGAAGTTATTTGTTGGTCAAGTATTGTGCTATTAGTATAGCTGTATACTTAAATAGAGTCTGCAATATACTTACTGGCTCTTTCAACATAGACTCGAGTCGTTGATGCAAATCCTTGCCCTTCTTACTTCTAGACAAGAGATAGATCCTTTTTATTCCTGGACAGGCTCTGAAACATGAAAAGGTCTGCAGTTTAGGTCTGCAAAACGGGTTATTAAACGGATCTTATCGCGAATATTTATTAGGTAAAACGTAATTACCTTATTTCCCGACGTTATGGTTACGTTTACGTAATTACCTTATTTCCCGACGTTACGTTTACATTTTACCTAATGAATAATCGCGATTAGACCCTCTTAATATATTACTATGTATGAGCATCGCGAATCATTAAAAAATACTTTTAAAAATGTAGTATAGAAGTTGACTGTTAGAAATAATTATATTTATAAAGAAAATACTTTATTGTGTTTATCGCAGTTATTGTTAAACGTTTATTGCAAAATGTAGATCCCTTTGGAGAAAAATGGATTAAACTGACGTAATATTTTTCCTGACATAGGTGCATAATATTTTCGTAGATATACTGGCTGGCAACTTTCAGGATGTTTGTTTCTTTAAAGAAATCCCTTAAAAAAATCTTTTGTACTGCCTAGCTTATAGATATATCTGATCACTCTCTTCTGCAAGACGAAGATGCTCTCAACGTCCGCTGCCCGTCCCCACAGTAGTATGCCATAGGACATATTCGATATCAACCCTTGTATGTCCCCACTGTTGGGGCACGGGTCTCTTCCTACATGGTTGGTTGGTTAGGCCATACTCCACCACGGGGGCCAAGTCCGGGTTGGTGGAGGGTTGTAAGACAGTGGCGCACATATTGCTATAATTACTGAGGTATCTTTGACATCTAAATAATTGTTCATGTTTTATGTAACAAAGTGTTCTTTAAAAACCTATTTAGAAGCTAAAAATTACAGAGAATAGTGTAAAGAGGTTCGAAATTTCACTGATGCCGGTGAGTCGCCCATTGGCTCAATTGGTAGAGCGCTGGCACGGATAGCCAGAGGTTGCGGGTTCGAATCCAGGCATGGGTGAATTTTTTAGCCTCTAAATACTCGTAGGTTTTTAAATTTGTCCTTAGCACGGGTTAGTGCATTAAAAATAAAAATAGTTTAAAGTGTTCTTTACACACATATTGAAACGGATGTCTAGCAAGCTCATTATAATCTTCAGGGATCTTATTGTAGAATCGTATACAATGTCCAATAAAGCATGTATTAACCTTGGCCAGCCTGAATCTTGGGAACGCAGTTTAAAGCTTATTTCTAGTATACACATTGCGTTAGGTAAATCCAGTTTTAAAGTCACTAATAATTTCCCTGACGTACCAACCTGTTTATTTATTAGAATATTAAGTATATTCTAATAAATAAACAGACTAGTAACTGTTAGGTTGTTAGTTTCTTTAAAGAAATCTCTCAACAAATCCCTACTGCCTAGCTCATAAGAGAATCTGATCGTCTGCGACAAAGCAAAACTTTTAACTTGATGTATGAGAAAATAGTTCCCCTAAGGTAGACTTTTTGGACTATGGAAAAATCGATAAAACCGTGATAAAACGCAAACTATACCACGTAGCGGGCCGGGGAAGGTCTCTAAAAATAGGGGACGATCGCCCGGAGCGAACCGTGCCCGCTAAAACGGGTTTGAGGGCGGATTTAAGAGTTTTCTCAAGAAAATTGGTGTTTATTGTATGAAAATCGATGTTTTTTCTATTTTTTTAGGAAAACTATGAAAGCAAATTTTTTGTTTCTTGCAGATTCGCGATGCTGGTGACGAGCCGCGTCCAATGATGCGCTGCAACAGTAGGTGGGAGCAAAAAATAATTACAGTGGCGTAATTATTACGTTGGCGCAAAGATGGCCACAACGTTAACCCACAAAACATAGCACTACGAAACTAAACTAAAACACAAAAGAATTGCAGGTCGAACGTCATTTTTTGAAATCTTTTAAGGAATCGAATTTCCATACATTAAGACTGTTAATATTTGCAGTGATTGTCACCCAATTTGCCACAAAATACCTTAGCAATTTCTCTGTCAGCTGCTTCCCGAGGAAGCCGGTACCTCCAGTGATAAAGATCACGGCGTTCTCATAGATCTTCTCAACTTCAGAGTTTCCTTTACCCTCAATGTCTCTCAGAGAGTGTACATGCTCTAACATTTCAGCTTCAAACTTTTGCGCGATGTCAATTTTCTTCTCCTGAAAGGAGAATAGAATGAATTATAAATGGGTATTGATAACTGAAAATCTAAAGCTAAAGAGCTTAATTCGCACATAAATATTGAAAGTCAAAGTATTTTTAATCGAATTTCCTTCATTCGATATCAACCCATGTAAAGTTGACGATAGGTCGACATGGCAATCGGGGCATGAGGTGAGCTGCGGAGGCGGGGTCGCCCCGCACACCCGCACAGTCCCCGCGTCGTCTTAGTCTTAGTGTCGCACGAGTCCGTATCGACCGCGTTTATCGATTATAATCTCGTTCACATAATTTATTACTATTGTGTTTTAAAAATGGCTACGGTTGCATCTTCGTCCCGTGTTCAAGCAAAAAAACCAATAATTCACTCTCAAGCTCGAGAACTAGCTAGAAAATTGTGACATTGAACGGAAAAATAATTGTTACAAATTTTCTGTCAATCAGACATTAGACAAGGCTGTGTTTTATACAGGTCTATCGAAAAGAACTATGTCTAGGATAAAATCAGTGGGAGCAGAAGAAAAGTTGAAATCACCCAAAAAACGGAAGAAGACAGGTCTAAAATTTTGTGTTGATGATTTTGATCGTACACAACACCATAACAGAATTTTATTTACAAAAGAAGATCGTTCCGACATGTCCTAAGTTACACGTTGCTTTACGTGAAAAAATACCTTTTCCTTGGGGTATTCGTACATTACAATGGCTGTTAAAGAAAATGGGATACAGATGGTGTCAATGTAAAAATAAACGATCTATTTTAATTGAAAAGCCAGATATAGTTTTCAAACGGTATCAATACTTAAAAAAAATGAGAGAATTTCGACAACAAAATAGAAATATTTTTTATTTAGATGAAACATGGGTGGATAATAATTTAACTTTCAAACAGTGTTGGCAAATGATTGGAACATAATTAACTTTTTTTTAAAAATAAAACCGACTTCAAATGCGTGAACACAAAAAGAACTAAAAATTAAAAAAATATTCCAAATATCTATTACCTAATACTATAATTTTCCCAAACTATGTCAAAGTAATTAAAGTTAAACCAGCTAAATATCTTACAATAGTTATACTTATATATCTATTGCTTTTTGGAGTCGGTGCCAGTCGTATTAAGTTTAGCCGCGAGCAAAAGCCGCGCGCGCCCGCGTCCCCCGCAGCACCGCGCGGCCCCGCCTCGCGCCTTGCGTCCCCCGCCACCGCGCCGCACGTCTCTTGTTCGCGGCTAAACTTAATACGGCTGGCACCGACTCCAAAAAGCAATAGGTATATAAGTATAACTATTGTAAGATATTTAGCTGGTTTAACTTTAATTACTTTGACATAGTTTAGGAAAATTATAGTATTAGGTAATAGATATTAGGAATTATTTTTTAATTTTTAGTTTTTTTTTGTGTTCACGCATTTGACGTCGGTTTTATTTTTTTTAAAAAGTTAATTATTTTTTAGTTTTTTTGTGTTCACGCATTTGAAGTCGGTTTTTTTTTTAAAGTTAATTATTTTATTATTAAATTTAAATAGGACCACCCTATACGCCGAAAAAAGATTTGTTCAAATCGGTTCATACTTGGCGGAGTTATCGCGTAACAAACATAGAAAAACATACGGGTTGAATTGAGAACCTCCTCCTTTTTTTGAAGTCGGTTGAAAAGGAATTCTCACAGATACTAGTTCTGGAAATAGACTTATAGTTGTTAACGCAGGAGGGAAAAACGGATTTATACCTGGAGCTTCTTTAATTTTTAAGGCCGGTACTACGACTGGCGACTATCATGGTCAAATGAATGGCAAGAATTTTGAAAAATAGGTAACGGAAAAACTTTTGCAGTCTCTTCCTGAACGCAGTGTCGTGGTAATGGATAACGCACCTTACATAGTGTCCAGCTCAACAAACCTCCAGCAAAAAGTTCTCTAAAATCAGTTATGATAAATTGGCTGGAAGACAATAATATATCGTAAGATAGATCAATGAGAAAGCCAGTTTTATTTAAAATTATAGAACAACCTAAACCCGTTGATATCAATTATAAAATTGACCATATAATTAAAGGACATGGTCATGATATTATTAGATTACCTCCATATATGTGCGATTTAAATCCTATTGAACGCTATTAATCCTATTTTAATCCTATCCGCTTCGTCAGGGAACACAACATAAAGAGCGATTTGTGTGTGACAAAGCTTAAAGAGATAACAACGAATGCAATTTGTCAGTCACGGCAGAAAACTGGAGCAATTTCGAAAAGAGTGTCCAGGACCTTGAAAATGAATACTGGGAAAAAGACATGGGAATGGAAAATGAAATGGAAGATTTTATTATAAAAGTCGGAGATACCAGTGACGAAGATTCTTAAGTTTTTGTAGCGATACTTTTTAGATGATTCAGATGAATAAATATTAACTTAAATAAAAACGTGGTATTATTTTATTCACATTTTGTTACATACATAATAAAAATATATCGATATTGAAAACGTCACGTCACTAGAGAATTGCCATGTCGACCTGTCGTCAACATTATGTCCCCACTGCTGCGGCACGGGTCTCTTCCTGCATCGTAGGAAGGTTAGGCCATACTCCACCACGGGGGCCAAGTCCAGGTTGGTGGAGGATTGTGAGACTGTGGCAGGCCTTACTGTCAGTAGGCCTCTGACATGGCTTAACGACTGTCATTTTATGACAGCCGGCAAAACCGACTTAACATACCTTGCGAAGCACGGTAGCGCTTGGAAAAATGCCACTAGCGCCACGAGTTCCTTCTTTATTATTTATTTATTGCAAGGAAAATAATTACATAACAGTTAAAACTATTGCGTAATTAATTGCATTAAACGTTATACATTATTTACATTATACATTTAAAATTATAAAAAATTAAAACGATGTGATTATATACATATTACAAATTACTTTAGATTTAATTTCAAATTAAAATTAATTCATAAACAAAATTTAACCTCATATGTCAATAAATGAAGGAAGTATTGTACATGTAAGTTACAAGTTAAACCTATAAAAAATGGACAAGATAACTCCAAAGTTACGGCCTTATTTATAAAGACACAATTCCACTTAAAAGGCGTTTCATTTAATCTTTGGTTGCTTACATTTTATCCTTGTATGGTGGAGCCACAGACCAGTTTAGTCAGCGTTTTTGGAGTGTTTTAAGGATTTGTGATTTAATAAATAAAGTCGTTAGTCTTTTGAAATTTGATCCTTAATTTAACAGAGCCCACATAATTATTGAAACTAAATCCAGACATATTTGATCATCTAAATATTTTTATAACTTTTAATAATAAAATATAGTACCTATAGAACACTACATAGCACAAGTCACTTAGTTGTACTTAGTATGAGGCTAACAAGATCTGTGTGATATGCCCATGAATATTTATTTATCCTCCTAAGCCCTGGAGGTAACAGTTACATCAAGTCTTCTAAAACTACGTAAATTTTGAAGAACTTTTTCTTGATGTTGTCCAAAAAATTATGAGGAAAATATTGGACCTGGAACAGTAAGTTTTTTGGACTTCCTACTAAATCGTTGGTGTGAATAAAGAAATTTATTTATGATGTCCTATTTCTAGGACGCCAGGGCCTATGAGGTTATGAACAACTTATCGTCAGGATCGTGGCAAATGGCAGTTCCTGGTCTCTGCCTACCCCTTAGAGATACAGGCGTGAGGCTATGTATTTATTTATTACATACGAAACATAACAGGCCGTTATATAAGGACTAACAGGTACAAAGGTGAGCTTTTTTCTAATGTATCAGGGGGCACGGCAGTGCCCACGCCAAGTCGAGCGCGAAGCAAACACTGCCGTAACTATATTTACAGGAACCATTTCGCCGAATATTCAGGTCCCTGTTGGAGAACCTCTGGGTAAGACCAGAACGCAGAAATTTTCGTCTGTCTGTCAAAATTTCAAGTCTGTAGGTCATTTAGTTCCGAAGTTAAGCGCAGCAAAGTTTCGCATTTATGACACTCACTCACTGATGATCATCAAAATAGAACTAGTACTTCCTATAAACTCAGAGAGCTGAAATTTGGTACAGAGTTAGGGTTTAACGGCCACATAAAGGGAAAGCTATTAAAACTACGAAAATCGAAGATTTTGAGTGCTGGTGACCTTGACAAAACACACAACACAACAGCCCAATCATCTATTAGAGATTATTATTTATTTTATTATGTCGCTCAATTGGCCAAAATATAATACATTGGACTAAGAGTGGCGGTGACACCCGCACACGTCGCTAGATGGCGCTGACTGTATTTTAAAACGAGCTTACGTTTTGTTTATCGGATAACCTTATATGGCGAAGTGGCAACCGACCGCGTTACATACGAAGATTTATCAAGCTTACAATTACCTGGTTATTCAACCAAGGTTTTTCAAGTGGCAATTTTCCATCGTCAATGGGTAGCGGTTCTGGCGAGAGATTGGTGCAATGGTGTCATGGAGCACCTGGTTTTGTATCCTTGTGTACCCCTCAACGGCCAAGTGACACAACATTAAGTATAATAATAAACAGATCGCAGTAAGGAACCTTAGACTTGGCAAGACTTTGTCCAGATTTCATTACTTTTTAAACATAAACGAGCACCTCCATCGAGACTTGGCTAGTTTTTACAGAAGTTTTGGTGGGATTTCTTAATTTATGCCATTTTATTTTTGAGACGTCCTTAAACGTGATGACGTCCATTGGCATTGACGACCATCGTAGATTGGCGAGAAAGATGTGATTTTTCTGGTAGAGGTCAGATCACGGTCGCCATACTAATATTTTGGCAATAAGTACTTTGTCCGATTAAATCTCCGAGCAAAAAAAAGCGTATTTTTCTACCCTCATTTCATACAGTGAGAAGGAGTTTGAACCTGAGCTGCGGCATAAAAATCGGTCAGGGGGTGCCGAAGGCATAGGGAAAAGTGGGTGATCGTGCTCTTCCACTATAAAGGGAATTTTCCCACCAGGCAGATCGTATGCCTGGGAACGGCTGGTCCAACTGTTGTTAGTCGGACGTTATATTTATGGTATGTCATTGAAACACTTTGATTGCGCGATGCAGGAATGTTGGAGTTTGTAGCGCGCACGCAAAGTTGACATGCGCTCGCCACAAAGGTATTGAATTTTTTAAGTAAGTACTCTAATTCTCCGTTGCCGTTGGTCCCAGCTGTCATGTAATGGCAGTCGTTAAGCCATGCCAAAGTGATTGGGCACAATCACTTGAGTTACAACAGGCGCGGTCAGGTGCTGGATGGGTGACCATCCCGTGACTACCGATAGTGGCGTTTCTTCCGAGCGCTTCCGTACTTTGCGAGACACGTTAAGCCGTTGGTGCCAGCTGTCATGTAATGACAGTCGCTAGGCCATGTCAGAGGCCTTATGGGCGGCTTGATAACTTCTGACAGTAAAGCCCGCCATTGTCTTACAATCCTCCACCAACCCGGACTTGGCCCCCGTGGTGGAGTATGGCCTAACCTTCCTGCGGTGCAGGAAGAGACCCGTGCCCCAGCGGTGGGGATATACAAGGGTTGATAAGGAACGAAGGAATAATGGACATACCATTTGGTGTCCTCATTCTGTTCTACCTCTGTGAGCCAATTTCTGAATTGAAAATTTCGCTAAATAAATACTCAACTGTACTAGTGCTGTCTCTTGGAATTTCTGAGAAAAGAGCGTGACAGACAATTTCTTAAGTATTTACTTTGTGAAATTCTCAATTCAGAGATCGACGCTATAATATTATAAAGCAGGCTTATAAAGCGTAAAAATAAAGCAAGTGTGAATTAGGCTTAATGCTCACGAAAATGTAATAGAAAAATATATTTACTTCCGCAACTTTCCATCCTAAGGTTCTCAGGAAGAAATTGCTTTCAGCAATAAGGCCGCCAATTGTACTTTGTATCTTTACATTTTTTATAATATGTACTCTGGTGTATAATAAAGAATATTCTTATCTTAACTTATCTCACCTTCGCATTTTCTTTTGATTGACTACCTTCTGCCGACTCCATATTTCCTTACGAACTAACGAATTTACTCACAAGCTCTTTTTGTTGCAGTAAATGCTTATTTAAACTATTTATTTTTTAATAACAACGCCTGAAGCTTGAGCGAATATAAATTTCACTAACTTCTCCAAAACAGAGGCTTTTATGCACAGCGGACAAAGTTCAATATCAACTTAAAATTTGCAAAAAATATTCACTAACTGTACAACGTCCGGCACACAACTTGACCGAAAATCCCCGTAGCCGTGATGATAATGAACGAAACAGCATAAATTTCTTCGCAGATATCTTCAATTTGCATACAATTTACTAAATATACCTCATATACACTTAATCGTTTATCACCGAGGTTGTAGTGAGTGTTATTAGTTTTCATACTTATGTTTTTTATTGTATTTAAATTGCCCAATCATATTTGATTGTTGTGCGTATGACGTATTTCCAATTGACCGACACAGCGTGTCGGTTGAGGCGAAAGAATTCTGACCTGGGGACCAGGTCATAATTCTGGGAAACATGCCCGGCGTGGGGATTGTGGGCATTACCCCCTATGATAGCACAACGTGGCGCTCTTTGGGGTAGGGCTTTGTCCAGCAGTGGACTAGTATAGCCTGACCACGACGACGACCAGGTCAGTACCAAACCAACCAACCACGATACAGCGTGGGCTGACAAGCACCAGGTCTTAGGGCCTCCCCTGTAAGTATTAGATTCTAGAGTCTACACTCTAGAGTCCAATACTTACATAGTTTTTCAATAAAATGGCCGGCTCCGGGTACTTTTTATCTTCCCCTTTGCTAATACATCCCCTGTTTAGTCAATGTATGTCCGCCTGGGACGTCCACGCAACGACTTATGAACGTTGATGAAGCGAAGGTGATCTGTCAGGATCGTGGCAAGTGGCAGTGGCTGGTCTCTGCCCAGGTCTCTCCATTGTTCCCCCTGAGCTACCGCCGTTCTCTAGGTATACTTTATTACAACTATATAGCACAAGTCATTGGTTGTACATAGTATGGGGCTAACGAAATCTGTGTAATATGTCCATGAATTTATTAACGACTTATGAACGTTGATGAAGCGAAGGTGATCTGTCAGGATCGTGGCAAGTGGCAGTCCCTGGTCTCTGCCTACCCTTCTGGGATACAGGCTTGAGGTTATGTATGTATGCATGCATGTATGAAATATGCACGACAATCACCTCATATCACACTAATATATTATTATAAAGACGACCTCTGTGGCGTAGCGGTAGCGCGTCTGCCTACCATGCAAGAGGTCCCGGGTTCGAATCCCGGCTGGGAACAAAAAAAAAGCCCAGGTCTTGGATGTTTACATGTTTGTGATGTCGTTTTTTCTGGTTCCCACGACACAGGGTATCCTAGTGTGCGGCCAGAAGCAATGTATGTGCTTGTATGTAAATTTTAAAAAAATGTTATGTTAAAAAGGCGAAGGTTTGTGAGTGTGTATATTTGTTACTTCTTCACGTCTTAACGACTAGAGCGATTTTAATTAAATTTGCTAAGGAGTTAGCTGACACCCTGGATTAACACATAGGCTACGTATTCCTGCGGGAAAATATCTTATTCCCATGGGAAAATCGATAAACCGCGAGGCACAGCTGGTAGTTGATATTTGCCTCAACTTTTTAGTCTACAAAGCAACGAATTAACGATAGTGACGAATTATCGAAAGTGACGAGTAATGCACTAACTCAATAGCAGTACAATGTCATTCCAGGGGTATAACCCGCGCAAATTAAATAGGTATCTCACGCGAAGAACATCGAATCGAGCGAGGCACTGAATTAAGTCACGGGTTATACTATTGCAATGCGATTGGTTACTAGACTGCCGATAGTGTAAATGAAAGGGCCATTACCGGACTCCATTAAACAACTATGCATTTTAGAGACTCGCCCCCAGTTTCGATCCAGAGTTGTAGGTATACATAATCAATATCATTATCCACCCTTGTATGTCCTCACTGTTGGGGCACGGGTCTCTTCCTGCATCGCAGGAAGGTTAGGCCATACTCCAGCACGGAGGCCAAGTCCGGGTTGTTGGAGGATTGTAAGACAGTGGCGGGCCTTACTGTCAGAAGTTATCAAGCCGCCCATAAGGCCTCTGACATAGCTTAACGACTGCCATTATATAACAGCCGACAGGCACCAACGGCTTAACGTGCCTTGCGAAGCACGGAAGCGCTCGGAAAAATGCCACTAGTGGTAGTCACGGGATGGTCACCCATCCTGTTCCTGACCGCGCCTGTTCTTGCTTCACTCAAGTGATTGATTCCTCATTTAGTTCGCCTAGGCCACAAGCGCTTCGTAATACATAATCAATGACTTATATTAATTCTTGGCGTTTTGTAGAAGATTAATATTATCTATTACAGCAGCCTATTATTTACATTGCACTGTAGGGCCTTCCCTCAAAGATTATTTGGGCGTAATCGCCACGCGTGCCCTCCGTGGGTTTGCAATTCGAAGCGCTGAGGTATTTGAACAGCTCAGATACTCAGGTTATCCCACGATGTTTTTCTTCCAGCGTAAGCGAATGGCATTGCTAGGTAGGTAGGTTACTGTAACTTCACAAATGTACATAAATAAATAAATATTCATAGACGTATTACACAGATCTCGTTAGCCCTATACTAAGTACAACTAAATGACTTGTGTTATAGGTTTAAAAAGCATCAAAAACATTAGCTCAGTTGGAAAGAGCGCTGGCACGGATAGCCAGAGGTCGCGGGTTCGAATCCCAGCGTGGGTGGAATTTTTAGCATCTAAATAGGTTTTTAAATTGTCCTTAGCATTAAAAAAATATATATATATAATTGTAAAAACCTATTTAGAGGCTAAAAATTTCACCCATGCCGGGATTCGAACCCGCAACCTCTGGCTATCCGTGCCAGCGCTCTTCCAATTGAGACAATGGGCGACTCACCGGCATCAGTGAAATTTCGAACCTCTTTACAATATTCTCTGTATTACCTACAGGCAGCGACATCTGTAAGAAGTAATTTGCATCACTTGCAGCCCCGAATACCTACTTTGCAGTTATAGCCAGAGGTCCCGGGTTCGAATCCCGGCATGGGTTTTTAGCCTCTAAATAGGTTTTTAAAAATTGTCCTTAGCACGGGTTAGTGCATTAAAATTAAAAATAGTGTTTATATAATTGTGTTATAGGTGCTAATTTGACGATAGACTTAATACCATAAATACATAGATAACATCCAAGACCCGAAAAGAACTAGGAAAGTTCGTTTCCTAGTTTGATCCGGCCGGGGACCGAACCCGAGACCTCCGGTTTTACAGTCAGCATGCCAAACCGCTGCGCCACCGAGGCCGTCAACATAACCTCTTATTTAAAACATAATTATTGGTACATGTCCGCACCGGGAATAGAACCTGGGTCTCTAGCGTCCGAGTCCATTGCTGTATCGACATGAATATCAAGTTCAGGTCAGAATCAGAAAATAAATAAACGATATTAGATAATTATATTGTTTTTAATGCACTAACCCGTCCTAAGTACAATTTTTAAAAACCTATTTAGAGGCTAAAAAGCCATGCCGGGATTCAAACCCGCGACCTCTGGCTATAACTGCAAAGTAGGTATTCGGGGCTGCAAGTGATGCAAATTACTTCAGAAAGATGTCGCTGCCTGTACGTAATACAGAGAATATTGTAAAGAGGTTCGAAATTTCACTGATGCCGGTGAGTCGCCCATTAGCTCAGTTGGAAAGAGTGCTGGCAAGGGCCAGCGGGCGCGGGTTGGAATCCCGGTATCGGTGGAATTTTTAGCCGCTAAATAGGTTTTTAAAAAAAGGTATCAAATAAAAAAACTAAAAAATAACACCTCTTTATTTACTAGAATATAGGTTAGTTCATAATTTGAGGTTCCACAAATAATTATTACAATAATTATAGCAAATAAAAAACTACTCAAGTTCCTATGTCAATGAAATTAAGTATTAGGAAAAATTTATACAAAGAAAAAATACAGGGTTATCATATCACAAAAATGCGCAATTAATGAATCGTATCAATTGTAGTTGATCATTGGCAGCAATTTTTAAACTTAATTTCGATTTTCTTTTATTAAATACGATTCAATTTATTTATTTCAAACAATTATTAGTCCATGTTTATATTATAAATTATAATATTTGTGTTAGTTATAGTCTCGTTACTATGTTAGTATGGTGCACTTTTTAAACATTGGTACATAAAAATGCAATACAAATGATTTATTGTTATATTACTTCATTCAATCAACGAAAAAGGTAATTGTTATTTCTAAAACAATCACAGTCCCCGCTGTGCGACGTCACTGTCAGGACAATATGTGCGCCGCCACCCAGTGCCCTTTGTACAATAATGATTTTGCATAAGTTTTTCAAAAAAAAAACCTAATTAGAGGCTATAAATTCCGCCCACGCCGAGACTCGAACCCGCAACCTCTGGCTAACCATACCAGCGCGGCGCTCTCCCAACTGAGCTAATGGGCAAGTGCCGGCATCACCAAAATTTCGAACCTCTTTACAATATTCTCCGTATTATTTACAGGCAGCGACATCTGGCTGAAGTAATTTGCATCACTTGCGTCCCCGAGTACCTACTTTGCAGTTTTATGTTTTACATCGGAATAATATCGCTGTGTTTAGCCTCTTAATAGGTTTTTAAAAATTGTCCTCAGCACGGGTTAGTGCAACAAAAAAATATAAAGTTTTTTCCATTTAAAAAAGTATATTATTAATATTATTATTATTATAAAACTGACGGCCCTATGCAGGGCAAATGGATCTCAGTCCATGTAAAGAAAAATAAAACAAAAGTATAAATGAAATTTGTTTTAAAAACCTATTTAGAGGCTAAAAATTTCACCCATGCCGGGATTCGAACCCGCACGTACGTAATACAGAGAATAGTGTAAAGAGGTTCGAAATTTCACTGATGCCGGTGAGTCGCCCATTGGCTCAATTGGTAGAGCGCTGGCACGGATAGCCAGAGGTTGCGGGTTCGAATCCCGGCATGGGTAAAATTTTTAGCCTCTAAACAGGTTTTTAAATTTGTCCTTAGCACGGGTTAGTGCATTAAAAATAAAAATAGTATAATCATGTGGGTACAGTGATATTGTTCCGATGTAAAACCTAACTGTAAAGTAGGTATGTCGGGGCTGTAAGTGATGCAATTTGCTTAAGCCAGATGTCGCTGCCTGTACGTAATACAGAGAATAGTGTAAAGAGGTTCGAAATTTCACTGATGCCGGTGAGTCGCCCATTGGCTCAATTGGTAGAGCGCTGGCACGGATAGCCAGAGGTTGCGGGTTCGAATCCCGGCATGGGTGAAATTTTTAGCCTCTAAATAGGTTTTTAAATTTGTCCTTAGCACGGGTTAGTGCATTGAAAATAAAAATAGTATGAAATTTGTTTTACCTAATTCAATAAATATCTGTAATACTATCACTATGGACTTGTTCCGAAGTAGCAATATTAGATAATATTATAACTATGCAATTAGTTAGCACCCCGAAGCGCCTTAAAATAAAGATTAGGTAGGTATATATGATTGGATTATGGGCATTACCCCCTATGATAGCACAACGTGGCGCTCTTTAGGGGAGGGCTATGTCCAGCAGTGGACTAGTATAGCCTGACGACGATAGGTATATGATTGAGTGTTCTCTATCTATCTATATAATTATCAAACATCTATATATATAATTATGTATTAAAAATATATCCTGTACATGTTTCGCCCATTCTGTCGTTATTGTGCGATTGAGTAACAAACTCCACAAACTTTCACATTTCTTAGAAGAACCTTCCAGTAACAGTAGACATATAATTTTTTCACTTCTCATGCACTGAAATTGCTAATTTGTAAAGGATATAGCGCTCGTGGCTTAGCGGAACCGAGTGATTGGAACCAATCACTTGAGTTACGCAACAACAGGCGCGGTCAGGTGGAGGATGGGGACCGCCCCGTGACTACCACTAGTGGCATTTTTCCGAGCGCTTCCGTGCTTTGGAAGGCACGTCAATCCGTTGGCGCCGGCTGTCATGTAATGGCAGTCGTTAAGTCATGTCAGAGGCCTTATGGGCAGCTTGATAACTTCTGACTGTAAGGCCCGCCACTGCCTTACAATCCTTCACCAACCCGGACTTAGCCCCCGTGGTGGAGTGTGGCCTAACCTTCTTGTAATGCAGGAAGAGACCCGCGTCCCAGCAGTGGCGACATACAAGGGTTGATATCGTAGAATATAGGCTGCACAAAATCGATTTTTGTGCACAAGTGCATTAACGTATTTACTCATAAAATTAATGTATCTATATTAAGGCAAAGAAAATGAGCCACAGAGCCAAGAACAATAAAAAGTTCATAGATAGAATTTGTTATTTCATAATATTTAGGTACTGATATTTATTTGCCTTATGTGTTTTTAAAACATAAAAGACATTAAAATTTAAATTGAATTACGGTAGGTTATTTAATTAATTTGAGAAAATTATTATTAGAAAATTAATTTAATAGTATAGTATAGTAATTAAATAGTATAGAATATTTTCAGGGCTTAATCGCGTAGTAATTTATTGCTATTTTACCTCGACGTTTCGACGACGTTACAGTCATCGTGGTCACGAGAAGACTGATGGCTGGCACCCGTTCGCATCAACGGCTGATGAGGCTTCAGACTACCCTCAATCAGCTATCACAAAGCACTATAAGGGTTGCGACACACTACACCTACAATGTCGGACGATAAGCCATGCGACTTTTTTCCACTCGAACACAACTTGATGACCAGATCCCACGTTTGCGGCAGTTTGAAACCACATTCCCGATTAAATTTTTTGTGTTTCTTAATTTCAACCGCCTCACGCACAATTCGGCCATAATAATGGCGATCGTTGGGAAGCACCTATGGTTTGTGCAATTCTATCCAGTGGTTTGATCCCGATTCAAGAAGATGTTCCCCTATCGCTGACTTTTCCAACTGGCGGTTTTTGACAGCTGCGATATGTTTGCGCCACGTTGTGCTATCATAGGGGGTAATGCCCATAATCCCCACGCTGGGCATGCGGGTTAATTAATTTAAGAAAATTATGATTAGAAAATTAATTTAATAGTACCTAGGCTCTAAAGGTCTGCAGACCAAGCCTAATATCAATGTCGTAAGATTAAAAACATTAAAAAAAAGCGGCAGGAAACAAGTTTTTTCGTTAATTTCTACTGTTTTATTTCCTCGCAATCGAAATGAAAAGCAGATTTTATAAGTCGTCCACAAAACCATTTTAACCTCGACATAACTGTTAAAAGTCTCGGATAAAAATGCTTCGTCTGGTACACTTATTATAAAATCTACTATTAAAAACGGCCACAAAACTTTACGACGTCAATATGAACGCAAGAAGACAGACTATGTTGAACAAACCCCGGAAAATGTACCAGAGTATCATTCCGTAGAGGGCGATCACTACGTAATTGGCCAAACGTAGCCACATCTGTTTCTTTATGGCCCATTCCGTGTCCTTAAGCTCATCCTTGACGATAAACATCCTCAGCCCAAGACACCAGGCCGACAGCAAATCTTTCAATTCCAAATCGGCGACGTCGAACTGATAGATAACCCTGTCAGCTTTCGTCATCTTCTTCCTCAGATCCACCGTATTGTCGTCGTGGAACTGCCAGTCTTTGAAGACGAAGTAGCTGACTATGTAGTTCATCTCGTACGCCTTCTGGTACACCTTGGTCAGGCTGGAAAGGGAAAAAACGAACAGGTGATGCGTAGAAAAGACTGGTAAAAAATAACTTACATAATTGTATATTGAACGAGTCTAATCGTGATTATTTATTAGGTAAAACGTTAGTGAAGCGCTCGCGCTCCTCCACCAACCCGGACTTGGCCCCCGTGGTTGAGTATGGCCTAATCTTGCTGCGATGCGGAAAGAGACCCGTGCCCCAGCAATGAGGACATACAAGGGTTGATATCGAAATGAAGCGCTCGTGGCGCTTCATTTCGATATCAACCCTTGCGATATCAACCAAGCGTAGAGGGCCTCAGGGATTGGAATCAATCACGTGGGTTAAACAACAACGAGCGCGGTCAGGTGCAGGATGAGTGACCGTCCCGTGACCACTATTGGCATTTTCCGAGCACTATCGTGCTACGCAAGGCACGTTGGCCGTTGGTTCCGGATGTTATGTAATGGCAGTCGTTAAGCTGTGTCAGACTTCGTCTGCGTAATAGCTCGCAGATGGTAGATTATACCTTTTCACTTACCTTGGACATTAGCGAATTTGTAGTCGCAATACCACACGCTAACGGTAAAGGAAAACATCCTGAGGAAACCCGCGGCTTGGTTGGCTCCGCACGTATTGACTATTCTTTCCTGTGGACTAGGCCGACTATGCTGTCAGGATGATATAGGTGCTGGGCAAGCCTACACCATCTATTAAACCATGTCCCAGCCACTACATCGTCGGAGTGGTCCCTTCACCCATCTAGTGTGAGGGAAGATACCACTGGACGCTGTATAAATCATCTGATTAAGTAGATGCAAAAAGGCCAATATTTATTTATCTTGGACAATTTAAAACCCAATATTATTATTAATCGTAGCCTATGTTATTCTGATGTTTAGGCTATATTATTGTAAGTCCATCCATCCATATTTACAAACTTTCGCGTTTATATTATTAGTAGGCTAAAGTAGTAGGGATAATTATAATTTACAACGATAATGAGGCGGACTTAATGCTACATGCGTTTTGTACCAGTCAACCGCAGGCGGTGCACGAAAAGTCGATCGATACATTTATCGATCGACTTTTCGTGCACCGCCTGCGGATTATGAGATTGAGATTAAAACATTTTTCGTGCAACAACCTTGATCTCCATACAACTTTATGGCAGTCGCTAAGCCGTGTCAGAGGCCTTATGGGCGGCTTGATAACTTCTGACAGTAAGGCCCGCCACTGTCTAACAATCCTCCACCAACCCGGACTTGGCCCCCGTGGTGGAGTATGGCCTAACCTTCCTGCGGCGCAGGAAGAGCCCGTGCCCCAGCAGTGGGGACATTCATGGGTTGATATCGAACCTTGGTCTTATGCTTACATCGGCTTTTTTCCAATTGATATCAGCACAGCATCTATGAGCAGGCCCGGTATAAAGTGGAGCAGTATGGAGTTTAGAAAATGCAAGAATCGATACTGCGTGTGCGCACAGTAGCAATACCAGACAGCTTTGGGCGTGGCCAATTTTCTCGCTGATGTGTTCATGAAATTCGTGATGTCATCTGAAAAAGAGAGTATAACATGAGATTAAAAAAGATAAAAGAAACCGGAACGGGCGTGCGTGCAACGACTTATGAACGTTGGCGAAGCGAAGGTGATCTGTATGTATGTATGTATGTATGTATGTATGTATGTATGTATGTATGTATGTATGTATGTATGTATGTATGTATGTATGTATGTATGTATGTATGTATGTATGTATGTATGTATGTATGTATGTATGTATGTATGTATGTATGTATGTATGTATGTATGTATGTATGTATGTATGTATGTATGTATGTATGTATGTATGTATGTAAGTAAGTATGTATGTATGTATGTACATAAGATTAAGATAAGATAAAGGCATAAAGATTGAAATCAAACACTAGGGTTAGGCAACAACAGGCGCGGTCAGTTACTGGATGAGTGACTATCCCTTTGTTCGCGCGAGAATCGACGCGACGTAATCATGAATCTGTGGTCACGCATTGTTCATTATTCTGGTCGCCCCGGTGCCGTCACTCGTGCCGCTCGCTCGCTACTAATTATCCATCCATCTGCATACACATTCGCACTGTGACATACGCGCGTGACAAGTGCTCGAATTCTCGTGAAGTGATAGACATTTTGGTGACCAAGAAACTTTATCAGCTCAATGAACAATATATTGACAATATTAGACTATAAGTGAATAGTGCAGGAGTGTTCTCCGTGCGCTGGACGCATCAACTCATCCATCACCGCTCATCATCTGCCCAACAGGTAAAGCGAGCCATCATCCACAATCACCAAGTAAGTCCATTCACTTCACCTCCCATTCCGCTCTCTCAACCAGCCCATCGTGAGGTAGACCTAGCCGACACTGGCTAACTACCATTTTTGGTCTTCGAGCAGTTAATTGAACCGGCTACCCATCATACAGTCCACTAGTTATCATTTTAGGCTGCAAAGCACTTTTCTGAGGCGTCTGCGAACCCGTGAAGCGAGTAAGCAGAGCTGAGTTTATCTGGGCTGATGTGGACACTGATCTGCTCACTCGTTTCAGCTCACTCGACAAGCTCGTTGGAGTTACAGCTTGTCTTAAACGCTTTCAATTTAATTGTCAGCACCCTAAAACTGCACGACGTTCAGGTCCCCTGACTGCTAACGAGCGCAGAGACGCTCTGCTCTCTTGGATCCGCTCTGTTCAGCACAATGAATTTGCAGAGGATATTCATCGCTTGCAAACTAATAAAATATGCACAGTTCGACTCCAACGTCTCTCACCCTTCATAAAAGATGAACTCTTAAGAGTCGGAGGTCGACTCTCCAATGCTGCTATTAGGTATGACGCTCAACATCCGCTCATTCAACCTAGTTCGAGTCCTCTCGTACACCTCATTATAGATCACTACCATAAAATACACAGCCATCCTGGCACAGACACTTTACACGCAATACTACGCCAGCAGTTCTGGATATTATCAGCACATCGCGCTATCAACATCGCGTTTTCAAATGTATTACTTGTTTCCGATTTCGCCCACAGTCTAAGGCACCGGTAATGGCCGATCTGCCCATAGACCGAGTTACACCTCAACCAGTATTTAGTCAGGTATCAATAGACTTCGCAGGACCGTTTCTCGTCAAATCCAGCACATTACGAAATGCCAAACTCTTGAAAGCGTACTTTTGTATATTTGTGTGTCTCTCAACAAAGGCGGTTCACTTGGAATCAGTCTCGTCACTCAGCACTGATGCCTTTCTCGCGACATTACAGAGATTTATTTCGCGTCGCGGTATTCCCGTTCTCATACGCTCAGACTGCGGTACTAATTTTGTAGGCGCTAGGAATCAGCTCGTTGCAGTTCAGAATTTCCTAGCTTCCAACGATGATGCAATCACACATAAGCTTAGCAATCAGCACATAACTTGGTTATTAAATCCACCTACCGGACCATGGTTCGGTGGTCTACATGAAACAGCAGTCAGATCTACAAAACAACTGCTTTATCGCGTAGTTGGTGAGCAACACCTCACGTTTGAGGAGTTTGCTACATTATTGACACGAATCGAGGCTGTGCTGAACTCTCGGCCTCTTTGCCCACTCTCTTCAGATCCCACAGATTTCGAAACTTTGACGGCAGGCCACTTCATAATTGGCCGTCCTCTTTCAGCTCTTCCCGAGACTTCATTTGATGATAGGTCTCTCTCAGCCCTTAAACGTTTTCAACTCATTCAAGCACTTTCTCAGCGCTTTTGAGCTCTATGGACCCAATCCTACCTCCACACTCTCCAAACACGCTCCAAATGGATCTCTCCTTCTTCCCCTCCTCAAATCGGTGAGCTCGTCCTCATCATGGAAGATAACATACTGCCTCTGCACTGGAAGAGAGGAAGAATCACTCTTCTCCTACCTGGAAAGGATGGCGTTGTAAGAGTAGTGGACCTGGATACTAGCACAGGGACCCTTAGAAGACCGGTCCTCAAGATTGCCAGGCTCCCACTAGCTATTGAAGATGGAGGATTTGGGCCGGCCCCCCAGGAAGTTCGCGCGAGAATCGACGCGACGTAATCATGAATCTGTGGTCACGCATTGTTCATTATTCTGGTCGCCCCGGTGCCGTCACTCGTGCCGCTCGCTTGCTACTAATTATCCATCCATCTGCATACACATTCGCACTGTGACATACGCGCGTGATAAGTGCTCGAATTCTTGTGAAGTGATAGACATTTTGGTGACCAAGAAACTTTATCAGCTCAAAGAACAATATATTGACAATATTAGACTATAAGTGAACAGTGCAGGAGTGTTCTCCGTGCGCTGGACGCATCAACTCATCCATCACCGCTCATCATCTGCCCAACAGCTAAAGCGAGCCATCATCCACCATCACCAAGTAAGTCCATTCACTTCACCTCCCATTCCGCTCTCTCAACCAGCCCATCGTGAGGTGGACCTAGCCGACACTGGCTAACTAGCACCCTTGACTACCAATAGTGGCATTTTTTCCGAGCGCTTCCGTGCTTCGCAAGGCACGTTAAAGCGTTGGTGCCGGTTGTCATGTAATGGCAGTCGTTAAGCCTTGTCAGAGGCCTTATGGACAGCTTGATAACTTCTGACAGTATGACCCGCCTCAGTCTTACAATCCTCCACCAAACCCGGACTTGACCCCCGTGGTGGAGAATGGCCTAACCTTCCTGCGATGCAAGAAGAGACCCGTGCCCCAGCAGTGGGGACATACAAGCCATCGACGCGCTAACAAGTGTTATTGTTAAATAGACACTTACTCCATGTCGTAAGGTTCCTTTTCCTGGAACAAGTGTAAATCATCACATCCCTCTCGTTACGCTCGTGACGTCGCACGGTGTTCCAGGCTGCGGCGATGGACAGGTTATTGACGTAGTCCAGGGGAACCGGGTCCGGTTTGACTGTACTCTTGGCGTACATTGAATGGATAACGCCCAAGCCGGCTCCCAGAAGCATCTGGAAAGGTTTTGCGAAACGTAAAAAAATGTTAAGAGCCGCGGTAAATAAATAGAAAGAAAGGAAGAAAGGAAGAAAGGAAGAAAGGAAGAAAGGAAGAAAGGAAGAAAGGAAGAAAGGAAGAAAGGAAGAAAGGAAGAAAGGAAGAAAGGAAGAAAGGAAGAAAGGAAGAAAGGAAGAAAGGAAGAAAGGAAGAAAGGAAGAAAGGAAGAAAGGAAGAAAGGAAGAAAGGAAGAAAGGAAGAAAGGAAGAAAGGAAGAAAGGAAGAAAGGAAGAAAGGAAGAAAGGAAGAAAGGAAGAAAGGAAGAAAGGAAGAAAGGAAGAAAGGAAGAAAGGAAGAAAGGAAGAAAGGAAGAAAGGAAGAAAGGAAGAAAGGAAGAAAGGAAGAAAGGAAGAAAGGAAGAAAGGAAGAAAGGAAGAAAGGAAGAAAGGAAGTAAGGAAGAAAGGAAGAAAGGAAGAAAGGAAGAAAGGAAGAAAGGAAGAAAGGAAGAAAGGAAGAAAGGAAGAAAGGAAGAAAGGAAGAAAGGAAGAAAGGAAGAAAGGAAGAAAGGAAGAAAGGAAGAAAGGAAGAAAGGAAGAAAGGAAGAAAGGAAGAAAGGAAGAAAGGAAGAAAGGAAGAAAGGAAGAAAGGAAGAAAGGAAGAAAGGAAGAAAGGAAGAAAGGAAGAAAGGAAGAAAGGAAGAAAGGAAGAAAGGAAGAAAGGAAGAAAGGAAGAAAGGAAGAAAGGAAGAAAGGAAGAAAGGAAGAAAGGAAGAAAGGAAGAAAGGAAGAAAGGAAGAAAGGAAGCAAGGAAGAAAGGAAGAAAGGAAGAAAGGAAGAAAGGAAGAAAGGAAGAAAGGAAGAAAGGAAGAAAGGAAGAAAGGAAGAAAGGAAGAAAGGAAGAAAGGAAGAAAGGAAGAAAGGAAGAAAGAAAGTAAAGTTGTAAAATTACAGTAGCAATACCACTAGCTAATAGTGAAAGAAAACATCGTGACGAAACCTGAGCGTCTGAGGTGTTTAAATAACTCAGCGCTTGAAATTTCCAATCGGTGGTGGGCACGCGTGGTAATTAAGCCTGTATAGGCTTAAGCCTGTGCCCTGCAGTGGCACGTTTATAGGCTACATAAAATAATGGTTATCTTGTGGATTATAATATTTCAGACTTACGCCACTTGGTCCAAACACGTTGCTAACGTCCAGCCATCCTAACGCTGGCTCTTGGAGCGTTGGAGTTACTGAAAGAAACAAAAAAATAAGTATGCACTCTATTTTAAAAACCTATTCAGAGGCTAAAAATTCCACCCATGCCGGGATTCGAACCCGCGACCTCAGGCTATCCGTGCCAGAGGTCACGGGTTCGAATCCCGGCATGGGTGAAATTTTTAGCCTCTAAATAGGTTTTTAAATTTGTCCTTAGCACGGGTTAGTGCATTAAAAATAAAAATAGTATAATCATGTGGGTACAGTGATATCGTTCCGATTTAAAACCTAACTGCAAAGTAGGTAGTCGGGGCTGTAAGTGATGCAATTTGCTTAAGCCAGATGTCGCTGCCTGTACGTAATACAGAGAATAGTGTAAAGAGGTTCGAAATTTCACTGATGCCGGTGAGTCGCCCATTGGCTCAATTGGTAGAGCGCTGGCACGGATAGCCAGAGGTTGCGGGTTCGAATCCCGGCATGGGTGAAATTTTTAGCCTCTAAATAGGTTTTTAGAAACAATTTTTTTGATCCTAATTTCATTTGGTAGAAAAATTACTGCATCAAAGTCTCGAAAAGCTAGTTATCCTATACGACATAGTTAACAGCTAAGTATTTTAATTATTGAATTTCTCCTTCGGCAACCTTTCCTGTATAGGTTTGCATGGAAGAAATTGCTGTCGGTATCTCTTCTTTTGTGACTGTTGTCTCTGTAATTATTTTCTGATGTTTACAATCCAAATTTACAAGAAAATTCTTTAATTTTATCTTATAGTGACATACCTAAATGTCAGTTAATTTCCCGTTCATGGCAACACTGGAATGTCAATGTGCTTTCAACAATGCCGGACGCCCTCTACCAGCGAATAATTTGCATGTCTTTCTTATAAATAACTTACTTATACAAGGCCGTATGACGCAAACTGGAAGATACTGGCCGGTTGTTTTGATAAGGTTTTCAGCTAATGCCTTTGAGAATGTGTACGTGTTCGGCCAACCATCGGTAAGTCTGTGAAAAAAAAAAATACGGGATATATTTTCATTTCTGTACTTGTAGAAATTCACAAATCAATCCATAGATGGCGCTGACAGGCGCGGACATAGAAGAACCGGAATACGGCTGTCAAAGTCGGCGCTAAGCAAAATTTGACGCGCGCCTATAAACGCCATGAAGTGGTTTTGGAATTAGTGCTGAAAACGGCTCATTGGGGAGGCCATATAAGTCGCAAGTCCAGAAGCGCTCGTAGCCTAGTGGAACCTAGTGATTGGAATCAACCACTTAGGTCAAGCAACAACAGACGCGGTCAGGTATTGGATGGGGCAGAAAGTTCGTGAGGTCGTCCCGCCATTTCCGCCTTGGTCGGCCACATTTAGGCTGGGCGCATGCTGAGACGCAGGCGACGCAGCACAGCACAGTTCAGTCCAGGGCAGGGTAGTTGAGGCAGACATAGGCCCCCACCGCATGCTGGGACGCAACTATTCGCTCCATTCCTTGGCAATTCTCACCCACTTCTCACCTATAATAACTCTTTATATTTCTGTTTTGAATAGTCTGGATGATTTTTATCATACAAACAAGGTTCACAGAACAAATTCTGAACTATTTCGAACTAATTCAATTAAATGTTCTGTCATAGCACCCAAATTGTTAGTAAACTCGCCTCGACGTGCACGCGTCGCGCGGGAATCTGTGCCGGCACTACAACGAGACGCAGAGCAAGGCAGACACATGTCCGCGTCGCACGTGCCTGCGCGGCAGCGTAAGTAGCTCAATGTCATTCCATGCTTTACAACATTTGCGCAGCTCTGCGCTGCGCTGTGCTGCGTCTCCTGCGTCTCAGCATACGCCCAGCCTTATTTATCCGTCGCGTGGGACCCAATCAGTGGCAACTTTTGCCTATCTGTCTGGGCCCAAACGATATCAATCGTTTGTATGTCCCCAATGCTAGGGCACGGGTCTCTTCCGGCATCACAGGAAGGTTAGACTATACTTCACCACGGGGGCCAAGTCCGGGTAGGTGGAGAATTTTAAGACAGTGGCGGGCCTTACAGCTGACAGTTCTCAAGCCGCCTTAAGGCCTCTGTTATCGCTTAACGACTGCCGTTACATGAAAGCCGGCACCGACGGCTTAGCGTGCGTTGCGAAGCATGGAAGCGCCCGGAAAAATGCCACTAGCATTAGTCACGGGACGGTCATCGATCCTGCGCCTGACCGCGCCTGTTCTTGCTAATAACTGATTGATTCCAATCACTCGGTTCGACTAGGCCACGAGTGCTTAGATACATTTAGTTGAACCTTGTACAAGTTGTTTGTTGAAACGACCTCTCACATTGTACTCATTTCTTCTAGTTTTGACTCCTCCATTGTTTCCGCCATTTCCACGAGTATTTCTGGCTTGATTGGTGTGTCATAGAAAATCTCTTTAACCTCGTTTAGTTGGTTGCAGTTCGCGTACGCAGTTGACACGTGCACCAGAGCCTGAAAATGTAAATTAAAATTGAACAAATCGAAAAATATTCTTTACGCGGCAAAGCATAGAATTTTACACTAACATGTTTGTCATCGCTCAGGATTTGTAGCGCATATTATTAGGCGCCTCATCTTGGAATCATACACAATGCCCTATAAAGAATTTAGATATTAACCTTCGCCAGCCTAAACGACTTGGAAACGGCTGAGGGGCCTAATTACGTGCACTAAATGTTGGTTTGGAAATCGAAAAGCTGAACCTGATTTCTGAACCTAACATAATCGGAGAAATCAAATCCCACCGACGACGTTGGCTCGGTCAATTAGAAAGGATGGGAGAGGTTCGGGCGGTGAACAAGGTATCTTCTTCTTCAGGCTATATTATGTAGTCCACTGCTGGACATAGCCCTCCCCTCATGAGCGCCATAGCGCCCTGTCTTCAGCTTGCCGCATCCAGCATCTGCCTGCAGTTTTTCGCAGATCGTCATCCCACCTGGTCGGAGGGCATCTTACACTACGTTTGTCGAGTCGCGGTCCCCAGCGGTTGTCGGTTCTTCGCGAGATTAGACCGCCCGTGTAGAATCGTAGAATCAATGTAGAATCGTGTACAAAGCACGCCTCATTAGGTATGTATTAACTCTCAACAGCCTAAATCATTGGGAACGTGTGTCTCGGGGAGTGTAAGTACCTTTAGGTTGGGCACATCGTTTGCTAAGTGGAGCAAGTCCTTGGTACCCCGTACGTTGGTGAGGACGGCCTTCTTCAGAGGTTCGTTAAAACGGACTGTGGCTGCTGTGTGGAATATGAAGTTTATCTGCAAAAGAATAAATAGCAGGTCAGTTTTTTTCTGTACATAATGAGTCTTGTCGACCGTGTTTGATCACGCACAGCGACTCTCAGACTTTGCCCCGAAAGAATCTTCTGAAGCGCTCGTGGCATAGTCGGACCGACTTCTTCTTCTTCTTTAGGCTATATTATGTAGTCTACTGCTGGACATAGCCCTCCCCTAATGAGCGCCATAGCGCCCAGTCTTCAGCTAGCCGCATCTGCTTGCAGTTTTTCGCAGATCGTCATCCCACCTGGTCGGAGGGCGTCCTACACTACGTTTGCCGAGTCGCGGTCTCCACTCAAGAACACGTTTACTCCAACGGTTGTCGGTTCTTCGTGAGATATGGCCAGCCCACCGGATCGACTAATTGGAATCAATCAGTCAGTTGCTGTATGGGTGACTGTCCCGTGACTACCGCTAGTGGCATTTTTTCCAAGCGCTTTCGTGCTTTGCAAGACACGCTAAGCCATTGGTGTCGTGTAATCATGAAATCTTATTAGGTTTACATATGGCAACTGATGTATTTGGTTTTAAGATGATTTGAGAAAAGATGGTCAGAGTGGAGTTTTTTTTCCACTAACTTTTTCTCCACCACAATACGGCCCCAAGGCAGCGGCTTACATTTTACATGGTACATTGACATTCAGCAAACATAATGTACATTCTTTACGTTGGAATAAATTGATTTGAATTTAATGGCACGCGTTAAGCCATCCAACAAGCACAGTTCCTGAGGGCGGCTTGATAACTTCTGATAGTAAGGCCCGCCACTGCCTTACAAATTTTTGTGAGGTACACGATGACTGTAACGTCGTCGAAACGTCGAGGTAAAATAGCAATAAATTACTACGCGATTAAGCTCCGAAAATATTCTAACTATGCCTTACAATCCTCCACCAACCCGGACTTGGCCCCCGTGGTGGAGTTTGGCCTAACCTTCCTGCGATGCAGGAAGAGACCCGTGCCCCAGGGGGCTGGGGGGTGCCACCACGGGGGCCAAGTCCGGGTTGGTGGAGGATTGTAAGACCCCGCCACTGTCTTGCCATACTGTCAGAAGTTATCAAGCCGCTCATAAGGCCTCTGACATGGCTTAACGACTACCATTATATGACAGCTGGCACCAACGGCTTAACGTGCCTTGCGAAGCACGGAAGCCGCTAGGAAAAATGCCACTAGCGGTAGTCACGGGACGCTCACCCATCCCGTACCTGACCGTTGCTTAACCAAGTGATTGATTCCAATCACTCGATTCGCCTAGGCCACGAGCGCCTCCTAGTGGGTGTCAAATGGCTGATGATGATCAAACTTTCGTAAGCACTACACTTGGTTGGGCTGGTCGGGCTGTTCCGAAGAAAAATCAAGAAAATTCGGATTAAAATAAATAAGAGAAAGCATCATTTACATCCGGGGGCGACGAAATAAGCGTGCTGACGGCTAGTGGTAGCCTAAATTCGATGCATCGTGTTTTTATAATACGAGACCGAAAAAGTTAAAATTAATTAATGAAGTGTGAATGTGTTGCCTTCTCGGTGTGTAAGTGTATGTGTACGTACGAGTGTGAGAGGGTGAGTGTGAATTTATAAGAATAAGAATATTTATTGTGAGCATAGACATGTGTTAGGGTTCTAACCTAACTGGATTTAAAATGAGTGGACTGTATATTCACTGGTAAAATATAATATAATGGTCCGAAAATATAAAAAATAACATATAAGGGCAACGACCTAACAGTAGCGTAGTCCAAGCGAGAGAGAACTCCGGAGCCGTTGGCGTTGGTGCGGTGACGTCGGCAGCGCGTGCGGCGGTGCGTGGGGCTTTAGCCAATCATCGCCCAGCAGCCGCGCATCTCAACTAACGGTGTCTCCGACACATGGGTTACACAATCAACAAGGGTTACACTTTATAGGTGGATAGACTATAGAAAACGGAAACAAAATGCTGACAAGCCAGAGCCCTTACCAACAATATCGAAGCGCCTCACACACAGCTTGCTGCGTCTGAGGAGAATCGATCTTTGTAGCGGGTTCGTCCACTCGGAACACAGAAACAGATCACAGTCGCAACGGATCACATCAAACCAAGCAAAATATTCCACTCGGATCATGTGAATTGAATAGACTAGGTACATTTTTGATTAGATTTTTTCCATCGGATCACGCCATTAATCTTAGTAGGAAGGTTACGGTAATAATCATGCATAAGAACGTTGATTTTTGTGATTCTTGACGGTGATTTTAAATAAATAATACAAAAGTTATTCTAAGAAAATGTATTGTATTTTATTTATTAAAAATATCGATTAACTTCCTCTCAAGATTAATGGTGTGATCCGAATCGAAAAAATCTAACAGAAAATGTACTCCATTCGGATCACATGATCCGAGTAGAATATTTTGCTTGGTTTCATGTGATCCGTTGCGACTGTGACCCGTTTCTGTGATCCGAGTGGACGTACCCTTTTTAGCACTATGACTGGCCACTGCCCACTGAATAAACACTTTCACACTATGTGACTGACCGACAGCCCGTTATGCCGAGGAGGCCTCAAGGAAGACGAAACACCCACCCACTTGACCATTCACTGTGAGAGCGTGGATGTGCAACGGACATCGACGATGGTAAAGCTGTGATGGCCGGGGAGCTGGGATGCCAGCGGTAACATTGTTGCACTGCTGGCCTTTTGGAAAGAAATTGGCTGGCTGGAGTGACCTCACAGCCCTGCTACGTACAATGGCCCAACTATGAGGCTGTGGCGAGCACATGTTGTCAACTCCGCGCGCGCACTACAAACTCCAATATTCCTGCATCGCGCAATCAAAGTGTTTCAATGACACACCATAAATATAACGTCAGACTAACAATTGTTGGACCGGCCGTCCCCAGGCATACGATCTGCCTGGCGGGAAATTTCCCTTTACAGTGGAAGGGCACGATCACCTGCTCTTCCCTATAGTGGTGACCCCGATGTGATCATTGTCAACCTTCCTTCGCTCTCGCAGCACTCCACATACATTAGTCTCATAGCAAGGCTAGCAATCTTCCCTCTCACTTCATCAGTATAAGGCTAAGTGCGGAAACCACAGGACAAATTAACTAACTAGGTAGACAGATAGATTAACAAACATGCTTACCTCATCCTTTATACTGTTCCAGTCATCGCTCTTCATGCCCAAGTTGACTTCAGCAACATCGCCTGCTATTGCAAACACCCGACTGCGAAATTCTGGTTCAATTTTCCGTAATTCCGAGAAAACCTATAAAAAAATCTCTTTTAAAAAGCATGCCATTTATGTAAATAATTTAAAAAAAAGACAGAAATCGTAAATTTATTCTATCGTCAATATTTATTAAGAACGCTGACCCAGCGAACTTCGTACTGCCTAACAGTCGAATCTTTTCTTTTTTTTTCCAATTAGCTCTGTTGGGAGAGCGCTGGCACGGTTAGCCAGAGGATGCGGGTTCGAGTCCCAGCATGGGTGGAATTTTGAGCCTCTAAATAGGTTTTTTAAACGGAGGGTTCACAGTTTGCTACTTTTGCGCTCAATCTACGCAATTTGCAGCGTTACGCGCGCTCTCTACCGACGACGTTGGGGGCGAACAGTTTGCCTACTGGGGACGCAGCCTGATTGCATGATGAAGCAGCCTTTAAACCGTGACCTACCGGATCTTTCCACTGCTCCTCCAGACGTTCCAACGGTGTCCTGCCTTTTTTGCTTCTTATCAGCAGATACACCTTTCGAATGCCACGGCAAGACCTGTGAATCAATCAATGGAAACTACAACCATACATACATACATACACACATACATACATACATACATACATACATACATACATACATACATACATACATACATACATACATACATACATACATACATACATACATACATACATACATACATACATACATAACCTCACGCCTGTATCCCAGAGGGGAAGCAGAGACTGCCACTTGCCACGATCCTGACAGATCACCTTCGCTTCATCAACGTTCATAAGTCGTTGCATGCACGCACGCCGGAAAACTCAATGGAAAACTCTTGCAAAAAATATGTTTTAATTAACTGTGCCCCGCGGTTTATCGATCTTCCCATGGGAATAAGATATTTTCCCGCAGTAAAACGTAGCCTATGTGTTAAACCAGGGTGTCAGCTAACTTCGAAACAAAGTTTATTAAAAATTGCTCCAGCCGTTTAGACGTGAAGAAGTAACAAAACTTTGCACTCACAAACTTTCGCCTTTATAATATTAGTGTGGTTGTCACAAACGGCTTAGCGTTCCTTGCGAAGCATGGAAGCGCTCGGATAAAATGCCACTAGCGTTAGTCACGAGACCCAGTCTGCACCTGACCGCGCCCGTTGTTGCTTAACTCAAGTGGTTGATTCTAATCACTCGGTTTGGCTAGGCCACAAGCGCTTCCGTTAAGTTATTTATCTTATTATTCAGGCTATCTTAGTCCACTGCTTGACATAGCCCTCCCCTAATGAGCGCAATAGCACACTGTCTTCAGATTGCCGAATCCAGCAACTGTCTGCAGTTTTTCGCAGATCGTCATCCCGCCTGGTCGGAGGGCGTCCTACACTACGTTTGCCCAGTCGCGGTCTCCACTCAAGAACACGTTTACTCCAACGGTTGTCGGTTCTTCGCGGTATGGCCAGCCCGCTGCCACTTCAGCTCGCTAATTCTCTGAGCTATGTCGATAACTTTGTTTCTCTGACTGAAGCATTCGTTACGAATCCTATCCTTCAGAGAAACTTCGATCGTAACTCTTTCCATAGCTCGCTGAGCGACTTTGAATCGGTGGACCAACCCGTTTGTTATTTAGTTCTTTTTCACTGATTTGTAATTTTGTTAATTCCTACTTACCTCAATAGTTTCTCCAATAGTTGCTTGCCAACAAATCCTGTGCCTCCAGTGATGAAAATCACAGATCCTTTGAACAAAGTTTGTATCTCGGACTCGCCGGACTGCTCTGCTTGGCGTATTCTTAGAAACCGTTCCTGCCCTTTGTGCAGCATCGCTTTGATTGGATCGTTAGCCATCTTGGAGTCTGGAAACTTGTCACTGTTAAACTTGAACTTGATTTTGCGACGATACATTCACAAATGAACGTTAAACGTTGTATTTAAATTCTATTTGTATTATTCAGTTAACCCAAGTTATGTAATAAATCACTCCTATATTGTATCATTTACTGGCACTACCCCTTCCACTGTCCGCATTATCGTGGGTTAGCTGGAATAAAATACTATCTAGTATTAAGCTCGCCTTTGTACAAATTTGTTTTTAGTGCAATAAAGAATTTTCATTCCTTCATTATTAACGGTTTGAGTTACGGTTAAGATTTTAAAGGAGAAAGAAACAACTGAAACTTTCGCAGCACTACACATTATTCATAAACCTGGTCGGAATCAAGAATTAATTCTAAATCTGGATTTAAGTTAATAAAAAATAGATTAAAAGCAAACTAAACAAAAATATATTTCACGATTCACTATCACGAGCACTACACATTATTCATAAACCTAGTCGGAATTAAGAATTAATTAAAAATCCGGATTTAAGTTAGTAAAAAATAGATTAAAAGCAAACTAAACAAAAATATATTTCACGATTCACTATCACGACCACTACACATTATTCATAAACCTGGTCGGAATCAAGAATTAATTAAAAATCCGGATTTGAGTTACTAAAAAATAGATTAAAAGCAAACTAAACAAAAATATATTTCACGATTCACGATCACGAGCACTACACATTATTCATAATCTTGATCGGAATCAAGAATTATTTTAAAATCCGGAATTAAGTTAATAAAAATTATATTAAGCAAACTAAACAAAATTATATATTTCACGATTTACGATCATGAGCACTACACATTATTCATAAACTTGGTCGGAATCAACAACTAATTCCAAATCCGGAATTAAGCTAATAATAAATATATCAAAAGCAAACTGAACAAAACTTGATCCTATTTAAGATAAGATAAGAATATTCTTTATTGTACACCAGGAAAAAACAAACAAACAAAACATAATTACATAAGGCGTGACTCACTACGAATTGAGACGCACAACACTTAAATAATTTAAGTGTCAGATCAATTTCAGACATTAATAATTATTAATAATGTCTGAAATTGATCTGTAAATTAAGTACAAAACAAACTTTATTGTCAAAATACAGGACCACCTAGTTTGGCAATTAGTTGAATTAGCCTTTAAGTGATTTTTGCAAGGCCCTCAAGGCTTATAACACCCCACCTGAATGTTGCTCTTTATGGTGAGAAATAAACTTGAATATTGGACTAACTTACCTAAGTGAAGTCCAATTGTAATTTTATGAACGTTGATCTGAAATATAATTGATTGAAAGTGTAGTGTTCTCGTTCGCTACTCTATGGCATCGCGGTTTTATTTAGAGCATTTAAAAAAGAAACTGTTTGGTCTATGATCATGCTATCCCCGCTGTCACTAATTTAGAGTTGAGCCCCTTGACCCAGGAGGGTACCCATTATGCCTGGGAATCAGGGTGTTAGCTGATTTTGGGCTGGGTGGGTGATCAATTATATTTCAGATCAACGTTCATAAAATTACAATTGGACTTCACTTAGGTAAGTTAGTCCAATATTCAATTTTATTTCACGTTGATCTGAAATATAATTGATTGAAAGTGTAGATGTTTAGAGTCAACTGCATAATGGGTAGGTACTTGTGTTGCAGGATAGAAGATAGTATTGGATAAAAAATTGTCTTATGTTATAGAGCATTTATTAATATTAAACTGATAAATTCTAAAATATTCTATGACTTTTATATTAATCAACATAGTTCAAACATAATTATCCTTAATTATTATTGGCATAGTTCAATAGTTGTAAGTAGTTGTAACCATGCTATGATATTATAATACGCTCAATCCCTGAAGGGGTGGGCAGAGGTATACCACAATCATATTATTTGCTTAATGCTTTAGTTTTAATCATATGTAGGTACATTGTATACTTGTTAACGTGCCAGATGTTATTGCACATGTTTTATGTTTTAATGGGTTACATATTGTCGAAAATCGATTGTACAAAATCATTATTGTCATTATTGCCCTGAATAGGTAAGTTATAGAACTTTGCAAAGGTCGACGACTCGTCTGACCAGCCAGCTGTTTTTCTGATTACATCCAGGGACACTCCTGCCTTTCTAGCTGCTGAGGTTGCGGAGTGACGTGTGCTGTGGGATGTATACTTGCTCGTATCAATGCCACTGTTAGCTAGGGTACATTTTATCCATCTACTGATGGTCTGTTTGGATGCTTGATGATGGGGCTTTTTGAAGGTGATCAAAAGGTATTTTTCATCCCCTCTAATGGAAGCTGTATTTTGAATGTAATCTTTAAGTGTGCTGGCTGGGCATATGCTGGGTTCATTATTGTAAAATGGTAGGTGCAAAATAGTTTGCCTTTTGGTGCTTATGGACGTTTTTAATAGGTCTCTAATAGTAATAGTAATCTTATTATCAAGTATTGATATGTCTTCTAGTTTTATAAATGATAATGTCTGTACCCGCTGAGCAGTTGCTAAGGCCAATAAAGTTACTAGTTTTTTGGTCAGCATCTCCAAATTTAGTTCAAAATTCTGAGGTAGTTTAGATAGATAATTCAGTACAGTGGATGGGTTCCACACTTCATTATATCGTGGCAAGGCAGGCTTCAGTCTAAAAACACCTTTCAAAAATCGTTTAATTCTGTCATCTGTGCCAACTTTCTCCCCCATAAGCAGAGCTAGTGCCGATCTATGGCAGTTCAGGGTATTGTAACCAGCTCCACTTTCAAATTTTTCTGTCAAAAATTGTACGATAAAAGGAACAGAGGTTAAGAGAGAATCTAGATTGTGTGTGTTACAGAAGTTCCACCAGCTTTTATAGGTAGTATTATATTGTTTCATTGTACCTGGTGAGATGGATGCTAGCATGATATTTAGTGAGCTTTCTGGCAAACCTCGGCTTCTGAATGCACGCCGCAGAATATGCTTGCTGCCAGGGTAAGGTGCTTGCTCAGCGGGTGTTCTGTCCTAAGGGGAGATATAAGAAGGTCATCACTAGGTTCAAATATTATTGGTTTGGTTGTCATCAAGCCCATCGCCAAGGGATACCAGGGTTGTGACTCCCAGACTGGATATACAAGTATGCCTTTGGCTTTATCACTTCTTATTTTTTGTAGGCACTTAGTCATTAGGGAGAATGGTGGGAAGGCATAAAAAAAGGACTTTCCCCAGTGGAGTGTAAAGGCATCAATGTTGAATGCATAGGGGTCCCTCTTCCATGACACATACATATCACATTTTGTATTGATTCTGGATGCAAATAGGTCAATATGTGGAGAGCCAAAGCGTTCTTTTATTATACTGAAAACGCTGTCATTCAGTTCCCATTCTGTATCTATGTTTGTATTACGAGATTCCTCATCAGCATACACATTGTCTTTTGACTTAATATATGAGGCATAGATGTTATTACCTCGTTTCTCACACCATGTCCAAATCTCTCTGGCGATGTTGTTTAGGTGTGGGAATTGAACACTGCCCATTTTATTGACACATGCAATGGCGGTAGTGTTGTCGATCCTCAGCAGTATGTCGCAGTGGTTGTGTGATTTTGCAAAGCACTTAAGTCCAAACAAAGCAGCTAAAAGTTCTAGTTGGTTAATGTGAAGTTCCTGTTCCGACAGCGACCATAGGCCGCCAACACTTTCGCCGTTGCAGTGTATTCCCCATCCCGTGAGTGATGCATCGGAGAATATTTCTAGAATGAATGGTTTTAGTGTAATGCTCCTTGTTGAGTTTATGTTGCTTAACCACCACTTCAACTCAGGTAAGATGTCAGTGGATATTTTCATGACGGCATTGTAGTTGTCTCTATTTTGTAACAAAGCCAAGAATCTCTGCCTTTCCATGATTTTGATATGTACTGGACCATAGGGTACTGCAGGACAAGCTGCAACTAAAGTACCTAGCAGCTTAGCAAAATCTCTTATCTTGCAATGTTTATGTTTCATAAATTTTGATAATAGAGCTGTAATGGAGTCCTTTTTTTCTCGTGGTAGCTCGAGAGTCATTGTATGGGAGTTAATAATAAATCCAAGGAACTTACAAGCTGTTCTCGGAACTAATGTACTTTTTTCAAAGTTTACTATTAGACCTAGGCATTTAAAAATTTGTAAGGTAGCATCCCTATTAGCAATACATTCCTCTAGTGTACGACCAATACATAGGTAGTCATCAAGATATATGGTTGACAAGAAACCTTGTCTCCGGAGGCAGCTAACCACAGGCTTTAATAATTTTGTAAATGCACTAGGGGCTGTACAAAGACCATAAGGTAGGGCTGTGAATTGGTAAAGAGTATTTTCAAATTGAAAACGGAGAAATTGTCTATGTTCTGTGGCTACTGGCACTAGAAAATAGGATTCTTTTAAGTCAATGGAACACATGTAGAAGTCTTTATCAATTATTTTTATAGCTGTTCTGATGTCCTCCATCTTGAAATGTTCTAGTTTAACAAATTTGTTAAGAGGTTTCAAATTAAGAATAAATCTGAACTTTCCATTGGGTTTTGGTCTAAGAAATATCTTTGAAATAAATTCACCTTTATTGTGATTACATGGTTGTACGGCCCCTAGTTCTAATAGGTTAATGATGGCTAGCTTTATATTACAGGAGTCAGTATTAAGAATATTGTTCTTGGGAATGGTATTTTGTACAGGCACGTTGAGAAACGGTATGTGGTAGCCTCTAACCCACTGTAGTAGTACAGGGTCTTTGGTGAGTAGTTCCCAGCAGGAACTGTAGTTAGATATGTTGCCTGCATGTACCTGTATGTCTAACGCCTGCTGTGGGCACCTCGTGCTGCATACTTCCCAGCCGGCCGGCGCGGCTGGTTGGGGCTCGGCCGGTACGGCGGTGGCTGTGACGGGCGGTTCCTGGGTCCGCCTCGAGGTGCCGTCGATCTGGGTTGCTGGCGAGGATGAGTTGGAGGCGGACCATATCGGTTTCCCGGAGTCTTCTTAGTGACAGTTTTGTTGACCATAGGTTTGGGAAGGGTTTTCCTTATCTGGGAGGAGGACTTTTTAAGTTCTTGGTTTGTCCTTATTTTAGTCGCTAGATCAGTCCCAAAAAGTTGTTCATCTCTGTGGACTTTTTCTGTTAGACTATTGAAGTCTTTGTCCAGCAGTGGTGTTATCAACACCCTTCTTGTCCTCGTATTTTGGGCGTGCAAATCGTTAAGTAGTTTGGCTGCATCGCTTAACTTCGCCACTGTTTCCACAATGTTTATTTTGGATTTTATTAGGTCAGACATGACCTGTCCCAATATGGCTGTGGCTGTCCCTAGTTGGTGTTGAGCTGCTTCTATGGATCTGTCCCTTATTTTAGAGCTTTCTGTCATGACAGCCTTGACTTCGGCGTTTAAAGTAGGGGCCTCTAACAGTTGGCAGTTTTCAGGAAACTTATATTTTTTTATAATACATTCCTTTTCTTCTTTAGCCAGTCCGTCTGTTATGATGTGGTTCCATCTTCTGGCAATATCGGGGAGGATTTCCCCCTCAAATTTTTTCTGATCCGTGTATTCTAACCCGAGGGCCTCGCGGAATGGGTCTGTGATTTCTGGGCTTACAAGGTCCACTACTGGATACATCTCTGGTATTTGATCCATGTTCTCTTCAGATTCTCTCTGTTCTACACCTGGAAATAACATTCAAGCACATTTTAATGGATCGCATAGATCTGTTAAAATATTTTTGTTGTATGCCTGATACGCCATAAGAGGGCCAAGGGTTGAAACTGTGGTATCTCGTACCCAGTTCAATGTAAGTGCTATTAGTACACGTGTTAGTTGTCGTGGCGTGAGTATCTCGTACCAAATCGAAGCTATGGTATCTCGTACCAAATCGAAGCTATGGTATCACGTACCAAATCGAAGCTATGGTATCTCGTACCAAGTTCGATCTTCGAGCTAGAGGTATCTCGTACCGGCTCGGTGTGCACATGTGAAGTGCAATGTTTTTTGCAGCCCTTCGTATCAAATCATAACATAGATATCTCGTATCAAGTCTGATCATCGAGTTAAGGTATCTCGTACCGGCTCAATAACTGTCTTGAACAGTTCTTGTAGGTTATTTACGTGGCATTTTTCACCTGTAAGTTGTGCGTAGGTACCTACCTATTGAGGAAAAAATAAAGAGGTTAGGTCCCGTGCATTTTACCTTTTCCATCAGAAGGGTCCGCTGATGGTGGTGAAGCAGAGTCCCATCGTGGGCGTGAGCACGAGGGGCTTCTGCTGCGGCTCCGACTGTTGCCGCGCCTTTTCCGGTTCAAGCGTTCAAGGTGCTTCTTGTATTTTTCGATTTTCTTTAACAGTTTCTTGTCGCTGGGCATTTTGCGGATTACACGATGTTATTGTGCTGTATTTGTAAACTTATTTTTCGGAAAAAATAGGAAAATTGCGTAAAACGACGCAAAAACGCACGATGCCGCAAGATCGCGAAAAAAAAGTGACAGCGGGGATAGCATGATCATAGACCAAACAGTTTCTTTTTTAAATGCTCTAAATAAAACCGCGATGCCATAGAGTAGCGAACGAGAACACTACACTTTCAATCAATTATATTTCAGATCAACGTGAAATAAAATTCTACTTTATTTCACTTTACTTTAATTATTATTATTATTTAATTAGCACCATGGAGACGTAATATTTAAAACACGTTTTTGCAGAAAGTTGACAACACACAAGCTTGTAGTAACAATTTTTCTAGACTTTTAGTCCGGATTTACTTACGGGTGTTGTTATATCGGAAAAGTCCGACCAGGTTTTTAGTTCAAAAACAATTTTTCTATCAATCTATCTATCGAATCTAAAACATACACCCATTAACCTTTAATTGTTTTTCGCTAAAACGACCGTTTTAAGTAGACACTTTAAAATCTTATCTTCTCAGCGCTAGGATCTAGACTGTAGGCATTAAGATTAAGAAGATTGGGTGGGTGGAATTTTTAGCCTCTAAATAGGTTTTTAAAATATTAATACCTCACTACATATATAGAATTAATATACTTTAATATAATCACTTGTTTGTATAATGTTCCTTGGCATTTTCAGCACTTTTACTTTGTTTTGCTTTGTAAAATATATTTTCTAATATAGAGCAACCTCTGGAAGCATTACTTATATGAAAGATTTTTAGCCTCCAGAACAAGAAAACTTCTTTTTTTTTACTATGAAAAAAAAAATAACCAGTTAAAAAGAACACTTTTCGCAAATAAAATTATGGGATATATTTTATGCCGCTTGTCGGCACCGGATGGCTGTTTAACAAATAATTACGCACCCTGTTATAATAATATACGACAAAAGCAAGTGAACTGTATTGCACTCCAGAGTCACTGAATGCCGATGGCCTTGTTATATTGTGACTATTCATAATTTCCTTTTTATATCCGCAACCTTATGCATAATCAATGTACGCAGAAGTTCTGTTATTGCTTATCATGTATTGTTTATCATGCCGTTTTTATACGGGGTGTTAAATGTTACTACGACATAGCATGTCGTAGCTACATTCGATTTCGAAGTCACCCTGTATGTTATACAGAGTGTTAGTATTATTAACAACAACAACATAACAACATTTACATACAGGCACATAGATAGATAAATAGATAGATAGATAGGCAGGTAGGTAGGTAGGTAGGTAGGTAGGTAGGTAGGTAGGTAGGTAGGTAGGTAGGTAGATAGAGAACACTTTATTGTAAATAAAAATGGAAATTACACAGATATTCCTTAACCTAAGAGTACAGACGGCGGCCTCATCACTAAAAGTGATCTCTTCCAGACAACCTTTGGATGAACTGGACATACATTAGAGAAGGAAGTAGATGTACAAAAAAAAACAAAGAAAACGATAATATCAGAGGTTCCTATATAAATACATGCCTCATTAACAGTTTGAATAAATACATTGCTTCTGGCCCCACACTAGGATACCCTGTGTCGTGGGAACCAGAAATAACGACATCACCAATATGTAAACATCCAACACCTGGGGTTTTTTTTGTCCTCAGCCGGGGTTTGAACCCGGAACCTCTTGCATGGCAGGCAGATGCGCCACCGCTATGCCACAGAGGTCGTCATTCATATTATACAGAGTGACTGTGTATTGTACAGAGATTGTATTGTACAGTGAGTGTATGTTATACAAAGTGACTTCGAACTCATTCGTTGCTTTGTAAGTGGGCATTGTAACCATAATTTAGAATTACAAGCATAATATATGCACGAAATTTTGAAAAATATGACGCGCCGAAATCGTGGGGCACGGCAGTTCTGGGGCAGGGCCCCCGCCAAGTACCATCCTTTACTGGAACCATTTCGCCGCATTTTCAGGCCCCTATTTGAGACCCTCTGGATAAGACCAGAACGCAGAAATTTTCGTCATCCAGTAAGCTATAATCACGAACCAAAAATCCAAAATTTCAAGTCTGTAGGTCATTTTGTTCCGAAGTTAAGCGACAGCAAAGTTTCGCATTTATGACACTCACTCACTCATGATCATCGAAATAGAACTAGTATTCCCATAAACTCAGAGAGCTGAATGGCCAAATAAAGGAAAATCTATAAAAACTAGGAAAATCGAAGATATTAACTACCCTGACAGAACACACAACACAAGAGCTCCTCAATATTATTATTTATTTTATTATTTCGCTCAAAATTTTAGATAAAATGCTAGATGGCGCTGACTGTTTTTTAAAACGCGCTTACGTTTGTTTTATCCGATAACCTTATATGGCGAAGTGGCAAAAAAAGAATTAGCGATATAGGTTCAGCTGCTCTCGAGATTTGAGCTTACCAACACATTCAGCGATTCATTTTTAAATTATTATTATAGAAGATAAAACGCTTTATAACATCGGAACCTCTTGCATGATAGGCAGATGCGCTACCGTTGCGTCTAGGAGTGGGTCGTTGTCCGATATTTCGACGACGAAACGCAACCGTTTTTTCTGGAACGAAAACAGGTCCTCGAAACGGTCCTCGTTCGCAACTGGTTTCATTGTATGCGAACGAGCAAGTCGCAGAGGACGGTCAAACGAGTGCGAACGAGACGAAATCACGAAACATCGGAAAAAATAAGTTGTTTTACACGATATTCGACTGTATATTCATAGACATACAGATTACTTTATTGTATCACAGACCAAAACGAACGGAACGAGCAAGGAGCCGACGACGACGTCGCAATGATCTCATTACGTTCTAGGCTCTATTAATATAGCACTAAAGGACATATCCGCGTCAAATAATCTAAGGACTGGTCTCGCGACGAACGAACGCTGGCACTGCTTTAGAGTCTCTGGCACTGCTTTATAATGAAACGTAAAACGGTCCTATCGTCGCGGAACACAAAACGGTCTTATAAAACGGTTCGTCTTTGCAACGATCACTCCTAGTTGCGTCACGGAGGTCGACTGACTGGAAATTAAAATGACACAGGTATTTCTTAAGTATTTCAATTTACGTAGGTAAATACGTAAGCAAATAAAACTTAAATAACACTAATATAACGTCATTTAAAAACATAGTAGAAAATATTTTTGAACGCACCCACTTCTATGAAATTGTACTCACAGTTTTGAACCAAAGGTTCTCGAATATTTACAAAACATAAATTATTATTAGTAAAACTTTTTGTTGCACATAAGTATAGTTCCTTCCTGCCTTCCTGCGATGCAGGAAGAGAGCCGCGCCTCAGCAGTGGGGACATACAGAGGTTGATATAGAAGTACAGTTTACATTGGCAAAGCGGCAGACTAAATGCTACAAGCATTTTCTACCAGTCGACCGCAGGAGGTGCACGAAAATAGTAAAACATTTTCATCTATTTCATTTATATTTTATTGACACAACTGAGAAGTACTAAGTAAATAAAAAAGTCAGTGAGGGTCTATTTATATTTATGTTGCAGGCAATTTGTGTTATTCCGCGTTTTGCAAACGGCGTCGTCCGTTTATAAACGCTCGCTGTTTTGAAATATGCCGAATGGAAGATGTAAATAGTCTTGTCACTATTATATAATATTATTATGCCACATCATTTCAAAGACAGTTCGATCGCCGCTTGCAAAATGACGTGGCAAATTGAAGTATTTATGTAGTTAATTTTTTTACCACGCACGGTGCTGCCAATCAAAACAAGACAAATAGCGTCGAGTAGTGGGTGTGCAACACAGAAAAATAATGAAAATCTTTTCAAATAGAAGTATTTCATTATAAGTTACTTCTACTTGAAAATGTACCTGATTGCTAAAGTAAATCTGATTTGTCAAACTTTTCCTATCATAGCCACCCTATTATAACAAACTACGTCAAAATTTTAAAACAGCGAACGTTTATAAACAGACGACGTCGTTTGTAAAATGCGGAATAATACAAATTGCCTGCGACATTAAAACAGGATTTATTAAAGCTATCCATCAGTCGATTAACCCACAGATTGACAACCGTCTTCGATTACCATCGGGCGTGACTGGGGTCAAGTGTCAACCTTTCTTACTGAAAAAATAAATAAACAAGTAGGAAGTATGGCCTACGCAATGTTCATTAGATTGTCTTGACCAATACAGGGTGACTTTGAATTATGAAATAAATCGATAAATTTTAAGGGCACATTTGGGGGAAGCGCTCGTGGCCTAGTGGAACTGAGTGACTAGAATCCACCACTCGGGTGAAGCAACAACAGGCGCGGTCAGGTAACATAACAAAACATTTACATACAAGCACATATATTGCTTCTGGCCCCACACTAGGAAACCCTGTGTTGTGGGAACCAGAAACAACGACATCACAAACATATAAACATCCAAGACCTGGGCATTTTTTTTTGTCCTCAGCCGGGATTCGAACCCGGGACCTCTTGCATGGTAGGTAGACGCGCTACCGCTACGCCACAAGGTCGTCGAGGTGTTGTCGAGGGTCAGAGGTGTTGGAATGGTGCCCATCCCGTGACTACCGCTAGTGTCATTTTTCCGAACGCTTCTGTGCTTCGCAGTATACGCTGAGACGTTGGTGCCGGCTGTCATGTAATGGCAGTCGTCGAGCCATGTCAGAGTATTTATGGGCGGCTTAATAACTTCTGACAGTAAGACCCGCCACAGTTTTACAATCCTCCACCAACCCGGACTTGGCCCCCGTGGTGAAGAATGCCTTAACCTTCCTGCAGAAAGAGACCCGCGCCCCAGCAGTGGGACATACAAATGGACGATATCGGCGAAGGGGACATTCTAACTACGATTTAGAAACATAATATGACGTCAGTTTATTTTAATTTCTTATGTTATCCAAAATTATTACCCTCCAAAATTATAAAACTGTTGGAGTAAACGTGTTCTTGAGTGAAGACCGAGTCGCGGTCTTCACGAAAAGCAAAGCACGAAAGCGTTTGGAAAAAATGCCACTAGCGGTAGTCACGGGACAGTCACCCATACAGCAACTGACTGATTGATTCCAATTAGTCGGTCCGATGGGCTGGCCATAATTATCTCGCGAAGAACCGACAACCGTTGGAATAAACGTGTTCTCGAGTGGATACCGCGACTCGGCAAACGTAGTGTAGGTAGGACGCCCTTCGACCAGGTAGGGTGACGATCTGCGAAAAACTGCCGGCAGATGCTGTATGCGGCAAGCTGAAGACAGGGCGCTATGGCGCTCATTAGGGGAGGGCTATATCCAGCAGTGGACTACATAATATAGCCTGAAGAAGAAGAAAAAGAAAATTATAAAAATTGTGCAATTGCTAAGTCAATTGTTCTTTCAATAATCTAAGCATATCAGAGTGCAGACTCTTATATATTTAACATAATTCGAAAACCTTTGTCCACGTCATGGTTCTTCCTACCAATTAGAATATTGATTCACGATTTCAAAGGTCATCAGGTCGTCACGTTCCACATCAATTGTACTTTAGATTTCACAAAGAATACACACATAGCACACACACACTCACATACCATACACGCACACACCACACACACACTCGAAACACACTCACACACACTTACATAAATACAGACAGACATGCATTATACACCTTGTTGGTTTATTTATTGATAATTAAGTAAGTGATTGCATTAAGAATAATTTTAATTTCTTTTCGGTACCTAAATTTTGCAAAAATTTAGTTTTATAGTTATTTCATAAAAACCTATTTAGAGGCTAAAAATTCCACCCATGCCGGGATTCGAACCCGCGACCTCTGGCTATCCGTGCCAGTTATTTCATAGTTCTTTTTAAACTTTTGTTGAAAAGTAATATCGAACTGTATACTACTTCGTAGGTACTATAAGAGATTGTTTTTTTCCCCAATGGTAGGTCGAAAAAGCTAGGACTTTCCGTAATACAGGTTTTTAACCCTTTTATAAATTGTGAAATTTTATAATAAATTTGATACCCATATGTACTAATGACTTTGCTTTCTAAGTTATATTTGTGAAGTTACCATAGCAATACCAACCGCTAACGGCAAAGGAAAACAGCGTAAGGAAACCTGAGTGTCTGACGCGTGAGCGCTGGAAATTGCCAATCTGCTTTGATAAAATAAGCCCCACTGCAGGGCACAGGCTTCACAAGGGAGAGAGTATATTATGGGCTTATTTACTTCGCGTGCCCACCGTATTGGCAATTTGAAGCGCTGAGGTATGTGAACACCTGGACACCTTAAATAATTTATTATTTTTCATTAGCACACATAAGGAATAAGAAAATAAAAATACTGTTTACAGTAACTTCTATTTTTATTGTAAGACAGAACTAAAGACATTTGTTGAACACATCACAGTAAAAAAGGCATACCGCTTGCTTTTTGCCTTTTAGTTACATGCAAGAAAAACCAAAACAATTCACATAAAACAACATAGGACAGGGCAAAATACCACTAGCGGTGTGGATGGTCACCCATCCAACGCTTGACCGCGCCTGTTGTTCTTAAGCCAAGTGATTCGTTCCAATCAATCTGTTCCGCTAGGCCACGAGCGCTTTCAAAATAATTAACGTACAGGAAAATCACCACTTTTGGCATCTAACTCGCGCGACTTGACTCGTACAGTACTACACATCATAAAAGTCCCTTCGGGAATCTACGTTCGCGCAGACTAGGAAGAAGTGTAACGAAAGTACCCGAAGCTATAAGTACATTCAACATGATATTTAACCGATACGGTTAAGGTGCACAATTGATTGCCGCAGTAGCGCTACCTATTTCGCTCACACTAATATTGCTAAACTAAAAGTCACCTGCATCGATGACGTTGAATCAACCAATAGCAACAAAGGCGCGCGGCCTGCCATAAAATGAAACTATCTGATTGGTCGATCAACTTGCCCCGCACATCCAAAATTTGGTCATCTGCGCAGGTACATCCGCGAGACTTATCTATTGTGTAGCACTGTACCCAGGTAGCTAATTAAGTTTGTGGTTTCTTATATGTATTAAGCTTGCCTGAATCGTGGTCCAAAAAATGTATTAAGTACACTTTGACGACCACTGTGGCGTAGCGTTGGCGCATCTGCCTACCATGCAAGAGGTCCCGGGTTCAAACCCCGGCTGGGGACAAAAAAAAAACCCCAGGTCATAGTGTGGGGCCAGAAGCAATCTATGAGCCTGTATGTAAATGTTTATGTATTCCAAAAAGGCTACATACTATACTTACATACATAAAGGATTATTTAGATGACAATGATGTCTGGAATTAAAGCCAGTACATTGCATGAGTTCTATGTTCTATAATAATTATTTAGGTACACTCTGTTAATTTCGGACTTTAAAACGACTAAGTTTGGAGTTATTTGTCCATTTTTTCTCCGAAATGATCTAGATTTTGAAATGGACACCTACTTTGACTTGTAACATTCATTAAGCCGCAGTTTCTGCGCTACTTTGAATAAAACCTTTTCATTTCGATTTATTAAATAATCACATAACATCATAGCACACTAATTTATAAAAGTGAAAGTTTGTGAGTGTGTATGTTTGTAACTTCTTCACGTCTAAACGGCTGGAGCGATTTAAATAACATTTGTTATGGAGTTTGCTGACACCCTGGATTAGCACATAGGCAACGTATTACTGCGGGAAAATATCATTCACTGTTAATACACAATTTATTTTCCCTAACAAACCGCGGGGCACAGTTAGTTATACATAAAAAGGAAATTACACAGATTTAAAAACCTATTTAGAGGCTAAAATTCCACCCATGCCAGGATTCGAACCCGTGACCTCTGGCTATCCGTGCCAGCGCTCTTTCCAACTAAGCTAATAGGCGACTCACCTTACTCTCTTTACAATATTCCCTGTATTACGTAAATTACACAGATGTTTCTAAACATTCCTCAGAGAAGAGACCCGTGCCCCTCGGTGGGGACATAATGAGTTGATGAGGATATCTTAACCTAAGAGTACAGACAACGGCCTTATCACTAAAATTGATCTCTCACAACCTTTTAAGCCTGTGGATGGTGGCTCCTACGACACCAGTATAAACGTAAACAGACAAACTATCTCAAAGAACCCGCGCAAAATATAGAAGACACACAACAAGTACAGCACGCAGATTACGTAATGGGCCATTTTCAGCCACATCTGCTTCCTGATGGCCGACTCCGTGCCCTTCAGCCCGTCCTTCATCATGTATTTCCTCAGTCCGAGACACCAGGACGTCATGAAGTCGCGAAAGTCTAAGTTAGCCACGTCGAATTGGTAGATGGTCCTGTCCGCCTTCGTCATTTTCTTCTTCAGCTCCACTGTGTTGTCGTCGTGGAAGAGCCAGTCTTTGAGGACGAAGTAGCTGAGGACCTCGTTGACCTTGTAAGCCGTGCAGTAGACCTTGGACAGTCTAGAAAGAGAGACATAAAGAAAAGTTACATTCCCGTGAAATACTCTTTTTGGCAGCGCACTTTTTGAAGCGCTCGAGGCCTAGAACCGAGTGTTTGGAATCCATCATTTGGGTTAAGCCACAACAGGCGCGGTCAGGTACTGGTTGGGTGACCATCTCGTGACTACCGCTAGTGGCATTTTTTCCGTTAAGCCGTTGGTGCCGGCTGCTATCAACCAGCTTGTATGTCCCCACTGCTGGGGCACGGGTCTCTTCCTGCATCGCAGGAAGGTGTTGGTAAGATAGTGGAGGGCCTTACCGTCAGAAGTTATCAAGCCGCCAATAAGGTCTCCGACATAGCTCAATGACTGCCATTAGATGACATCCGACACCAACGGCTTAACGTAACTTGCGAACCCCGGAATATTTTCGGGGCTTAATCGCGTAGTAATTTATTGCTAATTTACTATGTGTACAAGTCGCGAAAGTTTAAAATGTTATAAGTAAAAAGTTTTAATATTTTTATAAATCCCGATTCAATCGTACAGCTGAGACGGATCGAGCGACGCCTTTGAAGCTAAAATTCATCAAGCCATTTAGGGTACAGAGCGTGACGAAGAATTATACATACACATACATACATATATACGAACCAAACACATTCCCCTCCTTTTGGACTCCAACGTATATACGAACCAAACACATAACATAACATTTACATACTAGCACATACATTGCTTTCTGGCCCCACACTAGGATACTCTGTGTCGTGGGAACCAGAAACAACGACATCACAAACATGTAAACATCCAAGACCTGGGGTTTTTTTTTTGTTTCCAGCCGGGATTCGAACCCGGAACCTTTTGCGTAGTAGGCAGACGCGCTACCGCTGCGCCACAGAGGTCGTCGGGTAGTCCACATAGTCGGGTAGGTAATAATAAATTATGTGGTTCAATATCACAGTCACGTATAAGATACCCATTGACATGCCGTATCCACCACGTGTGATACATATCACGCCTCATATCTGCACCGGCGGAGGTAAGTAAATATTTCGCTTTTGCACCCATATATGTGCGTGGAAAGTTTCATAATGAAGACGCTGTCCCAAACTTGTCCCGAAAAACCAACACACTCACATCGGCTTCTTTCCAATAGATGTCAGCACTGCATCCAATATCAAACCCGGTATAAAGTGGAAGAATATTGTGCCCAGGATGTACAATAAACGGTACTGCGTCTTGAAGCCGAAGCAATACCAGACTGCTTTGGGCGACATCAACTTCCTAGCTTCAAAATGCAAGAAGTCATCCAATTCACCTGAAAGGAAGTATAGTCTGTTAGCTTTTAGAATATACCTCGGGCTCTAGGCTTCGGTTTTGGCAAATTTTTGCCGGTCTTCGTACTGATAATCGAGTTCTGATTTCGAAATTAAGTGACATATTATTTCCAATATTTCTATTACACAAATATATCCGATTCCATCCGATAGTTATCAACCCTTGTATGTCCCCACTGCTGGGGCACGGGTCTCTTCCTGCATCGCAGGAAGGTTAGGCCATTCTCCACCACGGGGGCCAAGTCCAGGTTGGTGGAGGATTGTAAGACAGTGGCGGGCCTTACTGTCAGAAGTTATCAAGCCGCTCCAAGGGCTTTTGGCTTAACGACTGCCGTCTTTCGAAGGCAGCCGGCACCAACGCGCTGGGTCAGTTGCACTCTACACACTATTCATCCTTATTTAAAACTTGATCCTTATTTAAAGCCATTACTTCAGCCAGATGTCGCTGCCTGTACGTAATACAGAGAGTATTGTAAAGAGGTTCGAAAGGACACCCATACAACCTGGGGCCTGGCTTTACAAGACTGAGAATTGGCCATTAATTGGATCATTTATAAAGTCTTCGTGAGCCCAATTTTCACGACTATCTGCAATGGCCGGTAAGACCATCAGTAAGACCAGCCACTAGTCTTGAAAGCCTCCACCAATCCGGACTTTGCCCCCGTGATGGAGTATGGCCTATACCTCCTTAGGGAAGAGACCCGTGCCCCTCGGCGGGGACATAATGGGTTGATGGTGATGAGACACGCAGGATACTCACTCCACGTAAATGGATTCCTTTTTCTAGAGCAGGTGTAAATCTTCACGTCCCTCTCGTTACGCTCGTGACGCCGCACGGTGTTCCAGGCGGCGGCAATGGACAGATTGTTGACGTAATCCAGCGGTACCAGGTCCAGCCTCACTGAGCTTCTGGTGTAAAACATGTGTACCACGCCTATACCGGCACCCAATACCACCTGGAAGAAATTTAGAATGCAATACAAATTGTTCACACGCTATTATGCAGTAGGCGAGTAGCCTTATTATTGCAATAAGTTGCACTTATGTTTAATCGGCAATTAATGTAGAATATTATATGTACTTATTTATTTATCTATGTATTATCGTTTGTGTACGTTTATCATAGTTTGTATTGTTCAGCCACCTCCCCCTCGTCTCGAGTCTCTTCAACACCAAAGGTTTGTTGGAAGAAAATGCTTCTTGTATTAAGCACGCCCTTGTACATTTACTCATGTAAATAGTGCAATAAAGAATTAAAATAATAATAATAATGATATTAGTAAATCGATCGGTATCAACCCTTGTATGTCCCCACTGCTGGGGCACGGGTCTTTTCTTGCACCGCAGGATGGTTAGGTTAGAGGATTGTAGGACAGTGGCGAGCCTTACTGTCAAAAGTTATCAAGCCGCCCATAAGGCCCATCGCTGAAATGGTTTAACGACTACCATTACATGACAGCCGGCACCAACGGCTTAACGTGCCTTGCGAAGCACGGAAGCGCTCGGAAAAAATGCCACTGGCGGTAGTCACGGGACGGACACCCATCCTGCACCTGACCGCGCCTGTTGTTGCTTAACTCAAGTGATTGATAGACAGTGGCAGGCAAGATGTATGTCCGCCTGGGACGTACATCGCCCTGGGATGTACATAGCCCTCCCCTAATGAGCACCATAGCAGCCTGTCTTCAGCTGGCCGCATCCAGCACCTGCCTGGATCTGGTCTTTTCGCATATCATCCCACCTAGGCATCTAAAAAATATATACTGTTGCTTCTTCTTATTCAGGCTATTTTATGTAGTCCTCTGCTGGACATAGCCCTCCCCTATTGTGTGCCATAGCGCCCTGTCTTCAGCTTGCCGCATCCAGCATCTGCCGGCAGTTTTTCGCAGATCGTCATCCCACCTGGTCGGAGGGCGTCCTACACTACGTTTGCCGAGTCGCGGTCTCCACTCAAGAACACGTTTACTCCACCGGTTGTCGGTTCTTAGCGATCCACTCCTACCAAAGGTGGTCTGGAAGATATCGCTCTTAGCGGTAACACCGCCAATTGTATAACATTACTTAGATTTAAGAATCATGGTTGTAATATGTTTCTGGTTGTGCAATAAAGTGTTCTCTATCTATCTATCTAGGCGGGCGTCCTACACAGTAAGTCCGACTTATACTACTTAAGTCCTATACCACTACTAATCGCCTGGCGGCGCCCCTGGGATGATACTGAGTGCTTAGTGCGAGTTTGACAGACCCAATCGAATAACTTTACTACCGCGTTAATCGAGCATTGAGTAGTGAGTATGAGTAAGTTAACCGTTCGAACTGGCAAAACGCTGTCACAGTACAGCTCGCACTCGCGTTTATTCGTGTTTTGGCTGGTAAACGTGTTCACTTCTCAGCGTAGACCATTACAACTCGCACTCAGCAATTTTAATTTCCATACTTGTCACTAGGTGGCGCTTCCTCGACGCCATAGAAATATGAGTTTACGTTAACGCGATCGAATAGTTAAAAAACTCGCACTCTGAGATGTCGCAGGGAGTCGCTACGCGCAGTTTGAGAAGCCCTAGGACATGAAGAAGTCTTTATACATTAAACGAGTCAAATCGCGATTATTTATTAGGTAAAACGTAATTACTTTATTTCCCGACGTTTCGGCAGCGTTACAGTTGCCGTGGTCTCGGGTAGACTGAAGTGGCGAGTACAGTCAATTATTGTGGGTAGTCACTATTAATTTTTCGCAGCTGGCCGACACACAACACTCACCACGTCAACGGACCGGTCCGGTGATAAGGCGCGTGACTTGTTACTTAGCACTGGATTCCACATACTTGATAGCTTGAAACCATCCTCTCTGTTGAAATTCTTGTGTTTTTTCAATTTCAATTGCTTCTCGAACGATTCTTCGGTAATACTGTCGATAGGTTGAGAGTTTTAATTGCAATTGCTTCCCGAACGATTCTTCGTTAATACTGTCGGTAGGTTGAGAGTTTTAATTGCAATTGCTTCCCGAACGATTCTTCGGTAATACTGTCGATAGGTTGAGAGTTTTAATTGCAATTGCTTCCCGAACGATTCTTCGGTAATACTGTCGATAGGTTGAGAGTTTTAATTGCAATTGCTTCCCGAACGATTCTTCGGTAGTACTGTCGATAGGTTGAGAGTTTTAATTGCAATTGCTTCTCGAACGATTAATACTGTCGGTAGGTTGAGAGTTTTAATTTCAATTGCTTCCCGAACGATTCTTCGGTAATACTGTCGATAGGTTGAGAGTTTTAATTGCAATTGCTTCTCGAACGATTCTTCGGTAATACTGCCGGTAGGTTGAGAGTTATAATTTCAATTGCTTCCCGAACGATTCTTCGGTAATACTGTCGGTAGGTTGAGAGAACTTTCGGTCGATGTAGTTCGATCCAGTGGTTGATCTACATCGACCGAAAGTTCTCTCTACCGATCGACATTACGAATTACGAACGAAACAATGGAATTACGTTTTACCTAATAAATAATCGCGATTTGACCCGTTCAATATATAACTATGTATGAGGATCGCGAATCATTAAGAAATACCATGAAGAAGTCTTAATCTGACACTGGTATTTTTGAACTAAAACTTTCGTAAGTACAAAACATTGTAGACTTTTAGTCCGGATTTACTTACGGGTGTTGTTTCGCTCCGATTCGCAGAGCTTACTTAAGCTCTGCGAATCGGAGCGAAACCTGGTCGGACTTTTCCGATATAACAACACCCGTAAGTAAATCCGGACTAAAAGTCTGTAGCTTACGCCACTGGGTCCAAACACGTTGCTCATGTCCAGCCAACCGATTGTAGGTTCTTGGAATGTTGGCGTTACTGAAAGGAACAAACATTCAAATATTAATTAAAACAATCACTTCGTCCTGGTCCCAAACTAGGATATCTTAGTACAGTGCTACACAAGAAATCAGTCTCGCGGTAGTACCGGCGCTGATGACCAATCAGATAGTTTGATTTTATGGCAGGCCGCGCGCCTTTGTTGCTATTGGTTGATTCAACGTCATCGATGCATGTGACTATTAGTTTGGCAATATAAGCGTGAGCGAAATAGGTAGCGCTCCTGCGGCAATCAATTTTGCACCTTAACCGTATCGGTTAAAGATCATGTTGAATGTACTTATTGCTTCGGGTACTTTCGTTACACTTCTTCCTAGTCTGCGCGAACGTAGATTCCCGAAGGGACTTTTTGATGTGTAGTACTGTAACTATGCAATGACATCGCAAATCCACAATACACAATACGTATTTATGTAAGCTTATCATAACTATATAGTATAATATGTAATTTTTATATAGGTATATTATATAAGTAGTGTATTAACACTAATAATATTATTAATATATTATTCATATTTGCACCGACTACCCGCCCCTTATTTCCTTCAGCAACTTTCCTGCGTGAGGTTGTCTGGAAGAAATTGCTTTTAGCAATAAGGTCGCCAATTGCACTTTGTATCTTTACATGTTTTATAATATGTGCTCTGGTGTACAATAAAGAATATTCTTATCTTATCTGGGTGCAACAGACTGAGACCATGGGTGCAAAGGAACAGTAGTGCGCACAGTGGAGATCAAACCCATGACCCACGTAATCAGACATGACTGCTATACCAACGAGGCATTATAATTATAATTAAAGCCTCTCCTATTAATCGATAGCAACCCCTGTATGTCCCGACTACTGGGGCACGGTTCTCTTCCTGCATCGCAGGAAGGTTATAGGCCGTACTCCACCACGGGGGCCAAGTCCGGGTTGGCGGAGGATTGTAATACAGTGGCGGGCCTTAGTACTGTCAGAAGTTGTCAAGCACCCCATGAGACTTCTGACACGGCTTAACGACTCCCATTACATGAGAACCGGCACCAGAGTGCTTAGTGCGAGTTTGACAGATCCAATCGCATAACTTTACTACCGCGTTAATCGAGCATTGAGTAGTGAGTATGAGTGAGTTAATCGTTCGAACTGGCAAAATGCTGTCACAGTACAACTCGCACTCGCGTTTATTCGTGTTTTGGCTGGTAAACGTGTTCACTTCTCAACGTAAACCATTACAACTCGCACTCAGCTATTTTAATTTCCATACTTGTCGCTAGGTGGCGCTTCCTCGATGCCATAGAAAGATGAGTTTACGTTAACGCGATCGAGTAGTAAAAAAACTCGCACTAAGCACTCAGTGGCTTAACGTGCCTTGCGAAGACCGGAAGCGCTCGGAAAAAATGCCACTAGCGGTAGTCACGGGATGGTCACCCATCCAGCACCTGAGCGCGCCCGTTGTTCCTTCACCCCGAATATTAAAAACTCACTTATACAGGGTCTGACGACACAGACTGGAAGATATTGTCCACTGGTGTTGACCAGGTTTTCAGCTAATGCCTTTGAAAATGTGTACGTGTTCGGCCATCCATCGGTTAGGCTGTAAAAATAACACAATGCGATAAAAAAATGGTGTGTGGTGTCGGCCTAGAGAATAGCACCAACCCAAATTCTTCCCGCGGGTGTCGTAAAAGGCGACTAAGGGACACGAACCGGGGGGTGGGCAGCAGCACCCCCTGCAGTACAATTCCACCGAACTGCGATCCCCAACCCGCATGCCCAGCGTGGGGGATTATGGGCATTTCCCCCTATGATAGCACAACGCGGCGCTCTTTAGCCGAGGGCTACGTCCAGCAGTGGACTTGTATAGCCTGACGAAGCAAGTCTCTTCCGACAAATAAAATCAAGTACATGAATCCGGAACTAAGCAAACAACGTAAAAGAAATATTTATTAAGCTGCGCGTCCTTAGTACCATATCGTAGAAAATTACTCCTGTCTGTCAATTAATAAATAACAATAATTACCTTGTTACATTCTGTAACATTGTTTGCCTCGCTAACCGTGAAGGAAAACGTCGTGAGGGAACCCGGGGATTGGTTGGATCCGCACGTATGGACTAGCATTTTCTGTGAGCTAGACCGACTAAGCGGTCAGGATGGTATAGGGACTAGGGAAGTCGACCCCCTAATAAAGCAATGCCATTGAGCGCTTTATCGATATCAACCCTTGCATGTCCCCACTGCTGGGGCACGGGCAAGGACGTTTAAAACATCCCTAGTCACGGGTCTTTTCCTGCATCGCAGGAAGGTTAGGCCATACTCCACCACGGGGGCCGGAAGTTATGAAGCCGCCGATAAGGCCTCTGACATGCTTAACTACTGCTAACATTACTCGACAGCTGGCACCAACGGCTTAACGTGCCTCGCAAAGGAAAGAAACGCTCGAAAAAATTCCACTAGCGGTAGCTGTAGACCGCGCCTGTTGTTGCTTAACTCAAGTGATTGATTCCAATCACTACTCGGTTCGACTAGGCCACGAGCGCACCATACACCTTGTACAATAATTAGAATATTTTCGGGGCTTAATCGCGTAGTAATTTATTGAGAAGACTGATGACTGGTGCCCCTTCGCATCTTCGGCTTATAAGGTTTCAGACTACCCTCAATCAGCCATCACAAAACACTATTAGGGTTGCGACACACTACACTGACAATGTCGGACGATAAGCCATGCGACTTTTGTCGACTCGAACACTTCTTCGTGACCGGATCCCACGTTTGCCACATGACTTCACGTCGCGAAAGTTTAAAATATGTAATAGTAATTAGAGCTTACATTTTACTCAACGCTTCCAGTTTCGTCTCCTCCATAGTTTCAGCCATTTCCACGAGTGTTTCCGGCTTGATGGGCGTGTCGTAGAAAATCTCCTTCACCTCACATTGGTTGCAGTTAGCGTACGCAGTTGACATGTATACCAGCGCCTGAAAATCGGATCTACTTTGCCAACAGGAACCAATCCACACGAACATCAAAACTGAGTTAAGGCCTGCGCAGACCAGGGACTTTTGTGTCTTGGGGACAAAAGACCCTCGTCTGTAAAAAAATGTCCTCCGAGTACTCGTCGCGGACTCAACGCCTACGGTGTGCGGTCATTTGTTTCCCGGAAATTGGGTTATGGATACGCCATGGAAGCAAATAATGTGAGATTTCATTGTGTCGTAATTTCCATGAAGTTGAAAAAGAAAACACCGAAATTTTGTCCACTCCGGTCTCTTGATGTCCTCGGTAACTTGAGGGGCTTTTTGTAGGTACGGGTTACTTTAGTCCTTCGTGTGCGTTACACCCTCAGATCATAGAAAGAAGGTTACACCACACAGTTTATAAGAGATCTATAGATCTCTTATAAACGATCGATATATCGACGGATAAAAAAAGTACCCGGGGGAGAGTCCCTTGTCTGCGCAGGCCTTTAAAGTAATTTAGTACCCGAGTTCATCATATGCTTTGAAAACAGAATTAGCAGGTAAAAATAGTCAGATCAAGTCAAGAGGTAAAGTGATATTTAAAAACCTATTAAGAGGCTCAATTGGTAGAGCGCTGGCACGGATAGCCAGAGGTTGCGGGTTCGAATCCCGGCATGGATGAAATTTTAGCCTCTAAATAGGTTTTAAATTTGTTCCTTAGCACGGGTTAGTGCGTTAAAAATAAAAATAGGTAAAGTAATAGTGATGAAAATGAGGGAAATCTGGAAAATGTGTGACATAATTTTAAATATTTGAAAATGATAAATAGAAAAAGAAATATAAAAAATGGTGTAAACAGCTATTTAGAGGCTAAAAATTCCACCCATGCCGGGATTCGAACCCGCGTCCTCTGGCTATCCGTGCCAGCGCTCTATCCAACTGAGCTAATGGGCGACTCGCCGGCATCAGTGAAATTTCGAACCTCTTTACACTATTCTCTGTATTACGTACAGGTTTTTAAAATTGTCCTTAGCACGGGTTAGTGCATTAAAAATAAAAATAGTAGAATGGTGTAAAGAGGTTTGCACCCTTACACCGCTATCTATCTATAATATAAAAATGAATCCCTGAATGTGTTGGTAAGCGCAAATCTCCAGAGCAGCTGGACCGATTTCGCTAATTCTTTTTTTAGAATATTTCTTGGAGTACGAGGATGGTTCTTATGGAGAGATAAATAATAAAAAAAAACGAATCGACTGTTAGGCGATACGATGTTCGCTGGGCCAGCTAGTAATATAAAAATGAATCGCTGAATATGTTGTTAAGCGCATATCTCGAGAGCAGCTGAACCGATTTGGTTAATTATTTTTTTAGAATATTCCTTGAAGTACGAGGATGGTTCTTACGGAGAGAAAAAAAAATGTTCGACTGTTAGGGGGTACGAAGTTCGCTGGGTCAGCTAGTTAATATATAATAATAATTTACTTGTTACACCCTGAAACGTTGTTTCCCTCGCTAACCGTGAAGGAAAACGTCGTAAGGAAACCCGGGGATTGGGTGGATCCGCACGTATGGACTAGCATTTTTCTGTGTGCTAGACAGACTAAGCTGTCAGGATGGTATAAGTGCTGGGGAACTTCGCTTGGTCAGCTAGTATTACTATAATAATTATAACACCATCTTCATTCATCTATACTTTTATTACATTAGGAGTGATTGAGAGAAAGAGACGAACGCGGGTGAAAGGGCCCCCTTGAACAGAATAGTTAAGTCTTACAATACCTACTTAAATAATTTAGATATATTTTCTTTATCACTCCCCACATTCCGTGCTCTGGCCATGGAATGTTTTGAAATGGAACTGTAGTTTTTCGCAAATGTTCATCAGTATTTTTATGTTGTTATCCCCAAAAGTGTTATTGTTTTTCTTTTCGTGTTTAGAATTCCGGCTATAACGCAAAGCATGCACGGTTTAAAGCAATGTTCAAAAGGCACAAGAATACAATATTAAATTCCCTGTTTTGTTTTTTCAAAATATTTAAACTGTGGTTAACGGTGCTGGTGGTACAATTATTTAATACCTTAAATAATTAAGTATTATGTTAAAGTGTTATTGTACTACTGTTTGATTTTCCTTAATAAATAAAAATAAATAAATAAAGAGAGAGAGATGTACTTACCTTCAGGTGAGTCGCCTCGTTAGCAAAGCTCAACATATCTCTAGTTCCTCGTACGTTGACCAGTACGGCCTTCTTCAGCGGTTCATCAAAACGTACTGTGGCTGCTGTGTGGAATATGAAGTTAACCTGCAAGAAGATTATTTATTCATCTAAATTATTCATCTAATTCATCTAAATCAGAGCTAACCTACACAGCTGACGTACAACAATGAACAGTAGGCAATACAGCAAGCGCTCGTGGCACAGTCGAACCGAATTTTCCGAATCAATCACTAGAGTTAAGCAACAACAGACGCGGTCAGGTGCTGGATGGGTGACCGAATAATAATATAAATCATTATCAATTAGTTTAAAAAGGAACTATATCCTAGTGTGGGGTCCGAAGTATGTGCCTGGTTTTATTCAAAGTGGCGCGGAAACTGCGGCCTAATGAACGTTACAAGTTAAATTAGGAGTCCATTTTAAAATCTAGATCATTTTGGAGAAAACATGGACAAAAAACTTCAAACTAAGTCTAACGACTGCCATCTATCGACGGCAGCCGGCGCCAGCGTTAAATGCCACTAGCGTTAGTCATAGATGGTCACCCATCCATGCACTGAACGCGCCTTACGTTGCTTAACCTTGGTGACCGTTTAATGTCACTCAGGCAGCCGGGGCTACAAGTGATTTGTAGGCATAAAAAAGTAAAGTAACGGCCAATCCGCGGTAATTAAGTGGATACTCAGCCTCTTAGGACTCTAGCAAACCCCTGTTCCAAACTCTAGCAAACCCCTGTTCCAAACTCTAGCAAACCCCTGTTCCAAACTCTAGCAAACCCCTGTTCCAAACTCTAGCAAACCCCTGTTCCCCTATTCTTTCATTGCCTAGTCTCTACATCTATGAAATGGCTTGCTTTGCTCATAGTCATAAGAATATACTTACAACGCACCACGAAGTACATAATTACAGTACGAGACACAGTGCTGTGTGGTATCGGCCTAGAGAATAGCACCAACCCAATTATTTCCGCGGGTGTCGTAAAAGGCGACTAAGGAACACAAACCGGGGGGTGGGCAGCAGCGCCCCCTGCAGTACAATTCCACCGAACTGCGATCCCCAACTCGCATGACTAGCGTGGGGATTATGGGCACTAGCCCCTAATGATGGCACAACCTTGTGCTATGGCACTCATTAGGGGATGGCTATGTCCTGCATTGGACTAATATAACCTGAAGAAGATTTTAGTCGGATCCTCACCTCGCTCTTTAATCTGTTCCAGTCATCTTTCTTCATTCCCAATTTCACTTCACCCACGTCGCCATGTATAGCAAAAACCCGTCTACGAAATTCTGGGTCTATTGACCAGAGCTCCGAGTAAACCTGTGAAAAAGGATGAGCTTATGAACATAAATTACTGTTACGGGCTAGGGTTTTCGATTTGGAGGTAAAACGCCAATGACAACTTCTTATGATTTATTCACGCAGGGTCTGGTCTGCAGGTCTTCACGACACGAAGTCCACACGTAGATTCCAATCGAAGTCCAATAGTATCGCTAAGGTCGTAGGTTATCACTCGTATCGCAGGTATGTTCGCTCAAAGTTCACTCTTCGCTATTCCAAACTGAACTGACTGCGCGCTTTTTTTTAGTTTTGAGCCTTAAGACCGTACACATACGAGTAATTATTGCTTGCAGCGTTACTAAAACGCAGCATGCGGCGACTATTCGATAGGCTTCCAGAAGGCTCTATTCTAGATGTTTCGCGATAGCACCGCGACAATACTTTATTCTTTATTGCAAATAGTAAGTTCGAAAAATCATAACATAAAATTTGTTCCAAAGGCGAACTTATCTCTTATAATATGAAAGGGAATACGTTTCGGATTTTCTAAATTTAGATCTTATACATTCATGAGGGATCCAGGTTCGATTCTCAGCGCGGGCATGTACCAACGGCTTTGTTTTTCTAAGTTATGTACATTTTAAGGTAACAGTAGCAATACCACTCGCTAACTTTGAAGGAAAACATCGTGAGGAAACCTGAAAGTCTGGGGTGTACAAATACCTCAGCGCTTGAAATTGACAATCCGCGGTGGGCACCCGTGGTAATTAAGCCCATAATCTCTCTCTCTGAGAGAAAGCCTGTGCCCTGCAGGAGGACGCTTATAGACTTCATAAAAAAAGGCTGTTATACTCGTAATATAGTAGATTGATAACCAAGGGTCGAAAAAATCAATTCACGAGTGGTGGAAAATGCTGCTTCCCTCCATACCACCCCTCTCTTAGCGCAAACTTCTTTGAGCGGAATAAGCCGCCACAATTACGCGGTGAGTTCCATATTTAAAATTTAAAAAGTCGACATAAATTGGCGGGATACTAATCTGTTATTGTATTATATAATTTATATGACTGAATTCAAAAAAATTGATAATAATATTTTATGCTAAAATTTGAATATTAAAAATGAGTTTTGATTTTCCTCATATTCGCAATGAAAAGTAGAGTTTTTAACACGGGTAGAATTGATTCTTTCGACCCTCGTTTAACAATCTACTATTTCTTGCCCCCTCTTTCTCCCCGCCCTCTCTTCTTCGTTCTCTCCTTCTCTATCTCTCTATTTTCCCCTGTCTCTCTCTTTCTTTCAAACCACGACTTACCGGATCTTTCCACTGCCTCTCCAGTCGTTCCGATATTGTTTTTCCTTTTTTCGCTCTGATCAGCAAATAAACCTTTTCAATGCCAGGACACGATCTGTAAATTCAAAATGAAATTGGTTTTATATATCCCCACTGCTGGGGCACGGGTCCCTTCCTGCACTGCATGGAGATTATGCCATACTCCACCACGGGACCAAGTCCGGGTTGGCGGAGGATTGTAAGACAGTGGCGGGCTTTACTGTCAGAAGTTATCAAGCCGCTCATAAGGCCTCTGACATGGCTTAAAGACTGCCATTACATGACAGCCGGCACAAACAGCTTAACGTGCCTTAGCACGGAATCTAGTGCTAGTCTAGTGCAGGAGGGGTGACCATCCCGTGACTATCGCTAGTGGCGTTTTCTCCGAGCGCCTTCGTGCCTCGCAAGGCACGTTAAACAATAACACTTCTTAGCTATCGATATCAAACCTTGTATGTCCCCACTGCTGGGGCACGGGTCTCTTCCTGTATAGCAAGAAGGTTAGGCCATACTCCACCACGGGGGCCAAGTCCGGGTTGGCGGAGATTGTAAGACAGTGACGGGCCTTACTGTCAGAAGTTATCAAGCCGCCCACAAGGCCTCAGAAATGACTACTGCCGCTACATGACACCAACGGCTTAACGTGCCTTGCGAAGCACGGAAACGCTTGGAAAATGCCACTGCAAAAAATCCCCAGGCTATGCTGGTGTGGGGCCAGGAGCAATGTATGTGCCTGTATGTAAATGTAAAACAAATATTGTTCCACGTATTAATTTTATAGCATAACGTATAACCGCGCACCACCAGTCCAAAGGCGATTGTTTTGAGTGAGATACGTAACTACGAAAATTATGCAGCTAACATTGATAAAGATATTTTCGAACTAGGTACATGTATTTTTTTAAACTGTACACTGTATCTCTTTAAACTGTCATTAATGCCTCTAGTATAAGTGATTGTTGTGTCTTATTTCGCTTGAAGACAAATAAATATATTCTATTATATTCTATTCTATTTTTGTAAAATTTTGATTTATTCTAACAATAACTATATGATACCTTATATAACTGAAAAAAACTTAACTGCAAGTTTGCTAAAGGTCATTCGAATGGTAGCGTGGTGTTCGGGTCATCTATCTCCCTCCAAAATGGTTGAGACTGATGATGGCTGAGCACTGCGTTATGCTCGTGAACGAGTGCTGTTCGTGTGTCTGGCCGCAGCACTTATGTTTTCCCCTATTATTGTGAGACATTTGACTAATGCTTTGGCATTTAGGGTTGTTAATGGCAATCATGAAATCTTATTAGGTTTACATATGGCAACTGATGTATTTGGTTTTAAGATGATTTGAGAAAAGATGGTCAGAGTGGAGTTTTTTTTTCCGCTGCCTTTTTCTCCACTACAATACGGCCCGAAGGCGGCGGCTTACACTTTACATTGTACATTGACATTCAGCAAACAGAATGTAAATTCTTTACGTTGAAATAAAATTATTTGAATTTGAACAATGGAGGTTCCAACAGAAGGTAAGTGATAATCATTTAATGTATTATAGAATGAACTTGAGAATTAGACGACATGATTTAAAAAGCTTTAACATTGTTGGATAATTTCGCATTTTGTTGAGTGTTTATATGTTTCCCTTCATTCCCCAACCATACATTTATTTTTTTACAGGCCATAACACATTGTGCTTTGTGTATAATCTTAAAAAAAAGTGCTATTTTTTGCGGCAACATATTTTATATTTTTTTTATGGTGTAGTAGATTTCGTGTTTTTTTAGTTTAACTTTAGAATTATTAACTTGACTGTCAGACCCTATATAGGTAAACATTTTCATAATTTAAATCGTACATTATCATATCATATACATAAAAGTATTTTTTTTAGTTTTAGTTCACAATTAATTTTCTGTTAATAAAATTCACTAAGGAGACTATTAAAATTTTATGTTGCATACTACTTTTTTATTCCTTACTATTGATTAATTAAAGGACCGTTCGTCCCCAGGCATACGATCTCCCTGGCGGGAAATTTCCCTTTATAGTGGAAGAGCACGATCACCCGCTCTACCCTACAACCTATACCTTTCTTGGGGAAGAGAGTCGTCTCCCTCGGTGGGGACATAATGAGTTGATGATAATGATGATGGTTTCTATTTCGTACCTACCTTAATAATTTCTCCAGAAGTTGTTTTCCGACAAACCCCGTGCCTCCAGTGATGAAGACCACAGAGCCTTTGAACAGGGTTTGTATTTCAGACTCGCCCAGCTGTTCCACCTTGCGTATTCTATCGAATAGCTCCTGTCCTTTGTACACCATTGCCTTGACTGGATCTATAGCCATTTTGGGATCTGCAAATATGTTATTGATAGGTAAGTAGTTTGAAGACCCGGGGACGAAAAACTTTAATGGCATCTTTGGCAATAACGTCCGTTTTTGGAGGAAATCTGTTAAATTCCTCTTATTGACCCTAAGTTAGAATTTATGAAATTCACTTTTTACAAAACCATGTGAAAGGTTGTCTGGAAGAGATCACTTTTAGTGACAAGGCGGCCGTCAGTAGGTTAAGAAATACCTCTGTTATTACCATTTTTATGTACAATAAAGTGTCCTCTATCTGTCTATCTTCTTCTTCTTCTTCAGGCTATATTATGTAGTCCACTGCTGGACATAGCCCTCCCCTAATGAGCGCCATAGCGCCCTGTCTTTAGCTTGCCGCATCCAGCATCTGCCTGCAGTTTTTCGCAGATCGTCATCCCACCTGGTCGGAGGGCCCTACGTTTGCCGAGTCGCGGTCTCCACTCAAGAACACGCTTACTCCAACGGTTGTCGGTTCTTCGCGAGATATGGCCAGCCCACTGCCACATCAGCTCGCTAATTCTCTGAGCTATGTCGATAACTTTGGTTCTCTGTTGGATGCATTCGTTACCAATCCTATCCTTAGCTCTCTCCATAGCTTCTATCTAACTCTTTCTATGAACAAATTAAATGTTCTCTTTTCCCATTAATCGATATATTTGCACAAAACAATAATAGCCCATAGGCGGTTGAAACGGTTTAACGGTCACCAGGTTAACGGTTACATTGCGTCATCGGGGGGAGGGGCGGCCTAGCCTATAAATACGGAGCGTTTTTGTCACTTGCATTTGGGAGCCTTAGGATGCCTCGTGTTAGAGGCGAAACGCGTCGCGTGTTTTCTCACACAAGTATTGGTGTTGGTGGTGGTGTGTTCGTGTCTTGCTTTTGCTTGAAAAAGTGGGAGGGAGGGCGGTGCATTAGCTAACCGCATGGTGCTTTTGGGATTTTTGGCGGAATTCAGCAAAGTAATTTTAACTTTTTAATGTTCTCTTTCCATTTGCGCTAATTATAGCTGCGGTTTATTTAAGGTAGTCTGTGGAAAAAAATCATACCATTTTTCACAGCTCGATTTAGCAAAGCTTGTCAGACCAATCTCTCAATCACGCAAATAGTGATTTGTAGGTGTTGGAGACAGATCTTCTTATAGTTTACTTTACCTTTTTATAGATATAGTTTTTTACTTTAGTCCGGTTTATTGGTTGCTGTTTTGGCTCTGTCTAATATATAATGAATGGTCGTGTGAAAATATGGTCGAATCGAATAAACACGGATTTATAAATAAATATATTTATTTAAAACAGAAAAGTAGGGCATCACACGGTGCTTAATAGTGGGATTTTTGGGAAATTTTGCGAAACCCACAAAATTTCGTAAATATGGTCAAGTTTTAGCAACTAACTAATTGAAAACTACATACCGTAAACTCACGCCTGTATCCCAGAGGGGTAGGCAGATATTAGGGGCTGCCACTTGCCACGATCTTGACAGATCATCATCGCTTCATCAGCGTTCCTGCACGCCGTTTCCGAGCAAGCAGTATTCATTTTACTGACCTTCCCATCACTACCGCTAGTGGCATTCAACCGAGCGCTTCCGTGCTTCGCAAGGCACGTTGAGGCGTTGCTGCCAGCTGCCATATAATGGCAGTCGTTAAGCCATGTCAGAGGCCGTATGGGCGGCTTGAAAACTTCTGACAGTAAGGCCCACCACTGTCTTACAATCCTCCACCAAACCGAACTTGGCCCACATGGTGGAGTATGGCCTAACCTTCCTACGATGCAGGAAGAGACCCGTGCCCCAGAAATGGGGACATACAAGGGTTGATACGGTAAGTATCATTTTTAATAAGAAATTACTTACCTCAATAACACAAATTCACTTTGTAGCGCTCCCTTATCACTGAATCCAACAACTTATTGGCTTGCACGTAATTATCATTTTCCTTTTATATGTATCCTGACCTAATGCGTATGAATGTATAATGACGTTCAGTTTAATAATGCGTATCATGTGGAAATTAATCGTTGCAGGAAAACTCTCCATATTTAAAACGATCAACAAATAAACAGCCAGTATTCTTCGACTGTTGCTGCTTGGTGTCGGCCTAGAGAATAGCACCAACCCAAATTCTTCCCGCGGGTGTCGTAAAAGGCGACTAAGGGACACAAACCGGGGGGTGGACAGCAGCGCCCCCTGCAGTACAACTCCACCGAACTGCGATGCCCAACCCGCATGCCCAGCGTGGGGATTATGGGCATTACCCCCCATGATGGCACAACCTTGCGGTATGGCGCTCATTAGAGGAGGGCTATGTCCAGCAGTGGACTAATGTAGCCTGAAGGGGGAGGGGGAGGGGGGTTTCGTCGACTGCTGAAAATAGGCCTCCCTAAAGGCACGCAATTTCTTTGTGTCCTACCCCATCGAGTGTTGGTAGCGCTGATAGCTCAGTGGGTAGAACAATAGACTCGCAAGCGATAGACCCGGGTTTGATATCCAGTGCGGGGATGTAGCAATGACTTTGTTTCATTTCAAATTTACGTTAGCGAGTGGTATTGCTACTAAGAGTATAACTTCACTAATGTACTTACCTTTAAAAAGCAAAGTCGTCCAGGTTTAAATACAAATTATTTATTGTTAACTGAATAAAGAGTTATGCCCGCCACTGTCTTACAATGCTACACCAACCCGGACTTGGCCTCCGTGGTAGAGAATGGCCTAACCTTCCTGCGATGCAGGAAGAGACCCTTCCCCCGCAGTGTCGATATGCAAGCGTTCATATGGAACAAAACATAATGTACAAAAAGAGGACTTTATGTCAATTGCATTTTCTACCAGTCAACCTGCAGGAGGTACAGGAGAGCCAACATTTAAGGTGGTCGTGTAAAAAAGAAATCGATATAAATACCTCTAAGTACCGAAATATGTTACAAAGTTTGTTTGGTCTAGCGGTATCACGTCTGGTTTAGACTGGGAGCCACAGTACATGGAAATAACCCTCAGCCTGGGTTATTTCCATGTTTGTAATGTTTTTGCCCAACCCGGACTTGGCCCCCGTGGTGGAGTATGGCCTAACCTTCCTGCGATGCAGGAAGAGACCCGTTCCTCAGCAGTGGGGACATACAAGGGTTGATAACGAATGTCTTTGCCTGGTTACCATAGCACAGTATCCCAGTTTCGGCAAAGGAAGCCAATTCTCACTTCATAAACAAATAATTTGTTTTTTTTAGTGCACTAACCCGTGCTAAGGACAATTTTAAAAACCTATTTAGGGGCTAAAAATTCCTCCCATGCCGGGACTCGAACCCGCAACCTCTGGCTAGCCGTACCAGGCAGCGCTCTCCCAACTGAACTAATGGGCGACTTACCGGCATCAGTAAAATTTCCAACCTCTTTACAATACTCTCTGTATTACGCACAGGCAGCAACATCTGGCTTAAGTAATTTGCATCACTTGCAGCCCCGAGTACCTTACTTTGCAGTTAGGTTTTACATCGGAATGATATCGCTGTACCCACATGATTATATCGTGCACGATTCATAGGACTTATGACTTAAATTTTACATAAAAAGTCGATCGACAGCCAAAATCTGTATTCTGAACCCCATGCTCGACTAAATTCGAAAAAGAAAATAAATGTCTAATGACTCTGTTGAGTTATCTTATCTTATTTTTATGCGACAAATGAATAAGCATTCGAATGTTTTACGTCTACGGTTTCAATTCGCATGGGCGAGAATCGGCTCTCTGGACAACTTTACGGGTGTTGTGTGTTTCTATGGTTTACTGATTTCTATGGTTTATGAGAGTGTACCTACTGATTGCCGGTGTATAGGCAACGAGTAGCATTACACTAGCAACTAGTTCACTTGTACTGAGTACGCTGCAGCCATAGGACAGCTGAATGACTAGTCTTTCCTGTGGGCTAGGCCGACTAAGCAGTCAGGGTGGCATAGGTACTGGACAAGCCTACTCTATCTACAAAACAACGTCCCAGGCACTACAGCGTCCGAGTAATCCCATCACCCATCTAGTGTGAGTGAAGGTACCACTGAACGCTGCATAAGTAATCTCATTACGATATCAACCCTTGTATGTCCCCACTGCTGGGACACGGATCTCTTCCGGCGCACCAGGAAGGTTAGGCCATACTCCACTACTGGGGCCAAGTTCAAGTCGGTGGAAGATTGTAAGACAGTGGCGGGCCTTGCCGTCAGAAGTTATCAAGCCGCCCATAGGGCCTCTGACATGGCTTAACGACTGTCATTACATGACAGCCGGCAGCGACGACGGCTTAACGTGCCTCGCGAAGCACGGAAGCGCCACTAGCGGTAGTCACGGGACTGTCACCCATCCTGCACCTGACCGCGCCTGTTGTTGCTTAACTCAAGTGATTGATTCCAATCACTCGGTTCGACTAGGCCACGAGCGCTTCAGTCATATCATCACGTAGGCGGAAAGGCCAAAGTTTTGTGTCAACGACCGAATTGATTTGTAATTAAAATAATAATGTAAATATTTACGTACGCAAAATGTTTATTAAATAAAATAAGTGCATTCTGGTTCCTTGACAATGGTAATTAGTTTATAAATAATACAATTGCATGCTCGTGCAACGCTAATTTTATTCTTTGTCGTAAGTCGTTTCTCGTAGTTGCGGCTTTAGCTGAATTTCAGAATGAAATGTCATAAACACTTCGTATTTTTCTTCCTCTTTTCAGGCTATATGTTAGTCCACTGCTAGACATAGCCCTCTCTTAATGAGGGCCATAGCGCCCTGTCTTCAGCTTGCCGCATCCAGCATCAAGATGACTACGTATTATTTAACGTGTCTTCGTATTATTTAAAGTATCAAAATAATGCGGACGGTACATGTAAACTCCTCGAATTTTATGTCCTTTTTATGCGTGCATGTGGAGAGGATGAAGGAAGAAAGATTGACGAAACAAATACATATCACATTCCGCTGTTCGCGTCGCTGCAAACCGGTCGTGGTCGTGCCGTGCGCTCTCGTCACCGTACTACTGTACGCCGTTCTTATCTACACACGCACACTGCGCTGAGCTGTCGAACGCGTCATCAATCGCATAACAAAACAGAAGTCCCACGCGAGTGATCAACATGAACGTAACTTTTTGTGCTGGTGAACGTAGTGCAACGCCTGAGAACGTCAGTGGGTCATCGGATCGTCAGGCAAACGATCTTTCCTCTTTACACCATGCTACAGATGCTTCAGCCAACAACTCACTGGATCTGTTATCCCCTCCGAATTTCGTCACAACCAGAAATCGGCTTAACGATGAAGTCACAAATAAAAGTGAATTTAAACAGTTCGAGGAAAAGGTACTGATGATGTTAACTAGGCATGACGAAAAGATGGCAATCATGCTGAAGGAGTTTGGTGATTTGAAAGCGTCTGTCCAATTTATGAGTGATAACTACGAGGCTCTTCGTAAAGAAATATCATCTGTGCAGTCTAATGTTAAGACAATGGAGGCTAAGCTGCAGAAATATGAGCAAAATGATAAGTTAATCATGGAACTCCATGCCAAAATAGAGACTATGGAGCAAAGGGCTCGCCAATGCAACATTGAAATTGGCAATCTGCCGGAAAAACGTGGAGAGCAACTATCGGAAACTGTTCAGCACATTGGGGAAGTCATCAAGCACCCGATACCTGCGAGTACAATAGTATCAGTCCACCGTGTCCCACACGCCAATGCCAAGAGTGCGCATCCAAAGAACGTGATAGTAAAGTTTAACTCGCAGATTGCTCGCGATAACGTGCTCGCCGCTTACCGTCTGGCAAAAGGTGTTACTTCGGAGGAGCTTCACATTCCGGGTCAGAGTAGAAAGATCTACATGAACGAGCATCTGACGCTGCACAATAAAGAGATTTTTCGAGCGGCACGTCAAGCTGTGCGAGCTAACCAGTACAAATACATCTGGACAAAACACGGCACTGTTCTCGTGCGACAATCAGACACAACGCCTGCTTTCCCTGTTCGCTCGATTGATGACGTCTCCAAAATTAAAATCGTCGGTGCGGAGTAGGATGCTCACGAAGTTAATTCGCGCTTTCAAGAACAAGTTTGTGTCTATCATTGTCTTCGTAACTCTTAATCTGCTTGCGAAATCTTGCTTAGTGTATTCATACATATTGCTATGTGCTCTTATCAACTCAGTGCCACAAATAATTTTAAATAACTTGCTCAAACCGTGCATCTCATCATCCCATCTGTTGAACTTGGAGTGTGCCTTCTGTACTTTCAACCTCTCAGTGCATTTTTTCCAAAGCTATTTGAAGAGAATTAATAATGCTGCAACATCTTTTCTAAGAACCCACATTGCTCCCGATTACTTACTTCATGCTTATTGTGAATTCCGTCTTATTTCTTATAAAACCAATGCTGCAATAATGTTGAAGAGATACAATATAATATTCTACGCTCTTAATTCACATTCTACCCACAGTGACTTGTTTTGCTTGTCACTTTCTTATGACGAAATTAAACTTTCAACAAATTGTAATGGATAAAGAATTAACGTTTTATTATCAGAACTGCCGCGGCTTAAGAACAAAGCTTCATACACTGTACACAAATATTCTTTCTGAGTGTTACGATATTATTGTCCTCACAGAGACGTGGCTAATACCTTCCATAGGTGATAATGAATTCATAGATTCTCGCTATAATGTACATAGGTGTGATCGGGACCGGTTGGCTAGCGGCCGGTCGGACGGAGGCGGGGTCCTAGTCGCCGTGAGGCGCGGGGTAAATGTAGCCCGCTGCTGGCTGAGCCCTGCTCCCGTTCCGGCGGACTCGGCTGCCGGCACCGGCGAAGGCGACGCTTTCTCGCAATTGAAGATGCCACCTATCGTGGATTACGTTTTACTCAAGCTTTCTTCCTCTTCTAAAAATTCTAAAAGCCATATTATTGCAGCGATGTATGTTCCACCCGGACAATCTTTTCAAACGTATAATTTACTATTGAGCTCCATCGAAACTGAGGTGATGTCTGACGACATAGATCAATTTTACTTACTGGGCGATTTCAATGTACCTACACTAGACTGGACCAATAATGGATTTGTTTGCAGGCCGTTACTATTGGATAGTAGTAATTTGACCGATAAATATATATGCCAATTCTTGTGTATAACTCAATCTAACCAATTTAATTATGTAAAGAATAATAACGATCGCATTCTTGACTACTTTATAACAAACAATAGTGAATGTGTGTGTGAGCCATCTCTGTATCCGCTTGTACCGCCTGACATACACCATCCCCCTGTACTTTTTAATGTTCGTTTCGAGACAAACTATGATCGTTTACCCCAGAAGTCCACTCCTAAATACAGATTTACTGAGGCTAAATATGAATTTATTAATAAGGACATTCGTAATATCGACTGGTTAGCACTACTCAGCGATCTTTCCGCTGAGTCAGCGTTAGATACATTCTATGAAAATATATATATTATTATAAAAAACCACGTACCATGTAGGCCACACACAAATTCGGACTTCCCAGTTTGGTTTACGCGCCCACTTATACATATTTTTAAAAACAAAAATAAATATTGGATTAAATGGAAAAAATACAAAAATATTAGTGATTATGAGTTGTTTACTATTTTTAGAGACAGGTTCAAGAGACTTAGTAAGGAATGTTTTACTCACTATATAAACTCAATAGAGGATGGATTAAAACAAGATGTAAAAATTTTTTGGTCTTATATACAAACTAAGAGGAGTAAAACCGGTGTTCCTCGTTCAGTAGTTTTCAAGGACAAAAAATCGTCGGAGCCCGAAGGAGTGTGTAATCTGTTCTCCGATTTTTTTAGCTCAGTCTATGAACCCTCCAATATTAATAGTTTTAACCCTGAGACAATACCTGCAGACTCCTCAATTGTTCATTTATCAGATGTCACACTCACACAGGATTCAGTCATAAAGGTCTTAAAGACCCTTGACATTGCGAAGGGTTCTGGCCCCGATGGTATACCTCCATTTTTCCTCAAACACACAGCAGACACAATTTATAGTCCTCTTTTTGTAATTTATAATAAGTGTTTATCAGAGGGAATCGTTCCAAGAGTTTGGAAGGCAGCAAATATCACCCCAGTGCATAAAAGTGGTAGTGTCAACAACGTTGAGCATTATCGACCAATTTCGCTCCTTTCAACTCTCTGTAAAGTATTTGAAAGATTGGTTCACAATGCCATTTACCCCAGCCTGCACACGATTATAATTCCAGAGCAACATGGCTTTGTCAAACAGAGATCCACCGTTACAAATTTAATGCTATTCACAAATTTCCTTTTTCAATCTATGGACAGGCGGATTCAAGTAGACTCAGTGTATACGGACTTTTGCAAAGCATTTGACAAGGTGGATCATTTGTTGCTTCTTCAAAAGATAGCCTTTAATGGAATTCGCGGAAATTTGCTGCGCTGGTTTCAGTCTTACGTAACTAATAGAACTCAAAAGGTCGTTATTAACGGATTTGCCTCCGCTTCTAGTTGTGTAACGTCAGGAGTTCCGCAAGGATCTATTCTTGGTCCGCTCCTTTTTATTCTGTTTTTAAATGACATTTCTATTTGTTTCAAACATAGCAAATTTCTCTTATATGCCGATGATCTCAAAGTTTATAAAACAATTACATCGGTTGACGACTGTAATGACTTGCAACAGGATCTTGACCGTTTTTCGTCATACTGCGTTTCTAATAAATTGAAGTTAAGCTTGACTAAATGCAAATCAATAACTTTCTCGAAAAAGACAAATCTTATTCATCACACATACACTCTCTTAGGCACACCTTTAGATTCAGTTGCTAAAATCAAAGATTTAGGCATTTTACTGGACTCTAAATTACACTTAGATACTCACATTAATAACATCACCAACAAAGCTTTTCAGATGTATGGTTTTATCATGCGCACATGTACTCACTTCAGACGGCCATCCACATTTATTCATCTCTATTGCTCACTAATTAGGTCACAGTTAGAATATGCTTCTATAATTTGGAACCCATATTACGATAAATATTCTGATCAAATTGAGTCTGTACAGCGCAAGTTTTTACGCTCCGTAAATTTTAAATGTTGCCGTTCCAAATGTTCTTATGTCAAATGCCTGTCAAAATTTTCTATGAACTCATTAAAAAACAGAAGAATTCTTCTTGATGAAATTTTTCTTTACAAGTTATGCCATAATGCTTTTGACTGCAGCAAGTTGGTTAATCAAATTTTCTTCAAAATACCCAGTAAATCAAAGAGAATACAAGAATCGTATCCCCACTACTTATTTATGACGGATCCTTGCAGAACGAACGCGGGTGAAAGGGCCCCCTTGAACAGAATAGTTAAGTCTTACAATACCTACTTAAATAATTTAGATATATTTTCTTTATCACTCCCCACATTCCGTGCTCTGGCCATGGAATGTTTTGAAATGGAACTGTAGTTTTTCGCAAATGTTCATCAGTATCTTTATGTTGTTATCCCCAAAAGTGATATTGTTTTTCTTTTCGTGTTTAGAATTCCGGCTATAACGCAAAGCATGCACGGTTTAAAGCAATGTTCAAAAGGCACAAGAATACAATATTAAATTCCCTGTTTTGTTTTTTCAAAATATTTAAACTGTGGTTAACGGTGCTGGTGGTACAATTATTTAATACCTTAAATAATTAAGCATTATGTTAAAGTGTTATTGTACTACTGTTTGTTTTCCTTAATAAATAAAAATAAAAAAATAAAAATTGCGAATATGACTAGAAGGGCTGGTAAGGGACGGCCCAGACGGCCCATGCGCCGTATCCATCGCGCGTCGGTAACTTCGAAGGTGCGGGCAAGTGCGGTGCGTGTACGTCTGCGATGGTCCGAACGCATCGGCGTCCGCACAGACGGCAGGTCAGAATTCGTTTAAGAACTCGTTCATTTACTGATAGATAGTCGTATCGTGCAAGTGCATGTGCTTGCGGAAAAAATGAGGTGGACGAATGAACTTATTTTTGAGTTTTTGAATCTATATCAAAATGAACCAACATTGTGGAATTCTGCGGCGCCAAACATCCACCAGAGAGGTTTCTTTTTAATTTTACGCAATCGCTTATTGGTAATATTCGCATTTAATATAATCACAGTGGCAGCTGCAGTAGCCTTGAGTAACTCAAGAGCCAGACATGAGTGGACACACAACTCCCTCTCCGTCAAGTGTGTCCCATTCATATCCCAGAGATGTCAACTATATCTGGCTCCCTCACACATACTCTCAACTCAGTACGGTAGTCATCTCCTGCTACTTTATCCAGCTCACACACAATGCGCGAGAGCGAGATCAACATTGTCTGACATCGGTTACATTCGGCGGCATTTCTCGTCGTAACCAACGAGCGATGAGAGAAAGTACACGAAAAAAATACATGTGATCTGGATAAAGTAGGGAATAGGTAGACTAGACTGACTCACCACTTGTGTCTCTTGTTTCCACACGCACTTAGTTGATTGGACATCGTATGAGCTAGGACACAAGTGGTGAACGAGATATGATAGAGATATAGTGTGTCTCGGTGAGCAAAGATATGAGATATAACAACTCCCTCTAAGGACACACTTTGCCCAAGTCTAAGCTGCAGCGACGATACGTTCTCTTTCACTTTGCATTTTGAAATGAAGCCTGAAAAGATCTACACAGACCGACACGCACCGTTGGAACGGCCCTGCCTGCGGTGCGTCGCCGTCCGTGCGTCGCCGTCCGTGCGTCGCCGTCCGTGCGTCGCCGTCCGTGCGACGGCGACGCACGGACGTCGGCTGTGCGTGGCGTGGCTGATCCGTAGAATAGCGGACCGTGGGACCCCAGCTTAACGCGAACGCGAGGAACGCCTGATTCCATACACAATCCGCATGTTTTGACTAGTCTTTCCCGTGGGCTAGGCCGACTAATCTGTCAGTATGGTATAGGTGCTGGGCAAGTCTACTCCGTCTAAAAAAACAATGTCCCAGGCAATGCAACGTCGAAGTGGTCCCTTCACCCATCTAGTGTGAGTGAAGGTACCCCCGGACGTGATGGTGGACTAACGCTGTCAAAGAAGAGTTACTTACAAAATCATGCTTAAAGCACATAAAAGACACCTTGACGCAGCGGTATCCCGTGATTGCATTCCCTACGTCAAACCTTATAGAAACTGTCCCTACGTCAAACCTACCAGAACAGCGGTTCTCAAACTTTTTTGCTAACGGAACCCCTTTGGAAAGCGAAATACTTCACGGTTCCCAATTGATAAAACAATTGTTTTAAAAAATGTATTCTTTATAAATAAGCATAATAAAACTACAATGTAACATACATAACCTCACGCCTGTATCCCAGAGGGGTAGGCAGAGACCAGGGACTGCCACTTGCCACAGTCCTGACAGATCACCTTCGCTTCGTCAACGTTCATAAGTCGTTGCATGCACGCCCGCCGGGTGTAGCAGTTACTATTTATTAGTTTACTTAGCCCCTGTTTCACAATGTTCAAATAAAGTTCCAGATACTCGTAAGCTATCCACAACCAGGGCTGCCGTTTGTTCTAAATTTAAATAAATTTTCCTAAAACACGTGTGTTCGTTTATGGCTTCAAATTTAGAACAAACGGCAGCCCAGGGAGCCGATTCTCGCCCATGCGAATTGAAATTGTAGACGCAAAATACTCGGAAGTTTAGACATTTGTCGCATAAAAATAAGATAAGACAACTCGACAGAGTCATTAGACATTCATTTTCTCATTCGAATTCAATCTAGCATGGCGTTCAGAATACAGATTTTGGCTGTCGCTCGACTTTTTACGTAGAATTCCAAGTGCCAAAGCCCTAGAGTCGGATTCAAATTGTGAAACAGAGCCTACTTTACTTATTACTTATTTAGTGCGAGGTGTTTGAATTTTTTTTTTTCGAAATTCTTTGGAAATTCTCGTGGTGATCTCCGGCCGCACTTTAATTACTGAATTAAGCAGGAGACCAGTCGGTCTCTGTTTGGCATCGTTTGGCTAAACAGATTTTTGTTCCCAACCTGAATGTACGACTTCCAATAGATAGAATCGCTCAGTGTTTGTTAAGTATCTATTACATTGGATTGTTCACACCAAAGACTAAATCGTGTTCGGAGTGAATAAGCTGATTGCTATTTGTGTTGTTTCCTGTACTGCAACACAGGTATATCCACTTTTAATTTGTAAGTAGTTATTATAGTAAGACGCTACCTATATTCTTATATATTTTGGAAGAAGCCTGGCTATCCATAGCTCAGGGAATCCTAGTTTGGGAGCCAGTAACCATATATTGTAACCGTTTTACAATAAAGTTTTTTCATTTCATTTCACTCCTACAGAGGTATCGTGGAACCCTATTAGGGTCCCGCGGAACACACTTTGAGTATGTATGGCTGTACTAGAACAATCACTGTATCCGTATTTACTGAAGAAGTTGTGTTGTGCCGTATAAAATATACGTCATTTGTTTTAATAAGCGTGACTTCAATTGTTAAGTTAAATAGTTTATTAATTTACTCGAATTAGCATTGTACATTTTAACAACACGCTTTTCTACTCCAGGGAACAACACGAACTTGTTACTTTTTTTCGAAACTAATCTGTGAATGCCGTTTTGTAGGGAATTTCCGTTACTCTAAGATAATAAACCGAACAAGGTAAAAAACAAATTACTCTCGGAGTTATTGACGCTTAAAAAATCGCACACAGGGAAAAAGTGGCATAAGTCAAACTTTCAAAATGCAATATCTCCAAATGTTTGTTGCTTGACTAGTTTGTCTTTTTCCCCGGGGTCTTCATATTATCTTAAAATGTTTATAGAAGCGCTTGTGGCCTAGTGGAGCCGAGTGTTTGGAATCAATCACTAGGGTTAAGCAACAACAGGCGCGGTCAGGTGCTGGGTGGGAGACCATCCCGTGACTACCGCTAGGGGTATTTTTTCCGAGCGCTTCCGTGCTTCGCAAGGCACGCTAAGCCGTTGGTGCCGGCTGTCATGTAATGGCAGTCGTTAAGACACGTTAGAGGCCTTACGGGCGGCTTGATATCTTTTGACAGTAAGGCCAGCAACTGTCTTACAATCCTCGACCAACACGGACTTGGCCCCCGTGGTAGAGTATGGCCTAATCTTTCTGCGATGCAGGAAGAGACCCGTGCCCCAGTAGTGGGGATTTATAGGGTTGATACTACATGCTTTTGTAAAGGCAACGGTGAGTATCAGCTCCGTTGTGCTCGGTCCTGGATTCGAATCCTGTCATATAATGACTTTGTTTTATATCAATATTCATAAACTCACGCCTGTATCTTGGAGGGGTAGGATGAGACCACTTGATACGATCGTGAAATCCCATTTTTGCGTCATCGTCATTCATTAATTTTAATAAAATGTTGGGTTGATTCAATAATTTAAGTACAGTATTTTCTAAGGTTAACACGAGCACTAGACTTAATAAAAACTGTATTTGCACGGATATTTACTCGTTCATTTTACATTTTTCGACGTTCCGGCACTTTTGCAAGTACCGTGTAAAATTAAACGAGTAAATCCGTGCACAGTTTTTAATTTAAGTAGGTACGTTTGTAGGCCTGCGCAGACAAGGGACTATCCCCCAGGTACTTTTTTGACTGTCGATATAGATCTCTTATAAATTGTATCGAATAACGCACACGAAGGACTTAAAGTAGCCCGTAAAAAAAGTCCCTCAAGTTACCGAGGACATCAAGAGACCGAACTGGATAAAAGTTCGGTGTTCTCTTTTAAAACGCCTTTTCTATTTCAACTTCATGTAAATTACAACACAATGTAATCTCAGAATATTTGCTTCCATAGACGCTTCACTCAATTTCCAGGGAACAAATTTAATGACTGCACACCATAGGCGTTGAGTCCGCGACAAGTACTCGTAAGGACATTTCTTTACGATTCAGGGACTTTTGTCCAGAAGGGACAAAAGTGCCTCGTCTGCGCAGGCCTTATAACATCTGATCACAAAGTCACATACCATCAGAGTACCGATTCTGGATTGATATTAGAGGGAGGAAAGGTCGAGGTTTATATTAATTATATTTGTAAATTTGTATGTGGGGGGGGGGGGGGGGGGTGATAAGATCCGAAGACAAACGAAAGTCGTGGACATAGCACAGAGGATTAGTAAGTTGAAGTTGAGTTGTCTGCACCAACAGACAGCAGCAAAAAACCCGTCCAAAGCCCACATACTCTTACACGTACAATGATCGTGGTGAGCTTCACTGCGGCCAATGTAACCGAACACTTAAAAACAAGCTGGGCGAGTCACATCCGAGCGCACCGCCACAAAAGTCTTACCAACCCTCGTCCGGGTTGGTAGGACTTTTGTGATGATGACCAGATGATTCGACTCGTCATCGGATTCGATGAGGAGCACATCATCATCAAGTTGATGATCAAGTAAGTTGATGATGATGTGGCGGGGCATTAGCACACAGAACTGATGGCCGATGGGGCCGAAAAGTCTTGAATGGAGACCATATTTATAACTAGTGTGGGGACACAACAATGGTGAGAGATGTAATTTCGTCAATAGAAAGGGGCGCCGTAGCAGTAGCAGCGACAGCGCACCCGACTTCGGAACGAGTTCCTACATATTAGTGTTGTGTTGTGTTTAGTGTCCCTCTATTAAGCAGTGGTTTCGTTTAGTTTAAACGTAATAATTTTAAAATATGGGTTAGACATAGATATTTTTTTAAAGTTCACGTGCAATAGTCTGGTATTTCGTTTCAACAGTGTAATAATTCAAACATATAATCACGCCTATATCCCTTGAGGAGTAGGCAGAGTGTAAAAGTGTAATAAGATTCAAAATATTTGCAAAGTCTAGTAGCAAGCGCTTGTATACGTGCGATAAGCGGACGCGCTGATCGTAGGTGTCAAGTTGCAGCTAGCGATAGGCGCTGGGGCACTGCGTTGCCGCGCGCATCAGCATTTTTAGAATTGGATTGTAACTATTTGAAATATTGTGTTTAGATTTTTGAATTTTGAAAATTTTTGATAAAATTTTGGAAAAGGAGGGGGAATGATGTGGGGACACAACATGATCCATTTGTCTGAATCAGCATTCCTGCCGCGTGGCGTCGGTCGCGCCAGTTGTTCCCCATACCGCGCTCTCTCCACCCGCGTACTTGCCTTAATGAAATGTGTTATCGATGTGTAGAAGCTTACAATAAATTAATTATTAGTAGCTGCAACAATAGATTAAATTATTAGTAGCTGCAACAATAGAACATATAACAGTAAACTAGTAATGAAACAAAAAATTAACATTAATTTATTTCTTAAACAAAAAAAAATTAAACAGTAATAAGTTTTAAGTTTGTTTTGTTAGTGTGGCGTGTGCACTGTTTCTATGATAAATGTTTTTCTTCTTCTCCTAACATAGTAGTAAAAGCCATTTTATTTGTCAAGTCGGTTATCTTTATTTAGGTATAATATAAATAGTCAGTCAGAGTTTAAGCCTTAAGATATTAAGGCTTAAACTCTTCACTACTGTCCCGCGGCAATTCCTTTTGTTGCAGGCTTTCTCGCTGCTTATAATGCCGGGTATTCTTTTGAGATTCAGCAAATATATCATTCACATTATCTATATTTACAGATTTCCGCCCTTCGTCACCAATTCTTTTACTTTTCAGACCTCTCACGTAACAATCCAATTTCAAATTAGTATCATTGTCTTTGAGTTGACTAATTTCAGTCTTTGGAATGTCTAAGATCAGAGGTTTCGTGTCGACTTGTTTGATGTAGAATTTCTCGTACTTCTTCGTCATGTCTACCAGATCATTGGGTTCTTGGTGCGGGATTTTCACCTCAACGAACGCTGGCAGGCCGAACAGTTCTGGTCGAAAATCGTTTAAGGAACGTATGACTATCGTAGCATGTCTGATACCCTCTCTGCCCACTCGCCGGTCCGGGATCATTACTACCTGTGGCATTTAACAGACGCTTTCTGAATGGAGGACTTGCACAAGAAAATACTTCGATAACATTAGTAGTAGGTAGTTACTATCAATATAATTAATACTTTTTCAACACACTTGCTCATAAAGTGGCTATGGTCACCGCAATCAGGCACAGAATGACACCCATTAACAAACTTTGCTTTTTCATTGCTATACTCACTAGTAAGTTATATTTTTTTAATTTATTGCTTTGTTCTTAAAAAAAGTTTTTATTTAAAAAAAAGATCGTGTTCAATAGAACAAATAAATTAATGTTCCTATTGCTTGCTTATTTCATGCAACTTCTTATTTAAATAGATAATTTTAATTCGTACGTGTTTAATAAATAAAACTTTCACTCAAATATAACTTTTGTTTTCTCTGTAATAAAAGAAAACTTTAAATTCCCCATTTCGTACGTGGCAGGCGCAAATCCTATGCGCGGAAAATAAAAAAAAATCTCATCCCTTTAGTCTGTGGCCGATCGCAATGCGCGCTCATAGGAAAACTGATTAATTTTTCCCGCCATAGCGAAACATTTGTCTGAGGTCACAACTAATGAGTGTTTATTGTTATTTTATTCACAAGTGTGTTGAAAAACGTCGTATGATACACGTGTGTATTTATGATTACCGTCCTTGGCTCTCTTAGGACCCTCGCCTCACTGGCGCCTCGGCCGTAATCACCAATGCTACACACTAGTACCATATGTAAGTGCAATAATAGTACACAGGCATGTACTATTATTGCACTTACATAAATGAACAATGCGGCGGACTGAATGCCTTAAGCATTTTCCACCAGTCAACCGCAGGAGGTAAAAGAAAAATTGGTAGGCGTGCAAAAAAACAACAAGAGAAAAAAGTATAAATGCAATTTAAAATACACTTGGGTATAGAAGGTGGAGTAAACTAGACCATTAACAGCAGTTAGGGTTACTCGTTAAGTTATTAAGGTTAAGCCGTGGGTGCCGGCTGTCGTTAAGCCATGTCAGAGGCCTTATGAGCGACTCGATAAATTCTGACAGTAAGGCCCGCCACTGTCTCACAATTCTCACCTGCATTCCAGCTTGATTAGCAGCTTCCACACCTTTTGGAGAGTCTTCGAAGACAAGGCACTGCAATAATAATTGATGCTGCACAATATAAGCGCCCGTGGCCTAGGCGAACCGAGTGATTGGAATCAATCACTTGAGTTAAGCAACAACAGGCGCGGTCAGGTGCAGGATGAGTGACCGTCCCGTGACTACCGCTAGTGGCATTTTTCCGTGCGCTTACGTGCTTCGCAAGGCACGTTAAGCCGTTGGTGCCGGCTGTCATGTAATGGCAGTCGTTAAACCATGTCAGAGGCCTTATGGGCGGCTTGATAACTTCTGACAGTAAGGCCCGCCACTGTCTTACAACCCTCCACCAACCCGGACTTGGCCCCCGTGGTGGAGTATGGCCTAAACTTCCTGCGATGCAGGCAGAGACCCAGCAGTGGCGATATACAGGGTTCCAATCGAATACATTCCCTATTTGGTTGAAATTATCAAGGCCTCTGACATGGCTTAGCGACTGCCATTACATGACAGCCGGCACCCACAGGGGCCAAGTCCGGGTTGGTGGAGGTTTGTAAAACAGTGGCGGGCCTTATTGGCAAAAGTTATCAAGCCGCCAATAAGTTAAGACAGTCGCGGGCCTTTCTGAGGCCCCTGACATGGCATAACGATTGGCATTATGTGACAGCCGGCACCAACGGCTTAACGTGCCTTGCGAAGCACGGAAGCGCTCGGAAAAATGCCTCTAGCGATATTCACGGGACGGGCACCCATCCAGCCCCTGAGCGCGCCTGTTGTTGCTTAACTCAAGTGATTGTTTTCAGTCACTCGGTTCGACTAGGCCACGAGCGCTTCTAGAAAGATACTTTGATTTTCCTAGATACATTGATTGCGAATTATCAGCCCGCTACTCCTTGCGTTAGTTAATTTAGCTATTGCATTAGGTCGTGAGCTGAATAATCAGCGTGAAGAAACCCTGTACCTTGTGGGGTTTTGGTTTCTCTGGGAACCTCGAAGCCGCCACCAGGTAGATGTCAGGCTGAGGCTTGCCCCGGTCCACGTCGACGTCCGAAATGCTGACCTGGTGGACAATGTTATTCGTAAGAACTGATATAAATTGAACGGAGCAAAGCAGAGCAGAACAGGATACAAAAAGTTTATTTAAAAGAGGTGGGTAGAACCATGGACTGGCAAGAGAGACCCAGGTTCGATCCCGAGTGCGAGCATGTACCAATGACTTTGTTTAATTTCAAAGTTACGTACATTTGCGTATTTGTAATCGCAATACCACACGCTAACTGTGAAGGAAAACATCGTGAGGAAATCCGCGGCTTGGTTGGCTCCGCACGTATTGACTAGTCTTTCCTGTGGGCTAGGCCGACTAAGCTGTCAGGATGGTATAGGTGCTGGGCAATCCTACACCATCTATAAAACCATGTTCCAGGCACTACAGCGTCGGAGTGGTCCCTTCACCCATCTAGTGTGAGTGAAGATGCCACTGGACGCTGTATAAATAATCTCATTACGATGTACAATTGTGATGCTTACAGGAAACCATATTTCTTGAATTAAAATTAAACATTATTACTTACTTCTAAGCGCTCGTAGCCTAGTGGAACCGAGGATTGGAATCAATCAATAAGGTTAAGCAAGAACGGGGGCGGTCAGGAGCTGGATGGGTGACGACCCTGTGACTACCGCTAGTGGCCTTTTTACCGAGCCCTTCTGTGTTTCGCGAGGCACGTCAAGCTGTTGGTGTCGGTTGCCATGTAATGGCAGTAGTTAAACCGTCTTAGAGGCCTTATGGGCGGCTTGATAACTTCTGACAGTAAGGCCCGTCACTGTCTTACAATACTCCACCAACCCGGATTCGGCCCCCGTGGTGGAGTATCGCCTAACCTTCCTGCCCGCGCCCTGTTTTCATCTCGAAATGTGGTTCCCTAAGGAAGGTATAGGCCATACTCCACCACAGGGGTTAAGTCCGGATTGGTGGGGGCTTGCAGGGCTGGTCTTACTGTCAGAAGTTTTCAAGGCGCCCTAAGGCCTCCGACTTGGCTTAAAGACTGCCATTTATCGAGGGCAGCCGGCATCAACTGCTTAACGTGCCTTGTGAAGCACAGGACCGCTCACTAGCGTTAATCATAGACGGTCAACCATCCATGCACTGAACGCGCGCTGTGTTACTTAACCTTAGTGATCGTTTAAGATTACTCAGGCAGCCGGGGCTACAAGCGATTCTATTCATAAGGCTGCCTTATGGTTAGCGGTCCTCCGTCAGTACACATATGGCGCCGCAGCATGCAGAGCTCGGAGAGATAGAACGAACCAGTTCAAATTAGACCCCAGATCGAGTTCGTTATCGTTATCAACCCTTGCATGTCCTCACTGCGGGGGCACGGGTCCCTTCCTTCCTTCACGGGAAGGTTAGGCCATACTCCACCATGGGGGCCAAGTCCGGGTTGGTGGAGGATTGTAAGACAGTGGCGGGCCTTACCGTCAGAAGTTATCAAGCCGCCCATAAGGCGTCTGACATGGCTTAACGACTGCCATTACATGACAGCCGGCACCAACGGCTTTACGACCAATGGAGTTGATGCACCGTAAAGTGGTCTTACTGTATGGTGGAACATGCCAAAGAGCTGCGGCCTGGCGATGGCCTGGAGTCTCACCGCCTGCTGCGTGGAGTTGGTCGCGAGAGCCATAGGCACGTCATAGTCGTAAAGATGGGAAACCAGACGTTCGGCGCCTGTAAATATTTACGATACGATTTCAACCTAGACTAGGTCCTTGGTCCGATTATGGAATGCCTTACCGGTGGAGGTACGGAAAGCCAACCCAGCCCATTTTTAAGGCTATGGTAAGGAAGTTCTATCTCACTACTACACTGTAATACTGTTATCGTATTATTTAATTTCGTAATATTGTTCTGCTGTTGTTGTTTTCTACTTATGCCATTTGAATATGTATATTTTGTTAATTATTTATGTATTTATATATGTAATATTTATTTGTTGATAATTTTATTTATTCACGCTGTTATTTAGGCATTGTATTTATAAAGGTATATACCTCTGAAATTATGATTTTCTATGTTTTTTGTACATTTACTTCCTTCTCTAATGTATTAGTCCAGTTCATCCAAAGGTTGTCTGGAAGAAATCACTTTTAGTGATAAGGCCGCCGTCCGTACTCTTAGGTTAAGAAATATCTCTGTAATTTCCATTTTTATGTCCAATAAAGTGTTCTCTGTCTCTATCTATCTATCTCTATCTAGACCAGGCAACTGTGCTCTTCAATGTTCAAGACAGTGGACTTATGTATGACCGATTCACAACTCCTTAACCAATGGTCACATTTTGAGCATTAATATCACATTTTATTCGTCCCGTTTGAGCGATTTTGAATCGATTTCGACCCTGTATGTCCCCACTGCTGCGGCACGGGCCTCTTCCTGCATCGCAGGAACGTTAGGCCATACTCCACCGGGGCCAAGACCGGGTTGGTGGAGGATTGTAAGACAGTGGCGGGCCTTTTTGTCAGAAGTTATCAAGGCGCCTATAAAGCCTCCGACATAGCTTAACGACTGCCATTACGTGACAACCGGCACCAACGTGCCGGTTGGTGCCGGTTGTCACGCGCCTGTTGATGCTTAACTCAAGTGATTGATTCCAATCACTCGGTTCGACTAGGCCACGAGCGCTTCGAGCTCAAGATTCATCATCGTCAACCGATTATGTCCCCACCGAGGGGCGCGGGTCCTTACGGAAGGTATAGGTTATACTCCACCGGGGGCCAAGACGGGATTGATGGAGGCTTTCAAGACTAGTGGCTGGTCTTACTGTCAGAAGTTTTCAAGCCGCCCTAAGGCCTTTGATTTAGCTTAACGACTGCCATGTATCGACGGCAGCCGGCACCAACGGCTTAACGTGCCTTCCGAAGCGCGGAAGCGCTCCGAAAGTCGGAGCGCTTCCGCGGTAGTCACGGGACGGTCACCCATCCTGCACCTGACCGCGCCTGTTGTTCCTTAACTCAAGTGATTAATTCCAATACTCGGTTCGACTAGGCCACGAGTGCTTCGAGCGCAAGAATATTCTTATCTTACCTTATGTGCTGTGAATTGACTGCAGTTCACAGCACTATTTGTGACCTCTTACAAGTAGGCCTTCTTCTTCTTCAGGCAACACCAGTCCACTGCTGGACATAGCCCTCCCCTAACGAGCGCCGTAGCGCAAGGTTGTGCCATCTTTGGGGGGTAATGCCCATAATCCCCACGCTGGGCATGCTGGTTGGAGGTCGCAGTTCAGTGGAATTGTACTGCAGGGGGCGCAGCTGCCCACCCCCCGGTTTGTGTTCCTTAGTCGCCTTTTACGACACCCGCGGGAAGAATTTTATTGGGTTGGTGCTATTCTCTAGGCCGACGCCACACAGCAGTGACCTTATTCAAGTCTATCCAGCAGCGGTCAAATGTGCTCACGGATGGAAGTGCTTACCTTCCATCAGAGGCGCGGAAGGTAGAGCCTTGCTCGTCATCTCGGTGAGCTGATGCTCAAACTCGTCAGCGGATATCGGCAGCTTCAGCTCCTCGACCACTGTCTTGCTGACCTCACGGTCTGTCTCACCGTACAACTGTCAAATTAATTTTGCAAAATAAAGGTTGAACACACAAACACTTGCCCCTCTCTAGTTTACGATTATTTCTAGTATCTACATTGCCACCTTAATTATACTATTTTTATTTTTAATGCACTAACCCGTGCTTAGGATAAGGTCCTTAGCACGGGTTAGTGCATTAAAAATAAAAATAGTATAATCATGTGGGTGCAGTGATGTCATTCCGATGAAAAAGCCTGACTGCAAGGTGGGTGATGTAAGTGATGCAATTTACTTAAGCTTAAGCCAGATTTTAGCTGCCTGTACGTAATACAGAGAATGGTGTAAAGAGGTTCGAAATTTCACTGATGCCGGTGAGTCGCCCACTAGCTCAATTGGAAGAGCGCTGGCACGGATAGCCAGAGGTCGCGGGTTCGAATCCCGGCATGGGTGGAATTTTTAGCCTCTAAATAGTTTTTAAAAATTGCTACCTTAAGTTTTAAAGTTACTGATATTTTTCCTGCCATATACCTACATACGAGTATGTGTCATGGATATACTGACTGGCAACTGTCATGATGCCTTTCGGCCGTCATGGCAACTAAATTTTACAACCGGTTGTGAAAAAGGAATTTTTATTCTTTGTCGGCAACTAGTTGCGAATACATATATATTTTATTTTTTTGTACACAACTAGTTGCCAATGAGGAATTTTTCAAAAACACTAGTTGCAGTAGAATAATGTGTTGTCTTCTTACGCAACCCTGTAGTAATGTATGGGCAACTTCGCAACCGGTTGCGAAAAAGGATTTTTTCTTTTTCACAACCGGTTGCGAAATTTAGTTGCCGTGGCGGCCGAAAAGCCAGGATGTTACTTTCTTTAAAGAAATCTCTCACAAATCTCTACTGCCTAGCTTATAAATGAATCTGATCGCTCTTTTCTGCAAGACGAAGATGGTCTCAAAGTCTGCTGCCCGTCCCAACAGTAGTAGGTATGCCATAGGACATGACACTGTGGAAGTCCTTACTAAAATAAACGTAGTTGCGACGTCAGTTAGTTCCCTAATTCTTTTAAGTGCATAATTATGCTGCTGCCTATTTGCTAATTTTTCTATATAAGGACCCCAATGAAGTTTTGCATCAATTCTGATACCTAGAAATACATTATACTATTTTTATTTTTAATCCACTAACCCGTGCTAAGGACAAATTTAAAAAACCTATTTAGAGGCTAAAAATTTCACCCATGCCGGGATTCGAACCCGCAACCTCTGGCTATCCGTGCCAGCGCTCTACCAATTGAGCCAAACTCACCGGCATCAGTGAAATTTCGAACCTCTTTACACTATTCTCTGTATTACGTACAGGCATCGACGTGATGCAATTTTCTTAAGCCAGATGTCGCTGACTGTACGTAATACAGAGAATAGTGTAAAGAGGTTCGAAATTTCACTGATGCCGGTGAGTCGCCCATAAGCTCAGTTGGATAGAGCGCTGGCACGGATAGCCAGAGCGGGTTCGAATCCCGGCATGGGTGGAATTTTAGCCTCTAAATAGGTTTTTAATCTAATGATGTGTAGAAGCGCCTACTTTGCACCTCGACTACCTACTTTGCAGTTAGCTTAGCCTCTAAATAGGTTTTTAAAATTGTCCTTAGCACGGGTTAGTGCATTAAAAATAAAAATAGTATAATTATTAGATTAATTCCGGATTCACATACTTAAGTTTTAAAGTAACTGAATCCGGGATCAAAAATGGTATCTAATAATGGTATCTATTTTTCTTTTTTGGCTTTATCAGCACAACAAATCCTAACTGTGTAATGAATTCAATTCAAACCAATTCGAAATATATTATATAATTTCGAAAAATGTGTCTGTAACCTGTTTTATGTTCTAAATAAATGAAATTAATGCTGACTATATTTGAATAATTTTTTTGCCAAAATAATGTGGACTCTTTTGCTGATGACAAGGTCCATTTACTAAGTAGGTATAACAAACAGCTCGTGCGCTCGTGCCCTAGTCGAACCGAGTGATTGGACTCAATCACTTGAGTTAAGCATCAACAGGCGCAGTCAGGTGCAGAGTGGGTGAACTTCCGGTGACTACCGCTAGTGGCAATTTTTCCGAGCGCTTCCGTGCTTCGCAAGGCTCGCTAAGCTGTTGGTAACTTGAGTTAAGCAACAACAG